>OU342738.1:224173633-226573633 GCA_910589765.1 Avena atlantica | reverse complement strand
AATTTATTAGTTAAATGGTTGTAGCAATAATGAATGATAATAAAAGTCATTTTGTGAGCTTTGTATTATATAATGTTATATTTCTTTATTTCTATATATAGATCCTTTTAATATTTTGTAAGGGCATTATTATTAATTTTCTTTCCATAGTAAACCATGATTTATTAGGGGATGCATTACCATTAATTCATGAGATTTGTTTGTTATAAACTTATCATTAAAGAAATTTTTACATAATGATCCATCTCATCATATGTCACATGTAGGAATAAGAGAGGAAGAACAATGGAGGAAATCCACAAAAGACTCCAAGATCTAGATCCCAATATGTTCCCCTCACTTAGAGGAGAGATTGATTGGTGGGATTGTAGATCTAGATCTCCTCTTTCAAATCCCTCAAGAATATGCAAGAATCATCGGAGGGATTGAGAGAAATCAATCTCAAGAAGGTCAACAATGGAGGGGAAAACTTGCAAGAATGGTTGGGGAACCATTGGGAAGAAGGCCCCTTAAATAGGTCCCCCGAAAATCCAACCGTTGAAGCCCAAAAATGCGAATCCCGGTACTACTGGACATTCCTTGGGGATCCCAGGTCACCAAACACACCTTATTCAGTACCAACCGGTACTAAGGGGCGGTACTACCGGACCTCCGGTACTACCGGACCCTCGTCCGGTACTACCGGTCATCCCTGAACGAAAACGGCCATAACTTTTGCATCCGGACTCCTATTTTGATGATCTTGGGCTCGTTTCGAAGAGGACAACAAGCTCTAAAAGATCATGCAAATAAACATCATAGTACAGCAAGTTATGATAGATCCAAATGACGAAAGGTTTAACCTCTCTCAAAAAGACGAACCGATAAAACCTCCCACATCGAAAACATAATAGAAAATGCATATGAAATCCGTTTTCGATGAACTAGAGCTTGTCATGGAGATTAACAAAAGCTCTAAATCCTCACATGAGTAAGAACTAAATAATGGAAGGTTTTACCTATACCTAAAATACAAACCGGTAAAATCTCCAAGATCAAAACGCAATAAGATATAAAAGGGAAATCCGTTTTTGATGACCTAGAGCTTGTTATGGAGATTACCACAAGCTCTATATCCTCACATGGATAAGACCAAATAACAACAAAATATGATGATGCAAGTATGCAAAGGTTTGAGCTCTCTCCGAACGATGTGATCGAGTTACTCATTCGAGAGCCCCTCTTGATAGTACGGCTATCTATCCTAAACCCGGTCTCCCACTAACAACATGAGACCGGCGAAAGGGAAAACCTATCAAGATTATAACTTTGCCTTAAGAATTCTACTTGAGTTCGATGTAGACGATCTTGCCCTTCTCAAGATTGAACGCCTTTCTTGATTCTTCATCATCGATCCATGATCACCGAGGCTGGCAAGCATCAAACATGAGATCTTCTATAGATGCCGCATTTTGAGCTTGCACAAGACATCTTCTTCTCATTTCATCGACCTTGAAGCCAACGCATGCTCCAAGCGATGCCAATGGACCAACCTAAAAATCCTACAAGTATAACTTAATACACACATTAGTCCATAAATATTGTCATTAATTACCAAAACCACACATGGGGGGCCAACATGTTCTTTCAATCTCCCCCATTTTGGTAATTGATGACAATCCCTTTAAGAGGGTTTATATAAGTAATATTAATGAATAAAATGTTAATACCAATATCAAATACTACAAAAATATGTGATATTGGTACCACCACCATATATAGAGCAAACTCCCCCCACAATCTATGCATGTGTGATGAACTTGAATTTCATTGCATATATTGCCAATCATTATCATTGGTGGAGTTTCCTCTATATATACCACATGCTAAGCAACAACAAATATGCAAGATCATGAGAGGCAAATGCACAAGAACAAACTCAATGCATAAACCAACTTCCCTTAAACCCTCTAAAACTTCTCCCCCATTGGCATCGATTGCCGAAATGGGTGACAAGTTCTAGAAGGCAAATATAGTAATAATTCCTCCAAAGGTGTGCTTTCACACATATCCAATGATGAATACTTGGGAGGGAGTAGAACTATATCGAGGACCCGAAGATTGCCAAAATAAAGTCAAATGATGCAAGCAACTACAAGGTCCGACAAACCAATTTGAAAACAACAAATGAGTCCAAATGGAAACTACAAGATATTATGATATGAGCAAAAGAGTGTTTTAAATAACAAATAGAGAAGCTCCCCAAGATGTGTGCACCATTCAAAATAAATGCATTAGAATGCATATCGCACAAATATGGAATCCTCACTCCCCCATAAGCATTTAAAACACAACACATGTGAAAGAATACAAATGAGCATTATTAAATGAATTAGATGAGCTCCCCAAACATAATGCACCAATTATGATAATTATATTTGGGAACAAGGTGCATAATCATGGAATCCTCACTCATCCAAATTTATTTAACAATACAAGGCACGAGAGAACAAGTATGAGTGACCGAAGGTGCAAACAAGAGGAACAAGCACTCATAGGCAAATAAATTTGGAAGCCACGGAAGAATCAAAAGAAATAAAAGGTGGTATCCAAGAAATAAATTCTCAACTAAAATTATCTTCTCATATGTGTATATGTTTATAAGTGGATAACATCACAACGACATATGACCATAAATAAACAAGTACACACAAGGAAGATATACAATAAAACTCATGAGAGCAAAAATGAAGTCACAACATATACCAATAAGATTTTTGCTTCAAAGCATGGCCAAAGGCTCACATATATCTTATTGTACATTAATGAGCTTCAAACACCAACACACTACATATATCACAACTATCACCAAGGGAAAAGGATAGAGTTAGAATATATGGAGAAAGGCAACAAGTATCATAAGATAAAATAGACTAGCAAAAATATCACTATTGCACATGAGAGAAGTTGATGAAATGATAGGCAATAAAATTGATAGATTGACATATTTGTGATTGGAAGATCATATGCATGATTTTGTATAGTCCTAATTATATGCACTCATATCAACTTAAATACATATACAATATTGAGTCCTCTTAAAACCATGGCTAGAACTACAATAATTACAAATACAATAATTCATGCTAGAAGGCAACCGACAAACGGTTGGAATCAAGATATATGAGCATGAGAAAGGGATACTTGTTAGCGAGATATAATTGGTAGGATGTAGAGGATATGAATTCATTGATCATCTTATATCTTGTCTCAAATTTTCATGTATGCACCACTTCTTCAAAGTTGAGAGACAAGCATCCAATATATCTCCAATGTATCTAAAACGCAATTAAGTACAAAATGTTCCCCAAACTTATTGGGTCCAAAGTAGTTAGTACAACTATAATACATAGGAGATACTCCACATAATTATGTGCACATTGATATGGAATTGAATTTCAAGCACAACTTAGCCGATGGGAATTGGTGGAGTTTCCCCTATATATTGGATCAAAGAAAGAAAGCATGCCATAATATAAACATATAGTAAATATACATGCATAAAGCTTTCAAGAACCAAAAGGAGATACAGTTTGAACAAAAACACCAAGTAAATCAAGATTGTACACACAAGAGTGTGACATGACAAACGATGTCCAAATTGTATCAAAGAACCAATTCAACACATGAAAGATCACAAGTTCAAAAAATGAACTAGGCTAAAACCAAAAGAGCAAAAGATAGATAGAAATAAAAATGCTCAAGGATTTATCTCATTCTAAAATGGTCAAATCATGAAACAAGGAATGAGACAAAACCAACTCCCAAAAAGAGCAAGGTTCCAATAAGAGACCAAACTCCCCAAACTTCTCATGATGGCACAAAGTACCAAAACGAAAAGATTGAGGTTCCAAGCACAAAAAAACCCCGATATGGATCAAAACAAAGAAGCATAAATATGAGTGTTCTAAATAATATAGGATAGCTCCCCCATGGATAGTGAATTATGTAGGATTTTCCTTTTGAATGCAAAATGCACACAAATGGGATCATCACTACTACCTACATTAAATAAAACACAAGAGGATACCAATAAAATAAGAAGATCCAAAAAGTAGCAAGGAATACATGGAAGCACACAAAACATTTACTTGGCCAAAGATAGGACAATATTAAGCAAAGGCCAAAGTGAATATGATCAACAAATTCTACCATAAATTACTCATTGTCCAAGGACAAGAAATATTTGGAATAATTTTCCCAAGGTATCTTGCATAGATATCCAAGATCATAGTCACAACAAGAAGCATATAACTAAATATAAGTATTAAGCATGATACTTCGAACAAGATTCTTGGTAGCTTCCAATAGTCACACAATCACTAGTGATTAGAGTAACTTGAAGCAAATGGTTTCCATGATGATATAGAGGTCTAAATATGTGGAAACACATACCAAGAAACACTCTCATATACAAGATCCAAGATATGATCAATAAAGGCATTCAAGCAAATTGGAACTTGTATGAGCAAATGTGTCACATAGGTGCTAGATAATTATCAATATCAATTCTAAGTGACACAACCTCGAATATTCACATTTTATAGGATTGTAATATGCACTAAGCATATGACTCCCCCATAATGTGATACTACCATAAAACCAACACGAGGCAAAAAGATACAAATAGAGATAATTAATGGACATTATAAAACTTAAATTTCTCATGAGAATTATACCACATAGAGACTAGACAATAATCCAATATAAATACTAAGTGGTATTCCTCATGTACACGCATTTTTAGGATTGTTGAATGCCCAAGCATAACACTCCCCCAAAATGGGACAATCCATTAATCTCTCACAAGAGCCAAATAAGATACCAAATATAACCAAGTAAGGCTCAAACACAAGAAACACACATACATGGAGTGCCACCTAATCATACACAAATATGCTTGATACATCAAAATAATTAAGTGGAAATCACAAAATGTACAAAAGCATGGAAGATACAAAACCAACACATGCACAAGGGGGCGAGTAACTTTCAATGAAATGATTTAAGCATATGTTACCGCAAGGAGGAACATTGGAAATATAATAGGAGCATATAATCCACATGACTTGGCTTGACAAATATAATAATGAAGATCCCTCAATTCTTCATGATGTAGCCAAGACTCCAATTCCCTCCAAAACACACATATTGATCAAGTTTTGGCTTGTTGGTCCCCAACCAAGTTGGGTCCTAAGAGGTTAGTCACAATAGGTTTGGCAACCCAAATGGTTCTTTTCTTCACACCACATTGAGCACCAACAAATTTGGCAAACACATTGCCAACCTCATCCTTACAAAGAGAATAAGAATCATCAATCAAGATAGGATGGGATGAGGAGTTACCAATAGTGCATGCGGAAGAAATGTGCCCCTTCTCACGGCATATGTAACAAGTTCTTCTCTTGCCATCATTATTTTTGGATGAAGCAACAACTTGAGGAAGAGCTTGAGTCTTCTTGGGAGGAGGCCCATCTCTAACAAGATGTAGAGCTTGAGGCCGCTTCCCTTGTTGCTTCTTGCCAAGGAGCTTCTTCTTTAATGGGCAATGTTTGACATGATGCCCTTCTTCCTTGCACTTGAAGCAAACAATGTTGGCCGGATACTTGACTTGATCTTGGCCATTCTTCTTGTTGTCCTTGTGCTTCAACTTGATAGTGGACTTGTTCTTGACATTGGATTTGAATCCAAGTCCACACTTGTCATTGGGGGATTTTTGCACACTCAAGATTTTGTTGAGTGTGGCCTTCCCTTGATGACCCTTATCAAGTCATTCTTCAAAGAAGTGACTTGAGCTCTTTTATTCCCTCTACATTGTTAGTTTCAACAAAAACACTAGAGGAAGTAGATGCTACATTGTTAGAGCAACAAGGCACGGAATGTAATTCATCACGAGATATAGCATGGTTGTGAGAGGATGAATTACAAGGACTAGCACATGTAAATGTAGAGGGTTCGAAGCAAGGAAAACAAAAAAATTCTACCGCATGCAAACAAACAAGACAAGATCTATCTACTAGATTGTAGCAACGAGTCGATAGAGGAACTCACCCTCGAAGATTCCAAAGCGGTTAACGAGAGCATATTCTCGTGGGTGATGTAGTCGTACACTTGCTGATCTCAAGATCGCGTAGACGATCCTTCCGGCGCTGCGTTCCGGCAGCGCTTCCGCAGTCGGTCACACATTCGGTACTCGACGAAGACCTTCCTCTCCCTTGTTCCAGCAGGCAGCGGAGGTTGTAGCACTCTCCTCGCGATTCCGGCAGCACGACGGCGTGGTACCGGAAGTAGAGGGGAGATCTCGCAGGGCTTCGCCTTAAGCCGGAGCGAGTATGGTGGACTATGAGAGAGCCTTGGTGATATAGGGTTTAGACACACCAATTAGAAGGGGCTAAACCAGTGACTAGGGCAATTAGAATCTCTAACTCGGCGGCTTGGGAGAAATCCCTAGGCTGTGGCTAGGGTTTAGGTTTAGAGGGAGGCAACTTGTGTGTCTAGGAGGGGAGCCCTGCCCCTCCTTATATAGGTGGAGGGAGGCGCCGGCCAAGGGGAGGGAGTACCTCCCCAACTCGGATCTCTAGTGGGCCGGCGATAGAGGAGGAACTCCTCCCCAACTCGGTTTCCCACTTCTTCTCCACTTTCCAAAATAGCCGTTTGACTTTTCAAATTGGCGTTTGACTTTTCAAACTAGGATTTGATTAAACCCTTTATTTTGTACAGCGATGACACCTAGTACATGATGCAATCATTCCAACTTGCAATGACACATTCACGTACCCTTCCCCTCCGGAGTGCCGGACATTCCGGAACCTTCTAGAACATTCCCGATGAAAACACCGGAACCATTCTCCAACCCCGAAACAGGACTTTCCTTATATGAATCTTATTCTCCGGACCATTCCGGATCTCCTCGTGATATCCCGGATCCCATCTGAGACTCCGAACAACATTCGGTCTCTTACTCATCATTCCATAACTACTCAAACAACATCGAATCCTTAAGTGTGTCTCCCTACGGTTCGTGAATTATGCGGACATGACCGAGACACTTCTCCGATCAATAACCAATAGAGGAATCTGGAAATTCATATGGCTCCCACATATTTCTACGATTACTTTGCGATCGAATGAACCACTTACATATGATACCAATTTCCCTTTGTCTCACGATAGTTTACTTATCCGAGGTTTTGATCATCGGTATCTCTGCATACCTAGTTCAACCTCGTTACCGATAAGTAATCTTTTCTCGTTCCCGTGATATGTGATCCCTTGTGAGCCAGTCACATGCTTGCAAGCTAATTGGATGACATTTCACCGAGAGGGCCCAGAGTATATCTATCCGTCATATGGATGGACAAATCCCACTCTTGATCCATGTGTCTCAACCAATACTTTCCGAACACTCAATGCCACCTTTATAGCCACATAGTTACGGTGTGGTGTTTCATGTCATCGAAGCATCCATCTGGTAAAGGTGATATGCATGATCTCATGGTCGGAGGAATTAGGTTACTATGTATCAGAAAGCTTATATCAAACAAACTATATTAAATGACTTGATCTTTATGCTATGCTTAACTATAGGAGTATGTCCATCACATCATTCTCCTAATGATATGACCCTGTTGTTAATAACATCTCTATGTTCATGATCAGGAAACCATGATCATATATTAACCAACAAGCTAGTTTAACAAGAGGCTTTACTAGGGACTCTTTTATGTTTACAAATCACACAAGTATTAATGTTTCCTTTTAATACAATTATAGCATGGTATGTAAACATTTATCATAAGTATGAAGATATGATAATAACCACTTTATTATTGCATCTTGGGCATATCTCCAACAGTCTCCCACTTGCACTAGAGTCAATAATCTAGTTTCAAACCTTTGTGTATTCAACACCTATGGCTTTCCGGTGTTGTATGTACACGATTGCTAGTGTTCAACTGATCTCCGGATCTGACACTTCTAGGTCCGTGTGTAATTGCATGTCTTTGCGTCTCTACGCATCACTCATTCTCTAATGAGATGGCTTTGTATAAATTTGGTCCTTTGGTGAGACCTTTAGTTCTTTGGGGTTAAAACATGTTGATAATATTGTTGTACAATATATCTTCACAGTATTATCCCGCTGTGAACTACACCTTGTTTGATAACAAACTACTTGACACAAATGCCCTCTTTAGCTGCTATTATAGCAGTCATATACTTAGCCTTTTGTTGTAGTATCTGTCACAATGTCTTAACTTTGGAACTCATCCAAATCCATTATGGAACTTACTTTCCATTATATTGTGCCACCCTTAGATTGAGATAAACTTAATTTGTACTTTGTGACAAAACTAGTATCAATGTAATTCATTTACAATGAACTAACCATCTATTTGTCACTTCCAAAATAATATATTCTTAGTTCTTCCAAAAGATCACAAGAATATCCTTACTATTGTCCAATGATCATCTTATGAATCATTCTGGTATATGCTCACAACATTTAGAGCATAGGACATATCTGGATCTGTACATATCACAGTATGATTGATATAAATAATCTTTGTGATTTCATACATCAAGTATCAATCTATACTTGAATCTTTGTTTCACTTACCAAGTGTCAATATACTTGAATATATCATCAATATTGAACTGATTCAATCCTTTCTGTGCGACAAGAACCTTTCTTGTAGTTTCTATATTGAACTCATTCAATATATCATCTATGTACTTTCGGCACAACCATATTAGCGTCTATTGATGCCAAATATTTGGGTTTTGCCTAAGTCTTTCATCGGGATGAAATTCTTTAATATGTGTTAATAAAAGATACATCATTTCCAATCAACAATATGTATTCCACATAATGTATTAGAAACATGTCTTAGCGATCCCACTTAATTTCTTGCAAATGCAAGTATCTTCATCGTCTCTGATGAATTTAAACTCCTTTAACATTTTCATCATAGTGAAGATTCCAACTCCGCGATGCTTACTTCAACCATTGAAGTTTGTATATGCTTTTAGCATCCTTTGAATTAATCAAAAACCCTTATGGACCATGTTATGCACATGTCCTAGGTAACAATTCTATTAGAAGAACTTGTTTTGTTTATTCAACTACCACATAACAAAATTATATGTAGTGGCTGCTACATTAATCCGTCTAGACTAAATATCGCTATGAAAGATCAAATCTTGTCATATTCAACCTTTGAACATTTTTGTGAACTCTTTCCCAACATGTCGACTACTTCATATATGTGCAACATCCATATCTATTTCTTTATAGATCCAAACACACTGTAAGGTCTTACACCTTTCTGGAGGGTCCTTCAAGTTCAAAACTTGATTTCTCGTGTATGGAACTATCAGGGATTTTATGGCTTCAAGCCATTTGACGGAGTCAGGGCCCATCATCGCTTCTTTGTATGTAGTCCGTTCATTATTCTCAAATAATGATTCAACCCTCAAATCTTGGTATTTGATTGTTTACTCGACCTACTTGGTTCAATAGAAACTTTGACCTTCATAACCACAACCTTTGAGGCATGTGAGTCATGAGCATTGTTGCTGCCTCCGGAACACTTTTTGGTGCTGCGCAACTTTGCACATATAGCTAAGGTTCCTTTAACCTTATCAAAGTTCTATTGTCCTCCCACTTATCTTTTCACGAAAAATTCCTTCTCAAAGAAACTTGACGTTCTAAGCGACAAACACTTTTGTCTCCGGTGTTTATGGAGGAATACTTAACAATTATACAAAGACAGGTTCATCTGACTTTGGTTGCAAACATCTTTCTTATGCATAGCATACCAATGTTTAAGAAAGGACTACTTGGGTTTAATCCCAAACCATAACTTTATATGGTGTCATTTCAGCAGATTATGATGGAGCTCTTTTCAGTGGAAAACGGTAGTCTCTATAGCTTTTAATCTTTTAAAATATAATGGCAGTTTTATGATTTACACCTTCGATCTTACCATGTTAAACAAGGTTTAATTACATATCTCTAACGCTCCATACTCTTATGGTGTTTCGGGAAAAATGCAAATCCACGGAACGATTCCTTAAATCTTAGGTGTTATGCTAAACTTGTAACTCAAATATCTTCCTTTATGATCTTATCATAAACTATTTATATTCTTGTTACAATGATTTTGCACTTCATCTTGGAAGTCTTTGAACTTTTCAAATGTTTCATACTTCATCCTTATTAAGTAAATATTCATATATTCACTCAAATTTTCGGAAAAAGCATATGAAGTTGAAATCCATCGCTCTTGACTACACATAATGGTCTTCGTACAACAATATGTACAAGTTCCAATAAGCTAGTCATTCGTTCCTTTTTGGCCTATGAACAAAGTTTTAATTATCTCTAGGAAAGTTTCACAAGCGTCATGTGATCAAAAATCAAAAGACTCCAAAATTCCATCCACATGGAGTTTCTTCATGTTTTCTTTCCAATATAATTTAAACGGCGATGTCAGTTCCTAAGCAATCTTTCAATCAATTTGTCTTTCGACATTTTTAGCACTAGTTTTATGGATGTGAATTCTCCAACGAGATTTGTGAATCATCCATCTTTTATGGATTACGGCAATTGTTTGAACAACCCTTTTGTTCTCATAATACCTGATAAAACAAATCTTGAAGGCAAGCTTTGATGTTTAACGAGCAACACAATAACCCTTTATTTGTTCTCGATGAACATCATCACATATTCTTTTGCTAGTTACTTAGGCCATTGTAGTTCATGAATTGTGTTGTTTCGTATGACGATTCACACCAACAAATTCAGTATCAAATACTTAAGAACCACATTGTTTAATAAGCAAAGAATATAGACATAACATGTATAATCATCTATACACTTAAACTGAACAATTCTAGTCTTTTCTTTTCTGCCATATATTTATGAGATTCTCTTTCAGTATTTATTTTCTGTTTGAAGAATCTATCAACATCAATAGTGGAGTCATGCATATGACACATAGTCCAAAGCGTGTATAGTTAAATACCAATGTCTTTGGACTTGCACTTTGAAGTAGATCACCATCATCAAATGTTTGGTGTTCTTTCAAATTCCTTTCTTTAGTAATCTCTTGGTGTAGTAAACATTTTGCCTACATCAAATATTCACCCTTCTTATGGAATTAGTCATGATCAAGCTACTTTAGCTTATAACGGTGAATCGCGAGTATAATGTTGCTCTCCAAAACCTTTTGGAGGATTAGGACAACTAGTGTCTCCAACCTTTTGCAAATTATCATCAAATATGAAAACATGACTTTTGCCATATTATACTCTATCATGTTGCAACCAAAACTTCATTTCAGATATCACAATATCTTCCACAAATCATGGTTTCTGAAACAAATCTTTCAGATCCTAGATAACCTTGATATTAAGACAATCCTTTGAATATCAAGAATCATGGAGATAAACATGATACTTATATACTAACACTGGAATTGTTACTCTTGATTTAATACCAACTATTAAACTTCATGGAGTAACCGGAACTTACTGAAAGTTTGCAATGGGACTTTTAAACTTTAGATTAACACTTCAAAAACAATACGATACCATTTCGTAAAGTAACTAACCAGAATTCTATAGTTCTATCATCTCAATTATAACTAAGCGCAAGGTGGTAAACGGATGCCAATGACTACAACAATTATGCAAATTCACTTTGATTTAATTTATGATAAATAGTGTTCAACTTTTAATCATATTTCCGTTGAACTCCCACTCAAAACAATATCCCTCACATTGTTTTAGTGATCACACGAACCAAATCCACCACATCAAAACCGATCATCACGAGAGTTGATGTAGCTTCAATGGCGAACAATCAACATGTTCATCATATCTACTATATGACTCATGCTTTACCTTTTGGTGATCCGTGTTCCGAGACCATGTCTGTACATGCTAGGCTCGTCAAGAACAAACATTAGCTTCTTCATGAGCAAATCTGGCTTGCTCACGTTGTATACACTCGCAGAATCTAACACACCCGATCATCACGTGGTGCTTCGAAACAACGAGCTTTAGCAACGGTGCTTACTAAGGATGAACACTTTAAAACTTGAAATTGTGTGCTTGAGGGATCATCTTATAATGCTACCGTCGTGAACTAAGCAATACAAGATGCATAAAAGGATTAACATCACATGCAATTCATAATATGTGATATGATATGGCCTTTCTTCTTGTGCTTCCGATCTCCATCTTCAAGCACGAACATGATCTCCATCATAACCGGCATTGCATCAAGGTCAATGACGCTGCTCCATGGTTTTCGTCCACCAGCTTCAACTATTACAACTACTTTGAATAGACACGCGGGTCTTAACAGAATTTAAAGACAACCATATGGCTCCTACCGGTTGCCAACCTACAAGAAGGAACATTGCATACATCAAATATAATCACAATCATGGCCATATCACATCACAGCACACCCCTGCAAAACAAAGTTAGACGCCTCTAATTTTCTTTGCATATTTTACGTGGTTTGGGGATTTCAATAAGTGTCGCTCTAACTTACGAACAAGAACCACAACATTGATACTAGTATTGTCAATCACCCGTTGTAAATTGAATCTTAACTATGTTGGGAGAAACAGGCACCCGCAAAGCCACTTATGCAATACAAGTTGCATGTCAAGCGTGGAGCAAGTCTCATGAACGATATCATGTAAGGTTAGCCCGGGCCGCTTCATCCCACCATCCCGCAAGATGCAAAGTACACAAGAAGCAATCGACAACAAAAGCATCAACGCCCACAATGACCATTGTGTTCTACTCGTGCAACAGATCTACATATAGACACGGCTCTGATACCACTGTAGAGGGTTCGAAGCATGGAAAACAAAAAAATTCTACCGCATGCAAACAAACAAGCCAAGATCTATCTACTAGATTGTAGCAACGAGTCGATAGAGGAACTCACCCTCGAAGATTCCAAAGCGGTTAACAAGAGCAGATTCTCGTGGGTGATGTAGTCGTACACTTGCCGATCTCAAGATCGCGTAGACGATCCTTCCGGCGCTGCGTTCCGGCAGCGCTTCCGCAGTCGGTCACACGTTCGGTACTCAACGAAGACCTTCCTCTCCCTTGTTCCAGCAGGCAGCGGAGGTTGTAGCACTCTCCTCGCGATTCCGGCAGCACGGCGGCGTGGTACCGGAAGTAGAGGGGAGATCTCGCAGGGCTTCGCCTTAAGCCGGAGCGAGTATGGTGGACTATGAGAGAGCCTTGGTGATCTAGGGTTTAGACACACCAATTAGAAGGGGCTAAACCAGCGGCTAGGGAAATTAGAATCTCTAACTCGGCGGCTTGGGAGAAATCCCTAGGCTGTGGCTAGGGTTTAGGTTTAGAGGGAGGCAACTTGTATGTCTAGGAGGGGAGCCCTGCCCCTCCTTATATAGGTGGAGGGAGGCGCCGGCCAAGGGGAGGGAGTCCCTCCCCAACTCGGATCCCTAGTGGTCCGGCGGTGGAGGAGGAACTCCTCCCCAACTCGGTTTCCCACTTCTTCTCCACTTTCGAAAATAGCCGTTTGACTTTTCAAATTGGCGTTTGACTTTTCAAACTAGGATTTGATTAAACCCTTTATTTTGTACAGCGATGACACCTAGTACATGATGCAATCATTCCAACTTGCAATGACACATTCATGTACCCTTCCCCTCTGGAGTGCCGGACATTCCGGAACCTTCTAGAACATTCCCGATGAAAACACCGGAACCATTCTCCAACCCCGAAACAAGACTTTCCTTATATGAATCTTATTCTCCGGACCATTCCGGATCTCCTCGTGATATCACGGATCCCATCCGAGACTCCGAACAACATTCGGTCTCTTACTCATCATTCCATAACTACTCAAACAACATAGAATCCTTAAGTGTGTCTCCCTACGGTTCGTGAATTATGCGGACATGACCGAGACACTTCTCCGATCAATAACCAATAGAGGAATCTGGAAATTCATATGGCTCCCACATATTTCTACGATTACTTTGCGATCGAATGAACCACTTACATACGATACCAATTTCCCTTTGTCTCACGATAGTTTACTTATCCGAGGTTTTGATCATCGGTATCTCTGCATACCTAGTTCAACCTCGTTACCGATAAGTACTCTTTTCTCGTTCCCGTGATATGTGATCCCTTGTGATCCAGTCACATGCTTGCAAGCTAATTGGATGACATTTCACCGAGAGGGCCCATAGTATATCTATCCGTCATATGGATGGACAAATCCCACTCTTGATCCATGTGTCTCAACCAATACTTTCCGAACACTCAATGCCACCTTTATAGCGACCCAGTTACGGTGTGGTGTTTGATGTCATCAAAGCATCCATCCGGTAAAGTTGATATGCATGATCTCATGGTCGGAGGAATTAGGTTACTATGTATCAGAAAGCTTATAGCAAACAAACTATATTAAATGACTTGATCTTTATGCTATGCTTAACTATAGGAGTATGTCCATCACATCATTCTCCTAATGATATGACCCTGTTGTTAATAACATCTCTATGTTCATGATCAGGAAACCATGATCATATATTAACCAACAAGCTAGTTTAACAAGAGGCTTTACTAGGGACTCTTTTATGTTTACAAATCACACAAGTATTAATGTTTCCTTTTAATACAATTATAGCATGGTATGTAAACATTTATCATAAGTATGAAGATATGATAATAACCACTTTATTATTGCCTCTTGGGCATATCTCCAACAGTAAATATAACATTTGGAGTAGATATAGTGCTAATGTCCACATGAGGCCCACTAGATGTTACCTTTGACATGATGGCCTCATGATCTAACTTTAGCGTACCATGAGAGACTAGAAGATCCTCATGCGATCTTGAGAGCTTAACATGACTTTCTTCTAATTTCACATAGTTGCTAGTTAGCAAAGCAAGTTGAGCCTTTATCTCAACATTCTCCTTCAAAATAGATGCTTCACAATATATAGAGTTAGTAGCACAAGCATCATTATTATTAGCAAGAGGTGAGGGCAACTTGGAAAGCTCTTTTGAATTTGAAGCTTTAAGTTGCTCATGTGACTCGGTGAGTTTGATGAGCTCCCTCTTATCGACCCGAGAGCCATTTTCGAGGTGCTTAAAATCCTCAACAAGTTTAGCATAAGCAACGTCAAGTTCACCATTTTTAATCTTGAAGGATTTTGCCACCGCAAGTTCTCTATCATGGTATTCCTTTACTCTAGATAATTCTAGAGTAAAAGTCTCCTCAAGAGATTCTTTGGTGGTTTGTTCTTTTTCAAGGGAGTCCTTTAGTTGTGCAATTTCATTAGCATACTCACGCTCAAGTGCAAACTTTTGAGAGATAATATTTTCTTGTTCCTCAATAAGTTTCTTGCCTTCAATAGCACAAGTCAAGATTTCAACAAATTTGGAGGAAGCAATTTTATTTATATGAAGTGCAGAAAAGACAATCTCTCCCATATCTAGAATAGAGGCAATATCATAATCAACTAGTGGATCATCATCATTATCATTCTCAACCTCATCATCATTATGAGATACAATGGGATCCAAAGAGGATACCTTCGTTCCTTTAGCCATAAGGCATAGGTGAGAACCGTGGGAAGGTGATGATGAGATTGCTCTTGTAGCTCTATTCAAAAACTTGTCTTGTCCCATAAAATCTTCATTTTCCTCTACATGGTTAGCAACACAAGCAATAGAGGAAGTAGAAGCATTTTTGTCATGGCAACAAAACAACCCAAGCATATCATCATGATATTTATTCAAGTCATTGCTACATGATATGCAAGGACTATTAACACAAGCATGTGAGGAATTTTGAGTGCTAGAAGTGTTAAGGTCCAAAGATAGATCATTGCAACTAGATAGATATGAGGGATTACAAATAGTGAACACACTATCCATATTGCAATTTCTATCACCACTCACCATATAATTACCTTGTGAAAAGTCACATGTTGGTGAAGTGGTAGAGGATGAGAACTCATCTCGACCCGAAGTGGAAGCAACACAATCATCCTCAATAATGTTGGACACAACATATTTATCTTGAAGTTTTGTCCATAACTCATGAGTGCTCCAAAAAGGAATGATTGAATATGTAACTACATATCTCAAAGCATTAACAAGCACATTAGAAGCTTGAGCATCGAGATATAAGTTTTTCTCATCCTCACTAGATAGATTTTCGAAATCCATTGGAGGAGAAAAACCTATATCGACAATACGCTCCAAATTTGGGTCCATGTCCCGAAAATGAATGAGAATGCGATTTTTCCATATATCATAATTTGTGCCATCGAATGTGAACATGTCATTGTGCACTAATCCTCTAGCCGACATCTTTACTCTCAAGGCGGTGAAGCCTAAAATGAGAGACCGGGCTCTGATACCAATTGAAAGGATACAAATGTCGCCTAGAGGGGGGTGAATAGGCGATTAAAACTTTTCCTAGAGTGGCTCAACAAAGGCAGAATAAAACTAGTGTTTACTTTGTTAAGCACAACCTAGAACAACTAAGGTTCACCTATGTGCACCAATAACTTATGCTAAGCAATACAAGAAACAAAGTGATAGCAAGATATATATTACTTCAAGCACGAAGGCTATCACAATGTAAAGTGCATAAGTAAAGAGCTCGGGTATAGAGATAACCGAGGCACGCGGGGACAACGATATTTTACCGAGTTCCTCCCAACATGGAGTACATCTCGTTTGGAGAGGGGGTGATATCAAAACCACCAACTCCACAAAAGGCCTCCCTTATTCTCTGGTGAATCTCACCCCAACAGGATCGATCCACACTTCCACTATCGGTGCACTTGTCGGTGGCAACCGGAACCTCTCACAAGGTTGGGGCACTTATCCACAACTTAATTGGAGGCTCCCAACAAATGACACAAAAGGCCACAATGCCACCAAGGCCACAAAACCGTCTAGGGTTCCAAGAACCCAAGAGGGACAAGCTCCAATGAGTAACTCAAACCAAATCCTCCGAGGAGAACACAAACCGATGCACCGAATGCAAATGGCAAGAACACCACAAAGATGTTCAAATCCTTCTCTACCAAATTCCACCAAAGCTACAAAAGCTTATGGGGGAATAAGAGAGGAAGAAAAATGGAGGAAATCCACAAAAGACTCCAAGATCTAGATCCCAATATGTTCCCCTCACTTAGAGGAGAGATTGATTGGTGGGATTGTAGATCTAGATCTCCTCTTTCAGATCCCTCAAGAATATGCAAGAATCATCGGCGGGATTGAGAGAAAGCAAGCTCAAGAAGGTCAACAATGGAGGGTAAAACTTGCAAGAATGGTTGGGGAACCATTGGGGAAGAAGGCCCCTTAAATAGGTCCCCCGAAAATCCAACCGTTGAAGCCCAAAAATGCGAATCCCGGTACTACCGAACATTCCCGGTACTAGTGGACATTCCCTGGGGATCCCAGGTCGCCAAACGCACCTTATTCAGTACCAACCGGTACTAAGGGGCGGTACTACCGGACCCTGGTCCGGTACTACCGGTCATCCCTGAACGAAAACGGCCATAACTTTTGCATCAGAACTCCGATTTTTATGATCTTGGGCTCGTTTCGAAGAGGACAACAAGCTCTAAAAGATCATGCAAATAAACATCATAGTCCAGCAAGGGAGGATAGATCCAAATGACGAAAGGTTTAACCTCTCTCAAAAAGACGAACCGATAAAACCTCCCACATCGAAAACATAATAGAAAATGCATATGAAATCCGTTTTCGATGAACTAGAGCTTGTCATGGAGATTAACAAAAGCTCTAAATCCTCACATGAGTAAGAACTAAATAATGGAAGGTTTTACCTATCTCTAAAATACAAACCGGTAAAACCTCCAAGATCAAAACGCAATAAGATATAAAAGGGAAATCCGTTTTTGATGACCTAGAGCTTGTTATGGAGATTACCACAAGCTCTATATCCTCACATGGATAAGACCAAATAACAACCAAATATGATGATGCAAGTATTCAAAGGTTTTATCTCTCTCCGAACGATGTGATCGAGTTACTCATTCGAGAGCCCCTCTTGATAGTACGGCTATCTATCCTAAACCCGGTCTCCCACTAACAACATGAGACCGGCGAAAGGGAAAACCTATCAAGATTATACCTTTGCCTTGAGCATTCTACTTGAGTTCGATGTAGACGATCTTGCCCTTCTCAAGATTGAACGCCTTTCTTGATTCTTCATCATTGATCCATGATCACCGAGGATGGCAAGCATCAAATATGAGATCTTCTATAGATGCCGCATTTTGAGCTTGCACAAGACATCTTCTTCTCATTTCATCGACCTTGAAGCCAACACATGCTCCAAGCGATGCCAATGGACCAACCTACAAATCCTACAAGTATAACTTAATACACACATTAGTCCATAAATATTGTCATTAATTACCAAAACCACACATGGGGGCCCAACATGTTCTTTCACATACGCATCGTCACGCCGACTATCTTTATAGCCCTAGGATGGGTGGGAAGCGAAATGGTGCCACGCGCGCCTGACTTAACCGCTCACGGAAAAACCTTGGTGGAAACGAGTTTTCTACAGACCGGGCAGGAAGTCGCGCGGTGGCGGTCGACGGGAGATTGATCATCATTACCACTGTTAATGACAATGGTGTGGATGGGGCCGCAAATGGATCGGTCCGCTGGGGCACTTATCACCCCAAACGATTCAAGACAAAAATGCTCTCGTTTTCTGTTCGCATACTGAACCAAAAGATCTGATTAGGATACATTATCTATACCTAATAATAAATAAAGGGGTGTTTTTTTTTAGTACCAACACTTTTTTGGATGACTTTAACCTTTGATCAAACAATGAATTACCCACCAATACCACCGGTAAGTGAAATAGAAAAAACACTTTTGGACAACTTTACCCTTTGACCAAAAAATAAATTACCAACCAATGCCACCGGTAAGTGAAAAAGAAAAAAACACTTTTTTGGCATTTTGACTTCTAGGAGTTGGTTTTTCTCGGGGAATTTCACCGTTCGTTTTCTACAGATAGAATTCATTCGTTTTCTCACGTTAGTCCTCGGGTCCTCACAATGAGCTAAGCACATGCATGTGCGTATGACTAGCCGCGTCAATGTTTTCGTTCCTAGTGACGCATGGCTGATGGAACTGCGCCAATAAGTAAAATATCGTGCCACTAGACCTGGCTACGGACCATGGCCGAAATCGACGACAACGCCGTGGTCGGGGGCTCAGAAGCCCAGCGCTAGCCCGATTTGACACCTTACCTCCAGCGGATAAACAAGGTGGCGCGTCGTTTGGTCTGACATACCGTCCCTAGCTGAAATCATATGTTGTGTCAATCCGGGTTTACAAAATAAAAAAATGCATGCGCCCCTATTAATCTCTGTCAAACGAATACGGCTGTCCTTTTACGTGAAATTCCTATGACTCTTATAGATATAGATAATATAAAGGAAGGAGTGTTTCTTGTAGTACCTACATTTTTTTGGATGACTTTAACCTTTGATCAAAAAATAAATTACCCACCAATGTCACCCGTAAGTGAAATAGAAAAAACACTTTTGGACGACTTTACCCTTTGGTCAAAAAATAAATTACCCACCAATGCCACTGGTAAGTGAAAAAGAAAAAAACACTTTTTTGGCATGTTGACTTCTAGGAGTTGGTTCTTCTCGGGGAATTCCACCGTTCATTTTGTACAGATAGAATTCATTCGCTTTCTTACGTTAGTCCTCGGGTCCTCACAATGAGCTAAGCACATGCATGTCCGTATGACCAGCCGCGCCAATGTTTTTGTTCTCGGTGACTCATGGCTGATGGGACTGCGCCTATAAGTAAAATATCTGGCCACTAGACCTGGCTGCGGAACATGGCCGGAATCGACGATGACGCTGCGGCCGGGGGCTCGGACGCCAGCGCTAGCCCAATTTGACACCTTACCCCCAACGGATAAACACGGTGGCGCGTCCTCTGGTCCGACACATACCGTCCCTAGCTGAAATCATATGTTATGTCAATCCGGGTTTACAAAATAAAAAAATACATGCGTCCCTATTAAGCTCTACCAAACGAATTCTTCTGTCTTTTTACGTGAAATTCCTATGACTGTTAGAGGATACTATATTTTGGAGTACGCTTTATCCAAAAATCGACAAATCATCTGAGTATAGGTAGTGGAAATAGTTTCTAAGTTGTGGCATAACTGTGTGAATAGGTTCGTCCAAGATAAGAAAACGTTCAACTCGATCGAGACAGGTATCATGAGGCAAGACAAAAAAATATTTTATACGAATTAGATTGGTCTTTCCGGTGCAACACGCGCGCACTTTTGCTAGTGTATCCCAAATGGACCGATTTGGATACATTTTTGTGTCTGAAATGGATCAGCCTGCTAAAGATGTCATAACAGTGTCGACGTGGGCAACCAATCTGCTGGTAGAATTTGGCTCAGGTGACGCTCGCGTCAGTCTCCACGTATAGCTGTCCGAGTAAACAAATACGCCTCTATGGTACCTAGTCCGATGACATGCATCCTCTACTCGATCATCAGTTGATCTGGGCTGCTGCTTTCGTACGAAAGCTGAAGAAAGCTAGTAGTCCTAGCAGTCTGTTTTGGCTTCGCTAGGTAACATCTTTTGGCAAAAGTGAAACATGAAGACGCAGAAAGAAAACGAGCTTTCCTTCGATCATCTCGGTTTCCTGCTTGCCCTTTTCATCTCCTTTCCGGTGTCTCTTCTGCGAATTCGCCTGTGATCGATCGCGCGCTGCCGTCGGTGACGTTTTCAGCTTTCAGGTTCGCTAGATAAAAGAAAGTTAGTATAGATCAAAGCAATTAGCAAGTACTCCCTCCGTTCGGAAATATAAGACATTCTAGCTTTGTGAAACGAATGTATCTAGACAACTTTTAGGGTATAGGTTCACTCCGAACCTCTACGAACCTATACGCTAAAAGACGTCTAGATACACTCGATTTACAAAGCTAAAACGTCTTATATTTCCGAACAGAGGGAGTACGATCGAGGGATCAGCCGCTAATGATCAAAAGCCACTTTACCCAGACAAAAACCAGAAGAAAAGAAGAAACCTCTTTTTTCTCGGCAGGTTTATGGCGCACTGCATCTAACTGCCACAAACTGTAATGATGCTTTCTACTACTCCCTTCATTTTAAAATATAATATTTCTTCTAAAACATATGTATATAGACTTTTTTGTGTGAAGGTTTATTTATTTTGCTCCGAGTCTATACACTAAAACATGTTTAAATAAATGTATTTTTCAAAATAAAATTTATATTTTGAAACGGATGTGCTGCTGCAATATACCCCTATATGTGCTGCTGCAGCACTGGTGTACCGACGACTGACGACTACTGACACTGAATTATGACCCGGAGCATGCACCGAGCACCGTTGCCTCCAAGATGGTAGGATGATGGATGCACCGCCGCTCACATGTTTCCGGCCGGGAATAAAGGGAGAGGCAGGGGCATGCATGCACTGACTTCCACTATGCCGAGACAGATCGAGAGGGACATCTATCTTTACGAATTTAATGGAGCTGCCCCTCGATCGTTTCGGTGAAAAAAAGGATGTACAGTCGCTATCGCTAGCTAGGACGGCCTGCTCGTAGCCTCCCTCCGTTCGCGCGCCCTTCCGCCCTCCGGCTATCATCGCGCCGCCGACCGCAAACGAAACAAGTAGAGTAGGGGTATCATCGGTTCTAGAACGAGAGGGAATGAAACGGAGTGAGTTCATTTCAAGGGCATAGGACGGTTTCGACCTTGTGTTTGGTTTGAAAAAAAACGAGAAACCGAATGGTCCTATATTGTGTTCGGTTGGGAGAATTGGGACCGCAACGGAATAACTATAATGATGCTTAAAATTCTAATAATTTGAGTTAAATTTAACAATTGTAATTAACGGTAGAAAATATATGTTTTTCTTAAAATCTTTGCGAAAAGTACCAAATCATAGAAATATTTTTGTTTTAAAATCTTTGCAAAATATACTCAAATTAAAGGGCAGCATGTTTTTGCAAGATTTTGTCGCTAATCATCTCAGCTAATCATCGCCACAGCTAAAAATTTCCGTTGATTCAGTAATTAATCATCTTAACTGGGTTAGTTCGCCAATTAGCGAGTCGTTCCGCGCGATCCGGCCGATTCGGTCGGACGACCTCGTTCCGTATATTAGAGAAATATTCCGTTCCAAGGAACTACCTGGTTTTGTTCTTTTCTTCCAACCAAACACACGGACCGACGCTAAGCGCGAAACTAACCGGTTTCGTTCCACCTAATTCTAGAACCGAACACGTCCTAGGTGTTGCTCCGTCAGCCGAGCCGGCACCGATCTACACTGGTCAGCAATGGAGTAGCTCGCACGCGTGACACTGTGTAGTTTCCTCAGGTGCATGTGATGCACCACACATTTATCAAAAGTAAACACGAGCCGCATGATATATGATCTGGTTTGACAGTTCAGCTACTTTTTATTAGGGCATCTTTACCGCGTCCATTAAGGATCCGTTCGGAACTGAGGAAAGTTGTAGAAAAAATAGAGGAATTCGGATTCCATAGGTTAAGTTTTCTTTGGAGCGTTCGGGGCACATGAATTATGAACAGTAAAATTTAAGGAATATTTCCTTTCCTGTCGGTTTCCTACAGATTTCACGGGAAAGTAAACATGGGGTCTGAACTCTTTTTTTCCTGCCCTGCGCGTAGGACCGAGGCAAGACGTCCTGCTGCGTAGGGGTGGAATCGAGCCGAGCCGAGCCGGCTCGAGGCTTGGCTCGTTGAAGCTCGGTGAAATTCGAGACGAGCCTGGCTTGGCTCGCTGTAGTTTGAAAACTGAAAACAGAGCTCGAGGCTCGGCTCGAAGGGCTCACGAGCCGTGCCCCGGCCCATAATCCAGCCCCGCCCTGCCGGTCGTCACACGATGTAAAAAAAAATTGGTCAATGTCTCAGACCAGACGTGATTCCCCTCGACGCCCAGACCAAATCCTCCCAGGCGCGATTCCCCTCTCCGCCTCCCATCGCTAGGGTTAGCGCTGCCGGCCGCTAGGCTCGCCGCCGCCACCACCAACCTCCGGCCGAGGTCTCCTCCGACTCCTCCCATGGCTCCTGCTCCCTACCACATACCCCTCCCACTCCCAGACTAGGACGCGCAGGACAGTTGGTTGCCCGCCGCTAGGGTTAGGGGAGGCCTCCGCCCGCCGGCTCTCCGCCTGCTGGCACTCCTCTTGCCGGCCGGCCGCCGTCATTTCCGGTCGACACCGCCCCATCTCCTCCTCCTCCTCCCGTCTGACCTCCTTCCTATCCCCCTACGGACTCGGCCACAAGCCCACAACAGATAACACGACCTAGGCGAGGAGCCGAGGACGAACTGTTGCTTCTCAACTTCTCAAGCTCAAGCGCTACAATCTACAGACCTACAACTACAATCAGACACTGTAAGTACTGGGTACTGACTCTAGTGACTATGATTAATTTCTGCTATGTTGGAGTTGTTAGTTGGTAGGTTAGGCTGCAGCGGTTCTTGTAGTTGGACTAGGATATAAAAAATTTAGTTAGTTTGTTTGCGCTCAATCGAATACCATGCCTGCTGCAGACTGCTACACTATCTTCTCTACCAAAGATGTAACCTGGACAAGAGAGTGAAGGATCCCATGCACGTCCGGTGAGGATGCCTACACAAGGAAGGAGGCGCGCATACAACAATGCGATGAACTCTAAGAAAGCTGGTTACCTTGGCATTCCTCAAACTAGACCAGAATCATCACAGCCGACATCAGCGACTCAGCCATTGGTAATTTGCTTTCAACGTTTGAAAATTTAGTCACAACACTACTACATGTTTGTTTAATGTGATTGAATGACTGTGACAACTCTTATGTGCAGGTGCAGACGGTAGATGTGTTCGATGAGGAAGAAAACTCTTATGACAAAAATGATGACATGTCCGAAAAAGATGTACTTGGTGATGTTCATATTGAGATATCCGATGACGGTGGAGATTCTCAGAGAGGGAACAAGCGAAAAAAGGGAATTAAGGTTGGTCCGAAGGTTACCGTTCAACCGAGCAGTAAGTCAAAAGTTTGGGATCACTTTGAGAAGGTTCCGGTGCCATCCACCACGCAGTCCGGTGTCATGGTAATTATGGCAAAATGCAATTACTGCAAGAAGTTCTTATCCTGCAAATCCGATGTAGGTGGTACCGGAGCCACTACACATCTCAAGAGACACTAAACAAAAATTTTGATGTGCTATTGTGGTGGAAGCTGAATGCACATAGATACCCCGTCGTTGCAAAGATGGCAAAGAATTTTTGACAATACCAGCCACTTCCGTGTCTTCGGAGTCAACTTTCAGCACTAGGGGTCGAGTTCTAGATGACTATAGGAGTTCTCTAAAGCCGGCGATGGTGGAGGCATTGGTTTGTGATTCTAGCTGGATCAAAGGTGCCCACAATGACAACAAAAATTCTATGAATGTGGTATGTGCCTGTTGGAGATATGCCCTAGAGGCAATAATAAATGTAGTTATTATTATATCTTTGTGTTTATGATAAATGTTTACATTCATGCTATAATAGTATTAACAAGGAAACATTGATACTTGTGTGATTTGTAAACTTAATTTGAAGTCCCTAGTATAGCCTCTATACATCACTAGCTTGTTGGTTGATAAATGATTGTGGTTTCCCTATCATGAATATTGAGATGTTATCAACAACAAGATCATATCGTTAGGAGAATGATATGATGGACATACTCCTATAGATAAGCGTAGCATAAAGATCAAGTCATTTCAATAGTTCAATTGCTATATGCTTTCTGATACATAGTAACCTAATTCCTTCGACCATGAGATCATGCATATCACCTTTACCGGATGGATGCTTTGATGACATCAAACACCACACCGTAACTGGGTGGCTATAAAGGTGGCATTGAGTGTTCGGAAAGTATTGGTTGAGACACATGGATCAAGAGTGTGATTTGTCCATCCATATGACGGATAGATATACTCTGGGCCCTCTCGGTGGAATGTCATCCAATTAGCTTGCAAGCATGTGACTGGCTCACAAGGGTTCACATATCACGGGAACGAGAAAAGAGTACTTATCGGTAACGAGGTTGAACTAGGTATGCAGAGATACCGACGATCATAACCTCGAATAAGTAAACTATCGTGAGACAAAGGGAAATTGGTATCGTATGTAAGTGGTTCATTCGATCGCAAAGTAATCGTAGAAATATGTGGGAGCCATATGAATTTCCAGATTCCTCTATTGGTTATTGTTCGGAGAAGTGTCTCGATCATGTCCGCATAATTCACGAACCGTAGGGAGACACACTTAAGGATTCGACGTTGTTTGAGTAGTTATGGTATTATGAGAAAGAGACCAAATGTTGTTCGGAGTCTCGGATGGGATCCGGGATATCACGAGGAGATCCGGAATGGTCCGGAGAATAAGATTCATATAAGGAAAGTCCCGTTTCGGAGTTCGGAAATGATTTCGGTGTTTTCATCGGGAATGTTCTAGAAGGTTCCGGAATGTCCGGCACTCAGAAGGGGAAGGGGTACATGAATGTGTCATTGCAAGTTGGAATGATTGCATCATGTACTAAGTGTCATCGCTGTTCCAAATAAAGGATTAAATTCAAATCCTAGTTTGAAAAAGTCAAACGGCTAAATTGAAAAGTCAAACGGCTAAAATTTGGAAAGAGGAAAAGAGGAGGAAGTGGGAAACCGAGTTGGGGAGGGAATCCCTCCTCCAACCGGCGGCGCCCCCTCCAAGCCGAGTTGGGGAGGGACTCCCCTCCCTCCCCTTGGCCGCCTGCCCCTCCACCTATATAAGGAGGGGCAGGGCTCCCTCCTAGAACACACAAGTACCTCTCCTCTAACCCTAGTTTGGCGCCTACCTCCATAGCCGCCGCCGCCCCTAGGGTTTTGACCTAGTCGCCGACTTGGGGGTCCCTGGAACCCTAGCCGCCGGCTCTAGCACCTCCTCCTTGGTGTGTCTAAACCCTAGATCGCCGAGGAGCTCTCTCATACTCCACCATACTCGCTCCGGCTTAAGGCGAAGCCCTGCGAGATCTCCCCTCTACTTCCGGTACCACGCCGTTGTGCTGCCGGAATCGCGAGGAGAGTGCTACAACCTCCGCTGCCTGCTGGAACAAGGGAGAGGAAGGTCTTCGTCGAGTACCGAACGTGCGACCGACTGCGGGAGCGCTGCCGGAACGCAGCGCCGGAAGGATCGTCTACGCGATCTTGAGATCGGGAAGAGTACGACTACATCACCCACGAGAATCTGCTCTCGTTAAACACTTTGGAATCTTCGAGGGTAAGTTATTCCATCGACTCGTTGCTACAATCTAGTAGATATATCTTGGCTTGTTTGTTTGTATGCGATAGAATTTTTTTGTTTTCCATGCTACAAAACCCTACAGTGGTATCAGAGCCGTGTCTATATGTAGATCTGTTGCACGAGTAGAACCCAATGGTCATTGTGGGCGTTGATGCTTTTATTGTCGATTGCTTCTTGTGTACTTTGCATCTTGCGGTATGTTGGGATGAAGCGGCCCGGGCTAACCTTACATGACATCGTTCATGAGACTTGCTCCACGCTCGACATGCAACTTGTATTGCATAAGTGGCTTTGCGGGTGCCTGTTTCTCCTAGCATAGTTAAGATCCAATTTACAACGGGTGATTAACAATACTAGTATAAATGTTGTGGTTCATGTTCGTAAGTTAGAACGACACTTATAGAAAGCCCCAAGCCACGTAAAACATGCAAATAAAGTGGAGGCGTCTAACTTTGTTTTGCAGGGGTGTGCAGTGATGTGATATGGCCATGATTGTGATTATGTATGCAATGTTCCTTATTGTAAGTTGGCAACCGGCAGGAGCCATATGGTTGTCTTTAATTTATGTTAAGACCCACGTGTCTATTCAAAGTAGTTGTAATAGTTGAAGCCGGTGGACGACAACCATGGAGAAGCGTCATTGACCTTGATGCAATGCCGGTGATGATGGAGATCATGTTCGTTCTTGAAGATGGAGATCGGAAGCACAAAGAAGAAAGGCCATATCATATCACATATTATGAATTGCATGTGATGTTAATCCTTTATGCATCTTGTATTGCTTAGTAGACGACGGTAGCATTATAAGATGATCCCTCATGCACATGAATTTCAAGTCATAAAGTGTTCACCCTTAGTTAGCACCGTTGCTAAAGCTTGTTGTTTCGAAGCACCACGTGATGATCGGGTGTGTTAGATTCTGCAAGTGTATACAACGTGAGCAAGCCAGATTTGCTCATGCAGAAACTAAGGTTTGATCTTGACGAGCCTAGCATGTACAGACATGGTCTCGGAACACGGATCACCGAAAGGTAAAGCATGAATCATATAGTAGATATGATGAACATGACGATTGTTCACCATTGAAACTATATCAACTCTCGTGATGATTGGTGTTGATGTAGTGGATTTGGTTCGTGTGATCACTAAAACAACGTGAGTGATGTTGTTTTGAGTGGGAGTTCACCTAGATTAACTTTATTATTAATTTGAACTCAATTTGTCATAAACTTAGTCTAAACTATTGCAAATATGTTGTAGATCAATGGCAGCCCCTACCATCAATTTTAATGTGTTCCTAGAGAAAGAAAAGTTGAAAAACAATGGAAGCAACTTCGCGGATTGGTTCCGCAATTTGAGGATTGTCCTCACTGCTGGTAATTTGACCTATGTGCTGGATGCACCGCTGGGTGACCCACCTGCAGCTGATGCTTCCGATGAAGTAAAGAATGTTTACCTCGCTCGGAAGAATCAGTACTCCATAGTTCAGTGTGCTATCTTGTATGGTTTGGAATCGGAGCTTCAGAAAAGGTTTGAGAATTCAGACCCATATGATATTGTCGAGGATCTCAAATTGATCTTTGAGACTCATGCGGCAATTGAAAGTTATGAGGCTTCTGAAAAGTTCTTTAACTGCAAGATGGAAGAGGGCAGCTCCGTCAGTGAGCATGTGCTTAAGATGTTTGGGCACGCAAACAAACTTCAAAGCTTGGGTATAGTGATTCCTAATGCTTTGGGGATTTACCGTGTCCTCCAATCACTACCACCAAGTTATAAGAACTTTGTGATGAACTACAAAATGCAGAACATGAACAAGCAGTTGCCAGAACTGTTTGCTATGTTGAAGTCTGCAGAAGTGGAGATCAAGAAAGAGCACCAAGTGTTGTTGGTCAATAATACCACCAAATTCAAGAAAGGCAAGTCTAAGCAGAAGGGAAACTTCAAGAAGGGTGGTAAGAAAGTTACCACGCTGGCGAAGAAGACCAAGGCTAGACCTAAGCCTGATACTGAGTGCTTTTACTGCAAGGGAGAAGGTCACTGGAAGCGGAATTGCCCAAAGTACTTGGCTGATTTGAAGAACGGCAACATCAAGAAGAAAGGTATATCTGATATACATGTTATTGATGTGTATCTCACTAGTACTCGTAGTAGTGCCTGGGTATTTGATACTGGTTCGGTTGCTCATATTTGTAACTCGAAACAGGTGCTACAGAATAAACGGAAGCTAGCGAAGAACGAGGTGACGATGCGCGTGGGAAACGAATCAAAGGTTGGTGTGATCGCGGTCGGCACGCTACCCCTTCATCTACCATCGGGATTAGTTTTATACTTAAATAATTGTTATTTGGTGCCTGCGTTGAGCATGAACATTATATCGGGATCTTGTTTATTGCGAGACGGTTACTTGTTTAAGTCCGAGAAGAATGGTTGTTCGATTTATATGAGTAATATGTTTTATGCACATTCACCTTTGATAGATGGTCTATTCTTATTGAATCTCGATAGTGCAAATACACATATCAACAACATTGAGGCTAAACGTTTGAAATCAAGCGATAACTCAACCTATATGTGGCACTGTCGTCTTGGTCACATTGGAGTGAAGCGTATGAAGAAACTCCATTCCGATGGACTTCTTGAATCACTTGATTTCGAATCACTTGATAGATGCGAAGCATGTCTGATGGGTAAAATGACTAAGACTCCATTTTCTGGTATGATGGAGCGAGCTACGGACTTATTTGAAATCATACATACCGATGTGTGTGGTCCAATGAGTGTAGCATCGCGCGGTGGTTATCGTTATGTTCTTACCTTCACGGATGACTTGAGTAGATATGGGTATATCTATTTCATGAAACATAAGTCCGAAACTTTCGAGAAGTTTAAGGAATTTCAAAGTGAGGTAGAGAATCAACGTAACAAGAAGATTAAATTTCTACGTTCTGATCGTGGAGGTGAATATCTAAGTTACGAGTTTAGCGAGCATTTGAAGAAATGCGGAATACTTTCACAGTTGACACCGCCGGGAACACCACAACGTAATGGTGTGTCCGAACGTCATAATCGAACTCTCTTAGATATGGTTCGTTCTATGATGTCACTTACAGATTTACCGCTATCATTTTGGGGTTATGCATTAGAAATAGCCGCATTCACTTTAAATAGGGCACCGTCTAAATCCGTTGAAACGACACCGTATGAATTATGGTTTGGGAAGAAACCTAGATTGTCGTTCCTTAAAGTTTGGGGATGTGAAGCCTATGTAAAGAAGTTACAGACGGACAAGCTAGAACCCAAAGCGGAAAACTGCGTCTTCATAGGATACCCGAAGGAAACTATTGGGTATACCTTCTATCATAGATCCGAAGGCAAAATCTTCGTTGCCAAGAATGGATCCTTTCTAGAGAAGGAATTTCTCTCGAAAGAAGTGACTAGAAGGAAAGTAGAACTCGACGAGGTTGTCGAACCTTCTCTCGAAATTGCGAGTAGCGCAGCACCGGAAGAAGTTCCTGTGGTGCCTGCACCAATTAGAGAGGAAGCTAATGATGGTGATCATGAAACTTCGGTTGAAGTTGCTACAGAGCCTCGGAGGTCAACGAGAACTCGTACCACTCCAGATTGGTATGATCCCGTTATGAGTGTCATGTTGGTGGACAACACCGATGACCCTGAGACATATGAGGAAGCGATGATGAGCCCAGATTCCAATAAATGACAAGAAGCCATGAAATCCGAGATTGGATCCATGTACGAAAACCAAGTATGGACTTTGGTGGACTTACCGGATGGCCGGAAGGCTGTCGAGAACAAATGGATTTTCAAGAAGAAAACAGATGCTGATGGTAATGTTACCGTCTATAAAGCTCGACTTGTCGCAAAAGGGTTTCGACAAATTCAAGGAGTTGACTACGATGAGACTTTCTCACCAGTAGCGAAGCTAAAGTCTGTGAGGATTATGTTAGCAATCGCTGCATATTATGATTATGAGATATGGCAGATGGATGTCAAAACAGCATTCCTCAATGGAGACATTGATGAAGAGTTGTATATGATGCAACCCAAAGGTTTTGTCGATCCTAAAGATGCTAACAAGGTATGCAAACTTCAACGATCCATCTATGGATTGAAGCAAGCATCCCGAAGTTGGAATCAACGTTTTGATAAGGTGATCAAAAGTTTTGGTTTTATACAAACTTATGGAGAAGCTTGTATTTACAAGAAAGTGAGTGGGAGCTCTGTAGCATTCTTAATACTATATGTAGATGACATATTGTTGATTGGGAATGATGTAGACCTTCTTAATAGTGTCAGTGAATATTTGAATAATAGTTTTTCAATGAAGGATCTTGGCGAAGCAGCTTACATATTAGGCATAAAGATTTATAGAGATAGATCGAAACGCCAAATATCATTGTCACAGAGTACATATTTGGACAAAGTTCTAAAGAGATTTGGAATGGAAGATAGCAAGAAAGGGTTCTTGCCCATGTTGCCCAATATGACCTTGAGTAAAACTCAAAGTCCGACAACGGCAGAAGATAGAGAAAGGATGAGTAAGACTCCCTATGCCTCAACCATAGGATCTCTAATGTATGCCATGTTATGTACTAGACCCGACATTGCATATGCTGTTAGTTTGACTAGCAGATATCAAAGTGATCCGGGAGTGGATCATTGGACAGCGGTCAAAAACATCCTTAAGTACTTGAGAAGAACTAAGGATATGGTTCTTTCTTATGGAGGTGATGAACAGCTCGTTGTTAATGGTTACACCGATGCTAGTTGGAACACCGATCCGGGTGATTCTAAATCACAATCTGGATACGTATTTATTTTGAATGGTGCAGCAGTTAGCTGGAGGAGTGCAAAGCAAAGTGTTGTGGCGATATCTTCAACTGAATCGGAATACATGGCTGCTTCGGAGGCTTCACAAGAATCATTATGGATGAAAGAGTTCATTATAGAGCTGGGTGTGGTTCCTAGTGCGCTGGACCCAATGTCTATATACTGTGATAACATGGGCGCCATAGCCAATGCGCAAGAACCAAGGTCACACAAGAAGCTGAAGCACATCAAGCTACGTTTTCACGCTATTCGAGAACATATCCAAGATGGGGATATACAGATTTGCAAAGTACACACAGATCTGAATGTGGCGGATCCATTGACTAAACCTCTCCCAAGGGCAAAACATGACCAACACCAAACTGTCATGGGTGTTCGGTATATTACCATGTAATCTAGATTAGATGACTCTAGTGCAAGTGGGAGACTGTTGGAGATATGCTCTAGAGGCAATAATAAATGTAGTTATTATTATATCTTTGTGTTTATGATAAATGTTTACATTCATGCTATAATAGTATTAACAAGGAAACATTGATACTTGTGTGATTTGTAAACTTAATTTGAAGTCCCTAGTATAGCCTCTATACATCACTAGCTTGTTGGTTGATAAATGATTGTGGTTTCCCTATCATGAACATTGAGATGTTATCAACAACAAGATCATATCGTTAGGAGAATGATATGATGGACATACTCCTATAGATAAGCGTAGCATAAAGATCAAGTCATTTCAATAGTTCAATTGCTATATGCTTTCTGATACATAGTAACCTAATTCCTTCGACCATGAGATCATGCATATCACCTTTACCGGATGGATGCTTTGATGACATCAAACACCACACCGTAACTGGGTGGCTATAAAGGTGGCATTGAGTGTTCGGAAAGTATTGGTTGAGACACATGGATCAAGAGTGGGATTTGTCCATCCATATGACGGATAGATATACTCTGGGCCCTCTCGGTGGAATGTCATCCAATTATCTTGCAAGCATGTGACTGGCTCACAAGGGATCACATATCACGGGAACGAGAAAATAGTACTTATCGGTAACGAGGTTGAACTAGGAATGCAGAGATACCGACGATCATAACCTCGGATAAGTAAACTATCGTGAGACAAAGGGAAATTGGTATCGTATGTAAGTGGTTCATTCGATCGCAAAGTAATCGTAGAAATATGTGGGAGCCATATGAATTTCCAGATTCCTCTATTGGTTATTGTTCGGAGAAGTGTCTCGATCATGTCCGCATAATTCACGAACCGTAGGGAGACACACTTAAGGATTCGACGTTGTTTGAGTAGTTATGGTATTATGAGAAAGAGACTGAATGTTGTTCGGAGTCTCGGATGGGATCCGGGATATCACGAGGAGATCCGGAATGGTCCGGAGAATAAGATTCATGTAAGGAAAGTCCCGTTTCGGAGTTCGGAAATGATTCCGGTGTTTTCATCGAGAATGTTCTAGAAGGTTCCGGAATGTCCGGCACTCCGGAGGGGAAGGGGTACATGAATGTGTCATTGCAAGTTGGAATGATTGCATCATGTACTAAGTGTCATCGCTGTTCCAAATAAAGGATTAAATTCAAATCCTAGTTTGAAAAAGTCAAACGGCTAAATTGAAAAGTCAAACGGCTAAAATTTGGAAAGAGGAAAAGAGGAGGAAGTGGGAAACCGAGTTGGGGAGGGAATCCCTCCTCCAACCGGCGGCGCCCCCTCCAAGCCGAGTTGGGGAGGGACTCCCCTCCCTCTCCTTGGCCGTCGGCCCCTCCACCTATATAAGGAGGGGCAGGGCTCCCTCCTAGAACACACAAGTACCTCTCCTCTAACCCTAGTTTGGCGCCTACCTCCATAGCCGCCACCTCCCCTAGGGTTTTGCCCTAGCCGCCGACTTGGGGGTCCCCGGAACCCTAGCCGCCGGCTCTAGCACCTCCTCCTTGGTGTGTCTAAACCCTAGATCGCCGAGGAGCTCTCTCAGACTCCACCATACTCGCTCCGGCTTAAGGCGAAGCCCTGCGAGATCTCCCCTCTACTTCCGGTACCACGCCGTTGTGCTGCCGGAATCGCGAGGAGAGTGCTACAACCTCCACTGCCTGCTGGAACAAGGGAGAGGAAGGTCTTCGTCGAGTACCGAACGTGTGACCGACTGCGGGAGCGCTGCCGGAACGCAGCGCCAGAAGGATCGTCTACGCGATCTTGAGATCGGGAAGAGTACGACTACATCATCCACGAGAATCTGCTCTCGTTAAATACTTTGGAATCTTCGAGGGTAAGTTATTCCATCGACTCGTTGCTACAATCTAGTAGATAGATCTTGGCTTGTTTGTTTGTATGCGATAGAAATTTTTTGTTTTCCATGCTACGAAACCCTACAGTGCCTTGCTGTTTATGATTATTTCTTCGCTGCATTTCTTATGCATATGTAACTAAATATTTTCTACGCTCTTAGGCATCAGATGATGATGATATTGAGACTGTTCCATTTCCAAAAAGTGTGGTGGGGAGAAACTAGTAAGTGCAATTACCATCATGAAAACTGAGTTGGTAGTGTATTTTAGTCTATTAGTTGCTGGAACATTTTGTACAACATCAAAACTGAAGCAAACCTGAGTATTTATTGTTCGTTTGGTCACTTTAGTTTTTGGAACATTTTGTACAACATCAAAAATGAAGCAAACTTGAGTATTTATTGTTTGTTTGGTCACTTTAGTTGCTGGAATCTTTTGTACAATATTAGAACTTAAGTAAAACTGACTTAATAGTGATTTGTTGGTCTATTTAATTGCTGAAACGTTTTGTACATCATCAAAAGTGAAGCAAAATTGAGTTGCTAGTGCTTTTTTATCTCTCTACTTGCTAGAATATCTATATTACAACATCAAAATTGAAGCAAAACTAATTTTATTTTGTTTGTCTGGTGAAGATTCAACATGGTGGGTTATAACTTACAAAGTGACAGGCAATGGCAAGTGGGAAATGATGGTAGAGGAAGATGAAATGATGGAGTGGTGGTTCTTTTGTGGTTTAAGTTCATGTGAAGACTTGTTGTTTGATTGAGCTACGGCTCATATTCTACTTGTCCTGTTAGTATATGTAATATGTTGAACTAAGTGCATGTGCTTGAGATGTATGGCACTCTATCGGACTAAGTGCATGTGTTTAAGATGTATGGAACTCTATTGAACTAAGTGCAGGCATTCGTGTGGTTGAACTTGTGAATTTGTGATACATGCTATTATTGTCGTTATTCATGCTTTGTGAAACTTGTTTGAATGTATTCTTGCTGAATAGTTGTTTTATAATTGTGAAATATGATAACTTTTAGCAAAGGTCATGGCGAATTTTTAATTACATCGAGCCTTCGAGCCGGCTTGCAAGCTTCGTCGAGCGGGCTTGTCGAGCCTCGAGCCTTGGTCAGAAGGTTTAGGCTTGTCTTGTCCGACATTCGAGCCAAGTCGAGCCCGAGCCAAGCCCTGTCAAGCCCGAGCCGAGCCTCGAGCTTCGAGCTTCAAGTCCACCCCTACTGCTGCGCCACTATAGCCCTAACCGAAGCCAGCCTCACCATGCCATTGACAGCCAACCCCTTGTACTTTGTGGGACCCATTCTCTATATTATTTTATATGAGTTGATGTTCCACGATTCCTATGTTTCGTTGTTCTCATCCGAACACCATGACAAGCTAGCTAATCCTTTGTTTTGCGTTCCATTGGAAACCCCACCCAATTCCTATCCTATTTCCACGATTCTACTGTTCCTACGGTTTTACAATCCCATGTTCCGAACGGGGCCTAAAATGGTTCTGTCGTGTATGAACCGTTTCGACCAGACAGGAGAGCGCCTCGCACATGTTGCAAGGACCTACGTGTCTGGCATGATCCATCGGTTCATTAAATTTGGGCTATAGTTGCATATGGATAGTGCCTGGACCACGAGTGTGTCCAGGCATAGGCCGATGGATCTGTGTATAAGCGGGACATTAATTCTGTAATCCTATTTCATTAGATTGATAGTAGTTTATATCCAGATCTAAGTCTATTAACTAAACTACGACAACTTCGCCTGCTCGCCGCGTCTAATCCTAGCCACAGCCGTGACCTAAGGGACCAACTGTGCCGAAGTGACCACCCGACGACTCTAACAGCGTTTCCTGGCAACGGCGAGGGCGCGTTGCCTCATGTACCTGAAGGCCCGCTCGTGCAGCTCCCTCATCTCCCTCCCATAATCGACGGCCTGCGGGCGGCGTACATCGCCTCCATCTCTGCTACCCAATCGTCTTCATCAAGGTTGTGGTGTTGCGACTGTTATCACACTGAGGTGACTTCAGATCGATCTATATATATTTTTTGTAAAATTTTATTTTAATAATAAATAAAAAAGATTGTGTGTATATTTTTAATGCATACGAGCAGGGTATCATCTCCATTTCGAAAAATAAGCAAGCTTTGTTTTACCATATTCAGCCAGTGTTCAGGTAGTAGGAGTAGTGGTACCACTTTCTGAGTAGTTATGAGTTATGACTCGACTTAGCTTGTGGTTTGTAACCTAGTGGCCAAATCAACCTGTATATGGAGTCATTCTCACCCTTCTAGGTAGTTTTGGAATTTGTTAGGTTGCAACGGTGGAAATGGAATGGACCACATGACCAGCTAATAAGCCCCCCACCGCCCTTTCCCGATAGGTGAATTTGTCCAAACACATAGATCTCACTTAACACTATACTAGCTTCTTGTCATTTTTGTCTTTGGTCGGTGTGTTCGCTCTTTCGGTTTTTGGTAATATAGCAATCTTGAACAGATATAGCAGCGCAAGCATGATCTATCGACCATACCAACATAAATCTAGAACAACCTGGAACGTGACTGCAGGTGTGGAAAAACCAGTCCATGACGTGTCTTTTTTTTAAGCAAGGGGAAGGACCCAGAAGGGTCTAGTGCTGCATTAATAGGTGGGAATAATTACAAACATGGCCTTCAAGATATACATAAAAACAGCCAGCCCTTGGAATTTTACAAAAAGGACCTTACAAAACAAAAATATAAAGCAATCATGTCCATCATGTCCTTCTCCACCGGGAACAGAGGCGACTTCAACGCCACGGCCGGCATTGCTAGCGTCGGGGATGAGGCCACTTGACGCCGGCGTGTCGAAGATTGTCGTGGCTGAGCCGCGGGAGGGCCTCCACAGGAGGTTGAGGAAGCAACAGATGTCAGTCCGCTGCGCGGAGCGGTCTTCGTGACCAAGGATAGCCGTGGACGAAACAAGCCACCGCTTGGGATCTCCGCCGAGAGCAGCAACAACTCCCCACCGGAGAAGACGAATGTCAAAAATCACCTTACCATCTCCCTGTCCATCACCACGATGGATGCAAAGGAAAGGGGGGAGAACGAATCGAACCTTTTCTTCACCGGAGACACAAGCATCCAACCGCTGATATAGGGAGCGCTGGCCGTCATCAAACTCCGGCATCCTGCCACGAGCCGGAGGAGACAGCTGGAAATTGCAGTGGGTAGAGCTTGCTTGGACTTTGTTTTGGCGAGCGGTGGGCTTCAAAGTCGTTGCCTCCGGCTCTCCCCACGAGAGCACCACAACGATAAGAAGAACGACCGCACCAAGCCGGTGTCTATCCAGCAACATCGACTTGGAGCACCAAGGGCAAACCTTATTGAGAGGGATGCTGGGGCTTCTCCAGTTTGCCGTTATCACCGCCTGCCACCGACGGAGCACAGCGAGATAGAAGAAGAACCAGGCGCGGTGGATCTGGCTGCCAAAGACCACCGGCTGACCCTTAGACGCCACCAGGGCAAGACCAAAGCAACTAAAATTTACCCTAGACTACTACTATACATGGGGTGGGACCCTCACCCAATCTCGTCGCCGGCGGCCGCCGGAGAGGAGGGGAGAGGGGCCGAGAGACCAAGGCGGAGGAGAGAACCATAATAGGGAGGAGGAGACACGGTGCGGTGCTCGGTTACGTAAGAGGTCGGGGTGCGAGCTGTGTCCATGACGTGTCCGTGTGACGCCAATTGTATGCGGCTGGGGTGACCATTTTCTTCACCGCGGCTGAAGGATCTGCGAAGAAATCTGGCCGGGACCCAGGTGTTGTCTAATCCCCTGGCACTTGGACGTGGACTGCACGCTTCCTCTCCAGTGCAGTAGTAGTGGATGTTCGCGTCACCCAGAATCCAACACCTTTCAACTTAGGCAGCCCAACTACTGTCACTTTCACCTACTAGTAGTACGAGTAGTAGTATTATACCATGGCTCTGCTTCATGCATGGTAGATACTGGAGTAGATATACTATAATTCTGTAATATACGCTAGTGTTTGTTTTGTTTTTTCATGTCATCGTTGTCGGATTATTCGTCTTCCTTTTGTTTTCTCTCACGGAATTGTTTCTTGCTGTTTGGAATCTTGCAAGGATAAGCATGACGAGTTAACTGATGGGGAAAGAAATTATAGGATCCTGTCGAGCGGAGCAAGTGGGAGAACCGGAGAAGTGACAAGAAGACAAGAGCAGTTTTCTTTTGTCCTAGCTGGAATACTGGACGTGATGGTCGGGCTCCAAGTCAAGCATGGTCCACACCTGGTCAATAATTTTTCCACCAAAAATTGCGTAAACTTATATTTTTAAACTGATTAACACTTTTCTTAGAAGCAAATAATTCTCTGTTGGAACAAATTGACACATATACCGATCTGATGCAAAAGGCGTCGGGGGACGGTCTTTTTTTCTAAAAGGATAAAAACTAAAAAAAATAGGCACGTCTAATTCATAGCAAACTAAGAATTAGATTAATTATCAACTCATTATCAGCCCATTTACAACTAGAAATATCTTGTTTGCAACCTCACTTACAATTGAAAATCCCACATGTAACACCACTTGCAACTCGCAGGAAGCACGGATCACGATGCAAATCTAGTGGAGTAGGATCTGACTGAGCACTAACTAAATTCTAAAACAGAGAATTAGCAAAACCCAAAAAAGTGGACTTGAAATATTGAAAACATCAACTACTTTGAAATATGCTACTTCGGGGAAAACCCTAGATCCAAGTCGCATGGATCGGATGATGGCAATGCTACACGACGCTCTCCCACATGGGGGAGTCGTCTTTGGAGCAGCTACTATTCAAATGGGGAAGAAGGTGGAGCGGCTTCGTCTTGCACGGAGACTCTGGTGGAGAAGTCAAGTCATGCCTAGCCGACAGGTGCTACGCCCAGTCATGCCTGGTTTGGTAGGTGCTACACACAATAGATCTTCCGGAGATCTCTAACTGCATTGTATGCGGGACTCAACGGCATCGTGTCGAGATGTCTCGGTGGCATTCGTACGTGCTTGTTCATGGACGTGCACAAGGCAGTGGCACTGTCTGGCATCGACGGAAGGCCTCTCGCGGTCATTGCGTTGATCCCTATCCTAAAGATGGGTTCGTGGAAGATGGCGGCGGCGACCTCTATAGCAAGTGCATACGGTGCTCGCTCGGGGTCTACTGGATCGGTGCGTCGGTTTTGATGATGTGTGTTGGTGGAAGGTTAGGATATACATGTTTGAGTTTGGCCACCGCCTTCATGAGTGTAGCAATTCTATTTGCCAAAAGGATTGCTTCAAGTTAATCATTATAATATCTTGTAAGGCTTCAATGAATAATTAATAAAAGCAGGCTGAGTGCATCTTTTTGATGCAGAGGCAGGGGTACACCCTCCATTTTGGCAAAAAAGTGCTAGAAAAACCCTCCATCTTTAATAGTTACGACCATTTTTTGAAAAACCCTAAGCATAATCAAAGATTATCATGCATTCTATGCATGTTAAAAGATAACGTGTCACTGTAATTAATGATGAGAAATTACGATACTAATATCATATGGTACTAATATCATAGATATATACCATATAATAGTAGCACGTAAAACTAGAAAATTTAGTGTTAAAAAATCTTGTAATAATTTTGCACTAATACAATATATAATGTGTTATAAATCATGATCTTAGGAGATTAGAATCATAATACATCAGTTAAAAATCGTGATAGAAAGTCAAGAGGAAGAGCCAAATCACTTCACCGGACACGCAAGCGTTTGAAATCATATGCATGAATTTCTAAAAAAAAAGAAATCAAATGCATGGATAGCGGTGACATGCACAACGCGACAGCAAACCTTGTGAAGAATGTACAAGCGAAAAGTACTATCAATCTGCTAAATTTCAGAGCAACTTTCAAGCTTAGGGGTCGTAGGTTGGTCCTGGACCCGTGGTTAGTTGCTAGAGACATTGCAAAATTATTTGGCAGAACAAAAGTTCAAAAGTACTAGTGTCATCATTTACTTGCTTTGTGACCATCTCCTTTGCAAACTGTAACGGCCTTTGAGTGTTTGCAAGACAAAAAGGAAAAAAGGCTTTGGCTCACTCGATTAATTAAGTTAGATCTTAAGTGCAAATAACACAAGCAAAAAGAAATGAACAAGAGAACCAGCTAGCTACATGCCGAACTGTTTCAACTCCTAATAGGCCAACTTGCCACTTTGTTGGGCATCTTTTAGTAGCACATAAAAACACCTAGTAAATGGCTGTGTGCATATCGGCCCATGTAGAGACCAGGGTTTCACACCCCTTTTCGAAAAAAACATCTACTCCCTCCGATCCATATTACTTGTTATTAAATGGATGTATCTAGCATTAAAATATGTCTAGATACATTCATTTTAGTGACAAGTAATATGAATCAGAGGGAGTAGTAAACAAGGATGAAGAACTTCGTAGCTATAGCTTCATGATTCACCTTTGAGATGGGTTGACGAAATATATATGGTGCTAACGACTTTTGCATGTGTTTCCACCATAACTACCACTATTTAGATAAAGGTATCATTTTCTTTCTTTCTTGAGGTACCTAGATGTCCAGGGTAATTATTTTGCTTAAAACAGTACCCTTAGAAGAAACTTGCAAAATACGTCGGTCCAGACTATGCCAAGACCTAAGGTTAGGATTGCTAGTTTCAGATCCAATAAAGGCTCTTGGGGCTTCTTTAATTCAAAGAATTTGCATAGGAATCTTGAAATATACCAATTTGTAGGATTTTTTATCACGGGTTTTCCAATTTGTAGGATCGAATTCAATAGGATTTTTCTATGCAATCGTACTAAATTTTATAAGAATTCTAAAACATCCGCAAATTGAAACAAACTATTGGAAATATAAGCAATAATCTATATGATTTAATCCAAATAATAAACTGATAAAGCATGATCATACGGACGGTACTAAAACCAACCAGTATGCAGATCAACAAAGTAGATAAACAAATTACATCTATACAAGATAAACCTATACATCTACGCCAAACGCTAGACCTAGAAACTCTAGCAAAATCCGAAAGAGAGAGATTGGAAACACATACGATGCAATTGCGGCAGTAGCAGTAGCAGAGTTGTCGCCCATGTTGAGGTTGCCGAAGAGGTCGCTGACGTCTGGGAAGAAGTCGTCGTTCGGGAACTCGTCGTCAGACGACGTCGTGGTTGCCAGTAGTCGCGCTTGAGCGCTCCCCAAAAACCTAATCTCCCCTCACCCGTACAGGTTCACGAGAGGCGGGATTCCGGAGGCCTATTGTCCCGATCTGCGGTGCACGCCGCAAGCCGGGACGGGGAAGACGAAAGTGGTGGCGCAAGGTTCTGGAGGTAGGCGCGTTTGTGTATTGATTCACCGATTAGGTTTAGTGCAGACGCTTATATAGTACAGGTTAGGAAGATCGTGGGCTCAGCCCGCGTCCGAGTCGGTAACAGTCCATGTCCATAAAAACTGGAAACGGCTGTAATTAACGCGTTTATTAATGACTCATAATTAATTTTCTCAACCAACAAAATAAAGCTTGGCTCGGCGAGATTCCCGCAACCTGCGGCGCGCGCGCGCGTCATGACGAGGCGAGGCGAGGCGTGGCGAGGCGGGTGGCGTCGAAGGAGGAGTGTGCGAGGAATTCTCTCCTTGTCACACCTTAGTGAGTCGTGCAACACTCTATTATATAAGGTGGTCCAACTCCCCTTCAACTAGCAATATGTGACTAAATTTTAGCACCACTAGCACAGCCATATGCTGCCATACACAAGTGGGCCAAAGAGAATTTCATAATTTATCTAATGAGCCAGCAGCCCAAAAATCACCAAATTTCAACAATCCCCCACAAAGTCTCATTGGCACATCAAATCACTTTTATTCCATAACATTGTTTTATATACTGGTATGTAGTGGAGACTGTTAAGTTGATCTTCCACGTTAAACTTTATGTTACACTAGCTAGCAACTTGTCTAGTGGACTATGCCTTGAACTACAAGTTTTCTGCGCGCTAGTTTCACACAAAATCTAGACTGGTACAGGGCTGCCGTCGGCTTCCCCGCAGTTTGGAGCTTATGCGTCATACTCCAGGGCCTTTCATGAGTTTATTAGAGAGCACCCAACTATCACGGACTGCGACGTTTGACACTCAGACTCATATAGGTGTGTTCCTCAAGAGATGTTCTGCAGGACAACATCTCCGCTTATAAAAGCCACTTGGAACACATTAAGATAAATATCAACCTGCCATGCAGATTAAGAGAGTATTGCATCTTTATGGAGATGTAAATATAATGTGGGGATACTCTCCTCTCAGCTGACCAACAGCTTGTCTCCCAGCCCTAATTCACGGGATCTCCGATCACATAGAGTGGGTTGCCACTGGGATCAACTCATAGCGTGGGTCTCAAACCCATCTCCCTCGATGCATTATCTATCACATTGCGTGATAAACCCTTTGTAAAGGGATCTGCCAGGTTCTTAGATGTTTAGATATAATCCAACGCAATAACTCCTTAGTTTCTTAGTTTCCTGACAGATTTCAATCTTCTCTTCACATGCCTTGATGACTACATATTATCCTTAGAACTGTTTACTTTGACGATCATAGTTTTATTATCACAGTTCATCGGGATGGTGGGTATTGGTTTTTCAACCACAGGTAAGTCCATCAAGAGCTCATGAAGCCACTCTGCTTTAACAGTGGATGTGTCTAATGCTGTGAGTTCTGCTTCCATTGTTGACCTCGTTAAGATGGTCTGCTTGCAAGACTTTCAGGAAACAGCGCCACCACCAAGTGTAAACAAATAACCACTTGTGGCCTTAATCTCATCAGCATCAGATATCCAGTTTGAATCATTATAACCCTCAAATACCCGTGGATACCCAGTATAGTGAATACCATAACTCGCAGTGCCTTTCAAATAGTGCAAAACTCTTTCAAGAGCATGCCAATGATCATCTCCAGGATTTGACACAAATCGACTCAGTTTGCTTACAGCAAAGGAGAAGTCAGGTCTAGTAGCGCTGGCTAAATACATGAGCGAGCCAATGATTTGAGAATATCTCAATTGATCTTTAGCAGTCCTTTGATTCTTTCGAAGTAGCACACTCGGATCATAAGGCGTTGGAGAAGAGTTGCAGTCGCTATACCAGAAGCGACTCAATATATTTTCCACATAGTGAGACTGAAGCAATGTAATCCCACCATTGTCATCCTTTAGTAGCTTGATGTTTAAGATTACATCAGCCACTCCCAAGTCCTTCATATCAAAGCAGCGAGATAGGAACTCTTTGACCTCCTCAATAACAGTGAGGTTGGTCCCAAATATCAATATGTCATCAACATAGACACACATAATTGAAGGGAATATGCCCTGAGAGGCAATAATAAAGTGTTTATTATGTGTACTCCAAGTATATGATAGATGTTTATTTTGCATGCTATAATTGTATTAATATGGAAACGTTAATACATGTGTGTTTAATAAACAAACAGAAAGTTCCTAGTTATGCCTCTCTCATAAACTAGCTCGTTGATTAACAAGATGATCAAGGTTTCCTGATCATGGACATTGGATGTTGTTAATAACGGCATCACAACATTAGTGTAATGGTGTGATGAACATTCATCCGAAGTATAGCATTACGATCAAAGTCATTGAGTTTATATTGCTATAACAACTTACGAAGTGATCCTAATCCTTAGACCATGAGATCATGTCAATCACTAACACCGGAAGAGTTTCTTGATAACATCAAACGTCACACTGTAACAGGGTGATTTTAAAGATGGATTCAGAACTAATAAAGTGTTATGTTGAGGCTCATGGATCGAGAGTGGAATTTGTTCATCCCGATGACGGATAGATATACTCTGGGCCCTCTCGGTGATATCACATTGATTAGCTTGCAAGCAAGTGATTTGATCACTAGAATGTTATATCACAGGAACGAGAAAAGAGTGCATGTAGGTAACGAGATCAAACTAGGTATGGAGATACCGATGATCGAATCTCGGACATGTAATATATCGTGAAACAAAGGGATTAAGATACTAGCGTAAAAGGTTCCGACGATCACAAGAAAGTCATCGTTGAATGTGTGGGAGTCAGTATGGGTCTCCAGATCCCGCTTCTGATTATTGATCCGAGAGGGGTATCGATCATGTCTGAATTATTCACGAACCGTAGGGTGACACACTTAAGAGACACCGACATCCAATTGGAGCAAATGTTTCATGCCGAAAGAATAAACAAGCGCAGGAATTTATTTCACTAGATACCGAAACAGGTTTTCGGGTGAAATTGCATAAAGTGGTTATGCATGTGAAATAGAATTCTAGCAAGGGGTTATTTGTGAATGTTTGTCATTAAAGTAATTGACAAAATTCTGAATAAAATAAAAGAGTTTTATTTAATGAGAGTTTGCATTAAATTTGGTGGAAATTTAATGGAATTTGAGTGGACTTTTGAGTGGAGGGATTTTAAAGGGCATTTTGTGAGTGGAGTGTCCACCCACATGAATGAAGGAGGGGAGGCGGCAGCCCCCATGGCCGGCGGCCACCCCCTTGGGTGCCCCCCCTCCTCCTATAAAAGGAGCCCCCCTCCTCACTTGTCTCTCACACCTCCTCGTGAAGGATCTCTCTCGCCCTCTAGAATTTATCCCCCATGGTCTCGGACTAGCGAGATACATGTTCCCGGTGGCTATTCGGCAAGAAAGAGTTGTGCTTCCGCTGCATCGCTGGAGCGAGGAGGCGGAGGTTGCTCGGTGCCTCGAACGTGTGTGCGAGCACGGACGCGCTGCTGTTTTGCGGCGCTAGGACTTCCTCTCGATCTTGAGATCGGCAAGAGATCGTCTACATCAACCACGAGTTGAACTCGTTAAGCTTTGTCGGTCTTCAAGGGTATGTTCTCTACGGATATACATCCGCCCGTTGTTTGTATCTAGTAGATAGATCTTGGTATATAGTTCACATCGTAGGAAAATTTTTGTTTTCTATGCTGCGAACCCTACAGTGGTATCAGAGCCGGATCTATGCGTAGATACTTACACGGGTAGTACACATATGAGTATGTGGGCGATGATGATCATGTTGTTGCTCCTTTGTTGTAATTTTTGATATTGGTGGCATAGTGGGATGAAGCGGCCCGGACAAACTTTACATGTCCTCGCACATGAGACCTGTTCCACGCTTGACATGCAACTAGTTTGCATAAGTGGCTAGCGGGTGTCTGTCTCTCCAACTATAGTCAATATCTATTTTGCAAGCGAGTTGTCAACAATTTGATTATCCTCGTTGTGGTTCATGTTCGTAGGTAAGAACGGTTCTATCTCGAAAGCCCTAAGCCACGTAAAACTTGCAATGGATAAATTAGAGGCGTCTAGTTTAGATTGTTGCTGGGCTAGTGTTATGATATGGTAGTGTTGTAAGTAGAAGTATGATATGATACTCTTACAACACACATAGAGTGTAAAATCCATAGACCTTGGATTTACACATATAGGTATGATAGTGATCATACCACGATGCACATGATAGAGATCATATGCGGGAACCATATAATTTCACTAATAAACATATGATGTTTGATAGCATCTTATATTGCTTGTTTAGCGCTTTGTTAGCATAATAAGATGATCCCTCATTTAAATATCAAGATAAGAATGCGTTCTTCCTTTAGTATGCACCGATTATGTTTTCGTCGCTCCAATACATCACATGATGATCGGGTGTTCTTGGATCCACGACCATATTTCGGGTGTAAAACAGTTACACACGCGAATACTAAGGTTCTAACTTGGCGAGCCTAGCATGTACAGACATGGCCTCGGAACACGGACCGAAAGGTTAAGAATGAGTCATATAGTTGATATGATGCCCATTTGATGCTCGCCTTTGAAGCTATACCGACTCACGTGATGATCGGACTTGGTGTAGTGGATTTGGTTCATGTAATCACCAAAAAGGCACGAGGGATGTCGTTTTTGAGTGGGAGTTCATTCGTAATATAGATTAGTTGAACTCAATCTATCATACACTTAGTCTAAACTTTACAAATTCTGTTGTAGATGGCACCACCTGCTTTTAATTTCAATGTGTTCATGGAGAAAGAGAAACTAGCAACGAACGGTAGCAACTTTACCGAATGGGCCATGAATTTGAGGATTCTCCTCTCTGCTACACAAAAGCAATATGTGCTAGAAGCGCCGTTAGGCCCCCCACCTTTAGATGATGCCCCTGACGAGGAGAAGAATGTCTATCAGACTCGTCAGGAGGACCACAACTTAGTTCATTGCGGCATATTGTATGGGCTAGAGCCGGAACTTCGAAAGTGTTTCGAAAACGACAATGCATTTGATACAATGGGTGAGTTGAAAATGATTTTCGACACCCATGCTGCTGTAGAGAGCTACAACGCTTCAAAAAAGTTCTTTAGCTGCATGATGGAAGAGCACAGCTCCGTTAGTGAGCATGTACTCAAGATGTCGGGTTACGCCGATAAGCTTGTGTCCTTGGGAATATCGATTCCCATTGACTTAGGCATCCATCGTGTTCTGCAGTCTCTGCCACCTAGCTATAAGAGCTTCATGATGAACTATAATATGCAAGGCATGAAGAAGTCTCTCCCCGAGCTTCTGTCAATGCTTAAAACTGCAGAAGTGGAGATCAAAAAGGAACATCAAGTGTTGATGATCAATAGGAACACTGGTTTCAAGAAAGACAAGAAGGGAAAACGGAAGGGAAGTAAGGGCGGCAAGCCTGTTGCCGCGCCTGAAAATAAACCCCGAGTTGGACCTAAGTCTGATTCCGAGTGCTACTATTGTAAGGGGACTGGCCACTAGAAGCGCAACTGCCCCAAGTATCTGGCAGACAAGAAGGCCGGCAAGGAGAACAAAGGTATATATGATATACATGTTATTGATGTGTACTTGACTAGTGCTCGCAGTAGCACCTGGGTATTTGATACCGGTTCAGTTGCTAATATTTGTAACTCGAATCAAGGGCTGCGGAACAAGCGGCCGCTAGCAAGGGGTGAGGTCAAGATGCGTGTCGGCAATGGATCAAGCGTTGATGTGATCGCCGTCGGAACGCTGCCTCTCCACTTACCGTCGGGATTAGTTATAAACTTGAATAAATGTTATCTGGTGCCTGCACTGAGCATGAACATTGTATCTGGATCGTGTTTGATGCGAAGTGGTTATTCATTTAAATCCGAGAACAATGGTTGTTCTATTTATATGAATGAAATCTTTTATGGTCATGCACCGATGATGAATGGTTTATTTCTATTAGATCTCGATGATAATGTTACACATATTCATAATGTTGATGCTAAAAGGATTAAACTTAATGATGATATATCCGCATATATGTGGCACTGCCGTCTAGGTCATATTGGCGTTAAACGCATGAAGAAGCTCCATTCGAATGGACTTTTGGAATCACTTGATTATGAATCATTTGATACATGTGAGCCATGCCTTATGGGCAAGATGACTAGAACGCCATTTTCCGGTTCAATGGAACGGGCGACAGATTTATTGGAAATCATACATTCTGATGTATGTGGTCCAATGAGTGTGTCGGCGCGAGGTGGATATCGTTATTTTGTTACTTTCACGGATGATTTGAGTAGATACGGTTATATCTACTTGATGAAACACAAGTCTGAAACCTTTGAAAAGTTCAAGGAATTTCAAAATGAAGTGGAAAATCATCGTAATAGAAAGATCAAATTTCTACGGTCCGACCGTGGAGGTGAGTATCTAAGTTACGAGTTTAGCACTCACATGAAAGAGTGTGGAATTGTTTCACAACTCACACCTGCCGGAACAGCACAGCGAAATGGTGTGTCGGAACGTCGTAATCGTACTTTATTAGATATGGTTCGATCTATGATGTCTCTGACGGACTTGCCGTTGTCATTTTGGGGTTATGCACTAGAAACTGCTGCATTCACTTTAAATCGGGCACCATCTAAATCCGTTAAAAAGACACCGTATGAATTGTGGTTTGGAAACAAACCTAAGCTGTCATTTCTTAAAGTTTGGGGATGCGATGTTTATGTGAAGAAACTTCAACTGGATAAACTCAAACCCAAAGCGGAAAAATGCGTCTTCATAGGATACCCTAAAGAAACTATTGGGTATTCCTTCTATCACAGATCCGAGGGCAAGGTTTTTGTTGCCAAGAATGGATCCTTTCTAGAGAAAGAGTTTCTCGCGAAAGGTGTGAGTGGTCGGAAGGTAGAACTCGAAGAGGTTGTGGAACCTTCTCTTCAAAGTATGGCGAGTAGCGCAGCGCCGGAAGTTGTTCCGGAGTTGGCTCCACCTGTTGAAGAGGGAACTAATGATAATGATCATGAAACTCCGAAAGAGAGTACTACTGAACCTCGCAGGTCAAACAGGACGCGTGCAGCTCCTGAGCTGTACGGAAATCCTGTCATGAATTTCATGGTTGATGAAAATGATGACCCTGAGACGTATGAAGAAGCGATGATGAGCCCGGATTCCAACAAATGGTTAGAAGCCATGAAATCCGAGATGGAATCCATGTATGAAAATCAAGTTTGGAACTTGGTGGAATTACCTCATGACCGAAAGGCCGTGGAGAACAAATGGATTTTCAAAAGGAAAACTGATGCTGATGGTAATGTGACCGTCTATAAAGCTCGACTTGTCGCAAAGGGGTTTCGACAAATTCAAGGAGTTGACTACGATGAGACTTTCTCTCCCGTAGCGATGCTAAAGTCAGTTAGGATTATGTTAGCAATTGCTGCATATTTCGATTATGAGATATGGCAGATGGATGTCAAAACCGCGTTTCTCAATGGTAATATTGAAGAAGAGTTGTATATGATACAACCAAAGGGTTTTGTCGATCCTAAGGATGCTAACAAGGTGTGCAAGCTTCAGCGATCCATCTATGGATTGAAGCAAGCATCACGAAGTTGGAATCTCCGCTTTGATGATGTGATCAAAGAGTTTGGATTTGTCCAAACTTATGGAGAAGCTTGTATTTACAAGAAAGTGAGTGGGAGCAATGTGGCATTTCTGATATTATATGTGGATGACATATTATTGATCGGAAATGATATAGATCTTTTAAACAGTGTTAAAAGTTATCTAAACAGCAAATTTTCAATGAAGGACCTAGGTGAAGCGTCATACATATTAGGCATAAAGATCTATAGAGATAGATCTAGGCGCCTAATAGGGCTATCACAAAGTACATACCTTGATAAGATTTTAAAGAAGTTTAAAATGGACGGAAGTAAGAAGGGGTTCTTACCTATGTTGCAAGGCAAGACATTGAGTAAGACTCAAAGTCCAGCTTCGGCGGAAGAAAGAGAGATAATGGACAAAGTCCCCTATGCTTTAGCCATAGGCTCTATAATGTACGCCATGCTATGTACAAGACCGGATGTGGCACATGCTATTAGTTTTACTAGTAGGTACCAATCGGATCCAGGTTCGGAACACTGGATAGCGGTCAAGAATATCCTTAAGTACTTACGAAGAACTAAGGATATGTTTCTTGTATACGGAGGTGAAGAAGAGCTCGTCGCTAAGTGTTATGTCGACGCTAGCTTTAACACTGATCCGGATGACTCTAAGTCTCAATCCGGATACGTATTTCTCATGAATGGCGGAGCGGTTAGTTGGAGGAGCTCCAAACAACCTGTGGTAGCGGGATCAACAACGGAGGACGAATATGTTGCTGCTTCAGAAGCGGCTCAGGAAGCAGTTTGGATGAAGGAGTTCATATCCGAACTAGGAGTGGTGGCAAACGCATTGGACCCAATGGTGATCTATTGTGACAACAATGGTGCCATTGCCAATGCCAAAGAGCCAAGGTCTCACAAGCATTCCAAGCATATTAAGCGCCAGTTTCACTCCATCCGCGAGCATGTCAAGGATGGAGATATAAAGATTTGTAAAGTACATACGGATCTCAATGTAGCAGATCCGTTGACTAAAACTCTCCCTAGAGCAAAACATGATCAACACCTGAACTCAATGGGTGTTAGATTTATCACTATGTAACTAGATTATTGTCTCTAGTGCAAGTGGGAGACTGAAGGGAATATGCCCTGAGAGGCAATAATAAAGTGTTTATTATGTGTATTCCAAGTATATGATAGTGTAGGGTTTCGTAGCATGGAAAACAAAAAAATTCTATCGCATACAAACAAGCAAGCCAAGATCTATCTACTAGATTGTAGCAACGAGTCGATGAAATAACTTACCCTCGAAGATTCCAAAGTGTTTAACGAGAGCGGATTCTCGTGGGTGATGTAGTCGTACTCTTCCCGATCTCAAGATCGCGTAGACGATCCTTCCGGCGCTGCGTTCCGGCAGCGCTCCCGCAGTCGGTCACACGTTCGGTACTCGACGAAGACCTTCCTCTCCCTTGTTCCAGCAGGCAGCGGAGGTTGTAGCACTCTCCTCGCGATTCCGGCAGCACAACGGCGTGGTACCGGAAGTAGAGGGGAGATCCCGCAGGGCTTCGCCTTAAGCCAGAGCGAGTATGGTGGAGTATGAGAGAGAACTATTAGTGGTCTAGGGTTTAGACACACCAATTAGAAGGCTCTAATCCGAAGGCTAGGGCAATTAGAAGCTCTAAACCAAAACCGCTCTAAACCGGAGTCTAGAGCTAGGATTTAGATTAGAGGCTAGGAAACTTGTGTGTCTAGAGGAGGAGGCCCTGCCCCTCCTTTTATGGGTGGAGGGGGCTGGCGCGCCAGGGGAGGGAGGGGAGTCCCTCCCCAACTCGGCCTAGTGGAGGCGCCGCCGGTTGGAGGAGGGATTCCCTCCCCAACTCGGTTTTGCCCTCCTCTTGCTTGTTTCCCACAGTTTCTTGTTTTAGCCGTTTGACTTTCAAACTGGCCATTTGACTTTTCTGTTTTAGGATTCTATTTAATCCTTTATTTGGAACAGCAAGAACACTTAGTACATGATGCAATCATTCCAATATGTAATGACACATTCATGTACCCCTCCCCCCCGGAGTGCCGGACATTCCGGAACCTTCTAGAACATTCCCGATGAAAACACCGGAATCATTTCCGAACTCCGAAACGGGACTTTCCTTATATGAATCTTATTCTCCGGACCATTCCGGATCACCTCGTGATATCCCGGATCCCATCCGAGACTCCGAACAACATTCGGTCTCTTTCTCATAATACCATAACTACTCAAACAACGTTGAATCCTTAAGTGTGTCTCCCTACGGTTCGTGAATTATGCGGACATGATCGAGACACTTCTCCGAACAATAACCAATAGAGGAATCTGGAAATTCATATGGCTCCCACATATTTCTACGATTACTTTGCAATTGAATGAACCACTTACATACGATACCAATTTCCCTTTGTCTCACGATAGTTTACTTATCCGAGGTTATGATCGTCGGTATCTCTGCATACATAGTTCAACCTCGTTACCGATAAGTACTCTTTTCTCGTTCCCGTGATATGTGATCCCTTGTGAGCCAGTCACATGCTTGCAAGCTAATTGGATGACATTCCACCGAGAAGGCCCAGAGTATATCTATCCGTCATATGGATGGACAAATCCCACTCTTGATCCATGTGTCTCAACCAAAACTTTCCGAACACTCAATGCCACCTTTATAGCCACCCAGTTACGGTGTGGTGTTTGATGTCATCAAAGCATCCATCCGGTAAAGGTGATATGCATGATCTCATGGTCGAAGGAATTAGGTTACTATGTATCAGAAAGCATATAGCAATTGAACTATTGAAATGACTTGATCTTTATGCTACGCTTATCTATAGGAGTATGTCCACCATATCATTCTCCTAACGATATGATCTTGTTGTTGATAACATCTCAATGTTCATGATAGGGAAACCACAATCATTAATCAACCAACAAGCTAGTGAAGTATAGAGGCTATACTAGGGACTTCAAATTAAGTTTACAAATCACACAAGTATCAATGTTTCCTAGTTAATACTATTATAGCATGAATGTAAACATTTATCATAAACACAAAGATATAATAATAACTACATTTATTACTGCCTCTAGGGCATATCTCCAACAGTCTCCCACTTGCACTAGAGTCATCTAATCTAGATTACATGGTAATATACCGAACACCCATGGCAGTTTGGTGTTGGTCATGTTTTGCCCTCGGGAGAGGTTTAGTCAACGGATCCGCCACATTCAGATCAGTGTGTACTTTGCAAATCTTTATATCCCCATCCTGGATATGTTCTCGAATAGCGTGAAAACGTAGCTTGATGTGCTTCAGCTTCTTGTGTGACCTTGGTTCTTGCGCATTGGCTATGGCGCCCAAGTTATCACAGTAGATAGACATTGGGTCCAGCGCACTAGGAAACACACCCAGCTCTGTAATGAACTCTTTCATCCATATCGCTTCTTGTGAAGCCTCCGAAGCAGCCATGTATTCTGATTCAGTTGAAGATCTCGCCACAACGCTTTGCTTTGCACTCCTCCATCTAACTGCTGCACCATTCAAAATAAATACGTATCCGGATTGTGATTTAGAATCATCCGGATCGGTGTTCCAACTAGCATCGGTGTAACCGTTAACAACGAGTTGTTCATCAACTCCATAAGAAAGAACCATATCCTTAGTTCTTCTCAAGTACTTAAGGATGTTTTTGACCGCTGTCCAATGATCCACTCCTGGATCACTTTGATATCTGCTAGTTAAACTAACAGCATATGCAATGTCGGGTCTAGTACATAGCATGGCATACATTAGAGATCGTATGGCTGAGGCATAGAGAGTCTTACTCATCCTTTCTCTATCTTCTGCCAATGTCGGACTTTGAGTTTTAGTCAAGGTCGTATTGGGCAACATGGGCAAGAACCCTTTCTTGCTTTCTTCCATTCCAAACCTCTTTAGAACTTTGTCCAAATATGTACTCTGTGACAATGATATTTGGCGTTTCGATCTATCTCTATAAATCTTTATGCCTAATATTTAAGCTGCTTCGCCAAGATCCTTCATTGAAAAACTATTATTCAAATATTCTTTGACACTATTAAGAAGGTCTACATCTTTCCCAATCAACAATATGTCATCCACATATAGTATTAAGAATGCTACAGAGCTCCCACTCACTTTCTTGTAAATACAAGCTTCTCCATAAGTTTGTATAAAACCAAAACTTTTGATTACCTTATCAAAACGTTGATTCCAACTTCGGGATGCTTGATTCAATCCATAGATGGACCGTTGAAGTTTGCATACCTTGTTAGCATCTTTAGGATCGACAAAACCTTTGGGTTGCATCATATACAACTCTTCATCAATGTCTCCATTGAGGAATGCTGTTTTGACATCCATCTGCCATATCGCATAATCATAATATGCAGCGATTGCTAACATAATCCTTACAGACTTTAGCTTCGCTACTGGTGAGAAAGTCTCATCGTAGTCAACTCCTTGAATTTGTCGAAACCCTTTTGCGACAAGTCGAGCTTTATAGACAGTAACATTACCATCAGCATCTGTTTTCTTCTTGAAAATCCATTTGTTCTCGACAGCCTTCCGGCCATCCGGTAAGTCCACCAAAGTCCATACTTGGTTTTCGTACATGGATCCAATCTCGGATTTCATGGCTTCTTGCCATTTACTGGAATCTGGGCTCATCATCGCTTCCTCTTATGTCTCGGGGTCATCGGTGTTGTCCACCAACATGACATTCATAACGGAATCATACCAATCTGGAGTGGTACGAGTTCTCGTTGACCTCCGAGGCTCTGTAGCAACTTCAACCGAAGTTTCATGATCACCATCACTAGCTTCCTCTCTTATTGGTGCAGGCACCACATGAACTTCTTCCGGTGCTGCGCTACTCGCAATTTCGAGAGAAGGTTCGACAACCTCGTCGAGTTCTACTTTCCTTCCAGTCACTTCTTTCGAGAGAAATTCCTTCTCTAGAAAAGATCCATTCTTGGCAACGAAGATTTTGCCTTCGGATCTATGATAGAAGGTATACCCAATAGTTTCCTTCGGGTATCCTATGAAGACGCATTTTTCCGCTTTGGGTTCAAGCTTGTCCGACTGTAACTTCTTTACATAGGCTTCGCATCCCCAAACTTTAAGGAACGACAATTTAGGTTTCTTCCCAAACCATAATTCATACGGTGTCGTTTCAACGGATTTAGATGGTGCCCTATTTAAAGTGAATGCAGCTGTTTCTAATGCATAACCCCAAAATGATAGCGGTAAATCTGTAAGTGACATCATAGAATGAACCATATCTAAGAGAGTTCGATTACGACGTTCGGACACACCATTACGCTGTGGTGTTCCCGGCGGTGTCAATTGTGAAAGTATTCCGCATTTCTTCAAATGCTCGCCAAACTCGTAACTTAGATATTCACCTCCACGATCAGAACGTAGAAATTTAATCTTCTTGTTACGTTGATTCTCTACCTCACTTTGAAACTCCTTAAACTTCTCGAAAGTTTCGGACTTATGTTTCATGAAATAGATATACCCATATCTACTTAAGTCATCCGTGAAGGTAAGAACATAACGATAACCACCGCGCGATGCTACACTCATTGGACCACACACATCGGTATCTATGATTTCCAATAAGTCCGTAGCTCGCTCCATCATACCAGAAAATGGAGTCTTAGTCATTTTACCCATCAGACATGCTTCGCATCTTTCAAGTGATTCAAAATCAAGTGATTCAAGAAGTCCATCGGAATGGAGTTTCTTCATACGTTTCACTCCAATGTGACCAAGACGACAGTGCCACATATAGGTCGAATTATCGCTTGATTTCAAACGTTTAGCCTCAATGTTGTTGATATGTGTATTTCCACTATCGAGATTCAATAAGAATAGACCATCTATCAAAGGTGCATGTGCATAAAACATATTACTCATATAAATCGAACAACCATTATTCTCGGACTTAAACAAGTAACCGTCTCGCAATAAACAAGATCCCGATATAATGTTCATGCTCAACGCAGGCACCAAATAACAATTATTTAAGTATAAAACTAATCCCGATGGTAGATGAAGGGGTAGCGTGCCGATCGCGATCACATCAACCTTTGATCCATTTCCCACGCGCATCGTCACCTTGTTCTTCGCTAGCTTCCGTTTATTCTGCAGCACCTGTTTCGAGTTACAAATATGAGCAACCGAACCAGTATCAAATACCCAGGCACTACTACGAGTACTAGTGAGATACACATCAATAACATGTATATCAGATATACCTTTCTTCTTGATGTTGCCGTTCTTCAAATCCGCCAAGTACTTTGGGCAATTCCGCTTCCAGTGACCTTCTCCCTTGCAGTAAAAGCACTCAGTATCAGGCTTAGGTCCAGCCTTGGTCTTCTTCGCTGGCGTGGTAACTTTCTTACCACCCTTCTTGAAGTGTCCCTTTTGCTTAGACTTGCCTTTCTTGAATTTGGTGGTCTTATTGACCAACAACACTTGGTGCTCTTTCTTGATCTCCACTTCTGCAGATTTTAACATGGCAAAGAGTTCTGGCAACGTCTTATTCATGTTCTGCATGTTGTAGTTCATCACAAAGTTCTTGTAACTTGGTGGTAGTGATTGGAGGACACGGTAAATCCCCAAAGCATTAGGAATCACTATACCCAAGCTTTGAAGTTTGTTTGCGTGCCCAGACATTTTAAGCACATGCTCACTGACGGAGCTGCCCTCTTCCATCTTGCAGTTAAAGAACTTTTCAGAAGCCTCATAGCTTTCAATTGCCGCATGAGTCTCAAAAATCAATTTGAGATCCTCGACAATATCATATGGGTCTGAATCCCCAAACCTTTTCTGAAGCTCCGATTCCAAACCATACAAGATAGCACACTGAACTATGGAGTACTGATTCTTCCGAGCGAGGTAAACATTCTTTACTTCATCGGGAGAATCCTCTGCAGGTGGGTCACCCAGCGGTGCATCCAGCACATAGGTCAAATTACCAGCTGTGAGGACAATCCTCAAATTGCGGAACCAATCCGCGAAGTTGCTTCCATTGTTTTTCAACTTTTCTTTCTCTAGGAACGCATTAAAATTGATGGTAGGGGCTGCCATTGATCTACAACATATTTGCAATAGTTTAGACTAAGTTTATGACAAATTGAGTTCAAATTAATTAATAAAGTTAATCTAGGTGAACTCCCACTCAAAACAATATCCCTCACATTTTTTTAGTGATCACACGAACCAAATCCACTACATCAACACCGATCATCACGAGAGTTGATATAGTTTCAATGGCGAACAATCGTCATGTTCATCATATCTACTATATGATTCATGCTTTACCTTTCGGTGATCCGTGTTCCGAGACCATGTCTGTACATGCTAGGCTCGTCAAGATCAAACCTTAGTTTCCGCATGAGCAAATCTGGCTTGCTCACGTTGTATACACTTGCGGAATCTAACACACCCGATCATCACGTGGTGCTTCGAAACAACAAGCTTTAGCAACGGTGCTAACTAAGGGTGAACACTTTATGACTTGAAATTCATGTGCATGAGGGATCATCTTATAATGCTACCGTCGTCTACTAAGAAATACAAGATGCATAAAGGATTAACATCACATGCAATTCAATATATATGTGATATGATATGGCCTTTCTTCTTTGTGCTTCCGATCTCCATCTTCAAGCATGAACATGATCTCCATCATCACCGGCATTGCATCAAGGTCAATGACGCGTCTCCATGGTTGTCGTCCACCGGCTTCAACTATTACAACTACTTTGAATAGACACGCGGGTCTTAACATAAATTAAAGACAACCATATGGCTCCTGCCGGTTGCCAACTTACAATAAGGAACATTGCATACATCAAATATAATCACAATCATGGCCATATCACATCACTGCACACCCCTGCAAAACAAAGTTAGACGCCTCTACTTTCTTTGCATATTTTACGTGGTTTGGGGCTTTCAATAAGTGTCGTTCTAATTTACGAACAAGAACCACAACATTGATACTAGTATTGTTAATCACCCGTTGTAAATTGGATCTTAACTATGCTAGGAGAAACAGGCACCCGCAAAGCCACTTATGCAATACAAGTTGCATGTCAAGCGTGGAGCAAGTCTCATGAACGATGTCATGTAAGGTTAGCCCGGGCCGCTTCATCCCAACATACCGCAAGATGCAAAGTACACAAGAAGCAATCGACAATAAAAGCATCAACGCCCACAATGACCATTGTGTTCTACTCGTGCAACAGATCTACATATAGACACGACTCTGATACCACTGTAGGGTTTCGTAGCATGGAAAACAAAAATTTTCTATCGCATACAAACAAGCAAGCCAAGATCTATCTACTAGATTGTAGCAACGAGTCGATGGAATAACTTACCCTCGAAGATTCCAAAGTGTTTAACGAGAGCGGATTCTCGTGGGTGATGTAGTCGTACTCTTCTCGATCTCAAGATCGCGTAGACGATCCTTCCGGCGCTGCGTTCCGGCAGCGCTCCCGCAGTCGGTCACACGTTCGGTACTCGACGAAGACCTTCCTCTCCCTTGTTCCAGCAGGCAGCGGAGGTTGTAGCACTCTCCTCGCGATTCCGGCAGCACAACGGCGTGGTACCGGAAGTATAGGGGAGATCCCGCAGGGCTTCGCCTTAAGCCGGAGCGAGTATGGTGGAGTATGAGAGAGAACTATTAGTGGTCTAGGGTTCCGAAGGCTATGGCAATTAGAAGCTCTAAACCAAAACCGCTCTAAACCGGAGTCTAGAGCTAGGATTTAGATTAGAGGCTAGGAAACTTGTGTGTCTAGAGGAGGAGGCCCTGCCCCTCCTTTTATGGGTGGAGGGGGCTGGCGCGCCAAGGGAGGGAGGGGAGTCCCTCCCCAACTCGGCCTAGTGGAGGCGCCGCCGGTTGGAGGAGGGATTCCCTCCCCAACTCGGTTTTGCCCTCCTCTTGCTTGTTTCCCACAGTTTCTTGTTTTAGCCGTTTGACTTTCAAACTGGCCATTTGACTTTTCTGTTTTAGGATTCTATTTAATCCTTTATTTGGAACAGCAAGAACACTTAGTACATGATGCAATCATTCCAATATGTAATGACACATTCATGTACCCCCCCCCCCCCCCCGGAGTGCCGGACATTCCGGAACCTTCTAGAACATTCCCGATGAAAACACCGGAATCATTTCCGAACTCCGAAACGAGACTTTCCTTATATGAATCTTATTCTCCGGACCATTCCGGATCACCTCGTGATATCCCGGATCCCATCCGAGACTCCGAACAACATTCGGTCTCTTTCTCATAATACCATAACTACTCAAACAACGTTGAATCCTTAAGTGTGTCTCCCTACGGTTCGTGAATTATGCGGACATGATCGAGACACTTCTCCGAACAATAACCAATAGAGGAATCTGGAAATTCATATGGCTCCCACATATTTCTACGATTACTTTGCGATCGAATGAACCACTTACATACGATACCAATTTCCCTTTGTCTCACGATAGTTTACTTATCCGAGGTTATGATCGTCGGTATCTCTGCATACCTAGTTCAACCTCGTTACCGATAAGTACTCTTTTCTCGTTCCCATGATATGTGATCCCTTGTGAGCCAGTCACATGCTTGCAAGCTAATTGGATGACATTCCACCGAGAGGGCCCAGAGTATATCTATCCGTCATATGGATGGACAAATCCCACTCTTGATCCATGTGTCTCAACCAAAACTTTACGAACACTCAATGCCACCTTTATAGCCACCCAGTTACGGTGTGGTGTTTGATGTCATCAAAGCATCCATCCGGTAAAGGTGATATGCATGATCTCATGGTCGAAGGAATTAGGTTACTATGTATCAGAAAGCATATAGCAATTGAACTATTGAAATGACTTGATCTTTATGCTACGCTTATCTATAGGAGTATGTCCACCATATCATTCTCCTAACGATATGATCTTGTTGTTGATAACACCTCAATGTTCATGATAGGGAAACCACAATCATTAATCAACCAACAAGCTAGTGAAGTATAGAGGCTATACTAGGGACTTCAAATTAAGTTTACAAATCACACAAGTATCAATGTTTCCTAGTTAATACTATTATAGCATGAATGTAAACATTTATCATAAACACAAAGATATAATAATAACTACATTTATTACTGCCTCTAGGGCATATCTCCAACAGATAGATGTTTATTTTTCATGCTATAATTGTATTAATACGGAAACGTTAATACATGTGTGTTTAATAAACAAACAGAAAGTTCGTAGTTATGCCTCTCTCATAAACTAGCTCGTTGATTAACAAGATGATCAAGGTTTCCTGATCATGGACATTGGATGTTGTTAATAACGGGATCACAACATTAGTGTAATGGTGTGATGAACATTCATCCGAAGTATAGAATTACGATCAAAGTCATTGAGTTTATATTTCTATAACAACTTACGAAGTGATCCTAATCCTTAGACCATGAGATCATGTCAATCACTAACACCGGAAGAGTTTCTTGATAACATCAAACGTCACACCGTAACAGGGTGATTTTAAAGATGGATCAGAACTAATAAAGTGTTATGTTGAGGCTCATGGATCGAGAGTGGAATTTGTTCATCCCGATGACGGATAGATATACTCTAGGCCCTCTCGGTGATATCACATTGATTAGCTTGCAAGCAAGTGATTTAATCACTAGAATGTTATATCACAGGAACGAGAAAAGAGTGCATGTCGGTAACGAGATCAAACTAGGTATGGAGATACCGATGATCGAATCTCGGACATGTAATATATCGTGAAACAAAGGGATTAAGATACTAGCGTAAAAGGTTCCGACGATCACAAGAAAGTCATCGTTGAATGTGTGGGAGTCAGTATGGGTCTCCAGATCCCGCTTCTGATTATTGATCCGAGAGGGGTCTCGATCATGTCCGCATTATTCACGAACCGTAGGGTCACACACTTAAGAGACACCGACATCCAATTGGAGCAAATGTTTCATGCCGAAAGAATGAACAAGCGCAGGAATTTATTTCACTAGATACCGAAACAGGTTTTCGGGTGAAATTGCATAAAGTGGTTATGCATGTGAAATAGAATTCTAGCAAGGGGTTATTTGTGAATGTTTGTCATTAAAGTAATTGACAAAATTCTGAATAAAATAAAAGAGTTTTATTTAATGAGAGTTTGCATTAAATTTGGTGGAAATTTAATGGAATTTGAGTGGACTTTTGAGTGGAGGGATTTTAAAGGGCATTTTGTGAGTGGAGTGTCCACCCACATGAATAAAGGAGGGGAGGGGGCAGCCCCCATGGCCGGCGGCCACCCCCTTGGGTGCCCCCCTCCTCCTATAAAAGGAGCCCCCCTCCTCACTTGTCTCTCACACCTCCTCGTGAAGGATCTCTCTCCCCCTCTAGAATTTATCCCCCATGGTCTCGGACTAGCGAGATACATGTTCCCGGTAGATATTCGGCAAGAAAGAGTTGTGCTTCCGCTGCATCGCTGGAGCGAGGAGGCGGAGGTTGCTCGGTGCCTCGAACGTGTGTGCGAGCACGGATGCGCTGCTGTTTTGCGGCGCTAGGACTTCCTCTCGATCTTGAGATCGGCAAGAGATCGTCTACATCAACCACGAGTTGAACTCGTTAAGCTTTGTCGGTCTTCAAGGGTATGTTCTCTACGGATATACATCCGCCCATTGTTTGTATCTAGTAGATAGATCTTGGTATATAGTTCACATCGTAGGAAAATTTTTGTTTTCTATGCTGCGAACCCTACAATAATAACTCCCTCGCTCCTACCATGGAGATAGTACACACATTTGTCAGCTTCATTTACAACAAAGCCTTTAGCAGTTAAAGTTCTTTCAAACTTCTCGTTCCACTGTTTTGGAGCTTGCTTAAGACCATACAAAGACTTCACTAACTTACACACATTTCCTTCTTGACCATCTACTATAAATCCGTCAGGCTGCTCCATATAAATTTCCTCATCTAGCTCTCCATTTAGAAAAGCTGTCTTAACGTCCATTTGATGAACGAGAAGACCATGTGAGGCAGCCAAGGAAAGTAGTACTCGGATAGTGGTAAATCTGGCTATAGGTGAGTAGGTATCGAAGAAGTCTTCACCTTCCTTTTGGGTATAACCCTTAGCCACAAGACGTGCCTTGTACTTTTCAATAGTACCATCAGGTCTAAGATTTTTCTTGAACACCCACTTACATCCTATAGGTTTGCATCCATAAGGACGATCAGTGACTTCCCAAGTACCATTAGCTAAGATGGATTCCATCTCGCTTCGTACATCTTCCTTCCAGTAGTCAGCATCTTGAGATGCATAGGCTTTTGAAATAGAAGTGGGAGTATCATCCACAAGGTACACAATGAAATCATCACCAAATGACTTTGCTGTCCTTCGTCTCTTGATCCTTTTGGGAGCTTCATTATAATCCTCCACAGGATCATTAGAGTGTTCTATCGGCATAGTGGGTTCATGAATTATAACAAATTCCTGACTAGATGAACTAGTCATCTCCTGATTTGATGAGCTAGACATACCTTTCATAGGAAAGATGTCCTCAAAGAAAGTCACATCATTCGACTCCATAATTGTACCAACATGCATGTCGGATACCTCAGATTTTACTATCAAAAATCTAAAGCCAATGCTATGAAAAGCATATCCCATAAAAACACAATCAATGGTTTTTGGTCCAAGCTTTCGCTTCTTGGGTATTGGAATATTGACTTTCGGCAAACAACCCCAAGTTCGTAAGTAAGAGAGTTTAAGCCTTTTCTTTTCCCATTCCTCAAATGCAGTCATGGTTTTATACTTTACAGGAACACGGTTTAGGACATGACACGCGGTCATTAGCGCCTCCCCCCACCATTCCTTGGAAAGACCCGATGTATCTAACATGGTGTTAACCAAATCAGTTAGAGTGCGGTTCTTTCTTTCGGCCACCCTATTTGACTGAGGTGAGTAGGGAGGCATCATATCATGTATAATACCATGTTCCGTACAGAATAAATCAAATTTATTTGAAAAGTACTCTCCACCACGATCCGACCTTAGCCGCTTGATTTTAAGATCAAATTGGTTTTCTGTCTCAGCTTTATAGATTTTGAAGTAGTTCAAAGCTTCATCTTTAGATTTCAGAAGATAAACATAGCAGTATCTAGTGGAGTCATCAATCAACGTCATAAAGTATCTGTAAGGGCATGTATGCCCCCATGTGTGGTTTTGGTAATTAATGACAATCTCTATGGACTAACGTGTAAATTGAGTTTCACTTGTAGGTTTGTCCATTGGCATCGCTTGGGTCATGTGTTGGTCTCAAGGTTGAAAGATGAATAAATGCCCAAGGGCTTTGTACCATTGGAATCATGAAGAAAGAAGGATCTTGAAGGTTGATCAAGACAAGTGCTAAGAGTTGCATCAAGATGGATCAACCTCAAGAAGGGATGAAGAAGGGCAAGCTCAAGATGCGCCATCTCTAGAAGACCTCATGCTTGAAGCTTGACATCCTCGTGATCATGGAGTGATGAAGACAAGTTCAAAGAAGAAGTTTCCCCATGGAGTATGGGGGAGCAATTTTCAAGTCCTCATCTTCATCAAGCAAGAGCAATCAAGAAAGGTGTTCCCACTTGAGAAGAACAAGACGGTCTACATCAAGTTTAAGTGGATTGCTCAAGGCAAAGGTATGATCTTTATAGGGCTTCTCTTTTGCCGGTCTCGTGTTGTTGGGAGACCGGGGTTAGGATAGATAGTCGTACTATCAAGAGGGGCTCTCAAGCGGCTGTCTCGATCGCATCGTTCAGAGAGAGCGCAAAACTTTGCATTCATAACATCATTTTTTTGGTTGTTATTTGGTTATTCTCCATTATAGGATCTAGAGATTGTGGTTATCATCATAACAATCTCTAGTTCATTAAATAAGGATTTTCCTTGCATATCTTATTGCATTCTTGATTGTGCGGGTTTTTCCGGCTCCACACCTTAGGAGATATCTCATATATATACTTGATATTTTCTCCCTTGGTGGTATCCAATATTTCACATTTTGTTGGGTTCTACTTGGTTTTATCTTCCCAACTAAATTGGTTTCATCCCAATCAGAGTTTCCAAGCTCAACTTCTTGTGTTTTCGGTTTTGGAGGTTTTACCGGTTCATTGCTTTTAGAGAGGTCATACCTTTCTCAATTTGGTTTTATCCTTCCATGCTGGACTATGATGTTTCTTTGCATAATCTTTTAGAGTTTTTATTTTTCTTAAAACGAGCCCAAGGTCATAAAAAACGAAGTCCGAAATCAAAAGTTATTGAAGTTTTTGTGCAATGCTATCCTGCGTTTTTGCTTGAGCGGAAGTTCCGGCCCAAGTTCCGAACCAAGTTCCGGTCAGGTTCCGTAACTTGTGTTTCTATTTTCCGGAAGTTCTGGTGGCGGGCCGGAAGTTCTGGTGGTGCGCGAATCTGGCACAAACGATCAGTTTTTCCTTGTCCTATTTAAGGGGGGCTTCTTCCCCAATGGTTCCCCATCTTTTGAGCTCGCTTTTGCCCACCATTGTTGACTTATTTGAGATTTCTTACTCCCTCTTGCTCCCATGATTCTTACATATTTTTGAGGGAAAAGTGAGAAGAGATCTAGATCTACAATCCCCCCAAGTCAAATGCCTTCTTTGTGAAGGAATCATTGAGATCTAGATCTTGGAGAGTTTTGTGTTCTCCTCTTGTGTTATTCCTCCCTTATTCCCCCAATAGCTTTTGTAGCTTTATTGGAATTTGGGAGAGAAGGACTTGCCCTTGCATTTGGTGCATAGGTTTGAGTTCTCCTCGGAGATTCGGTGAGTTCAAGCTTGTGGGCTTGTTTCTATTGGGTTCTTGGAACCCTAGACGGTTGTGTGGTTGGATTGTTGACCTTTTGTGATCTTATTGACCTTTTGTGGTCTTGTAGCCTTTTGTGGCTTTGTTGTTGGGAGCCTCCAATTGATTTGTGGAGATAGCCCCAATATTGTACGGGTTCGGTGACCGCCCTCAAGCGTCCTATAGTGGAGAGAGTGCCCGCCTTTTGTGGTGCGCACTCGGGAGAATAGGGTGAGCCTTTTGTGGCGTCGGTGAGTTGCGTGCTTCCGCATCCGGGGTGAAGCCTTGTGTGACGTTGGGTGAGCATCGAGCCACCACACCTCGAGGTGATCCATTTGTGGCGTTCGGAGAGCATTGCGCCATCGCACCTCTCCAACGGAGATATAGCTTCTTTGGAAGTGAACTTTGGGAAACAAATCTTCGTATCCGCGTCCATCGGTTATCTCTCAACCAAGCCCTTACTTATGCACTTTACTTTGTGATAGCCATCGTGCTTGAAGTATTTATATCTTGCTATCACCTTGTTGCTTGTATTGCTTAGAATAGGTTGTTGGTGCACTTAGGTGAACCTAGTGGTTAGGTTTTGTGCTTAATAATTTAAACGTTAGTTTTATTCCGCATTTACTTGAGCCTAAACCGTAATATTTTAAAAGCCTATTGACCCCCCTCTAGGCGACATCCATTGCACTTTCAGTATCTTTTTTCACCTTTTGTCAACATACCATTCATTTCACAAAGATCTGAATGTATAAGTTCTAGCGGTGCTAAGTTTCTCGGTTCCGCAGCCGTATGAGACTTGCGGGGTTGTTTTGCTTGCACACAAACTTGGCATTTAGAACCTTTGGCAGTGGTAAATTTTGTAATTAAACTCATATTGGCTAGCCGTGTCATGCAACCAAAGTTAATATGACAGAGTCGTGAATGCCAAATATTGGACTCATTATCATTGCAAACATGATTAATAACTTTAGTACACGAGTCTGACAAAGACAGGCGGAACAGACCTTCGCACACATAACCCTTTCCAACAAATTTTACATACTTAGAAATTACAACTTTATTGGACTAAAAAACCAACTTAAAGCCATCTCGACATAAAAGCGATCTGCTGACAAGATTCTTATTGATGGAGGGAACGTGCTGCACATACTTCAGCTATACGGTCTTTCCTGAAGTAAACTTCCTATTTACTGTACCAACACCATAAACAGAAGCACGTGAGCCGTTTCCCATCAGCACGAAAGAAGTCCTTGACACCTGATAAGAGGAAAACATGGAAATATCAGAATATACATGTGTATTAGCACCCATGTCTATCCACCAATCAGTAGAATGACATACTGAAAGGATAGTAGGTAAAATACCGTACCCAACATCCTTCATCTCTGTATCGCTAATAACAACATTAGCGGCCTTGCCGCTGTTCCCATGTTAACGCTTGTCAAAGAGATTAGGGCAGTTAGGAGCCCAATGATCAGGATCACCACAGACGTGGCAAGAGCATTTCCTCTTATCATTTTTATTCTTGAAGTTGGTTTAGTGCGTGGCCTTGTTCTTGCCATCAAACTTCCCCTTTCCTTCAGTTTTGTTCTTATTCTTAAACTTGTGGGATTGGAAGTTTTTCTTCTGTACCAAATTGGCAGTAGAACCTCTCTCAAATCCTCGAGCAGTTTTGTCCTTTGCTCTCGCCTTCTCTTCCACATGAAGAGACCCAATGAGATCCGTAACGGAAAACTCTTGTCTCTTATGTTTCAGAGAAGTAGCAAAGTTCCTCCACGAGAGAGGGAGATTGGCAATAGTGCCACCGGCCACAAATTTTTCTGGTAAGGAACACTTGAACTGCTCAAGTTCTTTGGCAAGTGATTGTATCTCATGAGCTTGCTCAACGACAGAGCGCTCATCAACCATCTTGTAGTCATAGAATTTCTCCATGACATATAACTCAGTGTCAGCGTCCGAGACCCCAAGTTTGGCCTCGAGCGCTTCCCACACGTCCTTGCCATTATCAAATGACATATACGGGTCAACAATGTTGTCCCCAAAAACACTGAACAAATCCAACATAAACATGGTATCAGCTTTCTTAAAGGTCGCTTCCTGCTCACCAGAAAGATCTCCTTCAGGCTTGCCAAGAGTGGCGCTATAGCAATTTAGGTTTTTAAACCAGAGAACTTCTCTCTTGCGCCATCTCTTATAGTGCATGCCATCAAAAGAAGGCGGCCTAGTATCCGCGGCTACACCAGTGGAATTCAGTTGCCTATAATCATGTTTTTGGATTATTGGAAATATAAGCAATAATCCATATGATTTAATCCGAATAATAAACTGATAAAGCATGATCATACAGACGGTACTAAAACCAACCATGCAAATTAATAAAGTAGATGAACAAATTACATCTATATAAGATAAACCTATCACATCTACGCCAAACGCTAGACCTAGAAACTCTAGCAAAATTCGAAAGAGAGAGATTGGAAACACATACGATGCAGTTGCGGCAGTAGCAGTAGCAAAGTTGTCGCCCATGTTGAGGTTGCCGAAGAGGTCGCTGACGTCTGGGAAGAAGTCATCGTTCGGGAACTCGTCGTCGGACGACATCGTGGTTGCCAGTAGTCGCGCTTGAGCGCTCCCCAAAAATCTGATCGCCCCTCACCCATACAGGTTCACGAGAGGCGGGGTTCCAGAGGCCTACTGTCCCGATCTGCGGTGCACGCCGCAAGCCGGGATAGGAAAGACGAAAGCGGCGGCGTAAGGTTCTAAAGGTAGGCGCGTATGTGGATTGATTTACCGATTAGATTTAGCGCAGACGCTTATATAGTGCAGGTTATGAAGATCGTGGGCTCATCCCACGTCCGAGTCGGTAACAGTCCACATCCATAAAAACTGGAAACGGCTATAATTAACGTGTCCGTTAATGACTCATAATTAATTTTCCCAATCAGCAAAATAAAGCTCGGTTCGGCGAGATTCCCGCAACCCGCGGGGCGCGCGCGTCGTGAAGAGGCGGGGCGGGTCGGGGCGAGGCGGGCGGCGTCGGAGGAGGAGTGCGCGGGGGCTTCTCTCCTTGTCACACCTTAATGAGTGGTGCAACACTCTATTATATAAGATAGTCCAACTCTCCGTCAACTAGCAATGTGAGACTAAACTTTAGCACCACTAGAACAACCATATGCTGCCATACACAAGTGGGTCAAAGACAATTTCAGAAATTGTCTAATGGGCCAGCAGCCTAAAACTTACCAAATTCCAACACAAACTTCGGTGCAAATGAAATCCTACAATTATTTATAGTGGGTATGACATTGCAATCCATCTATGCCTGAGGTTTTATATTCGAAGAATAAAAGGACCCTCAATATATTATGGCCACAAATTTCGATGTATACTTTTATCACATGTTTTTTTCTTAAGATTTGCACCACTTCATGAGAGTGAGCCACACGGTACGTGCCAGGACTATGTAATAACCCCATACTGCATCTTTCTTTCTTTTTTTCTATTAAAAACTGGCGGTGCACCAATGTCACGTCAACAGGTAGACGATGACGAAGAGTTTCTGGCCATGGAATTTCTCTCAACGAACGGAAACCCACTTGGTATTTTAACAGTACCGTTGCTATTACAGAGAAATTTGGGTTGGTAGTGACCAACATGAGTCTTGCAGTGTCAATTCACCCCCTCACCATCTCCACCACGTGTTGCTATATTCTATAGCAATATTATAAACTTAGTCGCCAGGTGCATCAACGATTGATACGGCATGGAAGCGCCCAGGTCAAATCAAATCCCCCTACATATCTCAGCAAACACGCATACTCTCCACTGTGTACGTACGTATGTGGTCCATCATTACAAGTACCGTGCTACTTTTAATCAACTCCTGTAGCAACATTCTGTCGAGTGAGGGGTATAGTTTACGGATGCAATTACGACCACTTGAGTACACGCGAGTGCTGGCTAAGCTAACACTCACCGGGACTTCGAGATATATATATCCACGTGTAGGTCATGTTTCTTGCCTCGTGAAATCGTCATATTATTCACGAGGATACAACTAAAATCGTCATACAGTATTATTTTTGAACGAGAGTCTAATGACAGACAAACAACACTACTAATAACTCGCGGTGTGTGCAAAGGCGCAGCCAAAGGAGACAAAACAAAACAACTATCGCCATCGCCCGGTGTAGGCATCAACCCCAAATCTCAGTGGACTGGTGGGCCCACCCGCCGTGAGGCAGCTACCTGGCTGGCTGGCTGGCCTGTTCGTCTTGGTCAGTTTCACACCCGAATGATCACCCTAAACAGCAGCCTGAACGCATCTTAATCATGTTCAGACAGGCGCGCCAGCCAAAAGGCAGATAAGCGTACGCTAAAAGCATACTGTTGCCCACACACTAGCTAGGCTAGGCCAGATTAGTGAACAGCCGAATTAGCGGGTACAGTAGTACGGCGCGCAAGGTGATGGCTAGAGGAGAGGAACAAACGGAGGAGGTCAACGACACTGATGTGGACATGGTTGTAGTAGTAGGTCGCGGCTTCAGCTACAGCGTGGCCTTCAATAATAATCAGGTTCTTTTTTCCGGCTCCGGGGTCCCATATGCATCATGCAACATGCTTTCGATTAATTTTGGTTCCACCAAGTTTTTTTTTGAATTATATATTTTCATATATAAAGGTAGGATAGAACCCAGACCTTATAGTAGTTACAAGGGTAGAGCAGAATTTACGGCCCGCGTTAGGTCTCGTTGTGTGGTGGGGAGGGGTGGAGAGGTGGAGGGAGTTTAAAAAAAAGTCTAAGATGCTAGAAACTTGTGTTTCCATTCTGTCAGAAGCAGGGGCCAGCTTTGGCGATCTCGTTGCCCAAAGTCCCAAGGTGTTTTTTGTTGTCTTCCGATCTTTTCCAGTCATCTCAAGCTCCATGAATTTTTGCAGGTCATTTTTGCAGGCTCCACCAAGTGACTGTGTCAACTGATCTTTTTAGATTAATTCTGGAGTCAAGGACTCAATGGCGCCCCAAACGTAGGATGGGCCTAGATCGTTGTTGTACTCCCTCTATATATACGTGCTTGGTTCTATAATGACTCATCATGCTGTAAACTTCGAGCAGCTAAAACATGGCGCTAAAGACAGCAAAGTTGACCTAAGTGTCGACTTTGAAACTTATTAGGTTGGAGTACTGACTTTGAGACTTGAGAGGAGGGCCATGCATGCTGCTCCTAAGTGTCGACCTAGGTTGACTTGGGCAGGTCGATGAGACGTGGACAACAACGTGTCAACTTTATAGTACGCGCTGGGACTGCTTCGGTCATGTGCTGGTTGTCCTCTGCTGACTCGCCAAACATCATCGCCGGATCCTCGAGGTTAAGGTACCACTGTCTATTTTTTATTCAATTTATTGTACTATTTATTTAAATAACTACAAGTAAAAACTTACAACAATTATACAAACCGAAGTCGCCAAACAAGATGACATGCACCACCAACTAGCACAACAATCGAGGACAAAGGGTGCCTAATTCCCTGGCCACAACCATTGCCACCTCAGCGACAAGATCTAGGGAGCCTGCCTCATGCGCATGCTCCAGAAATCGTCTCCGCCGCTTCCTCTGACCCATCTCCAGGGTATATATCAAAGCGACAATCCTCACCATGCCATTCATCGGCACCATAGTGCCAAACAACATCACCACTTTGCATGTGTGTTCATCTACGCACGCTGAGATGCCTCTGAGATACCGTGGCGCCAAGCCGCCGAGACACGCCGACCGACACAGGAAGACGACGTTGCTCCATCTTGGCCACCTCGTGAACATCGGGATAAATAGGCCCACCGCCATACTGACCCTATAGCCGATGAAATTCCAAATTACCGCCCAAGGAAACACGATCATGAGTGCTGCAATCTTCCGGTCTAGGGACACCCAGATGTAGGATTTCACCTGAAGCATCAAAGCTAGGGATACAAAGATCACATCGACAACGCCCACATACGCCGCCATTCTTGGTCAAATTGCATCCGGCCAAACCATGTCGACCAATTAGCGGATACTGGCCACTAGCATAGCTTCCTAACACAGCATAGTCAGCCCCCTGCCGGATAGTAGACCATACAACCTAGTGTCGGCATATCTGAAAGAGCCACCAATTCACCGTTGCCTCGCACCTCCGCGAGCAGCAACATGCGCCCCACCAACGTCATCTTAAGGCCACTACCTGAATCTGAACTCCGTGAAACACACATCCGAAGTCCCGGGCCACAGTCCCGGGGGGGGGGGGGGGGGGGCGGTGACAAAATTTACCTGACATAAAAATAATATACGATTCTAAAGATAGAGAGTGAGTGAAGAATAACTATTCTACATCTTGACGCTATTTGATACCGAGGGTGTAGAATAGTTATTCTCCATCCTCTAATTTTTAAACCGTACATAATTTTTATGTCACGTAAATTTTCTCTTACCTCGGCACTCAAGAAGAACGTAATAAAATTTAGACATGTCATAATTTTTTTTGTTTACATACCATATAAAAATACGACGTAAAATATGTATTTTTCTATGTTTTTTATACTAAAATGACTCATAAATTGTATTTTTATGTCAATTTTTTGCGTTTATGGTGAATATAAATATAATTATTAGTATACAAAACATATTTTTCTGAATGTTAGAACATAAAAATATATGAGGGTGCAAAATAACTATTCTACACACTAGATGCAGAATAGGGTTTCTAATAGTGTCTATATCTATCTAAATTTAAACATATTTTTACCTATAATTTAAAAAATAGATATATTTGTGACATCATTTTCAGGATGGATGGAGTACGTACATGGGTGGTATGGGACAGAGATATAATTTTTTTTGTCAAAGTAACTATTTTTTGTTTATTTGCACATGTTTAGAAAAGTAATTTTGCATTGTCAGCAGATGATCGTATACCAGACCTAGTGTAATGTACAATTGGTTTCTGCAAAACTGTTACAACCCAAAACAAAAAATCATGGCAAACTATCTACGGTGTAGTGAAATTTCTTTTCATATGCTAGCTCAGTTTCTCTTCAACAATCAGAGGCGTATAATATATTTTTGAGGGGTACTCCACATATTTTTGAGCTGGAAACCTAATACACCCTCCGTACTAAAAAAACTTTATAAATTTGCCAAGAGTCATATCTGTCTAAATATAGATGCACACGAATTTAGTGTATAGATGCACACGAATTTAGATAAATGTGTGACATAGTTTTCAAGACTGAGGGAGTAAGATTTCTTTTTTTAAAAAAAAATCGGGAGTACAAGCTTGCATGTGGGCTGACAGATGTCCCATTACTTTACAATGGGAGTTAATGCGAGGCCCAAACGGTTTGATGAACACATGTGGACTTGCCACATGCCATTTGCCGCTCAACGGGGTACGAGCGCGCCGCGCCGCGCACCATCGCCCGTGCGCTCAGCAGACATGGGCCCGGCCCAGTTTTGGTTTTCTAAGCGGTCTTCTTGCTTTTGCCCATTTTTTGTGTTGTTCTGATAGTTTTTTGGCTCGTTTTTTCTGCTGATTTCTGGTTTGTTCTTTTTTCGTTTTTTATTATCTGTTTCTTATTGTATTTCTTACTTTCCGTTTTATTTTTTTCTATTTATTTTAAAAATTGGTTTTATGTAGTTTTAAAATTGTTTCACTTTTTTAAATTCATTATTTTTAACACTTTGTTTGGATCAACGTGAAAAAAGAATATGTATGTACGCGTACGTGTCATTTCACCAAAAGAAAAAGGACCATACGGATTACTACTTCGTATGGCTCAATGCTACATTCTACTCGGACAAAATATATAGTTTGCTAAATTAAAATCATATTATTTACTGTCTTCATGATGCTCATCCCACATATGGTCATTGCTCGAGCTTGTACACGGTAAAATGTAGAGCAGGTTGGCGTGGCTGGAGAGAGCTTTTTAAAAGGAAATGATACTTCCTTTCGGTCCATATTAATTGATTAAAATTTCTAAATTTAAATAAATTTTGACAAATCAAAGTTAAGTTGGGCATGCTCCCAATCGAGAGTACTTGAACGGTTACAGGTGACTACTAGACTGAGAAAAACCGTGAAACGAAAAAGGTGGACCGAGAAAATGGATTTATTCATCTACAACATTTGTGTACATTAGTTTGGCGATGAAAAAAATGGTGTTCACCAGGTATCAATTTGCAATCAACCCGTTGCAACACACATTCACTTTTAACACCTAAAAACGATCTAAGAGTATTCCCACTCGTTGGGCGAACCCTTTAAGATTCTGAATCGTCGAGAAGAAGTATCATATCAATTGGAACTGCCAGAGGAAATGTCCGCAGTGCACAATATGTTCCATATATCGTTACTTCGCAAATGCCTTGAAGTTTCAGAGAAGACCGAAGTTTTTAAGAACATTGATCACCGGACCATAGAGATCAACGATGACCTGGCCTATCCCGAAGTACCCATCCGTATTTTGGAAGAAGCATTCAGAACCACCAGGACCCGAAGCATCAAGTTTCTCAAGATTTAGTGAAGCAACCACACCAAAGAAGAAGCTACCTGGGAGCGCGAAGATCACATCAGGACGGAGTTTCCCGATCTCTTTAAATCCTAGGTAATCTTTTTTCTTCCTTTTTCAAATCTCGGGACGAGATTTTTTTAAGGGGGAAAGGTTTATAACATCCCAAAAATATAAAACAATGATCATCAAACTCTAACTACTAAAATTAGGGTTAACAAAAACTTCGATTAATTAAAATCATATGAATGCATGTGTGAATGAGATGATTTGATAAATGCATGAATGAACTTGTGTGATTAACCTAAATAGCAAGAAATGGTTTAAAGAGGAAAATAATATCATATAAAACATTTCCATACAAAAACAAATTAAGAGAAAATCAAAAACAAATCAAATAAAACAAATGGTCATTTTTGCCAATCTTGCTCACTAGGTCACTTTGAGTGTTTATAGTCCAAGGTTTCAAACAGAAACTTTCCCAATTATTTTCACCCCTTGCTAGAACAAGTAAAAGTGAAACAAAGCCCACCTTTCAAACTTACAAAAACATTTGGCAACCTCATTCAAATCACAATTCAAAATTGAATTTTTATCATATGTGAAGATCACCCATTTTCAAAACCCAACCAAACCAGTGCCCCTTGACTAATCCAACTAACCAGACAATCCCTAGTATGTGCCTAGCAAATCCACCAAGTTTAAACCCAAAATTCAACTTTGAATCTCTTGCGACCATTTTATCAAACACCTTGCTGATACAAATCAAACAAACATCAAACACTATAGTGTGCAGAAATTTTGGCCTAACTTGTTCCCAATCTAGCTCACTCTACACCCTCAGTAGATCATCTAACTTGTTTAACCCCTCTAGCTCACTATAAACCGGACCGTGCCATTAATGGCAAGCATGCTGAGCCTCGCCTTGTCACCCCATTGTCGACAGCAAGCTAGGAGCAGCACCAAGACTAGCAAGCATGTCTAGCAGGCACTCCACCGTCCAACGCCACTCCATGTCCTAACCCCGAGCACTACCAGCCCCTGGACCACACGACAAGACCATGCCAAACCTCTCTGCGTGCGAGCCGAGAGCGTGCCAGTGCGCCACCCTTGACCAGCACCCACAGACCACGCGCCGCCCTCGCCGCGTGTGTGTGTGATCACCATCGCCCCAGCAACCCCGCAGACATGCCCGTTCGCCGCCGCGCTGTCAACACCCAGATTTTTAATCCCAGATGTCTGTTATGCCATACATCGAAATCCCAGGGTTACCATTTTTGCGAGACATAACAGAATTGGATACCACAGTACATCATCCATTACAAACCATACATAAAGTCTTACACAAATAGGGATCTCATGATCCAGTTCTTAATACAACTTTAAGCAGCGGAATACGTAATAATAACGGCAGCGTAGGCGAAGCTCCATCTTCGGGGTCACAGGCAATGCTGACGATGGGAGATGATCCTAGTTGTCTTAACCTTCCTGGGGTCCATCTTCCAGGTACTCCTCTTCATAGTCTGGCCATGGGAATAGCCAGGGACAAAGCCATGAGTACTCTTTAAGTACTCACAAACTAATACTAACAAGTGAAAGGGTTTTTTTGATAATAGGACACTAGGCTCTAGGGTTGTTTTGCAAAAGCCATATTTATCTCTACTAAGCTGAGAAGCAAGAGAAGCTAGTCACAATTTTATAAATCCTAAGTAGGAACTCGTATCTCAGATCACAACCCGATTGTGGTCAAGTCAAAGTCTCAGTTCATTTCATAAGTATTTTGAAAACATCTGACGGGGGAACAGTATGGCCACTCCAACTGTCCATAACCGCAGACGTGGCTATTCGAGTAGTTTGACACTCTGCAGAGATTGTACACTTTCACCACAACATTCGATACATCCGTCAGGAACAAATCCTGAATTCACCATACTCAGTATGCGGATAATCAATCCTAACCTTTCCATTACACGCCCTAGTATAAGCACCTCTCCTGTGAGTTTGGCCTCCCAACCATGACCAACTATCATCTTGGGTACTACGCAGGTGGACAATCTTCACAAGGTAGCCTCAGCTCAGACCTTGGCCGTGAGGGAACTAATACTAAGGTATATAAGTTTCCAGTCAAGCCCTACCCAATCTTCGGGTATTATGGTTGTACGATAAAATTGGAATGGTATCGCATCCAGACAACCATCAGTTTTATAAAGGGCTAAGGCTCATGCCTCAACATTTTCATCACCAAAATCATCAGGTGTTCGGAAACACATTTCAATAGAGTGATCCATCATTCCAAGGTTTTCATAACCATTTTCACCAAGTATTCTCATCTAATGTTGATCAAGTTTTAGGCTTAGCACTAGCATCTACAAGTGGGGCTAAGCACTAATGAGGGGTGGTAACTAAGTGGAGTTTAACTAAGTTCAATCTCATGCCTTAGGATGACACAAAGATTATCTAGCTTAGGCCAAATTTTATGCTCTTTATGCAACCTTCAATTATCTTTCTAATATCTACAATTCACTCAAGTAAGCTCTAAGTACTAGCTTTGATAAAGAAATAAAGTATAAAGCTTGTAAGTAAAACTAGGATTGGTTTATCAAGGGGGTAGGATCATCTATGCTTAAGGCATATAGTTGGCATGGTGACAAACAAGTATTGGATTGCATTAGTATCAGTCTAAGCTTGCTAAATTGCAAGTGTTAGCTTGCAAGGTTAATAGCTTGCCTTGTGCAGAGCAGTGGTTGAAGTTCTCCTCGGCTTCTTCTTCGTAGTATCCTCCTTCCTCCTCGTATCATTGGTCGGTACTAGCGTCTATGAATGAATACGAGGTACACAATCACCAAACAATACTTAATTACCTGCATTCATCACACACAAGGGTCCTATATATGATCTAGCATCATCCCTAACATTACAAGATTAAAGCTTGGTTTAATTCCTTTTATTTTTAGAAAAGTAATTTCTACTCATTGAAAAACTACTTAAGATTTAATATTCTCCTAACCAAACATGGGATCATGTTGACACATGTCATCACCACAAATTTCAGTACATGGGAATATGATTTAAAGTCGTGTCACAATTTAATAAGGTTTTTCTCTTTTATTTGAATTAATTAAAGTGGCTAGAAATGCCTATGTGGCATTCTTTTATTACTTGAACATTATTTCTGTAAGTAAACCTATATATTTTTATATATTCTGAAAGGTATGGTTAAATGTGATTTTTGAGAGTTGGAATCAACTCAAAATCTATTATGGTTTAAAATTTAAAAATGTTTGAATGTAGAAAAGCTTCTTCCTTGTTATTTTTACCATGGATGATCTATAGATCCAAATTACTTGAATCCAACGGGCTTGGATTCAGCATTCCCAGACCTTTCTAACAAAATTGGTTTCATTCAATTTGGTTCACTGAATCGACCTGGGTTGATTTTTGAAACTGGGTACAGAAGTGTGTTTGAAATAAAATGGAAAAGGTTTAATTTAAATGACTGGGCTGCGCGGGAAGCGATACTGGGCCGGCCTGCTAAGCACATGGCTTATGCGGGCTGGTTAAGTTGATGTCCCCACGCGTCAGTGAGACAGGGGGTGCGAAGCGGTATGGGGCGATGTGGTGCGTTCGATCTGGTTCTAATCCAACGGCTAAGGGTCATCGTCGACGTTGGGCAACACCGGCGAGACAGAAACCTAGCGTAGCCAGTGGGGGTCGTTGGGGGCTCATCGGGGTTTAGGCGAGGGTCGGCGAGGCGGGCGAACGACGAAGTCGACGACGGCGAACCACCTGGTACCGGCAGCTTTTCCTGGGGCGGCTCCAATCGCTGGTTCCCTTCTTCTCCCGCAGCGGCGGGCTCCGGCCAAATTTCGGCGAACTGCTGCCCGCCTTGCTCCGGGAACGGGGTGGCACGATCAGTGAGGAGAGGGGAGTGATATGGTGTGCTCAATTCGGCTGGGGGTGGCCTGTATTTATAGTCGTGACGACGAGACCGAACGGGTTGGGCAGACGACGGTGGCGACACGGCTACGGGCGGCTAGAGGCATGGCCGGCGGTGGCGATCGCTTGGTGGTCTCCTGGCGATGCTCTACGGCTTTAATGTGCGCGTAGGGGTGGTGCGGTTTGGTCTGGAACGTGTGATGCTCTGCGCGGCAGAGGCGGCATCTTCGACGGCGAGCGGTGGTTGTGTGGCATGGGGCGGAGAACGGGGATGTCTGGCGGTCTCCTGGGTTGGTGGCGGTCATGTATGCACGCGGCGAGGGCGGCACGCGGTCTGTGGGCATCGGTCGAGCGTGGCGCTCTGGCGCATGCTCGGCATGGCTGCTGGCGAGTTGGGCGCGGTCTGTGCGTGTGGTCCAGGGTTTGGCAACGCTCGCGGCTGGGACAGGTAGTGGCGGTGGACGTTGGGCTGCCTCCCAGACATGTTTGCTAGGCTTGTTTCTTCTCCTAGCTTTCTGTCTCCACTGGGGTGGCATGGTGAGCTTCGGATGTTCACCATTAATGTCATTGCCCAGTGAGGCTAGTGCTTGGTTTAAATTGCTAGATGATCTACTGAGATGGCTGTGAGCTAGAGAGGGAACAAGTTAGGCTTCAATCACTGCTCACAATAGTGTTTGGATTTTGTTTGATTTGTATCCGCAAAGTGTTTGATGAAATGGCCGCAAGAATTCAAGTTTTGAATTTTTTAAAGATTTTTGGTGGGTGTGCTAGGTTGGTGCTGGTGAGTCTGCAGATGCTTGGGTTTTGAAAGTTGAGCTTGTTTGAGTGGTTTTTGAAAAAGTGGGATCTTCGTATGAGTACAATCAAGGGGTGCATTTAACTATGCATTTGAAAGTTTGAAAAACTGTCGTTTAACTATGCATTTGAAAGTTTCTGGATGATCACAAAGTGGGCCTTGATACCTTGTTATGAGTACAATCAAGGGGTGCAAAGATCCAGAAAAGTTTCTGTTAAGTTCTGAAAGTTTGAGACAGCCAAAGTAGACATGGGAGTTAAATTGGTCAAAATGATCATTCACTCATTTTGTTTGTTTTGATTTATTTGTCTTTGGGAAAAGTTTGGGAATTGTTTATATGATGTTTATTTCACCTAAGAATCCATTTACAAGCAAAGGAACACACAAACAAGGTGGTTCAAAAGAATTCCAAATGAAATGCATACACCATGCATGCTTTCATATTTTTATTTTAGAAAAGTTTTTGTTAACCCTAATTTTGATGATTAGAGTTTGATGATCTAAGTTTAGTATTTTTGGGATGTTACAAACCTTCCCCCCTTAAACAAAATCTCGTCCCGAGATTTGAAAAAGGACGAAAAAGATTACCTAGGATTTGAAGAGATCGGGAAACTTTGTCCTGATGTGATCTTCGCGCTCCCAGGTAGCTTCCTCTTCTGTGTGGTTGCTCCACTGAATCTTGAGAAACTTGATGCTTCGGGTTCGGGTAGTTCTGAAAGCTTCTTCCAAAATACGGATGGGTACTTCGGGATAGGTCAGGTCATCGTTGATCTCTATGGTCCGGTGATCGATGTTTTTGAACACTTCGGTCTTCTCTGGGACTTCGAGACACTTGCGGAGTGATGAGATATGGAACACATTGTGCACGGATGACATCTCTTCGGGTAGTTCCAATTGATACGACACTTCTCCTCGACGGTTCAGAATCTTGAAAGGTCCAATATATCTAGGGGCTAACTTTCCCTTGAGTTGGAAACGCTGCATTCCCTTCAATGGTGACACTTTCAGATAAACAAAATCTTCTATGTTGAAGGCGAGGTCTCTACGTCTCTTGTTGGCGTAACTATTCTGTCTGGACTGGGCAGTCTTGAGGTGCTCACGAATCTTGTGAACCTTCTCTTGTGCTTCTCGTAGGATGTCGGGTCCAAAAATCTGACTCTCTCCTACTTCCGACCAGTTCAAAGGGGTACGACACTTTCTTCCGTACATAAATTCAAATGGGGCCATTTGCAAACTAGCTTGAAAACTGTTGTTGTATGAAAATTCTGCAAACGGCAGAGAATCTTCGCACTTGGATCCATATTCTAACACACATGCTCTCAGCATATCTTCGAGTATTTGATTTACTCGCTCTGTTTGTCCATCGGTCTGAGGGTGATATGCGGTGCTGAAATCTTGGCGGGTTCCTAAACCTTCTTGAACCTTTTTCCAGAATCTCGAGGTAAACTGAGTTCCTCGATCCGATACGATGTTCTTGGGGACTCCATGCAAACTAACTATTCTAGCGATGTACAACTCCGCTAGCTTCGAACTCTGATATGTGGTCTTGACGGGTAAGAAATGGGCGTCTTTGGACAATCGGTCCACTATGACCCAGATAGAGTCATTTCCCCTACTAGAAGTAGGCAGTTCAGTGATAAAGTCCATTCCAACGGAATCCCATTTCCATTCCGGAATCTGCAATGGTTGCAACAATCCAGCGGGTCTTTGATGTCCTGCCTTGACTCGCTGACATATATCACACTTGGCGATATAGCTTCCGATTTCTCTCTTCATCTTATGCCACCAAAATTGCTCTTTTAAATCTTGATACATCTTAGTTCCTCCAGGATGGATAGAATAAAGAGTATCATGAGCCTCCTTCAGAATAACTTCTTTCAACTCAGAATCTGATGGTACACAAAGGCGTCCTTTGTACCACAGAACTCCTTCTTCGTCTTTGGTGAATCCGGGTACTTTGCCTGTACCAATACGACGCTTGATTCCGTCGATACTAGCATTTCCCTTCTGCGCCTCTTTAATATGACTGATCAAAGTGGGCTGGAGTTCTATGCTAGCCAAAAATCCTTCACTCACTAATTCCATTCGAAAATCTTCCATCTCTTTGTGCAAACTTGGTTGCTCCTTCAAAATCATGGAGTTCAAGCGGCACGACAATCTGCTAAGGGCATCTGCTACCACATTGACTTTACCAGGGTGATAGTGAATGTTCAGATTGTAATCCTTGATTAGCTCAATCCATCTTCTATGTCTCATATTCAGCTCCTTCTGAGTGAATATATACTTCAGACTCTTGTGATCCGTATAGATCTCACAATGATTTCCCATCAGGTAATGTCTCCATGTCTTCAGGGCTAGAACTATGGCTGCGAGTTCGAGGTCATGGGTTGGGTAATTTTGCTCATGTTGCTTCAGTTGTCGTGATAGGTAAGATATAACTTTGCCTTCTTGCATTAGCACACATCCGAGACTGATCTTGGATGCGTCACAATACACATCAAAGGGCTTCGTGATATCTAGCATGATTAAGATTGGGGCTGAAATTAATCTCCTCTTGAGTTCTTGAAAACTCGCTTCGCATTTATCGGTCCATTCAAACTTCTTGTCCTTCTTCAGCAATTGGGTCATGGGTCTGGCGATACTCGAGAATCCTTCTACGAACTTGCGGTAATATCCCGCCAATCCGAGAAATGCACGAACTTGGGTTTGAGTGATTGGGGCTTGCCAATCTTCGACATCTTTCACCTTTGCAGGGTCAACGGAAATTCCTCCAGCAGATACAATGTGATCGAGGAATCCTACCTCCTATAACCAGAATTCACATTTGCTAAACTTGGCATACAACTGATGCTCTCTAAGGGTTCCAAGAATGGTCCTTAGGTGTAGCTCATGTTCTTCTTCTGATTTGGAATAAATCAGAATTTCATCGATGAAAACAACGACAAACTTATCCAGGAAGTCCATAAAAATCTTATTCATGAGATTCATGAAATAAGCGGGGGCATTGGTTAATCCAAAAGACATGACGGTATACTCGTATAATCCATATCTAGTGGTAAAGGCAGTCTTGGGAATATCCTCTGCACGAATCTTGAGTTGATGGTAGCCAGTCCTAAGATCAATCTTAGAAAACACTTTGGCACCGGTCAACTGATCAAACAAATCTTATATCTTGGGCAAGGGGTACTTGTTCTTGATGGTGACATCATTCAACTTCCGATAATCTGTACACAAACGCTTACCTCCATCTTTCTTGTCCACAAACAAGACAGGTGATCTCCAAGGTGACACACTTGGTTGAATCAATCCAATTTCCAACATGGAATCCAGTTGCTTCTTCAGTTCCTCTAGTTCCGACGGGTTCATACTATATGGTCTCTGGGCTATGGGTCCAGTTCCGGCGATTAGTTCAATGATAAACTCGATATCCCGATCTGGGGGCATACCGGGCAAAACATCTGGAAATGCATCGGGGTATTCACAGACTATCCGGACTTGGTCAATGGTAGGTTGGGCTATACTCTTGTTGCACTTGAATTGGCGAGTAAGGTTTCAGATATATGCTCGACTGATATTCCGGCTGTACTGGTCATGGTTATGGCTTTCTTGGCACAGTCAATCAATCCTTTATGTTTGGACATCCAATCCATTCCTAGTACTACTTCCAAACATTTAGTTCTGAGTACTATCAGATTAGCATAAAAATCTATGCCATGGATTCGGATAGGGACGGCTTTGCAAATTTGCCTAGCCTTGGTAGCTGATCCGGGAATTTGAACAATCATGACATGCTTCAGTTTGGTTGGTTGAATTTTACTAGTGCATGCAAATTCCCCGGTCAAAATTAAGTGCGATGCACCAGAATCAAACAACACTCTTGCAAGTACTAAATTAACAGAAAACATACCCAGCACGACGTCTGGCGCTTCTTGAGCTTCTTCAGCATGCATGAGAAAAAGACGGCCATTGCGGTTGAGCGAATTCCCTGGGGCAAACCTTCTTCCGGGTTGAACATGACGCTGCTGCTGAGCTGGGGCATTGGCATTGGGTGCTGCGACATTCTTCTTGTTGGGGCACTCGTTGGGGTAGTGACCCTTATTTCCACAGTCATAACAAGTCACTTGCGACTTGTCCTTTGCTGCTACAGGCACAACATTGCTTCCAGTCCTCGGGGCAGTGCTGGTGTTGGTGGCAGCATTGTTGTTGTTGAATTTGGGTGGGGCACGGTTGAAATTGCTAGAGTTGCCGGGGTTGTTTTGTTATTTCCTCCGGGCCTAGGGTTTCCACGGTTGGGATAGGTCGGACGGTTCATCGGGGGTCTGTTGGTTCTCGGGGCAAATCCTGGAGATGGGTTAGGGCGATACTTTGGGGTCTAATGGGTTCCTGGCTGATGCATCATGCGACGCTTGCGGTTCTTGTTGGCTTGGTTGATCTTTCCTTCCATCTAGATAGCAGAGTCGACAAGGGATTCAATATCAGCAAAGGGGATATTGACTAACACTGTCTGCATGTCGTCATGCAGACCATTCAGGAATCTTTCTTTCTTCTTGGCTTCGGTGTCGATCTCATCCGGGGCATACCTAGCTAATGACAAGAATTTGTCACGGTATTCCACTACGGTCATCCTTCCTTCCTTCAGTTCTATGAACTCGTCTCTCATTCTCTTGATCAAACCCGGTGGCACATGGGTTCTGCTAAACTTGACCATGAATTCCTCCCAGGTCATCATCTGGCCTCCGGTCATTGCGCGAACACTGTTCCACCATGCCCTGACATCTCCGGCTAGATAGTGGGTGGCGAACAGAACTTTCTCGTTGGCTTCCACTCCGGCGACTTCTAGATTATTTTCCATGGTCTGCAGCCAATCATCGGCGTCTAGGGGTTCTTCCGACTTAGTGAAAACAGGTGGGTTGGTATTCTGGAAGTTCTTGAGCTTAGATCCATGGTTGTCCTGATTTCCGTGGCCTTGGTTGTTGTGGGCTAGCTGAGCTATCTGTTGCAGAGTGGCTAGGTTGGCTTGACGTTCCGCTCTTTCAGCTTCACGGTCAGAAGTCAACATTTGCAGAATCTGCAACATCGGGTCCGGGGATGAACCACTTCCTCCGCGTGGCATCTGAAGATTGAGATAGATCATGAGAAAAGAGGGAAATTTCTAAGGTTCAGGGTCTTTGAAAAGTTTTTGAAGTTTGACTCAGATTTTCTAGCAACTTGCTTTTCATTCATTCATTCATTCATAGCACACGATACAAACACACACCACAAAACAAGAAAAACGGATGGTTTTAAGAACCATTCTGGAAACTACGATACAGTGGGACCGAATACTACTCACTACGCTAGTGCTCAAGTGCTACTACTCCTCGGAATCGGTGGCTTCGTCATCTTCATCGTCATCGATGAAGGCGAAATCATCCTCATCGGTGAAGAAGTCCATAGCCTGATCCTCTAGAAAATCATCATCATCGCTGAGATAGGAGTAGGGGTCTCCACGAAGATCCTCTCCGGCATTCTCCCTTTCCTCCAACTGCATGTCTCTCTCGTGGATGGTCTCCTCCAAAGATGAGATACGGTGGCGAAGACGGGCAATGATGCGCTCCTTCTTGTCGAGCTGACGGCGGCGAGACTTGCGATCCTTTGCTAGCATGGCGATGGTTTGATCCTTCGTCTTGATGATGGCAGACTTGTGGTTAGAGTAGTCACGGCAGTTATCCAACTCCTGCTGACGATCGTACATCATGAAGCTAAGGTGGTCCAATTGAGTCTTCAGCTCGGGGTGGTATGGGGCTTCCAGTGGTTGTCCATTTGCATCACGCCTTGGGAAAAACTCAAAGCGGGTTCCCTTGATCTGATTGATACTCTGCCCACACAGACGGGAAAGAGCTTCCTGCATGGCCCTAGCAAGTCCATCGAGCCAGTTTTTCTCTCTTAGGGTGATCCCTTGATCTGATTGATACTCTGCCCACACAGACGGGAAAGAGCTTCCTGCATGGCCCTAGCAAGTCCATCGAGCCAGTTTTTCTCTCTTAGGGTGAATTGAATTCCTTCCGCAGTGGGAGGTTCAATCTTTCCTCGGAGACTTGCAACAATTAGCCACTGCAGATCTTCTCCTCCTTGATCATTGAGCTGAGCTCCGAAGAACTCGGGGTGTGGACGCTCCAGAAGTTCCGAAAGCTGGTCCAAATCCCTCTCAAAGATAAGGTCTCCTCCATTCCCCAACTGATAAAACTTGTTGTACTTCACGCCCATCTATAAGAATATAGGATGAGTAAGTTAGTAGAGTGATCAAGTGTGTCAAAATTTTATGTATTTTGCAAGAGTTTTTGAGGAACATGAATTTTCATGAAAGAATCAAAGTGATAAGAATGAGAATAAGTTTTTGTAAATATTTGCTTTCTTTGGTTTTGGAAACTAAGTTTTTGATTCAAACGTCCAGTCTAACTAGGGTCTCCTATGGTCAGGATGGCTCTGATACCAACTTGTCAACACCCGTATTTTTAATCCCAGATGCCTGTTATGCCATACATCGCAATCCCAGGATTACCATTTTTGCGAGACATAACAGAATTGGATACCATAGTACATCATCCATTACAAACCATACATAAAGTCTTACACAAATAGGGATCTCATGATCCAGTTCTTAATACAACTTCAAGCAGCGGAATACGTAATAATAACGATAGCATAGGCGAAGCTCCATCTTCGGGGTCACAGGCAATGCTGACGATGGGAGATGATCCTAGTTGTCGTAACCTTCCTGGGGTCCATCTTCCAGGTACTCCTCTTCATAGTCTGGCCATGGGAATAGCCAGGGACAAAGCCATGAGTACTCTTTAAGTACTCACAAACTAATACTAACAAGTGAAAGGGGTTTTTTGATAATAGGACACTAGGCTCTAGGGTTGTTTTGCAAAATCCAGATTTATCTCTACTAAGCTGAGAAGCAAGAGAAGCTAGTCACAATTTTATAACTCCTAAGTAGGAACTTGTATCTCAGATCACAACCCGATTGTGGTCAAGTCAAAGTCTCAGTTCATTTCACAAGTCTTTTGAAAACATCTGACGGGGGAACAGTATGGCCACTCCAACTGTCCATAACCGCGGACGCGGCTATTCGAGTAGTTTGACACTCTGCAGAGATTGTACACTTTCACCACAACATTCGATACATCCGTCAGGAACAAATCCTGAATTCACCATACTCAGTATGCGGATAATCAATCCTAACCTTTCCATTACACGCCCTAGTATAAGAACCTCTCATGTGAGTTTGGCCTCCCAACCATGACCAACTGTCATATTGGGTACTGCGCAGGTGGACAATCTTCACAAGGTAGCCTCAGCTCAGACCTTGGCCGTGAGGGAACTAATACTAAGGTATATAAGTTTCCAGTCAAGCCCTACCCAATCTTCGGGTATTATGGTTGTACGATAAAATTGGAATGGTATCGCATCCAGACAACCATCAGTTTTATAAAGGGCTAAGGCTCATGCCTCAACATTGTCATCACCAAAATCATCAGGTGTTCGGAAACACATGTCAAAACATTTCAATAGAATGATCCATCATTCTAAGGTTTTCATAACCATTTTCACCAAGTATTCTCATCTAATGTTGATCAAGTTTTAGGCTTAGCACTAGCATCTACAAGTGGGGCTAAGCACTAATGAGGGGTGGTAACTAAGTGGAGTTTAACTAAGTCCAATCTCATGCCTTAGGATGACATAAAGATTATCTAACTTAGGCCAAATTTTATGCTCTTTATGCAACCTTCAATTATCTTTCTAATATCTACAATTCACTCAAGTAAGCTCTAAGTACTAGCTTCGATAAAGAAATAAAGTATAAAGCTTGTAAGTAAAACTAGGATTGGTTTATCAAGGGGGTAGGATCATCTATGCTTAAGTCATATAGTTGGCATGGTGACAAACAAGTATTGGCTTGCATTAGTATCAGTCTAAGCTTGCTAAATTGCAAGTGTTAGCTTGCAAGGTTAATAGCTTGCCTTGTGCAGAGCAGTGGTTGAAGTTCTCCTCGGCTTCTTCTTCGTAGTATCCTCCTTCCTCCTTGTATCCTTGGTCGGTACTAGCGTCTATGAATGAATACGAGGTACACAATCACCAAACAATACATAACTACTTGCATTCATCACACACAAGGGTCCTATAGATGATCTAGCATCATCCCTAACATTAAAATATTAAAGCTTGGTTTAATTCCTTTTATTTTTAGAAAAGTAATTTCTACTCATTGAAAAACTACTTAAGATTTAATATTCTCCAAACCAAACATGGGATCATGTTGACACATGTCATCACTACATATTTCAGTACATGGGAATGTGATTTAAAGTGGTGTCACAATTTAATAAGGTTTTTCTCTTTTATTTTAATTAATTAAAGTGGATAGAAATGCCTATGTGGCATTCTTTTATTACTTGAACACTATTTCTGTAAGTAAACCTATATATTTTTATATATTCTGAAAGGTATGGTTAAATGTGATTTTTGAGAGTTGGAATCAACTCAAAATCTCTTATGATTTAAATTTGAAAAATGTTTGAATGCAGAAAAGCTTCTGCCTTGTTATTTTTACCATGGATGATCTATAGATCCAAATGACTTGAATCCAACGGGCTTGGATTCAGCATTCCCAGACCTTTCTAACAAAATTGGTTTCATTCAATTTGGTTCACTGAATCGACCTGGGTTGATTTTTGAAACTGGATACAGAAGTGTGTTTGAAATAAAATGGAAAAGGTTTAATTCAAATGACTGGGCTGCGTGGGAAGCGATACTGGGCCGGCCTGCTAAGCACAGCGCTTACGCGGGATGGTTAAGTTGTTGTCCCCACGCGTCAGTGAGACAGGGGGGTGCAAAGCGGTATGGGGCGATGAGGTGCGTTCGATCTGGTTCTAATCCAACGGTTGAGGGTCATCGTCGACGTTGGGCAACACCGGCGAGACAGAAACCTAGCGCGGCCAGTGGGGGTCATTGAGGGCTCACCGGGGTTCAGGCGAGGGTCGGCGAGGCGGGCGAATGACGAAGTCGACGACGGCTAACCTCCTGGTACCGGCAGCTTTTCCTGGGGCGGCTCCAATCGCTTGCTCCCTTCTTCTCCAGCAGTGGCAGGCTCCGGCCAAATTCTGGCGAAGTGCTGCTCGCCTTGCTCCGGAAACGGGGTGGCACAATTAGTGAGGAGAGAGGAGTGAGATGGTGTGCTCAATTCGGCTGGGGGTGGCCTCTATTTATAGTCGCGACGACGAGACCGAACGGGATGGGCAGACGACGGTGGCAACACGGCTACGGGCGGCTAGAGGCATGGCTGGCGGTGGCGATCACTTGGTGGTCTCTTGGCGATGCTCTACAGCTTTAATGCGCGCGTAGGGGCGGTGCGATTTGGTCTGGAACGTGCGATGCTCTGCGCGGCAGAGGCGGCGTCTTCGACGTCGAGCGGTGGCTGTGCGGCATGGGGCGGCGAACGGGGATGTCTGGCGGTCTCCTGGGTTGGTGGCGGTCATGTATGCACGCGGCGAGGGCGGCGCGCGGTCTGTGGGCGTCGGTTGAGCGTGGCGCTCTGGCGCATGCTTGGCATGGTTGCTGGCGAGCTGGGCGCGGTCCGTGCGTGTGGTCCAGGGTTTGGCAACGCTCGCGGATGGGACAGGGAGTGGCGGTGGACGGTGGGCTGCCTCCCAGACATGTTTGCTAGGCTTGTTTCTTCTCCTAGCTTGCTGTCTCCACTGGGGTGGCATGGTGAGCTTCGGCTGTTCAACATTGATGTCATTGCCCAGCTTACAGTGAGGCTAGTGCTTGGTTTAACTTGCTAGATGATCTACTGAGATGGTTGTGAGCTAGAGAGGGAACAAGTTAGGCTTCAATCACTGCTCACAATAGTGTTTGGATTTGATTTGTATCTGCAAAGTGTTTGATGAAATGGCCGCAAGAATTCAAGTTTTGAATTTTGAAAATATTTTTGGTAGGTGTGCTAGGTTGGTGATGGTGAGTCTGCAGATGCTTGGGTTTTTAAAGTTGAGCTTGTTTGAGTGGTTTTTGAAAAAGTGGGATCTTCCCATATGATAAAGATTCAATTTTGAACTGTCATTTAAACTATGCATTTGAAAGTTTCTGGATGATCACAAAGTGGGCCTTGATACCTTGTTATGAGTAAAATCAAGGGGTGCAAAGATCCAGACATGTTTCTGTTAAGTTCTGAAAGTTTGAGACAGCCAAAGTAGGCATGGGAGTTAAATTGGTCAAAATGATCATTCACTCATTTTGTTTGTTTTGATTTATTTGTCTTTGGAAAAAGTTTGGGAATTGTTTAGATGATGTTTATTTCACCTAAGAATCCATTTACAAGCAAAGGTACACACAAACAAGGTGGTTCAAAAGAATTCCAAATGAAATGCATACACCATGCATGCTTTCATATTTTTATTTTAGAAAAGTTTTTGTTAACCCTAATTTTGATGATTAGAGTTTGATGATCTAAGTTTAGTATTTTTGGGATGTTACAAACCTTCCCCCCTTAAACAAAATCTCGTCCCGAGATTTGAAAAAGGACGAAAAAGATTACCTAGGATTTGAAGAGATCGGGAAACTCTGTCCTGGTGTGATCTTCGCGCTCCCAGGTAGCTTCCTCTTCTGTGTGGTTGCTCCACTGAATCTTGAGAAACTTGATGCTTCGGGTTTGGGTAGTTCTGAAAGCTTCTTCCAAAATACGGATGGGTACTTCGGGATAGGTCAGGTCATCGTTGATCTCTATGGTCTGGTGATCGATGTTTTTGAACACTTCGGTCTTCTCTGGGATTTTGAGACACTTGCGGAGTAATGAGATATGGAACACATTGTGCACGGCTGACATCTCTTCGGGTAGTTCCAATTGATACGACACATTGTGCACGGCTGACATCTCTTCGGCTGACAAGCTTACACCACTTGATACCCAATCCTAGTTTTATTTGCAAGCTTAATACTTTATTTTCTTTATCAAAGCTTGTTGGAGATATGCCCTAGAGGCAATAATAAATGTAGTTATTATTATATCTTTGTGTTTATGATAAATGTTTACATTCATGCTATAATAGTATTAACAAGGAAACATTAATACTTGTGTGATTTGTAAACTTAATTTGAAGTCCCTAGTAAAGCCTCTATATAATACTAGCTTGTTGGTTAATAGATGATTGTGGTTTCCCTATCATGAACATTGAGATGTTATTAACAACAAGATCATATCGTTAGGAGAATGATACGGTGGACATATTCCTATAGATAAGCGTAGCATAAAGATATGGTCATTTTAATAGTCCAATTGTTATATGCTTGATACATAGTAATCTAATTCCTTCGACCATGAGATCATGCATATCACCTTTACCGGATGGATGCTTTGACGACATCAAAACAGCACACCGTAACTGGGTGGCTATAAAGGTGGCATTGAGTGTTTGGAAAGTATTGGTTGAAACACATGGATCAAGAATGGGATTTGTCCATCCATATGACGGATAGATATACTCTGGGCCCTCTCGGTGAAATGTCATCCAATTAGCTTGCAAGCATGTGACTGGCTCACAAGGGATCACATATCACGGGAACGAGAAAAGAGTACTTATCGGTAACGAGGTTGAACTAGGTATGCATAGATACCGACGATCATAACCTCGGATAAGTAAACTATCGTGAGACAAAGGGAAATTGATATCGTATGTAAGTGGTTCATTCGATCGCAAAGTAATCGTAGAAATATGTGGGAGCCATATGAATTTCCAGATTCCTCTATTGGTTATTGTTCGGAGAAGTGTCTCGATCATGTCCGCATAATTCACGAACCGTAGGGAGACACACTTAAGGATTCGACGTTGTTTGAGTAGTTATGGAATGATGAGAAAGAGTCCGAATGTTATTCGGAGTCTCGAATGGGATTCGGGATATCACGAGGAGATCCGGAATGGTCCGGAGAATAAGATTCATATAAGGAAAGTCCCATTTCGGAGTTGGAGAATGGTTTCGGTGTTTTCATCGGGAATGTTCTAGAAGGTTCCGGAATGTCCGGCACTCCGGGGGGGAAGGGTACATGAATGTGTTATATCAAGTTGGTATGATTGCATCATGTACTCGGTGTCATCGCTGAACAAAAATAGAGGGTTTATTCAAATCCTAGTTTGAAAAGTCAAACGGCTAGTTTTAAAGTCAAACGGAAGTTTTTGGAAAGAGGAGGAGGAGTGGGAAACCGAGTTGGGGAGGAGTTCCCTCCTCCAACCGCCGGCCCACCTCCAAGCCGAGTTGGGGAGGGACTCCTCTCCCTCCCCTTGGCCGGCCGGCCCCTCCACCTATATAAGGAGGGACAGGGCTCCCTCCTAGAGACACACAAGATCCTCTCCTCCAAGCCCTAGCCGCCGGCGCCGCCACCTCCACTGCCGCCGCCGCTGACCTAGGTCAAGCCGCCGCCGCCTAGCAACCCTAGCCGCCGGCCAAGCTTCCTCCTCGGTGTGTCTAAACCCTAGATCGTCGAGGGACTCTCTCATACTCCACCATACTCTCTCCGTCTTAAGGCGAACACTACTAGAGAAAAGCCTATCCGAGGCGCACCAAAAAGCCTATCCGAGGCGCATATCACATGTGCCTCTAGCTTCAAGCCTCGGGTATTTCTTATGCGAGGCGCATCTGATATGCGCCTCCTATACTTCACATATGCGAGGCGCATATCGATATGCGCCTCGCATATTATTATGCGAGGCGCGATATGCGCCTCGCATAATAATATGCGAGGCGCATATCGATATGCGCCTCGCATATGTGAAGTATAGGAGGCGCATATCAGATGCGCCTCGCATATGTTTCAGAATGCGCCTCGGGTATTTATAGTATATGCGCCTCGCATATGTTTCAGAATGCGCCTCGGGTATTTATAGTATATGCGCCTCGCATATGTTTCAGAATGCGCCTCAGGTATTTATAGTATATGCGCCTCCAATAGTATCCTATATGCGCCTCCGGTAATATTTTCGAAATTCAAGTTTTACAGACCACTATATATAAATAATATACAGATATTCAAATATACAATATAGTCCACAGAATTTTTCAGAAACTTGCATTTTGCCAAAGCATAATAGAACCAACATGAATACACATCAATCATGACATACAAGTTCATACATCAAGTGTTTGTGCCACAAGTTCACACCTCCGATCGGTACAAGTTCACAATCACATTACACCTTCGAGTACAAGTTCACAATTCACATTACAACTCCAACGACGTAGCTCTACCTAGATGAAGTAGAACACAACCTACAATGAAGAGCAACAAGGTGGTGATCACGAGGAAGTTCCTCCATTTCTTCCTTCCATGCTTCCTCCACTTCTCTTCCGCCACCTCTCTACTCTCATAGCCTTGGTAGCTGTTGCCCGAGAAGTTGTTCACTTGCTTCTAGCAGTCTTTCCACTCCTCGTACACACCTGGAACCCGACCGACGTACACGACATAACACCTCGGCATCTCCTACACATAATAAAGATGATATTACTTATGTCAGTGGAAAGCAATAGCTAGCAGTTCACAAAGATAGAATCATCGGCATTTCGAAGAAAGACCAAAAAAAAGCAAACCAAGAATGACTTGGATTAGTGCCTCATACTTAGATTGGGCACGGAAATAACAATGCTCGCTGTTCGATCTCATGCGGCAAGTAGAGTATATGCCCAAATTACTAGTCTACTTGGCACACAAGATCGAACAGCGGCATAGTCATACACGTGACACCACAACACGTTCTAATCATCGACATTTCGAAGAAAGACCAAAAGAAAGCAAACCAAGAATGACATGGATTAGTGCCTCATACTTAGATTGGGCACGGAAATAACAATGCTTGCTGTTTGATCTTGTGCGGCAAGTAGAGTATATGCCCAAATTACTAGTCTACTTGGCACACAAGATCAAACAGCGGCATAGTCATACACGTGACACCACAACACGTTCTAATCATCGACATTTCGAAGAAAGACAAAGAAAGCAAACCACAAGAAAGTAGGGAAGCAATGACAAATGAAAAGCAACAAGCACTTAAAATAGTTCGTAACACAAATAACTAGCTAGTGTCTCTCACAATCAAGTTCAACGGTTGACGAAACATATTCTAGAGGTTTTGCTAGGCAAGTTTAACACAGTGATAAGAGGTTACAATACGAGTTCGGAACTAACAGCTAGGTACCCAGGCAATGCAATCATGAAGTCTTCTTCGGCTCTTGAGTCGGCTTTGGGGGGGCATTGATGAAGCCCGACCGAGTTTTCGCCATTTGCATGAACATCCTGCCGTCACCCTGATGCGCTAAGCGTTCGTCTATCTCCCTGTTGGACGGTGTATAGCCGCCGTGGAAGGTGCCTCCGGCTTTTATGACTCCCTGGTACACGATTGTCGCGATCTCCTCCTGGATGTTGAAGAAGTGTTGCCTGAGGTTGCGAGCCTGTATGCATGCAAGCTTTTCAGCCCACTTCACGAGGTCAGATGGCAGCGTTTTGGTCTCCATGTCATTGAAGAACGCCTTCATGTGGTAAATGGCGTAGAAGGCATCCTTCCCACTGCCAGGCGGCTGCTTGACGCAGGCAAACTTCGTCATGTGGCGGAACACGTGCGCGCCGAACTTTACATGTGGCCTTGCCGGTTTGACGCCTCCCGCTGCGACGTAGCCGGTGAGAGCGCCATCAAGAATTTTCTTGATATTGGTGTAGTTTTTTTGGATCGCACTGTTTGAGTCGAGGTACAAGGCTGTTGAGTGTTTCAAATTCAAGCTTATGAGCACACAACCTGTCCGATCATCCTCCGTGATGGGATGGTAGGGAAGGAGAATCACATCCTTGTCCGAGTATGTTTGCAGGAAGTTTGAGAGGTAGTCGGTCGCCAGATCTATGGCCTCAGCATCTTTCAGTACGGCGTCACGCATGAAGTAGGGATCCACTATCTGGATGCCCGGGATCTTGTCTCTGGTGATCTCCATGGCCATATTGAGGGAGAACAGCCGGACCAGGGTATTGTGCAGTCGAAACCCGTTCAACATGTCAAACAGGTCGGTATGCCGCACGTAGAAGATATCCCCGGGGGGTACAGTGACGAAGCACGGCATGTGAGAAGGCACCTTATCCTTGAAAACGAGGTACGATTGATCGTTGTCGCGAATGCGGCGCTACTCAATTGTGAGACATCCATAATGAATACTACGCATATGCGAGCCTGCGACCTCGAGCATCGATTTACACATCATCGGTACACCTGCCACGTGCTGCTGATTCCTGGCTTTCCCCACAGCACCGTCCCAGAAAAGAGGATTTGGATCCTGGCCCCGATCACCCTTAGGCTTCCTTTTGCGACCCTTCTTGCTCTTTACGGCTTCGGCCACTGCGTTCACCTCACCGACCGTCTTATGGAGGGTGCCAGGGCTGATCAAAGGAACTACTGGCCTTGGAGGCTCGGTGAAGGGGACAGGTGGCGGCGTCTCCTGACTAGTTGGGAAGAGACGCACCTTGCAAGGGGGTTTCGCTGGTGCTGGTTGGGTCTCGGCAACTTGATGTGTGCCTGATGGTCCCGGCTCATACAAATCAGAAAACCTTGTGTTAACAAACTGGTCACTGTAGTTCGGGTCAATTTCTTCATCATCATCGGGATTCTGTGCCATGTTGTCCAAGTCTCCCATCTCGAAGTCTTCATCATGTGCTGGTTGTGCTGCCTCTAGGGTGATGTTGAGCTGGTCCTCTGTCCCCAAACGGATCTGGCTCTTCGGCCATAGGTACAAGTAGCCGAAGCCGGTATTGAGGACAGCTGCCGTGTCCTCATCATCGCTAGGTGGTGGTTGAAGTTCATCCCTGATGCCCATATGCTTCAAGTCGTTCCTTGCCTTCGGCCCATCTTTGGTCTTGTCGGTGTTAAGGAGGGTGGCAAGCAGACTCTCGCCCACGTTCTTCGTGATATGCATGAGATCAAGGCTATGAGGCACGCGGAGGATCTTCCAGTATGGCAAGTCCCAGAAAACAGACCTCGCCTTCCATACCTTCAGCAACGGCTCTGGCTTCTTCTGGGTCTTTCCTGGCGCAGGGCACTCCTTCCAGTTATTCAACAGCTTGTAGATTTCCGCGCCACTCTTCTGGTGTGGGATTCCTCGGAGCTCGATCGTCCCATCGAACAGATGTCCTAGCTTTCTCCAGGCGTGATTCTTGGGAATCCACCTCCGAGCCCCAAGGAACACGGTTTTCCCAGACCCGGGATCTTTCTGTAGCTGGCGGTACGTTGTATTATCCTTGCACCTAACGCACCCATAGAATCCTTGGACCACCTGCCCCGAGAAGTATCCGTAACCAGGATAGTCTTGCACCGTCGTGATCACCGCCGCTCTCATGTCAAAGTACTCTTGTCTCGAGGCGTCCCATGTACGGGCTCCTTCTTCCCATAACGTGGCCAACTCCTCTTTCAACAACGTGAGATACAGATTGATGTCTGTACCAGGTTGTTTTGGCCCTTGAACGAGCATACTCATGGTTACGTACTTCTTCTTCATGCACAACCAGGGAGGGAGGTTGTAGATCCATATAAACACGGGCCAGGTGCTGTGTGTGCTGCTCTGGCTTCCAAACGGATTGAGTCCGTCAGTGCTCACGCCCAGCCTGAGGTTCCTTGACTCTTTCCCAAAATGTTGGTAATATTGTAGGTCCAACGCCTTCCACTGGCAAGCATCCGAAGGGTGCCTCAACATTTCCTCCTTCTCCGGATCATCGTCTTCCGGCCTCTTTCTTTCCGCGTGCCAGCGCATGAGTTGTGCTTCCTTAGGGTCTGCGAAATACCGCTGCAAACGAGGAGTTAGAGGAAAGTACCACACCACCTTCCTAGGAGCTTTCTTGGTCCCTCTCTTGTATCGAGAGGTCTTGCACACCGGACACGTGGTCTTCTCCGCGTCCTCGCCCCGGTAGATGATGCAATCATTTATGCAGACGTGGTATTTCACGTGCGGTAGATTGAGAGGACACACGACTTTCTTCGCCTCAGCGATACTAGTCGGACATGTGTTCCCCTTCTTGGGAAGAATATCGTGCCAGAATACAATGTTGTCGTCGAAACATTCGTCGGTCATTTTGTGTTTCGCCTTCATCTCCAGATCCCTAAGCGTTACATTTAGACGGGTATCCCCGTCGTTGCATCCGTCAAACAATGGAGTGACCGCGTCTTTCTCCATTTGCTCCAGTTTAGCCTTCTCTCTACCGGCGGCTCTGGCGTTACTCGTCTCCTTGAGAAGCAGATCTTGGACATGAGGGTCTCGCAACCAGCTCGAATCATGGTCGGCACCACCTTGATCATCTTCGTATCCATGCCCGACGCCACCTTGATCATCTTCGTGTCCATGTCCAGTGCCACCACCCTGATCTTCGTGATCGTGACTGGCGTCTTGATCTTCGTGATCATCACTGGCATCTTGATCTTCGTGATCATCACGTATCCATCGAGTGTAGCCATCCATGAAACTACGTCGAAGCAGGTGCGACTCCAGCATTCCGGAATCATGCCTTATCAGATACATCATCTTGCAGTCCCGACATGGACATCTTATCTCTGTCTTGTTTGCACGTTCCATGTCGGCCCTCGCGCATGTCATCCACCTATCCACGCGGGCTTTGTTGATCAGTGGTCGGACCATGGCCGCCTGCGTGGTACAAAGAGCAAGAGAATAATTAGAGCATATATGGACGTGGATCGCCGGAAAAATTCGGCATGACCTCCCCTAAAAAGAGGACATCCGCGAGTGCCAGAAATTCGCCGGAAAAGAAATAAATCGACATTCCGGCGAAACATTGGCATCTCAAATGAAATCCCTGCAAAAAAAGTAGCACCACAACACAATCATATAGTCGGTGTCTCCGACAACGCGCATACATGCAAGCAACGCCTTCACGCTTCCTCCAACAACGACTTGCGCAAGAGAGCCGGAGGAGAAGTAAATGGACATGTTGTAGATCTAGAGGAGCAAGAGACTTCACTTACATATGGGTGTCAACCAATGGATGTTGAGCAAGATTCGAAGGTGAATCAATGGGGGAAATGAGGTGGGGAGGAGGAGGGGGGGCGACCAGATTTGTTTGGTGGAGGAGGAAGAAGTGACACAAGTGAGTGGGGTGCTAGTTGCCTCCATGTGCAAAAAGCTGGAAAAAAAGTGGTGCAACTTATGCGAGGCGCATATTGCACAATATGTGCCTCCTATAATTCAAAATATAGGAGTCGCATATTGTGCAATATGCGCCTCGCATATGCGGCCACCTACCAGCGCCCGGGCCCGCATGAGTTACTTGAGGCGCATATGGCCATATGCGCCTCGCATATTGTCCAATATGCGAGGCGCATATAGCCATATGCGCCTCGCATATTCTTGCACCTACCAATACGCGGGCACACACAGAATATGCGAGGCGCATTCTGGCCATATGCGCCTCGCATATTGTCCAATATAGGAGGCGCATATAGCCATATGCGTCTCGCATATTCGTGCACCTACCAACACGCGGGCCCACACAAAATATGCGAGGCGCATTCTGTCTATATGCGCCTCGCCTATCTGATATATAGGAGGCGCATATGACTAGAATGCGCCTCGCATAATATGGGGCTCCTAGATTCTGTCCATACAGGGATTATAGGAGGCGCATTCTTATCATATGCGCCTCGCCTATTTTTATACTAGAGGCGCATATCGCAATGTGCGCCTCGCCTATTTTTATAGGAGGCGCATATGCTAAATGTGCCTCGCATAAGCATGTCTCCTATAGCCTTTTCTCTAGTAGTGGAAGCCCTGCGAGATCTCCCCTCTACTTCCGGTACCACGCCATTGTGCTGCCGGAATCGCGAGGAGAGTGCTACAACCTCCGCTGCCTGCTGGAACAAGGGAGAGGAAGGTCTTTGTCGAGTACCGAACGTGTGACCGACTGCGGGAGCGCTGCCGGAACGCAGCGCCGAAAGGATCATCTACACGATCTTGAGATCGGAAAGAGTACGACTACATCACCCACGAGAATCCGCTCTCGTTAAACACTTTGGAATCTTCGAGGGTGAGTTATTCCATCGACTCGTTGCTACAATCTAGTAGATAGATCTTGGCTTGTTTGTTTGTATGCGGTAGAAATTTTTTGTTTTCCATGCTACGAATCCCTACAGTGGTATCAGATCCGTGTCTATATGTAGATCTGTTGCACGAGTAGAACACAATTGTAACACCCTCAGAATCGGACCTATGCAAGTTTGAGCAAAATTCGCCAAACCCGCATAGAAACGATTCAAAGGTGCCCACCAGGCACTTTCGTGCGGGTGGAAAACGAAGTAATAACATTACACAACAGTCCTCGATGGGACCCACAGAACAGATATATAACAGCGACTTGAGGAGTCTAGGATACAGATATTATATACAAAGATCCAAATCACCTTGAAAACGATAGAGCGTCCAGCTACGGACAAGATGCAAATGGGGCTAAGAGCCCTGAAGAATAACCATTGGCGTCCATAACCCTGCCCAGGCCAAGCCGGAAGGGTAACCCTGCTAACGGCGTCGATCTCAAAACCTGCTTAAACAAAAGGGGTGCCGACAAAGGGCAAAGGAAAAAGAGGAGCGTCAGTACTGAGGCCAGTACACGGCGAGGCTAGAATTCGGCGGTCCTCGCCTACATAGGTATGGTGGACTGAGCGGCAGCAGCAGCATGCACTAAACAACCTATAGAGACTCAATACAACTGGCGATTATCAGAGAGGGGTAAGAATGACCTATCCGGATCCAACTTGAAGCCAACACCAAACAAACCCATCCTGGTGTTTCCCCCTCGAAACCAAACGAGGAAGTCAACCGAGGAACTCACACAGTTGGCAGTTTTATTTATTCAGTTATCGTTGCAGTAATTACTAGTCAGGTATAGATAATCATCCTGATAAAATAAGCAGTGGCCACTTTTAGTTAACCATTCCGTGATAGTTGCAACAATTACTAATCAGGTACAGATAGCATGAGATAAACCCAAAACCCAGCAGTTGTTGGTACTTTTATTCAGCCATTTCGTTGTAGTTGCAATACTTACTAGTCAGATACAATTGTCGCAAGCGACAACCAAACAAGCAATTGTGGGCAGTATTAATTAGACATTCCGTTGTAGTGGAGCTGATTACTAGTCATTATAAGTCAAATTTATAACAGTAAACTTTAGTTATGCTTGTCTATGATCGAGATACTGTGCTCCAAGTCGTCCATAACCGCGGACACGGCTTTCAGAAAGTTTTAACCCGGCCGGGGTGCACAAATAGCAACACACACACGATCAACCTCGGAAAAACCAAATCAAAACCCAACGAGGTCTCACGACAGAGCAATCACAAGATTCAGAAATATTTCAGGGGGCCACCCCTTAAGTAGATCCCGCAACGGAGTAAGCAAGCTCCGAGACGGCCTCAAGGTCTGCGACAATGGCTGTAAGCGACTGGGAACCCCAAACGGGGCTTGTCGATACCGCGTAAACATTCCGCTTCCAAAACAGTACAGTGTGCAGTACCTCGCACAATCGTAAATAAAGCAGTAAAGCATGGCATAAGTACAGGATAGTAATAAAGCCCCAAACTACTTTGTGGCCCCAAGAAATAAGACGGAATCAAGCTCTGGCTAAGGGGGGCCCATACTCCCCATATGTGGATAGCGCGATAAATCAAGGAACAGGTATCAAGTACTCGGGGTCTTACGGGACACAAGTGGGCGTTCGGAAACCAAATATTATCTATCACCCACCGATGCCTCTGCTTATTTCAGTTTTAGTTGTTAAACAGAAATTAAAGTGACGATAAGTAAAGCTAGAATCATCTCCAACAACAACATGCGGCAATACATCAGCAACTGTGGCATATGACGACACACATCAGCACTTGAGCAAGCAACTACGACGCGCAAGTCCAACTATCTACCAAACAACAGGTAATAGGATGTGTCCAAGGCAAATATAGGCTGCACGGTATATCACAGGTACGGAAACTAAAGCATCGCAACACAGATAGCAATAGATCAACGGAGGGAAGTAAATACTATAAAAGTAAGATAGGTAGAAAGGGGGAGATGCTCGCCTGAAAACATTGTCGAAGGGTTCGACCGAAGATCGGGGCGAAGCTCACATCAACTCAACGGCCTTATCCGCGAAGAAGCAAAACACTAGAAGAAACACCGGATGCAATATTCAATACACGGCAGAAGATCGGCATGATGCATGTATGATGTATGACATGGCAAAGTGCGATGCAATTAGGTCAAGATTAAGCGGAACCGGGGTCCCGACAATTAGTTAGGTGGTTCATGTTGTTTAGAACCCCCGCAATTAAATGTTGTTTAACATGGTAGAAGATAGCACCGGGTTCGCTACACAAATTTAAATGAGGCCGATATGAGACTAGAATTGCCCGCATATGGGCCCCATATTTAATTATGAGGTGAATCGGCCTAAGGCCCCCAAACCAATGCTATGCATGCGGAAAATGACAATTTAATATTTGACACGTTATATTATGTTATAAAATAGGGGTTCGGGAAGGGTTCACACATTGAGGGGTCTCGACGATCTTGGGGTTCCGGGGTTCGGGGTCGGTCTCGGGGTCCAGGGTTCGACGGGAGCGTTCTCGGACTCCGGGGTCGTTCTTGTCGCGTCCGGGGGTCTTTGGGGTACTTGGCGTTCTATGAAGCAGAGCTCCGGACCTTCTGCTCCGGGGGGAGGTTCTCGGCGTTCTCGATGAAGACCTTGGCGAGGTGATCTTGGGGGTGGTTCTTGGCGTGTCGCGTGTTTTCGGCCTTGCATCTCCGGTGGCGTTGCGAACCTTCGACCAAGTCACGGCGTTGCATCTCCTGCCGGAACAGAGCCGACGGAAGCGGAAGGAGCGGGCCCGGGGATTGACGCTGGCTGCACGGGACGATGGCGTCAGGGCCACGGGCCGGCTCGGGCCCAGGCGCTTGAGGACGAGGCGGCGCGAGCTGGGCTCGAGGAGGCAACGGGGAGGCCGGCGGACGCGGGACGCGCTCGGGCCGGCTCGCGGTGGCGCAGGACGGGGGACGGTGGTGGCGGGGTCTGGCGGGAGCGGCTCGCGCGCGGCGCGGTCGAGCGGGCCGGCGGCGAGCTCGGAGGCGATGGGCGGCGTCCTGGGGAGGAGGCGGCCGGACCGGGCGCTGTGGTGGCCGCAGGCGGCGGTGGCCGCAGGCGACGGCGAGGTCGGAGGGGATGCGGGCGCGCGGCGGCGAGCTGCGAGGGGGACGGGGCGGGCGGCCGCGCCGGAGACGAGGGAGGCGGGGTAGCGGGGCGGCGCTCTGCGAGCTCGAGGGGAAGAGGCCGGAGGTGCGGCTCCCAGGCGGCGGTGAGGAGGCGCAGCGGCGCGGCGAGGGGGAGGAGGAGGCGCACGCGAGCGCAGCGCCAGCGAGGGAGCAAGGCGGCGCCGGCGGAGGTCCGGGTCTGGCCGGAGGCGGCATGCGGGGTCGCGGTCGAGGGAGGCGGGGCGTGCCCTGCGGGATGGGAGGCTGGACGGGGAAAGGGGAGAAGGAAGAACGTGGGAGGAGGGGGCTGAGCGGGTGGGACCCAGGGCGGGTCCCGCGGGGGCGGTGTTGACCGGGCAGGGAGGGAGGAGGGCTGCACGCGCGCTGGGAGGGGTGCGGAGAGCGGTTGGGGCAGGGAGTGGGTCCCGCGTGCAGCCAGGTGTGAGTGGGGTGGGTCTGGTGTGAGGGTGTGAGGGAGAGAGAGAAGAGAGAGAGGGGGCTGGGGAGGTGGCAAAGTCTGATTGGCTAGGGGGAAAGGGAAGGGTGATGTGGCAGCCTAGTATTGGAGGGGGTGATGTGGCCAGTTGGGTGTGGGTAGCTAATTGGGTGGGTTTAGGATTTAGATGGGGCAGGTTGGGGCGGACCGTTTTAAAAACTGGGGCGGTCGTTCGGGTCGGGTTGGGCCGTTCGACTGCCCCTACTAAATTAAATATAAATTTTATTTGTTTTAAACGGCCGTGTGCAAACCAATAACAGCCAAAACAAAATATTCCGGGGACCCGGTGTTGATGTTTTGAATGAAGAGGGGGCGTTTTAGAAAACAACGGCTTTGCGAAAATAGTTTTATGCGAACAATGCAAGATGATGACGATGCGATGCACAAATTCAACGCGATTTTCTAGTAGTGGTTTTGCGGGATGCCACAATTCGACACCACTAACAATGGATCTCGCCCTCGAGATCCGCCTCATGGTACCGGAAGGAAGGTCGGCGTTCTGCGTCTTCTCGCTTCGTGTAGATCTCCGCGACACCACTAACAAGAGGTCGTTGTCCCTGTTCGTCAAGAGAGCACTCCGGATAAACAACGGACGAAGTTAAAGGTAAGGTCACCTCTAACTTCCATGGAAGGAGTAAAATTGCATCGATCCACTATTCAACATACAGAGCGAATGATAAGAGTAGTGGTATGGTCGCGACTCCATCCCGCACTCAAAGCATTACTATGTACACGAATAGACAGATTATGCAACCAACCCTCAAGATTCAGACTGAAGATCTCGACAAGCGAGGTTCGGAAACAAAGGAGTGATGCAGACTCTGCATCGGATCTGATGTAGCTGATGTCGTCGCGTCAGAAAACACCGGAAGGAACAAACAAGGATTAAAGAATGGTACCACAGCAGACGGATTCCTCAGATAGCATGAAGACCAGATGTAGCAACACCGTTAACAACGGAGGAAGCGAAACCCTAAAGGTACGACGGAAACCCAACCACGAGAAATCCTGGACTCGAAGAGAGAGAAGAGAGCGGATTTAAAACACGTCGAGGTAAGAGGAGAACAGCAGAGGGGTAAGGAGTAAAATCAGACCTAATCAGAACTATCCAACCGATTTTCAAGAATAGTTTTGACACTTCTACTTCGGCCGTTAGCTAGGGTATCCTACAGGCTGGACTTGTGGAGTATCGCAACTGCTGAGCTCTGATACCACTCTGTAACACCCTCAGAATCGGACCTATGCAAGTTTGAGCAAAATTCGCCAAACCCGCATAGAAACGATTCAAAGGTGCCCACCAGGCACTTTCGTGCGGGTGGAAAACGAAGTAATAACATTACACAACAGTCCTCGATGGGACCCACAGAACAGATATATAACAGCGACTTGAGGAGTCTAGGATACAGATATTATATACAAAGATCCAAATCACCTTGAAAACGATAGAGCGTCCAGCTACGGACAAGATGCAAATGGGGCTAAGAGCCCTGAAGAATAACCATTGGCGTCCATAACCCTGCCCAGGCCAAGCCGGAAGGGTAACCCTGCTAACGGCGTCGATCTCAAAACCTGCTTAAACAAAAGGGGTGCCGACAAAGGGCAAAGGAAAAAGAGGAGCGTCAGTACTGAGGCCAGTACACGGCGAGGCTAGAATTCGGCGGTCCTCGCCTACATAGGTATGGTGGACTGAGCGGCAGCAGCAGCATGCACTAAACAACCTATAGAGACTCAATACAACTGGCGATTATCAGAGAGGGGTAAGAATGACCTATCCGGATCCAACTTGAAGCCAACACCAAACAAACCCATCCTGGTGTTTCCCCCTCGAAACCAAACGAGGAAGTCAACCGAGGAACTCACACAGTTGGCAGTTTTATTTATTCAGTTATCGTTGCAGTAATTACTAGTCAGGTATAGATAATCATCCTGATAAAATAAGCAGTGGCCACTTTTAGTTAACCATTCCGTGATAGTTGCAACAATTACTAATCAGGTACAGATAGCATGAGATAAACCCAAAACCCAGCAGTTGTTGGTACTTTTATTCAGCCATTTCGTTGTAGTTGCAATACTTACTAGTCAGATACAATTGTCGCAAGCGACAACCAAACAAGCAATTGTGGGCAGTATTAATTAGACATTCCGTTGTAGTGGAGCTGATTACTAGTCATTATAAGTCAAATTTATAACAGTAAACTTTAGTTATGCTTGTCTATGATCGAGATACTGTGCTCCAAGTCGTCCATAACCGCGGACACGGCTTTCAGAAAGTTTTAACCCGGCCGGGGTGCACAAATAGCAACACACACACGATCAACCTCGGAAAAACCAAATCAAAACCCAACGAGGTCTCATGACAGAGCAATCACAAGATTCAGAAATATTTCAGGGGGCCACCCCTTAAGTAGATCCCGCAACGGAGTAAGCAAGCTCCGAGACGGCCTCAAGGTCTGCGACAATGGCTGTAAGCGACTGGGAACCCCAAACGGGGCTTGTCGATACCGCGTAAACATTCCGCTTCCAAAACAGTACAGTGTGCAGTACCTCGCACAATCGTAAATAAAGCAGTAAAGCATGGCATAAGTACAGGATAGTAATAAAGCCCCAAACTACTTTGTGGCCCCAAGAAATAAGACGGAATCAAGCTCTGGCTAAGGGGGGCCCATACTCCCCATATGTGGATAGCGCGATAAATCAAGGAACAGGTATCAAGTACTCGGGGTCTTACGGGACACAAGTGGGCGTTCGGAAACCAAATATTATCTATCACCCACCGATGCCTCTGCTTATTTCAGTTTTAGTTGTTAAACAGAAATTAAAGTGACGATAAGTAAAGCTAGAATCATCTCCAACAACAACATGCGGCAATACATCAGCAACTGTGGCATATGACGACACACATCAGCACTTGAGCAAGCAACTACGACGCGCAAGTCCAACTATCTACCAAACAACAGGTAATAGGATGTGTCCAAGGCAAATATAGGCTGCACGGTATATCACAGGTACGGAAACTAAAGCATCGCAACACAGATAGCAATAGATCAACGGAGGGAAGTAAATACTATAAAAGTAAGATAGGTAGAAAGGGGGAGATGCTCGCCTGAAAACATTGTCGAAGGGTTCGACCGAAGATCGGGGCGAAGCTCACATCAACTCAACGGCCTTATCCGCGAAGAAGCAAAACACTAGAAGAAACACCGGATGCAATATTCAATACACGGCAGAAGATCGGCATGATGCATGTATGATGTATGACATGGCAAAGTGCGATGCAATTAGGTCAAGATTAAGCGGAACCGGGGTCCCGACAATTAGTTAGGTGGTTCATGTTGTTTAGAACCCCCGCAATTAAATGTTGTTTAACATGGTAGAAGATAGCACCGGGTTCGCTACACAAATTTAAATGAGGCCGATATGAGACTAGAATTGCCCGCATATGGGCCCCATATTTAATTATGAGGTGAATCGGCCTAAGGCCCCCAAACCAATGCTATGCATGCGGAAAATGACAATTTAATATTTGACACGTTATATTATGTTATAAAATAGGGGTTCGGGAAGGGTTCACACATTGAGGGGTCTCGACGATCTTGGGGTTCCGGGGTTCGGGGTCGGTCTCGGGGTCCAGGGTTCGACGGGAGCGTTCTCGGACTCCGGGGTCGTTCTTGTCGCGTCCGGGGGTCTTTGGGGTACTTGGCGTTCTATGAAGCAGAGCTCCGGACCTTCTGCTCCGGGGGGAGGTTCTCGGCGTTCTCGATGAAGACCTTGGCGAGGTGATCTTGGGGGTGGTTCTTGGCGTGTCGCGTGTTTTCGGCCTTGCATCTCCGGTGGCGTTGCGAACCTTCGACCAAGTCACGGCGTTGCATCTCCTGCCGGAACAGAGCCGACGGAAGCGGAAGGAGCGGGCCCGGGGATTGACGCTGGCTGCACGGGACGATGGCGTCAGGGCCACGGGCCGGCTCGGGCCCAGGCGCTTGAGGACGAGGCGGCGCGAGCTGGGCTCGAGGAGGCAACGGGGAGGCCGGCGGACGCGGGACGCGCTCGGGCCGGCTCGCGGTGGCGCAGGACGGGGGACGGTGGTGGCGGGGTCTGGCGGGAGCGGCTCGCGCGCGGCGCGGTCGAGCGGGCCGGCGGCGAGCTCGGAGGCGATGGGCGGCGTCCTGGGGAGGAGGCGGCCGGACCGGGCGCTGTGGTGGCCGCAGGCGGCGGTGGCCGCAGGCGACGGCGAGGTCGGAGGGGATGCGGGCGCGCGGCGGCGAGCTGCGAGGGGGACGGGGCGGGCGGCCGCGCCGGAGACGAGGGAGGCGGGGTAGCGGGGCGGCGCTCTGCGAGCTCGAGGGAAGAGGCCGGAGGTGCGGCTCCCAGGCGGCGGTGAGGAGGCGCAGCGGCGCGGCGAGGGGGAGGAGGAGGCGCACGCGAGCGCAGCGCCAGCGAGGGAGCAAGGCGGCGCCGGCGGAGGTCCGGGTCTGGCCGGAGGCGGCATGCGGGGTCGCGGTCGAGGGAGGCGGGGCGTGCCCTGCGGGATGGGAGGCTGGACGGGGAAAGGGGAGAAGGAAGAACGTGGGAGGAGGGGGCTGAGCGGGTGGGACCCAGGGCGGGTCCCGCGGGGGCGGTGTTGACCGGGCAGGGAGGGAGGAGGGCTGCACGCGCGCTGGGAGGGGTGCGGAGAGCGGTTGGGGCAGGGAGTGGGTCCCGCGTGCAGCCAGGTGTGAGTGGGGTGGGTCTGGTGTGAGGGTGTGAGGGAGAGAGAGAAGAGAGAGAGGGGGCTGGGGAGGTGGCAAAGTCTGATTGGCTAGGGGGAAAGGGAAGGGTGATGTGGCAGCCTAGTATTGGAGGGGGTGATGTGGCCAGTTGGGTGTGGGTAGCTAATTGGGTGGGTTTAGGATTTAGATGGGGCAGGTTGGGGCGGACCGTTTTAAAAACTGGGGCGGTCGTTCGGGTCGGGTTGGGCCGTTCGACTGCCCCTACTAAATTAAATATAAATTTTATTTGTTTTAAACGGCCGTGTGCAAACCAATAACAGCCAAAACAAAATATTCCGGGGACCCGGTGTTGATGTTTTGAATGAAGAGGGGGCGTTTTAGAAAACAACGGCTTTGCGAAAATAGTTTTATGCGAACAATGCAAGATGATGACGATGCGATGCACAAATTCAACGCGATTTTCTAGTAGTGGTTTTGCGGGATGCCACAACAATGGTCATTGTGGGCATTGATGCTTTTATTGTCGATTGCTTCTTGTGTACTTTGCATCTTGCGGTATGTTGGGATGAAGCGGCCCGGGCTAACCTTACATGACATCGTTCATGAGACTTGCTCCACGCTTGACATGCAACTTGTATTGCATAAGTGGCTTTGCGGGTGCCTGTTTCTCCTAGCATAGTTAAGATCCAATTTACAACGGGTGATTAACAATACTAGTATCAATGTTGTGGTTCCTGTTCGTAAGTTAGAACGACACTTATTGAAAGCCCCAAACCACGTAAAATATGCAAAGAAAGTAGAGGCGTCTAACTTTGTTTTGCAGGGGTGTGCTGTGATGTGATATGGCCATGATTGTGATTATATTTGATGTATGCAATGTTCCTTATTGTAAGTTGGCAACCGGCAGGAGCCATATGGTTGTCTTTAATTTCTGTTACGACCCGCGTGTCTATTCAAAGTAGTTGTAATAGTTGAAGCCGGTGGACGACAACCATGGAGAAGCGTCATTGACCTTGATGCAATGCCGGTGATGATGGAGATCATGTTCGTGCTAGAAGATGGAGATCGGAAGCACAAAGAAGAAAGGCCATATCATATCACATATTATGAATTGCATGTGATGTTAATCCTTTATGCATCTTGTATTGCTTAGTAGACGACGGTAGCATTATAAGATGATCCCTCATGCACATGAATTTCAAATCATAAAGTGTTCACCCTTAGTTAGCACCGTTGCTAAAGCTTGTTGTTTCGAAGCACCACGTGATGATCGGGTGTGTTAGATTCCGCAAGTGTATACAATGTGAGCAAGCCAGATTTGCTCATGCGGAAACTAAGGTTTGATCTTGACGAGCCTAGCATGTACAGACATGGTCTCGGAACACGGATCACCGAAAGGTAAAGCATGAATTATATAGTAGATATGATGAACATGTCGATTGTTCGCCACTGAAACTATATCAACTCTCGTGATGATCGGGGTTGATGTGGTGGATTTGGTTCGTGTGATCACTAAAACAATGTGAGGGATATTGTTTTGAGTGGGAGTTCACCTAGATTAATTTTATTATTAATTTGAACTCAATTTGTCATAAACTTAGTCTAAACTATTGCAAATATGGTGTAGATCAATGGCAGCCCCTACCATCAATTTTAATGCGTTCCTAGAGAAAGAAAAGTTGAAAAACAATGGAAGCAACTTTGCGGATTGGTTCCGAAATTTGAGAATTGTCCTCACAGCTGGTAATTTGACCTATGTGCTGGATGCACCCCTGGGTGACCCACCTGCAGCTGATGCTGTCGATGAAGTAAAGAACGTTTACCTCACTCGGAAAACTCAGTACTCCACAGTTCAGTGTGCTATCTTGTATGGTTTAGAATCGGAGCTTCATAAAAGGTTTGAGAATTCAGACCCATATGATATTGTCGAGGATCTCAAATTGATCTTTGAGACTCATGCGGCAATTGAAAGCTATGAGGCTTCTGAAAAGTTCTTTAACTGCAAGATGGAAGAGGGCAGCTCCGTCAGTGAGCATGTGCTTAAGATGTCTGGGCACGCAAACAAACTTCAAAGCTTGGGTATTGTGATTCCTAATGCTTTGGGGATTTATCGTGTCCTCCAATCACTACCACCAAGTTATAAGAACTTTGTGATGAACTACAACATGCAAAACATGAACAAGACGTTGCCAGAACTCTTTGCCATGTTGAAATCTGCAGAAGTGGAGATCAAGAAAGAGCACCAAGTATTGTTGGTCAATAAGACCACCAAATTCAAGAAAGGCAAGTCTAAGCAGAAGGGACACTTCAAGAAGGGTGGTAAGAAAGTTACCACGCCGACGAAGAAGACCAAGGCTGGACCTAAGCCTGATACTGAGTGCTTTTACTGCAAGGGAGAAGGTCACTAGAAGCGGAATTGCCCAAAGTACTTGGCGGATTTGAAGAACGGCAACATCAAGAAGAAAGGTATATCTGATATACATGTTATTGATGTGTATCTCACTAGTACTCGTAGTAGTGCCTGGGTATTTGATACTGGTTCGGTTGCTCATATTTGTAACTCGAAACAGGTGCTGCAGAATAAACGGAAGCTAGCGAAGAACAAGGTGACGATGCGCGTGGGAAACGGATCAAAGGTTGATGTGATCGCGGTCGGCACGCTACCCCTTCATCTACCATCGGGATTAGTTTTATGCTTAAATAATTGTTATTTGGTGCCTGCGTTAAGCATGAACATTATATCGGGATCTTGTTTATTGCGAGACGGTTACTTGTTTAAGTCCAAGAATAATGGTTGTTCGATTTATATGTGTAATATGTTTTATGCACATGCACCCTTGATAGATGGTCTATTCTTGTTGAATCTCGATAGTGGAAATACACATATTAATAACATTGAGGCTAAACGTTTGAAATCGAGCGATAACTCGACCTATATGTGGCACTGTCGTCTTGGTCACATTGGAGTGAAGCGTATGAAGAAACTCCATTCCGATGGACTTCTTGAATCACTTGATTTTGAATCACTTGAAAGATGCGAAGCATGTCTGATGGGTAAAATGACTAAGACTCCATTCTCTGGTATGATGGAGCGAGCTACGGACTTGTTGGAAATCATACATACCGATGTGTGTGGTCCAATGAGTGTAGCATCGCGCGGTGGTTATCGTTATGTTCTTACCTTCACGGATGACTTGAGTAGATATGTGTATATCTATTTCATGAAACATAAGTCCGAAACTTTCGAGAAGTTTAAGGAATTTCAAAGTGAGGTAGAGAATCAACGTAACAAGAAGATTAAATTTCTATGTTCTGATCGTGGAGGTGAATATCTAAGTTACGAGTTTGGCGAGCATTTGAAGAAATGTGGAATACTTTCACAATTGACACCGGCGGGAACACCACAGCGTAATGGTGTGTCCGAACATCGTAATCGAACTCTCTTAGATATGGTTCGTTCTATGATGTCACTTACAGATTTACCGCTATCATTTTGGGGTTATGCATTAGAAACAGCCGCGTTCACTTTAAATAGGGCACCATCTAAATCCGTTGAAACGACACCGTATGAATTATGGTTTGGGAAGAAACCTAGATTGTCTTTCCTTAAATTTTGGGGATGCGAAGCCTATGTAAAGAAGTTACAGCCGAACAAGCTTGAACCCAAAGCGGAAAAATGCGTCTTCATTGGATACCCGAAGGAAACTATTGGGTATACCTTCTATCATAGATCCGAAGGCAAAATCTTCGTTGCCAAGAATGGATCCTTTCTAGAGAAGGAATTTCTCTCGAAAGAAGTGACTGGAAGGAAAGTAGAACTCGACGAGGTTGTCGAACCTTCTCTCGAACTTGCGAGTAGCGCAGCACCGGAAGAAGTTCCTGTGGTGCCTGCACCAATTAGAGAGGAAGCTAATGATGATGATCATGAAACTTCGGTTGAAGTTGCTACAGAGCCTCGTAGGTCAACGAGAACTCGTACCACTCCAGATTGGTATGATCCCGTTATGAGTGTCATGTTGGTGGAAAACACCGATGACCCTGAGACATATGAGGAAGCGATGATGAGCCCAGATTCCAATAAATGGCAAGAAGCCATGAAATCCGAGATTGGATCCATGTATGAAAACCAAGTATGGACTTTGGTGGACTTACCGGATAGCCGGAAGGCTGTCGAGAATAAATGGATCTTCAAGAAGAAAACAGATGCTGATGGTAATGTTACTGTCTATAAAGCTCGACTTGTCGCAAAAGGGTTTCGACAAATTCAAGGAGTTGACTACGATGAGACTTTCTCACCAGTAGCGAAGGTAAAGTCTGTGAGGATTATGTTAGCAATCGCTGCATATTATGATTATGAGATATGGCAGATGGATGTCAAAACAGCATTCCTCAATGGAGACATTGATGAAGAGTTGTATATGATGCAACCCAAAGGTTTTGTCGATCCTAAAGATGCTAACAAGGTATACAAACTTCAACGGTCCATCTATGGATTGAAGCAAGCATCCCGAAGTTGGAATCAACGTTTTGATAAGGTAATCAAAAGTTTTGGTTTTATACAAACTTATGGAGAAGCTTGTATTTACAAGAAAGTGAGTGGGAGCTCTGTAGCATTCTTAATACTATATGTAGATGACATATTGTTGATTGGGAATGATGTAGACCTTCTTAATAGTGTCAAGGAATATTTGAATAATAGTTTTTCAATGAAGGATCTTGGCGAAGCAGCTTACATATTAGGTATAAAGATTTATAGAGATAGATCAAAACGCCAAATATCATTGTCTCAAAGTACATATTTGGACAAAGTTCTAAAGAGGTTTGGAATGGAAGATAGCAAGAAAGGGTTCTTGCCCATGTTGCCCAATACGACCTTTAGTAAAACTCAAAGTCCGACATCGGCAGAAGATAGAGAAAGGATGAGTAAGACTCCCTATGCCTCAGCCATAGGATCTCTAATGTATGCCATGCTATGTACTAGACCCGACATTGCATATGCTGTTAGTTTAACTAGAAGATATCAAAGTGATCCAGGAGTGGATCATTGGACAGCGGTCAAAAACATCCTTAAGTACTTGAGAAGAACTAAGGATATGGTTCTTTCTTATGGAGGTGATGAACAACTCGTTGTTAATGGTTACACCGATGCTAGTTGGAACACCGAGCCGGATGATTCTAAATCACAATCTGGATACGTATTTATTTTGAATGGTGCAGCAGTTAGCTGGAGGAGTGCAAAGCAAAGCATTGTGGCGAGATCTTCAACTGAATCGGAATACATGGCTGCTTCGGAGGCTTCACAAGAAGCGATATGGATGAAAGAGTTCATTACAGAGCTGGGTGTGGTTCCTAGTGCGCTGGACCCAATGTCTATCTACTGTGATAACATGGGCGCCATAGCCAGTGCGCAAGAACCAAGGTCACACAAGAAGCTGAAGCACATCAAGCTGCGTTTTCACGCTATTCGAGAACATATCCAAGATGGGGATATAAAGATTTGCAAAGTACACACAGATCTGAATGTGGCGGATCCGTTGACTAAACCTCTCCCAAGGGCAAAACATGACCAGCACCAAACTGCCATGGGTGTTCGGTATATTACCATGTAATCTAGATTAGATGACTCTAGTGCAAGTGGGAGACTGTTGGAGATATGCCCTAGAGGCAATAATAAATGTAGTTATTATTATATCTTTGTGTTTATGATAAATGTTTACATTCATGCTATAATAGTATTAACAAGGAAACATTAATACTTGTGTGATTTGTAAACTTAATTTGAAGTCCCTAGTAAAGCCTCTATATAATACTAGCTTGTTGGTTAATAGATGATTGTGGTTTCCCTATCATGAACATTGAGATGTTATTAACAACAAGATCATATCGTTAGGAGAATGATATGGTGGACATACTCCTATAGATAAGCGTAGCATAAAGATCAAGTCATTTTAATAGTTCAATTGCACTATGCTTTCTGATACATAGTAATCTAATTCCTTCGACCATGAGATCATGCATATCACCTTTATCGGATGGATGCTTTGATGACATCAAAACACCACACCGTAACTGGGTGGCTATAAAGGTGGCATTGAGTGTTTGGAAAGTATTGGTTGAAACACATGGATCAAGAATGGGATTTGTCCATCCATATGACGGATAGATATACTCTGGGCCCTCTCGGTGAAATGACATCCAATTAGCTTGCAAGCATGTGACTGGCTCACAAGGGATCACATATCACGGGAACGAGAAAAGAGTACTTATCGGTAACGAGGTTGAACTAGGTATGCAGAGATACCGACGATCATAACCTCGGATAAGTAAACTATCGTGAGACAAAGGGAAATTGATATCGTATGTAAGTGGTTCATTCGATCGCAAAGTAATCGTAGAAATATGTGGGAGCCATATGAATTTCCAGATTCCTCTATTGGTTATTGTTCGGAGAAGTGTCTCGATCATGTCCGCATAATTCACGAACCGTAGGGAGACACACTTAAGGATTCGACGTTGTTTGAGTAGTTATGGAATGATGAGAAAGAGTCCGAATGTTGTTCGGAGTCTCGAATGGGATTCGGGATATCACGAGGAGATCCGGAATGGTCCGGAGAATAAGATTCATATAAGGAAAGTCCCATTTCGGAGTTGGAGAATGGTTCCGGTGTTTTCATCGGGAATGTTCTAGAAAGTTCCGGAATGTCCGGCACTCCGGGGGGGAAGGGTACATGAATGTGTTATATCAAGTTGGTATGATTGCATCATGTACTCGGTGTCATCGCTGAACAAAAATAGAGGGTTTATTCAAATCCTAGTTTGAAAAGTCAAACGGCTAGTTTGAAAGTCAAACGGCAGTTTTTGGAAAGAGGAGGAGGAGTGGGAAACCGAGTTGGGGAGGAGTTCCCTCCTCCAACCGCCGGCCCACCTCCAAGCCGAGTTGGGGAGGGACTCCTCTCCCTCCCCTTGGCCGGTCGGCCCCTCCACCTATATAAGGAGGGGCAGGGCTCCCTCCTAGAGACACACAAGATCCTCTCCTCCAAGCCCTAGCCGCCGGCGCCGCCACCTCCACTGCCGCCGCCGCCGACCTAGGTCAAGCCGCCGCCTAGCAACCCTAGCCGCCGGCCAAGCTTCCTCCTCGGCGTGTCTAAACCCTATATCGTCGAGGGACTCTCTCATACTCCACCATACTCGCTCCGGCTTAAGGCGAAGCCCTGCGAGATCTCCCCTCTACTTCCGGTACCACGCCGTTGTGCTGCCGGAATCGCGAGGAGAGTGCTACAACCTCCGCTGCCTGCTGGAACAAGGGAGAGGAAGGTCTTCGTCGAGTACCGAATGTGTGACCGACTGCGGGAGCGCTGCCGGAACGCAGCGCCGGAAGGATCGTCTACACGATCTTGAGATCGGAAAGAGTACGACTACATCACCCACGAGAATCCGCTCTCGTTAAACACTTTGGAATCTTCGAGGGTGAGTTATTCCATCGACTCGTTGCTACAATCTATTAGATAGATCTTGGCTTGTTTGTTTGTATGCGGTAGAAATTTTTTGTTTTCCATGCTACGAATCCCTACAAAGCTTTCTCTTAGAGTTTACATAGTGACTTGTAGATTTTAGAAAGATAACTAAAGGTGGCATAAAGAGCATAAAATTTGGCCTAAGTTAGATAATCTTAATGTCATCCTGAGGCATGAGATTTAATTAGATAAGATACACTTGTTTATTACCCACCATTAGTATTTACCCCCACTTGTAGATGCTAGTGCTAAGCATAAAACTTGATCAACTTTAGATGGGAATACTTGGTGAAAATGGTTATGAAAACCTTAGAATGATGAATCATTCTACTGAAATATTTTGACATGTGTTCTTGAACACCAGAGGATTTTGATGATGAAAATGTTGAGGCATGAGCCTTAGCCCTTTATAAAACTGATGGTTGTCTGGATGCGATACCATTCCAAATTTTACCGTACAACCACAATACCCAAAAATTGGGTAGGGATTGACTGGAAATTTATATACCTTAGTATGGGTTCCCTTGTGGACAAGATTTGAGCTGAGGCTACCTTGTGAATATTGTCCACCTATTGTAACACCCTCAGAATCGGACCTATGCAAGCTTTAGCGAAACTCGCCAAACCCGCATAGAAACGATTCAAAGGTGCCCACCAGGCACTTGCGTGCGGGTGGAAAACGAAGTAATAACATTACACAACAGTCCTCGATGGGACCCACAGAACAGGTATATATACACCACGACTCCATGAGTCAAGAATACAGACATACAGAACAAAGATCCAAATCACCTTGAAAACGATAGAGCGTCCAGCTACGGACAAGATGCAAATTGAGCTAAGAGCCCTGAAGAATAACCAATGGCGTCCATAACCCTGCCCAGGCCAAGCCGGAAGGGTAACCCTGCTAACGACGTCGATCTCAAAACCTGCTTAAACAAAAGGGGTGCCGACAAAGGGCAAAGGAAAAAGAGGAGCGTCAGTACTGAGGCCAGTACACGGCGAGGCTAGAATTCGGCGGTCCTCGCCTACATAGGTATGGTGGACTGCGCGGCAGCGGGCACTAAACAACCTATAGAGACTCGATACAACTGGCGGCTATCAGAGAGGGATAAGAAAGACCTATTCGGAACCAACCTGATGCTACCATCAGACAAACCCATCCTGGTGTTTCCCCCTCGAGACCAAACGAGGAAGTCAACCGAGGAACTCACACAGTTGGCAGTTTTATTTATTCGGTTATTGTTGCAGCAATTACTAGTCAGGTATAGGTAGTCATCCTGATAAAATAAGCAGTGGGCACTTTTAGTTAACCATTCCGTTGTAGTTGCAACACTTACTAGTCAGATACCATTAGCATGAGATATCCCAAAACCCAGCAGTTGTTGGTACTTTTATTTAGCCATTCCATTATAGTTGCAATACTTACTAGTCAGGTACAATGGTCGCAAGCGACAAACCAAGCAAGCAGTTGTTGGCAGTTTTATTTAGCCATTCCGTTGTAGTTGAAGCTGATTACTAGTCATATCAGATACAAGTCAATTTATAACAGTAAACTTTAGTTATAGTTGTCTATGATCGAGATACTGTGCTCCAAGTCGTCCATAACCGCGGACACGGCTTTCAGAAAGTTTTAACCCGGCCGGGGTGCACAAATAGCAACACACACACGATCAACCTCGGAAAAACCAAATCAAAACCCAACGAGGTCTTCACGACAGAGCAATCACAAGATTCAGAAATATTTCAGGGGGCCACCCCATTGAGTAGAACCGCAACGAAGTAAGCAAGCTCCGAGACGGACTCAAGGTTTGGGTAGACGGCTGTGAACGACTGGGAACCCGAAAGTGTGGCTGGGCTTGTCGACACCGTGGAATCGTGTCCCGATCCTAAACAGTACAGTGTGCTCCTCGCACAATCGTAAATACATAAGTAGCATGGCATAAGTACAGGATCGTAAATAAAACCTCAAACTAGTTTGTGGCCCCAAGAAATAAGACGGAATCAAGCTCTGGCTAAGGGGGGCCCATACTCCCCATATGTGGATAGCGCGATAAATCAAGGAACGGGTATCAAGTACTCGGGGTCCTACGGGACACAAGTGGGCGTTCGGAAACCAAATGATATCTATCACCCACCGATGCCTCTGTTTACTTCAATTTTAGTTGTTAAACAGGAATTAAAGTGAACAATAAGTAAAACTATGATCATCTCCAACATCAACATGCGGCAATACATCAACAACTGTGGCACTTGACGACACGCAACAGCACTTGAGCAAGCGGCTATGACGCGCAAGTCCAACTATCTACCAACAATAGGTAATAGGATGTGTCCGAGGCAATATAGGGCTGCAAGGGATATCACGGGTACGGAAAACTAGAGCATCGCAACACAGATAGCAATAGATCAACAGGAGGGAAGTAAATACTATAAAAGTAAGATAGGTAGAAAAGGGGAGATGCTCGCCTGAAAACATTGTCGAAGTTTCAACCGAAGATCGGGTCGACACTCGCATCAACTCAACGGCCTTATCCGCGAAGAAGCAAAACACTAGAAGAAACACCGGATGCAATATTTAATACAACGGCAGAAGATCGGCATGATGCATGGTTGATGTATGACATGGCAAGGATGCGATGCAATTAGGTCATATTGAGCGGAACCGGGGCCCCGACAATTAAATAGGTGGTGGATGTTATTTAGATACCCCGCAATTTAAATGTTGTTATAACAAGGCAAGATTCGATACCAGTTCGCTACACAAGTTTAAATGAGGCCGATATGTGACTGGATTTGCCCGCATATGGGCCCCATATTTAATTATTAGGTGAATCGGCATAAGGCCCCCAAACCACATGATATGCATGCAAGATGAATGTTTAAGATGCGACAAGTTGTTATTATATTATGAAATAGGGTTTTCGGGAAGGGGTTCACACATTGAGGGTCTCGACGATCTTGGGTTTCCGGGGTTCGGGGTTCGACAGGGTCCAGGGTCCAGGGTTCTGACGGGGTCATTCTCGAACTCCGGGGTTAGGGTCTCGGATCGGGGTAGTTCTTGTCGCGTCCGGGAAGCAGGTCTTGGTTCGGTGTCGGGGCGTGTCGAATTCTTCCGGGCCGATGCTGTTCTTGTCGTCGCGACGGTCTTGTCGGGTTCTCAAGTCGGGTCGGTCTTGTCTTCGGGGTGAAGAACTTGGTGTCCGGGCGGAGTGCTTGTCATATCCGGTGGCGATCTTGGCGCTCAGTGTCCGGTAGGCGTACTTGTCGGCACGGGGTTCGGTTTCCGGGTCCGGATCTTGGCGTCCTTCGGATCGGTCTTCAGGCATGTGCCAGCGGGTTCCAGGAGGCCGAGCTTGGCAAGGCGAGGGGACTTGGCGGAGACGGAGCCCACCTCGAAGACTAGCTCGTCTCCATCGGCGTGGATCCCGTGATTGACCACCGGCGAAAGAAGGCCTTGACGTTGATGCCGCTGAGCCCGGAGATGCGACCGTCGGAGGGCGGTGAGGAGGTGGCTCGCGCGCGGACAGAGGCTGAAGGCGGCGACCTAGCTTGGGCGAGCTTGGCGGCCGCTCGAAGGCGGAGACGGGGCAGCTCGGGGCGGGGTTACGCGTGCAGAGGGAGAGAAGGCTGACGCCGGTGGAGTCTGCGGCGTCGCGGCGGAGGGGAGAGATGCGGGGCGGCGCGGCCTGGCCGGCCACGGGCTCGCGGCGTTGGGGTCGAGGCCGGGGGGGGGAAGACGGGCGGACGGCGGGGAAACTCGGGTTCGGGCGGCGGCGTGGGATGCGGGGAAGAGGGCGGTTGGTCGCCGGCGGGGGTGGCGAGAGCGCCTGGCGGCGTCGGGACGCTGGGCGGTGGCGGCGGAGCGCTGGGTGGCGGGGCTCGCGTTGGCTGACGAGGAGATGCGGCGGAGGCGGAGGAGGGAGAGGGCAGCGCCGGGGGGGGCTGGAGGCGCGCAGGAGCGGCGGTTGGCACGGCGGCCGGCGGGAGGAAGGTCGCCGGAGGGGAGGGAGGAGCAGGGCGGCCGACGCAGACGCGATGGCGGGTTGGGAGCGGTTCACTCGGGGAGGCGGACCTGGGGAAGGGTGCCAGGGGAGGTGGGCGGTGGGCCAAGGCGGGGGGACCCGCGGGTGGGGCTGGTCGCGGTTGACCGCGTGGGGAGGCTGGTGCGGGCCCAGGGGAGGGGTCGGGGCCACGGTTCGATGGGTGGGTGTGGTACTGGCGTGCGTGCGTTGAGTTGTGTGCGTGCAGGTGTGGCCGGCTGGGTGCCGTGTGTGGTGTGTGTGTGTTGGTGGGGTGAGAGAGGGAGGGTGAGAGGCAGGTGGTGAGGTGGAGGGCTATGAGTGGTTGGGGGAAGGGAGAGGGGTGAGGTGGCAGCAGGCCATTGGGTGGGGTGATGTGGAGGCTGGGTTGGGGTAGATAGGTTGGTAGAAAAAGGGGATGGGGTGGACCGATTATTATTCCTGGGGGTGGTCGTTCGGGTCGAGTTGGCCCGTTCGACTGCCCCCACTTAAATAATTAAAAGTTTTATTTGTTTTAAACGGGCCGTGTGCAAACCGATAGCGGCCAAAATAATTAATCCGGAGAACCGGGCTTTGCATTTGAATTAAGATGGGGCGTTTGGAAAACAAATCGGGCTTTGCGAAAATAGTTTTTGACAAACAACATATGATGATGTCGATGCAATGCACAAAAACAACGCGATTTTCTAGTAGTGGTTTTGCGGGATGCCACACCTATGCAGTACCCAAGATGACAGTTGGTCATGGTTGGGGGGCCAAACTCATAGGAGAGGTGCCTATACTAGGGCATGTAATTGAAAGGTTAGGATTGATTATCTGCATACTGAGTATGGTGAATTCAGGATTTTTCCTGACGGATGTATAGAATGTTGTGGTGAAAGTGTACAATCTCTGCAGAGTGTCAAACTATTTGAATAGCCGTGTCCGCGGTTATGGACAGTTGGAGTGGCCATACTGTTACCCCGTCAGATGTTTTCAAAACAACTTATGAAATGGTTTATGACTTTGACTGGACCACAACAGAGTTGTGATATGAAATTCAAGTTCCCACTTAGGTGTTATAAAACTTTCAACTAGTTTTCTTTGCTTCTGAACTTAGTAGAGGTAAATCTGGATTTTTGCAAAACAACACTAGAGCTTAGTATCCTACTACAAAAACCCCCTTAACTTGTTAGTATTAGTTTGTGAGTACTTAAAGAGTACTCATGGCTTTGTCCCTGGCTATTCCCATGGCCAGACTATGAAGAGGAGTATAAGGATGACGAACCGCAGGAAGGTTACGACAACTAGGATCATCTCCCATCGTCAGCATTGCCTGTGACCCTGAAGATTGAGCTTCGCCTACGCTATCGTTATCTTTACGTTATTCCGCTGCTTGAGTTGTATTAAGAACTGGATCATGAGATCCTTATTTGTGTAAGACCTTATGTATGGTTTGTAATGGATGATGTACTATGATATCTAAATCTGTTATGTCTCGCAAAAATGGTATTCCTGGTATTGCGATGTATGGCATAACAGGCACCTGGGATTAAAAATCCGGGTGTTGACAAGTTGGTATTAGAGCCATCCTGACCATAGGAGACCCTAGTTAGAATGGACGTTCGAATCGAAAACTTAGTTTCAAAACCAAATAAGTGAGTATTTACAAAAACTTATTCCCATTCTTATCACTTGGATTCTTTCATGAAATTTCATGTTCCTCAAAATTTCTTGCAAAATACATAAAATTTGGCACACTTGATCACTCTACTAACTTACTCATCCTATATTATTAATATATGGACGTGAAGTACATCAAGTTTTATCAGTTGGGGAATGGAGGAGACCTCATCTTTGAGCGTGACTTGGACCAGCTGTCAGAGATGCTGGAGCGTCCACACCCCAAGTTCTTCGGAGCTCAGCTCCATGATCAGGAAGGAGAAGATATACAGTGGCTAGTTGTGGCAAGTCTCCGAGGAAAGATTGAACCTCCCACTGCAGAGGGAATTCAGTTCACCTTAAGAGAGAACAGCTGGCTCGATGGACTGGCCAGGGCAATACAGGAAGCTCTTGCCCGTCTGTGTGAGCAGAGTATCAATCAAATCAAGGGTACCCGTTTTGAGTTCTACCAAGGGTGTGATGTTATGGGACATGCACTGGAGGCCCCATATCACCCCGAGCTGAAGAGTTAATTGGACCACCTCAGCTTCATGATGTACGACCGTCAGAAGGAGTTGGACAATGCTTGTTCCTACGCCAACCACAAGTACGCCATCACCAAGATGAAGGATCAGACCATTGCTATGCTAGTGAAGGATCGCAAGTCTCGTCATCGTCAGCTCGACAAGAAGGAGCGCACAATTGCCCGTCTTCGCCACCGGATCACGGATTTGGAGGAGAGCATCCACGAGAGAGATATGTAGTTGGATGAGAGGGAGAATGCAGGGGAAGACCTTCGTGGAGACCCCTACTCATATCTCAGTGATGATGATGACTTTCTGGAGGATTAGGCCATGGACTTCTTCACCGATGAGGATGACTTCGCCTTCATTGATGATGATGATGATGATGATAAGGATGATGAGGACACTGACTCCGAGGAGTAGTAGAACTTGAGCACTAGCGTTAGTGAGTTGTAGTCGGTCCCATTGTATCGTAGTTTCCTAGAATGGTTCTTAAAACCATCTGTTTTTCTTTCTTGTGGTGTGTGTTTGTATCATGTGCTATGAATGAATGAAAAGCAAGTTGCTAGAAAAATCTAAGTCAAACTTCAAAAACTTTTCAACAAACCCTAAACCTTAGAAATTTCCCTCTTTTCTCATGATCTATCTCAATCTTCAGATGCCTCGTGGAGGAAACGGTTCATCCCCAGACCCGATGTTGCATATCTTGCAAATGTTGGTTTCTGACCGCGAAGCTGAACGAGCCGAACGTCAAGCCAACTTAGCCACCCTTCAACACATCGCCTAGATGGCCAATAACAACCAAGGCCATGGAAATCAGGACAACCATGGATCTAAGCTCAAGAATTTATAGAACACCAATCCACCTGATTTCACTAAGTCAGAAGAGCCCCTAGATGCAGATGATTGGCTGCAAACCATGGAGAACAATCTGGAAGTCGCAGGAGTGGAAGCTAACGAGAAAGCTCTGTTCGCCACCCACTATCTGGCAGGAGATGCAAGAGCATGGTGGAACATCGTTCATGCAATGACTGGAGGTCAGATGATGACTTGGGATGAATTCAAGGTCAAGTTCAGCAGAACCCATGTGCCACCGGGTTTAATCAAGAGGATGAGGGATGAATTCAGAGAACTAAAGCAAGGAAGGATGACAGTAGTGGAATACCATGACAAATTCTTGTCATTCGGTAGGTATGCACCGAATGAGATCGACACTGAAGCCAAGAAGAAAGAGAGATTTTTGAATGGTCTGCACGATGATATGCAGACAGTGTTAGTCAATATCCCCTTTGCTGATATTGAAGCCTTAGTTGACTCGGCCATTCAGATGGAAGGAAAGATCAACCAAGCTAATGAGAACCACAAGCGTCGCATGATGCATCAACTAGGAACCCACCATACACCAAAGTATCGCCCAACCCATCTCCAGGATTTGTCCCGAGGACCAACAGAACCCCGATGAACCGTCCGACCTATCCCAACCGTGGAAACCCAAGGCCCGTAGGAAACCACAACAACCCCGGCAACTCCAGCAATTTCAATCGTGCACCACCCAAGTTCAACAACAACAATGCCGCCACCAACACCAACACTGCCCCAAGGACCGGAAGCAATGTTGTGCCTGTTGCAGCAAAGGACAAGTCGCAAGTGATTTGTTATGAATGTGGAACCAAGGGTTACTATTCCAATGAGTGCCCCAAGAAGATTGCCGCAGCCCCCAATGCAAATGCACCAGCTCAGCAGCAGCGTCGTGTTAAGCCCGGAAGAAGGTTTGCCCCAGGGAACTCGCTCAACCGCAACGGCCGTCTTTTTATCATGCATGCTGAAGAAGCCCAAGAAGCGCCAGATGTCGTGTTGGGTATGTTTTCTGTTAACTCAGTACTTGCAAGAGTGTTGTTTGATTCTGGAACGTCGCACTCATTTGTCACTGAAGAATTTGCATGCACTAGTAAGATTGAACAAACCAAATTGAAGCATGTTATGATTGTTCAAATACCTGGTTCAACCACCAAAGCTAGGAAAAATTGCAAAGTCATCCCTATCCGAATCCATGGCATAGATTTTTATGCTAATATAATAGTACTCGAAACTAAAGGTTTGGAAGTAGTAATAGAAATGGATTGGATGTCCAAACACAAAGGATTAATTGACTGTGCCAATATCGCCATAACCATGACTAGTACATCCGGAATATCAGTCGAGCATGTATCTGAAACCTTGCCTCGTCAATTCAAGTGCAACAAGAGTATAGCCCAGCCTACCATTGACCAAGTCCAGATATTGTGAATACCCTGATATATTTCCAGATGTTTTGCCTGGTATGCCCCCAGATCGGGATATAGAGTTTATCATTGAACTAATACCTGGAACCGGAACCATAACCCAGAGACCATATAGTATGAACCCGTCTGAACTAGCAGAACTGAAGAAGCAACTGGATGCCATGCTGGAAATTGGATTGATTCAACCAAGTGCTTCACCTTGGAGATCACCTGTTTTGTTCGTGGACAAGAAAGATGGAGGTAACCGTTTGTGTACGGATTATCAGAAGTTGAATGATGTCACTATCAAAAACAAGTACCCGTTGCCAAAGATAGAAGACCTGTTTGACCAGTTGACTGGTGCCAAAGTGTTTTCTAAGATTGATCTTAGAACTGGCTATCATCTCAAGATTCACACAGAGGATATTCCAAAGACTCCCTTTACCACCCGATATGGATTATATGAGTATACTGTCATGTCTTTTGGATTAACCAATGCCCCCGCTTATTTCATGAACCTCATGAATACGATTTTTATGGACTTCCGGGATAAGTTTGTCGTTGCTTTCATCGATGACATTCTGATTTATTCCAAGTCAGAAGAAGAACATGAGCTACACCTAAGGACCATTCTTGGAACCCTTAGAGAGCATCAGCTATATGCCAAGTTTAGCAAATGTGAATTCTGGTTACAGGAGGTAGGATTCCTCGGACATATCGTATCAGTCGGAGGAATTGCCGTTGACCCTGCAAAGGTGAAGGATGTTGAAGATTGTCAAGACCCAACCACTCAAACCCAAGTTCGTGCATTTTTTGGATTAGCGGGATACTACCGCAAGTTTGTAGAAGGATTCTCGAGCATTGCCAGACCCATGACCCAATTGCTGAAGAAGGACAAGAAGTTTGAATGGACAGACAAATGTGAAGCGAGTTTTCAAAAACTCAAGAGAAGATTGATTTCAGCCCCAATCTTGATCATGTCGGATATCACAAAGCCCGTTGATGTGTATTGTGACGCATCCAAGATCGGTCTCGGATGTGTGCTAATGCAAGAAGGCAAAGTTATATCTTATCTATCCCGACAACTGAAACAACATGAACAAAATTATCCAACCCATGACCTTGAACTAGCAGCCGTAGTTCTAGCCCTGAAGACATGGAGGCATTATCTCATGGGAACCCTATGTGAGATTTATTCGGATCACAAGAGCTTGAAGTATATATTCACTCAGAAGGAGCTGAATAGGAGACAGAGAAGATGGATTGATCTAATCAAGGATTATGATCTGGACATTCACTATCACCCCGGTAAAGCCAATGTGGTAGCAAATGCCCTTAGCAGATTGCCGTGCCGCTTGAACTCCATGATTTTGAAGGAGCAACCAATTTTGCACAAAGAGATGGAAGATTTCCGGATGGAATTAGTGAGTGAAGGATTTTTGGCTAGCATAGAACTTCAACCCACTTTGATCAGCCAGATCAAAGAGGCGCAGAAAGGAAATGCTAGTATCGACGGAATCAAGCGTTGTATTGGTACAGGCAAAGTACCCGGATTCATAGAAGACGAAGAAGGAGTTATGTGGTACAAGGGACGCATTTGTGTACCGGCAGATTCGGAATTGAAAGAAGTGATTTTGAAAAAGGCCCATGATACTCTTTATTCTATCCACCCCGGAGGAACGAAGATGTATCAGGATTTGAAGGAACAATTTTGGTGGCATAAGATGAAGAGAGAAATCGGAAGCTATATCGTCAAGTGTGATATCTGTCAGAGAGTCAAGGCGGGACATCAAAGACCCGCAAGACTGTTGCAACTGCTACATATTCCGGAATGGAAATGGGATTCAGTTGGAATTGACTTTATCACCGGATTGCCTACTTCGAGTAGGGGAAATGACTCTATCTGGGTCATAGTGGAAAGATTGTCCAAAGTCGCCCATTTCTTACTAGTCAAGACCACATATCAGAGTTTGAAACGAGCGGAGTTATACATCGCTAGAATCGTCAGTTTGCACGGAGTTCCCAAGAACATTGTATCGGATCGAGGAACCTAGTTTACCTCGAGATTATGGAAGAAAGTCGAAGAAGGTTTAGGAACCTGACTAGATTTCAGCACCGTGTATCACCCTCAGACCGATGGACAAACAGAGCGAGTAAATCAAATACTCGAAGATATGTTGAGAGCATGTGTGCTAGAGTATGGATCTAAATGGGAAGATTGTCTGCCTTTCGCAGAATTTTCATACAATAACAGTTACCAAGCTAGTTTGCAAATGGACCCATTTGAATTCATGTATGGAAGGAAGTGTCGCACCCCATTGAATTGGTCGGAAGTAGGAGAGAGTCGGATTTTCGGACTCGGCATCCTACGAGAAGCATAAGAGAAAGTTCACAAGATTCATGAGAACCTCAAGACCGCCCAGTCAAGACAGAATAGTTACACCGACAAGAGACGTCGAGACCTCGCTTTCAATATCGGATATTTCGTGTATCTCAAAGTATCGCCTTTGAAGGGAATGCAGCGTTTCCAGCTCAAAAGAAAGTTACCCCCCGATATATCGGACCCTTCAAGATTTTTAATCATCGAGGAGAAGTATCATATCAATTGGAACTGCGAGAGGAAATTTCCGCAGTGCACAATGTGTTCCATATATCGTTACTTCGCAAATGCATTGAAGTTCCGGAGATGACCGAAGTTTTCAAGAACATTGATCACCGGACCATAGAGATCAACAATGACCTGACCTATCCCGAAGTACCCATCCGTATTTTGGAAGAAGATTTCAGAACCATCAGGACCCGAAGCATCAAGTTTCTTAAGATTCAGTGGATCAACCACACTGAAGAAGCTACCTGGGAGCACGAAGATCACATCAGGACGGAGTTTCCCGATCTCTTTAAATCCTAGGTAATATTTTTTCTTCCTTTTTCAAATCTCGGGACGAGATTTTGTTTAAGGGGGGAAGGTTTGTAACATTCCAAAAATATAAAACAATGATCATCAAACTCTAATCACTAAAATTAGGGTTAACAAAAACTTTGATTAATTAAAATCATATGTGTGATTAACCTAAATAGCAAGAACTGGTTTAAATAGTAAAATAACATCATATAAAACATTTCCATGCAGAAACAAATCAAGAGAAAATCAAAAACAAATCAAATAAAACAAATGGTCATTTTTGCCAATCTTGCTCACTAGGTCACTTTGAGTGTTTCTAGTCCAAGATTTCAAACAGAAACTTTCCCAATTCTTTTCACCCCTTGCTAGAACAAGTAAAAGTGAATCAAATCCCACCTTTCAAACTTACAGAAACATCTGGCAACCTCGTTCAAATCACAATTCAAAATTGAATATTGATCATATGTGAAGACCACCCATTTTCAAAACCCAACCAAACTAGTGCCCCTTGACTAATCCAACTAACCAGACACTCCCTAGTATGTGCCTAGCAAATCCACCAAGTTTGAACCCAAAATTCAAATTTTAATCTCTTGCGGCTATTTTATCAAACACCTTACATATACAAATCAAACAAATATCAAACACTATAGTATGCAGTAATTTTAGCCTAACTTGTTCCCTATCTAGCTCACCCTACACCCTCAGTAGATCATCTAACTTGTTTAACCCCTGTAGCTCACTATAAACCAGACCAAGCCAATAATGGAAAGCATGCCGAGCCTCACCTTGCCACCCCATTGTCGACAGCAAGCTAGGAGCAGCACCAAGCAGCAAGCATGTCTAGCAGGCACTCCACCGTCCATCGCCACTCCCTGTCCCAGCCCCGAGCGCTGCCAGCCCCTGGACCACACGATAAGACCATGCCAAACCTCTATGCGTGCGAGCCGAGAGCACGCCAGTGCGCCACCCTCGACCAGCACCCACAGACCGCGCGCCGCCCTCACGGCATGCGTGCATGATCACCACCGCCCCAGCAACCCCGCAGACATGCCCGTTCGCCGCCGCGCGGACCACGCACGATGTGCGCCTTTAAAATCGCCGTCAAACCCGCCCAGAGCATCGACGCGTTCCGACCGATCAGCACCGCCCCACGCCTCGCCACCACGCCATTGAGCTTCGCCGGGGAGCACAACACCACCCCTACCGTCGCCCATGCCAGTAGCACTCTGTGCCGTCGACCACGACGAGCTCAGCCCGTTCCCGTCGGTCCCCTTCAGCCACTATAAATAGAGGCCTCCACTGCTCGTTTTCTTCACACCAGTTCACTCCCCTCTCCCTCAGAACCACCCCGCCTCACTCCCGGAGCAAGGCGAGCAGCGCATCGTCGGAATTTGGCCGGAGCCCGCCGCTGCTGGACGAGAAGGGAGCCGTCGATTGGAGCCGCCCCAGGAGAAGCGGCCGGTACCAGGAGAACCGTCGTCTCGATTTTGTCATTCGCCCCCGTCGCCGACCATCGCCTGAGCCCCGGTGAGCCTCCCACGACCCCCACCTGCCACGCTAGGGTTCTATATCACCGGCGCTGCCCGATGTGGACAATGAACCAGAGCCATTCGATTAGAACTAGATCCCACTGTCCACATTGCCCCGTACCGCTTCGCCCCTCCCTATCTCACTGACGCGTGGGGACAACCACTTAACCAGCCCGCGTGTGCGCTGTGCGTAGTGGTACGGCCCAGTTAAACCTCTTGCGCGACCCAACAATTCAAATTTAGTTTTATTCATTTAATTTCAAACACAGTTCTGTGCATAGATTCAAAAATCAACCCAGCTCGATTCACTGAACCAAAATGAATAATTTTGAGAAAGGTACTGAAATGCTTAATCCAATCCCGTTGGATTCAAACCATTTGGGTGTATAGATCAACCATGGTAAAAATAACAAGGCAGAACCTTTTCTGCATTCAAACATTTTTTAAAACTCAACCATAAGAGTTTTTGAGTTGATTCCAACTCTCAAAAATCACATTTGATACCTTTCAGAATATATAAAAACATATGGGTTTACTTGCATAAATAATGATCAAGTAATAAAAGAATGCCACATAAGAATTTCTAGTCACTTTATTTAATTAAAATAAAAAGGTTAAACCTTATTAAATTGTGACACCACTTTAAATCACATTCCCATGTACTAAAATATGTGGTGATGACATGTGTCAACATGATCCCATGTTTGAGTTGGAGAATATTAAATCTTAAGTAGTTTTTCAATGAGTAGAAATTACTTTTCTCAAACAAAATAAATAAGACAAGTGCTTTAATCTTGTAATAATAGTGATGATGATAGATCATCTGGTGTGACCCTTTGTGTGAAGTTTAGAAATAGTTAAGTATTGTTTGGTGATTGTGTACCTCGTATTTATTTATAGACGCTAGTACCGACCAAGGATATGAGGAAGAAGGAGGATACTACGAGGAAGAAGTCGGGGAGAACTTCAACCACTGCTCTGCATAAGGCAAGCTTATACCAATATCCTAGTAAGTTAACACTTGCAAGATACCATACTTATGCAAGCCAATACTTGCAAGACTAATACTACCAATTGAATGAGCAAGCTATTAACTTAACAAGTTTACACCACTTGATACCCAATCCTAGTTTTACTTGCAAGCTTAATACTTTATTTTCTTTATCAAAGCTTTCTCTTAGAGTTTACATAGTGACTTGTAGATTCTAGAAAGATAACTAAAGGTGGCATAAAGAGCATAAAATTTGGCCTAAGTTAGATAATCTTAATGTCATCCTGAGGCATGAGATTTACTTAGATAAGATACACTTGTTTATTACCCACCATTAGTATTTACCCCCACTTGTAGATGCTAGTGCTAGCATAAAACTTGATCAACTTTAGATGGGAATACTTGGTGAAAATGGTTATGAAAACCTTAGAATGATGAGTCATTCTACTGAAATGTTTTGACATGTGTTCTTGAACACCAAAGGATTTTGATGATGAAAATGTTGAGGCATGAGCCTTAGCCCTTTATAAAACGGATGGTTGTCTGGATGAGATACCATTCCAAATTTTACCGTACAACCACAATACCCGAAAATTGGGTAGGGCTTGACTGGAAATTTATATACCTTAGTATGGATTCCCTTGCGGCCAAGATTTGAGCGGAGGCTACCTTGTGAAGATTGTCCACCTGTGCAGTACCGAAGATGACAGTTGGCCATGGTTGAGAGGCCATACTCATAGGAGAGGTGCCTATACTAGGGCATGTAATTGAAAGGTTAGGATTGATTATCCGCATACTGAGTATGGTGAATTCAGGATTTTTCCTCTCGGATGTATCGAATGTTGTGGTGAAAGTGTACAATCTCTACAAAGTGTCAAACTATTCGAATAGCCGCGTCCGCGGTTATGGAAAGTTGGAGTGGCCATACTGTTCCCCCGTCAGATGTTTTCAAAACAACTTATGAAATGGTTTATGACTCTGACTTGACCACAACAGAGTTGTGATATGAAATTCAAGTTCCCACTCAGGTGTTATAAAAATTTCAACTAGTTTTCCTTGCTTCTGAACTTAGTAGAGGTAAATCTGGCTTTTTGCAGAACAACCCTAGAGCTTAGTATCCTACTACAAAAACACCCTTAACTTGTTAGTATTAGTTTGCGAGTACTTAAAGAGTACTCATGGCTTTGTCCCTGGCTATTCCCGTGGCCAGACTATGAAGAGGAGTATCAGGATGACGGACCGCAGGAAGGTTACGACAACTAGGATCATCTCTCATCGTCAGCATTGCCTGTGACCCCAAAGATGGAGCTTCGCCTGCGCTATCGTTATCTTTACGTTATTCTGCTCCTTGAGTTATATTAAGAACTGGATCATGAGATCCTTATTTGTGTAAGACCTTATGTATGGTTTGTAATGGATGATATACTGTGATATCCAAATTTGTTATGTCTCGCAAAAATGGTAATCCTGGGATTGCGATGTATGGCATAACAAGCATCTGGGATTACAAATCCGGGTGTTGACACCGCCTAATGGAGAAGTCGGGCTTCCTATGACTACAGCGTGCGTCGGCCGGGAAATCTCTCGGCCATGGCTTTTCGGTGGAGTTGAGGAGTTGAGGAGGTGGGAATTATCTCTGCCTTTCAAGAGAAATATGTAGGGATTGTTGATGCGTGTGCCTGACTCTCCCGATGGATCAGGGTCAGTTAACTGTCTTAGGACAAAACAACACGATCTTCTTCAGATTCGAGTCCCTCGACTCGAACCCGAAACATATGCTGGCATAATTTGACTCAGGCCGGGGAGGACTTACAGGAGTGTAATTCCAGTGAATTTCAATGATGTACCCAATGCGTTCGTCGGGATTTTTTATCGCGCCTGCTGGCACGGATTCTTACTAGCAGAGCGCAGTAGTGTGCGTTGCCATGCCATCAGATGATATCTGTAGGTCTTATCTTTGCGTCACAGACACATCATCCGAATGTTTATCACCGCGGAGGTGTTTCGGGTGGCCAAGGAGAATGTTGCTTACTTAGCGTTACTTGGGGAAGAGTTGCCGAAAAATGTTTTGCATGCTGATCTGTAGGATCGCAGTCGAAGAATTCATAGGGTGCGCGACCAGTGTTCCCTATGGGAGTAGCCCCCGAGTGTCTGTTCGAGTCGTAGACTCGAGCAGAGACTTTAATTCAACCGTTATTCGGCTTCAGGTCCGTAGGACACAAATTTTTCGGATGCTTGAATCCATTCTCCCTATGGGAGTAGCCCCCGAGTCTGTAGTGGAGTCGTAGACTCGACGTAGGACTCGAAGAAATAATTCAGTGATGTAGTGTTTTGTTCAATTTTCGGGTGCGCGGCCAGCGCTCCTGATAGGAGCAGCCCCCGAGTAGTTAGTCGAATCGTAGATTTGAGTGAGTACTCTTAATTGTATAGCCAAAGAATTGTAACCGTTGCTAGCATAGCTTTTGATGACGTCAGTGCTGACGATCGGTAACCTCAAGCGTCTGCGGCGCCAGAGATGACGTGACTGGACGAACATGGGTCCCACCTTCTGACCTTGAGTTGACCGGTCACGCGCGGCGTGGAGATAATTACGGCGTCGCCTTGATTTCCGCGCGTAGTGGACGGCGTGTGAGCGATGGTTCGCTGCTGTGCTGACATGTGGACGGCCAGATCTTGCAGTTGGCTCTAGGTCTTCCCGATGGACGGTCATCGTGCGTCGTCTTCGTCCTTATAAACATTGGGGAAAAGTTAATTTGTTTTCACCGCAACCATTCTTGTTGCACTGCTCCAATCTTCTTTGAGCTTTCTTGTTGCGCGCTGGAATTCCCTCGAGCATTTCCTTCCTTGATCCTGCATGCTCTCCGCCGGCGCCGCCGCACCACAATGGGGAAGCCGAAGAAGTCCTCCTCTGTAGTTGGTACTAGCGCTGTGGGTGGCAAAAAGGGTTCTGCCGCTGTCCGTGTCACCGACGGTGACTGGCGGCGATCGGAGACGCTTGAGAGTGATCTCAGCAAGCTTCGTGAGCGGGGCTTGATCCCGCAGGATAGGGAGGCCGTCAAACTCCCTGGCAACAAGGTAATTCCCCGTCCCCCTGCTGGGTTTCGGATTATGTTCCTTGCTTTTCTTCTTTGAGGCTTTTCCTTCCCAGTCCACGATTTCCTTCGTGGATTGCTTTTTCTTTATGGTATCCAGATGCATCATCTTTCTCCCAACTCTCTTCTTCATATCGCCTGTTTCATCACTTCCTGCGAGTGTTGGCTCGGTGTCGAGCCGCACTTTGGCCTCTTCCGGAAACTTTATTCCGTGAAGAGGCAATCTGGTTCCGATGGTGTTTATCCCATTGGGGGTTGCATCATCTTCCTCAAATCCAATATTCTATTCTTCTCCTTTTCTATGTCCGAATCTGTCCAGTACTGGCGGAGGCGATGGTTTTACATCCGCGACTCCACGGTGACTGGGTAGCATTTTGGGCATGCTCGTTTTGACCCCTCCCAGAAAATCGAGCCGAAAAGGTCCTCGAAAAACCTGATCTTGGATGGCGAGGTGGTGGAGATTGAAGGGCTCTATCGTTGGGTGGAGGATCTTCAACTGACTCCTGATAAGGAGGTGAATGGTGTGGACATCATCCACACTTTTATCAAACGTCGGGTGCAGCCGCTCCAGGCCAGGGCGCACCCGATGTTCCTTTATTCGGGTCGTCATGATCCGACTAGGGTTTCGGATGAGGAATTATCCAAGGGAGATCTCGACGGGATCCTTCGCCCTCTGCTGAAGTACAAGGCTGGAGAGGACCTTCTGGGGAAGTCGCTGACTTCTCCGTTCTTCGCTTCTCATCCGGTTCCGCAGGTGTAGAGCTGGGATGTGCGCGTAGCGCTAATTTTCGACTGTGTTTGTCTTTCCACCTTTTATGCTGAAATTTTTGCTATATTTTTGCGCAGGAATTCAAGGTACCAGGCATGTCGCCTCCATTTCCTGAAGTATTCCCGAATGTTCCGGACAATGAGGTGGTGGACTCCATGTCCGAGCTGCCGTCGGTGCGATCTCCGGCTGAAGAGGCCAACGAGTCGAGCGAGGATCACACCCGCAAGCGGACGAGGAGCTCCAGCGAATCGTCGGATGCTTCGACTCCTCCAACGCCTAGGAATCTGCTAGGCCTCGAACGTCACAGCGGGGACCATGGGGGCTCTTATTCTCCAATTCCTGCCGTTCCCGTGCGGGCTGTGGCACCGCACCCGCCGGCGAAGCGGAAGAAGGAAGAGAAGAACGAGGAGAAGAAGGGCAGGAAGACCCCTCCTGTCTTTGACTTAAGCGAGCTTGACTCGTAAGTTTCCTCAGTCCTTTTTTGCTTTCTCTTGTCTGTTTGCTTTTGAGGTTTGCTCATTTTTTGTTTTGTAGCCACTCCTCCGATGGCTCCTCCAGTGATGGCGCTCGGGAGATGATGGGGGAGTCGAAGGTTGTTCCTCCTCCTCAGACGGTGGCCACCTCTGAGGGCACTGCTCCGAAACCTTCCCCGCAGGAGGATCGGGTGGTTGTCCCTCAGAAGACTGCGAGCGGACCTTCGGAGTCGCCGTCTAACCACGTAAGTAATTTTTGTTTTCTGCCGCGGGGGGAGCCCCCGAGCCTTTTTGGATGATCCGCTGATCCTTGTTTTTTGCTTCTTGTCTCGGGGGAGCCCCCGAGCGTTTATTGGAGGATCTGCTAATCATTTTTCTTTGAGTCTCGAGGGGAGCCCCCGGGCATCTTTTGTATGCGTAACTTGCTTCTACTCGTTCTTTTGGGCGTAGCCCCCGAGCCGTTCTTTTGACGAGTAGTTCCTTTTGCAGCCTTTTGTGCAAGGCGCCAACCAGCTGGTGCAGCAGCACCTGGCATTGGAGGCCAGCTTCAAACAGCTTTAAGGTATGTTTACGATCTGGTCTTTTTGCTTCTTCTTGTATGTCTTTGTACTTCGATCTAATAGGTGTGTTGCTGACTGCAGAGGACCACAATACCTCTCTCCGTGAGCTTGATGCTCTCAAAAAGAGCCTTGGGCAAACGAAGAAAAAGGCCGAGGTCGCCGTTGGTGCGAAGGAGCGCCTCGAACTGGAGCTAGCCAACGCGGCCGAGGCCAAGGAGCGCCTGCAGCAGGAGGCTACGAACCGCGAGGAGGAGCTTGCCACCGCCACGGCTTCGCGCGATAAAGAGGTAGCCGACAAGCTGATGGAAGCTGCCAAGGCTGTTTCGGGTGAGTTTCTCCGTCTTCCCCTTTAGGCTTCCTTGTCTTTCCTTGTAGTGGTTTTATTTATGCTGCTTCCTTTTGTTTCTTTAGATGCCGCAGGCATTGAGTTTGATCACGGTGCTCTGGAGCACGTAAGTGCTCTGGATGATGCTGCTGGCGGTCAAAGATCGCTGCAGTACCATTGTCAGCTCGCTTGCCAAGGCCAAGGAGGTCCTTGGGCGCTTCTACAAGGAGCTCGTCCCCAAGGGCGTGGTCCTCGAAGATGTCGATGCATTGGCGGATACGCTGTCAGACGAAGCTCCTGCGGCGTACAAGCACAAACAGAAAGGCATCGGCGCATCTGTCGGGCTGGCCATGGCCTTGGCGTCTGGAGCTGAGCTGGATCTTCCTCACGTCACCTCCCGGATGCCGACGGCTGCTGACGGATCCGAGGTAGCCTTCGCCATATATGCTGCTCGCTGTAAGCATTATGGGCCGAAGTTGATTGACCTGCTGGCCGAGTACGCGCTGAGGCAGCAGGGGGAGGCCAAGGCGAGGCAGTCCGACTCCAAAGCTACTCAAGATACAGCTTCGTAGGCTTTGTAGTAGTAGGATAGTTTTAGCTTCTTTTGTTGTAATTAGTTCGATGAACAATCCTTGTGCCACGTAGTGGTTTTGCTGCACGTAATGAATTTTCGAGTTCTGTGCTCCTTCGTCTTCTTATTCATATCCTTGTCTTCTTTTACTCTAGGGGCCTTCGGGTGAAGATCCCGTTGACACTTCGTCTGCGGCGCAGCTGCGGCCATCCCTGGATGGTGCGTCGTAGCTTGTGTTTCTTCGAGACCGCATCCGTAGCCTTGATAAAGAGTTGCTTGCGGTGCGTGGTGTAACACCCTCAGAATCGGACCTATGCAAGTTTGAGCAAAATTCGATAAACCCGCATAGAAACGATTCAAAGGTGCCCACCAGGCACTTTCGTGCGGGTGGAAAACGAAGTAATAACATTACGCAACAGTCCTCGATGGGACCCACAGAACAGATATACATAACAGCGACTCAAAGAGTCAAGAATACAGATATAATATACAAGATCCAAATCACCTTGAAAACGGTAGCGCGTCCGACTACGGACAAGAAGCAAATGGGGCTAAGAGCCCTGAAGAATAACCAATGGCGTCCATAACCCTGCCCAGGCCAAGCCGGAAGGGTAACCCTGCTAACGACGTCGATCTCAAACCTGCTTAAACAAAAGGGGTGCCGACAAAGGGCAAAGGAAAAAGAAGGAGCGTCAGTACTGAGGCCAGTACACGGCGAGGCTAGAATTCGGCGGTCCTCGCCTACATAGGTATGGTGGACTGAAGCGGCAGCGGCAGCATGCACTAAACAACCTATAGAGACTCGCTACAACTGGCGGTGATCAGAGAGGGATGAGAATGACCTATCCGGATCCAACCTGAAGCTATCACCAAGCAAACCCATCCTGGTGTTTCCCCCTCGAGACCAAACGAGGAAGTCAACCGAGAAACTCACACCGTTGGCAGTTTTATTTATTCGGTTATCATTGCATTAATTACTAGTCAGGTATAGATAATCATCCTGATAAAAATAAGCAGTGGGCACTTTTAATTAACCATTCCGTGATAGTGGCAACATTTACTAGACAGATACAGATAGCATGAGATAAACCCAAACCCAGCAGTTGTTGGTACTTTTAATCAGCCATTTCGTTATAGTTGCAATACTTACTAGTCAGATACAATTGTCGCAAGCGACAACCAAACAAGCAATTGTAGGCAGTATTAATTAGCCATTCCGTTGTAGTGGAGCTGATTACTAGTCATTATAAGTCAAATTTATAGCAGTAAACTTTAGTTATGCTTGTCTATGATCGAGATACTGTGCTCCAAGTCGTCCATAACCGCGGACACGGCTTTCAGAAAGTTTTACCCGGCCGGGGTGCACCAATAGCAACACACACTCGATCAACCTCGGAAAAACCAAATCAAAACCCAACGAGGCTTTCACGACAAAGCAATCACAGGATTCAGAAATATTTCAGGGGGCCACCCCTTAAGTAGAACCCGCAACGAAGCCAGCTGACCCCGAGACGGGCTTAAGGTTATGGGGACGGCTGTGAACGACTGGGAACCCGAAAGTGTGGCTGGGCTTGTCGACACCGCGGAATCGTGCCATGATCCTAAACAGTACAGTGTGCTCCTCGCACAAATTAAATAAAGCAGTAGCATGGCATAAGTACAGGATCGTAAATAAAACCTCAAACTAGTTTGTGGCCCCAAGAAATAAGACTGAATCAAGCTCTGGCTCAGGGGGGTCCCATATACCTCCCGGATGTGGATAGCGCGATAAATCAAGGAACAGGTATCAAGTACTCGGGGTCTTACGGGACACAAGTGGGCGTTCGGAAACCAAATATTATCTATCACCCACCGATGCCTCTGCTTATTTCAATTTTAGTTGTTAAACAGAAATTAAAGTGAACAATAAGTAAAACTATGATCATCTCCAACATCAACATGCGGCAATACATCAGCAACTGTGGCATATGACGACACACATCAGCACTTGAGCAAGCAACTACGACGCGCAAGTCCAACTATCTACCAATCAACAAGTAATAGGAGGTGTCCAAGGCAATATATGGCTGCAAGGGATATCACAGGTACGGAATCTAAAGCATCGCAACTCAGATAGCAATAGATCAACAGGAGGGAATAAAGACTATAAAAGTAAGATAGGTAGAAAAGGGGGAGATGCTCGCCTGAAAATATTGTCGAAGGGTTCATCCGAAGATCGGGGCGAAGCTCACAACAACTCAACGGCCTTATCCGCGAAGAACCAAAACACTAGAAGAAACACCGGATGCAATATTTAATAAAACGGCAGAAGATCGGCATGATGCATGTATGATAGATGACATGGCAAGGTGCGATGCAATTAGGTCATATTAAGCGGAACCGGGGTCCCGACAATTAATTAGATGGTGCAAGTTGTTTAGATCCCCGCAATTTAAATGTTGTATTAGCATGGCAAAAGATAGTACCGGGTTCGCTACACATGTTTAAATGAGACCAATATAAGGCTAGATTTGCCCGCATATGGGCCCCATATTTAATTATGAGGTGAATCGGCATAAGGCCCCCAACCACAGATATGCATGCGAGTATGACAATTTAATATGCACAAGTTGTTATTATCTTATAAAATAGAGTTCTCGGAAAAGGGTCACACATTAGGGTTCGGCGATCTTGGGTTCTGGGGGTTCGGGGTTCGACAGGGTCCAGGGTCCGGTCTCGGGGGGAACGTTCTCGGACAACGGAGTAGATCTTGGCGTCTCGGTAGACGAACTTGGCGTGGCGTCGGGGCGCAGCGGGTCCGCCCTGGTCGGTGCCGCTCTTGTCGTTGCACAGATCTTGTCGGGTCCTCGAGGAAGTACTTGTCGCATCCGGGTTCTCGACGTGGCATCCGGGGAGAAGATCTTGTTGCATCCGGGGTCTCAGTTCAGTTCCGCCGGGATCGGTCTTGGTGTCCGGGGATTCTCCAGGTCCGTGGTTCGTCCCTGAGATAGATCTTGGGCACCGGCGTCATCGGGTTCCACCTTGCACATTGGTCGACGGAACGATGCAGATCTTGGGAAGGTTCGGGGTTCCACGGGTTCGACTCGACAACCGGACTCCGGGAACGGTTCTTGGCGTCCGTGTGGAAGATCTTGTCGCGGTTCGCGGGTCGGGTCTTTGGCATAGGGACGACGTTGAGCTTTATATTCCACCATAGGAGTCGATCTCGTGGGCGTCGGAGGGTTCTTTGCTTGCCGGACTAGCTCGAGCCTGGCACCGAGCGACGTGGGGTAGGGGTGTGCAGCAGCGGCTCGATGCGGCCGCGGAAAACCAGAGGCGAGGCGAAACACGACGGAAACCGCTGGCGTGGCAGAGGAACTGGCGCAGCGCGGGCGGCGAGGTGCAGAGGGAAGGTGGGCTCGCCGGGGCGGGACGTGCGGGCCGTGGCCGACGACGGCGGTGGGGGCAGCCGCGGAGGGGAGCCGGGCTCGCTGCGAGACAGGGAGGTGGAGGCAGAGAGCTGGGCGGCGGGGCGGAGCGTGGTGGCGGGCCAGGGCGGTCCGGCGGCGCGGCGGCCGGAGGCGAGCACGGGGACAGGGGTGCGGAGGCAGGGGTCCGAGGACGCGGCGGCGGGGGACGGCGATGCGGCGAGCTCGAGGGCCGGAGGTCGACGGCGTACGCGAGCGGCGGCACGGCGCCAGAGAGGAGAGGGAGAGGCGGCTCCGGCGGCAGACGAGGGCGAGGTCGTCGAGCGGCGCGAGCAGGGGCTGGCGTCGGAGGCAGCGCTTGGGGAGGGGGAGCTCGAGCGGCGGCGCGCGGCAGGGGCGGGAGCGGCGAGGCTCGCCTGAGAGAGAAGGAGGGCGCAGGGGCGTGCGGGGCCGAGCGGGGGGTGCCGGCGAGGGGACCCGCCGGAGGGGAGGAGGGTGGCAGCGGCGTCGGGTGAGGGAGGTTGCGGGGAGGCACGCGCGGGGGTGGAGCGCGTGGGGAGCGCGTGGTGGGGCTGGGGCGTGGGACCGGTGGGTCCAGGGGCAGGCGCGTGTGAGCGGCAGGTGAGGGAGTGTGTGTGCTGCAGCGCGCGGGGTGGGTTTGTGTGGGTGCAGGAGAGAGAGTGGTGTGGGTGGGGTTTAGACTAGGCGAGGTGGCATAGAGTGATAGGCTGAGGGGGAGGGGAGAGATGACGTGGCGAGATCTGATTGGAGGGAGTGAGGTGGAGGCTGGGTTGGGTAGATTAGGTTGGGTGAGTTTAGGATTTAGAGGGTAGGTCTGATTGGACCGATTAAATTTCTGGGGCGGTCGTTCGGGTCAATCGGCCCGTTCGACTGCCCCGCTAAAATAATTAATGTTTTTATTTATTTTAATTGGGCCGTTTGCAACCCGATAGCAGCAAAACAAAATACTCCGGAGACCCGGGGTTTTGCGTTTGGATAAAGATGGGCGTTTGGAAAACAAATCGGGTGTTGCGAAAATAGTTTTAGCAAACAATGCATGATGCTGACGATGCAATGCACAAATTCAACGCGATTTTCTAGTAGTGGTTTTGCGGGATGCCACACGTGGTCACGCCGATGTTTGGAAATCCAAGGCGGATCGAGGCGCTGCCAGAGAGGAGTACTTGATGGCGAAGTTGCTTCGTTTGTCCGAATAGCTTGAGTGTGAGTTTTTCGAGCTGTTGCCCATTACTTCGGATGCGCCTGTTGGCCTTTCACCTTACTCTTTGCAAGTATTGCAGGTGCTAACCTTGCTCCAAGGGAGGAAAAGGAGCGTGTTGTTATTCGGATCAACTGCTTGACTCAGCAGGACATGGAGGTCGGCGGGTTCTTCTGGATGGACCGTGATCGTGCCATGGTCCTTGCGACAGTGCAGGATCATGTCCACCAGGTATCACGGGTGTTGCGTCAAGTGAAGTCTTTGCTGGCGTCGGTTCTGCATGTAATGTTTCCGCTGGATGATGCGTCGTCGACTCTCTCTGGCCTGCTGTCGAAGTTTCGGAGTGTGCATCATGTCAGGGAACTGGTGCGGCATCAGCTCGTCGTGGGGGTGAAGGCCGTGCTCTCCCTTGTGCGGTTACATCGTCCTGATGTAGATCTGTCTGTTGTAGCGGCTGGGCCGCCTCTTCGGCCAGATGGTGGCGAGTGGGATATGCGTCCGCATTACGCGGTTGTAAGGCAATATGCCGAACAAATCGTAGATCTGTTTGAGCAGCGTGCTCGGGTTATTCTTCAGAATAGGTAGGAACTGTAAAAAATATAGATGTAAAATTTGTATTTATTTGACTAGGCGTGTTCTACCCTTCGTTGTGAAGGTTGTGTTGTTGTTTAGCACGTAGTGCTTTGTTTGTATACGTGTCCTTTTCGTTAGCCTGACGTGGTCAGCTACTCAGGTATACACGCGTTATCCTCAGTCGACGAAGTCGTGAGGTGGGGGGAGCCCCCGAGTGCGTTGTAGCATGGAGTAAAATGCGAACATTAAACAAAATTTTGGGGTGAGACACTTAGCTTTATTCATATCGTAATGGAGGAGGTATATTGTTTGGCCAAGTAGCCTTGGCTGAATAGCCTTATTGAAAGTAAAAGAGGGAGGTAGCTAGGGGTAGAATCGTCGCAGTTGTGCGATGTTCCATGGGTTGGAGTATGCGACTCCAGATTCCACGTGTTTGAGGAGATAGACGCCATCTGGGATGACATCAGTGACGATGTAGGGTCCTTCCCATGGTGACTCGAATTTCTTTGGTCGCTCTTGCTTGAGTCGTAGGACCAGGTATCCTTCGACGAAGGACCTTGGGCGCAGCCGTCGGCTGTGGTAGTTGCGGAGACTCTGTTGGTACACCGCTGATCGAGCTGTTGCTATGTCGCACGCTTCGTCGAGTGTATCGATGGCGTATTGAAGTGCAGCCGTCGATTCGGCTTCGCTGTAAGCGACGACCCGTGGGGCCTTGTGGCGTACTTCTGCTGGTAGCACGGCTTCGGCTCCGTGCACCATGAAGAAAGGCGTGTAGCCGGTTAAGCTGTTTGGCGTTGTGCGCAGGCTCCACAGGACCGAAGGTAGCTCTTGTGTCCAAGCAACCTCAAGTCGCTCGAGTGGGCTCATTAGGCGCTTCTTGATGCCAGCACCGACGAGGCCGTTGGCCTTCTCGACCTGCCCATTTGTTTGCGGGTGCGCCACAGAGGCGTATGTGATGTTGATTCCGAGGTCTTCGCAGAAGTCCTGAAATTCTTTGGAGATGAAGTTCGACCCATTGTTGGTGATGATGCTGTGCGGCACGCCGAACCTGTAGACAATGGATTCAAAGAACTTGACAGCAGTTTTGCCCTTTTGGTTAGTGACTGGCATGGCCTCAATCCACTTGGTGAATTTGTCGACTGCGACCAGGAGGTAGACGTGACCTCCTTTCGAGGACCTTGGCAGCTTGCCGATGATGTCGAGGCCCCACTGGGCGAAGGGCCAGGCCAAAGGTATGGGCCTGAGTTCTGATCCGGGTGCGTGTGGTTTATCGGCCAACCTTTGGCACCCGTTGCATCTTCGGACGATGTCCTTGGCGTCGTTCATGGCCGTTGGCCAGTAGAATCCAACTCGTAGAGCTTTGGCGACAAGGGAGCGGCTGCCTGCATGATGGCCGCAGATGCCCTCGTGGATGTCTTGGAGTATGGTTTTGCCGTCACCGATGGTGACGCACCTTTGGTGTACACCCGAAATGATGCGCTTGAACAGCTCGCCATTGATGATGGTAAAGGCCTTGGACCGGCGAGATATGCGCCGGGCATCTGTCGGGCTATCAGGCAGCTCTCCGTCTATCAGGTATCGGAGGTATGGCTACGTCCAGGTTTCTTTGACTGCCATGACCTGCATTAGGTTGACCACAGCGACTTCTGTGTCGAGCTTTTTGGGTCCTTCTTGTCCTTCGGGTAGCGCAGCCCCCGAGTGTTCTGCTTCTTCGGGTGATCCCTTCGGGAATTTCCGTTTTATGGATGGCACGTAGATCTGTTCGAGGAACAGACCTGGTGGCACCCGTGTGCAGGTGGAGCCGATGTTGGCGAGTCCGTCGGCCTCTTCGTTGCTTTCTCTACCAACGTGCCAAAGCTCGCAGCCGTCGAAGCCTCCTTCGAGTGCGTTGTAGAGTGCGCGGTACGCGATCATGTTGGCGGCGTGCGCGTCGCACTCGTTCATCGTCTGCTGGACGACGAGGTTGGAGTCACCGTAGATGACGAGGCGTGTTGCGCCGCAGATCTTGGCCATCCGCATGCCGTGGATAAGGGCCTCATATTCTGCCTCGTTGTTGGAAGCTCGAAACTTCATCCGGAGGACATACTTCATCTTATCACCCCGCGGGGAGGTCAGTATGACCCCGGCTCCTGCTCCGGTTTCGCGCTTGGAGCCGTCGAAGTGCATCGTCCATGACTGTGTCATGTCTGGGGTGTCTGGCAGCTGCAGCTCTATCCAGTGTACGAGGAAGTCCGGGAGGACTTGAGACTTGATCGTGTGGCGTTTCTCATAGACGATGTCTACAGGTGACATCTCGATGCCCCACAGGGCCACGCGTCCTGTGGCCTCCGGATTGTTCAAGATGCTGTTCAGGGGTGCCTCGTTGACGACCATCACCTGGTACTCCTGAAAGTAGTGGCTCAGCCGACAAGCCGTCATGAACACGCCGTAGGCGAGTTTTTGGTAGTGAGGATAGCTCTGCTTTGTCGGCGTCAATACTTCGCTGAGGTAGTAGATTGGGCGTTGGACCCCATGGGTCTTGCCCTCCTCGGGTCGCTCGACCACCAATACGGTGCTGATCACCTGGTGTGTGGCTGCTATGTACATCAGTAGAGGCTCGCGTTCCTTTGGCGTGACCAGGACCGGCGAGGTAGAGAGCAGCCGCTCTAGATCTTCAAATGCATCGTCGCCTCAGGCGTCCCTTCGAATTTGTCTGTTTTCATAGTAGTTGGTAGAACGGCAGAGTCTTGCCTATACGGCTGATGAACCTGCTCAATGCCGCGACTCGCCCGGCGAGCTGCTGCACGTCCTTAAGGTTCTTTGATTTTCGACGTCTAGACCTAAATTCAACGTCCGGATTAACGTTCTAGATAGCCGAATGAAAATACCTTAAAGCCAATAAATTAATGAAGCCCGCTGTTAGACCGGCCCATGGGATGGTGTGCGGGCGGCGCGAGTCCCCGGCAGCACGTCCCGGTGGACTTGAGGTTTTCAACTTGTCAGTAATTTTACTAGCCGTGCATGGATCGCTCATAGCGACACGAGCCTAGGCAGGTGCTTCATTGGCCGGCCCAATAGCAGTTACAATATCTCCTTTTCTGTTCCTTTTACTGTTTGTTATATGAACAAGAAAAACTTTTCAATATCTGAATATTTTTAAAAATCTGAAAATTTCAAAAATTGATATGTTCTGAAATCAATTTTTTAACGTAAACAATTTTTAGACCTCAACAACTTAAATCCAAAACATTTTTCAAAATTCATTTTTTTTCAAATCTAAACATTTTTCAAATGTTAGCATTGTAAAAATGTGTATATTTTTAATTCTAAATAGTTTTGAAAAGCCAAATATTTTTAAAATGTAAAGATTTTTCTAATCCAAAATCTTTCAAATTACGGACATTTTTTTTAAAATTGTCGAAAACATAAAAGAAATAAAAATAAAATAAAAAAGAGAAAAGAAAGCATAAATAGAAAAGAAGACATAAATAAAAAAAATACCTATAAAATGGCCTGAAATCCTTCAGGAGACGCCCCTGCTAGCCTCTCTATGAACGATCTTAGGAAGGCGCACCTTGCATCCAGGTTTGCATGCGGTCTGTCACTTACCTTTGCCCAAGCCACGAAGCAAGCCAAGAAAAACAAACTATTATCTATTCATGTTTAAGGGTGATATGGTTGCTCTAGAGCGAGGATATTGATCCGAAGGTGGTAAATCAGTCATTTTTCTCTGATTGTGTCGATAGGAGGCCGGCGGATCTTCGTTCAAGACATCACATGGATGTCCCTCGAACGACGTGCCACATTGACATGTGTCTTGTTGCGTTCAGTAGACCCATTCATCGACTCACAAAGTTTTATTAGTGATGGTGTTTTTTTGGATCGTCAAAGGCTCGGCATCCCTTTCGTTTCAGTGGTGCTGGAGTTGGACGGCGGCCGCTGGTTTCGGTGGTTGTAAGAAATTCTAGAGATCATTTTGTATTTCTCAATCTTAGGATTTTATCTGCAAAATTTTCAGGATAATTATTTTATCCTGATCTGTTTTTTAGTTTTCATGTGCGTTGTTTCTTGTAACTTGATTTTTTATTAATGAAATACATGGTTGCTAGTAAAAAATACTTTATATACATATTAATAAACATAAATTGTCAAGTTTACTTTCTCCACTTCCCAAATATTAAAGAGTAAAATTTAGCTTAGTTTGACAATCTTTGCCATATCCCCTTAGCAAGTTTTTATTCTAATTACCTCATTTAATAAAAGTTGAACCAATCGTTTTGCAGCAATTCAATAGGTAGGCTCGGGCATCCGATACTGTTGTTTTCGTTCTCACGGGAGGCATACATTTATGAAAAAGAGTCAACGTTCTAGAAATGTCTGGGCATCAGATACTTCCTCTGTCCGCAAATAAAATGTATTTTTAGCCTTGTCATAAACGTTTGACTAACTTTTTAGGACAATGTACCAATATTTATGACACTAAATTAATACCATCAGATTTATTTTTAAATCTAGTTTTATAATATGTCAATTTGATGTAATCTATATTTCTATATTTCTTTATAAAGTTGGTCAAATTTAATTATGTTTGACTTAGACAAAAAGCTAGAAGTATACTTATTTGCGAACGGAGAGAGTATCAGATATCGACAACTATCATAAAGGGAGGCATACACATAGCACTGATTGTTCTATTAGTTTGTCTTAATCCATTTTCTGTCTACTCGGGTACACCTGTTGGATCGGGCCTACATAGCAAAACAAATACTCTCTCTGTCCACTCTGTCCACTAATATAAGACTTTCTTATATTACAAAATAGACTAGCTTCGCACTAAAATAGATAAACCTAAACAAAAAAATACGTCTAGTTACATGCATTTTTAAGAAAAGCTAAAAGATCTTACATTAGTGAGAAGAGGGGGTAACTATTTTTAGCCAATTACACAAAAGAGACCTTCTAATTTCCTATCCCTTTAGTTTTACTCCACCCAATCCCCACCATGACTCTCCATTCCTTCCCGTCCACGACAACTGCAAGCGTCGGACCACACACCATACCTCCCGCACTGGACCGAATGGTAACCCCTCGTGCGTCCCTCCTCCCTTGATCGTCGTCCCTTTTCCTCCAAACACGCGCCACCACTCCCTTCCTCTACAGGCGCCATGGTGAGCGATGTTGCATCCCGTAGATCGAACAAGAGTCGGGGGAGGAGAGAGGTGTAGTGGTGAGTAGAAAGGCACCGGGGGTGCGAGCGGTGCTAGGATGGTTGGCTGGATTTGGGGGCCGATGGAGGAATTCCTTGTTTGGTCGGTGCTTCAGATGTTTCCCATTCGCATCGCCATGTTCTGGTACTATAAGGGCCTGGTCCTCAAGCCCGCTGACAATCTTGGTGTCTTACGACGATCCCAAAGCCGTCATGGCCAATTCTGTCCACGTATGGATTTTGGTCGCGTATTTCATGCGCGTGTGGGTGCAGAGGCCAGGGGCGACATGGGGACGTGCGAGCTCCAGCGAGCAGCGGTGCGGCCGAGCGGCAGGCACATGCGCAGTCAACGCCAGAAAAAGGCCCCTATCCCCTTTAGTCACTCCCTAATCTTTGCCATGCAGACCTAACAGGTGGACCGAGCTATCAAAAAAACGGTATTTAACACAATTTAATCAGGCAGTCAATGCTATGTGTCACATGCCTGCTCCAATATCGGTAATTTTTTGACAAAAAGACAAAAAAACCAAAATCGGTAGTTATGGGGAGTGGAGTTTTGGCTCACGAGTCCAGATGGTCCTGTGATCTGGAGTATTGATTTTCACCTCGGGATTCATGATTCAGGTTCTGACCCTGGCCCAGCGCAGAACCGTGAGTGAAATGGATGGGCTGACCGTGGATATATGGACCTGCGGAACAGTTTAGCGCGAGTACTACCGTGATGACATTAGCTGACTACTCCCTCCGTCCGCAAATAAGTGTACATCTAGCTTTTGCCTAAGTCAAAGATAACCAAATTTGACCAATTTTATAGAGAAATATAAAAACATATATTATATCAAATTGACATATTATGAAACTAGATTAAAAATAAATCTAATGGTATCAATTTAGTGTCATAAATGTTAGTACATTGTCCTAAAAAGTTAGTCAAATATAGTAAAGTTTGACTTAAGACAAGGCTAGAAGTACACTTATTTGTGGACGGAGGGAGTATACGACAATGAATAGTATATTTATGCTGAGTTGGAGAAGAGAGAAGGGGAGTAGGATCTCATGCAAGAGCCAGCTCTAGCACGTGTTTCTAATCGCTTTGTGAGAGTAAACATAGGACCAAGTATATTATTATAGTTTGTTACTATTATACATTTTGGCTACTAAGTTGACTATAGATGACATGACACTATCTTAACCAGCAGTTGGCTATACTATTGTTCTTGCTCTTAGAGTAAATACAATAAAATCCAGTCAGTAAGCTATAAAACTTAAACTAGTATATTTATGTTTAGTTGGATCTCTTAGCGGTTGCTACTAGGATTATTTCGTCCCCAGCAGAGAGATCGAGCAGGTCGTCTACAGGCAGCTGGTGCTGAAGCGTCGTGGAGGGGCTGGGAAGAGAGCGCGACCACACCGACGCCATTACTCAAGAAAAACGGAGTCCCCCATGGATCCAGTGAATAGGTTCGTTCGGGAAATTTTTATTTGTTGGTCAGTACTAGCTAGGAGTAGCTCCCAAAATCTTGTCCTGGATTTTGACTACCCGCATATCCTCCATTATTCAGTTTGGCTATCTACGAAGGAGAACAGAGGCAGCCGCGAATGTGCGGTCGAGAGGGAAGATGGCGAGTGCAGCCATGTCGGCTCGGTTGAACCGGATCGATCGGAGTTGGGCATCGTACGAGCTATGGGTGCTGTGGTTGAGAGCGGACCTGACGGGCAAGCTGATTCCGCACTATCCACTGGGAAAGTGAATCCCCACTATTCCGGGTGGATAATGAGGTAGTATAGCTTAACATCTCGGATGAATTAGTTGATTGAGTAACTGAGTCCATGGTGTAGACAGGACCCAGCTTTGTGGATTCGATCTGAATTATCATGCTATGATTTTGACATGGTGTGTTGGTCTGTCAGTTAGCAATACTTGTTTTGTCGATGATACAGTAAAATCTCAGGGCTGAGGGCTAACAAATTATAGGCTGATATGGCCCTGTTTGCTAAGTATGTCTACTTTGTGTAGTTTTTGTCAGACTGGTGCAGGAAAATTAGGAGAATTAACAGCTACAAATTCGTGCTGCGCCGCTGCTGTATGCTAACCGTCGCTCAACAGTACAAGAAACTCGCACTACGGTTGTACCGCCAAAAACAAATGACCTTCGGATTGATTGCTTCACAGATGTGGACCATGTGTACTGTACATAAAGGCCAGAAGAGTCAAAATACTCGGGAGAAGAGAAATACAACAGCTGCCTCAATCCCATTGGTCTAAGCTGCAGAAACATTTGGAGTCGGAAGCCAAATTGAATATCCGGTAGTTATATGACAACAATGTCTAAAGCTGAGGAAAATGATAGGACTCCCCCGTGGATCTATCCTCCGGGTTTCCTCAGGCACGTGGGGATGGGTCCCGCTTACGTTCTACCTTCTCCTGCCTGGTTTCTTTTCTTGGAACTTTAGGGCATGTTTGATTCAAAAGATTTTAAAAGCATAGGAATAGAAAAACCGTTGGAACGGTATATCATGATATGTGAAATCCTACAGGAACGAATAACGCAGGAATTAGCTGCAGAAGTCGTTTGATTGCACCACAGGAAAAACGCAGGAAATTTGTATATAGATTGAGTACATGGGTATAGTTGTCATAGACACATAGGAAATTTTCCAAGAGGTCTAACCTCTTGTTAGAAATCCTATAGGATTGTAGTGTAGGAAAGGAATCCATCGGAATTTTGAAGGGTTCAATCCTTTGATTCAAATGGCCTCTAAAGGAAAAATTCCTATGGGTAAGAATCCTACAAAATTCCTTTGTAAATCCTTTGAATCAAACATGCCCTTATTTTCTAATCTCTACTGAGAGGAAAAATGTCAACGGCACCACCGCATCCACTCCCTGCCGCCACGCAGGCCGTCGACCCGCCCTACCGCTCGCCCTCACCGCCGATGGTCGCCGGACTCGAGCTCTCTCTGTCGTCGGTCGTTCCCTCTGCTCACCATAGATCGTGTCCTTGAAGAGGCCTCACGAGCTCGCTTGTCGCTGCCTGCACACATGCAAGCACGCTCGCGCCTCGCCGGTGAGGTCGCCCTCAGTGCCACTGGCTTACTGCCTGCGCGCTCGCTCGCCATCCCCTGCATGCTCGCCTAGAACCTGGGCCTCCACTCGCCTAGAACATGCGCGGTGCTGCGCCGACATGGAGGCCGTGACGGTGGTGCTCCCGTTTGTCACCGGAGATGGACTTCACCACGGAGGTGCTCCCCTCTCTCCCAACTCCGGCAGGAAGGGCGATTCGAGATGGCGTATCCCGTGCATGCTACCTACAAAGAATGAATTTGCTACCGACGGTCGGCACTGTTGCTATCCATGGTTGGCGACGTTGCTACCGATGGCGGGTGGCTTTTTGCTACCATGGGTATAGACTGTTGCTACCGACAGCACACGGCTCTGCTACCTTGGGTCTACGATATTGCTACCATGAGTGCATGATGTTGCTACCTTGGACGAAGTGGGGCTGGTTTTGCTACATAATCATTTATGTTTTGTTATGTATTTGTTTCGGTTTTGCTACATTGATGTTCACCAAATGCTACACTTATTTCTGCACCTATGAATTTCGACGAGATCCTGGCGATATCTCAGGCGAAAAAAAATTGTACACTAATACAAATATTTTGCTACAAATGTTCTCCGATTTTGCTACATTAGCATAATTCTTTTGCTACATAGTTTCCGGAAAAACTCCGGTGAGGTCTACCGGTGAGTCTCCGGCGAGGTCGGATATGCTACATCAGCACATCTTTTTTGCTACACGGTCGCCGGCGAGGTCCAGTCTGTTTTTCTATTTTTTGGACTAAACCGTTTTTTTCTACATGTAGCAAAATCAGGACGTTTTGTAGCAAATCGGGATAATTTATAGCAAAAACGGGAATCTCAATAAGAAAAATAGACACGTGTCGCAGGGGACCCGAGGGATCGGGGAGAGTTATCCCGCGGGGGACGCGTGGGGCTGCCCATAGTTTTATGTCATTTTCTCTCACGTATCAAATCACTCAAAATAAATTGAACCGATCACTATTTCTGCATCTCTTTTATGGCAGTGAACATGGCATCCTGTCTTAGCACGCTAGTGCCAGTGTCATTCTTATTGTTCACGGGCGCACATAATGCATTTTCCTGCCAAACTGAAAAAAAGAACATAACAGTAAACAACCCATGTTGGGCCTGCCCACCAGCGTTAGTTCGTGGGCATCGGTTCCGTAGTAAGCGTCGGTAGGAATCATTCTAGTTGGACGTCCCGCGAGCAGCATATACAGAATTTAAGCCTACAGTCCATGCTCACTGGGCTGAACAGCGCGTGGGCCTATGAAAATACTATGAGGCTAGCTAGACGATCTGATTGCACTCTTAGTCTCTATATTGCCATATTGGTATCACAAAATAATACTTTCTTCGGTTCATTAATATTCTTAACTTTATCAAAATTCGTATGTATCTAGATAAATATTTAGATTAGATTCGTATTTAAACAACGTTAAGAACACTAATATGAACCCGAGATAATATCGGACTACCGGTAGGAGCAACTACCATCCTTTTTGCTACTAAGAAAAGCCTAGAAATATCTTTGTGTTACAGAGACTACAGTCTTATTCCCTTGGAAAAGGTCTTGTTGAACAACCAGATATATTGTATGGCAGTGCATATCAACCACAAACCGACTGGTCACAGGTTTATGAAAAAAAAAACATCTTGGTTACATAAATATCATGCATATCAAGTTCGACACGCACAAGATATGTAGAGAGAAGTCTTAAGACAATGAAAATGAACTAGCGCATCACCAACGCACTCGCCATGCCCCACCATGAAAGGTACAATGACATGGACTGCTATGGGCATGGTTGTACGAATCTACAAAACACCACTTCCCCTGCTGCTATGCACAAGATGGTTGTAGTAGGCTACGAGCATGCATGAAGAAACTTATCATTCTATCAATTTGGTTTAACTTGCTTGTTAACTTCCGATTTCATGAGACGCAACCTGCAAACCGTAGATAGAAAAGCAGATATCAATACTTGGACGAAAAAATAAATACATGGATGGACCGAGCGTCCCTCCAACCAGCCGCCAAGGCTCGTTGACCGTGCAAATCTTATGTTTTTATAGTGATTTTATCTGAAAGAAAATACATCTTAAGCTCGTTCGCGCAGGCTTCCAAAAGTTTTTAGGTTCTTCACTGAATATGTAGACTGTAAAAGCGATGTTATGGTAAACATATACTCCTATAATACATGTGCAAGCAACAAAACGCATCATGCAGCATGCATGTACTGCATATGCTAGGCAAGCTTGCATCAGAAAAGAAAAGGAAGAATATATTTGTGAAGTCCCCCCCCCCCCCCCCCTTAATTTTGAAAAATATATTAGTCTTGTTTATGTGATCTTACTTTTCTAGTTGTGCTAAGTCATACGCGCGATACAAAGTTCGGTTAGAGAAAGAAAAGCAAAATATTTGTCAAGTTTATTCCATCACTATAGATGGTATGGTCGAAAGTCGTAGCGAAAATGTAGTACACATACACCCAACGACCAAACGGTCGCAATTACCCCCTCCGTTTCAAAATATAAGATGTTTTAGGTTTGTAAAAAAATATCTAGACTTGTTTTAATACGTAGATTTACACCAAACTTGAGTGAACCTACATTCTAAAAGAAATTTAAATACATTTGCTTCACAATGCTAAAATATCTTATATTTTAAAACAGAGGGAGTATTCTTTGGTATCTTTTTTTTCCGTTTGAACTGGATACTCCACTGCCTGTCGTAAGGACGTTGCGTTTAAAGAACGCGGGTGTGTGGATGAGAGACGTCAGCATGTGCCTGTTGTAGAGTTGCACAACAGGCGTGTTGCCGGCTAAAAAGAATAACGTAACCTATTCCTACTATGCTGTTTTGATAACTCTTTTAGGTCCCATATATCTTAGTCCCTCTATATTCTAAAAAAGAATATCACGGTTTTTTTAAAGATTAGTATATATCTATCTATCTATCTATATATATATATAAATATATATATATATTAAAATACGTCTAAATATATACGAAACTAGCTAAATTTACGACCTGACAGTACATGTAGTACTGCATGATAGTGCGATCTCTATGGGCGTCGGCGCCGATCGGCTTGTGGTCATATCCCTTGCCGCCGCGCGGGAGGAAAAAAAGAAAGATATGGTCAGGGCGACCAACCTGCAGCTCGATTCATCCATCCACCGGGCGTCGTCATTTGGCGTCGCGGACTGCAGGTCGGGAGGAGGGTCCGCGGCGGTTGGACTCGACCGCGCTGTCAGGGAGGGGCCGATCCAGCGGGAGCTGGCCGCTTCCACCGGCCGGCGGTTGTTCGCGGCGGCTGTTCCTGCGCGACGCTTGCCGCTCGTTGCTGACGCCTAAGAGGACCTCCTGGACGAAGGAGAGCTCGACGCCGTCGAGGAACGCCGCGTGACGCTCTTCCGTCCACCCCTCGCTGCGCGCGAGCACGGCGAGGTGATCGTCCATCCGGTCTACTCTAGGCTCTTCTCGACGACGGGCGCGCCGGCGAATGTTATATGAGGTCGCACCACCCACCCCCGGCCGGAGAAAAATATCTAGCGAGCGGACAAAGCTCGCCCTGGCAGGAGTACTAGCTAGCACTCTACTATATTTAAAGGCCACGTCAAAGTGATTCAGCATGGCGGTACCAGACTGGCGGGGCCACCAGGAACGCGACGTGCGGCGTGTACCCATGTACCGCCGAGGCCTTATCTTCGGAAGATATTTTCGGCTGCGAGAGTGAGAGATGCGGCCATGCTAGTCCTTTGGAGCAAAAGTGCGGCACACTTTTTAGACGAGAGTTTCGCGCTTTTCCTGTATTGACTTCACGGCGTATGCTGTGTCAAGGGTCCGCAAAAATATCTTGTATCCGACCCCTCCTTGCCTCGCAGAGTCGCAGCCCATGTTGTGCCTTGTACTCATATTCGGTTCTTTTAGGTTAACTGCTAACGAGCGAGCGATCAAACAGGCGCAGAAGATCGATCTCGCCTTGCTGCATCTGGCTGGCCGAATGAACGAAACGTCCTCAAATAGGCTTTTACCCACCATATTAATATAGGCAATCAGAGTATCCTCACTCGTTGGTAATCCGGACCTATTTTAGACACGGTTCAAAAAACCGTCCAAATTAGCGATTAATCGCTACTGGGACCTGATCGTATCGATTACCACTAATTATTTGTGTTAATCGTTTAGCCGGATTAATAGCTTTGACACTCCCATTAATATGTATACTCCCATTAATATGTATGTTCCCGATTAATTATTACACTTGATCAAAAAGGTTACAAAATTATCGACACATATCGTCCATCCATCCGCTAGCCCGCCCTAATGAAGTAGGTTTTGCGAAGCTTCCGCTCGATCCCTGCCTCCGGGAAATCGATTTCCGCCATCACCAACTAGTTCCTTGTCGTTGTTGACAAGTTTCTCGTAGTTGCTGACCAGACCTCAGATACAAGAGTTCGAGCGCCTTGAGGATCTCATCCAGGAGCTCGAGGCTGACTTTAATAGGGTAGGTGATTGAGGTGCAAGAGGAGTCATACGTGTTTTAGGTGCTAATTTTTGTAGGTTGCACCGATTAATAACCGATCGGTTAAATCAGTTAATTGTCCAAATTCCGATTAGTCGCTACTCACAAGCCAACCGAGCAGTTAACGATTACCGATTTACTTACCATTGACTTTAGCCATGACGAAACTAGATTTCGGCCTCGGAACGCCGCGTTTCCTAGTCGTTCTCAGGCCAAATTCCCGCGTTCGGCTAAAATTCAACAAATTCCGACAAACTTTGGGCGACTATAGGAGGTTTTCATTAATTAAGGGTAAATACATATATATTACATAAAATTCGGGCGAACACCCGAATTTAAAATGCATTTAGACTAAAAAATAACTAAATAACTAAAGAAGGCCGAAGCCGCCTCCGATGCCGAGGCCGACACCGCTTCTACATGCCGAAGTTGTTATAGAAGCAGGTGTAATTTTTGATGTTCCATGCTTGTTTTATATCATTTGTGTTATGTTTTGTCTACACTTTGAGGTATTTTTATACACTTCCTGGTACTAACCTATTAACAAGATGACACAGTGCCAGTTGCCTGTTTTCTTCTATTTTTGGTTCCAGAAAGATAGAAATTCAATATTCTCGGAATTAGACGGGACAAAAGCTAAAGTTATTATTTTTCCCAGATCAACACGGAACCATGAAGCAGAGACGGAGTAGGGCACCAGGGTGGCCGCACCCCCATAGGCGCGGGCCAGCCCTGTTGGCGCTCACAGGGGGTGTGGGCCCCCCTAGACCTCCACCGACCTTGCCTCCTTCGCCTATAAAAATCCCCTGGGGAGAAAACCCTAAAACATCCATCATACTTCTAGACAAAGTTCCGCAGCGCCGCCGCCACAGAAGGGGAGATTTGGGGAACATAAAGTCTCTGTTCCGGCACCCTGCCGGGACGGGGAAGTGCCCCTGGAGCCATCTCCATCGCCAAATTCATCACCATTTCTGATTCCTATGATGAGGAAGGAGTAGTTCTTCCTCGAGGCTAAGGGCTCTACTGATAGCTATGTGTTCATCTCTCTCTCTCTCTCTATGCATGATCTTGTTGTGGTCATGAGCTCTATAATCAAGTAGATCTACTCTGTTACTCAAGTGCTTCAATAGATCTCTGCTCTCCCCATGTGTGTGAAAGTGATAGCGTGCACGCCATGGTGGCAGTTAGACTAGAGTCTACATAAATACTCATCGTGCTTTAATAGATCTATGCTTTTCTCCACGCGTGTGAAAGTGATAGTGTGCACACCGTGTGTGGCACTTAAGCTAGGTTACATATATATCATGAGTTATATTTGGAGTTGGATGTCTCTATGAAATTATGGTGTTTGTTAGAACCATCTAGCGCTCAAGGTGACAGTGTGGGGTTATCTAGATTGGGAAGGCGGACTTTGAGGTGTGCTGTTATAGCCCTACCATGGATTAGAGTATCCAACCGGAGAGTAGTTAAGGGTAGTATCATGAAGAGAAGATATTTATATGGGAGAGTGTTCACTAGTGAAAGTATGATCCATAGGCCTTGTTTCTAAGCATTGAAACACCGTTTGCATCTAGATCTATTGCATGTTTGCTTGCTTCCATCTTTATTTCAGTTTGCTTTTAGTCTCTCCCACGTCAACAACAAGTCAGAAGCTCTTTTCTGGCACCGTTACCACTTGTATTTCACTATCTCTTCACCGAACTAGTGCACCTATACACCTGACAAGTGTATTGGGTGTGTTGGGGACACAAGAGACTTCTTATATCTTGATTGCAGGGTTGCTTGAGAGGGATAACTTTGACCAATTCCTCCCTGAGTTCGATAAACCTTGGGTAATCCACTTAAGGGAAACTTGCTGCTATTCTACAAAACTCTGCACTTGGAGGCCCAACAACCGTCTACAAGAATAGAAGTGCGTAGACATCAAGCTATTTTCTGGCGCCGTTGCCAGGGAGGAAAGGTAAAAGGCACTCACACACGTTACCCCACGGCAATAGCAAGCTAGAAAGCTATTTTGTGGCGCCGTTGCCGGGGAGGTAAGGTAAAAGGTACTCACATCCTCCGGTGTGAGTGCTCGAAGTTATTTCCTTTAGATTCTGCAGTTTTGTCTTTTTGTTTCTTGTTTTCACTAGTTAGGCTTAATGGAAAACAACAACAAAATTAGAGAGCTCTATAGCATTTATCTTGAGTTAGGACATGAAGTGTTTGAACAGAAAATTAAAAAACCTATGGAGCTTTGTTTGCATGCTAATATCAATGTTATTAGTATGAATTCTTTGGACACCTTTATTGCTAATGCTATGGAAAAGTCTAAGCTTGGGGAAGCTATTTTTGATGAAAATGATCTTTTTAGTCCCCCAAGCACGGAGGAGAAAATTTACTTTGATGATACTTTGCCTTCAATATATGATGATTACAATGATGAATATGATATTTTCAGTCCACCTACTATTGATGAGAAAATCAATTATGATTACAGTATGCCTCCTATATATTATGATTATGGTGATGAGAATAATAATGATAGTTATTTTGTTGAATTTGCTCCCATTACAATTAATAAGAATGACTATGATTATGTGGAGAGTAATAATTATTATATGCATGTGGCTCATGATAAGAATGTTTTATGTGATAGTTATATTGTTAATTTTATTCATGTTGCTACTGAAAGTTATTATGAGAGAGGTAAACATGGTCTTATACATCTCAAAAATATTAAGTTTCCCCTATTTATGTTGAAAATCTTGAAGTTGCACTTGTTTTGCTTTCCTATGCTTGTTGCTTTGTGCTTGCATGACTTGTTTCTTTACAAGATTCCTATGAATAGGAAGTGTGTTATACTTAAATGTGTTTTGAATTTTCTTCTTGATGCTCTCTTTTGCTTCAATTCATATTTCTTATGTGAGCATCTTCTCAAACTATCAAGTCTAACTTAAAGACGTTAAAGAAAAGTACTTGTTGGGAGATAACCCAAGAGTTTTCTTGAGTCTTGAAAGTTATTAATTAAGTAATAACCTATCCTTATCCTTTTTGTTTGTTTTTTGTGCCAAGAATAACCTCTAATGAGAGGGAAGTAAGATTTGGGGAGTTGTTGTCCCGAAACAAATTTTTGTTCTCTATCTTAAAAATTCTTGAGGAATCTCTGTAAGTCGTATTAAGCTGATATTTTGTGAATAAATCCCCTAGTATGTTAGCTAACTTTAGTTAGTTCAACACTTTTTTATTTGAGCAACAGAAGGTTTTCAAAAAAATCGGTTTCTACCTGCTGGTCTGTTTTGACAAATTTTTGCCATTATTTGCATTTGCTTCTTATTGATTCCTTTTTGGGTTCTTTTTGGGAAATTGAGATTTTTGACGGAATTGCTACAGTATCTTGTGTTTTTAGTGAAATATTTGCTATTCTAAAGCTAAACCCAATGGTCTATTATCTTTTGAATACACTAATATTGCTAATGAAGATTGTGTGAAGTTTTGTATGAAGGGAAAATTTCAGGTGTAGAGAGAGAATGATGTAATGAGATGAAGAATGGACAAAAGCTCAAGCTTGGGGATGACACCCCGTGTCACCCCAAGAAATATTCAAGAGGTACAAGCGTCAAAGCTTGGGGATGCCCAAGGCATCCCCTTCTTTATCAATAAAAATCGCAGGTCTTTCTAGACACTTCGTTTTTATTGTTTCATGCACTATTGTGTTGTTCTTGGTGACGAGGTTTGATCTCATCAATGCCAATTGTTATGGACTTGGGTTTTGGAGAAGATGGGGATGTTGGATATCGTGGAACGGTTAGCAAACAAGCAACACGGGGACACAAGGTTTACCCAGGTTTAGGCCCCCGGAGGGAAAACCCTACTCCTGCTTGTCTGCTCTTGATTATGGCGGAACCGAAGGTTACAGGGGTGCGCAAATGCAATCTGGCGTGGAGGTGTGTATGCGAAAGTATGAGGAGAAGATCTAGGTCGTGCCCTCCTAGCCTTTATATAGACTCAGGCAGGTCCCGGGCATAGACCTAGTCGGTTACAGGTTCTAGGGTTTTACCCCTTTGAATTTCCTATCTACTCTAGTCTTGCTCTCCAAGGATCCGAAAGCGTCATGGGCCTTGGCCACCCGAAAATCTTCATGGGCCAGCGTGTATTTTCCGTGGGCCTTCCTTGGGCTGTACTAGGTATGCTGAGATCGTGTACCCGCGGGGTATAACCATGTTAGTAGCCCCCGAGTGTTCAGTCGAATCGAAGATTCGGCTGAGGACTCTTCAATATTTCGGGTGCAACTCTGTCTTTCAAGAGAATGTGTAGGGATTGTTGATGCGTGTGTCTGACTCTCCCGACGGATCAGGGTCAGTTAACTGTCTTAGGACAAAACAACACGATCTTCTTCAGGTTGGAGTCCCTCAACCCAAACCCGGAACATATGCTGGCGTAATTCGACTCAGGCCATGGAGGACTTACAGGAGTGGAATTGCAGTGAATTTCATTGATGTACCCAACGCGTCCGTCGGGATTTTTCATCGTACCTGTTAGCACGGGTTTTTACTAGCAGAGCGCAGTCGTGTGCGTTGCCAGGCCATCAGATGATATCTGTAGGTCTTATCTTTGTGTCGCAGACACATCATCCGAATGTTTATCACCGCGGAGGTGTTTCGGGTGGTCAAGGAGAACGTTGCTCACTTAATGTTTAGTTGGGGCAGAGTTGCCGAAAAGTTTTTGCATGCTGATCAGAAGGATCGCGGTCAAAGAATTCATAGGGTGCGCGACCAGCACTCCCTATGGGAGTAGCCCCCGAGTGTCTGTTCGAGTCGTAGACTCGAGCGGAGACTTTAATTCGGTAGTTGTTTGGCTTCAGGTCCGTAGGACACAAATTTTTCGAATGCTTGAATCCATCTTCCCTATGGGAGTAGCCCCCGAGTCCATAGTGGAGTCGTAGACTCGACGTAGGACTCGAAGAATAGGTCATTGGTGTAGTACCTTATTTATGCCTCGGGTGCGCGGCCAGCGCTCCTAATAGGAGTAGCCCCCGAGTAGTTGCTCGAATCGTAGATTCGAGTGAGTACTTTTAGCTGTCAGCCGAAGATTTTCTGTGTGCGCGACCAACGCTCCAGTTTGGAGTAGCCCCCGAGTGTCTGGTGGAGTCGTAGACTCGGGCAGAGACTTCGAGTCTTGAATCGTGCAGTTGTAGTCGGTAATCTCGTGGGCGTACCGCTGACCCGGAAGTACATCGGGTGCGCGACCAGCGCTCCTGGTAGGAGTAGCCCCCGAGTGTCTAGTCGAGTCGTAGACTCGAGTGGAGACTTATGCGAGGAGAATCCACTGACCTAGAAGTGCATCAAGTCAGCGTCTCACACATAAGGAGCCAGAAGTCAACGTAGCGGAGTCGTGCAACATTTAGCCGGAAGGACTCGATGTTGGGGATGAAGTCGACACCGTTGCTTCTTTCGGGTGCGCAGTCAGCGCCGCTTTTGTCGTTGATTGATGTGGTCATCCGAGGAATACGTCGACTCGGGTCTTGGCATTTGTCGACTCCTTTGGAGGACCCGATACAATAGCGAGATATAATTTCGACGTCCCTGTAGACTGCAGAAAACATGAAAATTTGTGAAGTACTTGTATCTTGCAAGAAATATTTGCCTGTCGGCTTGTATAGTAAGATTCTGGTGCCGATCGAGTCGACACTTTTGCACTATATGCTAGGCCTTTTCGTTAGCCTGATTACCCTTAGTCTCAGTACCTTGTCGAGGCACTCGGAGTTCAAGGATTCGACGGTCAGGCAGAATCAGCTACTCGGGCTGTCGCGTTCGAGGTGCTCGAGTGCGTGGAGCCGATGGCACATTAGGTTACTCGAAGAGGGTGCATCCCCCGAGTGTTTCGAGTGTGAGTTAAAAATAAAAGAAATCAGCTCTAAGTAGAGGGAAACTTAGCTTTGTTGGTAGTTGTCGTGTACGGAGTCGACGCGGTAGAGGGTCGCGCACGGACGTGGTTAACGCGGCAGACCACGATCATAGCAACGACGTGTTCCTGGGGTCGATGGGGACAGCGAGCTCTGCATCCGAAGATTGTCGCAATCGAAGACCGCACCGGGTCGCCGCACCCGAAGGATGCAAAGGGTCACTACATTCGAAGAATGCAGGGGATCACCACAGCCAAAGAACGCGGCTTGTTGCCGAAGCGGAGGTAGCCCCCGAGCCCCCGAGTCATTGAAGCCAAAGATCGTAGAGGATCGCCGGAGTCGAAAGTGGCAACGAATCACGCGGCGGACGTAGTCGACGCGGAGGACCGGAGTCGCATGGTGATGAAGAGTTGCCGCATCCGAAGAATCGACGGATCGCATGGCGGAGGCGGCGCAGCCCCCGGGCGTGGAATTGATGTGGTCGATGTATCCAAGGCGGCACTCGAGAGCTGATGCGGTGGACCGGAGTCAACGCAGCAGCGGGTCACCGAGACCGATTTCCGCAATCGAAGATCGCAGAAGGTCGACGTAGTCGAAGAGTATGCGGGTTGTCACGGTCGAAGACATCAGCGATTCATCGGAGTCGAAGGCAGCAGGTCACTGAAACTGAGGAAGCTCCCGAATCACCGGAGCAGAAGGAGCCCCGTGTCTGCGTGATAGAGTTGGCGTAGCTCACTTCAGCAAGTACCTTGGTCAATATCTTTTTTGAAGCATGTGATTGGCGCTTCCAGCCGCAGAATCCATGCCTATACGTAGCTTCAAGTACATGGTCTTCACATGGAGTAGAGCCCTTGGTTAATTCAAATTGGATTGTCGCTGTATAAGCACAAATAGTCTATTGCTTATTTTTTATCTGACGCGTACTCCAAGATAACCGTAGCATGAAGATAAACGGCAATTCAGACTTGGCAAGGACCGCACGCGAACTCAATCTTCACGGAAAGTAACTCTGCACTTGGTGGCCTAAATTCCATGCCGTGGCTAGTGGTGCACGATTGATTTGCTTTCTTTTTTCCACGTGAAGTAGTACTCAAATCCAACTTGGACTTTTCTTGAGATTTGCCTGGTACCTCGGATCCAACTTGGCTGCGTACTTCCTCTTGTTCCAACCCATCATGCAACGGATCTGAAGAAAAAAAGAAATCGCTACTGGCTGGAACTTTGAGACCCCAAACAAAGCAACCATAATTTTGTGGCGACGCCGAAGTAGATTGTCCGCTAGAGATCATGCCCGGATAATGATGCATGGAAGTCGAAGTAGATCTGTTTCTCGGTAGATGTCGAGTTGTAGATCTCTTTAGTCGGGACCGTCACGATCGCACAATCAGCGCCCCCGTTTCCCACAGACGGCGCCAATTGACGAGGTTTGATCTCATCAATGCCTATTGTTATGGACTTGGGTTTTGGAGAAGATGGGGATGCTGGAGATCGTGGAACAGTTAGCAAACAAGCAACACGGGGACACAAGGTTTACCCAGGTTCAGGCCCTCGGAGGGAAAACCCTACTCCTGCTTGTCTGCTCTTGATTACGGCGGAACCGAAGGTTTCAGGGGTGCGCAGATGCAATCTGGCGTGGAGGTGTGTATGCGAAAGTATGAGGAGAAGATCTAGGTCGTGCCCTCTTAGCCTTTATATAGACTCAGGCAGGTCCCGGGCATAGACCTAGTCGGTTACAGGTTCTAGGGTTTTACCCCTTTGAATTTCTTATCTACTCTAGTCTTGCTCTCCAAGGATCCGAAAGCGTCATGGGCCTTGGCCACCCGAAAATCTTCATGGGCCAGCGTGTATTTTCCATGGGCCTTCCTTGGGCTGGACTAGGTATGCTGAGATCGTGTACCCGCGGGGTATAACCATGTCACTTGGAGCGTCTTAGTTTTCATTTTTGGTTTTCTTTTGTTTAGTTTGCTTGAGTAAGTTGGTTGGATTACATCACACTTCTTTTGTAGAGACACACACTCTGTTTTCATTGCCTAGAACACTCTAGTTTTCATTCTTATTATCTTGTGAGTGTTCTCTTTTGCTAGCACTGTGTTTAGCCTTAGTTTTCTTGTGCTTTCAGCTTAGAACTTTTTAGTTCTTATTTTTGGAATTGTGAGACAAGCTCATTGATCTTTATTGATTATTATCTTTGTGAGTTGTTTCAAATAAGTCCATTGGTGTTGGAGAGTGGAAAGTTCTTTCTTGAATAGTACAAGAGGAGCTTGCTTTGACTGTGGCTTAGACTTTATCATGTCATGCTAGATGTTGTTTTGACCTTATGCTTAGTGATTATTGCTATAGCATGACTTGTTCCAAACAATTGGTATTGCTTAGTGTGCCTTGAAGGAATCATGCGTTGTTTTAGCATACAAAAGCTTAGTACTGTGGTATTCTCCTTTGATTCTTTGTTTGGGTTGACTTTGCACATGCTCACACAATGTTATGACTATGAACCAGTCACCTTAGCCTCTATGATCATTTAGTTTTTGACTTGTGATACCACTTTATGCTTCGATTAGTAATGTTTTGTCGCTCTACATGATTATGGCCATTATTGCTCTATTAGTTGGTCGCCCCCAGTCTTTTGCTAGCCTCCACTTGTACTGAGTAAGCTCTACTTATGCATCCAACTCCCAAGAAACCAGGTTATTCCAAAGTGTCCACTATAAATTCCTATGCATGGTGTGTTACACCATTCCAAGTATATTCTTGTTTTCATCTATCTTCCAATTTTAAAAAGTATTTTGTTATGTAAAACTTAGTGATTAAAGCTCTCACAAACTTGATGGCACACTTTATATTCTTTGCCCCTAATAAACTTGAACCATTGTGTCATCTATGTTGTATGTGCTTGCACTTATACGTTGGAATTAGCTGAACCATGATGTCATGGGGAACGTTTTCAACATTGCACGTGTACTTTGTACACAGTTGGTATCATGCTCTTTTGTCTATGGATGTCGCCGGTGTGAAATAAAGAGGGAGCTTGTAATTCCATGGAGTTATGTATTTTGTGTTAGAGAAACGCCTAGGCCGCTAGCCTAAGCCATGCCTAATCATGGTGGAAACTTGCAGCATCATCATAATGAGCATTCTGTGAAGCATCCTCAATAAAATGCTATGCACATAGTAAATAAAAAGATCACTGATGACATGGTTGTACCCTATGGGTGTGTGACCTCAGCATACCTAGTCCAGCCCAAGGAAGGCCCACGACGGATGTACGCCGGCCCATGAAGACTTTCGGGTGGCCCAGGCACATGACGCCTTCGGATCCTTGGAGAGCAAGACTAGAGTAGATAGGAAATTCAAAGGGGTAAAACCCTAGAACCTGTAACCGACTAGGACTATGCCCGGGACCTGCCTAAGTCTATATAAAGGCCAGGAGGGCACGACCTAGATCTTCGACTCATACTTTCGCATACACACCTCCACGCTAGATCTAATCTGCGCACCCCTGTAACTTTCGGTTCCGCCGTAATCAAGAGAAGACAAGCAGGAGTAGGGTTTTCCCTCCGGGGGCCTAAACCTGGGTAAACCTCGTGTCCCCGTGTTGCTTGTTTGCTAACCGTTCCACGATCTCCAGCATCCCCATCTTCTCCAAAACCCAAGTCCATAACAATGGGCATTGATGAGATCAAACCTCGTCAATTGGCGCCGTCTGTGGGAATCGGGGCTGCTGATTGTGCGATCATGACGGTCCCGACCTGATCGATCTACAACTCAGCGGCGACGGAGAGCCACCTCCTCTTCGGCGCTTTCGACTTCACCGCCCACTCGCCGGCCACCATGAAGGACTTCGATCCCGTAGGCGACGGACTCGAAATCCTGTTCGGGAGCTTTTGCTTCCAGGTGGGGCAAACTGGCACCCTCTGCCTCCCTAAACGGGTGCCCCTACCATCAATCAGGCCCGCTTCGTGGGCCCCACACCCCGTGCTACGCACAACATCATCAGCAGATGATTCCTATGACAGCAGCAACTGCAACTCCGATCTGTGCGACCTGCCATCGGATGCAGGGACCTACGGTTCCGGATCTGAAAGCTGCGGCAGCAGCAGACCGATCTACAAGCGCTACCAATGCGCCGCAGTCATCCAGGAGCAGCAAACGCCTAACCCGCCGCCCAACACGAACCCCAACCCGCAGGACAGAAACAGCGGAAACGGCGGGAACAGAAGAAGCCAGTCCCCCCCACCCGAAGGGGAAAACAACGGCCACGTCATCCAACTTAGCAAAGAAGGATGGGTCCAGGCACGCCGCGCCGTAGCAGGCGACATAGTCCTGCCAGTAGACTTCTCACGTGAACTACTGATGGCATACCATTACCTCCTCATCGAGGAGCATAAGAAGCAAGTCAAGATACAGGAAACACTTGACAAACGCAAGCAAGCAGCCTCTGAGTCCAGCGCGTGACGAGCTGCACTCTCCGCCATGGCTCCCGGCTCTAGCACGAACGGAAACCAATGAAACAAGCATCGCTCTCGGGTGGAGAACATGGATCCCAAGGAGCGCCGTGATGTGACCCGAACTCTCCACACATCGTTCATGGAGATGGATGCCGACGGCAACATCATCCCGAAGACACCGCAAGCTGCGATCATGGCAGCCACTGCGTATCTCGCGGCCCACCAACCTCCGGAAGGGGACCCGAAAAGAGCCATGCATAAATCCGCACTCACCGGACTCGGACTTGTCGGAGCTGCGCTCCACGAAGACGCTCCTACGGAGCCGAAGAAGAAAGCTCCGGCCAGGCGCGACCGGAGCCCCACACCTTCATCCGAAGAGGAAGAGGAACACGGCCTTCCTCGAAGGAAGAAGAGCTCGCGTCGCCATAAACGCGACTACGACGCCAGAGACGCGCTTACACAGCGCAAAATCGACAAAGCGCGAGCCAAACATGCATGTACGTCTGAATCCGAGATGGACGAAGACGAAGGAGAACTCTGTGGAGCCAGATGCTTCAGCAGATCTGTTCGGCGCACACAGATGCCACGCAACTTCAAGCTTCCTTCGGATACTCCGAAATTCAACGGCACGCAAGATCCAAAAGCCTGGCTCAGTGACCATCTGTCATCCATCAAGCTGCACGGCGGTAACAAAGAAACCGCCATGCAATGCCTTCAGCTGCAGCTGACAGGCGCGGTGCGGGTCTGGCTCAGTAGCCTATCATCAGGGTCCATCCGAAGCTGGGAGGAGCTAGCTTACAGCTTCATCCAAAATTTCAAGGGCACCAGCAAGAGGCCCACCTCAATCGAAGAGTTGCGAGCATGCACTCAGAAAACGGGCGAATCTATTCGCTCATACATACTACGCTGGTCTAACACCAAGAACTCCGCAGCACACATCTCCGAAGAGAGGGCCATCGACGCCTTCAGGGACAGCGTCAAACGCCTAGACTTCAAGGAGGAACTCAGGCGCGTCAAGCCCAAAACACTCGACCACCTCATGGACATCGCCAACAGGTGGGCCGACGGCGAAGATTGCATTCACCGAGCACAATCGGATGAAGAGGACGACTACGGCCGAAGACAGGAACGCCGCAGCAAGAGGAGATCGCGCGTCTACGAGGACCGTGACGGACCCGACATGGTCGCAGCTGGCTACGCAGACCGTCACAACGACACCAACCGCAACAGCGGAGGAAACTTCCGCGATGGAGGACGCCCAGCGCAGTCGTGGCAACGCCGCGACCGCGATAACGGACCGTCAGCATACGAAAAGCTTTTGGGACCATGCACCATCCACTTCTACATCGACAAGCAGGATGGCAAAAAGAAGGCGAGCCACATGCTCAAGGACTGCCGCGAGTTCCAGAAGCTCAGCGAAAGCATGGTGCAGATGAGGCAACAAGCCCCAATCCCTGCATTCGGAAATGCACCTGCACAAGGTGAAATAGCACATGGAGCTCCTCCACCGCCGCCTATCGGAGGCCCAAACCAACCAGTCGCACCCGCACAGAACAACGCTGGGAACGGGTACCCCCCACCGAAAGGAGTACTAATGATGATCCAAAAGGGACGCCCCACGAATAGGGTGCAGAAGAAAATCACCCGACAAATCAACCTGGCCGTGGCAACCCCACCTGCCATCCTTGAGTACCTCAGCGGATCGGAGTCCTGCATCACATTCACTCGTGCGGATCACCCTTGCCAGATCCCTCACCCAGGTCATGCTGCCCTGGTACTACAGGCGCAGATCGGAGGTTTCGAGATGAGTCGCGTCTTCATGGACGGCGGTAGCGGCATCAACCTAATGTTCGCAAGCACTCTAGCGGCAATGCGGATCCTGCAATGCAGCCTGGAACAGTCAGACACAACGTTCCACGACATCGTTCCAGGGAAAGGAATATTCCCCCTGGGCAAAATAGGGCTCAACGTCATCTTCGGGAAGCCGGACAACTTCCGGCAGGAACGACTCGAATTTGAAGTGGTGGACTGGTCGTCACAATACCACGCCATACTTGGGCGTGTAGCATTGGCAAGGTTCTTGGCTGTCGCACACTACGCATACCTGCTACTCAAGATGCCAGGGCCGAAGGGCGTCATCACAGTCCACGGGAGCTTCACTCGATCGGACCATTGCGACAGGGATTTCAACAAAATCTCCCAGTCTTTTGGCATGCAAGACGAGCTCGTAAGGCTCCGTGAGGTGACGGACAATGGGTCACCCCCAGTCACAAGGCAAAACGCACCCGATATGTCTTTCGACTCTACCGTCAATACAAAGAAGGTGCAGGTCCATCCGACGGATGCCTCCAAGACAGCGCTGATCGCCAACGACCTCAGCCCCGCATAGGAAGGCGCGCTCGTCGAATTCCTCCGTGAGCGCTGGGAAATCTTCGCCTGGTGTCCTGCGTTCATGCCAAGAGTTCCCAGGGAATTCGCCGAGCACGCACTCAATGTCTTTCCAGACACCAAGCCAGTCAAGCAGTCCATCCGGAGACTGTCCGAGCCACGAGCCGAAGCTATCGACAAGGAAATCAATAGACTACTCGCTGCAGACTTCATCAGGGAAATCAAGGAAAGCGAGTGGCTTGCAAATACAGTGATGGTCCCAAAGAAGGACACGGATATCCTGCGGATGTGCGTGGACTTCACGTCACTAAACAAGCATTGCCCAAAGTACCACTTCCCTCTTCCTCGGATCGATCAGATCATCGATTCGCCTGCAGGATGTGAGAAACTCTCCTTCCTTTATGCCTACTCAGGCTATAACCAGATTCGACTCAAGGTCGAAGATCAGGAGAAAACGGCGTTTATCACACCGTTCGGAGTATTCTGCTACAACACAATGCCTTTCGGGGTAAAGAACGCAGGTGCCACGTACCAGCGATGCATGCAGGCCTGCCTCAAAGACCAGATCGGCCGCAACGTCCAAGTCTATGTTGACGACATAGTGATAAAAACCAAAGAGGAAAGAACACTTATCGATAATCTCCGCGAGACGTTCGACAACCTCGATCGCTACAGGATCAAGCTCAACCCCGAAAAATGCGCCTTCGGCGTCCCATCGCGTCAGCTGCTTGGGTACTTCATCTCTCAGCGAGGGATCGAGGCGAACCCGAAGAAAATCAGAGCCATCATGGCGATGGAGAAGCCGAAAAACCTCAAAGGCGACCAGCAGCTCGCAGGACGAATAGCGGCGCTAAGCAGGTTCATCAGCCGCATGGGCGAGAAGGCCCTACCATTCTACCAGCTGCTACGCAAAGCAGATAAATTCGAGCGGACGTCGGAAGCCAATGATGCATTCTAAAGCCTTAAGCAGCTCCTCTCCACCTCGCCCGTCTTGGTCACACCAAAGGAGCGCGAGCCTCTGCTGCTGTACATAGCATCCACACACCAAGTGGTCAGCACCGTGCTCGTGGTCGAACGACCTGAAGAAGGCAAGACCCACGGGGTCCAGCGCCCAATCTACTACCTCAGCGAGGTACTGACACCAACAAAGAAGAGGTACCCTCACTACCAGAAGCTCGCCTACGGCGTGCTCATGATGGCTCGACGGCTGAGCCATTACTTCCAGGAGCACCAGGTGATGGTCGTCAACGAGGCACCCCTGAACAGCATCCTGAATAATCCAGAGGCCACAGGACGCGTGGCCCTGTGGGGCATCGAGCTGTCACCCTTGGACATCGTCTACGAGAAGCGACTCGCAATCAAATCTCAAGTCCTTCTGTACTTCCTGGTACATTGGATGGAGCTGCTGCTGCCAGACACCCCAGATATGTCGCAGACATGGACGATGCACTTTGACGGCTCCAAGCGAGAAGCTGGAGCAGGAGCAGGGGTCATACTGACCTCCCCGCAAGGCGACAAGATGAAGTACGTCCTTCGGATGAAATTCCGTGCCTCCAACAATGAGGCCGAATACGAAGCCCTCATCCACGGCATGAGGATGGCAAAGATATGCGGCGCAACACGCCTGGTCATCTACGGTGACTCCAACCTCGTCGTCCAGCAGACGATGAACGAGTGCGACGCACACGCTGAAAACATGATTGCGTACCGCGCTCTCTACAACGCACTCGAAGGAGAATTCGACGGCTGTGAGCTTCGACACATCGGAAGAGAAAGCAACGAGGAGGCCGATAGACTACCCAACATCGGTTCCACAAAGGTGCCACCAGGTACTACCTATTCTGAAGAATAACCTGAGCACGCTGCTCAAACAAATCTACGACCTGTTCGACATACTGCCTTATAGCTGCGTAATGTGGACGCATGTCCCACTCATCACCGTCCGGCCGAGGAGGTGGCCCAGCTGCCACAACAGCCAAATCTACATCAGGCCGGTGCAGCCTCACAAGAGACAAACCAGCCTTCACTCCTGCGACGAGCTGTTGCCGCACCAACTCCTTGACATTGCTCACGTTCCGAAACTTCGACAGAAGACCCGCAAGGCTCATCGGTACGGCATCCAAAGGAAACATGACGTGCAACACCGAGGCAAGCGACGTCTGCCCTTGGCGAAGCACTCGCGAAACCTGGTGCACACGATCCTGCACCGTCGCCAGAGCCATGGCACAGTCACGATCCATCCAGAAGAAGCCACCGGCCTCCATGTCCTGTTGAGTCAAGCAATTGACCCGAACAGCGACACGCTCCTTCTCTTCCCTCGGAGCAAGGTTAGCACCTGCGACAATTGCACAAAATAAGAGGCAAGGCCAGCAGGATCATCCGAAGAATTGATTTACAGCCCGAAACAAAGAACAACTTACATTGAAGCTGCTCGGACAGCCGAAGCAGTTCCGCCATCAAGTACTCCTCTCTGGCTGCACCGCGATCCGCCTTGGACTTCCAAACATCGGAGTGACCTCGCAATCCAAGCAACTCCCTCTCAAGACTACGAACACGATCCCGAAGAAAAGCGAGTTGCGAGGAATCATCTAACGATGGCCGCGGCTGCGCCGCAGGTGAGGTGTCAACAGGGTCAGCACCCGAGGGAACCTAGAATGGCAGAAAAGCAAAGGGACACAAACATTCAGACAGTGGTAGAGCACAACTCAGGCGAATTCATTCAGCACATAAAAGGCCACTACGTGGCACAAGAATTGTGTTCATCAAAATATTTACAGCAAAAGCAGACTACAAATTATCCTACGTCTACAACACCTAAGACGCGGCACCCTGAGTCGCCTCGGAGCCGGACTGCCTAGATTTGGCCCCGCCCTACTGCCGCAGTGCATACTCAGACAGCAAATCAATGAGCTTCGGCCCATATCGCTTGCAGCGAGCAGAGTAGGCAGCAAAGGCTACCTCGGATCCATCTGCGGTTGTCGGCATCCGGGAGGTGATCTGGGGCAGGTCCAGCTCCGCTCCAGCCGCCAAGGCCATCGCCAGCCCGACAGACGCGCCGATGCCCTTTTGCTTGCGCTTGTACGCTGCAGGCGCTTCGGCTGACAAAGCTTCCGCCAGGGCATCCACATCATCAAGGGCCGCGCCCTTAGGGACAAGCTCCCTGTAGAAACGGCCAAGGACCTCCTTCGCCTTGGCAAGGGAGCTGACAACGGTGCTGCAGCGATCTTCGACCGCTGTAGTAGCATCATCTAGAGCACTACCGTGCTCTAGAGCGCTCCGGTCAAACTCGATGCCTGCGGCATATGAGACAAAAAAAAGGGAGGACATGACGAAAAGCAACACAGAAGAAGACAAGAAGAAATAAGCACAAATACAACACTCACCCGAAACAGCCTTGGCAACAGCCATGAGCTTGTCTGCCACCTCCCTCTCGCGCGCAGCCGCAACAGTGGCCAGCTGCTCCTCACGGTCCGCGGCCTCTTGCTGCAGACGCTCCTTAGCTTTGGCTGCCTTGGTCAGGTCTAGCTCGAGGCGTTCCTTTGCACCAACGGCGGCCTCGACTTTCTTCTCCAATTGACCAAGGCTCTTCTTGAGAGCGTCGACCTCACGGAGAGAATTATTATGCTCCTCTGCATTCGAAACAAGCAAACATCAGAGAGCAGGACCGGAATAAATAAAAGATGCACCAAAAACAAACAAGTACCTTGAAGTTGTCGGAGGTTAGCCGCTAGCACCAGGCGCTCCTGCACCAGCCACTTGGCCTCCTCCACAAAAGGCTGCAGGAAAAGAAACACAAGTAAGAAAAAGGACTTGGGGGCAGCGCCCAACATTAAGGAATAAAGGCAACACTCGAACGCGAAGACACTCGGGGGCTCCCCCCCCGAAGATTCGAAAAAAGAACAAGACACGAAATTTTTCAGACATCCGGGGGCTCCCCCCGTGGTACGAAGAAGAGGTACTTACATGCTCTGATGGCGACTCCGAAGGCCCGCTGGCGAAATTCTAAGGCGCAACCACCTGCACCTCCTGCAGCGGAGGATTCGGAGCGGCACCCCCTGACGTTGCCACCGTTTGAGGAGGAGGAGACGCAACTCTTGACTCCCCCATCATCTCCCGAGCACCATCGCTAGAGGAGTCGTGGGAGGAATGCCTGCATACGAAGCAATCAACACAAGTGCAAAATCAAGAAGGAAAAATGACAGTAGTATAACAAGAAACTTACGAGCCCAGTGAGCTCAGGTCGAAGACAGGAGGAGTCCTTCGGGATCTCTTCTCCTCTTTCTTCTCCTCCTTTTTCTCTTCCTTCTTTTCTTCCTTCTTCCGCTTCGCTGGCGGGTGCGGTGCTACAGCTCGCACAGGAATGGCAGGAATGGAAGAAGAAGAACCTCCATGCCCGTCACTATGACGATCAAGGCATAGAGGGTTCCTGGGAGTCGGAGGAGTCGAGGCATCCGAAGACTCGCTGGAGCTCCGTGATCGTTTGCGCGTATGGTCCTCACTCGACTCGTCGGCATCTTCGGCCGGAGATCGCGCCGACGGCAGTTCGGACACGGACTCCACCACTTCATTATCCGGGGCATTCGGATACTTTTCGGGCAATGGCGGCACCATGCCCGACACCTTGAAGCTCTGCAAAACAAGAAGGGACTTTGTTAGCAAACAAAGGAAATAAATACGCAGTTGACAAAAAAGCGCTACGCGCACGAATCTACATCTGCGGAACGGCCAGCGTCGAAGAAAACGGAGGAGTCAGCGACTTCCCCGGGATTTTCTCTCCGGCCTTGAACTTCAACAGCACGCGAAGGGTCCTGTCAAGCTCCCCCTCGGAGATTTTCTCAGCCGAAACCCTCGTCGAATCACGGCGCCCATAATAAAGAAACATCGGGTGCGCCCTCGCTTGGAGAGGCTGCACCCGACGCTCAAGAAACGTCCGGATGATGTCCACGCCGTTCACTTCTTTCTCTGGAATCAGCTGGAGATCCTCCACCCGACGGTAAAGGGCCTCTATCTCCTCTGTCTCGCCATCCAAAATCTGGTTTTTCCAGGATCTTTTTGGCTCGATTATCTGGGAGGGGTCAAAAGGAACAAGACCAAAATCTTGCCCAGGCACTACGGAGTCGCGGATGTAAAACCATCGCCTCCGCCAGTACTGGACAAATTCAGGCATGGAAAAGGAAAAGAAAAGAAGATTGGGACTAAGGGAGATGATGCAACCCCCAATGGGATATACACCATCCGAACCAGACTGCCTCTTCACGGAATAAAGTTTCCGGAAGAGGCCAAAGTGCGGCTCAATGCCGAGCCAGCACTCGCAAAAAGTGATGAACCAAGCAATGTGGAGAAGCGAATTGGGAGACAGATGATGAAGCTGGATGCCATAGAGAAAGAGCACCCCACGGAGGAAGTTGTGGACTGGGAAGGAAAACCCACGCATAACGAAGGCAAGAAACATAACCCGATACCCAGATGGGGGACGGGGGATTACCTCATTGCCGGGGAGTCTGACGGCCTCCCTATCCTGCGGGATCAAACCCCGCTCGCGAAGCTTGCGGAGATCACTCTCCTGCGTCTCTGATCGCCGCCAGCCACCGTTGGTGACACGGGTAGCGGTGGCGCCTTTCTTTCCTCCGGCAGCGCTGGTCCCAACTGCAGATGACGATTTCTTTGGCTTTCCCATCGCGCTACGGCGGCGCCGGCGGTGAAAGCGAAGAAGGGAAGATGGAAATATGGAAGGAAATCCCAGCGTGTAGCAAGAATCGCTAGAGCACAAGGAGACAGTGAAAACAAGAACTGATGCGGTGAAAAACAAACTGCAGCTTTCCCCAATGATTATAACGGCGAAGACGATGCATGGTAGCCGTCCATCCAGAAGACCTAACGCCAACGACAGATCTGACCATACATGTGTCAGCATCACAACGAACCGTCGTTACCACGCCGTCCACGACGCACGGAAATCGAGGAGACGCCGTAATTATATCCACGACGCGCGTGACCGGTCAATTCAAGGTCAGCAAGTGGGACCCACGTTCGTCCAGTCAAGTCATCTCTGGCGTAGCAGACGCTTGAGGTCACCGATCATCAGCACTGATGTCATCAAAAGCTATACTAGCATCAACTACAATTCTTCGGCTCCACAGCTAAGAGTACTCACTCGAATCTTCGATTCGTCTAAAATACTCGGGGGCTACTCCTATCAGGAGCGCTGGACGTGCAACCGAAAGACGTATAAAGACAAAATATTTCTTCGAGTCCTACGTCGAGTCTGCGACTCCACTACGGACTCGGGGGCTACTCCCATAGGGAGGATGGATTTAAGCATCCGAAATTTTTTGTGTCCTACGGACTTAACAACTGAACAATGTTTTGAGCTAAAGTCTCCGCTCGAGTCTATGACTCGAACAAACACTCGGGGGCTACTCCCATAGGGAGCGCTAGTCGCGCACCCTATGAAATCTTAGACTGCGATCTTTCGGATCAGCATGCAAAAACTTTTCGGCAACTCTGCCCCAATAAAATGCTGAGTGAGCAACGATCTCCTTGGCCACCCGAAACACCTCCGCGGTGACAAACGTTCGGATGCTGTGTCTGCGACACAAAGATAAGACCTACAGATATCATCTGATGGCCTGGCAACGCACATGACTGCGCTCTGCTAGTAAAACCCGTGCTAACAGGTGCAATGAAAAATCCTGACGGACGCGTTGGGTACATCAATTAAAATCACTGGAATTCCACTCCTGTAAGTCCTCCGCGGCCTGAGTCGAATTACGCCAGCATATGTTCCAGTTTCGAGTTGAGGGACTCGAACCTGAGGAAGATCGTGTTGTTTCGTCCTAAGACAGTTAACTGACCCTGATCTGTCAGGTGAGTCAGGCACACACATTAACAATCCCTACACACATACTATTAACACATAGTTACACCCAAAGGATTGAAGAGTCCTCAGCCGAATCTGCGATTCGACTGATCACTCGGGGGCTACTGACATGGTTGTACCCTATGGGTGCGTGACCTCAGCATACCTAGTCCAGCCCAAGGAAGGCCCACGGCGGATGTACGCCGGCCCATGAAGACTTTCGGGTGGCCCAGGCCCATGACGCCTTCGGATCCTTCGAGAGCAAGACTATAGTAGATAGGAAATTCAAAGGGGTAAAACCCTAGAACCTGTAACCGACTAGGACTATGCCCGGGACCTGCCTAACTCTATATAAAGGCCAGGAGGGCATGACCTAGATCTTCGACTCATACTTCCGCATACACACCTCCACGCCAGATCTAATCTGCGCACCCCTGTAACTTTCGGTTCCGCCGTAATCAAGAGCAGACAAGCAGGAGTAGGGTTTTCCCTCCGGGGGCCTGAACCTGGGTAAACCTCGTGTCCCCTTGTTTCTTGTTTGCTAACCGTTCCACGATCTCCAGCATCCCCATCTTCTCCAAAACCCAAGTCCATAACAATGGGCATTGATGATATCAAACCTCGTCAACTGAAATTCTCATTGTCTGCTTGCCTTGTCATTTTTTTTATGGGATAGCTCCTATACCATGTGCAAGGGGTACCCCGTTGGCGGTTCTCTATGATACACATGTACTTACTATGACAAGAACTTACAGGTGACTAAAGTCGAGTAGCATGCGGTGCGGCCCTCGTATTCAAGGGACATGAGATTGCCAACTTATACTTTGTCAAGCATATACTCCATCTCTGTTCACTTTAACCTTAATCACTTCAATATGCTTATGATAGGGGAAACTAGGGTTGAAAGCTAACAAGTACCATAATTTTTGGAAGCTCTTTTTGAGACTTGAAATCCCTGCTTCCCTTTTATGAAGGGTCTTTCTTCCACCATTATATTGAGTCTCCACCTTCTATCCTTAGGCACCAATTAAGAGAGCATAGTTGTCATTCTTAGTTTAATGTGCATTGTCCCAAAACTTATTGATTGATTCATATTGTTGATATTTCTTGCTCATGAACTATTTGTATCTAGTCACTCTTATGAACTTTGAAGGTGTCCTATGCATCTATTTGCTACTCCATGAGGGACAAGTTGAATGCCACCATGCTATGTTTTCTATATGTGAAACAAACAAACGTTTTTCAATGCATGTTATTCATGATCTTTGTTTGTAGCCTTTCATGTTGCATGCATAGTTACTTTGTCTTATTGTTAGAACTTATTCTTTCATGCTCATGTTTAGAGTACTTTGATCCCAACTTTCAATGCTTTGCAAATGGTTTGATATTGATTTTGATGGTGCATGTCACCTCAAAAATTATTCTTTTTATCACTTACCTACTCGAGGACGAGTAGGAGTTAAGCTTGGGGATGCTTGATACGTCGGAAATATATCTATAATTTTTTATGTTCCATGCTTATTTTGTATCATTTGTATTATGTTTTGTCTACACTTTGAGGTATTTTTATACACTTTCTGGTACTAACCTATTAACAAGATGCCACAGTGTCAGTTGCCTGTTTTCTTCTGTTTTTGGTTCCAGAAAGGCAGAAAATCAATATTCTCGAAATTGGACTGGACAAAAGCCAAAGTTATTATTTTTCCCGGACCAACACAGAACCACAAAGCAGAGACGGAGTAGGGCACCAGGGTGGCCGCACCCCCCTAGGCGCGGGCCAGCCCTGGTGGTGCCCACAGGGGGTGTGGGACCCCTGGCCCTCCACCGACCTTGCCTCCTTCGCCTATAAAAAGCCCCCGGGGAGAAAACCCTAAAACATCCATCATACTTCAAGAAAAAGTTCCGCAGCGCCGCCGCCACCGAAGGGGAGATTCGGGGGACATAAAGTCTCTGTTCCGGCACCCTGCCGGGACGGGGAAGTGCCCCTGGAGCCATCTCCATTGCCAACTTCATCACCATTGCTGATTCCTATGATGAGGAGGGAGTAGTTCTTCCTCGAGGCTAAGGGCTCTACCGATAGCTATGTGTTCATCTCTCTCTATGCATGATCTTGTTGTGGTCATGAGCTTTATAATCAAGTAGATCTACTCTGTTACTCAAGTGCTTCAATAGATCTCCGTTCTCCCCATGTGTGTGAAAGTGACAGCATGCACGCCATGGTGGCACTTAGGCTAGAGTCTACATAAATACTCATCGTGCTTTAATGGATCTATGCTTTTCCCCACGTATGTGACACTTAAGATAGGTTACATATATATATCATGAGTTATATTTGTAGTTGGATGTCTCTATGAAATTATGGTGTTTGTGTAGGGGTTCGTAGCATGGAAAACAAAAAAATTCTACCACATGCACACAAACAAGCCAAGATCTATCTACTAGATTGTAGCAACGAGTCAATTAGAGTACTCACCCTCGAAGATTACAAAGCGGTTAACGAGAGCAGATTCTCGTGGGTGATGTAGTCGTACACTTGTTGATCTAAAGATCGCGTAGACCATCCTTCCGGCGCTGCGTTCCGGCAGCGCTTCCGTAGTCGGTCACACGTTCGGTACTATATGAAGACCTTCCTCTCCCTTGTTCCAGGAGGCAGCGGAGGTTGTAGTTCTCCCCTCGCGATTTCGGCAACACGACGACGTGGTGTTGGAAGTAGAGGGAAGATCCCGTAGGGCTTCACCTAAGCCGGTGCGAGTTATGGTGGATCTAGGGTTTTCGATGATCTAGGTTTAGAATGCCGGAGAGGAGGAGGAGGTGTCGGCGGCTAGGGCAACGGCGACGGACCGGCAGCGGTGCGGCGGCGGCGCACAGTGGAGAGGATTAGGCTTGTGGTCTTTGGGGCAGCCCCCCCTCTATTTATGAGAGTGGGGCAGCCTTGGGAGGGGAGAGTTTGAATCCAAACTCAAACCCAAGTTGGATAGAAGGAAGGACTCTTTCCTTGTTCCACTAGGAAACTATTGTTCCAGTTTGACTTTTCAAAACTCCCTTTTGATTTTCAATTTAGAGATTTAATTCTCTCTCGCAAATGCCCAACCAAGTGACCTAGGACATGATCCAATCATTCCACCTACCCATGACACATTCATCGACCATTCCCCTTCCGGTCCGGTGAACCTTCTAGACCCTTCTAGAACCTCTCTGATGAAAACATCGAAATCATTCCCAAACTCCGGAATCAGACTTTCCTTATATGAATCTTATTCTCTGGACCATTCTGGATATCCTCGTGATATCCCGGATCCCATCCGCGACTCCGAACAACATTCGGTATCCCTACTTACATTCCATATCTACTAAACAACATCGAATCCTTAAGTGTGTCTCCCTACGGTTCGTGAATTATGCAGACATTACTGAGACACTTCTCCGATCAATAACCAATAGAGGAATCTGGAAATTCATATGGCTCCCACATATTTCTACGATTACTTTGCGATTGAATGAACCACTTACATACGATACCAATTTCCTTTTGTCTCGCGATAGTTTACTTATCTGAGGTTTGATCGTCGGTATCTCTGCAAGCCTAGTTCAACCTCGTTACGATAAGTACTCTTTTCTCGTTCCATGATATTTGATCCCTTGTGAGCCAGTCACATGCTTGCAAGATAATTGGATGACATTCCACCGAGAGGGCCCAGAGTATATCTATCCGTCATATGGATGGACAAATCCCACTCTTGATCCATGTGTCTCAACCAATACTTTCCGAACACTCAATGCCACCTTTATAGCCACCCGGTTACGGTGTGGTGTTTGATGTCATCAAAGCATCCTTACGGTGAAGGTGATATGCATGATCTCATGGTCGAAGGAATTAGGTTACCATGTATCAGAAAGCATATAGCAATTGAACTATTAAAATGACTTGATCTTTATGCTACGCTTATCTATAGGAGTATGTCCACCATATCATTCTCCTAACGATATGATCTTGTTGTTAATAACATCTCAATGTTCATGATAGGGAAACCACAATCATTTATTAACCAACAAGCTAGTATTATAAAGAGGCTTTACCAGGGACTCTAATTTAGTTTACAAATCACACAAGTATTAATGTTTCCGGTTAATACTATTATAGCATGAATGTAATAATTTATCATAAACACAAAAGATATAATAATAACCTCTTTTATTATTGCCTCTAGGGCATATCTCCAACAGTCTTACACTTGCACAAGAGTCAACTAATCTAGATTACATGGTAATATACCGAACACCCATGGCGGTTTGGTGTTGGTCATGTTTTTCCCCCGGGAGAGGTTTAGTCAACGGATCCGCCACATTCAGATATGTGTGTACTTTGCAAATCTTTATGTCACCATCTTGGACATGCTCTCCAATAGCGTGAAAACGTAGCTTGATGTGCTTCAGCTTCTTGTGTGACCTTGGTTCTTGCGCATTGGCTATGGCGCCCATGTTATCACAATAGATAGACATTGGGTCCAGCGCACTTGGAACCACACCAAGATCTGTAATGAACTCCTTCATCCATATCGCCTCTTGTGATGCCTCTGAAGCAGCTATGTATTCCGATTCAGTTGAAGTTCACGCCACAACGCTTTGTTTTGCACTCCTCCAGCTAACTGCTGCACCATTCAAAATAAATACGTATCCAGATTGAGATTTAGAATCATCCGGATCGGTGTTCCAACTAGAATCGATGTAACCATTAACAACGAGTTGTTCATCACCTCCATAAGAAAGAACCATATCCTTAGTTCTTCTCAAGTACTTGAGGATGTTTTTGACCGCTGTCCAATGATCCACTCCTGGATCACTTTGATATCTGCTAGTCAAACTAACAGCATATGCAATGTCGGGTCTAGTACATAGCATGGCATACATAAGAGATCCTATAGCCGAGGCATAGGGAGTCTTACTCATCCTTTCTCTATCTTCTGCCGTTGTAGGACTTTGAGTTTTACTCAAGGTCGTATTGGGCAACATGGGCAAGAACCCTTTCTTGCTATCTTCCATTCCAACTTCTTTAGAACTTTGTCCAAATATGTACTCTGTGACAATGATATTAGGCGTCTTGATCTATCTCTATAAATCTTTATGCCTAATATGTAAGCTGCTTCGCCAAGATCTTTCATTGAAAAACTATTATTCAAATAATCCTTGACACTATTAAGAAGGTCTACATCATTCCCAATCAACAATATGCCATCCACATATAGTATTAAGAATGCTACAGAGCTCTCACTCACTTTCTTCTAAATACAAGCTTCTCCATAAGTTTGTATAAAACCAAAACTTTTGATCATCTTATCAAAACATTGATTCCAACTCCGGGATGCTTGCTTCAATCCATAAATGGACCGTTGAAGTTTGCATACCTTGTTAGCATCTTTAGGATCGACAAAACCTTTGGGTTGTACCATATACAACTCTTCATCAATGTCTCCATTGAGGAACGCCGTTTTGACATCCATCTGCCATATCTCATAATCATAATATGCAGCGATTGCTAACAAAATGCTCATAGACTTTAGCTTCACTACCGGTGACAAAGTCTAATCATAGTCAACTCCTTGAATTTGTCGAAACCCTTTTGCGACAAGTCGAGATTTATAGACAGTAACATTACCATCATCATCTGTTTTCTTCTTGAAAATCCATTTGTTCTCGACAACCTTCCGGCCATCCGGTAATTCCACCAAAGTCCATACTTGGTTTTCGTACATGGATCCAATCTCGGATTTCATGGATTCTTGCCATTTATTGGAATCTAGGCTCATCACCGCTTCCTCATATGTCGCAGGGATCATCGGTGTTGTCCACCAACATGACACTCATAACGGGGTCATACCAATCGGGAGTGGTACGATTTCTCATTGACCTGCGAGGTTTCGTAGTTACTTCAACCGAAGTTTCATGATCAACATTATTATCTTCCTCTCTTATTCGTGTAGGCGCCACAAGAACTACTTCCGGTGATGCGCTACTCTCAAGTTCGAGAGAAGGTTCGACAACCTCGTCGAGTTCTACTTTTCTTCCAGTAACTTCTTTCGAGAGAAACTCCTTGTCTAGAAATGATCCATTCTTGGCAACGAAGATTTTGTCCTCGGATCTATGATAGAAGGTATACCCAATTGTTTCCTTCAGGTATACTATGAAGACGCATTTTTACGCTTTGGGTTCAAGCTTGTCGGGCTGTAACTTCTTTACATAAGCTTCGCAACCCAAAAATTTAAGGAACGACAATTTAGGTTTCTTCCCAAACCATAATTCGTACGGTGTCGTTTCAATGGATTTAGATGGTGCCCTATTTAAAGTGAATGCGGTTGTTTCTAATGCATAACCCCAAAACGATAGCGGTAAATCTATAAGTGACATCATAGGACGAACCATATCTAAGAGAGTTCGATTACGATGTTCGGACACACCATTACGTTGTGGTGTTCCCAGCGGTGTCAATTGTGAAGTATTCCGCATTTCTTCAAATGCTCGCCAAACTCGTAACTTAGATATTCACCTCCACGATCGGATCATATAAATTTAATCTTCTTGTTACGTTGATTCTCTACCTTACTTTGAAATTCCTTAAACTTCTCGAAAGTTTCAGACTTATGTTTCATGAAATAGATATACCCATATCTACTCAAGTCATCCGTGAAGGTAAGAACATAACAATAACCACCGCGCAATGCTACACTCACTGGATCACATACATCGGTATGTATGATTTCCAATAATTCCGTAGCTCGCTCCATCATACCAGAAAATGGAGTCTTAGTCATTTTACGCATCAGACATGCTTCACATCATTCAAGTGATTCGAAATCAAGTGATTCAAGAAGTCTATCGGAATGGAGTTTCTTCATACGCTTCACTCCAATATGACCAAGATGACAGTGCCACATATAGGTCGAGTTATCGCTCAATTTTCAAATGTTTAGCTTCAATGTTATTAATGTGTGTATTTCTACAATCGAGATTCAATAAGAATATACCATCTATCAAATGTGCATGTGCATAAAACATATTACTCATATAAATCGAACAACCATTATTCTCGTACTTAAACAAGTAACCGTCTCACAATAAACATGATCCGAATATAATGTTCATGCTCAACGCAGGCACCAAATAAGAATTATTTAAGTATAAAACTAATCCCGATGGTATATGAAGAGGTAGCGTGCCGACCGCGATCACATCAACCTTTGATCCATTTCCAATGTGCATCGTTACCTCGTTCTTCTCTAGTTTTGTCTATTCTGCAGCACCTGTTTCGAGTTACAAATATGAGCAACCGAACCAGTATCAAATACCCGGTCACTATTACGAGTACTACTGAGATACACATCAATAACATGTAAATCGGATATACCTTTCTTATTGATGTTGCCGTTCTTCAAATCCACCAAGTACTTAGGGCAATTCCGCTTCCAGTGACCTTCTCCCTTGTAGTAAAAGCACTCAGTATCAGGCTTACGCCCAGCCTTGGTCTTCTTCGTCGGCGCGGTAACTTTCTTACCGCCCTTCTTGAAGTTTCCCTTTTTCTTAGACTTGCCTTGCTTCTTGAATTTGGTGGTCTTATTGACCATCAACACTTGGTGCTCTTTCTTGATCTCCACTTCCGCAGACTTTAACATGGAGAAGAGTTCGGGCAACGACTTGTCCATGTTTTGCATATTGTAGTTCATCACAAAGTTCTTGTAACTTTGTGGTAGTGATTGGAGGACACGGTGAATCCCCAAAGCATTAAGAATCACTATACCCAAACTTTGAAGCTTGCTTGCGTGCCCAGACATCTTAAGCACGTGCTCACTGACGAAGCTGCCCTCTTCCATCTTGCAGTTAAAGAACTTTTCAGAAGCCTCATAACTCTCAACTGCCGCGTGAGCCTCAAATATCATTTTGAGTTCACGGACAATATCATGTGGGTCATGGTTCTCAAACCTTTTCTGAAGCTCCGATTCCAAACCATACAAGATAGCACAATGAACTGTGGAACACTGATTCTTCCGAGCGAGGAAAACATTTTTTACCTCATCGGTAGCATCAGATGCAGGTGAGTCACCCAACGGTGCATCCATCACATAGGTCAAATTACCAGCATTGAGGACAATCCTCAAGTTGCGGAACCAATCCGCGAAGTTGCTTCCATTGTTTTTCAACTTTTCTTTCTCTAGGAACGCATTAAAATTGATGGTAGGGCCCGCCATTGATCTACAACATATTTGCAATAGTTTAGACTAAGTTTATGACAAATTGAGTTCTAATTAATAGTTAAATTAATCTAGGTGAACTCCCACTCAAAACAATATCCCTCACATTGTTTTAGTGATCACACGAACCAAATCCACCACATCAAAACCAATCATCACAAGAGTTGATGTATCTTCAATGGCGAACAATCAACATGTTCATCATATCTACTATATGACTCATGCTTTACCTTATGGTGATCCGTGTTCCGAGACCATGTATGTACATGCTAGGCTCGTCAAGATCAAACCTTAGCTTCCGCATGAGCAAATCTGGCTTGCTCCCATTGTATACACTCGCAAAATCTAACACACCTGATCATCACGTGGTGCTTCGAAACAACGAGCTTTAGCAACGGTGCCTACTAAGGATGAACACTTTATAACTTGAAATTTTCTGAGAGGGATCATCTTATAATGCTACCATTGCGAATAAGCAATACAAGATGCATAAAAGGATTAACATCACATGCAATTCAAAATATGTGATATGATATGGACTTTCTTCTTGTGCTTCCGATCTCCATCTTCAAACACGTACATGATCTCCATCATCACCGGCATGGCGTCAAGGTCCATGGCTCCGCTTCATGGTTGTCGTCCACTAGCATCAACTATTACAACTACTTTGAATAATAGACACGCATGTCTTAATGGAATTAAAATACAACCATATGGCTCCTGTCGGTTGCCGACTTACAATAAGGAACATTGCATACATCATATATAATAACAATCATGGTCATATCACATCATAGCACACCCCTGCAAAACAAAGTTAGACGCCTCTAATTTTTTTTGCATGTTTTACGTGGTTTGGGGCTTTCAATAAGTGTCGTTCTAACTTACGAACAAGAACCACAATGTTGATACTAGTTTTGTCAATCACCTGTTGTAAATTGAATCTTAACTATGTTAGGAGAAACAGGCACCCGCAAAGCCACTTATGCAATACAATTTGCATGTCAAGCGTGGAGCAAGTCTCATGAACGATGTCATGTAAGGTTAGCCCAGGCCACTTCATACCACCATCCCGCAAGATGCAAAGTATACAAGAAGCAATCGACAACAAAAAAGCATCAACGCCCACAATGACCATTGTGTTCTACTCGTGCAACAGATCTACATATAGACACAGCTCTGATACCATTGTAGGGGTTCGTAGCATGGAAAACAAAAAAATTCTACCGCATGCACACAAACAAGCCAAGATCTATCTACTAGATTGTAGCAATGAGTCGATTAGAGTACTCACCCTCGAAGATTCCAAAGCGGTTAACGAGAGCAGATTCTCATGGGTAATGTAGTCATACACTTGCCGATCTCAAGATCGCGTAGACGATCCTTTCGGCGCTGCTTTCTGGCAGCGCTTCCGCAGTCGGTCACACGTTCGGTACTCGATGAAGACCTTCCTCTCCCTTGTTCCAGCAGGCAGCGGAGGTTGTAGTTCTCCCCTCGCGATTCCGGCAGCACGACGGCGTGGTGTTGGAAGTAGAGGGAAGATCCCGCAGGGCTTCGCCTAAGCCGGTGCAAGTTATGGTGGATCTAGGGTTTCCGGCGATCTAGGTTTAGAAGGCCGGAGAGGAGTAGGAGCTGTCATCGGCGGCTAGGGCGATGGCGACGGACCGGCGGCAGCGCTCGGCGGCGGCGCACGGTGGGGAGGTGTAGAGGCCCCAACCTGGTAAGGTAGAGTCCTCCTGTGTTTTACAATGTTAGTCCCTGGATCAATAGCTAGCATCCACAGTTAAGATGTAATATCAAGATACAATGGTCATATTATAATTTTATAACCAGGAATAACATAATTCTATTACATCATACATAGCTCATTTGGCTTTTACATTACATTGCAGCGGAATAAGTATAGTCATGGGTCCTTCATCTTCATAGTGCCACAGGCAGATGTTAGTTGTATACTTTGTAGTCCTAGTCAATCAAACAATCTTCATTTAATAAAACAATCAACCTGCAACATTACAAGTTACAGCCACATGGGTCAATACATTTTGAATTGTATTGGCAAGTTTCACTTTTATGTAAATATGAGTGGATCCTATCAATACATGCATATTTGGCTAAGTAGAGTTTAAGGCTTTTTGCATAAAGCAACGTTTATCCTATCTTTTTAAAAAAATGATTTTGTCCTTTGTCAAATCTTCTTTCCAAGTTCCTTGAACTCCTTGGTAGATACACAAGTGTTCAAGTCCTTGTCAAAATTCCTTTGAGCTACTTGGTAACCCCAAGTACATCATGCTCTTGAGCACCTTGGTAAACCCCAAGTGCAACAAGCTTAACAAAATCTCTTTGAATTCCTTGGTACCCCCAAGTGCATCAAGTTTTTATATTAGAAGTTGGAATGTCGAGATCTCCCATGGTTCAAACTTTAGTTGCTCAGTATTGTCCATAACCGGGGACCCGGCTAAGTACTTAGATTTTGTTAACTTCTGCAGAAGGAGTACACTTTACCCACATGACACAATCCCATCTTGTTGCCACCAGTGGCCTACTGGATTAGTGCTCACCAAGATGGAGTACCGGCAGACTGAGAGTGTGACGAAGTCTTTCCAAAAGGTCCTTCCATACATCATTGCTAGCTTGTCTTCAGCCCCCATGAAGCATTCCAGATCCCCATGTCCGGTAACTAAAGACAATGTATGGATCTCCCTAATGTAGTTGACTAAGCCAGAGCCATAATAGCATGTGGTTGTACACGAAAGCCACAATTGGAGAAACATGTTCAATCTCTAAGTTTCCTAGGTGGTTTTCATTTGGAGCACAACACAAAGTGATTGCCATAGACATGGTTCCCTTTTGTTGCCACCTTCTCCAAAACATAAAGTGTCCACCACCTAGGTGGTTCATTGAGTCCTTGTTTTATTATACAAAACACAAGTCTTTTTCACAACCTTTGTAAAATCTCAACATGTATCTCTTTTCAAAACATAGCATGGCTAAGCATGTACAACTTCAATATTTTTACTAAGGAATATATAGGGAATCCTACTAGGATTAGCATAGCATAAGTATAAAACATTTTCATGCATGTATACAAAATCCACTAAGTGTAATAAAAATAGTGGGACTTTAGATGGTAGTGTCACTTGCCTTTTTGTTAGGGAATGATAGTCACTTCTTGATCTTTCTAGTCTCACACTTTGCTAATTTTACTACAATCAAACAAGCATAGTATCAAGTAACATTCCAAACCAACATTCAATCAATATTTTACATACACAAAGCAATGGATCCTAAGTCTTGTAAAAAAAAGAGTTCTATTGCAAGGTTGGTCTCTACTAGGTTTATAAACTTTGTAAGGTCCACATTGGTCATTTACCAAAATGGCAAAGTCTTTAATTAGAGGGTTTGCTCAAAAATCTATTTTAAAATCCATTCAACATTTCATGTGGTGAAAATTATTCTTTTCAAAGCAAAACTTTATGTTTTTCACCAAGTGAGTTGTCCTTGGCAAGGCTTGGTGTTTTGGGTCAGTAAATTTGGTTCATAACAATTTCCCAAAGTTTTTCTTACAAAAACATTCCCATAGTAAAATCAATGAGTTTATTTGGCTAGAAAATGGCTAAGTTAAATAGTTCAACTTAAATTTCACAAAAATCATTTTTAACACATTGGGTTCGTTCCTAGGGTCAGTAAGGTCACACAAATCCATTTTGCAAAAGATTTAATCCTAGAATCAATTTTAAACAATTTTTATACACTACACAAGTACACAAATGTTTCTGTAAATTCAAACAAGCTAACAAATACTATTTTCAAAACTAAGGCCATGGTTGGTTAGGGCTTGTTCTCCTGAATTCATTGATATGAAACTTGCCAAATTTGGACGTGTGGTTTGAAAGTTACAAGTGTTTGAAGTTTGCATATAATTCTGATTCAAAAATCTGTTTTAAACTAGAGCTGGCCACGCGTCATATTCTAATTGGCCGAAAACGGTTCGCGCGGATCACGCACTGCAGGCCATTAGATATAAGTCACATCGCACGGTTCAGAACGCGTACCTCTTCGTAGTAAGTGATCTAATCGTAATCGTTCAAACTAGATCCTACGGTACTGGCTCGCTGGACCAAAAGTGAGCGGCGCCGACGGCGGCTAGCGGCGGCGCACGGCCAGGCGTGGGGTTCGCGGTGGTTCTAGGAAGCGAGAGAGAAATAGAAGAAGCTCACCGGGTTCAGGAGGTCACGGTGATGCTCGAGGAGGTGTTGGTCTGGCGAGGGGCGTTTTGGTCTTGGCAGGATTTCTTGCCGGAGTGGAGAACGGCGTCGGGTGGCCTCAGTCGTGGTTGAAGACGACGTTGCAGATCGTCCTAGGACAAAACAGGGGCATGGTTAAGTGCGGGAGGTCACGGGGAGGTCACGTGCATGAACGAGAAGGTACGGGGCGGTCGGAATTAACCTGGGGGCGTCGTCGGAGTTGTGGCAGACGGTGGCGGTACTGGAGCTTGATGTAGCCGACGCTACGAGGTGCCCGCGGTTGAGAGGAGGATGCTGGGAGACGCGTCTGGTTGTGGGGGAGCTGCGAGATTGGTCAAAGAAGCAAGGGGAGGTCTGGTTTCGCCGGAATCGTCACCGGAGCATCATCGGAGACAGAGACAGTCGTGGAGATATTGTGGCGGCCTGGAGGCGTGTCGAGGAGGGGCATCTGGGGGAAATGGAGGAGGAAACGTTGGCGATTAATAGGCCGTGGTCGCGACGAGGAATTATCGCGGCGTTAAGGTGAATTGATCGCGCGGAATCAAAGCCTGCAACGGCAGTGAGGAGGGAGAGGCGTGGTTCGCGCGGGTGTGAGAGAAGAACAGTGGAGAGGGGTCCAGCGGTCAGTGGGGAAACGAAATGAGGGGAGGTCCACTTGTCAGGGGCTCCGCAGGTTGTTTCAGCGGTGAGAAAAACGGTTCGGGGAGAGGGCAAATGGACTAGGTGGGCTGCTGCTGGGCTGTTGGGTTGGGTTGGCCCTTTTCCAGTTTTTTTTTATTCTGTGTTCTTTTTCCATTTCTACTTCCTGATTTGTTATTTCAAACAATTATTCAAGCATTCAAATAATTCAACCATTCAACAAACATTAAACTTTGCATTGTGTTTTTGGTTCTGTTTAACAACATAATCCATCACTCAAAATAAAATAATATTTTAAATCCTTTTTAGGTTTTATTTATTAATTAAATAAAATGGCTATGGGTTATTAATAAAATAGGGTTTGGTTTAATTAATAAAATCCCCATTTAATCCAAATATTTTCAAAAACAAATCGGTGGGTTTTATTTGTAAATAAAGAATATTTGGAAAACTTGTTTAAAACAGAAATAACATTTTATTTTAGAGTCCGTTATTAATTAAATATAATAGACTTTCATTATTAAATCAAATAGGATTTATTTTATTGAGATATTTATTTTGAAATCTAATATAAAGCCAGAACACTTCAGTAGGTTTTATTTGTGAATATCAAGTATTTGGAAAACTTCTTTTAAATAATTTAACAAGTCTTGATGTTTCAATTAAATTGGTAAAACCTCTTATTTGTATAAAATTTGGTTATTAGGTCCTTATTAATTTATTTAAATAATCCTTTATTATTTTTAAATAAACCTTTGCCACTTTATTTTAAAATAAAATGTTTTTAATTCCCAAAGTTTGGCCAAGGATTAATTTGGCTTTATAACATAATCTTTATTTATAACTTCTATTTTATCTTCACATTACAAGATTTGGAAAATCTTGGGATGTGACAGGCTACCACCCTTAAAATAAATCTCGTCCCGAGATTTGGGGAGGCTAGGGTTACAAGCAAGTTCAAAACAACTAGGGTACTACCACCCTAAAAAAAAAATTCAAACAAAAATTACATGTTGGCCTTCTTGGGTCCTGGATAGAATTTCCTTATTGCAAACATTTGCATGGTTTCCTAGGTTTCCATACTTGACTCATGGGCCAAGATTGAGCTTCTCCATAGGCTTGTTCAACTTGTTCTTCATCCTTTCTGGACAGTTACTTGCATAGTGTCCCGGATTCTTGCAGTTGAAGCAATGAATGTCATTGAGTTCTCTACGTGGCTCTTGAGGGCAAGTTTCTACAAAGTGACCTGGTTCGTTACAGTTGTTACACCATACTTGGTCAATTCCTTTATTCTTTATGTTCCCTGGGCATCCACTGGAGTAGTGTCCCATTTCCTTACATTTACGACATTGTACAAGGCTCATGTCTTGCTTGGGCTTCTTGATTTTTCTAGATCCTTTGAATTGGGTTGTCTTGCTTGGAGGTATAAGTGGTCCTTTTCCTTTGGTAGACTTGGATCCTTCTTGTTTCCTTTGTTCTACCATGGCATAGATAGGACATAGGCCAGGAGTGTGATCACTTCCTTCACAAAGGTAGCAAGTAGCTTGGGAGGTAGGGCATTCTCCAACGGAATGGTCTTCATCACAATTGGGGCATTGTCCTTCATGCTCCTTGGAAGTATGTTCCTTGTCTCCACAAATAATGCAGGCTGGGGCTCCATCTAGAACAACATTCTTGTCATCCTTGCTATCATACTCTTTTCTAGGATAATTTTCTTCCATGCTAATCATTTGATTAGTCACCTTAAGCATTAGTTGAGATTGTTCCTCCAAAAACTTTTGCAGTGCTGGATCTTCATTACTATTGTTGGCTAGGAACTGAGCTGTCAATTGGTTCAACTGATGTTGGGTTGCTATGAGCTCTCCCAGGCTGTCAGCTTGGTTGGTGTTGGTGTCATCAACCTTGGAGTCCTTTGGAGTAGTCATCTGTTTGGGTTGAAGGAAGATTAGAATGGGCAAGACATTTCTAAGGAAATATTTCTAATTACACACATCACAATTCACACAAGCAATGTGCATGCAATCACAAATCAACATTCACAAACAACTTTGCACTCAAACCACAAAGTTCAAGCACATACTTAGGTAACAAAATATTTTTGTTACACCACATAAGTTGGTGTGTTTTGTCTTAACTAAATTATGGTGGTCCATCTATATGGTTCACTTGTGATCTTTCCATCCTTCTTGATTGATCCTCCTTGCATGAGATCATGGTTTCCTTTGGGAAAACATTTGGTCACAATCCTTCAAAGTTGTTGATGGTTTCTTCTTATTTTGCATTCCCTCAGTCTCTAATTCCTAAGTAAGACTTTCTTGTCTCACTTGTGGTCCTTAGAAATTTTCAAGTTGGAAGTCCTTGGGGAATATGATGAAGATGTTGAAGTCATTAGAGTTGAAGAAGTTGAAGTCATTAGAGTTGATGAAGTCCTTTGCTCATGGTGAAGTCTTTGGTCATGGGGTAGGCTTGTCCATCAAGTTTGAAATAGAAGAGATGTAGAATCAAAACCAAAATGGTTGAGGAAAGAGTTTACAAGATTGTTTGTAAATAAGTTTTGGAACAAAAACAACTCCTATTTTCCTAAGGGGTTTTGTCCAATCCTAGGGTTACAATCCTACAGGCAACACAATGCTCTGATACCATCTGTAGAGGCCCCAACCTGGTAAGGTAGAGTCCTCCTGTGTTTTACAATGCTAGTCCCTGGATCAATAGCTAGCATCCACAGTTAAGATGTAATATCAAGATACAATGGTCATATTATAATTTTATAACCAGGAATAACATAATTCTATTACATCATACATAGCTCATTTGGCTTTTACATTACATTGCAGCGGAATAAGTATAGTCATGGGTCCTTCATCTTCATAGTGCCACAGGCAGATGTTAGTTGTAGACTTTGTAGTCCTAGTCAATCAAACAATCTTCATTTAATAAAACAATCAACCTGCAACATTACAAGTTACAGCCACATGGGTCAATACATTTTGAATTGTATTGGCAAGTTTCACTTTTATGTAAATATGAGTGGATCCTATCAATACATGCATATTTGGTAAGTAGAGTTTAAGGCTTTTTGCATAAAGCAACGTTTATCCTATCTTTTTAAAAAAAATGATCTTGTCCTTTGTCAAAACTTCTTTCCAAGTTCCTTGAACTCCTTGGTAGATACACAAGTGTTCAAGTCCTTGTCAAAATTCCTTTGAGCTACTTGGTAACCCCAAGTACATCATGCTCTTGAGCACCTTGGTAAACCCCAAGTGCAACAAGCTTAACAAAATCTCTTTGAATTCCTTGGTACCCCCAAGTGCATCAAGTTTTTATATTAGAAGTTGGAATGTCGAGATCTCCCATGGTTCAAACTTTAGTTGCTCAGTATTGTCCATAACCGGGGACCCGGCTAAGTACTTAGATTTTGTTAACTTCTGCAGAAGGAGTACACTTTACCCACATGACATAATCCCATCTTGTTGCCACCAGTGGCCTACTGGATTAGTGCTCACCAAGATGGAGTACCGGCAGACTGAGAGTGTGACGAAGTCTTTCCAAAAGGTCCTTCCATACATCATTGCTAGCTTGTCTTCAGCCCCCATGAAGCATTCCAGATCCCCATGTCCGGTAACTAAAGACAATGTATGGATCTCCCTAATGTAGTTGACTAAGCCAGAGCCATAATAGCATGTGGTTGTACACGAAAGCCACAATTGGAGAAACATGTTCAATCTCTAAGTTTCCTAGGTGGTTTTCATTTGGAGCACAACACAAAGTGATTGCCATAGACATGGTTCCCTTTTGTTGCCACCTTCTCCAAAACATAAAGTGTCCACCACCTAGGTGGTTCATTGAGTCCTTGTTTTATTATACAAAACACAAGTCTTTTTCACAACCTTTGTAAAATCTCAACATGTATCTCTTTTCAAAACATAGCATGGCTAAGCATGTACAACTTCAATATTTTTACTAAGGAATATATAGGGAATCCTACTAGGATTAGCATAGCATAAGTATAAAACATTTTCATGCATGTATACAAAATCCACTAAGTGTAATAAAAATAGTGGGACTTTAGATGGTAGTGTCACTTGCCTTTTTGTTAGGGAATGATAGTCACTTCTTGATCTTTCGTCTCACACTGTGCTAATTTTACTACAATCAAACAAGCATAGTATCAAGTAACATTCCAAACCAACATTCAATCAATATTTTACATACACAAAGCAATGGATCCTAAGTCTTGTAAAAAAAAGAGTTCTATTGCAAGGTTGGTCTCTACTAGGTTTATAAACTTTGTAAGGTCCACATTGGTCATTTACCAAAATGGCAAAGTCTTTAATTAGATGGTTTGCTCAAAAATCTATTTTAAAATCCATTCAACATTTCATGTGGTGAAAATTATTCTTTTCAAAGCAAAACTTTATGTTTTTCACCAAGTGAGTTGTCCTTGGCAAGGCTTGGTGTTTTGGGTCAGTAAATTTGGTTCATAATAATTTCCCAAAGTTTTTCTTGCAAAAACATTCCCATAGTAAAATCAATGAGTTTATTTGGCTAGAAAATGGCTAAGTTAAATAGTTCAACTTAAATTTCACAAAAATCATTTTTAACACATTGGGTTCGTTCCTAGGGTCAGTAAGGTCACACAAATCCATTTTGCAAAAGATTTAATCCTAGAATCAATTTTAAACAATTTTTATACACTACACAAGTACACAAATGTTTCTGTAAATTCAAACAAGCTAACAAATACTATTTTCAAAACTAAGGCCATGGTTGGCTAGGGCTTGTTCTCCTGAATTCAGTGATATGAAACTTGCCAAATTTGGACGTGTGGTTTGAAAGTTACAAGTGTTTGAAGTTTGCATATAATTCTGATTCAAAAATCTGTTTTAAACTAGAGCTGGCCACGCGTCATATTCTAATTGGCCGAAAACGGTTCGCGCGGATCACGCACTGCAGGCCATTAGATCTAAGTCACATCGCACGGTTCAGAACGCGTACCTCTTCATAGTAAGTGATCTAATCGTAATCGTTCAAACTAGATCCTACGGTACTGGCTCGCTGGACCAAAAGTGAGCGGCGCCGACGGCGGCTAGCGGCGGCGCACGGCCAGGCGTGGGGTTCGCGGTGGTTCTAGGAAGCGAGAGAGAAAGAGAAGAAGCTCACCGGGTTCAGGAGGTCACGGTGATGCTCGAGGAGGTGTTGGTCTGGCGAGGGGCGTTCTGGTCTTGGCAGGATTTCTCGCCGGAGTGGAGAACGGCGTCGGGTGGCCTCAGTCGTGGTTGAAGACGACGTTGCAGATCGTCCTAGGACAAAACAGGGGCATGGTTAAGTGCGGGAGGTCACGGGGAGGTCACGTGCATGAACGAGAAGGTACGGGGCGGTCGGAATTAACCTGGGGGCGTCGTCGGAGTTGTGGCAGACGGTGGCGGTACTGGAGCTTGATGTAGCCGACGCTACGGGGTGCCCGCGGTTGAGAGGAGGATGCTGGGAGACGCGTCTGGTTGTGGGGGAGCTGCGAGATTGGTCAAAGAAGCAAGGGGAGGTCTGGTTTCGCCGGAATCGTCACCGGAGCATCATCGGAGACAGAGACAGTCGTGGAGATATTGTGGCGGCCTGGAGGCGTGTCGAGGAGGGGCATCTGGGGGAAATGGAGGAGGAAACGTTGGCGATTAATAGGCCGTGGTCGCGACGAGGAATTATCGCGGCGTTAAGGTGAATTGATCGCGCGGAATCAAAGCCTGCAACGGCAGTGAGGAGGGAGAGGCGTGGTTCGCGCGGGTGTGAGAGAAGAACAGTGGAGAGGGGTCCAGCGGTCAGTGGGGAAACGAAATGAGGGGAGGTCCACTTGTCAGGGGCTCTGCAGGTTGTTTCAGCGGTGAGAAAAACGGTTCGGGGAGAGGGCAAATGGACTAGGTGGGCTGCTGCTGGGCTGTTGGGTTGGGTTGGCCCTTTTCCAGTTTTTTTTATTCTGTGTTCTTTTTCCATTTCTACTTCCTGATTTGTTATTTCAAACAATTATTCAAGCATTCAAATAATTCAACCATTCAACAAACATTAAACTTTGCATTGTGTTTTTGGTTCTGTTTAACAACATAATCCATCACTCAAAATAAAATAATATTTTAAATCCTTTTTAGGTTTTATTTATTAATTAAATAAAATGGCTATGGGTTATTAATAAAATAGGGTTTGGTTTAATTAATAAAATCCCCATTTAATCCAAATATTTTCAAAAACAAATCGGTGGGTTTTATTTGGAAATAAAGAATATTTGGAAAACTTGTTTAAAACAGAAATAACATTTTATTTTAGAGTCCGTTATTAATTAAATATAATAGACTTTCATTATTAAATCAAATAGGATTTATTTTATTGAGATATTTATTTTGAAATCTAATATAAAGCCAGAACACTTCAGTAGGTTTTATTTGTGAATATCAAGTATTTGGAAAACTTCTTTTAAATAATTTAACAAGTCTTGATGTTTCAATTAAATTGGTAAAACCTCTTATTTGTATAAAATTTGGTTATTAGGTCCTTATTAATTTATTTAAATAATCCTTTATTATTTTTAAATAAACCTTTGCCACTTTATTTTAAAATAAAATGTTTTTAATTCCCAAAGTTTGGCCAAGGATTAATTTGGCTTTATAACATAATCTTTATTTATAACTTCTATTTTATCTTCACATTACAAGATTTGGAAAATCTTGGGATGTGACAGGAGGGCTAGGGCTTGTGGTCTTTGGGGCAGCCCTCCCCCTCTATTTATGAGACGGGGGTAGCCTTGGGAGGGGAGAGTTTGAATCCAAACCCAAAACCAAGTTAGATAGAAGGAATGACTCTTTCCTTCTTCCACTAGGAAACTATTGTTCTAGTTTGACTTTTCAAACCTCCCTTTTGACTTTCAATTTAGAGCTTTAATTCTCTCTCGCAAATGCCCAACCAAGTGACCTAGGACATGATCCAATCATTCCACATAGACCTGACAAGTGTATTGGGTGTGTTGGGGACACAAGAGACTTCTTGTATCTTGATTGTAGGGTTGCTTGAGAGGGATACCTTTGACCACTTCATCCCTGAGTTCGATAAACCTTAGGTAATACACTTAAGGGAAACTTGCTGCTGTTCTACAAACCTCCGCACTTGGAGTCCCAACAACTGTCTACAAGAATAGAAGTACGTAGACATCAATTATATAGGCCGAAGTGGGCGGAGAGATCGGGAGGGGTGTAGCGGTGTGGGCGGGAAAATGAGAAACTATAGGAATTTAGTGATCGGCTGTCCGTCGCGGGAGCCGAGGTGGCGGTGGCACTCCATTACGGCGAAGCGTGGGCTGACGTACAAGCAGTTATTGCCCGACGGTCCGTCACGGGGTTCGACGCCGGAGGATAACGACGACTCGGCTTCAGTCGCTGACTAGGCGGGTCCACACTCCGTCTATTTTTTCCCACTGAATTCGCTTTGTCCGGCATTCACAGGGTGTTCCCGGGATCCTGGGAATGGCCTGGGAAGTCCGGACCAATGTTTGCCCAAATCCGGACGAAAACGGGATCCTGGGAACACGACTGGGCCAATTTTTGGCGTCCGGACCTAAAATTCTCCCTGGGATCGGCGTTCTGGGAATGTGAGTGGAGATGCTCTCATACGCTACAACATCCCGGCTAACGACACAAGCAAGTCAAATGGAAAAGGAAAGAAAGAATTCATTCATTTATGTTTTTATTGGATGGGACAACAGAAAATGGCGTGTCGTGTTTCTCCTCTCCGTCCCACCTCCTGTCCCCGGGTCGCCTCCGGCCACGGGATCATCGCGTGGCGATTGTCGGTGATGCTGCCGCCGTGGATGTGCTGGCCCCTATTGGTGAGGTGGTGGTGGGGAGTGAGGTTCCTCGAGTATCTAGTGTTGGGTGTGGTGCTTTAGTTCGGCTTGAAGCTGTGAATTGACCTGAATCATCGAATAAAGGCCAGCGGGGGATTGAATCCTGTGATCATGTTCCGCCATGGCCGGGAGATAGGGCGTAGTTTCTTCCCCTTCCTTGCTCTGGTTCTAGGCGGGTAGCAAATAATTTGGTTCTTGTGCCCCCACCTGTCTGCGACCGCTCGACTTGTTCTCGATTGAGCTCTGGATTGGTTACATCTGGCGTTTGATCCACCTTTGGATCTTCTAGGGAGAGACCCACCAAACAAGATTTTGGCATTCGGGGTGGGGAAACTGAAGACGAAGCCATGGAGGATTTTTTTGGGCAGCTCTGGGCTATCCCTTTCCTCCCCTCCCCGCCGCCACCCTCCTCTGAATGAGGGTTCGTCTCTGATTTGCTGTATTCGGAAGGAGCTTGTTGATTCGACCAGTTTCACGCTTGCGGATTGCTTCGTGGCGTCGAGATCTGATTGTTTTTGACGAATTACCAAGGTAATTCCTGCTCTGGTTAAGGATTTTGGAGGTCGTCCGTCGTTTGCCGAGGTTTAGCATTGATTTTTTATGGTTGGTGGCAATTTGGGTCATGGTCGACTCAACGTCCTCCATCTGTCCTACCCAGGGCTCCTAGCCCTACGGTGGCGGTTCCTCACACTCCAAGGCCGCAAGGACCTCACCTCGTTCAGCGCATTCAAAATTTCAGAGTATACCTCAATTCTATCAGAATCAGTTTAATCAGCCCCAATTTGTTTCAATCCCACAATAGCAACAACCTGAGCAATCGAGGTTTTAGCAGGGTCCTATGCAGCATAATACTAGTTAGAGTTATACTGGTTAGTTTCCACAATAAAAAAAATACCCTTTCACAGCATTAAGGGAAAATGCAGGTGGTGGGTAATGGTCAGGATGTTGTTTCTTCACAACCACCTCCTGCCTCACCTTTGCCGGTTGAGCAAGTTATGGAATCTCGCTACTTTAAGATGGTTTGTTTAAACTGCGGTGATCCTGGTCATTTTGTGGGAAATTGTATCAAACCTAAAACCTGTTTCATTTGTGGTTCTTCTGACCATCTTGTTCATTTGTGTCCAAGTTGTTTTCCTGTGCATCCATGTGCTACTTATTTTGGAAGTGCTAATAGTGGGCTTGGTTTTTATCACATTGAAACTAAATGGATCAATATCCAAAATTGTGCTACTGTGAATGTCAGGAAATATGAGATTAGTGTGCAAGGATTGGAGAATAATTTGAATGCAATCTTCTGCAAACATAAAAAGTGGCCATGTAAGATTAGGGAGCTTGATGAAAAGAATTTCCTAGTCAGGTTTCCTCCATGGAACTGTGTGTCTAAGCTTATAGATTTCCCTTCTTTTGATCTTAAGTCTGAGGGAGTTACTATGAAGATTGTTGAGTGGGATGGGGACTGTAAGCCTTTGGATGAATTACCAGTTGTCTGGATTCAAGTCAAAGGTCTACCTCCAAAAAAATGTTCTTGGAAAACCTTTGCTCAAGTACTTCCATTGTGGGGATCCTGATGAATGTAGATTGGAGCTCCTCTTTCAAGAGTTTCTATGATGACATAAGGTTGCAGGTAGCATGTAGAGATCCAATTAAGATTCCCAAGGAAATAATTATGGATACTGAACAAAATATGTATCCGTTAAAAAATAATGTGGAAGGAGTAGAGCAGATGGCTGATGAAGATGATGATGGTGAGGATCATGGTGAAGAAGATATTAAGGATAGTGGGTTTGATGGTTTGGAGGATGTCGATGAAGCTAGGAACCTGATGGAAACTGAAAATAATGAAGATTCAAGTGCGAGGTTTGGGTTTATTGCTTCCCCTACTCCTGGGCATAGGACTGTCTCTACTGTGGCTGACTATTGGGAAGATATGGAGATTGATGATGAGAGGATGTTCTTTCAACCGTCTGATTGTCATAGCTGCCAGGGTGCTGTTATGGATGATGAGTGGAAGTGTTCATATCCTTCGAGTTAGATGTCTTTGCCTGTTAGAATGAACTAAAAAATGGATGATTCAGTTTGGGATTTCGAGACTCGGAATATTAATCAGATTGAGGAGGATGCTCTTGCTAGTTTAGGGGAGTCTAATGGTGCTGCATACTGTTCACAAGTTATAGAATCTTTTAATCTTGCTGAAACTGATGCAGAATTCTCTAATGGTGACTCAGATAAGGATGGTGATCCATTGGACCAGTAAGAAAAAATTCCCCAGGAGTTTGATAAAATTTGCTCTACCAGGAAGAACCTATTCCCTGTCTTGGAGCAACTGGCGGTATTAATGGTATGGATGATACAACCAGTGAGGTCCCTAGGATAAAAAAACAAGTGTGGGGTCCTGTTGTGTCTACTAGTAAGATTAATACCAGGAATCATGGTGATAAAAACATAATTGAGAAAGCTAAAGAATATCAAAAGAGGAAGAATCTTGAGATTCCACCCTGCTTTAAAGGTAATTCTTTTGCTATTTTGCATCCTAATATTCTAAATAAAATGTCTAAACAAGTGAATATTTCTATTGGTACTGATGCTTCTGATAATATTTTTGTTATACAAGATTTGATTGATGCTGAACTTAGTAAGAATCTTAAATTTGCTTGAGATAATCATGTTATTGCTTTACCCGATTTGATTAGTTTTGATAATGTTTAGCTAACTGAACCTTTACTTTCCTCTGGTTTGGTTTCTACCATATCTATCCTTGACCATCAATTGACTGATTTAGGTCACCTGACTAATAAATCTGGTAATGTTTTGTTGTTTAGTAATAATAAATTACCTGGTTTATCATGATTGGTGTTTCTTGGAATATTAGGAGACTGGGTAAACCAGGTAGCAAAAACAAGCTCTTTTTATATCATTTCTAATTTTAAGTTTGACTTTATTGGTCTGTAAGAGACTAAAAAGAACATATTGATGATGTTTTTTTTTAAATCTGTCTCTAGGGGTGTTTTTACTTGCTAAGAAAACTGCCAGAGATATCTTAGTTGGTGTTTGGGAGGATAGCTTTGAGGTGGTTTCATCTTATGTTGGTACTTTCTATATTTCTATTGTCCTTGTGAATAAATGTGATGGTTCTATGTGGCAATTGGTGATGGTTTATGGTACTGCCTATTCTGAGCATAAGTTGGATTTTATTACTGAGTTGCATGATGTTATGGAGAAAATTGATTTGTCTACTTTATTGGGTGGTGATTTTAATTTAGTTAGGAATGCTTTTTAGAAGAGTAGTGAAAATTTTAATGCTCAGTGGGCTTTCCTTTTTAATGATTGGGTTAACAAGTGGAGCTTGGTTGAGATTTAAACTGCCAATAGGCTCTATACTTGGTCTAATAACCAAAAAATTCCTATTCTAGCTACCTTGGACAGTTTTTTTTGCTTCAACTGACTGGGAGCAAAACTTTTAACAACTATCAAAGCTCTGCCTAGGATAGTTAGTGATCATACCCCTCTGGTATTGGATAGTGGCTCGAATAGGACTCACCCTCCTAGCCTATTTTGTTTTGATAAATGGTGTATCAAGGAAGATGGGTTTGCTTATGTTGTGCATAAATCCTGGATACTAGGTGTGATTGTGTTAGTGCAATTGAAATCTGGCAATTTAAATTACGTTTGCTCTGGAAAAAGTTGAAAGGCTGGAACATTAACTTAGAGGCTTCTTTCAAAAACAAGAAAAAAGCTCTTTTACAAGAGTTTGATATTCTTGATGTTTTTCTGAGCAAAATTGTTTATATGATGATGAAAAAGTTAGGATGGGATGTATCAAAGAGGAAATGATAAAAAATTGGATTCAGGAGGAATCGAAAGCTTGGCAAAGATCTAGAGATAGAAAAGTTTTAGGAGACATGAATACGACCTATTTTCAAGCTTTAGCTAATCATAGGAGAAGGAAAAAGACTTTATCTTTCTTAGATGGCCCTGATGGTCCTGTAGAGTCGACAAGTGATATGCTTGATATTGTTGCTGCTTTCTACAAAAATCTTTTTTCTCGATAAAAAAGACATTCTTTCTCTTTGGATAATAACTTCTGGGATAATAAGTATCTCCTAATTGCTGAGGAGACTTCTATCTTAGATGCTCCTTTTTCTAAATAATAAATATATAATACTATAATGGGGTCCTATGCTGCTGGTGCTCCAGGTCCTGATGGTTTTTCCTTTTTGTTTTACCAGACTTTTTGGGGATTGATTAAAACTGATTTTATGGCTCCGGTGAGAGACTTTGAAGATGGATCTTTGGATGTATATAGATTAAACTATGCATAATCACTTTGATTCCAAAGTAATATGATGCTAGAGACATGAAGAAATCCAGACCCATTAGTCTAGGTAATTTTAGTTTGAAGATTATTTTTAAGGCTATGACTAATAGGATTGCTCCTATTGGACATAGGATAATTTCTAAAAATCAAACTGCCTTCATTAAAAGTAGGTTTACTTTAGAGAGTGTTATAGCTTCCCATGAAGTGATACATGAGGTTCATTCTAAAAAACTTTCAGGTCTAGTTCCAAAACTAGATTATGAAAAAGCTTATGATAGGATAGATTGGGATTTCGTTGATGAGATGCTTAAATCTAGAGGTTTTGAAGTGATCTGGAGGTATAGGGTTAAAGCTATTCTTCATAGGAGTTCCTTATGTGTTAGGATTAATGATGTTGATAGTAAATATTCCACGGTTGGTAAAGGGCTTAAGCAAGGAGATCCTTTATCTCCAATTTTGTTTAATCTGGCTGGTGATGTCTTCTCAAAGATTCTTTTGAAAGATGCTAACAATCAGTTCATTTGTGGCCTGCTTCCCCAAGCTCATCCTAGTGGTGTTATTAGTTTGCAATATGCGGATGATACTATTCTTTTCTTGCAAAAGGATGTGGATATGGCTAGGAATTTGAAATGGTTACTCACTTGCTTTGCACAAATGTCGGGCATGCGTATTAATTATCACAAAAGTGATCTTTTAACTATTAATGTTGATGATGCTGAAGCTAATGTGTTTACCCAAATTTTTGGTTGTAAATTGGGCAAATTCCCCTTTACTTATGTGGGGGTTCCTCTGCACTTTTCCAAACTAAGAAAGGAAGATTTACAACCAATTTTGGATAAAATAATGAAAAGGATTGTTGGGTGGATGGGTAAGCTTCTCTTTTATATTGGGAGGCTTACTTTATTGCAAGTCTGTATTGCTAGCATTATATGTATTTACTTTACTTTCTTAAATTTCCTAAATGGGCTATTGTTGCTATCAACTCCGAAATGGCCCATTTCTTCTGGAATAATATATGCGAGTCTCATAAATATCACCTTGCTAATTGGAATTTTATCAGTAGATAAAAAGAATATGGTGGTATGGGGATTCAGAATTTGAGGGAGTTTAACCTCTGTCTTTTATCTTCCTGGATCAAAAGGTATCATTTAGATGATAATAAGATTTGGAAGTTAATTGTTAATTATAAATATGATCTTTCCCCAAATATTCTTAGGGATAGTCCTACCCACTGCTCACCTTTTTTGCAGGGTGTGATGTGGGCTGCCTCTGCAGCAAAGGTTGGTTACCAATGAGTGGCTAGTAATGGTAGGAAGACTTTATATTTTGAGGATACTTGGATTGGGCATTGCTCCCTTGATATCCTTTTCTAGGACCTCTATGCTATTGTGAATGAACAATGTTGTAAGGTGGCTGATGTGTGGGATAGTACTAATCTCAAATGTAGTTTTAGGAGGAATGTGTCTACTTTGTTTGAAAGATGGCTTGAATTGATAGCTCTTATTCAAACTGTTCAGTTGACTAGAAGTGAGGATAGTCCTATTTGGCTGTTTCATCCATCTGGTACTTATTTTGTTAAATATTTTTATGGTGTTATCAATAATGGTGGGGTTATCCCTATTCATACACCTGCTGTGTGGAATTTACATACCCCCCCAGGATTCATGTTTTCTTGTGGCTGTTGGCTAATAATAAACTTCTTACAAGAGATAATCTAGGTAAAGGTAGGTCGATTGATGATATGTATTGTTTATTTTGCTGTGAAATGGTGTCAGTTAGTCATCTGTTTTTTGAATGTGTGGTGGCTAAAGTATTCTGGAAAACTATTTCTGATATTTTTGGTAAACATTTGGTGCTGATTTTAAATCAGTGGCCAGATGGTGGGTTAGTGAGAATAATAATTCTGTGCTGAACATTTTTTCTTCTATGGTGTTGTGGACTTTGTGGTCAACTCGCAATGATTTATTTTTTCAGGGAAAAAGTTGGCCAAGTGACAAGGAGTTATTCAGGAATCTATATTTGACGATACGAAGCTGGCAACTTTTATCCATGGAGACAAATTCGTCTTTGCTAGACTCCAATCTGCTATTGCTGGATCATCATAGGGGGGAATTGCTGAGGATAGGCTGGACCTGAATCTTCTTCTGCTGGGTATTGTTGGAAAATCTGAGGCTCGGTAGATGAGCTCCTTCATAGGTGGCATCAGGAGATTGCTAGTGAGGGGTTAATTGGTGGCTCGCTGTGCTGAAGTGTCCTTGTAGTGGTCCCTGTAGCTGTTGTTTTGTTCTAGAGTATTTTCCAGATGGTTTAGTAGCTGTTTTTGTTTTTGTAAGATTCATGGACGAGTTCACAGCTCGGTTTCCTTGTGACTCTTGGTTGCAGTTAATGGAACCAGGGGGCTTTGCCCGTCTTTATCTAAATTTTTTTTTATTCATTTGACTTTTTTGAAAGTAGATTTAAATTTATTGGTATGTGACATGAGCATGACCCTTCGGGTGCCCAATGTTGGCATATATGGTACGACCCTGACAGAAGGCTCAACCGAATATATGCCAAGATCCATAAAGCCCATGACGATTCAATAGATATGAAGCCGACAAGGACATATACTCCTGGCAATACAAGACAAGAAAAGTCTAAGACTAGACTACATACAAACTCTAACTTGTAATCAACTCGTATTGGCACACGATACCGAACCTCCCCATATATAAAGGCTAGGAGGGACCAACTGAAGGAACATGTGGGCCCCATGTTTGGTTTTGGTAATTGATGACAATCTCTATGGACTAATGCTTGCAGCGAGTTACACTTGTAGCAATAGTCCATTGGCATCACTTGGAGCATGTGTTGTCCTCAAGGTAGAAGAAATGAAGAAGAAGAAGAAAGTGAAGAATATCAAGTGTTGATCAAGGTTTCAAGGAATAATCGAGAGATTGGTCAAGTAGGAGTTGGGCCTATAGCAAGTGTGTCTTGAAGAATAATATGGAGTGATACCTCATGTGTATCTTGAAGATACCAACATAATAAAGAAAGAAGAAGAATAAAGAAAATAAGATCAAGGGTGTCTTGAAGAAGAAGACATCATCCAAATGGTGTTAGAAGAAATGTTGTGCAAGCTAAAGATGTGCCATATCTAGAAGATCTCATGCTTGAAGCTTTCCATCCTCGGTGATCATGGATCAAAGAAGACAAGGTCAAAGTAAAGGTTTCCCAATGTTGTATGGGGGAGCAACTTGCAAGTCTTCATCAAGCGAGTGCATGCAAGAAGCAATCAAGAAAGGTGTTCCATCTTGATAAGGACAAGATCGTCTACATCAAGATCAAGTGGAATATGCACAAGGCAAACATGTGATCTTGATAGGGTTTCCTTCTTACCTGTCTTGTAGTGTTAGTTGGGGAGACCGGTTTATAGGATAGATAACTATACTATCAAGAGGGGCTCTCAAGTGAGTAACTTGATCATATATTTCAGAGAGATCTCAAACCTTTGCATACTTAGCATCATCCTTTCTTGGTTGTTATTTGGATATTATCCATGTGAGGTTCTAGAGCTTGTGTTAATATTCATAACAAGCTCTGGTTCATCAAAAACGCTTTTCCCTTTTATATATTATTGCGGTTTTGATCTTTGAGGTTTTCTGATTTCTCACCGAGGGAGGTATCTCACATTGTAATACATGAAATATTCTCACTTGGTGGCATCCAATATTGTCCTCTTTCCAACAAAATTGGTTTAGGGTCAATCGGAGTTTCCAAACTCTAGATATCGCCATTTGAAGTTTGTCTCTTATTGGGTTTAGACCGGATATTTGGTGTAAACTGGTAGACCGGAATCTCCGGACTGAAAAATCCGGAGTCTCCGGTGTGCTCAGGTCCGGAGTTCTTGCCAAGTCTCTGGAGGGAGTATCAAGACCTGCCTCAGGACATTCTGTATAGGGGTCCGGAGATGGCCCGGAATCTCCGGTGTGAGATATGTGTAGATCGGAGTATCCGGTCTCCATACCATAGTCTTCGGTGTGGAAACCCCCCGGGCAGAAAACGGTCAGAAATCAGTGGCCCTATAAAAAGAGGCCCTTCTTCCCCATGAGCAAGCACGAGTTCTGCAAGCCTTCCCCTCCATTCTTAACCTTCTTGAGCTTGCTTCCCTTCAATCCCTCCTAGGATTCTTGCATATACTTTAGGGATTTGAAAGAGGAGATCTAGATCTACCCACCAATCAATCTCTCCTCTAAGTGAGGGGAACATCTTGGAATCTAGATCTTGGAGTCTTTTGTGGATTTCCTCCATTGTTCTTCCTCTCTTATTCCCCACATAAGCTTTCTTAGCTTTTGTGGAATTTGGGAGAGAAGTATTTGAGCAGTTCTTGTGTTCTTGCCATTGCATTTGGTGCATCGGTTTGAGTTCTCGGTGAGGATTCGATTGGGTGAAAGTTGAGAAGCTTTTTACTCTTGGGTTCTTGGAACCCTACACGGTTTGGTTGTGTTGCAGGTTTGTGGATTACTTGGGGCCTCCAATTAAGTTGTGGAGCTTTCCCCAAGCTTTTTTTGGGAGCCTCCAATTGAGTTGTGGAGAAGTGCCCCAACCTTGTGAGAGGTTCTGGATTGCCATCGACAAGTGCACCGGTAGTGGAAGTGTGGATCGATCCTGTTGTGGTGAGATTCACAAGAGAATAAGGGAGGCCTTTTGTGGCATTGGTGGTTTGATACCACCCCCTCTCCAAACTAGACGTACTCCATGTTGGGAGGAACTCGGTAAAACATCATTGTCTCTGCGTGCCTCGATTATCTCTATATCCGAGCTCTTACTTATGCACCTTACTTTGTGATAGCCTTCGTGCTTGAAGTCTATATCTTGCTATCACATAGTTTCTTGTCTTGCTTAGCATAAGTTTTTGGTGCACATAGGTGAACCCTAGTTGTTCTAGGTTTTGTTCTTGACAAAGTAAACACTTTAATTCCGCCTTTGTTAAGCCACTCTTAGAAAAGTTTTAAACCACCTATTCACCCCCTCTAGGAGGCATCTGTATCCTTTCACCAACGAGGAGGGCATTCAATATTACAATACACACGCCTTTCTCTCTCTTGGCGAGATCGCATCTAGTCGACTCAACGAGTTTGTACTCTCCAATGATAATACGAGCAGACAAGCAGGAAGTAGGATTTCCTCTACGAGGGCCTGAACCTAGGTAAATCAGCTCTCTTGTTTATCTGTTAAGCCGACGAAATCACCAGTGTTCTCTTTTCCACGAAACCCTAAGTCCATAACCATGGGCATTGCCGAGGTCACCCTCGACAATTTGGCGCCGTCTGTGGGAAATTTGGGCGCTGGAGTCGTGAATTCGGCACCTCCCTCTTCACCAAGCAACAACTTGACGATCGGGAGAAATCAAATCTAATTTGGCTATGTCGACTTACTTGAATTTTCTGCGGTCAACTTTCTCTCCATCATGTCCAAGTGCGCGAACTCGAAGATCGATCATGGTATCAGACCAAATCAGCACCATAGATCCTTGATACAAACAAACGATCGACCTGGAGTCACATATCCGCAAAGTTCGTTGGTTTTTTGGACAACTTCGTGGAATCCGTGGCAAGTACGCAACAACCTGTTTCTAATTGTTTCAAGCAAAAAGGAAAAGAGCCCACGTCTGGTGTTGTTACTCCATGAAGGTCATGAAGGGATTATGACCGAGAGGCAATTATAAAGTGGTTATTATATTATTACTTGTTTATGATAAATGTTTATTTTGCATGTTATAATTGTATTAATATGGAAACATTAATACATGCGTGTTTAATAAACAAATAGAAAGTTCCTAGTTATGCCTATCTTATAAACTAGCTCGTTGATTAACAAGATGATCAAAGGTTTCCTGATCATGACATTGGATGTTGTTAATAACAAGGCCACAACATTGTTGAAATGATGTGATGAACATTCATCCGAAGTATAGCATTACAATCAAAGTCATTGTGTTTATATTGCTATAACATCATACGAATTAATCCTAGTCCTTAGACCATGAGATCATGTCAATCACTAACACTGGAAGAGTATCTTGATAACATCAAATGTCACATCGTAACAGGGTCACTATAAATGTGGGTTCAGTGCTACGAAGGTGTTATGCAGAGGCTCATGGACCAAGAGTGGAATTTTTCCATCCTGATGACAGATAGATATACTCTGGGCCCTCTCGGTGATATCACATTAGTTAGCTTGCAAGCAAGTGATGTGATCACTAGAATGTTATATCACGGAAACAAGAAAAGATTGCATGTCGGTAACGAGATCAGACTAGGTATGGAGATACCTATGATTGAATCTTGAACATGTAATATATATAGAGACAAAGGGATTGAGTTACATGCGTAAAAGGTTCGCATGATCACAAAAGTCATCGTTAAATGTGTGGGAGTCAGTACGGATCTCTAGGTCCCGCTGCTGATTATTGATCGGAGAGGGGTCTCGATCATGTCGGCATTATTCGCGAACCGTAGGGTGACACACTTAAGGGATACCGACACCATTTTGAGCAAATAAGATGCCAGAGAAAGAATATCAAAGCGCTGTAATTATTTCAATGGAAACCGGAATTGTTTCGGGTGAAATTGCTGAAACTGGTTCTGGATGTGATATTGAAATGTTGCAAGAGGTTTTATGTGAATGTTTGTTAATTAATGTAATTATCAAAATTCTGAATAAAATAAATAAAATAGTTTTATTTAATGAGATCTTGCATTAATTTTGGTGGAAAATTAATGCATGTGAGTGGAGGTGTGTTTATGTGAAGTGGAGCTTCCACCCACATGAATGAGGGAGAGGAGGGGGCATCCTCTATGGCCGGCGGACAAGCCTCTTGGGCTGCCCCCTCCCCTATATAAGGAGCACCTCCTCCTCCTCCTCTACTCTCACACCTCCTCGTGAAGGATCTCTCTCCCCCTCTAGAATTTCCCCATGGTCTCAGATCAACGAGATACATGTGTAAGATCTCTCCCTTTTAAAGGTAAGGATCCCTGTGATTGCAATGCTAGTCCCTGGATCAATGATAGTATTCACAGTTTAAGATGAAGTACACAGAAACAAAGGTCATTATTACATATCATTCCAGAGACAAACATAGTCTTTTACAACTCCATGCCATAGGCCTAATACAAGAGTTCAACCATAACAATATAAATAAGTCTTCATCTTCATGTGCCACAGTCAAGCATGTTGAGTGTAGACTCATAACCCCTAATCATCATCAGAATAACCTGCAACATCACAAGTTACAGCCACAGTGGTTCAATACATTGGAATAGTATTGGCAATTGATACCTTAATAGATTATTAACATCTAGTTACTACATACATTTGGCTAAGTGTAGCTTAGGCTTGCTTTGCTCAAAATAGGTTTTACCTATTAGTTGAAAACACTAAGTTTTTCTTTGACAAAACTTTCCCAAGGAACCACCAATAGAAATTGGTGAACCTTCACCCTAGTTCAACCACAAGTTTTACTTAAGAAATTGGGATGAGGAGATTCTTGATAGCTTCCATGTCTTGATGCTCATGTTGTCCCATACTAGGGACATGGCTAAGTACTTAGATTCTTCCATCTGCAGAGGTTGTGCACTTTCCCCACAAGACTTGATTTTCACCAAGACAGGACCTTTCAGAAGCCTTCCCATAGACCAAATGGAAGCGCTCCAAACCTATCTTCCCACTACCACCAACTGTCCAAATGGCTAAGTTATTGCAACCTATGTGATCCAGGCAGAGCCCATAATGCCATGTGGCTTCACTAGAAGCTTCTTAACATTTGGCATCTCAAATCCCTTTGTTCCTGGGTGGCTTTACACAAGTGTGATACACAAGTTAAATCATAGAAATGGGCCCTGTGTAACCACTCAACACAAACCAATCCTTCCATTCCACCCAGGTGTTTCATTCCCTTAGTTGTTTTATTAAGCAAAAACACAAGTCAAAGACTTAGAATATTTCTCATAACATGATTATATAATCCACCCTTGGTTGCTACTAGCTAGGCTAAGCATGGCAATAGTAGGCATCTTAACTTAGAGGAAATTCCAATAATTCTACAACTACTAGGATTTCCAAACATAGCATATAGATACTTAGCAAAATAATCATGCAAGTCCTATACAAAATATTTCTAATGCATAGGTAAAATATTGGGATAAAATATGAAGCACCACTTGCCTTGGTAGTTTGGGGAGTAGCAACAATCCTCACAACCACAATCACTATTTGCACCAAAATCTACACATAAAATAATGGCACCAAATTCACATATCAAAATATACAAGCAAAAATATATGAGTGCATGCAAATGCCATGTGATGATTTTCTACACCAAACAAGACAAGTATACAGTACTGAATCATAAACAAGACCAAGACACACTAAATAAACTTTATTTGATCTTTAATTCATTTTTTCAAATCATTTCTATACTCAAAATAAGCCTATAAACGTCTCTGCAAAAATAACCAATTTTACAGAAGCAAAACATTAAAAACATTGCATAAATGGATAGAATTCTTTCTCCTGATTCCAATGATATAAAATTTGTAAAATTTGAACGTGTGGATCAAGAGTTATAGATTTTACAAAATCTAGCATCTAATATATCAAAATTTCTAATTTAGAATAGACTCTGGCCACGTGGCTGTTTTCTATTCGCCGGTACCGTTTCGTGTGGATCGACAGATGCTAGCCATCAGATCTAAAGTACATCGCACGATACAGAACCAAACTTACCCCTTCGTCTAGTGGATCTATCATAGCCGATCGATCTAAATCCTACGGTTCCTAGCAACTGGTCAAAGACGGGCGGCGCTGGCGGCGGCAAGTGGCGGCGGCACTGTAACACCCTCAGAATCGGACCTATGCAAGTTTGAGCAAAATTCGCCAAACCCGCATAGAAACGATTCAAAGGTGCCCACCAGGCACTTTCGTGCGGGTGGAAAACGAAGTAATAACATTACACAACAGTCCTCGATGGGACCCACAGAACAGATATATATAACAGCGACTCCAAGAGTCAAGAATACAAATACAATGTACAAAGATCCAAATCACCTCGAAAACGATGGAGCGTCCGACTACGGACAAGATGCAAATGGGGCTAAGAGCCCTGAAGAATAACCAATGGCGTCCATAACCCTGCCCAGGCCAAGCCGGAAGGGTAACCCTGCTAACGGCGTCGATCTCAAAACCTGCTTAACAAAAGGGGTGCCGACAAAGGGCAAAGCAGAAAAACAAAGAAGGAGCGTCAGTACTGAGGCCAGTACACGGCGAGGCTAGAATTCGGCGGTCCTCGCCTACATAGGTATGGTGGACTGAAGCGGCAGCGGCAGCATGCACTGAAACAACCTATAGAGACTCGATACAACTGGCGGTAATCAGAGAGGGATAAGAATGACCTAACCGGATCCAACCTGAAGCTAACACCAAACAAACCCATCCTGGTGTTTCCCCCTCGAGACCAAACGAGGAAGTCAACCGAGGAACTCACACAGTTGGCATTTTTATTTATTCGGTTATCGTTGCAGCAATTACTAGTCAAGTATAGATAATCATCCTGAGAAATTAAGCAGTGGGCACTTTTAGTTAACCATTCCGTTGTAGTTGCAACAATTACTAATCAGATACAGATAGCATGAGATAAACCCGAAACCCAGCAGTTGTTGGCACTTTTATTTAGCCATTTCGTTGTAGTTGCAAGATTTACTAGTCAGGTACAATGGTCGCTGGCGACGACCCAAACAAGCAATTGTGGGCAGTATTAATTAGCCATTCCATTATAGTGAAGCTGATTACTAGTCATTATAAATCAAATTTATAGCAGTAAACTTTAGTTATGCTTGTCTATGATCAAGAAACTGTGCTCCAAGTCGTCCATATCCGCGGACACGGCTTTCAGAAAGTTTTACCCGGCCGGGGTGCACCAATAGCAACACACACTCGATCAACCTCGGAAAAACCAAATCAAAACCCAACGAGGCTTTCACGACTGAACAATCACAGGATTCAGAAATATTTCAGGGGGCCACCCCTGGGAGTATACCCGCCACGAAGTAAGCTAGCTCCGAGACGGACCCCAAAGTTCGTGGGGCCGGCGGTAAACGACAGCAGATCCCCAAACGGGGACTGTCGATACCACGTAAACGGGTCACAGATCCTAAACAGTACCGTGTGCAGTACCTCGCACAATCGTAAATAAAGCAGTAAAACATGGCATAAGTACAGGATAGTAATAAAGCCCCAAACTAGTTCGTGGCCCCAAGAAATAAGACGGAATCAAGCTCTGGCTCAGGGGGGTCCCATATACCTCCCGGATGTGGATAGCGCGATAAATCAAGGAACAGGTATCAAGTACTCGGGGTCTTACGGGACACAAGTGGGCGTTCGGAAACCAAATATTATCTATCACCCACCGATGCCTCTGCTTATTCAATTTTAGTTGTTAAACAGAAATTAAAGTGATGATAAATAAAACTAGAGTCATCTCCATCATCAACATGCGGCAATACATCAGCAACTGTGACATATGACGACACACATCAGCACTTGAGCAAGCAACTACGACGCGCAAGTCCAACTATCTACCAAACAACAGGTAATAGGATGTGACCAAGGCAATATAGGGCTGCACGGTCGGTCACGGGTACGAAAACTAAGCATCGCAACACAGATAGCAATAGATCAACAGGAGGGGAGTAAATACTATAAAAGTAAGATAGGTAAAAAGAGGGGGAGATGCTCGCCTGAAAACATGGTCGAAGGTTCAACCGAAGATCGGGGTGAAGCTCACAGCAACTCAACGGCCTTATCCGCGAAGAAGCAAAACACTAAAAGAAACACCGGATGCGATATTCAATACACGGCACAAGATCGGCATGATGCAAGTATGATGTATGACATGGCAAAGGGTGCGATGCAATTAGGTCAAGGTTAAGCGGAACCGGGGTCCCGACAACTTAGTTAGGTGGTGCATGTTATTTAGAAACCCCGCAATTTAATGTTGTTTAACAAGGCAAAATATATCAACGGTTCGCTACACCAATTTAAATGAGGCCGATATGAGACTAGATTTGCCCGCATATGGGCCCCATATTTAATTATTAGGTGAATCGGCATAAGGCCCCCAAACCACAGATATGCATGCGAGTATGACAATTCAATATGCAACAAGTTGTTATTATGTTTTAAAATAGGGTTCTCGGATAAGGGTCACACTTTAGGGTTCTCGACGATCTTGGGGTTTCCGGGGGTTCCGGGGTTGGTCTCAGGGTTCAGGGTTCGACGGATCGGTCTCGCAGGAACGTTCTCGGACTCCGGGGTAGGTCTTGGCGTTCCGGGAAGCCGGACTTGGTTCGGTGTCGAGGCGCATCGGAACTTCCGGGCCGGGGGCGTTCTTGTTGTTGCGCAGATCTTGTCGGGTCCTCTAGTCGGGTCGGTCTTGACTTCGGGGTGAAGTACTTGTCGCGTCGGGGTCTCGGTGTCCGGGGTGACGCACTCGGCGTCTCAGACGATCTTAGCGGTCTTCGGATCCGGGTCTTGAAGTCCAAGTAGTAGTACTTGGTGCTCCATGACGGTCTTCTCGAAGTACGGCCACCGGATACCGGGTGGAGAGCTCGGGGTGTCGGGACGAAGATCTTGGCATGCGACGTCGTCGTCATCGGTTCGGGAGGAGTTCTTGTCGCACCATGTTGGAGGCCTGAGGGTACCGTGCGTTCGCGCCGTTGGCACCCGGAAGGTCTTGTCGAGAGAGGGCTTGATGGCGAAACCCGCGACTGAAGTTGTCTAGAGCCTCCCAGAGAAGCTAGGCACGACAACACCATCGGTGCAACATGCGCAACAACACATCACCACCGCTTGTTGGCATCGCGCCACAGCTGCACACCCGTGAAACAGGGGCTGCTGAGGGTGGACCTGCAGGACGCGGGCAAGCTGGGCTTGTTCCTGGTCCACCACGCATGCGCGGAGGGCGACGCGGCTCGGTCGGCGCTCGGAGGGCGGCACGCAGAGGCTGCGAACAGAGGTGGCCGGCGGCGGCGGACACGCCCAGAGGCGGAGGAAGGCTGGCGGCGGGCGGCGCTCCGGCGGAGAGGCAGAGGAGGGACGGCGACGCTTGGGCGTGGGTGGAGGGGAGCGGGACGCCTGGCAGCGCGCCGGCGGGCGCGGGAGGTGCAGCGCCGGCGGTGGGGACCCGCGGGGCCGCGGCGGCGCTAGGGGAAGGCGGCGGCGGTGCTGAGCGGGGGGGGGGGGCGCGACGCTGTCGTGGGTGGAGGCGGCGCCGCGGACGGGAGGCGGCTCGGGCCGGGCCGGGCGAGCGCGGGGCGGAGGCCGGCGGTGAGCGGGGCGCGGAGTCGCTGCGGCGAGCGGCCGGCCGGAGCGGGGCCTGAGGGAGGTGGGGGGAACGGCGCGGGAGGCGGTGGAGCTAGGCGGGGTGGAAGTTGGTGGCGGGGATGCGCGGAGCGAGGGAGAGGCGGCAGAGGGGAGGAGGCGTGCGGGCTTGGTCGGCGAGCGGCGGCGCCGGCGAGGAAGGGTGGGGCAGGACGACGGAGGGGAGCGCAGAGAGGGAGAGCGGCAGGCGCGGCCACGGGGGCGGGGTGCTCCGGCGGTGGCGACGCGCAGCGCGGCCAGAGGTTGGAGATGAACAGGGGCATGGGGAAGGCAGTGGTGGTGGGCCAGGGGAGGCGGGTCCCGCGTGGGGCCTGCAGGCGGTAGGTGGGATCCGGTGTGGAGGGAGGGCGTGTGTGGGGTTGGGGCCGGCTGGGGGGTGCGTGCGTTGCTGTGTGCGTGTGGGGCAGATGGCGTGGGTGGGGTGTGGGTTTGAGAGGGAGAGAGAGGGAAGGGTGAGAGGGGGTTGGTGATGTGGCAGTGTAGGATAGGGTGAGGGAGAGAGGAAAATGAGGTGGCACATGGGGATTGGTGGGGGTGATGTGGCCAGGTGGGGTGGGTAGATTTCTGGGTAGGTTTAGGATTCCAGGGGTGGACCGATTTAGTTTTCTGGGGCGGTCGTTCGGTCGGTTCGGACCGTTCGACTGCCCCACCAAAATTAATTATAATTTTTATTTGTTTTGATAACTCCGTTTGCAAACCGATAGCGGCAAAACAAAATACTCCGGAACCCCGGGTTTGGCGTTTGAATAAAGACGGGGCGTTTTAGAAAACAAAACGGGCTTTGCGAAATAGTTTTGGCAAACAATGCATGATGATGACGATGCAATGCACAAATTCAACGCGATTTTCTAGTAATGGTTTTGCGGGATGCCACAATTCGACACCACTAACAAGGGATCTCGCCCTCGAGATCCGCCTCATGGTACCGGAAGGAAGGTCGGCGATCTGCGTCTTCTCGCTTCGTGTAGATCCTCGCGACACCACTAACAAGAGGTCGTTGATCCCGTTCGTCAAGAGAGCACTCCGGATAAACCAAAGGACGGAGATAGAGGCATCAACGATAAGGCCACCCCTAACTTCCGTGAGAAGAGGGAAAAGTTACATCGATCCACCAGTTCGATGTACAGAGCGAACAGTAAGAGTCGGGTAGGGTGATCAGTCCATCCCGGACCCAACTGTCAACTCTATACATGGGTAGGAGAATCAGGCAACTCAACTCTCGAGATTTAGACTGAAGATTTTCATAGGTGGTATCCGGAACAAAGGGATGCTGCCAGCAGAAATCGTAGGAAAGACACACTGATTAGGTTTCGCGCTGGTTCCATTGGCATGAACAACACGTGCTCAAGGTCGACTCCAACTTCACCAAAACTCGTCCTTCTCGTATGTTTTTCAACGACACTGATATCCAGCAAGGAACACATATGGAAGAGGAGCTCAAGAACAAATTATTGGAGGAAGGGTACAACAGACAAGTTGCAGATCGATGATCGTAGCACCTCCGTTACAAAAGGAAGAAAGTGAAACCCTGAAGGTACGACGGAAACCCAACCACGAGAATTCCTGGACTCGAAGAAAGAGATGAGAGCGGATTCAAAACGCGCAGAGGTAAGAGGAGAACAGCAGAGGGGTAAGGAGTAAAACCAGACCTAATCAGAACTATCCAACCGATTTTTGCGAAAATAGTTTTGACTCTCTACTTCGGCCGTTAGCTAGGTTATCCTACAGGCTGGACTTGTGGGGTATCGCAACTGCTGAGCTCTGATACCACTCTGTAACACCCTCAGAATCGGACCTATGCAAGTTTGAGCAAAATTCGCCAAACCCGCATAGAAACGATTCAAAGGTGCCCACCAGGCACTTTCGTGCGGGTGGAAAACAAAGTAATAACATTACACAACAGTCCTCGATGGGACCCACAGAACAGATATATATAACAGCGACTCCAAGAGTCAAGAATACAAATACAATGTACAAAGATCCAAATCACCTCGAAAACGATGGAGCGTCCGACTACGGACAAGATGCAAATGGGGCTAAGAGCCCTGAAGAATAACCAATGGCGTCCATAACCCTGCCCAGGCCAAGCCGGAAGGGTAACCCTGCTAACGGCGTCGATCTCAAATCCTGCTTAACAAAAGGGGTGCCGACAAAGGGCAAAGCAGAAAAACAAAGAAGGAGCGTCAGTACTGAGGCCAGTACACGGCGAGGCTAGAATTCGGCGGTCCTCGCCTACATAGGTATGGTGGACTGAAGCGGCAGCGGCAGCATGCACTGAAACAACCTATAGAGACTCGATACAACTGGCGGTAATCAGAGAGGGATAAGAATGACCTAACCGGATCCAACCTGAAGCTAACACCAAACAAACCCATCCTGGTGTTTCCCCCTCGAGACCAAACGAGGAAGTCAACCGAGGAACTCACACAGTTGGCATTTTTATTTATTCGGTTATCGTTGCAGCAATTACTAGTCAAGTATAGATAATCATCCTGAGAAATTAAGCAGTGGGCACTTTTAGTTAACCATTCCGTTGTAGTTGCAACAATTACTAATCAGATACAGATAGCATGAGATAAACCCGAAACCCAGCAGTTGTTGGCACTTTTATTTAGCCATTTCGTTGTAGTTGCAAGATTTACTAGTCAGGTACAATGGTCGCTGGCGACGACCCAAACAAGCAATTGTGGGCAGTATTAATTAGCCATTCCATTATAGTGAAGCTGATTACTAGTCATTATAAATCAAATTTATAGCAGTAAACTTTAGTTATGCTTGTCTATGATCAAGAAACTGTGCTCCAAGTCGTCCATATCCGCGGACACGGCTTTCAGAAAGTTTTACCCGGCCGGGGTGCACCAATAGCAACACACACTCGATCAACCTCGGAAAAACCAAATCAAAACCCAACGAGGCTTTCACGACTGAACAATCACAGGATTCAGAAATATTTCAGGGGGCCACCCCTGGGAGTATACCCGCCACGAAGTAAGCTAGCTCCGAGACGGACCCCAAAGTTCGTGGGGCCGGCGGTAAACGACAGCAGATCCCCAAACGGGGACTGTCGATACCACGTAAACGGGTCACAGATCCTAAACAGTACCGTGTGCAGTACCTCGCACAATCGTAAATAAAGCAGTAAAACATGGCATAAGTACAGGATAGTAATAAAGCCCCAAACTAGTTCGTGGCCCCAAGAAATAAGACGGAATCAAGCTCTGGCTCAGGGGGGTCCCATATACCTCCCGGATGTGGATAGCGCGATAAATCAAGGAACAGGTATCAAGTACTCGGGGTCTTACGGGACACAAGTGGGCGTTCGGAAACCAAATATTATCTATCACCCACCGATGCCTCTGCTTATTCAATTTTAGTTGTTAAACAGAAATTAAAGTGATGATAAATAAAACTAAAGTCATCTCCATCATCAACATGCGGCAATACATCAGCAACTGTGACATATGACGACACACATCAGCACTTGAGCAAGCAACTACGACGCGCAAGTCCAACTATCTACCAAACAACAGGTAATAGGATGTGTCCAAGGCAATATAGGGCTGCACGGTCGGTCACGGGTACGAAAACTAAGCATCGCAACACAGATAGCAATAGATCAACAGGAGGGGAGTAAATACTATAAAAGTAAGATAGGTAAAAAGAGGGGGAGATGCTCGCCTGAAAACATGGTCGAAGGTTCAACCGAAGATCGGGGCGAAGCTCACAGCAACTCAACGGCCTTATCCGCGAAGAAGCAAAACACTAAAAGAAACACCGGATGCGATATTCAATACACGGCACAAGATCGGCATGATGCAAGTATGATGTATGACATGGCAAAGGGTGCGATGCAATTAGGTCAAGGTTAAGCGGAACCGGGGTCCCGACAACTTAGTTAGGTGGTGCATGTTATTTAGAAACCCCGCAATTTAATGTTGTTTAACAAGGCAAAATATATCAACGGTTCGCTACACCAATTTAAATGAGGCCGATATGAGACTAGATTTGCCCGCATATGGGCCCCATATTTAATTATTAGGTGAATCGGCATAAGGCCCCCAAACCACAGATATGCATGCGAGTATGACAATTCAATATGCAACAAGTTGTTATTATGTTTTAAAATAGGGTTCTCGGATAAGGGTCACACTTTAGGGTTCTCGACGATCTTGGGGTTTCCGGGGGTTCCGGGGTTGGTCTCAGGGTTCAGGGTTCGACGGATCGGTCTCGCAGGAACGTTCTCGGACTCCGGGGTAGGTCTTGGCGTTCCGGGAAGCCGGACTTGGTTCGGTGTCGAGGCGCATCGGAACTTCCGGGCCGGGGGCGTTCTTGTTGTTGCGCAGATCTTGTCGGGTCCTCTAGTCGGGTCGGTCTTGACTTCGGGGTGAAGTACTTGTCGCGTCGGGGTCTCGGTGTCCGGGGTGACGCACTCGGCGTCTCAGACGATCTTAGCGGTCTTCGGATCCGGGTCTTGAAGTCCAAGTAGTAGTACTTGGTGCTCCATGACGGTCTTCTCGAAGTACGGCCACCGGATACCGGGTGGAGAGCTCGGGGTGTCGGGACGAAGATCTTGGCATGCGACGTCGTCGTCATCGGTTCGGGAGGAGTTCTTGTCGCACCATGTTGGAGGCCTGAGGGTACCGTGCGTTCGCGCCGTTGGCACCCGGAAGGTCTTGTCGAGAGAGGGCTTGATGGCGAAACCCGCGACTGAAGTTGTCTAGAGCCTCCCAGAGAAGCTAGGCACGACAACACCATCGGTGCAACATGCGCAACAACACATCACCACCGCTTGTTGGCATCGCGCCACAGCTGCACACCCGTGAAACAGGGGCTGCTGAGGGTGGACCTGCAGGACGCGGGCAAGCTGGGCTTGTTCCTGGTCCACCACGCATGCGCGGAGGGCGACGCGGCTCGGTCGGCGCTCGGAGGGCGGCACGCAGAGGCTGCGAACAGAGGTGGCCGGCGGCGGCGGACACGCCCAGAGGCGGAGGAAGGCTGGCGGCGGGCGGCGCTCCGGCGGAGAGGCAGAGGAGGGACGGCGACGCTTGGGCGTGGGTGGAGGGGAGCGGGACGCCTGGCAGCGCGCCGGCGGGCGCGGGAGGTGCAGCGCCGGCGGTGGGGACCCGCGGGGCCGCGGCGGCGCTAGGGGAAGGCGGCGGCGGTGCTGAGCGGGGGGGGGGGGCGCGACGCTGTCGTGGGTGGAGGCGGCGCCGCGGACGGGAGGCGGCTCGGGCCGGGCCGGGCGAGCGCGGGGCGGAGGCCGGCGGTGAGCGGGGCGCGGAGTCGCTGCGGCGAGCGGCCGGCCGGAGCGGGGCCTGAGGGAGGTGGGGGGAACGGCGCGGGAGGCGGTGGAGCTAGGCGGGGTGGAAGTTGGTGGCGGGGATGCGCGGAGCGAGGGAGAGGCGGCAGAGGGGAGGAGGCGTGCGGGCTTGGTCGGCGAGCGGCGGCGCCGGCGAGGAAGGGTGGGGCAGGACGACGGAGGGGAGCGCAGAGAGGGAGAGCGGCAGGCGCGGCCACGGGGGCGGGGTGCTCCGGCGGTGGCGACGCGCAGCGCGGCCAGAGGTTGGAGATGAACAGGGGCATGGGGAAGGCAGTGGTGGTGGGCCAGGGGAGGCGGGTCCCGCGTGGGGCCTGCAGGCGGTAGGTGGGATCCGGTGTGGAGGGAGGGCGTGTGTGGGGTTGGGGCCGGCTGGGGGGTGCGTGCGTTGCTGTGTGCGTGTGGGGCAGATGGCGTGGGTGGGGTGTGGGTTTGAGAGGGAGAGAGAGGGAAGGGTGAGAGGGGGTTGGTGATGTGGCAGTGTAGGATAGGGTGAGGGAGAGAGGAAAATGAGGTGGCACATGGGGATTGGTGGGGGTGATGTGGCCAGGTGGGGTGGGTAGATTTCTGGGTAGGTTTAGGATTCCAGGGGTGGACCGATTTAGTTTTCTGGGGCGGTCGTTCGGTCGGTTCGGACCGTTCGACTGCCCCACCAAAATTAATTATAATTTTTATTTGTTTTGATAACTCCGTTTGCAAACCGATAGCGGCAAAACAAAATACTCCGGAACCCCGGGTTTGGCGTTTGAATAAAGACGGGGCGTTTTAGAAAACAAAACGGGCTTTGCGAAATAGTTTTGGCAAACAATGCATGATGATGACGATGCAATGCACAAATTCAACGCGATTTTCTAGTAATGGTTTTGCGGGATGCCACAGGCACGCTCTGTCAGAGAGGTTGCCGGCAATTTAGATCGCGCGGGGAGGAGCGGAGATTCTTACCGTGCTCGTGTGTCTGCAGTGAAGCTCAAGGTGGGGTCGGATACTCGAGGGGCGCACGGGAGAAGCGGCTATTGCTCGCCGAAGCGAAGCCTGTCATCGGGAACGGCTGTTCGTCGATGTTGCCGACGTTGTAGATCATGCCAGAGAGAAACAAGCGGCGCGTTAGATGCGGGGAATGACGCTGGTCATGTGAGTAACAAAGAGAGGGCAAGGCGCGCTCGGGACTAACCAGATTAACTCGCCGGAGTTGCGTTGAGCTTCAGTTGCTTCCAGAGGTGGACGATGGCGACGGTCTAGGGCGATACAGAGCAAAAGAAGGGCATGAGAAGATGCGCAGGGACATACTGATCATGCTCGTTTGAATCAGAGACAGGGGGCGGTCGATGCTTACCGGAATTGCACGCCGGAGACGCTCGGTACCGCAGCGGTGCAAGTGGGATTGTCGGCAGCCTGGTGGCGGAGAAGAGGCGCTGAGTGAGGGGAAAGATGCGGAGAGGAGAGGGGATTAAATAGCCAGTGAGGGGCAAGGAGATCGCGCGGCATTGATCGGCAATTAAGCCTGCTTCATTCGCAGCAGTGATGGTGGTAACGGCGGCGTCGACGGGGTCGGGGGTGCGTGGTTTGGGGACGATGACCGCGTGGCGTTTGGGTCCACCGGTCAGCGAGCGTCGGGTAGGTCTGCATCGCGTGAGAGAGAGAGAGGAAAACCCCGGGTGGGCTTAGTGGGCTGGGTCTGCTATTGGGCTGAAAGGCTGGCGCAGGCCTTTTTCCATTTCTTTACTCTTTTTCTTTTTCTATTTCGATTTTCAGGAAACAATTTCAAATGAAATCAAATGTGTTTGATTTCAAATTCTTTCTGGATTTTTATAAAGTGCAACCTTCACATATTTAAGTACAAAACCATGTTGTTTCACCAAACCTGCTTGGTCCTTTGGAGTTTTCAAAGAAAACAGTGCCTATGCCAATGTTTAAATAAAGATCTAAAAATAGTTTTAAAATCATATTTTGTTTTTTGAAATTTTTATCCAAGCTTTGGAATACCACATTCAACCATAGTATCAATATATTTGTTTTAAAATAATCAATCTCATATAAAGAGAGTAGCATTTGACCAATGCTTTGCTTATATAAAATAATAAGCATTCAAATGCTTTTGTTTTGTAATAACTTTGAAAATGATCCTAAAATGATCATGAATGCATGGATGATATGCAAAGCTTTGAAAACATGATTTTAGGGATGTTACAACATGTTCCTAGTGGCTTTTTATGGAAGGATTTGTTGATTCCGCTTCTTCGCTGGAGCGAGGGCACAAAGTTTGTTGGGATACCTGAATGTCTCTGCGATCACGGATGGACCACTGCTTTGTGGTACTGGACTTGATGGTGCTGGACCTGCTGGACCAGATGGACTTCATCACGATCTTGAGATCGGCAAGAGATCGACTACATAACCAATGAGTTCATACTCAAAAAACCTTTTCGGTCTTCGAGGGTATGTATTCTATGGATGTATATCCACATGTTGCTTGTATCTAGATAGATGGATCTTGGTGCTTATAGTTCCCATCATACAATTTTTTTTTCTATACTGCGAACCCAACTATGGTATTAGATCCGGATCTATGTGTAGATGCTTTGCACGGGTAGTACACATATGAGTATGTGGGCGCTAGTGTTCATGTTATTGCTTCTTATGTGTATTTTAGATATTAGTGGCATAATGGGATGAAGCGGACCTGACAAACTTTACATGTCGTCGCACATGCGACCTGTTCCACGCTTGACATGCAACTAGTTTTGCATAAGTGGCTTGCGGGTGTCTATCTCTCCTACTATAGTCAATATCTGATTTATAACGAGTTTCCAATAATTTGATTATCATCATTATGGTTCCATGTTCGTAGGTAAGAACGGTTCTATCTCCGAAAGCCCCCAGCCACGTAAAACATGCAAAATATAATTAGAGGTGTCTAGTTTTTGGTTTTGTCGGGCAAGTACTATGATATGGTAGTGTTATAATTTGTAGTATGGATTGATACTATTAAAAATTATAATATGAAAAAGTGTTAGTTCCATAGACCTTGGCCTTACACATATAGGAATGATAAAGATCATTCCACGATGCACACGATAGTGATCAAGTGCAAGAACCATATCATATCACTATAGCATGTGATGTTTGTTTGCATCTTATGTTTCTTGTTCAGCGCTTTAGTGGCATTATACGATGATCCCTCATTTAGATATCAAGATAAAAATGTGTTCTTCCTTAAGTATGCACTGATTATGTTTCGCCGCTTCAAGTCATCACGTGATGATCGGGTGTACTTGCATCCACGATCATATTTCGGGTGTAAGACAGTTTTACACACACGAGTACTAAGGTTCTTACTTGTCGAGCCTAGCATGTATAGACATGTCCTCAGAACACTGTCCGAAAGATTAAGCATGAGTCATATAGTTGATATGTTTTCCATTTAGATGCTCGCCTTTGAAGCTACACCGACTCACGTGATGATCGAACTTGGTGTAGTGGATTTGGTTTGTGTAATCACCAAAAATACACGTGGGATGTCGTTTTTGAGTGGGAGTTTATTTCTAATTTGGATTATTCGAACTCAATTTATCATAAATAAAATCAAAGTGTATTTGCATAATTTGTTGTAGTCATTGGTATTCGTTCAACAACTTATGCTTAGTTGTAATTGAGATAATAGTACTATAGAATTCTAAATATTTACTTTACGAACTGGTATCATATTGTTTTAAGTGTTAATTCAAAGTTTGAAAGTCCTATTGCAAACTTTCAACAAGTTCCATCTACTCCATGAAGTTTAATAAGTAGTATTAAATAAATAGTAACAATTCTAGTGTTAGTATCTAAAGTATCATGTTTGCCTCCATTATTCTTGATATTCAAAAGTTGTTTTAATATCGAGGTTATCTAGGAGCTAAAAGAATTTTTTTCAGAAACCATCATGTGTGATCGATATTACGATATCTGAAACAATGTTTTGGTTGCAATATAATATATTATAATATATGTTCTCATATTAGATGATAATTTGCGAAGGTTGGAGATGCTAGTCATCCTAATCCTCCAACAAGGTTTTGGAAAGTAAAATTATACTCACGATTCGCCTTTGTAAGGTATATTAGCTTGATCATGAAAGTTGTCATGATAAAGATGAGTAGAAGATGTAGGTAAAATGTTTACTACACTAAAATATTACTAAAGAATGGATTTTGAAAGAACGCCAAACATTTGATGATGGTGATCTACTTCAAAGTGCAATCCCAAAGGTATTAGTATTTGACTATACACATTTTGGAATATGTGTCATATGTATGGTGCCACTGTTGATGTCGATAGATTCTTTTAAAAGAAAAAGGAAATGCTGAAAGAGAATCTATAAAATATTTGGCAAAAAATAAAAGACTGGAAATGTTCAGTTAAGGTATATAGATGATATGCATGTTTTGGTTGTATTATTTTCTTGTTAAACAATGTGGTTCTTGGATATTGGATACCGAATTGGTTGGTATGAAATGTCATACAGAACGACAGAATTCATGAACTACAATGGCCTAAGTAACTAGCAAGAGAATATTTGATGATGTTCATCGAAAACAAATGAAGTGTTGTTGTGTTTCTTGTTGACATCAAAGCTTGCCTTCAAGATTTGTTATTTTTTAGGTATTATGAGAAAAAAAGTTGTTCAAATAATTGCCGTATTCCATATAAGATGGATGATTTACAAGTATAGTTGGAGAAATCACGTCCATAAAACTACTGCTAAAAATGTCGCAAGACAAATGATTGAAAATCACTTACAAAGTGACATCGCCGTTTAAATTATATTGTAAAGAAAAACATGAAACTCCATGTTGATTGATTTTTGGAGTCTTCGATTTTGATCAAATGACGCTTGTGAGACTTTCCTCGGGATAATTAAAACTCCATTCATAGGACAAAGAGGAATGGACAACTAACTTATTGAACATTATGCATGTTGATGTATATAGTCCATTATGGGTAGCCATGTGCGGTGGATCTTTCAACTTCATATGTTTTCTCGAGAAACTTGACTGAATATATATGTATATTTACTTAATAAGGAAGAAGTATGAAACATTTGAAAATTGTTCAAAGACTTTCAAGATGAAGTGGAAAATAATTGTAACAAGAAAATAAAGAAGTTTATGATTCGATCATAAAGGAAGATATTTGAGTTACATGTTTAGCAAAACACCTAAGATTTGAGGAATTATTCCATGGATTTGGATTTCCTGATAAACCATGGAGTATGGTATGTTCAAGAGATCAAATCGAACCTTATTTAACATGGTAAGATCAAATGTGTCATTTATAAAACTGCCATTATATTTTAAAAGATTAAAGCTTTAGAGACTACCGCTTTCACACTAAAAAGAGAACCACCGTGATCTGTTGAAATGACACCATAAAGGTTATGTTTTGGGATAAAATACGAGTTGTCTTTTCTTAAATTTTGGTATTGCTATGCATAAGTGAAATGTTTACAACCAAAGTTGGATAAGCACGTCTTTATAGGTTATCCCAAAGAATTTGTTGGGTATTCCTCCATAACACCGAGGACAAAAGAGTTTGTCACTTGAAACGTGAAGTTTCTTGAGAAGGATTTTTTTCGCAAAAATTATGTGGGAGGACAATAGAACTCTGATAAGGTTAATGAACCTTAGCTATATGTGCTGAGTTGCAGAGCGCCAAAAATTGTCCCGGAGGCAGCCACAATGCTCATGGCTCACGTACCTCAAAGGTTGTGGTCATAGAGGTCTAAGTTCCTACTGAACCGAGTAGGTCGGGTAAACTATCAAATACTAAGATTTGAGAGTAAATCATTGTTGTTTAACAATGATGAACTGACTACATGCAAAGAAGCGATGATGGGCCCTGACTCCGTCAAATGGCTTGAAGCCATAAAATCCATGATAGTTCCATACACGAGAAATCATGTTTTTGAACTTGGAAGACCCTCCGAAAAGGTGTAAAAACCTATCGGTCGTGTTTGGATCTATAAAGAAACAGACATGGATGTTTTACATCTATGAAATAGTCGACATGTCGGTAGATATTTTATGACAATGTTCAAGGAGTTGACTATGACAAAGATTTGATCTTTCATAGCGATATTTTGTCTAGACGGATTAATGTAGCAACCTCTACATATAATTTTGGTATATGGTAGTTGAAGAAGCAAACCAAAGTTCTTCTAATAGAATGGTTACCTAGGACATGTACATGACATGGTCCAAAGGGTTTTGTTAATTCAAAGGATTCTTAAAAGGGCATGCAAACATCAATGGTTGAAGTAAGCACCGCGGAGTTGGAATCTTCACCGTGATGAAACTGTTAAAGGAGTTTAATTTCATCGGAGACGATGAAGATGCTTGCATTTCTAAGAAATTAAGTGGGAGCGCTGAGACACATGTATAATACATTATGTGGAGGGCATATGTTGATTGGAAATGATGTATCTTTTATTGCCAAAGGTTAAGAATTTCATTTCGATGAAAGACTAAGGAAAAAACAGAATATTAGGCATGAATGTCTATATAGATAGATTATGACGCTAATATGGTTTTGCCAAACGTACATATATGACATATTGAATGAGTTCAATATGGAAACGACAAAAAAAGGTTCTTGCCGCATGGAAAATAACTGAATCAAGATTCAAGTGTATTAACACTTGTTAAGTGAAACAAGATTCAAGTGCTTTGACACTTGGTGAGTGAAAGCACAGGAATGATTTGATCAATCATACCGTGATATGTACACATCCAGATATGTCCTATGCTCTGAATGTTATGACCATATACCGGAATGACTCATAAGATGATCATTGGACAATAGTAAGGATATTCTTATGATCTTCTGGAAGAAACTAAGAATATATTTATGTAGAGGTGACAAACTGTTACAAATAGTTCATTGTAAAGTGTTACATTGATACTAAATTTGTGACAAGATACAAGATTAAGTTTATCTCAATTTAAACTATGGGTGGCACAATGTAATGGAAAAGAGATTCCATGATGGATTTGGATGAATTCCAAAGTTAAGACATTGTGACGGATACTACAACAAAAGGCTAAGTGTATGGCTTCTATAGTAGCAGCAAAGGAGGGCATTTGTGTCAAGTAGTTTGTTATGAAACTAAGGTGTGGTTCATAGAGGTCTAACACTAGAAAGATATATTGTACGACAATAGTATCGACATGATTTAACCCCAAGAAACTAAAGGTCTCACCAAAAGACCAAATTTATACAATTCCATCTCATTTGAGAATAAGTGATGCGTAGAGACGCAAATACATGCAAATACAAACGGACCTGAAAGTGTCAGATTCGGAGATTATGTTAACCACTAGCAATCGCGTATATACAATACCATAAAGCCATAGGTGTTCAATACGCAAAGTTTTCAAACAAGATTATTGACTCTACTGCAAGTGGGAGACTGAAGGGAATATGCCCAAGAGGTAATAATAAAGTGGTTATTATATTATTCCTTGTTTATGATAAATGTTTATTTTGCATGCTATAATTGTATTAATACGGAAACATTAATACATGTGTATTTAATAAACAAATATAAAGTTCCTAGTTATGCCTCTCTAATAAACTTGCTCGTTGATTAACAAGATGATCAAACATTTCCTAATCATGGACATTGGATGTTGTTAATAACGAGGTCACAACATTGTTGAAATGATGTGATGAACATTCATCTGAATTATAGTATTACGATTAAAGTCATTGTGTTTATATTTCTATAACATCATACGAAGTAATCATAGTCCTTAGACCATGAGATCATGTCAATCACTAACACTAGAAGAGTATCTTGATAACATCAAACATCACACCGTAACAGGGTGACTATAAATGTGGGTTTAGTGCTACAAATGTGTCATGTAGAGGCTCATTAATCAAGAGTGGAATTTTTCGATCTCGGTGACGGATATATATACTCTGGGCCCTCTCGGTGATATCACATTAGTTAGCTTGCAAGCAAGTGATGTGATCACTAGAATGTTACATCACGGGAACGAGAAAAGAGTGGATGTCGGTAACGAGATAAAACTAGTTATGGAGATACCGATGATCAAATCTCGGACATGTAATATATCGTGAGAAAAAGGGATTGACTTAAATTCGTAAAAGGTTCACACGATCATAGAAGTCATCGTTGAATGTGTGGGAGTCAGTACGTATCTCTAGGTACCGCTGCTGATTATTGATTGGAGAGGGTTCTCGATCATGTCTGCATTATTCGCCAACCATAGGGTGACACCCTTAAGGGATACTGAAAGGACATTTATTGTCATAATCAATTTTGGTGTTGTTTAAAAACAAGTAGATCATTTTACAGTTTGTCACTGTCCACAGGTTACTATTATGATAAGTGAAAAGTACCCTCACACTTTGGAAAGATTTCTGCAAAGGTTGACATTGTTCTGGAAGTTCCAGACCCGGAGTCTCCGATCTGGCTGGACCAGAGTCTCCGGTGTGGACCGAAATCTCCGCAGGTATCCCCGATGGTGGCTTCATGAATCTGGCTAGGACATTATGTATAGGGGTGCGGAGCAAGGTCCGGAGGCTTCTCCGGAATCTCCGGTGTGGGCTTAGACCGGAGTCTCCGGTGCCGAAGGACCGGAGTCTCGGCCCATTTGGCTCGTGACAGGCCCTGGTCAATCATAAGGGTGGTCTGGAGGCTAGACCGGAGATAGACCAAAATCTTCGGTGTAGACCGGAGTCTCCGGTCTGTATTTTCTCCAACGGTCAGAAATTGTTCGTGGAGGGGGCTGCTTATAAATAGGAACCCTTATCCCCTCCCTCCAGCGGCTCGATCTGCTCAAGAACACAAACTCCATTAGAGCCGCCAAATCAACAAGATCTCTTCATCTAACCATCCAAAGTCATTGATCTTAGGAGAATCGGAGGAGGAGGCCTTGATCTACAGCTTCACCAAGAGAGATCTTCATTTCCCCCTCATTCACTTGAGGGCCCCCATGCTCTAGTGTTTCTTTGGAAACCCTAGCTTTGATTTGGTTCTTACAAGCTTGTCTTTGATTGTTTTGACAGCTTGCTTGTATTTGGGAGCCTCCAATTAAGTTGTGGATGTGTGCCCCAAACTTGTGTAAAGGTGCCGGCTTCCACCTCGAAAGTTGCCGATATAGTTGAAGGTGAATCGATCCCGTTGGGGTGAGGTTCATCGGAGAACAAAGGGGGCCTCTCGTGGCGTTGGTGGTTTGAAACCACCCCCTCTCCAAACGTAGACGTACCCCTCAAAAGGAAGGAACTACGGGAAACAAATCCTTGTGTCTCCGCGTCCACAACTTTGGTTATGTCACATCCCAAGATTTTCCAAATCTTGTAATGTGAAAAATAAATAAACAAAATAAAAGATTGTTGAATTTTAGGGTGAAAAGAAACTTTTGTTTCTAAATGGAAGCCTAAAATCCTGTCTTGAACAAACTTTAATTAAAGTTTGAAATTCAAAAAAAATCCAAATCAAGAGTAATGCATTCCTCAATGAATGTATCTTGAAATTTAAACACTTGGAAAATAAATCCAAACCCTAAACCCTAATAGAAGAAAATCATTTCCAAGCTATCTCTAAGACCATGGATTTGATCCAAATAGAAATTTGTCAAACAAACATTTCAAAATGATCAAGAATGACAAATGGAAATATTATAAAACCATATAAATTGATTTCATTCAATTTGGAGCCATAGATAAAATCTTATGAATTTAATAAGGTAAGGATATATAATTCCCAAAGCTAATAAAGCATCTATCTATAAATCCATATCAAATGGTGAGCAAATAATCCTAAGGATATTTAAAAGGATAAATAAATATCAAATAAGATTTTACAAATTGGAATCACCAAGTTTGGATCTATAAATAAAAAGATATGGATTTTATAAGATGAAGAAAGAACTATTAAATAAGGATTATTTAAAGACCAAATTAAATCTTGGCCTAATCCATTAAGCAAATAGAATGAATAGAATCCAAATCCAAATAAAATAAAAGGATAAAGAATTTCCAAAATAAAATAAAATGGCATTAACCATTCCATCCCTATTTTTAATAAAGACAAATCTCTAATAAGATAATTATATAATTCATGAGAAAATAGTATTTTGGAATTTACCCAAGTGGAATAAAAGTTGTTTAATTAATTTAAATAAAATAAATCTTCCAAATAAAATTTAGGGAATTAAAACTATATTAATTCCATTGGAATTAAAACAAATACCCAATTCAAATGATTTATGAATCATATTAAATACTTTCCAAATAATCCAAGATGAATTATTAGACACCCTATTAAACAAATAAAAAACCTACTGAAAAGATTTGGAAGGTTTAAGAATTCAAATGGTGTTTTGAAGATATTATTAAATCTTATTGGAATTAAAACAAAGGCCTAATTAAATAATTAAAAGACCCCAAAAAGAATAAAGTTTTATTCCCAAAATTGACTTCAGAATATACTATTAATCAGTATTTGAGTCTTCACAAAATTTGGCAAAGATTTGAATTCAAATGAATGTTTAAATTGTTTAAAAAAAATCAAAACAGAATATTAGAAAAAAAAAGAAAAAAAAATAGTACAAAAAAAATGGAAACGAACCCAGCCAGCCCAGCTATCCCAACAAGGCCCAACAAGCCCATTCCCCACCCCATCCGCAGCGAATTGTTTTCACTCACAAATCGACCCGCGAGGTCATTGAACAATGGACCCCACCCCCACACTCTCTCTCTTGCTGCCAAGCGACCCCACCGCCACGCAAGCTTCTTCCTCACCCTCCCGCTGACCTCGTCGGCCGTTGCTACCAAATGAATGCCGGCGTAATACGCAGTAATGCCGTGATTAAACAGCCCTGCGATCACGCATACTAATTCGCCTGCGCCCTCTCTCATTCCCCTCACTCGCCAGAACCTCTACGCCCCCAGGCCGTCTTAATTTCTCTTCGAAACTCCACTGCCCCGACAAGTTCCGACGTCGATTCCGGCGAGCCCCGACCCTATCTTACCTCCTAGCTCACACCAGCTTGATCCCCATCATCTCGCGCACCTGCCCATGGTATCCGTTCGGCCACGCATGCCCCACATGTAGGGTTCGCAGCATAGAAAACAAAAAATTTCCTACGATGTGAACTATATACCAAGATCCATCTACTAGATACAAACATCGGGCGGATGTATATCCGTAGAGAACATACCCTTGAATACCGACAAAGCTTAACGAGTTCAACTCGTGGTTGATGTAGACGATCTCTTGCCGATCTCAAGATCGAGAGGAAGTCCTAGCGCCGCAAATCAGCAGCGCATCCGTGCTCGCACACACGTTCGAGGCACCGAGCAACCTCCGCCTCCTCGCTCCAGCGATGCAGCGGAAGCACAACTCTTTCTTGCCGAATAGCCACCGGGAACATGTATCTCGCTAGTCCGAGACCATGGGGGATAAATTCTAGAGGGGGAGAGAGATCCTTCACGAGGAGGTGTGATGTGAGAGGAGGAGAGGGGGGCCTTTTATAGGGGAGAGGGGGGCACCCAAGGGGCATGGCGCCCAGCCATGGGGCTGCCCCCACCTCTTCCACATTCATGTGGGTGGAGCTCCCACTAAAAATGAAAAGCCTCCACTCCCATTAAAAAGCCTCCACTCAAAAATCCACTCACATGCATTAAATTTCCACCAAATTTAATGCAAGCTCTCATTTAAATAAAACTCTTTTATTTATTTATTCAGAATTTTGTTAATTACTTTAATTAACAAACATTCACATAAAACCCCTTGCTAGTATTCCATTTCACATGCAGAACCAGTTTCAGCAATTTCAACCGAAACAGTTTCGGTGTCTAGTGAAATAAATTCCTGCGCTTTCCTTTTCTTTTCGGCATGAAACTTTTGCTCCAATTGGATGTCGGTGTCTCTTAAGTGTGTCACCCTACGGTTCGTGAATAATGCGGACATGATCGAGACCCCTCTCGGATCAATAATCAGAAGCGGGATCTGGAGACCCATACTGACTCCCACACATTCAACGATGACTTTCTTGTGATCGTCGGAACCTTTTACGCTAGTATCTTAATCCCTTTGTTTCACGATATATTACATGTCCGAGATTCGATCATCGGTATCTCCATACCTAGTTTGATCTCGTTACCGACATGCACTCTTTTCTCGTTCCCGTGATATAACATTCTAGTGATCAAATCACTTGCTTGCAAGCTAATCAATGTGATATCACCGAGAGGGCCCAGAGTATATCTATCCGTCATCGGGATGAAAAAATTCCACTCTTGATCCATGAGCCTCAACATAACACTTTATTAGTTCTGAATCCATCTTTATAATCACCCTGTTACGGTGTGACGTTTGATGTTATCAAGAAACTCTTCCGGTGTTAGTGATTGACATGATCTCATGGTCTAAGGATTAGGATCACTTCGTAAGTTGTTATAGCAATATAAACTCAATGACTTTGATCGTAATGCTATACTTCGGATGAGTGTTCATCACATCATTACACTAATGTTGTGATCCCGTTATTAACAACATCCAATGTCCATGATCAGGAAACCTTGATCATCTTGTTAATCAACGAGCTAGTTTATGAGAGAGGCATAACTAGGAACTTTCTGTTTGTTTATTAAACACACATGTATTAACGTTTCCGTATTAATACAATTATAGCATGCAAAATAAACATCTATCATATACTTGGAATACACATAATAAACACTTTATTATTGCCTCTCAGGGCATATTCCCTTCAGTCTCCCACTTGCACTAGAGACAATAATGTAGTTACATAGTGATAAATCTAACACCCATTGAGTTCTGGTGTTGATCATGTTTTGCTCTAGGGAGAGTTTTAGTCAACGGATCTGCTACATTGAGATCCGTATGTACTTTACAAATCTTTATATCTCCATCCTTGACATGCTCGCGGATGGAGTGAAACCGGCGCTTAATATGCTTGGAATGCTTGTGAGACCTTGGCTCTTTGGCATTGGCAATGGCACCATTGTTGTCACAATAGATCACCATTGGGTCCAACGCGTTTGCCACAACTCCTAGTTCGGATATGAACTCCTTCATCCAAACTGCTTCCTGAGCCGCTTCTGAAGCAGCAACATATTCGGCCTCCGTTGTTGATCCCGCTACCACAGGTTTTTTGGAACTCCTCCAACTAACCGCTCCGCCATTCATGAGAAATACGTATCCGGATTGTGACTTAGAGTCATCCGGATCGGTGTCAAAGCTAGCATCGACATAACACTTAGCGATGAGCTCTTCTTCACCTCCGTATACAAGAAACATATCCTTAGTTCTTCGTAAGTACTTAAGGATATTCTTGACCGCTATCCAGTGTTCCGAACCTGGATCCGATTGGTACCTACTAGTCAAACTAATAGCATGTGCCACATCCGGTCTTGTACATAGCATGGCGTACATTATAGAGCCTATGGCTGAAGCATAGGGGACTTTGTCCATTATCTCTCTTTCTTCCGCCGAAGCCGGACTTTGAGTCTTACTCAATGTCTTGCCTTGCAACATAGGTAAGAACCCCTTCTTACTTCCGTCCATTTTAAACTTCTTTAAAATCTTATCAAGGTATGTACTTTGCGATAGCCCTATTAGGCGCCTAGATCTATCTCTATAGATCTTTATGCCTAATATGTATGACGCTTCACCTAGGTCCTTCATTGAAAATTTGCTGTTTAGATAACTTTTAACACTGTTTAAAAGTTCTATATCATTTCCGATCAATAATATGTCATCCACATATAATATCAGAAATGCCACATTGCTCCCACTCACTTTCTTGTAAATACAAGCTTCTCCATAAGTTTGGACAAATCCAAACTCTTTGATCACCTCATCAAAGCGGAGATTCCAACTTTGTGATGCTTGCTTCAATCCATAGATGGATCGCTGAAGCTTGCACACCTTGTTAGCATCCTTAGGATCGACAAAACCCTTTGGTTGTATCATATACAACTCTTCTTCAATATTACCATTGAGAAACGCGGTTTTGACATCCATCTGCCATATTTCATAATCAAAATATGCAGCAATTGCTAACATAATCCTAACTGACTTTAGCATCGCTACGGGAGAGAAAGTCTCATCGTAGTCAACTCCTTGAATTTGTCGAAACCCCTTTGCGACAAGTCGAGCTTTATAGATGGTCACATTACCATCAGCATCAGTTTTTCTTTTGAAAATCCATTTGTTCTCCACGGCCTTTCGGTCATGAGGTAATTCCACCAAGTTCCAAACTTGATTTTCATACATGGATTCCATCTCGGATTTCATGGCTTCTAACCATTTGTTGGAATCTGGGCTCATCATCGCTTCTTCATACGTCACAGGGTCATCATTTTCATCAACCATGAAATTCATGACAGGATTTCCGTACAGCTCGGGAGCTGCACGCGTCCTGTTTGACCTGCGAGGTTCGGTAGTACTCTCTTTTGGAGTTTCATGATCATTATCATTAGTTCCCTCTTCAACAGGTGGAGCCAACTCCGGAACAACTTCCGGCGCTGCGCTACTCGCCATACTTTGAAGAGAAGGTTCCACAACCTCTTCGAGTTCTACCTTCCGACTACTCACACCTTTCGCGAGAAACTCTTTCTCTAGAAAGGATCCATTCTTGGCAACAAAAACCTTGCCCTCGGATCTGTGATAGAAGGAATACCCAATAGTTTCTTTAGGGTATCCTATGAAGACGCATTTTTCCGCTTTGGGTTCGAGTTTATCCGGTTGAAGTTTCTTCACATAAACATCGCATCCCCAAACTTTAAGAAATGACAGCTTAGGTTTGTTTCCAAACCACAATTCATATGGTGTCTTTTCAACGGATTTAGATGGTGCCCGATTTAAAGTGAATGCAGCAGTTTCTAGTGCATAACCCCAAAATGACAACGGCAAGTCTGTCAGAGACATCATAGATCGAACCATATCTAATAAAGTACGATTACGACGTTTCGACACACCATTTCGCTGTGGTGTTCCGGCAGGTGTGAGTTGTGAAACAATTCCACACTCTTTCATGTGAGTGCTAAACTCGTAACTTAGATACTCACCTCCACGGTCGGACCGTAGAAATTTGATCTTTCTATTACGATGATTTTCCACTTCATTCTGAAATTCCTTGAACTTTTCAAAGGTTTCAGACTTGTGTTTCATCAAGTAGATATAACCGTATCTACTCAAATCATCCGTGAAAGTAACAAAATAACGATATCCACCTCGCGCCGACACACTCATTGGACCACATACATCAGAATGTATGATTTCCAATAAATCTGTCGCCCGTTCCATTGAACCGGAAAACGGCGGTCTAGTCATCTTGCCCATAAGGCATGGCTCACATGTATCAAATGATTCATAATCAAGTGATTCCAAAAGTCCATCCGAATGGAGCTTCTTCATGCGTTTAACGCCAATATGACCTAGACGGCAGTGCCACATATATGCGGATATATCATCATTAAGTTTAATCCTTTTAGCATCAACATTATGAATATGTGTAACATTATCATCGAGATCTAATAGAAATAAACCATTCATCATCGGTGCATGACCATAAAAGATTTCATTCATATAAATGGAACAACCATTGTTCTCGGATTTAAATGAATAACCACTTCGCATCAAACACGATCCAGATACAATGTTCATGCTCAGTGCAGGCACCAGATAACATTTATTCAAGTTTATAACTAATCCTGACGGTAAGTGGAGAGGCAGCGTTCCGACGGCGATCACATCAACACTTGATCCATTGCCGACACGCATCTTGACCTCACCCCTTGCTAGCGGTCGCTTGTTCCGCAGCCCCTGATTCGAGTTACAAATATTAGCAACTGAACCGGTATCAAATACCCAGGTGCTACTACGAGCACTAGTCAAGTACACATCAATAACATGTATATCATATATACCTTTGTTTGCCTTGCCGGCCTTCTTGTCTGCCAGATACTTGGGGCAGTTGCGCTTCCAATGGCCAGTCCCCTTACAATAGTAGCACCCGGAATCAGACTTAGGTTCAACTCGGGGTTTCTTTTCAGGCGCGGCAACTGGCTTGCCGCCCTTACTTCCCTTCCGTTTTCCCTTCTTGTCTTTCTTGAAACCAGTGTTCCTATTGATCATCAACACTTGATGTTCCTTTTTGATCTCCACTTCTGCAGTTTTAAGCATTGACAGAAGCTCGGGGAGAGACTTCTTCATGCCTTGCATATTATAGTTCATCACAAAGCTCTTATAGCTAGGTGGCAGAGACTGCAGAACACGATGGATGCCTAAGTCAATGGGAATCGATATTCCCAAGGACACAAGCTTATCGGCGTAACCCGACATCTTGAGTACATGCTCACTAACGGAGCTGTGCTCTTCCATCATGCAGCTAAAGAACTTTTCTGAAGCATCGTAGCTCTCTACAGCAGCATGTGTGTCGAAAATCATTTTCAACTCACCCATTGTATCAAATGCATTGCCGTTTTCGAAACGCTTTCGAAGTTCCGGCTCTAGCCCATACAATATGCCGCAATGAACTAAGTTGTGGTCCTCCTGACGAGTCTGATAGACATTCTTCTCCTCGTCAGGGGCATCATCAAAAGGTGGGGGGCCTAACGGCGCTTCTAGCACATATTGCTTTTGTGCAGCAGAGAGGAGAATCCTCAAATTCATGGCCCATTCAGTAAAGTTGCTACCGTTCGTTGCTAGTTTCTCTTTCTCCATGAACGCATTGAAATTAAAAGCAGGTGGTGCCATCTACAACAGAATTTGTAAAGTTTAGACTAAGTGTATGATAGATCGAGTTCAACTAATCTATATTACGAATGAACTCCCACTCAAAAGCGACATCCCTCATGTCCTTTTGGTGATTACATGAACCAAATCCACTACACCAAGTCCGATCATCACGTGAGTCGGTATAGCTTCAAAGGCGAGCATCAAATGGGCATCATATCAACTATATGACTCATGCTTAACCTTTCGGTCTGTGTTCCGAGGCCATGTCTGTACATGCTAGGCTCGCCAAGTTAGAACCTTAGTATTTGCGTGTGTAACTGTTTTACACCCGAAATATGGTCGTGGATCCAAGAACACCCGATCATCACGTGATGTCTTGGAGCGACGAAAACATAATCGGTGCATACTAAAGGAAGAACACATTCTTATCTTGATATTTAAATGAGGGATCATCTTATTATGCTTAACAAAGCGCTAAACAAGCAATATAAGATGTAATCAAACATCATATGTTTATTAGTGAAATTATATGGTTCCCGCAGATGATCTCTATCATGTGCATCGTGGTATGATCACTATCATACCTATATGTGTAAATCCAAGGTCTATGGATTTTACACGCTATGTGTGTTGTAAGAGTATCATCTCATACTTCTACTTACAACACTACCATATCATAACACTAGCCCAGCAACAATCTAAACTAGACGCCTCTAATTTATCCATTGCAAGTTTTACGTGGCTTAGGGCTTTCGAGATAGAACCGTTCTTACCTACGAACATGAACCACAACGAGGATAATCAAATTGTTGACAACTCGCTTGCAAAATAGATATTGACTATAGTAGGAGAGACAGACACCCGCTAGCCACTTATGCAAACTAGTTGCATGTCAATCGTGGAACAGGTCTCATGTGCGAGGACATGTAAAGTTTGTCTGGGCCGCTTCATCCCACTATGCCACCAATATCCAAAATCACAACAAAGGAGCAACAACATGATCATCATCGCCCACATACTCATATGTGTACTACCCGTGTAAAGTATCTACGCATAGATCCGGCTCTGATACCACTGTAGGGTTCGCAGCATAGAAAACAAAAATTTTCCTACGATGTGAACTATATACCAAGATCCATCTACTAGATACAAACAACGGGCGGATGTATATCCGTAGAGAACATACCCTTGAAGACCGACAAAGCTTAACGAGTTCAACTCGTGGTTGATGTAGACGATCTCTTGCCGATCTCAAGATCGAGAGGAAGTCCTAGCGCCGCAAATCAGCAGCGCATCCGTGCTCGCACACACGTTCGAGGCACCGAGCAACCTCCGCCTCCTCGCTCCAGCGATGCAGCGGAAGCACAACTCTTTCTTGCCGAATAGCCACCGGGAACATGTATCTCGCTAGTCCGAGACCATGGGGGATAAATTCTAGAGGGGGAGAGAGATCCTTCACGAGGAGGTGTGATGTGAGAGGAGGAGAGGGGGGCCTTTTATAGGGGAGAGGGGGGGAACCCAAGGGGCATGGCGCCCAGCCATGGGGCTGCCCCCACCTCTTCCACATTCATGTGGGTGGAGCTCCCACTAAAAATGAAAAGCCTCCACTCCCATTAAAAAGCCTCCACTCAAAAATCCACTCACATGCATTAAATTTCCACCAAATTTAATGCAAGCTCTCATTTAAATAAAACTCTTTTATTTATTTATTCAGAATTTTGTTAATTACTTTAATTAACAAACATTCACATAAAACCCCTTGCTAGTATTCCATTTCACATGCAGAACCAGTTTCAGCAATTTCAACCGAAACAGTTTCGGTGTCTAGTGAAATAAATTCCTGCGCTTTCCTTTTCTTTTCGGCATGAAACTTTTGCTCCAATTGGATGTCGGTGTCTCTTAAGTGTGTCACCCTACGGTTCGTGAATAATGCGGACATGATCGAGACCCCTCTCGGATCAATAATCAGAAGCAGGATCTGGAGACCCATACTGACTCCCACACATTCAACGATGACTTTCTTGTGATCGTCGGAACCTTTTACGCTAGTATCTTAATCCCTTTGTTTCACGATATATTACATGTCCGAGATTCGATCATCGGTATCTCCATACCTAGTTTGATCTCGTTACCGACATGCACTCTTTTCTCGTTCCCGTGATATAACATTCTAGTGATCAAATCACTTGCTTGCAAGCTAATCAATGTGATATCACCGAGAGGGCCCAGAGTATATCTATCCGTCATCGGGATGAACAAATTCCACTCTTGATCCATGAGCCTCAACATAACACTTTATTAGTTCTGAATCCATCTTTATAATCACCCTGTTACGGTGTGACGTTTGATGTTATCAAGAAACTCTTCCGGTGTTAGTGATTGACATGATCTCATGGTCTAAGGATTAGGATCACTTTGTAAGTTGTTATAGCAATATAAACTCAATGACTTTGATCGTAATGCTATACTTCGGATGAGTGTTCATCACATCATTACACTAATGTTGTGATCCCGTTATTAACAACATCCAATGTCCATGATCAGGAAACCTTGATCATCTTGTTAATCAACGAGCTAGTTTATGAGAGAGGCATAACTAGGAACTTTCTGTTTGTTTATTAAACACACATGTATTAACGTTTCCGTATTAATACAATTATAGCATGCAAAATAAACATCTATCATATACTTGGAATACACATAATAAACACTTTATTATTGCCTCTGAGGGCATATTCCCTTCACCACAACCTCGCCTCTGTCTTCGTCTGAGCGCCACCGACGACCCCCGCAACTCCGGTGAGCCCTAGAACTCTACTCCGTGCGCGCCTCGACCAGTGGATCATGCAGTTTTGTTCGCCTGTGCCTTGTGCATCTCCAGGTGCTCGCCAAACAACCGCACACGACCTACAACCTCGTCCCCGACATCGGCCGAGCAAACCCGACGCCAGGCAGACCTCCGGCGAGCGATTGCCGTCACCACCGTGCGCCCCTTCGCCAGCAAGGAACACCTTGAGCATCACCACGACTTCGCGATTCTGGTGAGCATCGCTTTTCACCCTCTCGCTTACTGCATCGCTAGAAACGCCACCGCCAGGCCGCTCCGCCGCTAGACGCCGCCGCCAGCACCGCTGGTAAATGGCCAGTGGATGTGCGTCGTTCGATTAGGATCCAACGGGTGCGATAGAATGACTAACCGAAGGGGTATCGAGTGATATGAGCCGCGCGATTAAACTTTGATCCAACGCACTAGATAGGTCGATCTGCACGAAACGGTACCGACCAGTAGCAACGCGACGCGTGGCCAGTGTGTTGATTTAAAAAGAGAATTTGATCTATTGAATTAGTAAACTTGCAAAATTCATAACTTTCAAACCACACGTCCAAATTTTGCAAATTTTATATCAATGGATTCATCAAAACAAGTATTTTCTGACCATGCACTTTGTTTAGTAAAATGTTTCTGATAAATTGATTGTTTTTGCAGAAACTTATGTAGGCATATTTAGAATATAAAATTTGTTCTAAAATGATTTTTGAGATAAGACCTTTGGAAAATGGTTTGTTTTGAACCTACTGACCATAGAAATCAATTCGTGGTCTCAAAAATATATTTGGTGTAGCAAAAGAATAAACCTTTGATTTAAACCATTTCTAGTCAAATAAAAATATTGTTTATTTGTTAAAATGCTTTTTGAAGAAAACCTTTGGGAAATGTTTTGGAATAAACTCTCTGACCCTAAACACCAAGTTTTATGATTTGAAAATGTATTTGGTGAACTTTATAAAGATTGTTACTTTGATAAAGTCATTTTTCAACCACATAAAATAATGCTTTGGTTTAAAAATGGTTTATAAGTAAAATCTTTTGCAAATAGTTTTGCCACTTTATAAAATGACCAATAAGTGTTTTAGAATGTTTATAACCTATTATAAAACACTTTTGTCAATAAAACAAAGTTTGTCATGCTTGCATGCATTGTTTTGTTACTATTATTTTATGTGATGTTGCTTGAATGGTAGATTGAAATTGTACCTTGCTTGATTGAATTGTAGTGATTTGAAGAGTGTGATCATTACAAAGACAAGGAGTGAACTTATATTCTCTACCAAAAAGGCAAGTGATGCTTCATACTTTTGTCCCATTATTTTCACTATGCATTAGTGATATTTCTAAGTAGGACTTGCATGGAATTTTGCTAAGTCTAAACTATGCCATGGGAAATCCTAGTAGATGAAACCTTAGTAGAAATTTCCTAAGTTAAGATTCCTACTACTATCATGCTTAGCTTAGCTAGTAGAAAACAAGGGTGGATTATATTTCATGCTATAGAATATTTCTAAGTCAAGGACTTGTGTTTTGTTTAATAAAACAACTAAGTGAATGAATCACCTGGGTGGAATGGAAGGAATGGTTTGTGTTGAGTGGTTCACAAGGCCCATTTCTATGGTTTACCTTGTGTATCTCACTTGTGGATGGTCACCCAGGAACAAAGAGATTTGAGATGTCAAATGTTGAGAAGCTTCAAGTGCAGCCACTTGGCATTATGGGCTCTGCCTGGATCATATAGGTTGCAATAACTTAGCCAAATGGACAGTTGGTGGTAGGGGAATGATAGGTTGGAACGCGTCCATTCTGGTCTAAGGGAAGGCTTCTAAAAGGTCTTCTCTTGGTGAAACCAAGTCTTGTGGGGAAAGTGCACCACCTCTGCAGAGTGTAAAATCTAAGTACTTAGCCATGTCCCTGGTAAAGGACAATTTGAGCATCAATACATGGAAGCTATCAAGAATCTCCTCATCCCATTTTCTAAGTTAAAAACTTGTGGTTGAACAAGGGTTGAAGGATCACCAATTTCTATTGGGAGATGCCTTGGGTGTTTTTGTCAAGCAAAAACTTAGTGTTTTCAAATGATAAGGAAAATCTATTTTGAGCAAAGCAAGCCTAAACTCCACTTAGCCAAATGCATATAGATGATAGACTCCACCATATTACCATAGTATCACTTTCCAATACAATTCAAATGTATTGACCCTTGTGGCTGTAACTTATTATGTTGCAGGTTTGTATAATGTTAGTGAGATGTGTTGATTAGGATTACAAGTCTACAATCAACATGTTTGCCTGTGGCACTTTGAAGATGAAGGACTCCATGCTATTGTTATATTCTGTTGCATTGTAAAGAGATATCCAAATGAGCTATGTAAGATGTAATAAATTATTTTATTCCTGGTTATAAAGTTGTATTATGACCTTTGTTTCTTGATATTACATCTTAACTGTGGATGCTAGCTATTGATCCAGGGACTAGCATTGTAAACACAGGGATCTCTACCTTATTAAAGGTTGGGAACCTTACAGATGGTATCAGAGCATTGTGTTGCCTGTAGGATTGTAACCCTAGGATTGGACAAAAAACCCTTAGAAAAATAGGAGTTGATTTTGTTCCAAAACTTATTTGCAAACAATCTTGTAAACTATGTACTCAATCTATTGATTTTAACTCTACACCTCTCCTAATTCAACTTGGTGGATAAAGCCTTCTCAATGGCCAAAGACTTCACCATGTGCAAAGGACTTCATCAACTCTAATGACTTCAACATTGTCACATCCCAAAATTCTCCTAATTTTGGAATGTGAAATAAATAAATAAATAAATAAATAAGATTGATTGATTGTTTGACTATGTTGAAAATTCTCAAAGAGAAGAAACTTTTTGAATAGAAAATCCTCTCAACCTTGAATTGAAAATCCTATATTCTTTTGTTAAGACCTAAGTACCATATAGGCAAAAGGGCATGGATTGATTATGGATTGTAGAATTGGTGTGCAAGATTTCAAAATGAAAATCATGAATCATTCATAAGCATTTCATCCATGCAAAGTCCTCACAAGCTAAATCCAAATCTTGGTATCCAAATCCTATAGTTGATTCGCCCAAATGTTCCTAAGGGGAAATTAAATTGACTTTATAAAACCCACTGTTGCTAAGGCATAAATTTTTGCTAAATCATAGCCTAAAGAGATCCAATTAATACTACAAAATTTTAGAAACAAAATTGAGCTCATTTGGAGCTAGTATGAAAAAGTTATGGAATAAATACAAACACATAAAGATATAAATAAAATGAGATATACAAGGTTTTATAAACCCACTACTTCTAAACTAGTAAAAAGATTACAAATTTGATCCTATAGTGATCTATTCGATTTTAGAAAAATTTAGAAACAAGAATCATGTCATTTGGAGTTCGTATGCAAAAGATATGAGAGAAACAAGTAAAAAAAAAAAAAAAAAAAAAAAAAAAATTCCTAACGGGCCGGCCCACCCGGACCGAGCCAGCCGGCCAGCGCGCACGTACGTGCCAAGATTGCTCCAAAAAGCGTGCGAAAACTGATTTTTCTATACCTATCTCTACTCAAACACTTGTAACTTTTTATCTACAACTCCGAATTGACTTCCGTTTGTTTCTACTTGTTCCCTACTCCAAGGCCTATCTCTAAACCATCCTAAATCTCCATATAAACTCGTGGAGCCACGGCTGTACGAGTTTCTATTCTCGAAATCCCGAATCTACCTATTCCCGAATCTTGTTTCGCTTTTTAACCCATCTAGACTTCGTCGTTTGCTTTCGGTCAAAAAACGAAAGTTGAAGATCGCGTCGAAATCTTTCAATCCCGACAAACCTCACCTCTTTTCATCCACCACAGCCGGAGAATTTCGTATCGCAATATTTCAGATCTTACGGTGTAAATCCAAGATGTACTCGCGCTCGTTTCTTCAAATCCAAATTCCTTTGGTGAGAAGGTAGGAATTATGATTCCCCACAACTTTCATGTTCTGAGTTTTTCGATTTGACCTACGGATTTGTCTCTCTAACACAGATCTATTTCTAGTCTATTCTGAGCCAAAATCGGGCCAATCTCTTCTTCTAGCCACCGGATCCTATCCAGACGGTCGAGATCCAATCAAACCGATGCGTGCCATGTCGTCATCCCGGTCATCTTTCTCATCAACGCCACGTCAATGTAAGGTCAACATCTAGTCCCAGTCAGCATGCAAAGTCAACCTGTCCAGTCAGCGGAATATTCCCTGGAATATTCCGTTCGGATTTAAAATTGCATATTGTAGATCTAACTTGTAAAATTCATTAGAAATTCATACCACGTCCAAAAATTGCGTATAATATATCAAATTGAAGATAATTTCATGTAGAATCATCTTATCAGATTAGATCCAACTTTTACTGTACGTGGTTACTGCAGTAATTTAATTAGTTTTAATGGTCTTTTAGGTTAATAAATTCATAAGATATTATCTGTAACTCCGAAAAATATGAACAATATATCAAATTGAAGCTACTGTAATGTACCTTAATAATATCTGGTCGGATCTAGCCTTTGGAGAATATTTAACCCGTAGCAATTTAATTAGTTTTAATGGCTCTATAAATCATTAAATTCATAGTAAATTAATTGCTTGTCACAAAAATATAAATGATATACCGTTGGAAAGCTGGTTCCATGTAGATCATCAATATGAAATTAGTTTAGCATTTTACTGTAAGGTTTTGCCGTGAAGATTTAAATAGTTTAATGGCCTATCTAGAGTAATAAATTCATAAGAAAATAAATACTATTCAGAAAATTACAAATAATATGTCCCTGAAATCACAATTCCGTGGAGATTACAGATATAATTTTAGTTTGATTTTTAGACAACAGAAACTATATGAATCATTTAAAACCATTAAACACTATTTAAATCATACAAAAAGATCTATAACTCCGATTAGGGTGAATCCAAGTGCTAAGGTTTTGTATTGACAATATCTATACAGAGAAATTGCATGACAAATTATTTAGTACTGTTAAAACAGAAATTTATACAGAAATATTTAAACCCATTGAAATAGTGTTTTAATCATAGGAAAATATCTATAGCTCCTTTTTAGGTGAATCAAATTGCTACTGTCTCTAAATTGCATTATCTATCCAGTAGCATCTAGTTCACCATTTAATACGACATAAACATATTTAGTTCAATTAAAGTGGTATACACCATATTAAATCGATACAACTTTGGTAATAAAAGCTTTAGTGCATTAAATGACTTTCCACATGCATCATGTAATCTAACCATGTTCAGAACACTAAATGCAACCGTTGTGACTCGTTAAATTGTCATGCATGTATCTGTTCAGCATTGTTTTCTTGTAATGTTGCACTGTTGCATGTTTGCAATGTTTTGAATGGTGTTTGTTGTGTTTGCTTCAAACGTTAGATTGCGAGGAGTGCAACTACTGTGATTGCAACTACTATGATTGCAAGTATTGTGGTTATGACGAGTGCCACCATTATATCCATGAGTATTGTGAGGATTATATATAATCGACTACATCTACAACAAAGGCAAGTGGTGCTATCTTGGTCATAAATGTCCTACTGTTTTCCTATGCATTGTAGATGTTTTTGTAGAATTGCATATGTAGGAATTGATGTTTATATGCTATGCTATGTCCCATATTATTCCCTAGTATCCCTTGTTTATGAGCCATCGTATTGGTAGATTGCTTAGCTATGCTATTTAGACGAGGGAGGGAATCACATCATGAAAAGTTATGTGTTTTGAAAGGCTTATGTTTTGCTAAATGACAAACCAACATGTTTTAATGAACCACCTGGGCGGAATGGCATTGATTGGGTCATCGAGTGTATTTATGGTGGGGAATGCTGCCCAGGACACTGAGAAATGATTGGTTTCTTTGTTTGGAAGCTTTCGTGTGCAACCATGTGCCAATAATGAAATGGGCGGTTGGTTGAACTCAGTAGGTTGTGGTAACTCGAACCCGCGTATCCAGAGATGTAGATATTGTAGGTTGGACCGGTGCGCGTCGGGATTGGGGAGCTACTTCCCGAACGGTTCCTTCTTGGACTTCTCCCTATCATCACCCAATATGAGAGTGGTGGTACGAGCTGGGCTGGCCAAGTCACATGGGTAAAGTGTACTAACCCCTGCAGGGTGTATAAACTAATCGATTAGCCGTGTCCCCGGTTATGGACAATTTGAGCGACCTGATACTGATGCTATGATATTTCTCACTCATCCTTATTTCTTAATTACTAAAACTTGATGGGTGAACATGGGTTTAGGAGCATACGAAAGCTGAACTGTCTTGTATCTACATGGGTTTATGCTGGTATGTCCTTAGAAGATTGTTTTTGAAGAAAGAAAAGTATTTTGAAAGTAGGGAAAAGTTGTATTGCTTTATGCAAATTAGCCTGAACTCCACTTGGCCAAATAAGCATGTAGTTGATAGATCTGTTGTTAACCACTTTAGCCTACTTGCCATACATTCAATGTATTGACCATTCGTGGCTGCAACGTTTCATGTTGCAGGTTATATCGTATCTGAGTGATCGTTCATAGGTCGCGAGACTCCACTCAACATTTGTTCGCCTGTGGCACATTTGAAGGATGGAGATCTACCTTGTATTCGTTTTCCGCTGTGTACTTGAATAAATAATGTAAATTCTGGATCATATTCGTTGTATTTATGATGCACAGTTATATTTGGTATCATTTTGTACTGTGTGTGCCAGTGAACCGATCCAGGGATTGGCACTATACACATGAACTCAGCCTTATCAGGCGAGGGTGTTACAAGATGGTATCAGAGCTGTGTGTTGACTGTAGGATCGTGACCTTAGAAATGGATTAGCAATAGAAGACCTCTATTAGGAGAACAAACATATTTTATACTTATTAGAGTTCTTATATTCCTTGTCTATCTTTTCTATAACCTCTTCTTGTTCAAACATTTATAGTTGTCCATTCTTATGATACTTATATGAGAGTTAGCTAAGTAAAAGAACAAATAGTATGACATAAATGAACATCTCAACAAGTTTGTTTAGGTCTGGACCACCATATTTTATCTCTTTAGGAGATCATCACTATCGTGTTAGCATATTGTTCTTACCAACTTATGTGGTATGACAATATAGGTTGTTTGCTTGGTTGTATTAAGCTATTTTGTGTGATGCCTTGTTTAGGATATGTTGTTTTGAAACTCTAAAGTTGCTGGAGTTTTCGTGTGGTTTTAAAATTATTTTAATGGTGTGAATTGATTGAAATTCGTGGAATTACTGCTGCAGTTTTCTGCCGGACCTGCAGTACCGCGCGATTTTTCATATTTTATTGGTAACTCATAAAAATCTAAAAAAATAGGATCTGGAGCGTAATTACCTGTAGTACATGCACAAAAATTGGCTAAAATTCCTGACGAGTTTAAGTTAGTCAGAAAAATTCGTGAAACCTGCTGTACTATTTTGACAGATTTAGTTTAGTGCTTATATGTTGCTATGTTTTACTCTAGTATTGTTCCCAATGCTTTCAAACTATTTTGTGGTTATATACTACTAAATTTAGACCTCTGTGTTATTGTTATGCAAGTGCATGCTTGTGTGTTGATTTATTATGATTGTTTGCTTGTTGTGACATTGATTGCTTCATATAGTTATGAGTAGGATTATTTTCTTAGTCATTTCTTTCCTATAGAATCTATTCTTTCCTATCTTGAACCCTTGGAGATATAATAATGTGTTAAGCGGAAGGTTTGACAACACAATGCATTTAGGAAGGAGAATGCTTCACCTAATGGAAAAAAAATGTGGAAGTATGAAGTGTTGCACGTGATGTCATGTAGTAGATTACCCAACCGGAAAGTTGAAGTATTGATAGTTTAGTTTTAGTAGTAGCTTTGTTGATTGAATACATGGGAGTATACATAGAGCATTAGTTCGTGCCCATGGAAACATTCTTCAAGGCAAGTGAGAATGCCCGAGTGATAGAAAAACGTGATTCACCTATCCTCATACAGGGTAATGATTTGGGTGCAGGATGGATGGATCACCATTCCTACTACTCTTATTATTCGCTCTTGTACTGTTGGCTTTGCGAATCTTGAGTGCCTTTCAGCCTTAGCAGAGAGCCGGCGTTGAGCCTAAACCTTAGAATGGTAGATTGTTCCACCTCTACAAAAGCATCCATTGCTTAGCGTAGGAATATGCGGTAAGGATGAATTTCAACCGTGTTTAATGGGTATCATGAAGCAAACGTTACCTAATTGCCCACCATAAGAGTTTCGCTAGTTTAAGAAATGCTCCCTCAGAAACTGCCAATCATGAAGGTTAGAATGTGCAAAGAGACATTGTGCCACTAGAAGTCTAAAGGAGAACCAATCTGAGCTAAGTGAATCCTCGAGAAATGACCTAGTCAATTTTATTTTAAGGGTGGTAGCATCCTAATGGATCCTGAACCTTTCTTTCTAGCCTTCCCAAATCTCGGGACGAGATTTCTTTTAAGGGTGGTAGTCTGTCACATCCCAAAATTCTCCTAATTTTGGAATGTGAAATAAATAAATAAATAAATAAATAAGATTGATTGATTGTTTGACTATGTTGAAAATTCTCAAAGAGAAGAAACTTTTTGAATAGAAAATCCTCTCAACCTTGAATTGAAAATCCTATATTCTTTTGTTAAGACCTAAGTACCATATAGGCAAAAGGGCATGGATTGATTATGGATTGTAGAATTGGTGTGCAAGATTTCAAAATGAAAATCATGAATCATTCATAAGCATTTCATCCATGCAAAGTCCTCACAAGCTAAATCCAAATCTTGGTATCCAAATCCTATAGTTGATTCGCCCAAATGTTCCTAAGGGGAAATTAAATTGACTTTATAAAACCCACTGTTGCTAAGGCATAAATTTTTGCTAAATCATAGCCTAAAGAGATCCAATTAATACTACAAAATTTTAGAAACAAAATTGAGCTCATTTGGAGCTAGTATGAAAAAGTTATGGAATAAATACAAACACATAAAGATATAAATAAAATGAGATATACAAGGTTTTATAAACCCACTACTTCTAAACTAGTAAAAAGATTACAAATTTGATCCTATAGTGATCTATTCGATTTTAGAAAAATTTAGAAACAAGAATCATGTCATTTGGAGTTCGTATGCAAAAGATATGAGAGAAACAAGTAAAAAAAAAAAAAATTCCTAACGGGCCGGCCCACCCGGACCGAGCCAGCCGGCCAGCGCGCACGTACGTGCCAAGATTGCTCCAAAAAGCGTGCGAAAACTGATTTTTCTATACCTATCTCTACTCAAACACTTGTAACTTTTTATCTACAACTCCGAATTGACTTCCGTTTGTTTCTACTTGTTCCCTACTCCAAGGCCTATCTCTAAACCATCCTAAATCTCCATATAAACTCGTGGAGCCACGGCTGTACGAGTTTCTATTCTCGAAATCCCGAATCTACCTATTCCCGAATCTTGTTTCGCTTTTTAACCCATCTAGACTTCGTCGTTTGCTTTCGGTCAAAAAACGAAAGTTGAAGATCGCGTCGAAATCTTTCAATCCCGACAAACCTCACCTCTTTTCATCCACCACAGCCGGAGAATTTCGTATCGCAATATTTCAGATCTTACGGTGTAAATCCAAGATGTACTCGCGCTCGTTTCTTCAAATCCAAATTCCTTTGGTGAGAAGGTAGGAATTATGATTCCCCACAACTTTCATGTTCTGAGTTTTTCGATTTGACCTACGGATTTGTCTCTCTAACACAGATCTATTTCTAGTCTATTCTGAGCCAAAATCGGGCCAATCTCTTCTTCTAGCCACCGGATCCTATCCAGACGGTCGAGATCCAATCAAACCGATGCGTGCCATGTCGTCATCCCGGTCATCTTTCTCATCAACGCCACGTCAATGTAAGGTCAACATCTAGTCCCAGTCAGCATGCAAAGTCAACCTGTCCAGTCAGCGGAATATTCCCTGGAATATTCCGTTCGGATTTAAAATTGCATATTGTAGATCTAACTTGTAAAATTCATTAGAAATTCATACCACGTCCAAAAATTGCGTATAATATATCAAATTGAAGATAATTTCATGTAGAATCATCTTATCAGATTAGATCCAACTTTTACTGTACGTGGTTACTGCAGTAATTTAATTAGTTTTAATGGTCTTTTAGGTTAATAAATTCATAAGATATTATCTGTAACTCCGAAAAATATGAACAATATATCAAATTGAAGCTACTGTAATGTACCTTAATAATATCTGGTCGGATCTAGCCTTTGGAGAATATTTAACCCGTAGCAATTTAATTAGTTTTAATGGCTCTATAAATCATTAAATTCATAGTAAATTAATTGCTTGTCACAAAAATATAAATGATATACCGTTGGAAAGCTGGTTCCATGTAGATCATCAATATGAAATTAGTTTAGCATTTTACTGTAAGGTTTTGCCGTGAAGATTTAAATAGTTTAATGGCCTATCTAGAGTAATAAATTCATAAGAAAATAAATACTATTCAGAAAATTACAAATAATATGTCCCTGAAATCACAATTCCGTGGAGATTACAGATATAATTTTAGTTTGATTTTTAGACAACAGAAACTATATGAATCATTTAAAACCATTAAACACTATTTAAATCATACAAAAAGATCTATAACTCCGATTAGGGTGAATCCAAGTGCTAAGGTTTTGTATTGACAATATCTATACAGAGAAATTGCATGACAAATTATTTAGTACTGTTAAAACAGAAATTTATACAGAAATATTTAAACCCATTGAAATAGTGTTTTAATCATAGGAAAATATCTATAGCTCCTTTTTAGGTGAATCAAATTGCTACTGTCTCTAAATTGCATTATCTATCCAGTAGCATCTAGTTCACAATTTAATACGACATAAACATATTTAGTTCAATTAAAGTGGTATACACCATATTAAATCGATACAACTTTGGTAATAAAAGCTTTAGTGCATTAAATGACTTTCCACATGCATCATGTAATCTAACCATGTTCAGAACACTAAATGCAACCGTTGTGACTCGTTAAATTGTCATGCATGTATCTGTTCAGCATTGTTTTCTTGTAATGTTGCACTGTTGCATGTTTGCAATGTTTTGAATGGTGTTTGTTGTGTTTGCTTCAAACGTTAGATTGCGAGGAGTACAACTACTGTGATTGCAACTACTATGATTGCAAGTATTGTGGTTATGACGAGTGCCACCATTATATCCATGAGTATTGTGAGGATTATATATAATCGACTACATCTACAACAAAGGCAAGTGGTGCTATCTTGGTCATAAATGTCCTACTGTTTTCCTATGCATTGTAGATGTTTTTGTAGAATTGCATATGTAGGAATTGATGTTTATATGCTATGCTATGTCCCATATTATTCCCTAGTATCCCTTGTTTATGAGCCATCGTATTGGTAGATTGCTTAGCTATGCTATTTAGACGAGGGAGGGAATCACATCATGAAAAGTTATGTGTTTTGAAAGGCTTATGTTTTGCTAAATGACAAACCAACATGTTTTAATGAACCACCTGGGCGGAATGGCATTGATTGGGTCATCGAGTGTATTTATGGTGGGGAATGCCGCCCAGGACACTGAGAAATGATTGGTTTCTTTGTTTGGAAGCTTTCGTGTGCAACCATGTGCCAATAATGAAATGGGCGGTTGGTTGAACTCAGTAGGTTGTGGTAACTCGAACCCGCGTATCCAGAGATGTAGATATTGTAGGTTGGACCGGTGCGCGTCGGGATTGGGGAGCTACTTCCCGAACGGTTCCTTCTTGGACTTCTCCCTATCATCACCCAATATGAGAGTGGTGGTACGAGCTGGGCTGGCCAAGTCACATGGGTAAAGTGTACTAACCCCTGCAGGGTGTATAAACTAATCGATTAGCCGTGTCCCCGGTTATGGACAATTTGAGCGACCTGATACTGATGCTATGATATTTCTCACTCATCCTTATTTCTTAATTACTAAAACTTGATGGGTGAACATGGGTTTAGGAGCATACGAAAGCTGAACTGTCTTGTATCTACATGGGTTTATGCTGGTATGTCCTTAGAAGATTGTTTTTGAAGAAAGAAAAGTATTTTGAAAGTAGGGAAAAGTTGTATTGCTTTATGCAAATTAGCCTGAACTCCACTTGGCCAAATAAGCATGTAGTTGATAGATCTGTTGTTAACCACTTTAGCCTACTTGCCATACATTCAATGTATTGACCATTCGTGGCTGCAACGTTTCATGTTGCAGGTTATATCGTATCTGAGTGATCGTTCATAGGTCGCGAGACTCCACTCAACATTTGTTCGCCTGTGGCACATTTGAAGGATGGAGATCTACCTTGTATTCGTTTTCCGCTGTGTACTTGAATAAATAATGTAAATTCTGGATCATATTCGTTGTATTTATGATGCACAGTTATATTTGGTATCATTTTGTACTGTGTGTGCCAGTGAACCGATCCAGGGATTGGCACTATACACATGAACTCAGCCTTATCAGGCGAGGGTGTTACAAACATCTTCAAGTGATTTCAACCTTATTCTCAACAAGGACTTCAACCTTGGATATCACTAAGGACTACAAGTGAAACAAGAAATATTACTGAAGACTTGAAGACTAAGGGAATACAACTTAGAAGGAACCATCATCACATTTGAAGTTTTTGTGACCAAGATTCAAGAAATTTTCCCAAGGAAACCATGATCTCATTCAAGAAGAATCCACCAAGAAGGATAGAATGATCTCAAGTGAACCATATAGTTGGACCACCATATTTAGTTTAAGTCAAATCCACCAACTTATGTGGTGTAACAAAATATTTTGTTGCCCATAAGTGTGCTTGAAACTTGTTGTTTGAGTGGAATGTTTGTTTGTGATTGCTTGCACTTTGCTTGTGTGAATTGTAATGTGTGTGATTAGAATTATTCCCTTAGAAATATTTTGCCTATTCTAATCCAAATCCAACCCAAACAGATGACTTCTCCAAGAGACTTCAACACCAAAAATGACAACAACAACAACCAAGAGATGCACATGAGAGAACAACTACTAGCAAACCAAACCCAGTTGAACCAAGTGACAACTCAGTTTTTAGCCAACAACAATGGATTAGACCCAACCATACAATTTTTTTTGGAAATTCAATCCCAATTGTTGCAAAGGATGGCAACTCAAATGATCAACATGGGAGACAACCTTTCCCAAGGAGTTTGTGACAACAAGGATGTCAAGGATGATGTTTTAGAAGGAACCCAAGCTTGCAATGTTTGTGGAAACAAGGATCACACTTCCAAAGAGCATGAAGATCAATTCCCCAATTGTGAAGAGAAACATCCAACTACTCAATGCCCCACATCTCAAGCTACTTGTTACCTATGTGATGGAAATAATCATGTCCCTATCCAATTCCCCATCTATTCCATAGTTCAACAAAGGAAACAAGGTGGAGTGCATCAACAGTTTGTAAACCCTCATGAAGGAACAACTTCTACCAAGAAGGATGAAGGCAAAGTCAAAACTATGCACCATAAGGCCAAATCCAAAGTAATCACAAAGTGTTTCTACTCTTGTGAAGAAGAAGGTCATATCTCTAGTAATTGCCCCAAGAAGAGAGAAAGATTTGCCACCTATGTGGTGAAGTATGAAGAGCATGAACTAGAAGAACTCCTAGCTTTGGAGAGACCCAAAAAGAAGAAGAAGGACATAAGCTAGTTGCAATGTTACAATTGCAAAGAAATGGGACACTATGCCAGTGATTGCCCAGAAAAAAAGAAGAAACAAGGAAATAAACAAGAAGAATTGATACCAAAGAAGAAGAAGGATAATATCCAAGTGATGTGTTTCAAATGCAAAGAGCTAGGCCATTATGCAGACAAGTGTACAGTGAAGTTTCAACAAGATCCCAAGAAAGCCAAGAATGTAATCTAGTTGGAAAAATTTTAAGGGTGGTAGTACCCTAGGTGCTTTGAGCCAACTTGTAACCCCTAGCCTCCCCAAATCTCGGGACGAGATTTATTTTAAGGGTGGTAGCCTGTCACATCCCAAGATTTTCCAAATCTTGTAATGTGAAAAATAAATAAACAAAATAAAAGATTGTTGAATTTTAGGGTGAAAGAAACTTTTGTTTCTAAATGGAAACCTAAAATCCCACCTTGAACAAACTTTAATTAAAGTTTGAAATTCAAAAAAATCCAAATCAAGAGTAATGCATTCCTCAATGAATGTACCTTGAAATTTAAACACTTGGAAAATAAATCCAAACCCTAAACCCTAATAGAAGAAAATCATTTCCAAGCTATCTCTAAGACCATGGATTTGATCCAAATAGAAATTTGTCAAACAAACATTTCAAAATGATCAAGAATGACAAATGGAAATATTATAAAACCATATAAATTGATTTCATTCAATTTGGAGCCATAGATAAAATCTTATGAATTTAATAAGGTAAGGATATATAATTCCCAAAGCTAATAAAGCATCTATCTATAAATCCATATCAAATGGTGAGAAAATAATCCTAAGGATATTTAAAAGGATAAATAAATATAAAATAAGATTTTACAAATTGGAATCACCAAGTTTGGATCTATAAATAAAAAGATATGGATTTTATAAGATGAAGAAAGAAATATTAAATAAGGATTATTTAAAGACCAAATTAAATCTTGGCCTAATCCATTAAGCAAATAGAATGAATAGAATCCAAATCCAAATAAAATAAAAGGATAAAGAATTTCCAAAATAAAATAAAATGGCATTAACCATTCTATCCCTATTTTTAATAAAGACAAATCTCTAATAAGAATAATTATATAATTCATGAGAAAATAGTATTTTGGAATTTACCCAAGTGGAATAAAAGTTGTTTAATTAATTTAAATAAAATAAATCTTCCAAATAAAATTTAGGGAATTAAAACTATATTAATTCCATTGGAATTAAAACAAATACCCAATTCAAATGATTTATGAATCATATTAAATACTTTCCAAATAATTCCAGATAAATTATTTGACACCCTATTAAACAAATAAAAAACCTACTAAAAAGATTTGGAAGGTTTAAGAATTCAAATGGTGTTTTGAAGATATTATTAAATCTTATTGGAATTAAAACAAAGGCCTAATTAAATAATTAAAAGACCCCAAAAAGAATAAAGTTTTATTCCCAAAATTGACTTCAGAATATACTATTAATCAGTATTTGAGTCTTCACAAAATTTGGCAAAGATTTGAATTCAAATGAATGTTTAAATTGTTTAAACAAAATCAAAACAGAATATTAGAAACAGAAAAAGAAAAACAAAACAGTACAAAAAAAATGGAAACGAACCCAGCCAGCCCAGCTAGCCCAACAAGGCCCAACAAGCCCATTCCCCACCCCATCCGCAGCGAATTGTTTTCACTCACAAATCGACCCGCGAGGTCACTGAACAATGGACCCCACCCCCACACTCTCTCTCTTGCTGCCAAGCGACCCCACCGCCACGCAAGCTTCTTCCTCACCCTCCCGCTGACCTCGCCGGCCGTTGCTACCAAATGAATCCTGGAGTAATACGCAGTAATGCCGTGATTAAACAGCCATGCGATCACGCATACTAATTCTCCTTCTCCCCCTCTCTCATTCCCCTCACTCGCCAGAACCTCTACGCCCCCAAGCCGTCTTAATTTCTCTTCGAAACTCCACTGCCCCGACAAGTTCCGGCGTCGATTCCGGCGAGCCCCGACCCTCTCTTACCTCCTAGCTCACACCAGCTTGATCCCCATCATCTTGCGCACCTGCCCATGGTCTCCGTTCGGCCATGCATGCCCCACAACCTCGCCTTCGTCTTCGTCTGAGCGCCACCGACGACCCCCGCAACTCCGGTGAGCTCTAGAACTCTACTCCGTGCGCGCCTCGACCAGTGGATCATGCAGTTTTGTTCGCCTGTGCCTTGTGCATCTCCAGGTGCTTGCCAAACAACCGCACGCGACCTACAACCTCATCCCGGACATCGGCCAAGCAAACCCGTCGCCAGGCAGACCTCCGGCGAGCGATTGCCGTCACCACCATGCGCCCATTCGCCAGCAAGGACCACCTTGAGCATCACCACGACCCCGTGATTCTGGTGAGCATATCTTTTCACCCTCTCGCTTCCTGCATTGCTAGCAACGCCACCACCAGGCCGCTCTGCCTCCAGACGCCGTCGCCAGCACCGCTGGTAAATGGCCAGTGGATGTGCGTCGTTCGATTAGGATCCAACGGGTGCGATAGAATGACTAACCGAAGGGTATCGAGTGATATGAGCCGCGCGATTAAACTTTGATCCAAAGCACTAGATAGGTCGATCCGCACGAAACGGTACCGACCAATAGCAACGCGACGCGTGGCCAGTGTGTTGATTTAAAAACAGAATTTGATCTATTGAATTAGTAAACTTGCAAAATTCATAACTTTCAAACCACACGTCCAAATTTTGCAAATTTTATATCAATGGATTCAGCAAAACAAGTACTTTCTGACCATGCACTTTGTTTAGTAAAATGTTTCTGATAAATTGATTGTTTTTGCAGAAACTTATGTAGGCATATTTAGAATATAAAATTTGTTCTAAAATGATTTTTGAGATAAAACATTTGGCAAATTGTTTGTTTTGAACCTACTGACCATAGAAATCAATTGGTGGTCTCAAAAATTTATTTGGTGTAGCAAAAGAATAAACCTTTGATTTAAACCATTTTTAGTCAAATAAAAATATTGTTTATTTGTTAAAAATGCTTTTTGAAGAAAACCTTTGGGAAATGTTTTGGAATAAACTCTCTGACCCTAAACACCAAGTTTTATGATTTGAAAATGTATTTGGTGAACTTTATAAAGATTGTTACTTTGATAAAGTCATTTTTCAACCACATAAAATAATGCTTTGGTTTAAAAATGGTTTATAAGTAAAATCTTTTGCAAATAGTTTTGCCACTTTATAAAATGACCAATAAGTGTTTTAGAATGTTTATAACCTATTATAAAACACTTTTGTAAATAAAACAAAGTTTGGCATGCTTGCATGCATTGTTTTGTTACTATTATTTTATGTGATGTTGCTTGAATGGTAGATTGAAATTGTGCCTTGCTTGATTGAATTTTAGTGATTTGAAGAGTGTGATCATTACAAATACAAGGAGTTAACTTATATTCTCTACCAAAAAGGCAAGTGATGCTTCATACTTTTGTCCCATTATTTTCACTATGCATTAGTGATATTTCTAAGTAGGACTTGCATGGAATTTTGCTAAGTCTAAACTATGCCATGGGAAATCCTAGTAGATGAAACCTTAGTAGAAATTTCCTAAGTTAAGATTCCTGCTACTATCATGCTTAGCTTAGCTAGTAGAAAACAAGGGTGGATTATATTTCATGCTATAGAATATTTCTAAGTCAAGGACTTGTGTTTTGTTTAATAAAACAACTAAGTGAATGAATCACCTGGGTGGAATGGAAGGAATGGTTTGTGTTGAGTGGTTCACAAGGCCCATTTCTATGGTTTACCTTGTGTATCTCACTTGTGGATGGCCACCCAGGAACAAAGAGATTTGAGATGTCAAATGTTGAGAAGCTTCAAGTGCAACCACTTGGTATTATGGGCTCTGCCTGGATCATATAGGTTGCAATAACTTAGCCAAATGGACAGCTGGTGGTAGGGGATTGATAGGTTGGAGCGCGTCCATTCTGGTCTAAGGGAAGGCTTCTGAAAGATCTTGTCTTGGGAAACCAAGTCTTGTGGGGAAAGTGCACCACCTTTGCAGAGTGTAAAATCTAAGTACTTAGCCATGTCCCTGGCAAAGTACAATTTGAGCATCAAGACATGGAAGCTATCAAGAATCTCCTCATCCCAACTTCTAAGTTAAAATCTTGTGGTGGAACAAGGGTTGAAGGATCACCAATTTCTATTGGGAGATGCCTTGGGAATGTTTTTGTCAAGCAAAAACTTAGTGTTTTCAAATGATAAGGAAAATCTATTTTGAGCAAAGCAAGCCTAAGCTCCACTTAGCCAAATGCATATAGATGATAGACTCCACTATACTACCATAGTATCACTTGCCAATACAATTCAAATGTATTGACCCTTGTGGCTGTAACTTGTTATGTTACAGGTTTGTTTGATATTAGTGAAGTGTGTTGAAATAGGATTACAAGTCTACAACCAACATGTTTGCCTGTGGCACTTTAAAGATGAAGGACCCCATGCTGTTGTTATATTCTGCTGCATTGTAAATAGATAGCCAAATGAGCTATGTAAGATGTAATAAATTATTTTATTCCTGGTTATAAAGTTGTATTATGACCTTTGTTTCTTGATATTACATCTTAACTGTGGATGCTAGCTATATCCAGGGACTAGCATTGTAAACACAGGGATCTCTACCTTATTAAAGGTTGGGAACCTTACAGGTTACTTCTATCCTTTATCGCACTTTACTTACTTGTTCTTGCTTTGTGTTGTGCTAGGTGTTGCTTGGTTGACATATAGGTAAATTCACCTTAGTTGCATAATCTAGTGAATTTACCTTTCTTGTCAAACCCTAATCTAAAAAGGAAGAAACTTTGAAGTAACACATGTTCACCCCCCTCTAGGTGCCCATATGATCCTTTCAATTGGTATCAGAGCCTCGACTCTTTATTCGGGCTTTACCGCCTAAGAGTATATGTGTAGCAAAGAAGGGGAAGTGGATGGCGGGACTACCGCCTCGGTGACCATGGATGATCTCAATAACTTGGAAACAAGATTGAGCTCCACCATGGCCAACAAGATCAAACAATTGCAAAAGTTAATTGAGCAACTTGTTAAATATAAGGTTATCTCATCATCCCCTTCTCCTCAAGAGGAACTACCACCTTCATCCAAATAGAATGCCCCGGCATCTCCCACGGATAAGGTGGTGGGGGATAATCAAGACAACATTAACTCCTCCACAAAAAGGGTTGGTGAGAAGGGAGAGCACCATGAATGGTACTCTCTCGACCCTCCAATTCCTCACCCTCATGTATACAATAGAGGTGACCCACCAAAGCTTGAAGCATCTACTACTTTTGCTCAATGGAAATCTCTAATGAAAACTCATGTGCGCAGCTCTTGCATTGAACTATGGAACATCATTGAATAAGGACTCTATATTGGGGATCCAAGCAACTTGACAAGAAGAGAAGTTGTCAATAGTCAACTCAATGCCACCGCCTTGCACATGATTCAACAAGGATTGGGTACAAAGGATTACCCACACATTGAGCACCTCAACACCACCAAGGAAGCTTGGGATGCTCTCACAGTGTTGTTTGTTGGGAATGAGAGCATGAGAAGGAACCGGTATGATGCACTAAGCAATGAAGCCGAAGGCTTCTACATGAAAGAAGGTGAAGATCATGAAGACATGTACCGTAGGCTCAAGACCACCGCCGCCGCTTTTAGGAATGTGGGTGCCTCACATGCGGATGATGCTTGGATAAAAAGGAAATATGTGAGTGCACTCATGCCCTTTGAGCCCACCGACTTGAAGAGCCTACAAGGAAGACACAACTACCACCTCATGACCTCCAATGAAGTTATGCAAGAGATTGCCTCTTTCAAGGTTGCCGCCAAGAATGCCAAAGATGCATGTGCTCGTGCCCTTGGAATGAGCAATTTTGTCAACCTTGCATTGAAGACCAAAGTTGTGGAACATGTGGATGAAGATCATAGTGATGAAGGCTTCTCCATGATCCACCCCGATGATGTCAAGATTGCTCATGGTCAATATATGGCTTTCTATGCAAAGAACTTTTGGAAGAACCCCGCCAAGGCCAAGATGGAAATGCAAAGAAGAAGCAATCCAAATGGAAGAAGAGAAAGTGTCACCAAATTGATAACTTACTTCAATTGTGGTGACCGCTATCACTTTGTGGTGGGTTGCCCATATGAGAAGAGAGAAGGTCATGGGGAAAATTTGTGCCAAAGACAACTTCCAAAGCTACTTACAAGAAACCCTTCGTTAAGAAGAATCCAATCAATAAGAAGAAGGGCGAAATTGTATTGATCACTCATGAAGAATACTCCTCCGACAATGAAGATGAGGAAGACGAAACATCAAGTGGTGTGGCTGCTCTAGTCACTACATCTACTCCGACATTCTCACTCTTCGACTCTACAAATGAAAATTCTCCTAACAAGAACGTCACTTGCCTTATGGCAAGAGGAACAGAGGTATCCTCATCACCTCACTCTACTCCCTTAGCCAATGATGAATATGATGATGAGATGTCTCTTGAAGTAAAAAGAGAATTAATTGCTTTTGATGAGTTTGTGACTAACTTAGAAGGGGAGGCCAAGATACATTTTGGGAACGTCTTAGATCAACTTTCCCACACACAAGAGCTTCTTGATGTAAGATGTAAACTTGGGAGTGAAAACATGAGTGAGATAGAAACCATAAATAATGCTCTAGAAGAAGAACAAGAGACTAGGATGTCTCTTGAACTAAAACTTGAAGGGCTTGATGAGGCCAATGCCATAACTGTTAATAGACTCATCAAAGAACGTGATCATGCTATTGCTAAATACAAAAGGGCTAAAAAGGACAAGATTGAGTTTGGTGTGGTTCATGAAAAACATGCCGAGGACTTTAGTTTGCTCAATAAGGCTCGAAAGGCTTTGGAAAGTGAACTCTTGTCACTCACAACGTCCCATGAAATTCTTCAAACTCAATTGGACAATATTCCTTCACCTAGTAACTTCATTTTCTCTAGTAGTACAACTATTCTTGAAGAAAATGCTAGGTTGAAGGGGGAGCTAGCCAAGGCCATATTTCCACAAGGTAACAAGTCCATTGATGATCTTTTGAGTAAGCAAAGGCCTAGTGGTGAGAAAGGGGGCATTGGATTTGTCTCCAAAGCCAAGAAGAATAACAAAAAGAAGAAGGCCAAGCCCACACAAGAGAAAAACAAGGCCATTGTGGGTAGTAAGACCACACGTGGTAAAACTATGTCTCATGACGATTTTGCGGGAAGTGCTAACCCTCACTATGTTCTAATGCGTGATTATCATGGTGATGTGTATGCACAATATGTTGGCCCATATGATGGTTATATTGCTTGGTATATTTGGGTCCCCAAAACCCTTGTTGCTAACAAAAGAGGACCCATTGAAAAATGGGTACCTAAAAATTAGTTTGGTCTTTTGTAGACATATGCTTCCGGCGGGTCAAAATGGGTACTTGATAGTGGTTGCACAAGTCATATGACCGGAAGCTCGTCTATTGTCAAGGATTTAAAGCCAAATGATGATCAAATAACCGTGACGTACGCCGACAAGTCAAAGTCTAAAGTAATGGGTTTCGGCAAAGTAGTGGTTGCACACGATATTACACTCGTGGATGTCATGCTTGTTGAGACCCTTGGTTACAATTTAATTCCAGTCCGTGCTCTTGTAAAGATGGGCTTTGCCGTCTTTATTGATGATGATATTGTGGTCCTCGTGTGGTGCAAGTCTCTCAAGGTCGCTTTTGTTGGGTACGTCGAACATGACTTATATGTGGTAGACTTTTCGGGGCAAACCACTACAAGTACGATGTGCTTGTTCGGAAAGGCCGATGTGGGTTGGATATGGCATCGCTGGCTAGCCCATGTCAATATGAGAACTTTGCAAAGTCTCCACAAGGAGGGCCATATTGTTGGACTAAAAGAAAATGTTTCCTTTGCCAAAGATCGTGTTTGCAGGGCTTGCATTCTAGGAAAGATGCATGATGCTCCCCACAAGCCAAAGAACCGCATCTCGTCAACGAGGATCTTGGAGCTCCTTCATGTGGATCTCTTTGGTCCCCCATCTCATGCAAGTCTTGGCGGGAAGAAATATTGTTTGGTGATTGTTGATGACTTTTCAAGATACTCATGGGTATATTTCTTCAAGTTGAAAAGTGAGACCCAAAAGACCTTCATCGACTTCACCAACTTGGTTCAACGTCAATACAATGTCCCCGTATTGATAATAAGAAGCGACAATGGCACCGAGTTCAAGAACTACACCTTGAATGATTTCCTTGGCGATGAGGGGATAAAACATCAATATTCCGCTGCATATACCCCTCAACAAAATGGTGTTTCCGAGAGGAAGAACCGGACTCTTATTGAGATTGCTAGGACCATGTTGGCGGAGTTTAAATCTCCATACAACTTTTGGGTTGAAGCCATCTCCACCGCTTGCCATGCATCAAACCGGCTCTTCCTCCGGAAAAATATCAACAAGACTCCATATGAAATACTTACCGGTAACAAGCCCAACATATAATACTTCCGGGTGTTCGGTTGTAAGTGTTTCTATCTCATAAAAGGTGTTTGTTTGTCCAAATTCGAGTCTAAAGCATTAGAGGGTATTTTTGTTGGCTATGGTATCGAATATCACACTTATAGAATCTATGATAAGCTCTCCGGAGCCGTCATAGAATCTTGTAGTGTGACCTTCGAAGAATATGATGGTCCCCAAGCCAAAGACAAGCTGTGGACCCTCAACATGTTGATCATGGTGACAACTCTAGTGAGGAAGAGCTTGAGTCTCCAATCTCCAAAATGTCAAGTGGTGCCGAGTCAATTACTCAAGGGAGATCCATACAAAGTGCCCTAAGACAAGATCAACTCAATGCTAGAAATGTGCCAGATCAAGACCAAGGTCAATCTTTGCCTCTTAATGAAGAGAATGACTCCCATGTTGATCAAGGTCAAGATGATGGTCAAGACGAGGACCAAAATGATGAAGAGGGTCCTCCAAGAAACAACGAGGAGATCCACACTCATCATGAAGCTAGAAAGGAGAAGATGTTTGAATTAAGAGACCACTCTCTACAAAATGTGGTTGGTGACCTAAGGAGAGGAATTACCACAAGAGCACAATTGAAAGGTTTAGTGAGCACCAAGCACACATCTCCATGATTGAACCAAAGAAAGTATGGGAAGCTCTTGAAGATTCGAATTGGTTGGAAGCAATGCACAAAGAGCTCAACAACTTTGAGAGAAACAAAGTATGGAAGTTAGTTGAGAAGCCAAAGGATTGCTGCAATGTTATAGGCACCAAGTGGATATTCAAGAACAAGCAAGATGAACATGGAATTATAGTAAGGAACAAGGCAATATTGGTTGCACAAGGGTTCTCTCAAATTGAAGGCATTGACTATGGAGAGACATATGCACCCGTGGCTCGCCTTGAGTCCATCTGTATCCTTCTTGCTTATGCGGCACATCATAACTTTAAGTTGCAACAAATGGATGTAGAAAGTGCCTTTCTTAATGGTACATTAAATGAGTTGGTATATGTAAAGCAACCCCCAGGATTTGAGGATCCCAACTTCCCAAACCATTTCTACAAACTTGATAAGGCGCTCTATGGGCTCAAGCAAGCCCCACGCACGTGGTATGAGCACCTTAGAGAGTTGTTGTTTGACTGTGGATTTGAGGTTGGGAAAATCGATCCCACTCTTTTTACTAAGAAGGTCAATGGGGAGCTTTTTGTATGCCAAATATATGTTGATGATATTATCTTTGGCTCATCTAACAAAGCTTTTAATGATGAATTCTCAAAGATTATGACTAGTAGGTTCCGGATGTCTATGATGCGGGAGTTGAGAGTATTTCTTGGTTTCGAGATCAAGCGAGTTAGAGGAGGGACATTCTTCAACCAAGCCAAGTATACTCAAAATATGCTCAAGAGATTCAATATGCAAGATTTTAATGGAGCTCCTACTCCCATGGCTACAAAGACTCATCTAGAACAAAATCCAAATGGTAAAGATGTGGATCAAAAGGTATACCGGTCTATGATTGGTTCTTTGCTTTACCTTTGTTCATCTAGACCCGATATTGTGTTGAGTGTAGGTGTGTGTGCAAGATATCAAGCGGCTCCTAAAGAAAGCCATTTAATGGCGGTCAAGAGAATCTTTCGATATTTGGTTCATACCCCACATTATGGTATTTGGTATCCTCGAGGGTCAACATTTGCTCTTTGTGGATACACGGATTCGGATTGGGCTGGTGATAACGATGATAGAAAATCAACATCCGGGGCTTGACAATTCCTTGGTAGGTCCTTGGTGTGTTGGTCTTCTAAGAAGCAAAATTGTATATCTCTCTCCACCACTGAAGCCGAGTATGTGGCAGCTGCTAGTGCTTGCACCCAATTGCTATGGATGAGGCAAAGTTTAAAGGAATACGGTGTCCTTTGTGAAAAAGTGCCTCTTCTATGTGACAATGAAAGTGCCATCAATATTTCCTACAACCCGGTGGATCACAAGTACAAAGCATATTGATATTCATCATAACTTCATTAGGGACCATGTTGCTCCAGGTGATATTGATCTATTATATGTGTCAACCATAGATCAACTTGCAGACATCTTCACGAAGCCACTTGATGAAGCAAGGTTTTGCTATTTGAGGAATGAACTAAATATCATAGATTCAAGGAGCTTGACTTGATCACCTTGCATACTCACCTATGTCTTGACCCTTGTTTGGTTTAGGTGCAGACGTGGATATAGGGGGAGTGCGGTTCTAATTGATTGGACTATCCCTCCCCCATTATGCCCAAAGCAATCAAAATCATTCCTCTTAATATCATTTTGTGATATGTGAGGTTAAATGATGAGTTTCGGTAATGGACCCAAGATATATCTTCGTGGTGCCAAGCCGAGTATACTCAAATATGGTGGCCTAGGCCACCACCCTCTCACATTTGAGAGGTTGGAGCTTTCTTGAACATCTTTGTGAATTCCTATGGCTCTTATTGATTTTTCGCAGATTGATATCTCAACCCAAGCCTATACCATGTCCTCAAAACTATCTATCTCTCATATATGTCCTTAAACACCTTACCTGGAGCTTTTGGTCAAGGAGGACCGGAGTCTCCGGTGCACCTGAACCGGAGTCTCCGGTGTAGGCTCCACAGGTTGCTATTATGATAAGTGAAAAGTACCCTCACACTTTGGAAAGATTTATGCAAAGCTTGACATTGTTCTGGAAGTTCCAGACCGGAGTCTCTGGTCTGGCTGGACCGGAGTCTCCGGTGTGGACCGGAATCTCCGCATGTATCCCCGGTGGTGGCTTCAGGAATCTGGCTAGGACATTCTGTATAGGGGTGCGGAGCAAGGTCCGGAGGCTTCTCCAGAATCTCCGATGTGGGCTCAGACCGGAATCTCTGGTGCTGGAGGACCGAAGTCTCCGGCCCATTTGGCTCGTGACAGGCCTTGGTCAACCAGAAGGGTGGTCCAGAGGCTAGACCGGAGATAGACCGGAATCTCCGGTGTAGACCGGAGTCTCCAGTGCACAGACTGGAGTCTCCGGTCTGGATTTTCTCCAACGGTCAGAAAACGGTTTGTGGAGGGGGATGCTTATAAATAGGGACCGTTATCCCCTTCCTCCAGCGGCTCGATATGCTCAAGAACACAAACTCCATTAGAGCCACCAAATCAACAAGATCTCTTCATCCAACCATCCAAAGTCATTGATCTTTGGAGAATCGAAGGAGGAGGCCTTGATCTACAGCTTCACTAAGAGAGATCTTCATTTCCCCCTCATTCACTTGAGGGCCCCCATGCTCTAGTGTTTCTTTGGAAACCCTAGCTTTGATTTGGTTCTTACAAGCTTGTCTTTGATTGTTTTCACAACTTGCTTGTATTTGGGATCCTCCAATTAAGTTGTGGATGTGTGCACCGAACTTGTGTAAAGGTGCCGGCTTCCACCTCGAAGGTTGCCGTTATAGTGGAAGGTGAATCGATCCTGTTGGGGTGAGGTTCATCGGAGAACAAGGGAGGCCACTCGCGGCGTTGGTGGTTTGAAACCACCCCCTCTCCCAACATAGACGTACTTCCCCTCAAAAGGAAGGAACTACGGGAAACAAATCCTTGTGTCTCCGTGTCCACCACTTTGGTTACTTCTATCATTTACCGCACTTTACTTACTTGTTCTTGCTTTGTGTTGTGCTAGGTGTTGCTTGGTTGACATATAGGTAAATTCACCTTAGTTGCATAATCTAGTGAATTTACCTTTCTTGTCAAACCCTAACCTGAAAAAGAATAAATTTTGAAGTAGCACCTATTCACCCCCCTCTAGGTGCCCATACGATCCTTTCTGATACCGACACCATTTGGAGCAAATAAGATGCCAGAGAAAGAATATCAAAGCGCTGGAATTATTTCAATGGAAACCGGAATTGTTTTGGGTGAAATTGCTAAAACTGGTTCTGCATGTGACATTGAAATGTTGCAAGGGGTTTTATGTGAATGTTTGTTAATTAATGTAATTAACAAAATTCTAAATAAAATAAAAGAGTTTTATTTAATGAGGCTTGCATTAATATTGGTGGAAAATTAATGCATGTGAGTGGACATGTGAGTGGAGGTGTGTTTATGTGAAGTGGAGCTTCCACCCAAATGAATGAGGGAGAGGAGGGGGCACCCTCTTTGGCCAGCGTACAAGCCTCTTGGGCTGCCCCCTCCCTTATAGTAGGACCTCCTCCTCCTACACTCTCACACCTCCTCGCGAAGGATCTCTCTCCCTCTATAGAATTTCCCCATGGTCTCAGATCAGCGAGATTCATGTTCCTGGTGGATTTTTCTAGAAGGATTTGTTGCTTTCGCTGCTTCGCTGGAGCGACGGAATGGAGGTTGTCGGGATACCCAAACGTGTGTGCGATCACGGATGCACCACTACTTTGCGGTGCTGGACTTGATGGTGTTGGACCTGCTGGACCAGATGGACTTCATCACGATCTTGAGATCGGCAAGAGATCGACTACATCACCAATGAGTTCATACTTGAAAAAGCTTTTTTGGTCTTCGAGGGTATGTATTCTATGGATGTATATCCACCCATTGCTTGTATCTAGACAGAGGATTTTGGTTCTTTTAGTTCCCATCGTAGGATTTTTTTTTGATTTCTATGCTGGAAACCCAACAGCTCAAGTAAAGAAAAAAAGGAGAAAGCGATCTGCAGCGACTGTTGGGGATATACTTTTCGGGTATACCCATAGGAATCGCTGACCAGGGTGGCCTACCAACGGGTCAGATCTTTGCTTCATGGGCGGCCTAGTCAGAGAAAGAGGAGGAGTCAATTCCGGTTATGACAAGGCCCAGAAGACTTACCGACTTAGGCCTGTAGATTACTAGTCCAAGATGTACTTAGTTACCGACTCTGTAACGTAGCCGGATAGGTCTCCTATAACCCTAGGTCCCGGTGACTATATAAATTGGACCTGAGGGAGCCTTTAGGGCACAATACCAACCAGATCATACATCAACCACAACAAACCCACACAGGCGAACCTCTCTTGTAATCCGCTGTAACATCCGGCTCTCGTCGATATATTACTGGGTTGCTAGCAGGAGTAGGATCTGATCACCACAACCGGATCTTAACCTAGGTAAACTTGTGCCCATAGCTCCCGGAACAACGTATGGCTCACACCCCATCTTCTCAATGCCTTCAGGACCCCCTATGGTGTACTTGTCATCAATCCGATGATAGTTGGCACTCACCATGGGTTAGGTGACCTTCGGAGCTTTATTCTGGGCGGAATCTGTGCGTGGAGGAATTTGTCGGGGCCAGTACCTCGCTGAGGTAGTAGATTGGACGTTGGACCTCGTGGGCCTTGCCATCTTTGGGTCGCTCGACCACGAGTGCGGTGTTGATCACCTGATGCGTGGCTGCTATGTACAGCAGCAAAGGCTCCCTTTCCTTTGGCATGATCAGGACCGGTGATGTGGAGAGCAGGCACTTGAGGTCCTCGAATGCATTGTCTGCTTCGGGTGTCCACTCGAATTTGTCGGCCTTGCACAGCGGCTAATAGAAGAGGAGAGCCTTCTCTCCCATGCGACTGATGAACCTGCCAAGTGCCGCGATTCGCCCTGCTAGCTTCTGGACTCCCTTGAGGTTCTTCGTCTTCTCCATGGCTAGTATAGCCCTGATTTTCTTCGGGTTTTCCTCGATGCCACGCTGGGAGATGAAGTAACCGAGTAACTGGCCAGACGGGACGCTAAAGGCGCACTTGTCCGGGTTCAGCTTGATCTTGTAGCAATCAAGGTTATCGAACGTCTCGCGGATATCGTCGATGAGCGTCCAGGCCTCCTTGGTCTTGATTACTATGTCATCGACATAGATCTGGATGTTGCGACCTATCTGGTCCTTCAGACATGCCTGCATGCATCTATGGTAAGTGGCGCCTGCGTTCTTCAGCCCGAAGGGCATTGTGTTATAGTAGAACACCCCGAACAGCGTGATGAACGTTGTTTTCTCCTGATCTTTGACCTTCAGTCGAATTTGGTTCTAGCATGAGTAGGTGTCGAGAAAGGAGAGCTTTTCGCATCCTGTACTGGAGTCGATGATTTGATTGATCCTTGGTAGAGGGAAGTAGTCCTTGGGATAGTGCTTGTTAAGCGATGTGAAGTCCACGCACATCCGCAGGATGTCCGTGTCCTTTTTGGGGACTAGCACGGTCTTGGCCAGCCACTCGCTTTCTTTGATTTCCCTGATGAAGTTGGCATCAAGGAGTTTGTTGACTTTGATTCCAACGGCTTCGGCACTTGGCTCGGACAGTCGATGCATCGACTGCTTGACTGGCTTCGCATCTGGAAACACATTGAGTGCATGCTTGGCGAATTCCCTGGGAACTCCTGGCATGTCCGCATGACACCAGGCGAAAATTTCCCAGTGCTCACGGAGGAATTCGACGAGCGCGCTTTCCTATGCAGGACTTGGGTCATTGGCAATTAGCGCCCTCTTGGAGGCATATGTTGGGTGAACCTACACCTTCTTTGCATTGACTGTGGAGTCGAACAACATATCAGGTGTGTTTTTCCTGGTGACTGGGGGTGCCCGTTGTCTGTCACCTCCTTGAGCCTTGTGAGCTCCTCCTGCATGCCGAACGATTGGAAGATTCTGTTGAAGTCTCTGTCGCAGCTGTTCGACTTGGAGAAGCTTCCTGGGACGATGATGATGCCCCTGGGTCCTAGCATCTTTAGCAGAAGGTACGCGTAGTGTGGTACTGCCAGGAATCTTGCGAATGCCACGCGCCCGAGGATGGCGTGGTATTGTGATGGCCAGTCCACCACTTCGAACTCCAGCCGCTCACGCCTGAAGTTTTTGGGCTTGCCGAAGATGACGTCGAGCCATATCTTTCCCAAGGGGTATATGCCCTTCCCTAGGACTATGATGTGGAACATCATGTCTGATTGCTCTAGGCTGCACAGCGGGATCTGCATGGTTGCGAGTGTGCTGGCGAACATCAGGTTGATGCCACTACTGTCGTCCATGAAGACGCGGCTCATTTCGAATCCCTCGATATGGGCCTCGAGCACCAGGGCAGAGTAACCTAGTGATGGTGGCTCAGTTGATTGTTGAGCTTCATTGGGAGTCCCCAAGAGGAAGGTGTGATGAACACAGCAGCAAGTTTTCCCTGAGTAAGAAACCGAGGTTATCGAACCAGTAGGAGGAAGGAAACGACTCAAAGGTGTTGCTAGCAACTTGGAAACCTGCACAACACAAACTCAAGACTTTTCCCCAACGAACGGTGAGGTTGTCAATCTCACCGTTTTGCTGAAAACAAAGGGTTAACTGTATGGTGTGGAAGGTAATAGTGGTTTGCAGAAAGTAAACAGTAACAGTGGAAGATGTATCAATGGTAAAGATTGGACCGGGGTCCATAGTTCACTAAAGGTGTTCTCCTTAAGATAAACAAACATCGCATGCTGGGTAAACAAATTATAGCAGGGCAATTGACATGACTCAGCAAGGCATAACAATGTAATACTAGACATTCATGATCCTATGAGATTCGATTGGGCAATACAACAAGATACATAGACCGCCATCCAACTGCATCTATGACTAGTAATCCACCTTTAGGTTATCATCCGAACCCCCTCTAGTATTAAGTTTCAAGCAACGGATAACTGCTTTAAGCAAAGTGTGTAAGGTAAACAATACACTTGTTCCATGAACAAAATACCGTTGTTTTCTCCATAGTACAAACAACACATCTACAACCTTAGAGATTTCGGTCACTTCCCTTAGATTAAATAGAGGCATGAACCCACTATCGAGCATAAATACCCCCTCTTGGAGTCACTAGCATCTACTTGGCCAAGATAGCTACTAGAAACGGAGAGCATGCAAGATTTCAAACAACACAGACATGATAGAATCAATAAAACAAAACCATTAATCAATCTGACATAGTAATCTCAATATCCATAGGATCCCCGCAAACACAACATGCATGATTACAAATAGATGATCTTGATCATGAAGGGAGCTCACAACATCTAAACATGGTAGCACAAAGGAGGAGATACAACCATCTAGCTACTACATGGACCCGTAGTCTAAGGTGGAACTGCTCACGCTTCATACCGGAGGCTGGCATGATGAAGAAGAAGGCCTCTGGGATGATCTCCCCTCTGGCAGGGTGCCGGGAAGAGTTTCAGATCCCCTCGATCTAGGGATAACGGTGGCGGTGGATACAGACTATTTCATGGAATATTGATCGGGTACTTATGGTATTGGTATCGGGGGTCTTTATAGGAGAAGAGGCGAGGCAGGGGCAGCCAGGGCGACCGCACCCCCCAGGCGTGGGATAGGGTTAGACGCGCGGCCAGGGGGTGTGGCCCTCTGGTGGCTCCCCTCCGTCTCGTCTTCTGGCTCCGTGTTCAAAATATTGACTTTGGCTTTTGTCCCGTCCAATTCCGATAATATTTATTTTCTGCCTTTTCTGGAACCAAAAACAGAAGAAAACAGGTAACTAGAATTGTGGCATCGTGTTAATAGGTTAGTCCAGAAAAAAATATAAAAATACCTCAAAGTGTAGATAAAGCAAAGAAAAGTAGATACTAAACAAGCATGGAACATCAAAAATTATAGATACGTTTTCAACGTATCACCTGGGCGAGGTATCTAGCGTGGGTGATTTGAACGGTCGAATATGATGCAGGACTCCGAGCCACTGAGGTACTCAGGTATGTCTGGTGGGGAGGTCACGGCCAGGTTGACTTGGCGGGTGATCTTCTTCTGAACCCTGTTAGTTGGGCACCCCTTCTGGATCATCATGGACCCTATCGGTGGCGGGTACCCATCTGCACCGTTATTTGTGAAGGGAATATGCCCTGAGAGGCAATAATAAAGTTGTTATTATGTATATTCCAAGTTTATGATAATTTTTATTTTCCATGATATAATTGTATTAATATGGAAACGTTAATACATGTGTTTTTAATAAACAAATAGAAAGTTCCTAGTTATGCCTCTCTTATAAACTAGCTCGTTGATTAACAAGATGATCAAAGTTTTCCTGATCATAGACATTGGATGTTGTTAATAACGAGGTCACAACATTATTGGAATGATGTGATGAAGATTCATCTGAAGTATAGCATTACGATCAAGGTCATTGTGTTTATATTTCTATAACATCATACGAAGTAATCTTAGTCCTTAGACCATGAGATCATGTCAATCACTAACATCAGAAGAGTATCTTGATAACATCAAACATCACACCATAACAGGGTGACTATAAAGGTGGGTTCAGTGCTATGAAGGTGTTATGTTGAGGCTCATGGATCAAGAGTGGAATTTGTCCATCCTGATGACGGAGAGATATACTCTGGTCCCTCTCAGTGATATCACATTAATTAGCTTGCAAACAAGTGATTTGGTCACTAGAATGTTATATCACGGGAACAAGAAAAGAGTACATGTCGGTAATGAGATCAAACTAGGTATGGATATACTGATGATCGAATCTCATGCATGTAATATATTGCGAGACAAAGGGATTAGGTTACATGCGTATAAGGTTCACACGATCACATAAGTCATCGTTGAATGTGTGGGAGTCAGTACGGATCTCCAGGTCCCGCTGCTGATTATTGATCGGAGAGGGTCTAGATCATGTCGACATTATTCGCGAACCGTAGGGTGACACACTTAAGGGATACCAACATCATTTGGAGCAAATAATATGCCAGAGAAAGAAAAAGGAAAGCGCAAGAATCTATTTCACTAGACACCGGAACTGTTTTGGTTGAAATTGCTGAAACTGGTTATGCATGTGAAATTGAAATGTTGTAAGGGTTTTTATGTGAATTTTTGTTAATTAGAGTAATTAACAAAATTCTGAATAAATAAATAAAAGAGTTTTATTTAAATGATAGATTGCATCAAATTTGGTGGAAATTTAATGCATGTGAGTGGATTTTTGAGTGGAGGCATTTTTATGGGAGTAGAGACTTTTCATTTGAGTGGGAGCTCCACCCACATGAATGTGGAAGAGGTGGGGGCAGCCACCATGGCTGGGCGCCATGCCCCTTGGGTGCCCCTCTCCCTATAAAAGGCCTCCCTCTCCTCCTCTCATATCACACCTCCTCGTGAAGGATCTCTCTCCCTCCTTTAGAATTTCCCCATGGTCTCGGATCAGTGAGATACATGTTCCCGGTGGCTTTTTCGGGAAGGACTTGTTTCTTCCGCTGCTTCACTGGAGCGAGGGTGCGGAGGTTGTCGGGATACCCGAACGTGTGTGCGATCATGGATGCGCCACTTCTTTGCGGTGCTGGACTTGATGGTGCTGGACCGGCTAGACCAGATGGACTTCATCAAGATCTTGAGATTGGCAAGCGTTCGACTACATCATCCATGAGTACAACCTCATTAACGCTATTCGGTCTTAGAGGGTATGTATTACATGGATGTATATCCACCCGTTGCTTGTATCTAGTAGATAGATCTTGGTACTTAGTTGTTCCCAGCGTAGGAATTTTATTGTTTTCTATGCTGCGAACCCTATAGTGGTATCAGAGCCGGATTTATGCGTAGATGCTTTATACAGGTAGTACACATATGAATATGTGGGCGCTGATGGTCAAGTTATTACTTCTTCCTTGTACTTTGGATATTGGTGGCATAGTGGGATGAAGCGGCCCGGACAAACTTTACATATCCTCGCACATGAGACCTGTTCCACGCTTGACATGCAACTAGTTTTGCATAAGTGGCTTGCGGATGTCTGTCTCTCCTACTATAGTCAATATAAGATTTACAACGAGTTGTCAATAATTTGATTATCATCGTTGTCGTTCCATGTTTCTAGATAAGAACGATTCTATCTTCAAAAGACCTCAGCCACGTAAAACTTGCAATGGATAAATTAGAAGCGTCTAGTTTAGATTGTTGTTGGGCTAGTGTCATGATATGGTGATGTTGTAAGTAAAAATAAGTCGATATTCTTACAACACACATAACTTGTAAGTTCCATAGACCTTGGCCTTACACATAAAGTAATGATGAAGATCATACCACGATGCACATGATAACGATCAAGTGCAAGGACCATATCATTTCATTTTTCACATGTGATGTTTGTTGCATCTTATATTGCTTGTTTGACGTTTTATTAGCATAATAAGATGATACCTCATTTAGATATCAAGATAAAAATGTGTTATTCTTTAAGTATGCACCGACAATGTTTTTCCGCTTCAAGACATCACGTGATGATCAGGTGTACTTGAATCCACGAGCATATCTCGGGTGTAAGACAGTTTTACACACGCGAATACTAAGGTTCTTACTTGGCGAGCCTAGCATGTGCAGACATGGCCTCTGAACACGGACCGAAAGGTTAAGCATGAGTCATATGTTTGATATGATGACCATTTAGATGCTCGCCTTTGAAGCTACACCGACTCACGTGATTATCGGACTTGGTGTAGTGGATTTGGTTCATGTAATCACCAAAAATACACGAGGGATGTCGTTTTTGAGTGGGAGTTCATTTCTAATTTTGATTAGTAGAACTCAATTTATCATAAATTAAATCAAAGTGAATTTGCATAATTTGTTGTAGTCATTGGCATTCGTTCACCACTTTATTCTTAGTTGTAATTGAGATAATAGAACTATAGAATTCTGGATATTTACTTTACGAACTGGTATCGTATTGTGTTGAGTGTCAATCTAAAGTTTAAAGTCCTATTGCAAACTTTCAGCAAACTCTGTTTACTCTGTGAAATTTGATAATTAGTATTAAATCGAGAGTAACAATTCCAGTGTTAGTATCTTAAGTATCATGTTTTCCTCCATGATTCTTGATTTAAATATGGAGATTATCTAGGAGCTGAAAGAATTGTTTCAGAAACCATCATATGTGGCAGATATAATGATATCTGAAACAATATTTTGGTTGCAATATGATAGAGTATAATGTATGTTCTCATATTGGATGATAATTTGCGAAAGTTAGAGATGCTAGACATCCTAATCATCCAAAAGGGTTTTGGAAAGTAACGTTATACTCACGATTCGCCTTTATAAGCTACATTAGCTTGATCATGAAAGTCGTCATGATAATTACGAATAGAAGATGTATGTAAAGTGTTTACTACACTAAAAGATTACTAAAGAATGGATTTTGAAAGAACGCCATTCATTTGATGATGGTGATCTACTTCAAAGTACAAGTCCAAAGGTATTAGTATTTAAATATACACGGTTTGCACTATGTGTCATGTATATGGGGCCTCTTTTGATGTTGATAGATTCTTTTAAAAGGAAAGGAAATTCTAAAAGAGAATCTATAAAATATATTTGGCACAAAAGAAAAGACTCGAAATATCCAGTTTAGGTATATAGATGATATACATGTTATGCTTGTATTCTTTGCTTGTTAAACAATGTGGTCCTTAGGTATTGAATACCGAATTAGTTTGTATGAAATTTTATACAGAACAACGCAATTCATGAACTATAATGTCCTAAGTAACTAGCAAGAGAATATGTGATCATGTTCATCGAAAACAAACAAACCGTTGTTTGTATTTCTCGTTGACATCAAAGCTTGCCTTCAAGATTTGTTTTAATAATAGTTATTTAAATCAGGTATTATGATAACAAAGATTGTTCAAATAATTACCATATTCCATATAAGATGGATGATTTACAAATCTAGTTGGAGAAATCACATCCATAAAACTAATGCTAAAATGTCGTAAGACAAATGATTGGAAGATCACTTACAAAGTAACATCGCCGTTTAAATTATATTGGAAATAAAACATGAAGAAACTCAATTTTCATGGATTTTGGAGTCTTTGATTTGATCAAATGATGCTTGTGAGACTTTCCTCGGGATATTTAAAACTTCGTTCAAAGGCCGAAGAAGAACGAACGACTAAAATATTGGAATTTATACATATCAATGTATGTAGTCCATTATGTATAGTCATAAGCGATGGACTTCAACTTCATATGCTTTCTCCAAAAATTTGAGTGAATAATCACTTAATGAGAAAGAAGTATGAAATATTTGAAAACGTTCAAAGATTTTCAAGATGAAGTGAAAAATCATTGTTATAAGAAAATAAATAATTTATGATTTTATCATAAAGGGATTTATTTGAGTTGCAAATTTAGAAAAACACCTAGATTTGCATATCCCGAAACACCATAGGAATATGGAGTGTTTGAGATTTGTAATGAACCCTTGTTTGACATGGTTGGATCAAAGGTGTTATTTATAACACTGCCATTATGTTTTAAAAGATTAAAGCTATAGAGACTACCAATTTTTCACTGAAAAGAGCTCCATCTTGATCCGTTGAAATGACACCATGTAAGTTATGGTTTGGGATAAAACCCAATTTGTCCTTTCTTAAATTTTGGTATGCTAAGCATAAGTAATATGTTTACAACCAAAGTCGGATGAGTGTCTTTGTAGGTTATTTCGAATAACCATTGGGTATTCCTCCATAACACCAAGGACAAAAGGGTTTGTCGCTTGAAACATGAAGTTTCTTGAAAAAGATTTTTTTGCAAAAGTTAAGTGGGAGGACAATAGAACTTTGATAAGGTTAACAAACCTTAGCTATATGTGCTGAGTTGCGCAGCGCCGGAAAACATTCTGAAGGCAACTACAATGCTCATGGCTCACGTGCCTCAAAGGTTGTGGTCACGGCGGTCTAAGTTCCTATTTAACCAAGTAGGTCGGATAAACAATCAAATGCTGAGATTTGAGAGTAAATCATTGTTGTTTGACAATGATGAACCGACTACATGAAAAGAAGCGATGATGTGCCCTGACTCTATCAAATGGCTTGAAGCCATAAAATCCATGATAGTTCCATACACGAGAAATCTAGTTTTTTGAACTTGGAAGACCCTCCAGAAAGGTGTAAAAACCTATATATCGGTCATATTTGGACCTATAAAGAAGCAGACAAGGATGCTTCACATCTATGAAATAGTCTAAATGTTGTAAAGTATTTTACGACAATGTTCAAGGAATTGACTATGATAAGTTTTGATCTTTCATAGCAATATTTAGTTTGGACGGATTAATGTAGCAACCACTACATATAATTTGGTATATGATAGATGAACGAACAAAAAAAAGTTCTTCTAATAGAATGGTTACCTAGGACGTGTACACGACATGGTTCAAAGGGTTTTGTTAATTCAAAGGATGCTAAAAAGGGGCATGCAAACTTCAATGGTTCAAGTTAGCATTGCAGAGTTGGAATTTTCACCATAATGAAACTGTTAAAGGAGTTTTCATCAGGAGACGATGAAGATGCTTGCATTTGCAAGAAATTAAGTGGGAGCGCTGAGACATATTTATAATGCATTATGTGGAGGACATCTTGTTGATTGGAAATGATCTATCTTTTATAGACAAAGGTTAAGAATTTCATTTCGATGAAAGACTTAGGCAAAACACGAGTATTTAGCATGAATGTCTACATGGATAGACTATGGCGCTAATATGGTCATGCCAACGTACATATATGAGATATTGAAGGAGTTCAATATAGAAATGACGAGAAAAGATTCTTGTCGCATGGAAAAAGAATTGAATCAAGATTCAAGTGTATCGACACTTGATAAGTGAAACAAGATTCAAGTGCACTTGATGAGTGCAATCACAAGAATGTTTAGATCAATCATACCATGATATGTACACATCCAGATATGTCCTATGCTCTAAACGTTATGAGCATATACCAGAATGAATCATAAAATGATCATTGGACGATAGTAAGGATATTCTTATAATCTTTTGGAAGAATTAAGAATATGTTCTATTTGTATAAGAGACAAATAGTTCATTGAAAAATGATACTAGTTTTTTCACAAGATACAAATTAATTTTATCTCAAGTTAAACTATGGGTGGCACAATGAAATGGAGATAATTTTCCATGACGGATTTGGATGAATTCCAAAGTTAAGACATTGTGACGGATGCTACAAAAAAAGTCTAAGTATATGACTGCTATAGTGTGGTTTGCAACGGGATAACACTAAACATATATTGTATGACAATAATATCGACATGATTTAATCCCAAGGAACTAAAAGTCTCACCAAACGACCAAATTTATGCAATGCCATCTCATTGGAGAATGAGTGATGCGTGAAGATGCAAAACCATGAAAATACACACGGACCTGAAAGCGTCAGATCCATAGATTATGTTAACCACTTGCAATCGCGTATATGGAATATCATAAATCCATAGGTGTTCATTACGCAAAGTTTCTAAACTAGATTATTGTCTCTAGTGCAAGTGGGAGACTGAAGGGAATATGCCCTGAGAGGCAATAATAAAGTTGTTATTATGTATATTCCAAGTTTATGATAAATGTTTATTTTGCATGCTATAATTGTACTAATACGAAAACATTAATACATGTGTGTTTAATAAACAAATAGAAAGTTCCTAGTTATGCCTCTCTTATAAACTAGCTCATTGATTAACAAGATGATCAAATGTTTCCTGATCATAGACATTGGATGTTGTTAATAACGAGGTCACAACATTATTGGAATGATGTGATGAGCATTCATCTGAAGTATAGCATTAAGATCAAGCTCATTATCTTAGTCCTTAGACCATGAGATCATGTCAATCACTAACACCGGAAGAGTATCTTGATAACATCAAACGTCACACCGTAACAGGGTGACTATAAAGGTAGGTACAGTGCTACGAATGTGTTATGTTGAGGCTCATGGATCAAGAGTGGAATTTGTCCATCCCGATGATAGAGAGATATACTCTGGGCCCTCTCAGTGATATCACATTAATTAGCTTGCAAGCAAGTGATTTGATCACTAGAATGTTATATCACGGGAACGAGAAAAGAGTACATGTCGGTAACGAGATCAAACTAGGTATGGAGATACTGATGATCGAATCTTATACATGTAATATATCACGAGACAAAAGGGATTGAGTTACATGCGTATAAGGTTCACACGATCACAGAAGTCATCGTTGAATGTGTGGGAGTCAGTACAGATCTCCAGGTCCCGCTGCTGATTATTGACCGGAGAGGGTCTTGATCATGTATACATTATTTGCGAACCATAGGATGACACACTTAAGGGATACCGACACCATTTGGAGCAAATAATATGTCAGAGAAATAAAAAGGAAAGCGCAGGAATTTATTTCACTAGACACCGGAACTTTTCGGTTGAAATTGCTAAAATTGGTTCTACATGTGAAATTGAAATGTTGTAAGGGGTTTTATGTGAATGTTTGTTAATTAGAGTAATTAACAAAATTCTGAATAAATAAATAAAATAGTTTTATTTAAATGAGTGCTTGCATTAAATTTGGTGGAAATAAAATGCATGTGAGTGGATTTTTGAGTGGAGGCATTTTTATGGGAGTAGAGACTTTTCATTTGAGTGGGAGATCCACCCACATGAATGTGGAAGAGGTGGGGGCAGCCACCATGGCTGGGCGCCATGCCCCTTGGGTTCCCCCCTCTCTCTATAAAAGGCCTCCCTGTCCTCCTCTCATATCACATCTCCTCGTGAAGGATATCTCTCCCTGCTTTAGAATTTCCTCATGGTCTCGGATCAGCGAGATACATGTTCCCGGTGGCTTTTTCTGAAAGTATTTGTTGCTTCCGCTACTTCGCTGGAGCGAGGGTGCGGAGGTTGCCGGGGTACCTGGACGTGTATGCGATCACGGATGCACCATTGCTTTGCGGTGCTAGACTTGATGGTGCTGGACTGGCTGGACCAGATGGACTTCATCACAATCTTGAGACCGGCAAGCGTTCGACTACATCATCCACGAGTACAACCTCGTTAACGCTATTCAGTCTTCGAGGGTATGTATTCCATGGATGTATATCCACCCGTTGTTTGTATCTAGTAGATAGATCTTGGTGCTTAGTTGTTCCCATCATAGGAAATTTTTTGTTTTCTATGTTGCGAACCCTACAATTTGGTGTTGGTGCGGCCGGCGGTTGCGAGGGTCCTCCAGGTGGTGGTGGAGGGGCTCCGTGAGCGACGGCACCTGGGCAGGTGCGAATCCTGGATTCACCGCCTGGCGTCGCATCTGGGTGAGGCCCTCGCTGAGCTTCTGGATCTCCTGGCAGTCCTTAAGCATGTGGCTGGGATTTTTATTACCATCTTGTTTGTCGATGTAGAAGTGGATGGTGCAGGGACCAGATAGCTTGTCATATGCCGAAGGCTCGTCGTCGCGGTTGTGATGTTGCCACGTTTGTGCGGGTTGTCCACTCTCATGGTAGATGCTACTGTGGTGTCCGCTATTGCCGTTGCCATTGTCGCGACGGTCGGCGTATCCAGCAGAAACCATATCGACTCCCTCGCGATCGTCATAGACGCGCGATCTTCTCTTGCTTCGGCGATCGCTCCTACGGCCGAAGTCATGTTCATCATCCGAATGTGTTCGGTTGACGGGATCCTCGCCATCTGCTCAGCGGTTGGCGATGTCCATGAGGTGATCAAGGGTTTTGGGCTTGACGCGCCCGAGCTCCTCCTTGAAATCTTGGCACCTGACACCGTCCTTGAAGGCATCGATTGCCCTCTCTTCGGAGATGTTTTCGGCGGAGTTCTTGATGTGAGACCAGCGTAGTATGTATGAGCGGATGGACTCGTTGGTCCGTTGGGTGCAGGCCCACAGCTCTTCGATTGAGGCTGGCCTCTTGCTGGTACCCTTGAAGTTGCGGATGAAGCTGTACGCCGACTCTTCCCAACTTCGGATGGAGCCGGAGGGGAGGCTGCTAAGCCAGACCATGGTTGCGCCTATCAGCTGCAGCTGAAGGCACTGTGGGGCGGTGTTCTTGTTCCCGCCGTGGAGCTTGACTGACGAGAGATGATCGCCGAGCCAGGTTTTTGGCTCCTGCACACCGTCGAACTTCGGGTTGTCCGAAGGGAGCTTGAAGTTTCTCGGCATCCGCGATTGCCGAATGGATCTACTAAAGCATCTAGCTCCATACAGTTCTCCATCGTCATCCTCCTCGGACTCAGTTGAACATGCGCGCTTAGCACATGATTTGTCGATCTTGCGCTATGTGAGCTTGCTACGAGCATCGTAGTTGCTGATGCGGCACTGTGGGCTCTGACGGCGCCGGGGCAGATCATGCTCCTCTTCCTCAAATGAGGGTGTGCGTCTCCGAGTGAATTTGACCGCGGCCTTTTTCTCTGGCTCTGTGGGTGCTTCATTGTGGAGCGCAGCTCCAACGAGTCCGAGGCCTGCTAGCGCATATTTTTGGACCGCGTTCTTCGGGTCTCCCGCCGGTGGCGGATTGGACGCGATATATGTGTGGCCACCATGATCGCAGCCTGCGGCGTTTTCAGCATGATGTTGCCTTGCGAGTCCATCATCATGAAGGACATGTTGAGTTCCTTGGTGACCTCGCACCGCGCGCCAGGGTCCATGCGCTCCAGGCGGGAGAGGTGCTTGTTAGCGTTGTTCTCGTGCGAAGAGGAGCCATCGGTGGAGAGCACAACACACCGCATGCTCGATTCGTCAGCTTCTCGCCCGTGCCGCTCGAGATCAGCTTGCACCTTGACTTGTCGATTGTACTCCTCGACGAGGAGCCAGTGGTAGCCCATCAACATTTCGCGTGGTGTGTCGAGTGGCAGAGGGTTACCTCGTATAGCCTCGCGCACCCTTTCCCATTGGGCACTGCTGAGATTGATCTGGACGTGGTCAGTGCCGTTAGCGTTGGTGGGTCCCTGATTCCTGCTGGGATTGGGTGGTAGTGATCCGTCTCCTCCGTTCTCGGCTTGAGGGTTGGGAGGGGGATTCGGTGGCAGTTCGGTTCCGTTGTTGACGTCACCACCGTGGATGACGGCGCATAAGTAACGCTCATGGAGCGGGTCGCTGCCGCCGCAGCTCTCAGATCCGGAACCATAGGTTCCTTCATCCGAAGGGGGATCACACATATCGGAGTTGCAACTGTTGCTGTCATCCGAATCGCCCGTCAGCGTCGACGTACGCAGGGCGTCGATGGGTGGGACCCACGAAGCGCGGCTGATGGATGGAAGTGGCACCCGCTCTGGGAGGCGGAGGGTGCCGGTCTGCCTCACCTGGAAGCAGAAGCTCCCGAACAGCATCTCGATTTTGTCGCCCACGGACTCGAAATCTTTGCGGGTGGCGGGTGAGTGGGCGGTGAAGTAGAAAGCACCGAAGAGGAGGTGATTCTCTGTCACCGAGGAATTTTAGATCGTCCGGATGGAACCGTCACGACCGCACGATCAACGTCCCTGCTTCCCACGGACACGCGCCATTTGACGAGGGTTCGACTCGTCAATGCCCATTGTTATGGACTTGGGTTTTGGAGAAGGTGGGGATGCTGGAAGTCGCGAGACGGTTAACAGGCAAGAAACACGGGGACATGAGGTTTACCCAAGTTTAGGCCCCCGGAGGGAAAACCCTGCTCCTTCTTGTCTGTTCTTGATTACGGCGGAACCAAAGGTTACAGGGGTGCGCAGATGCAATCTGGCGTGGAGGTGTGTGTATGAGGTGTTGAGTTCCTTCTCGCCGTACCCTCCTGGCCTTTATATAGATAGGTCAGGTCCCGGGATAGGTCGAGTCGGTTACAGATTAGGGTTGAAACCCTTTGAAATTCTATCTAATCTAAACTTGTCCTCGAAGGAGTCGAATTTACCATGGGCTTGGGCCACCCAAAATCTTCCTGGGCTGCAAGTCTTCACGTGGGCCTTCCTTGGGTTGGACCGGGTATACCAATGTTATGCACCTGTAGGGTATATCCATGTCAAGAATGATTCTAAAAGAATCTTTACTTGACACAGGAGAGAAAGTCCCGTTGTAATAGTTTCCCTCTCTTTGAATCCTTTCGCAACAAGCCTTGCTTTGAACCATTCGACGTTCCCTTTGGAATCATACTTAGTCGTAGACCCACTTGTAGCCTACTCTTTTAGCTCCATTGGAAATTTCTACTAAGTCCCAAACATCATTTGTGCCCATAGAGTTCAATTCATCTTCCATGGCAGCTACCCATTTAAATGAGTTATCGCTTTTCATAGCCTCCTTGTAGGAGGATGGGTCCTCCACCTTTCCCATATCATTAACATCCTCACTCATGCAAGTGATATAATCATCTAGGATGAATTTCTTTCTTTCATGGTGTGTTCTTCATAGTGGAGGTGGTGGTGGAGGATCATTTTCTGGTTGACGATCATGTTCTTCATGAGAATCATCTTCTAGTTATGAATCTCCATTCGGTTCAGGATCAACATTATTTTCAACATGAGTATTTTCAATATGCGTATTGGATGTCACGTCAAAATTTTGAAGGGGGGAAACGATATCTTGGATAGTCAGGGGATGGAGCACACACACCTGCTTCTCTTCAAGGTCAATAAATCTTATTTTCGTGACTTCATCATCCTCAAAAAATACCACAAGATCAATAATCCTTATTTCCGTGACTTCACCATCCTCGAAAGATACCGCTTGTCTGGTTTCCACGAATTTAGTGGTATGGCCTGGACAATAAAAGTGATATCCCTTTCCCCTATAAGGGTATCCAATAAAGTGATAACTTAATGTCTTCGGATCTAGTTTCTTAAGTTCTGGATTGAATAATTTTGCTTCAGCAAGATAGCCCTACACATGTAGGTAATTTAATCTCGGTTATTTCCCTTCCACATCTTGTAAGATGTGGTCGGCGCAGACTTAGTGGGAGCAATATTTAGTACATGTGCGGATGTCTTTAAAGCCTCCATCCAAAGGCTTACTGGCAAACTTGTGTGGATAAGTATGCTTCGTACCATATCCATGGTTGCGGTTACGATGCTCAGCTATGCCATTTTGCTGAGGTTCACCGGACATTGAATAGTGGGCAACAATTCCATTCTTAGCCAGGAACTTTGCAAAAGGTCCAGGAATTTGCCTATAAGGAGCATGCCTATCATAATACTCTCCTCCACTATCAAACCGTATAACTTTAATCTTTTCATTCAGTTTGTTTTCAGCTTCGGCTTTGAACACTTTGAATTTATCCAAAGCTTCTGATCGATCAAGTATAGGGTAAATATACCCATATCGGGAAAAGTCATCAGTGAATGTTATGAATGAACCAAAAACATTCATGGACTTTACATTAAGGGGTCCACAAATGTCCGAGAACCCTTGTGTCTCTTGTTGCTCCTTTCTTAATAGTTTTAGCATATTTTCCTTTAATGCAATCAATACATTTATCAACATCTGATAATTCTAATGGAAGAAGTATTTTGTTTTTAGTCAAACGTTCAATTCTCCCCCTCTACATGTGGCCTAAACGATGATGCCACAATTTCTAAGAAGTGCTCATGTCTTTCCATTTCTTATCAGTGCTGCATTTTCCATTCATATCATTCACATTCACATGCAAAATAGAATCATTGACACATAACATATATAGTTTGCCTCGTCTGACACCGAGGCAAATATCTTTATTACAACGCTTTAAAACACATTGATTATTACTAAATAGACATTTAAACATGTCATCGTCTAAACTTAAGGTAGGGACATAGAGAACATTATTCAAACGAAGGAGAAATCCGGTGTCTAGCTCAAGATCGACATAACCCAAAGCTTCAATATATTCTTCCTTCCCATTTGCCACCTCAAGCTTTCTTTCCTCCGGACCTATGGTGCGGGTTATATGGAATCTCTGCTTGGAATTTACAACATGAATAGTTGCACCTAAGTCAACCCACCATGTATTTCTAGAAAATTCAACACAAAGAGATTCATCTATAAATGTAATTTCATCATTACCTCTCTTGGCTAGCCACTTCAGCCACTTTGGGCAATCCTTCCTGTAATGTTCTTCATGCTTACAAAAGTTGCACATGTTCGACCTAACACTAGCAAAAGTCCGAGGACCATTCCAAATATTCTTCCTCTTCGAGGTGCCAACTTGTAAGACCTGATCTTTGATTTTTATCTTAAATTTTTCAAATTCGGCTGGTAGTGATTGTAATATCATGACTATGAGTAGGTTCTCACTAAGTTCACACTTCAAAACTTTAAGCTTTTGATAAGCATTCACTTTTCTCACTATGTGAGTCCTAACCTCATCTTTACCAGTTATAGTATATTTCTTAAGGAGCTTATAGAAGAGCTCAGGAGCATAAATTTTCTCGGAGCCCTTTAATTGCTCCTCAATAGCTGCTAGAAATTCCTTAGAAGTGTCCTTTTTAGGGAGTGCACCAGCAATATCAGGAAATATAGATGAATTTATTAAAAGAAGAGCAATGTGGTTAGAATTCTCCCACTTCTTCATCTTGGAATCATAAGTTTTCTTGAGTGGGTTCCGCGGGTTTTCTTCCCTCAAAGCATAATCAAGACCATCATAGCCCAAAGACAACTCAATGTCTGACTCCTAGCACGGGAAATTACTTCCCGTGAGATGTTCAACATTCTCGTATCGAAAGGGGTTCGACGTTGTCACTATGGCATAAGAAAACAATATTAGCCAATTGCATGAAAATAAACTTACGTCGGTAAATAAATACATGCAATGGAACAACACATATAACTCTATGTCACATCATCGTTGGGAAGAAATGACAAAGAATTTAAAACAACATTAATGTGATGATTCATAAAATTAAATAAATGTTGGTCATAATTAATTTTAGAGCCTAAAGTTTATCAATTTAAATATCAAGTTCAAACATTAAAGAATTACATCGATGATTATTAAATTGATAAACAACATGCAACATATTAAAAAATTTAAATAAAAAATCTCGTTGGTTCAATTTTATTCAGAATATTAACATGTTTGTGAACATATTTTAAGCAATTATATTTTGTGTACATAACACACGCGACAAGCGGCACGGCGGTCGGGCGACACAGGCGTGTGGCATGGCGGCCGGGCGACGCGGGCACGCAACCCTAGCGCGGCGACACGGCACAATGGCACGCCTTCTTCAGCATGTCATCTTCAATGGCGTCGAGGGCATTTCCGTGCTTCCTGAGCACGTCCTTCCGCACGTCACTTCTGTTGGGAGAGAAGGTGACGGTGCGGCTTCGTTGCCCTCGCACAGCTGTGGCTGCTGCATGGGCCTCGAGGGGAGAGGCGACCAAGTGGCCATTGGTAAGTGCCCAATTTGTGTGTGCACCCAAAAATAGCGTTAGGGTTTTTATAAAATGGGGATTTTTCCTTAACATTCAATTCGCCCCCCCCTAATGTAATTGCCTGCAGATGAGTAGCAGTAGATCAAACTGAGTAACCGAGACATAAAAAAATGGCATCTTATACTGTTACTGGTTATTTCAGTTTTGATCATTAGCATTAACAGTGCATATTTAAGGATTAGATTAGAACTAATCAGATGCCAAATTAATCATACTTCCCTAAACATCATTCATGCATGGAAACATGATCAATAGATTGCAACCTTAATCAAAATTAAAAGTGCTAGGGCACTTGAGGTGATCAGATCCGCTCTGATACCATTGTTGAATATATTCTAGTGCATCACTTCATCTAATGCATGTGCCGATCAAAAGTGCACCCAAGAATAATTAACAGTGGGAATTTAGGGTGGACTTGCGGGTTGCCATCTCCTGTTTGTTGCATGCTAGATGAAGGGATGGTGAAGGTGTTGTAGATGAAGTGGGGATCTTCCTGATCCCCTCTGTTCTCCACTGGCGGGATGCAGATCTTCTTGTCGTTTCAGTGCTCCCCTTTAGATCGGTATAAGGGTTTTAGATTTTCAGGAGTTCGTTTGCAGTCGGGACTTCCCTTTTATATGGTGCTGCACGACAGGGACCTGAACCATGAGTTGGTTTAGGCAACCCCCGATCAGGATACGTTAGTAAGCATACAGATAAGGTCCCGAACGTTGGTTCGTGGGCCTCCCCTTTCTTATCGTAAGTTTTTGCCTTATTTCTTTATCCTTTCGTTTGTTAACGTGATAGATATATTTGTTAACCTGACTGATCAAAAACCAACACTCATGTCTACATAGGTGGAGGGATTTCCCACAAGATTTCCAGCGGCTGAGGAATCCAGCTTCAATCAGATCGGCACCGATTAAATCTGCGTGCCCACGCGAGTGGCCTTCCCTCGCATCGCTGGTCCCCTGCTCCGCTCGCTGCTCTCCACCGCGAGCAGAAGGTCGTCGTTAACCGTCAAGGTTGGGAGCCCTGCCTGCCTCTCTAAGCGTCGTTCGATCTGGGAGAGAAAAAATAGAAGTACGAACCTGTATTTCTGCGCGTCGTTCTGGCATGCAGAGAAGAAAAGGAAGAACGAACCGGAGAGAAGAAAAATAAGAACGAACTGTGGCAATACTATATTATATCTAGTTTGGTGGAAGGGTAAAACCAATTTAAAAAGTAATCAAAAGTTAAACCTTACTATTTTCTCGGTCCAAAAATAAATAACTTCTATTTGGAAGTGTCTCAAAAGTATAAAACCGCTGCCCTAAAAGATTTTAGGGCACAAAGTTGGGTATAGATTTTCTAGTTTCCTTATAATGGGGCACAGCTGCCGCAGTGGCTGCCCTATAATAGGGCACTGTCGCCATGCGGCTGCCTCTCCTTGTGCCTATTTGCAATACAATTTCAATGTAAACATAACATAGTTCGAAATGTAAACATAGCTTGCACACAAACAAAAGGTAGCAATGTTCTTCAAATATGTAAATAAAATGTGCAACATAGCACTCAAGCATCCTTGTTGCTCATGTTGTTGTTGGCTTCCATTGTCTCCCTCTCTTCCGTGCCATCACCGGTGTTGTTGTGCTTATTGCCATCTTTCATGCCTTTCATGGTTTAACACCTCCCATGAAACCACCACCATCACCACTTCCTTCCATGAAACGACCACCACCATATGGAGGCATATAGCCTCCCATCAGACTTCCAAATGTACCCTTGACTTGCTCTGTGCCTACGGCGGCTGCTGCTCGACGAAGGCTGTGGCTGCTGCTCGACGACCGACGTGGGCTGTGGGATAACCGGCGGTGCCTACTATTACGGAGGAGTCGGGTTCCTGGTTGCACGCTGCTTCTCGGCTACTGCCTTCTTCTTTCCGCCGCCGCCCGCACCTCCAGCCGGCCGCTTCACAACGGCCACTTTCTTGGTCTTGGGGCCTAGTTTGGCAGCAGCGGCGGGAACTGCGGGAGCGGCGATGACTGGCCATGGCACCGCGAATGTCGTCCGATGTAGAGGCGGCGACATAGGGTTTGCCGCAGCTACCGCGGCGCCTCCCGAGGGTGGGGATGGCCGGAAGTGGCAGCGGTCATGGAGGAATCTGCAGGGGAGGGAGGTGAGATGTCCTCCATGGCCTACTGTGGCCGTTGGCGGCCGATCTGCGGCGGTTCTGCGGAGAAGGGAGGCGAGCGGGCGGCGCGAGAGAAATTTTAGCGGAGCGGTTGCCCGGGGCCACGTGGTCGATCGCGTAACGGCACCGCTTGCCTGCCGCAAAGATACAGCAGGAGGGAGCATTTTTCGGGCTTGCCCAATAAATTTTTAGGGCACTTGCGTTTTAGGAAAGCCACTGGATACATGTTTTTACAAAAGTTTATTGGGCATCGGGAGTTTATAGGGCAGCCATTAGAGATGCTCTAACTCAAGTCACTTTTTCCGGACCAAAATATTCAGGAGAAAATATTTGCATTTAGTATATTGAATAAACACATTAAAAAGGTATATTTTACAATGAATCTACTTTAATATTATAATTTTTCATAATTTTGTGTATAAATTTAGAAAACGTTGACTTTAAGTAATCTTTGGACGCCTCATATTTTAGTACGGAGAGAGTAGTAGGTATGGATATATTTGGAGACTTTTTTAGAATATTCTCGTTTTATAGATCTTGAGTAATTAATTTCTTGCTCTTTTTATCTCCCATGTTAATTATCCATCTCCTTTCTATTCTCATAGTACTTGTTTTATCTATACCTAATCTGTCAACCAGTTATTTTTCTGGACGGTTTTGCCCTCTCACCAATTCACATATTATGCACCAATGCCACCGAGACGTTTTCTGGTCTTTTCTTGAGCTCGTTGCCTGACACCACCCCCAATTCCCCACACTGCTGCCGCCACACGCGAGGCTCAGAACCTCGTCGCCTCTCCTCTAAATCCTGCAGGGCAGCAACCGCGGAGGGGATGGTGGCGCCTTCGGCGGGGCGGGATTGGCTCGCGGAGGTCGAAGAAGAGAGGATGGGAGAGTCGACGCCGTCGGCAGGGCAGTACGTGCAGTCGTCGTAACCGAGTAGCCTACCTGCCGATTCCGACGAGCTACCCGCCCAGCAACTCCGAGACGGGTCCATGGCGGGTGACGAGGGCTTGCGCTGCCACCTCCCTCCTATCGTCAGGCACTCCCGCCGCAAATCCCTCATCCCTCTCGCCGACTCGCATCATGTCCCTTCCAAGCTCAGGTCAGGTCATCCTCAGAGATCCCATGGCTCGTGGTGTGTGCTTGTGGTGGTTGATGCGAGCAGGTGCAGACCGCCCCCGTGCACCACCCCTGCTTGCTTCCCCGCACATCTCTACAGACCTCGCTGCAGGCAACGCCCGGAAAAGAGGATTCCCGTCCGTATTCTTTCCCAATTCCTCATGTCTGAACTCGAGCAGACAAGAATTGGAGAAGAGGAAACTGAGCCGTCCGGTTCCTTCGGCCTCTAGCCTTCTCCCTTCGACGAATATCGCAGCTCCTCCGCAGCCGGCCCGTTCTCGGGAACCGCGCCTCGACTTGGACCAGCGTGACCGCGCTCTTGCTCCTCCGCCGCCAGATTGTTCCTACAACCGAGCCTCGACCTGGATGAGCCGGAAGCTCTCGACCTAGACGAGCGCGGCCGGGCCCCTGTTTCTCCGCCGCCGGACCGTTCCCGGGAGTAGGTGGAAAGGCGCCGCGAGGGCGTGGCGGCCAGACCTCCGACTGAGCACCTAGCACAGATGACGGAGCAGCTTGTGTCGTGCCGGTTGGGTTGGGTCCAGTGCGGAACTGCGGATGGTGGGTGGCCGTCTTGCCGGCTCGCGTTAGTCATTACAGTGTAGTGATGTGCAACAGCTATACAGATAATCATGGTTTAGGCTATGACTGGTATATACTACTACGACGTGCCGTGATCTTGAAGCGATTTAATTTTGAGATGCACATGCGCAATTATTTAGTGAAAGATGGGATGATGAATAGCTCATATTATAACCGAGTGCACATGCGCAATTGTTAGAACAATCTAAGTATTATTTAACTTTTTTTTCTATGATTGCAAAAAATGAATTGCAATGCTGAATCGGGCATTTTTGAGGATTTTATAACCGAGAGGAATAGAAGAGATGAGCATAAGAGGGAAATAGACAAAAAATAGGTAGATGATTATATTTAAATAAAATAAATGGAGTATTAAATTAAGAACATAGTAATAAAAAGTAGCAAGTTAATAAAATGTATAAAAGAGTAGACCAAACAAAGAGATAATAAATCTTAAAATTAAGATAAAAGAGCAAACTGGCACTATGATTATGTGGGTCAATCGACTATAGCGCAAAAATTGGATCATAGCAATGTTCTTCATCAAAAAGTTAATTTTTGTCTTCCTTAGCAATGACAGAAGAACTCTTCTACCATAAATTTATTTTGAGAATCCGTAGCAACGCACGGGTTTTATGCTAGTAGAAATTAAAGGGAGCTCCTCGTTTTGTAGAGAGATGTAAATCCAGAGGAATTAAATCTCGTAGCCAATGCAGTATTGTATAGGATTGATTGGCCACAAAGGGAAAATAAGGAGTAATTACCAGCTTGATTACCATTTGAGACGAGACGGAGAGAAAATAGGGAGTAATTACCAAATTGATTACCACGTCAATATTAACCATCGACGGATAGAGCACCCCTTCGGAGCCCTACCCGATGCATAGAGTAGAAGCAACGTTGGATTCAATTAGGCCTTGTTTCGCATGCCAGTGTTGGACGCAGGTTTTACACATCATTTCCCGGGCGATCTGATATCCCCAAGAATTCTCATTATTCTGTTTTGCTCTCCGGGGTTTAGGCGGGTTGGGCTCTAAATATTCCCGTGAAAACACTTGGATAGAACAGTAGTTCAGTAGCGGAGCCAAGATTTTTATATTGGATGTTTGGAGTTATTTTTTTCCAGCAAACTATATGTAGGTTCACGATAGCAAGAACAAAACTACAATTTTTTATAGTAGTGACAACGTAATAAAACTACATTAAAAGAACAAATGGAATATATAAACTAAAATTTATTGCAATGAGGATTTTTCACATAATCTCAACAAATACGGTGTTGGCGTTAATGTCAAAGCTATATTCAGTTTCTTCAAAAGCTCTATCTCACATACATTTCAAGGAACAACAGTTGTCCTCGTACTGCTTGTTTTCCATTTTTCAGACATTGAAATCAAAAAATAACTAGTTAAGCATCACGTTCTTGTCAAAATTGGAAAAAATAAGAACAAATCAATATTGAAGCTATCTGTCTACACTCACGGTTAGAACTTAGAACCCTAAACTTATGAATTTGTGAGTCCCGAAATTATGAAACAAGGACCAGGAGAGAAAAAATCCCTCCCGTGTCGCTCCCACGGTCGAACGGGGAAAACCCTAGCTACCCTCTCAGTCCGCCGCCTCTCCCTCCTCTCTCCCCGCTGCCGCCGGGGCACGCTGGCGGGCAAAGCCCGGCCGCGTCGGTGGCGGTGGGGCCTCTTCTCCCTCCCCTTGGCAGTGGTCCGTGCGGGCTGATCGTGTTGTGCGGGGCGGCGAGCTGTTGCGGGGTGCGGTGGCGCGGAAGCGAGCGCGGCGGAGGTCGCGGCGACTTGGCTTCGGCGCGGAGGGCTATAAGGCTGCTCGTTGTTGGTGGCGCGTCTCGGGCAGCAGCGACAAGGTTGCCTCGCACGGAGCTGGCCGGCGATGGCGGTTGTTTCGGGGCAGCACAACGACCTCTGCCCGGTGGTGGCGGCAGGACCTGGCAGCAGGGCGCGGTTGGGGTGGAAGGGGTCTGCAGCTGGATGGTTCCATGGCCTTGGCGCTACAGCGGAACATCGGAGCTCCTCGGTCCTGATCTGGGCTAGCATGGGCCTGATTCGGGCCTGATCTGGGCCTAATGGGCCCCTGCCTGTTCTGTCCGATCAGCGACTGCCCCGCTGGTGGAGGGCGGTTCCCCCCTTGGCTGTTGTGCCGACCAACTGCCCCTGGGGTTGCCCTACTACGTTCGATCGTTGTCTGTGCGTTGGTCTGTCTGCCACGCCACGGTCTCGATGTCGAGGATGCCGGGGTCACGGCCTCGGAAGGTGGTCTGCATGGGCGATCCTCCGGCGAAGGCGGCTCCGGGAGGTGGCTCACGTTGGTGTGCCTCAGACCGACGGCGGTCTGGCAGGCCCGGGTGAGCTCGATGGTGATGGTGCTACTGCTTGGCTGCAGGGATTTGCCGAGGTGACGGATCCCTTGGTGGACAAAGGAGTGGGAGTGGGATCTGATGTTGGAGTTGGCGGGTACGGTGGAGCCCTTGCTATAGTGTGGCGGAGGGACTTCACGAGTCTATTTTGGCTCGGCCGGGCCAGAGGGCCTGGTTTGTCTTGCTACTGCATCTGGTTGGCTACCGCCTTCTGGCGGTGGAGGTAGCCCCCCCCTCCCCGCGTGCCAATTCCATGCTGACCCTCGCCGAAGTTTCCGCGTCCTACCGGACTTGCCCCGTGGCTCACGGTGTGACGGAGGTGGCGACCTCAAGACCGTGGTGGCGTGTGGACGTGGACGGTGAGCTTGGTGGAGAATTCCAAACGGTCCGGGAGCATGGGTGAGAGGTCAGGAGAAATCCTTGTCACTTTGACACTAACGTGACGATGCCTGCAGGTACCACCATCGTTCTGATGATCCACAAGTATAGGGGTGTATCGTAGTACTTTCGATAAATAGGAGTGTCAATCCCAACGAGGAGCAGAAGGTGTTGACTAGTGATATGGAGCAGAAAATCCTTGTAAATACTTAGCAAACGGATTTTTAGGGGTTTTCTGATAAAGCAAGGAAATAAAGTGCAAGTAAATAAAGACAGCAAACAATTGCAGCAAGTGGCCCAATCCTTTCTTAGCAAAGGACAAGCCGGTGGAAATACTAATGTGGACCAAACGTTCTCGAGGACACATGGAAATTCTGTCAAGTGCTTTCGCTTCATATAGCTGAGTAGTCTTCTTTGGTTCTATAATTGTGTCACATCCCAAGATTTTCCAAATCTTGTAATGTGAAAAATAAATAAACAAAATAAAATTTTGTTGAAATTTAGGGTGAGAATAAACTTTTTGAATCCAATTGGAAACATCAAAACCTATTTTGATCAAATAAAATCCTAAAGGGATTTAAAAAGATAAACAATTAATAAATAAAGTTATAATAGTTGGAATCACTATTTTTTATCCTTAAATAAAAGATATGGTTTTTATAAAGCAAAGGCAGAAATATAAATAAGGATTATTTTATAGAGCCAAATTAAATCTTGGCCAAGTGAAAGAACATGTGTTCCCCCATATGTGGTTTTGGTAATTAATGACAATGTTTTATGGACTTATGTTTGCATTGAGTTTTACTTGTAGGATTTGTCCATAGACAATGCTTGAACCATATGGTGGCTTTAAGGTTGGAATAAGAATAAAGTGAAGAAGATCAAGTGTTGATCAAGGTTTCTTAAGATGATCTCAAGTGTATCGTGCCATCCTTATGGTGATCATGGATACGTGAAGATATGCCTAAAAGAGAGGCTCTTCCATAGTGGAGTATGGGGGAGCATCTTCACCAAGCTAGTGCAATCAAGAAAGGTGCTCCATCCTAAGGTGTGGAATATACAAGGCAAAGGTTTGATTTTGATAGGGTTTCTTTCTAACTGGTCTCGTGGTGTTAGTTGGAGAGACCGGTTTATAGGATAGATAACCGTACTATCAAGAGGGGCTCTCAAGTGAGTAACTTGATCATATCCCTTGATGAGAGCTCAAACCTTTGCATACTTGGCATCATATTTATTGGTTCTTATTTGTTTCTTATCCATGAGAGGATTTAGATATTGTGTCAATCTCTATGACAAGCTTAAGTCCATCGAAAACGGATTTCTTATGCATTCTCTATTGTGTTTTCGATATTGGAGGTTTTACCGGTTTGTCTTTTATAGATAGGTTAAACCTTTCATCATTTGGTTCTATCCTCCATTGCTGGACTATGATGGTTCCCTGCATGATCTTGTAGAGATCGTTACTATCTTCGAAACGAGCCCAAGATCATCAAAATCGGAGTCCGAATGAAAAAGTTATGATGGTTTCAGTTTTGCTGTTCCTACCAGTTTTCAGGGGGGCGGATTATACGGCCATGAGGGCGGATTATCCGCCCCAAAAATCCGCCCCTATACCGAGGGTCGCGCCGCGAAGTCCTTAGCCATTTTTTTGGTCCGGGGAACCCGGAATATCCGGGGGAGGGGCGGATTATCCGGTCTGGAAGGTCCCAAACGGTCATATTTCGTTGGGAAGGGGTATAAATAGACCCCTTCTTCCTCCTTAGGCATGTGACTTGCATTCTCTCTCTCCTCCATTGTTTTGACCTTCAAGAGCTTGCAAATACTCTCAATCCCTCCCATATTTCTTGAATCTTTTTGGGGGATTTGAAAGGGGAGATCTAGATCTACAACTCCACCAATCCATCTCTCCTCTATGTGAGGGGAACATATTGGGATCTAGATCTTGGGGTTTCTTTTGTGGATTTCCTCGTGTGTTCTTCCTCTCTTATTCTCCCACTAGCTTTTGTAGCTTTTGTGGAATTTGGGAGAGAAGGACTTGAGCACTTCCTGTGTTCTTGCCATTGCATTTGGTGCATCGGTTTGAGTTCTCCTCGGAGGATTTGGTGAGTGAAAGTTGAGAAGCTTTTTACTCTTGGGTTCTTGGAACCCTAGACGGTTTGTTGGTGTTGCAGGTTGTGGCCTTGGTGGCATTTGTTGGGAGCCTCCAATTAAGTTGTGGAGAAGTGCCCCAACCTTGTGAGAGGTTCCGGTTGCCACCGACAAGTGCACCGATAGTGGAAGTGTGGATCGATCCCGTTGGGGTGAGATTCACCGGAGAATAAGGGAGGCCTTTTGTGGCGTAGGTGGTTTGATACCACCCCCTCTCCAACGAGACGTACTCTCTTTATGGGAGGAACTCGGTAATAAATCATCGTCTCCGCGTGCCTCGGTTATCTCTATACCGAGCTATTTACTTATGCACTTTACTTTGTGATAGCCTTCATGCTTGAATTATTATATCTAGCTATCACATAGTTGCTTGTTTTGCTTAGCATAAGTTGTTGGTGCACATAGGTGAACCGTAGTTTATATAGGTTTTGTGCTTGACAAAGTAAACGCTAGTTTTATTTCGCCTTTGTTAAGCCCATCTCGTAAAAGTTTTAAACCGCCTATTCACCCCCCTCTAGGCGGCATCTGTATCCTTTTCACCAAGCTTTTGAAATAAAATATTTCTATTTGATAAAAAGAGTAAAGGTTTATTTAAATTTAGTAATGAGGATTTATTAATATCCAATTTTATCAAAGTAAAGGCTTTTCTATTTTAAATAAACACTAAAACTTGTTAATTTATTTTAAATAAGATTTTCAAGTGTTTTTGTTTTTCAAATGAAACCTACTGAAAAGGTTTTTGTATTATTTAGATTTCAAATAGAGTTTTTAAATAAATTAAATCCTATTTGAATTAAAGACTAAGGTCTATTTATTTAATTATTAATAGATCCTAAAAGAATAAAAGCATTATTCTATTTTGAACTTTGAAATATGTTGATAAACAGAATTAAATTTTACCCAAAGTTGGTGCTGATTTGAATTCAAATGGAGATTGAAAAATATTATTAAATCTTATTTAATTAATACTAGAGCCTATTTTAAATAATTAAAAGACACTAAAAAGGATAAATATATTATTCTAAATTTGACTTTGGAATGTGCTATTAATCAGTATATGAATCTACACAAATTTTGGTTGAGGTTTGAAATCAAATTGATGTTTGAATTAATTAAACAAAACCAAAACAGATTAATAGAAATGGAAAAAGGAAAAAACAATTAGATCAAAAAATGGAATAGGAGCAACCTAACTAACCTAGCCCACTAAGCCCATCAGCAGCCCACTCCTTCTACCTCGCAGTGAAACGTTTTTCACTCGCAAACGAACCCGCTGAGTCTATGACGGTTGGACCCCACCTCCTCTTTCCCTCTCTCGCTGCCAAGCGACCCCACTGCCACCTCACCGTCGTCCTCATCCGCCGCTGACCGCGCCCCCCCTCTCTGGCCATTACTGTCGTTGAATGCCGGCGTGAATTCTCTTTACTGGCCGAGTAACCCCCGTCGGTGACCCCTCCCTCTTAATCGCCTCCCTCCCCTCTCCATTTCCCCCCAGACACCGCACCACCGGAACCCCAGGCTGCCCTGATTCCTGCTTCCACCGCCACTGTCTCCGGCGAGCTCACCGAGCAATTCCGGCAGCTCCTCGCCTCCCCTCGTTTCCTCGACCACTCGAGCATGCTCACAGGAACCAGACGCACATCCCAGCAGCTCCAGTTCGCCTGCGCATGCCCTGGACACTCGTCTTCGTCTTGAGAAGAGCACCACCGTCGTCTACCACCTCTCCGGCGAAGCCTCTGGTAAAAATCTGACCGCCCTAACCCCTCTCCTTCACACGCACATGCTCGCTGCGACCCCGCGCATCTAACGACACCTCCTTTTCGTGCACCGTACCTTCGCCATCGTCTTCAACAGGACGAGCTCGACGCGGACACGAACTCCGGCGAGCGATTCGAGCCAACTCTGTGCGCCCATGTCCATCCTGCGACCACCTTGAGCATCACCGCGACCCCGCGAACCCGGTGAGCACATCCTCCCTCTCCCTCGCTTCCTGTAGCCGCCGCAGTGCCGTTAGCCGAGCGTCGCCGCCGCTGACATTTGGTCACAGTGCCATGAGCCGCTGGATTTTGATCTGACGGATGCGATAGAACGTAACTCGAAAGGGTAAGTAGTGCCTCTGAGTCGTGCGATGTCACTTAGATCCAACGGCTCGCATCTGTCGATCCGCACGAAGCGGTACAGACCAATCGCAGCACGACTCGTGGCCTGTGATCTTTACTATTAAAAGCAAAGCGGTGGTGTCACACGGTGTCACACTTCGATATAATTACTAGAAAAATGCCACCGCCCACATCCACCTTCTACACTCGTGGGGCTAAAACAGAATATCAAACCAATTATCTCTCCACTCAAATAGCTACCTACTCTCTGTTCAAATGTGTAACTCACGTAGAGTCTTCCCAGCCCAAACTGCGTAGAAAATCGGATGTTTGTTATTCACGTGGGCGAAAAATCTCACATTATTTCTGAAGTTTGTTAGAGTATGTTTGTTACATATTGCTTTATTAGTTATTAGGCCGCTCACATGTCAATTCACGTAAAATTATCAACATGAGCCGTCTCCGGTGTTTTGCATTCCTCAAAGAGGCTACCCAGTCAGCGTGGCTAGCCCGGACATGGACCCTGTCCAGAACCCAAAGCTGCAAAGCGAACAAGAAGTACTTCTGCATCGTTGAACGACGGAATGATACACGAAATACAGAAACCGACCTCCAATGCCATGACGACATCGTCAGGTAACTCGCAATGGGACATAAAAAATCCCACACTTGCCTGTTAGTATTGTGTGGACGCCACGACAACAACAACATGTTTTTACAGCTTCTCGGCCGAGTGCTAGGACTTGCACAAGAAAAGGCCGGCGAGACGAGGACATCAAAAGTTGCAGCGAGTACACCAGGCAGACGTCGGCGTCGCAAAAGGAGATCACTCCCAATTTGCAGCAGCAAGCGATGTTCGCCGTACCAAACTTCTATACGTCGTCGGAGCCGAGCTGTCCGTGCCAACCTTTTGTCAACGCATGCACTAACTACTGTACATTAATAATTTTATTTTTGTGAGTACTCCATGGTTGATACGAATGATGCGATTATTATATGTGAAATTCATGTTACCAAAATAAAAACGATGTTCGTTTTATAGACATTTTCTGCATCTCTTCATTTCATTAAACTTATTTATACCGTGAGTTCAATCGGCAGTTAAAGAATAATTTGATCTGCAGTTCTCAAAAAAGTTAGCGTTGATTACAGGTTAGTTGGATTGGCACTCCAGGAGAAGATCGATCACATCGATTCGTCTAACTACTTCTACACGACCATGGTTGCCTCGCCATATCCCATATAACGGTTATAAAAGAAGAAACATTGAAAGCCCAGTGCAGATATATCACCATGACCATGGTTGCCTCACCATTGCATCTTTTTATACACACCGCTACCACGTGATGCTGCTACACGTTCATTACCATTTGTGTCGATTTTGTTTTTATTAATTAGAGTGTAAATGCAGAAGTCAAGAATTAAACCCATAATTTCGTGTAGCGCGCGACGTTCTATGACACGTTCTGATCCGGAGAGATTCTTTGTTGTTGGGTGTAGGCAATCATAAGGTCTGTGAGCCTTCATCGTGAGCAGCATCTGAAACCAATAGCACAAGCTGGCCGCCTTGATAGCGCCGAACGTGCCAACACCACAAGGCGACGCTGCAAGCGCCATTAGGCGACATCGGTACACTCGAAGGCTTCCGTCGCGAGGCAAACGTGTATGAAGCACCACTTCTCGTAGGTCGGGTACCAGCACACAAGCACTTGAAAGGCAACAACAACACAAGCGAATGATGACACATGAGTTTGTGGAGACATGAAGTTGCTTTCATTCAGACGAGACCGTGGTTGATGTGAGGGCAACTTTGGTAGGATCTAATCTTAGATATGATCTATCAAATCATGTTTTTAAACAAAAAAATATGTTCATTAATTCTAAAAACAACAAACATTTGTGTTATGTGTGCGACCCCCTGCAGCTCAAATTCCCTACACTATGAGAGAGAAAAGATAAAATTATGGTGTGAGTAGTGTGAAATACTACTTATAAAAGTTGACACTGTTCACGGTAGATCACCATTTTTATTTTTTCCATGTACATTAAATTTTGAGCTAAAACTTCTTGGCGACGTGGATAAAGTTTGTAGGCGTATTGTATAAAAGATTATAGTTTTTTTAATTTTGAAAAATGTTTTTATTAGCTGATCCTAGGATCTCATCTAATGCACCGAATCTATACAAATAGTCTTCTCCGATTGATGTGTAGCGGCTCAAGGAGCTCAGCGTCTGCTGAACTAGGCCAAGCGCTCATGCCAGATACGGTGCAACAATTTTGCGGGGATGTAACGAGATAATGAATTTACATGCGTGGCTATTATCAACTTTTTTATTTTCTTAAAGTGAACTTGATGCAGTTATGAATATGCTTGTCTTTGCGCCTATTATATCCATATTGCAATCCATCACCAGAGTTGACTTAATTCGCGATAGAGAGTTGGGGCCTCATCAAAGTTGAGGACAATAGTGGAGATGGCACAATATAAAGGGATATGGCAGCAGAGTCGAGTAGCGGACCAAGCGAGAACGGAGTTAGAAGAACCAATGGGGAAGGCAGCCGAGTTCTTGCTACATAAGAGTATAGTGTAGTTGGCAAATGAGGCATTACAAGAGATAAGGAGATCAAGTGAGGAGTGTGAAGTGGTAAAAATAGCTATGAAATTGTATGTCCACAAAGTATTCATTTGTTTATTATTTTATACCGTAGCAAAGCACGGGTATTTAACTAGTTGTTTTAAAAACCAGAAACTTGTCTATTAGATGTTCCAATTTGAAAAATTCATAACTTTAAACCACACGTCCAAATTTTTCAAATTTTATATCAATGGAATCAGCAAGACAAGTACTTTCTGACCATGCACTTTTTTTTATTAAAATGCTTCTGTTAAATTGATTGTTTTTGCAGAAACTTGTGTATGCATGTTTAGAATGTAAAAATTGTTCTAAAATGATTTTTGAGATAAAACCTTTGGCAAATAGGTTTTTTTTTGAACCTACTGACCATAGAAATCAATTTGTGGTTTCAAAAACATACTTGGTGAAGCAAAAGAATAAAACCTTGAATTAAAGCATTTCTAGTCAAATAAAAATATGGTTTAATTGTTAAAAATGATTTTGGAGGAAAACCTTTGGGAAATGTTTTGATTTAAACTCACTGACCCCAAGCACCAAGTTTTATGATTTTAAAATGTATTTGGTGAACTCTATAAAGAATATTACTTTGCTAAAAGCATTTTCAACCACATAAAATAATGATTTGGTATAAAAATGATTCATAAGTAAAATCTTTTGCAAATGATGTTTCCACTTATATAAGATGACCAGTAGGTGTTTTCCAATGTTTGTAACCCATTAGAAACCACTTTTACAAATAAAACAATCTTTGGCATGGTTGCGTGCATTGTTTTGTTTCTATTATTTTATGTGATGTTTGCTTGAATGGTAGATTGAATTATTGCTTGCTTGATTGAAATGTAGTGTTTTGAAGAGTGTGAATATTGCAAGATCAAGGAGTGAACTCATATTCTCTACCAAAAAGGTAAGTGATGCTTCATACTTTTGTCCCATTATTTTCCCTATGCATTAGTGATATTTCTAAGTAGGACTTGCATGGAATTTTTGCTAAATATAAACTATGCCATGGGAAATCCTAGTAGATGAAACCTTAGAAGAAATTTCCTAAGTTAAGATTCCTACTACTATCATGCTTAGCTTAGCTAGTATAAAACAAGGGTGGATTATATTTCATGCTATGGAATATTTCTAAGTCAAGGAATTGTGTTTTGTTTAATAAAACAACTAAGTGAATGAATCACCTGGGTGGAATGGAAGGAATGGTTTGTGTTGAGTGGTTCACAAGGCCCATTTCTATGGTTTAACTTGTGTATCTCACTTATGGATGGCCACCCAGGAACAAAGAGATTTGAGATGTCAAATGTTGAGAAGCTTCAAGTGCAACCACTTGCAATTATGGGCTCTGCCTGGATCATATAGGTTGCAATAACTTAGCCAAATGGACAGTTGGTGGTAGGGGAATGATAGGTTGGAACGCGTCCATTCTGGTCTAAGGGAAGGCTTCTGAAAGGTCTTGTCTTGGTGAAACTAAGTCTTGTGGGGAAAGTGCACCACCTCTGTAGAGTGTAAAATCTAAGTACTTAGCCATGTCCCTGGTAAAGGACAATTTGATCATCAAGACATGGAAGCTATGAAGAATCTCCTCATCCCAATTTCTAAGTTAAAAACTTGTGGTTGAACAAGGGTTGAAGGATCACCAATTTCTATTGGGAGATGACTTGGGTGTTTTTGTCAAGCAAAAACTTAGTGTTTTCAAATGATAAGGAAAATCTATTTTGAGCAAAGCAAGCCTAAACTCCACTTAGCCAAATGCATATAGATGATATACTCCACCATATTACCATAGTATCACTTGCCAATACAATTCAATTGTATTGACCCTTGTGGCTGTAACTTATTATGTTGCAGGTTTGTATAATGTTAGTGAGATGTGTTGATTAGGATTACAAGTCTACAACCAACATGTTTGCCTGTGGCACTTTGAAGATGAAGGACTCCATGCTATTGTTATATTCTGCTGCATTGTAAAGAGATATCCAAATGAGCTATGTAAGATGTAATAAATTATTTTATTCCTGGTTATAAAGTTGTATTATGACCTTTGTTTCTTGATATTATATCTTAACTGTGGATGCTAGCTATTGATCCAGGGACTAGCATTATAAACACAGGGATCTCTACCTTATTAAAGGTTGGGAACCTTACAGATGGTATCAGAGCATTGTGTTGCCTGTAGGATTGTAACCCTAGGATTGGACAAAACCCTTAGAAAAATAGGAGTTGATTTTGTTCCAAAACTTATTTGCAAACAATCTTGTAAACTCTTTCCTCAATCTATTGATTTTAACTCTCCATCTTTTCTATTTCAAACTTGATGAACAAAGCCTACCCCATGGCCAAAGACTTCACCATGAGCAAAGGACTTCATCAACTCTAGTGACTTCAACATATTCAAGTGAGTTCAACCTTATTCTCAACAAGGACTTCAACATTGGATATCACTAAGGACTACAAGTGAGACAAGAAATGTTACTCAAGACTTGAGGACTAAGGAAACACAACTTAGAAGGAACCATCATCACCTTGAAGTTTTGAGACCAAGATGCAAGAAATTCTCTAAAGATACAAACATCTGTTCATGAAGAATCAACTAAGAAGGATGGAATGATTTCAAGTGAACCATATAGTTGGACCACCATATTTAGATCAAACCAAACCCATCAACTTATGTGGTGTAACAAGAATATTTTGTTGCCTAAAAATGTGTTCAAACTTTGTTGTTTGAGTGGAATGTTTTTTGTGATTGTTTGCACATTGCTTGTGTGAATTGTGATGTGTGAGATTAGAACTATTTCCTTAGAAATCTTTTGCCTATTCTAATCCCAATCCAACCCAAACAGATGACTACTCCACAAAACTCCAACATCAAGGATGGTGACAACAACAAAAACAACCAAGAGACCAACATGAGAGAACTCATAGTAACCCAAACCCAGTTGAACCAAGTGACAACTCAATTTTTAGCCAAGACCAGTGAGGTAGACCCAACCTTGCAAAGGTTTTTGGAAACCCAAACCCAATTGTTGCATAAGGTGACAGATCAAATGATCAACATGGGAGACAACTCTTCCCAAGGAGTTTGTGACAACAAGGATGTCAAGGATGATATTCTAGAAGGACTCAAGCTTGCAATATTTGCGGAGACAAGGATCACACTTCCAAAGATCATGAAGATCAATGCCCCAATTGTGAAGAGAAACATCCAACAAATCAATGCCCCACAACCCAAGCTACTTGTTACCTATGTGAAGGAAATAATCATGTCCCTATCCAATGCCCCATCTATTCCATAGTTCAACAAAGGAAAAAAGGTGGAGTGCATCAACAGTTTGTAAACCCTCATGAAGGAACAACTTCTACCAAGAAGGATGGAGGCAAAGTCAAAACTATGCATCATAAGGCCAAGTCCAAAGTGATCACAAAGTGTTGCTACTCTTGTGAAGAAGAAGGTCATATCTCTAGTAAATGCCCCAAGAAGAGAGAAAGATTTCCCACCTATGTGGTGAAGTATGAAGAACATGAACTAGAAGAACTACTAGATTTGTAGAGAGCCAAAAAGAATAAGAAGGACATAAGCCAGTTGCAATCTTACAATTGCAAAGAAATGGGACACTATGCCAGTGATTGCCCAGAAAAGAAGAAGAACCAAGGAAATAAACAAGTGGAATTGATACCAAAGAAGAAGAAGGATAATAGCCCAGTGATGTGTTTCAAATGCAAAGAGCTAGGCCATTATGCAGACAAGTGTCCAGAGAAGTATCAACAAGATTCCAAGAAAGCCAAGATGTAATCTAGTTGGAAAATTTTTAAGGGTGGTAGTACCCTAGTTGCTTTGAGCCAACTTGTAACCCCTAGCCTCCCCAAATCTTGGGACGAGATTTATTTTAAGGGTGGTAGCTTGTCACATCCCAAGATTTTCCAAATCTTGTAATGTGAAAAATAAATAAACAAAATAAAATTTTGTTGAAATTTAGGGTGAGAAGAAACTTTTTGAATCCAATTGGAAACATCAAAACCTATTTTGATCAAATAAAATACTAAAGGGATTTAAAAATATAAACAATTAATAAATAAATTTATAATAGTTGGAATCACTATTTTTGATCCTTAAATAAAAAGATATGGTTTTTATAAAGCAAATGTAGAAATATAAATAAGGATTATTTTATAGAGCCAAATTAAATCTTGGCCAAGCTTTTGAAATAAAATATTTCTATTTGATAAAAAGAATAAAGATTTATTTAATAAAGTAATGAGGATTTATTAATATCCAATTTTATCAAAGTAAAGGCTTTTCCATTTTAAATAAACACTAAAACTTGTTAATTTATTTTAAATAAGATTTTCAAGTGTTTTTGTTTTTCAAATGAAACCTACTGAAAAGGTTTTTGTATTATTTAGATTTCAAATAGAGTTTTTAAATAAATTAAATCCTATTTGAATTAAAGACTAAGGTCTATTTATTTAATTATTAATAGATCCTAAAAGAATAAAAGCATTATTCTATTTTGAACTTTGAAATATGTTGATAAACAGAATTAAATTTTACCCAAAGTTTGGTGGTGATTTGAATTCAAATGGAGATTGAAAAATATTATTAAATCTTATTTAATTAATACTAGAGCCTATTTTAAATAATTAAAAGACACTAAAAAGGATAAATATATTATTCTAAATTTGACTTTGGAATGTGCTATTAATCAGTATATGAATCTACACAAATTTTGGTTGAGGTTTGAAATCAAATTGATGTTTGAATTAATTAAACAAAACCAAAACAGATTAATAGAAATGGAAAAAGGGAAAACAATCAGATAAAAAAAATGGAATAGGAGCAGCCCAACTAACCTAGCCCACTAAGCCCATCAGCAGCCCACTCCTTCTACCTCGCAGTGAAACGTTTTTCACTCGCAAACGAACCCGCTGAGTCTATGACGGTTGGACCCCACCTCCTCTTTCCCTCTCTCGCTGCCAAGCGACCCCACTGCCACCTCACCGTCGTCCTCATCCGCCGCTGACCGCGCCCCCCCTCTCTGGCCATTACTGTCGTTGAATGCCGGCGTGAATTCTCTTTACTGGCCGAGTAACCCCCGTCGGTGACCCCTCCCTCTTAATCGCCTCCCTCCCCTCTCCATTTCCCCCCAGACACCGCACCACCGGAACCCCAGGCTGCCCTGATTCCTGCTTCCACCGCCACTGTCTCCGGCGAGCTCACCGAGCAATTCCGGCAGCTCCTCGCCTCCCCTCGTTTCCTCGACCACTCGAGCATGCTCACAGGAACCAGACGCACATCCCAGCAGCTCCAGTTCGCCTGCGCATGCCCTGGACACTCATCTTCGTCTTGAGAAGAGCACCACCGTCGTCTACCACCTCTCCGGCGAAGCCTCTGGTAAAAGCATTTTCAACCACATAAAATAATGATTTGGTTTAAAAATGATTTATAAGTAAAATCTTTTGCAAATGATGTTGCCACTTATATAAGATGACCAGTAGGTGTTTTCCAATGTTTGTAATCCATTAGAAACCAATTTTACAAATAAAACAATCTTTGGCATGCTTGCATGCATTGTTTTGTTTCTATTATTTTATGTGATGTTTGCTTGAATGGTAGATTGAATTATTGCTTGCTTGATTGAAATGTAGTGTTTTGAAGAGTGTGAATATTGCAAGATCAAGGAGTGAACTCATATTCTCTACCAAAAAGGCAAGTGATGCTTCATACTTTTGTCCCATTATTTTCCCTATGCATTAGTGATATTTCTAAGTAGGACTTGCATGGAATTTTTGCTAAGTATAAACTATGCCATGGGAAATCCTAGTAGATGAAACCTTAGAAGAAATTTCCTAAGTTAAGATTCCTACTACTATCATGCTTAGCTTAGCTAGTAGAAAACAAGGGTGGATTATATTTCATGCTATGGAATATTTCTAAGTCAAGGACTCGTGTTTTGTTTAATAAAACAACTAAGTGAATGAATCACCTGGGTGGAATGGAAGTAATGGTTTGTGTTGAGTGGTTCACAAGGCCCATTTCTATGGTTTACCTTGTGTATCTCACTTGTGGATGGCCACCCAGGAACAAAGAGATTTGAGATGTCAAATGTTGAGAAGCTTCAAGTGCAGCCACTTGGCATTATGGGCTCTGCCTGGATCATATAGGTTGCAATAACTTAGCCAAATGGACAGTTGGTGGTAGGGGAATGATAGGTTGGAACGCGTCCATTCTGGTCTAAGGGAAGGCTTCTGAAAGGTCTTGTCTTGGTGAAACCAAGTCTTGTGGGGAAAGTGCACCACATCTGTAGAGTGTAAAATCTAAGTACGTAGCCATGTCCCTGGTAAAGGACAATTTGAGCATCAAGACATGGAAGCTATCAAGAATCCCCTCATCCCAATTTCTAAGTTAAAAACTTGTGGTTGAACAAGGGTTGAAGGATCACCAATTTCTATTGGGAGATGCCTTGGGTGTTTTTGTCAAGCAAAAACTTAGTGTTTTCAAATGATAAGTAAAATCTATTTTGAGCAAAGCAAGCCTAAACTCCACTTAGCCAAATGCATATAGATGATAGACTCCACCATATTACCATAGTATCACTTGCCAATACAATTCAAATGTATTGACCCTTGTGGCTGTAACTTATTATGTTGCAGGTTTGTATAATGTTAGTGAGATGTGTTGATTAGGATTACAAGTCTACAACCAACATATTTGCCTGTGGCACTTTGAAGATGAAGGACTCCATGCTATTGTTATATTCTGCTGCATTGTAAAGAGATATCCAAATGAGCTATGTAAGATGTAATAAATTATTTTATTCCTGGTTATAAAGTTGTATTATGACCTTTGTTTCTTGATATTATATCTTAACTGTGGATGCTAGCTATTGATCCAGGGACTAGCATTGTAAACACAGGGATCTCTACCTTATTAAAGGTTGGGAACCTTACAAATTGTTGTGTGGGTGAACCTGTGCTAATGTATCGACCTTACTTGGACTAATACATACTTGTGATTAAACCCCTTGCAAGCATCCGCAACTACAAGAAAGCAATTAAGATATAAACCTAACCACATCCTTACTCTGAGATCCTACACTCCCTTGTGCAATGGTTTCCTAACGGGGGTTCAGGTTTCTGTCACTCCGGCAAACCCATAATTAGTAGCCAAATACACAATGCATTCCCCTAGGCCATAAATGATGAAGTATCATGTAGTCGACGTTCACATGACACCACTAGAAGAATAGCACCACAACTTAAATATCAAACCATTGAATAATACCTCAAAACAAATCCACTACTAACAACATGACTTCTCCCATGTCCTCAAGAACTAAACGAACTACTCACAAGACATCATATGGATCAAGATCAGAGATTATATGGTAATGGATAAAAATCTAAACATAAACAATAATCCAATGGTTCCACTCACAAGCATCTAATACAATAGTAATCAACATCGGGAAAGTTTCCCCTAAGAACTATGCAAGATTCAACACAATTGTTACAGCGGGATGGAGTGGTGATGATGGTGCTGGTGGAGATGATGGTGTGGATGATGATGATCCCGATGAAGTCTAGCTTGATGATGGTGTTGATGGCGATGATCTCCCATCTCCAGGAAGGAATTTCCTCGGCAGAAATCTGTCTGCCGAAGAGCTCTTTCTCTCTCGATGTTTTCTGCCCTGCAGAGGCGGCGGAATCTTTCTGTGGTCGCTCCCCATGTATTAGGGTTTCAAAGAGAAGATATAGGCGAGAGGGTGGAGCCAGAGATGGGCCAGGTGGGCCACACCCCCTGTAGGCGCGGCCTAGGGTGGCCCGCGCATGGGGGGTGTGGGGCCCCTGTGGCCCAGCTCCGCCTTCCCTTCTGGCATTCTTCGTATTTTGGAAAAAAGGATTTTCCGTAGTTTTTCTAGTATTTTTCTGATCTTCGTGAATTGCATCAAAACACCGATTTTTCTATCAGAATCCCGACTCCAGCAGTTCATCCTCCAAGAATCATCCAACATAAAAAACAGATGAAAAGACATAAGTATCACCTCTTAATATGAATTATACCAATGAATAGAGGCAAATTATGATATAGAATGGTGATGCAAATTGGACGTATCAACTCCCTAAGCTTAGACCTTCGCTTGTCCCCAAGCGAAAAACTGTAACATCCCTAAAATCATGTTTCAAAACTCATGCATATCATCCATGCATCCATGAATCATTTAGGGTTTCATCTCAAAATCTTTTCAAAAATAGGAGCATATGTTGCTCATTATTTTATGTATGAATACTCTAGCCTTTGTGCTACTTGCTAATGAGAAAGGTACTAATATCCATTCAGTAATGTTTTGAGTTCAAACTTAAGTGATTTCAAAAGCTTGATCCAAGTTTCAAAACAATGTATGGAATAAAACCAAGTTTATGCCTATTATTATATCTTCTAAAGGCTTGGTTTTATTTTATTTTTCGAATAACCCAAGTAAGTTTGAGTGAACAGAAGTGTTTGACACATATTTGAGTACAAAGTACACTGTACAAAAAGCTGGAGAAGGTTTGAATTCAAACTGAATTGAAATGGAGTTTGAAAACCAATTCTAGAAAACCAATCAGAAAAAGAAAAGGAGTAAAGAGGAAAAAAATAAGCAAACAACCAATCTGGCCCAACCCAGCCCACTCAACCCAGCTAGCCCAGCAACCCCTCTCCCGCGAATCATTTTCTTTCACTCGCACCCGCACCCACTGAGTCGCTGACTGTCTGGACCCACCCCCACTCCTTATGTCTCGCTGAAAACCACGGCCCACACGACTATCGTCGTCTCCACCCAGCGACCAGTTCATCCCCAAAATTACGCCGGGCGTTTCCTGTTTAATTCGTGGCGTCAATTCCTGTTCAATGCCTGAGTGATTCACGCCCCCGTCTTGCCTACTTAAACACCATGCTCCCCTCCTCCTTTTCCCCCAAACCACACCTCACCGGATCCACTAGGCTGCATAAATTTCTCTTTGGACGCCCGCTGCTCCGACGAGTTCGTCATCAAATTCCGGTGAGCATCGTGCTCCCCTCTGCCTATGATTCGTACTGGTTTGTTCTACATCTCTGTGCGCACCTACTAACACTCTCCGTTTGCTCGCGCATGATCTGTAGCCTCGGCAACGTCAACGACTGAGCTCTGCCACCCTCTGCTCGAACTCCGGCGACCGTTCCCTGTAAGTCCCCGCTTCCCCTCTTCCTCTGTTTGATACGCATGAGATCCCCAGTGTCCTGCGCGTCTAACGGCACCCTTGTCTCGTCTTAGCGTGGCCCAGAACGTCGACTCTGTCGCCAACAGAGAACACCGCCGCTAGGGACTTCTCCGACGAGCAATCCGCGACAACTCCGAGCGCCCCTTCGCCAACCGTGCACACGTTGAGCATCTCCTCGTCGCGGCGAATCTGGTGAGCATCCTCCCACCTCCCCGGGCGACCTAGTTCGCCGACTCCGCCGCTGACAGAGCACGCCGCCGCCTGTCGCAGCCGCTAGCACCGCCACTTGATGGTCCGATGCTTAGGGCCGTTGGATTTAGGTCCAGTGGATGCGATAGATCATAGCTGAAGGGGTAAGTTTAGATCTGTGCCGCACGTTTTAGTTAGATCCAATGGTTCGCAGACGCGGTCCAGCGCGAAGCGGTACCAGCCAATCAGACGCTGCCGCATGGCCAGTTCTTTGATTTAAAATCAGATTTAATATCTATTAGATGTTTAAACTTGCTTAATTCATAACTTTTGATTTACACGTCCAAATTTGATGAATTTTATATCAATGGAATCAGGAGAGGAAGCCCTTTCCATATATGCAATGTGTTTAATGTTTTGTTTCTGTTAAAATGGTTATTTTTACAGAAACATGTGTAGGCCTATTTTGTGTATAACAAATATTTGGGAAATGTTTTAATGTTCAAATAAAGGTTGTTTGGAAAGTTTTGAACTTGTTTATGAATCAGTATTGTGCACTTGTCTTGTTGAGTATAGAAAATCATCACATATCATATTGCATGCATCCATATATTTTTTGCTTGTATTTATTTTGTGTGTGATTGGGTGCTATCATTTTATGTGTAGATTTGGGTGCAAATAGTGATTGTGATTGTGAGGATTGTAGCTACTCTCCAAACTACCAAGGAAAGTGGTGCTTCATGATTTTATTCCTATGATTTCAAATATGCATTAGAAATATTTTGCTAGACTTGCATGGATATTTTTAATCTATATGCTATTCTTGGGAAATCCTAGTAGTTGTAGAATTGCTAGAAATTTCAAAGTTAAGATGCTTATCTATGCCATGCTTAGCCTAGCAAGTAGCAACCAAGGGTGGTTATACATATATGCTATGATAAAATATTTCTAAGTCTTTGGACTTGTGTTTTATTTAATAAAACAACTAAGTGAATGAATCACCTGGGTGGAATGGAAGGAATGGTTTATGTTGAGTGGTTACACAAGGCCCATTTCCATGGTTTACCTTGTGTATATCACTTGTGGAAAGCCACCCAGGAACAAAGGGATTTGAGAGGCCAAATGTTAAGAAGCTTCTAGTGCAGCCACTTCGCAATATGGGCTCTGCCTGGATCACATAGGTTGCAATAACTTAGCCATTTGGACAGTTGGTGGTAGTGGGATGATAGGTTGGAACGCGTCCATTTGGTCTAAGGGAAGGCTTCTGAAAGGTCCTGTCTTGGTGAAAATCAATTCTTGTGGGGAAAGTGCACAACCTCTGCAGATGGAAGAATCTAAGTACTTAGCCATGTCCCTGGTATTGGTCAACTTGAGCATCAAGACATGGAAGCTATCAAGAATCTCCTCATCCCAATTTCTAAGTAAAAACTTATGGTTGAACAAGGGTGAAGGACCCCAATGTCTATTGGTGGTTCCTTGGGAAAGATTTTGATAAAGAAAAACTTAGTGTTTTCAACTAATAGGCAAAAACTATTTTGAGCAAAACAAGCCTAAGCTACACTTAGCCAAAATGCATATAGTGTTTAGACTACCAATATTCTACTAAGGTATCACTTGCCAATACTATTCCAATGTATTGACCCACTGTGGCTGTAACTTGTGATGTTGCAGGTTATTCTGATGATGATTAGGAGTCATGAGTCTACACTCAACATGCTTGCCTGTGGCACATGAAGATGAAGACTTATTTTTCATATTATATATATGAACTCTTGTATTAGGCATGTGGCCATGGAGTTTGTAAAAGACTATGTTTGTCTCTGGAATGATATGTAATAATGACCTTTGTTTCTGTGTACTTCATCTTAAACTGTGGATGCTAGCATTGATCCAGGGACTAGCATTGCAATCATAGGGATCCTTTCCTTTACAAATGAGGGATCTTACAGATGGTATCAGAGCATTGTGTTGCCTGTAGGATTATGACCCTAGGATTGGATACCACTAAGGAAAAAATTTCAACAAACTTCCACACTTGTCTTATTCTTCTAGTAAACTTTTCTAATCTTCTTTGATAGGAGGATGCATTGTTAGCCTTTAGATTAGAAAGTGAAAGAAGAATTGAGCCTTATTAGTTGGACCACCACACTCATCATTACATTTCCAAAAATTGACTAAGTTATATTGAAACTAGGTTGTATGTGTTATGTATGCCATGACTTGTGTGTTTTGATTTCCAAAGTTATGCATGTGATGCCTTGTCTTGTAAATTGTCTTAAATTGTGTTGATCCTAACTTTTTCTATATTATAAATAGATGCCTAATGTTACTATCAGCACGGCTGAAGAGTTCAAGGGAACTCGATTTGGCCCTCGTATCATTGAGCTCACTAGTCTGCTCAATCTCCCTCTTCCTACTATCATGATGCTTCCCCTCACCAAGTTTGAGAGGAAAGACCTTTGGGGCTTCAAGGTCAATCAGCCAGGACGCCAGACTGAGCCAGCCACGGAGGCCATCATCTTCAAGCTCATGCATGATGACAAGGAGAGAGGCCTAGAGGTAGTCATGCAGGATTTGATTGGACGTTTACTAGGGAGACACTCTCGAGAGGTTAGGGGTACTCAATTCCACACCTTTGGTAGACGTAATGATGATGGTGAGGCCATTGACTTTGAGGATACTTCGAGAGAGACGACAGAGCCGATTCGCCTATACCTCTAGGACTTAGAGGTTCTTCTTAGGCACATATACACTGATAGGACCAACGTCATGCTTAGCAATGACGAACTCCAGGTGCAGCTTCGTGAGAAGGACAAGCTCTTCGCGGAGCAAGATGAGATAGTCAAAGAGATGGAGGCCAAGTTTGAGAGTCAGGACAGAAAGTTCAAGAGTCAAGAGAAGCGAGGCCAAGATAGGAACAAAAGGATTCGAGACATGACTGCAGAACTAGAGTCCAAGGACTTCGAGCTCATGCATCAGCAGACCGTGATAGAGAGGCTTCATTCACAGAAGAGGGCTCTCAAAGCCAAAGTAGAGACCTTGACCACCAATGTCGAGGAATACAAGACCGCTATGGATAATGCAGGTCTTACATTTGTTGATGAGGAGGTTGATGCCGAGGAGTAGTGATGACTACTCATTTACCTTTATTTACCATGTCTTTGATTATTGAGTCGCAATGACCATCCAACATGTGGATGGCTTGCTATTGGTGTGTTTACCTTGCAAACTTCCGGTCTATGTTGTTGAACTTTTATTATTGTGATGCATGTTTGGTGATTGTTTATGTGATGTATTGTGCATGTTAGCATCTATGGGTATCTCATTCTTATCTCTATTGAACAAACCACAGATGCCTCCCCGACGTGCCAATCCCAACCTCAACAACAACAACATCACCCATGAGATGCAGCAAATGATGACAACTCAGACTCAGCTGATGCAAATGATGACTACGTTCATCCAGAATCAGAACAACAACAACAACAACAACAATAACAACAACAACAACAACAACAACAATAACAACAATAACAACAATAACAACAACAACAATCAGAACAACCCACCGGGTTTTGACATGCTTACCAGGTTCTTGAGACTAAGGCCAGCAAAGTTCTCAGGAACTACTGATCCTATGGTGGCCAATGATTGGCTACGCTCTGTGAACAAGGACTTGGTAACTGTTGGATGTACTGATGAAGAGAAAGTCAGATTTGCAGCTCACCTGTTGGAAGGACCAGCAGCCACTTGGTGGGATAACTTCCAGATCACCACTCCCATTGAGGATGTGACATGGGCTATCTTCGAAGATGGTTTCCGTACTGCTCACATCTCATCCGGAGTGATGAGTTTGAAGAAGAAAGAGTTCCATAACCTGAAGCAGCGCCACCGCGGCGTGGCTGAATATATTGAGGAGTTCAACAATCTGGCGCGATATGCACCGAATGAAGTTGACACTGATGCTAAGAGAAAGGAAAAGTTCCTTGAAGGGTTGAATGATGAACTGAACCTGCAGTTAGTTGTGGCCTATGTTCCCACATACCAGTCTCTTTGTGACAAGGCTGCTATTTTGGAGAGCAAGATGAAACAAGTTGAAAGCAGGAAGAGAAAGCACTCTGACAAGCACAGCTCGGGATCGTCTCACAAGAGTTCCCATTATGATGACAGTGGGAGTTCTGGATCCCACAAGCATGGGAAGTTCAACAAGCACCACAACCACAACCGTTATCACGACAACAAGCACAATCGTAGTCATGACATTGATAAGTATAAGAATCACAAGAGTGGATATAAGATCCACCACAATGGAAGTGGAAGTGGAAGTGGAAGCCAGCCTGTCAAGAAGAATCTTAGTCAGGTTGAGTGTTTTAAGTGAAAGAAGATGAGGCATTATGCAAATGAATGCCTAGAAAAGAAAGTTGAAGGACCCAACAAGCCCAACCCTTTTCAAAAGGGACAAGTGAACAACATCAATGTGGAGGAAATTTTATGAGGAACCTGATGCTGTTGCTGGTAAGTTCAAACTCAATTCTGTTCCAGCATTTGTTCTCTTTGATACTGGTGCATCTCATTCATTCATATCAATAGCATTTTTTGAAAGAAATGAACTACCGGTAGAAACTATTGGGTGTCCTATAAAAGTAAGTTCTCCTGGCGGAGAAATGATAGTGAATTCAAGATGTCATGATCTAGTCATAGAGTTTGGGAAGTATAAGTTTCCTGTTAACCTGATAATCCTAAATTCCCAAGGATTGGATGTTATTTTGGTAATGGACTGGATGACTAAGCACAAGGGAGTGATAGATTGTGCAAACCATAATGTCTCACTCACAACTCCAGAAAACAAAAGAATCAGATTCAAGACCAACTTTGAAGCAAACAAGAGTAAGCTTAATTCTCTTAAGGGGGTTAGCATAGACAGTGTGCCAATTGTGAGTGAATATCCGGATGTGTTTCCGGAAGAATTGCCAGGAATGCCACCAGATAGAGAGGTGGAATTTCTTATTGATTTTCTACCAGGATCTGGACCAATAGCAAAGAGACCGTACAACATGTTAGTTGATGAGTTGAAAGAACTCAAGAAGCAACTTGGAGAACAGTTGCAAAAAGGATTTATCCAACCAAGTTCTTCATCTTGGGGAGCACCAGTTTTGTTTGTGGAAAAGAAAGACATAAGTCAAAGGTTATGCATAGATTACCGTTCACTCAATGAGGTGACTATCAAGAATAAATACCCTTTGCCTAGAATCAATGACTTGTTTGATCAGTTAGAAGGAGCTTGTGTGTTCTCAAATATTGATCTCCGGTCAGGTTATTTACAGCTCAAGATAAGGGAACAAGACATACCTAAGACAACTTTCACCACAAGGTATGGATTGTATGAGTATACCGTGATGCCATTTGGTTTGACCAATGCACCAGCATACTTCATGAATATGATGAACAAGGTGTTCATGGAATTTCTTGATAAGTTTGTTGTCATTTTCATCGATGACATTTTGATCTACTCCAAGAGCAAATAAGAGCATGAAGGACATTTACGTTTGATACTTGAGAAGCTTAGAGAGCATAAGTTGTATGCCAAATTCAGCAAGTGCGAATTTTGGTTAAATGAAGTTGGATTTCTTGGACACGTTGTGTCAGGAGATGGTGTAGCAGTTGATCCTGCTAAAGTTTCAGGTGTAACTGAATGGGAATCTCCTAAGTCAGTAAAATAGGTTCGTAGTTTCCTTGGCTTGGCAGGATACTACAGAAGATTTATTGAGAATTTCTCCAAGGTAGCAAAACCCATGACAGAATTGCTAAAGAAAGATAAGAAGTTTGCTTGGTCTAAAGGTTGTGAACTCAGTTTTCAAGAATTGAAGAAGAGACTAGTGACAACACCGGTTTTATGTTTGCCAGATTTGGAGAAAGATTTCCAAGTATATTGTGATGCATCTCATCATGGATTAGGTGCAGTACTTATGCAAGAAGGGAAAGTTGTGGCTTATGCCTCGAGACAACTCAAAACTCATGAGGTAAACTACCCTACTCATGATTTAGAGTTAGCCTATGTTGTCCATGCACTCAAAACATGGAGACATTATCTTTTGGGAAAGCGATGTGAAGTGTTCACAGATCACAAGAGTTTGAAATATATCTTCACACAGAAAGAAATTAACATGAGACAAAGAAGATGGCTAGAACTCATCAAGGACTATGACTTGAGTTTGCAATACCACCCCGGTAAAACAAATGTTGTAGCGGATGCGCTAATCCGTAAGGTTTTTGTGAATGGCCTTACTAAGGGAGAATTGCCAGATGATCTGTGTGCCCAATTTAGAGATCTCAGATTGGAGATTGTGCCCGAGGGACATCTCATGTCTTTGGATGTTCAACCCACTTTGTTGGAAAAGATCAAAGAAGCCCAAAAGGCAGATAAGGAAATTGAAGATATTAAGGAAAAGATTGGCAAGGGAAAAGCCAAAGGATTCCATGAAGACGAACAGGGTACTTTATGGCATGGAAAACGTATCTGTGTTCCACAAGATCCGGATCTTCAGAAACTGATTTTACAAGAAGCACACAACTCACCGTATTCCATTCATCCGGGTAACACCAAAATGTACATGGATATGAAGGAAAGATTTTGGTGGAATAATCTCAAAAAGGACATCGCCGAACATATTGCTTTGTGTGATGTATGTAGTAGAGTGAAAGCAGAACATCAGAAACCAGCAGGATTGTTACAACCACTACCTATTCCTGATTGGAAGTGGGACAATATTGGCATGGATTTCATCACCGGATTGCCGAGGACCAGGTCAGGATATGATTCTATTTGGGTAGTAGTGGAGTGGCTCATTTCATACCCGTGAAGACAACTTATACAAGTGCTAAGTTAGCCAACATCTATATGAGTAGAATTGTATGTCTACATGGAGTACCCAAGAGTATTGTGTATGATAGGGGAACTCGGTTCACTTCTCATTTTGGGAAACTACATGAATCATTGGGAACGAGGTTGGAATTCAGCACTGCATTTCATCCTCAGACTGATGGACAGACACAAAGGACTAATCAGATTCTTGAAGATATGTTGAGAGCATGTGCTCTAGACTATGGAGCCAGTTGGGATGAAAGTCTGCCTTACGCAGAATTCTCTTACAATAACAACTATCAAGCCAGTATTGAGATGGCACCATTTGAGTTTCTCTATGGGAGAAAGTGTACCACCCCATTGCTATGGAATGGTGTGGGAGAAAGAAGTTTGTTCGGACCAGAACTAATCAAAGAGGCTAAAGAGAAAGTCAAGCTAGTCAAAGACAGATTGAAGATAGCACAGTCCCGACAGAAGAGCTACGCAGATCCTAAGCGTAGAGAAGTCACCTATGAAGTAGGTGACAAAGCTTATCTTAGAGTGTCACCACTTCGTGGAGTGAAGAGGTTTGGAGTCAAAGGAAAGTTGGCCCCAAGGTATGTTGGACCATACAAGATTCTGAGTCATAAAGGAGAAGTAGCTTATGAGATTGAATTGCCAGAGTCTTTGTCAGCTGTTCATAATGTGTTTCATGTAAGTCAGCTTAAGAAATGTCATCCAGAAATGGAAGAGACTTCTTTGAAGGGTACTATACCTTTGGAAGAGGTTCAATTGGAGAGTGACCTCACTTATGAGGAGAAACCTATCAAGATTCTTGAAATAGCAGAAAGGGTTACACGAACTAAGACTATCAAATTCTACAAAGTGCAATGGAACCATCATTCCGAAGAAGAAGAAACATGGGAAAGAGAAGATGATCTTCGGAAAGACCACCCTCACCTATTTGCTAGCCAACCCGAATCTCGAGGGAGAGATTCACCTTAAGGGGGTTAGATTTGTAACATCCCTAAAATCATGTTTCAAAACTCATGCATATCATCCATGCATCCATGAATCATTTAGGGTTTCATCTCAAAATCTTTTAAAAAACAGGAGCATATGTTGCTCATTATTTTATGTATGAATACTCTAGCCTTTATGCTACTTACTAATGAGAAAGGTACTAATATCCATTCAGTAATGTTTTGAGTTCAAACTTAAGTGATTTCAAAAGCTTGAGCCAAGTTTCAAAACAAAGTATGAAATAAAACCAAGTTTATGCCTATTATTATATCTTCTAAAGGCTTGGTTTTAATTTATTTTTCAAATGACCCAAGTAGGTTTGAGTGAACAGAAGTGTTTGACACATATTTGAGTACAAATTACACTGTACAAAAAGCTGGAGAAGATTTGAATTCAAACTGAATTGAAATGGAGTTTGAAAACCAATTCTAGAAAACCAATCAGAAAAAGAAAAGGAGTAAAGAGGAAAAAAAATAAGCAAACAGCCAATCTGGACCAACCCAGCCCACTCGACCCAGCTAGCCCAGCAACCCCTCTCCCGCGAATTGTTTTCTTTCACTCGCACCCGCACCCACTGAGTTGCTGACTGTCTGGACCCACCCCACTCTTTATCTCTCGCTGAAAACCACGGCCCACACGACTATCGTCGTCTCCACCCAGCGACCAGTTCATCCCCAAAATTACGTCGGGCGTTTCCTGTTTAATTCGCGGCGTCAATTCCCATTCAATGCCTGAGTGATTAACGCCCCCGTCTCGCCTACTTAAACACCATGCTCCCCTCCTCCTTTTCCCCCAAACCACACCTCACCGGAGCCACCAGGCTGCATAAATTTCTCTTTGGACGCCCGCTGCTCCGACGAGTTCGTCATCAAATTCCGGTGAGCACCGTGCTCCCCTCTGCCTATGATTCGTAATGGTTTGTTCTACATCTCCGTGCGCACCTACTGACACTCTCCGTTTGCTCGCGCATGATCTGTAGCCTCGGCAACATCAACGACTGAGCTCTGCCACCCTCTGCTCGAACTCCGGCAACCGTTCCCCGTAAGTCCCCACTTCCCCTCTTCCTCTGTTTGATATGCATGAGATCCCCAGTGCCCTGCGCGTCTAATGGCACCCTTCTCTCGTCTTAGCGTGGCCCAGAACGTCGACTCCGTCGCCAACAGAGAACACCGCCGCCAGGGACTTCTCCGACGAGCAATCCGCGACAACTCCGAGCGCCCCTTCGCCAACCGTGCACACGTTGAGCATCTCCTCATCGCGGCGAATCTGGTAAGCATCCTCCCACCTCCCCGGGCGACCTAGTTCGCCGGCTCCACCGCTGACAGAGCACGCCGCCGCCTGTCGCCGCCGCTAGCGCCACCACTTGATGGTCAGGTGCTTAGGGCCGTTAGATTTAGATCCAGTGGATGCGATAGATCATAGCCGAAGGGGTAAGTTTAGATCTGTGCCACACATTTTAGTTAGATCCAAAGGTTTCCAGACGCGATCCAGCGCGAAGCGGTACCAGCCAATCAGACGATGCCGCGTGGCCAGTTCTTTGATTTAAAATCAGATTTTATATCTATTGGATGTTTAAACTTGTTTAATTCATAACTTTTTATTTCCACGTCCAAATTTGATGAATTTTATATCAGTGGAATCAGGAGAGAAAGCCCTTTCCATATATGCAATATGTTTAATGTTTTGTTTATGTGAAAATGGTTATTTTTATAGAAACATGTGTTGGCCTATTTTTTGTATAACAAATATTTGGGAAATGTTTTAATGTTCAAATAAAGGTTGTTTGGCAAGTTTTGAACTTGTTTATGAATCAGTACTGTGCACTTGTCTTGTTGAGTATATAAAATCATCACATATCATATTGCATGCATCCATATATTTTTGCTTATATTTATTTTGTATGTGATTGGGTGCTATCATTTTATGTGTAGATTTTGGTGCAAATAGTGATTGTGATTGTGAGGATTGTAGCTACTCTCCAAACTACCAAGGCAAGTGGTGCTTCATGATTTTATTCCTATGATTTCATATATGCATTAGAAATATTTTGCTAGACTTGCATGGATGTTTTTGATCTATATGCTATGCTTGGGAAATCCTAGTAGTTGTAGAATTGCTATAAATTTCAAAGGTAAGATGCTTATCTATGCCATGATTAGCCTAGCTAGTAGCAACCAAGGGTGGTTATACATATATGCTATGATAAAATATTTCTAAGTCTTTGGACTTGTGTTTTATTTAATAAAACAACTAAGTGAATGAATCACCTGGGTGGAATGGAAGGAATGGTTTATGTTGAGTGGTTACACAAGGCCCATTTCCATGGTTTACCTTGAGTATCTCACTTGTGGAAAGCCACCCAGGAACAAAGGGATTTGAGAGGCCAAATGTTAAGAAGCTTCTAGTGCAGCCACTTGGCAATATGGGCTCTGCCTGGATCACATAGGTTGCAATAACTTAGCCATTTGGACAGTTGGTGGTAGTGGGATGATAGGTTGGAACGCGTCCATTTGGTCTAAGGGAAGGCTTCTGAAAGGTCCTGTCTTGGTGAAAATCAAGTCTTGTGGGGAAAGTGCACAACCTCTGCAGATGGAAGAATCTAAGTACTTAGCCATGTCCCTGGTATTGGACAACTTGAGCATCAAGACATGGAAGCTATCAAGAATCTCCCCATCCCAATTTCTAAGTAAAAACTTATGGTTGAACAAGGGTGAAGGACCCCAATGTCTATTGGTGGTTCCTTGGGAAAGATTTTGATAAAGAAAAACTTAGTGTTTTCAACTAATAGGCAAAACCTATTTTGAGCAAAGCAAGCCTAAGCTACACTTAGCCAAAATGCATATAGTGTTTAAACTACCAATATTCTACTAAGATATCACTTCCCAATACTATTCCAATGTATTGACCCACTGTGGCTGTAACTTGTGATGTTGCAGGTTATTCTGATGATGATTAGGAGTCATGAGTCTACACTCAACATGCTTGCCTGTGGCACATGAAGATGAAGACTTATTTTTCATATTATATATTTGAACTCTTGTATTAGGCCTGTGGCCATGGAGTTTGTAAAATACTATGTTTGTCTCTGGAATGATATGTAATAATGACTTTTGTTTCTGTGTACTTCATCTTAAACTGTGGATGCTAGCATTGATCCAGGGACTAGCATTGCAATCACAGGGATCCTTTCCTTTACAAAGGAGGGATCTTACATATGGTATCAGAGCACTGTGTTGCCTGTAGGATTATGACCCTAGGATTGGAAACCACTAAGGAAATTTTTTCAACAAACTTCCACACTTGTCTTATTCTTCTAGTAAACTTTTGTAATCTTCTTTGATAGGAGGATGCATTGTTAGCCTTTAGATTAGAAAGTGAAAGAAGAATTGAGCCTTATTAGTTGGACCACCACACTCATCATTACATTTCCAAAAATTGACTAAGTTATATTGAAACTAGGTTGTCTGTGTTATGTATGCCATGACTTGTGTGTTTTGATTTCCAAAGTTATGCATGTGATGCCTTGTCTTGTAAATTGTCTTAAATTGTGTTGATCCTAACTTTTTCTATCTTATAAATAGATGCCTAATGTTACTATCAGCACGGTTGAAGAGTTCAAGGGAACTCGATTTGGCCCTCGTATCATTGAGCTCACTAGTCTGCTCAATCTCCCTCTTCCTACTATCATGATGCTTCCCCTCACCAAGTTTGAGAGGAAAGACCTTTGGGGCTTCAAGGTCAATCAGCCAGGATGCCAGACTGAGCCAGCCACGGAGGCCATCATCTTCAAGCTCATGCATGATGACAAGGAGAGAGGCCTAGAGGTAGTCATGCAGGATTTGATTGGACGTTTACTAGGGAGACACTCTCGAGAGGTTAGGGGTACTCACTTCCACACCTTTGGTAGGCGTGATGATGATGGTGAGGCCATTGACTTTGAGGATACTTCGAGAGAGACGGTAGATCCGGTTCGCCTATACCTCTAGGACTTAGAGGTTCTTCTTAGGCACATATACACTAATAGGACCAACGTCATGCTTAGCAATGACGAACTCCAGGTGCAGCTTCGTGAGAAGGACAAGCTCTTCGCGGAGCAAGATGAGATAGTCAAAGAGATGTAGGCCAACTTTGAGAGTCAGGACAGAAAGTTCAAGAGTCAAGAGAAGCGAGTCCAAGATAGGAACAAAAGGATTCGAGACATGACTGCAGAACTAGAATCCAAGGACTTCGAGCTCGAGCATCAGCAGACCGTGATAGAGAGGATTCGTTCACAGAAGAGGGCTCTCAAAGCCAAAGTAGAGACCTTGACCACCAATGTCGAGGAATACAAGACCGCTATGGAGAATGCAGGTCTTACATTTGTTGATGAGGAGGTTGATGCCGAGGAGTAGTGATGACTACTCATTTACCTTTATTTACCATGTCTTTGATTATTGAGTCGCAATGACCATCCAACATGTGGATGGCTTGCTATTGGTGTGTTTACCTTGCAAACTTGTAGTCTATGTTGTTGAACTTTTATTATTGTGATGCATGTTTGGTGATTGTTTATGTGATGTATTGTGCATGTTAGCATCTATGGGTATCTCATTCTTATCTCTATTGAACAAACCACAGATGCCTCCCCGACGTGCCAATCCCAACCCCAACAACAACAACATCACCCCTGAGATGCAGCAAATGATGACAGCTCAGACTCAGCTGATGCAAATGATGACTACGTTCGTCTAGAATCAGAACAACAACAACAACAATAACAACAATAACAACAATAACAACAACAATAATCAGAACAACCCACCGGGTTTTGACATGCTTACCAGGTTCTTGAGACTGAGGCCAGCAAAGTTCTCAGGAACTACTGATCCTATGGTGGCCAATGATTGGCTACGCTCTGTGAAAAAGGACTTGGTAACTGTTGGCTGTACTGATGAAGAGAAAGTCAGTTTTGTAGCTCACCTGTTGGAAGGACCAGCAGCCACTTGGTGGGATAACTTCCAGATGACCACTCCCATTGAGGATGTGACATGGGATATCTTCGAAGATGGTTTCCGTACTGCTCACATCTCATCCGGAGTGATGAGTTTGAAGAAGAAAGAGTTCCATAACCTGAAGCAGCGCCACTGTGGCGTGGCTAAATATATTGAGGAGTTCAACAATCTGGCGCGATATGCACCGAATGAAATTGACACTGATGCTAAGAGGAAGGAAAAGTTCCTTGAAGGGTTGAATGATGAACTGAACCTGCAGTTAGCTGTGGCCTATGTTCCCACATACCAGTCTCTTTGTGACAAGGCTGCTATTTTGGAGAGCAAGATGAAACAAGTTGAAAGCAGGAAGAGAAAGCACTCTGATAAGCACAGCTCGGGATCGTCTCACAAGCGTTCCCATTATGATGACAGTGGGAGTTCTGGATCCCACAAGCATGGGAAGTTCAACAAGCACCACAACCACAACCGTTATCACGACAACAAGCACAATCGTAGTCATGACAATGATAAGTATAAGAATCACAAGAGTGGATATAAGATCCAGCACAATGGAAGTGGAAGTGGCAGTGGAAGCCAGCCTGTCAAGAAGAATCTTAGTCAGGTTGAGTGTTTTAAGTGCAAGAAGATGGGGCATGATGCAAATGAATGCCCAGAAAATAAAGTTGAAGGACCCAACAAGCCCAACCCTTTTCAAAAGGGACAAGTGAACAACATCAATGTGGAGGAAATTTTATGAGGAACCTGATGCTGTTGCTGGTAAGTTCAAACTCAATTTTGTTCCAGCATTTGTTCTCTTTGATACTGGTGCATCTCATTCATTCATATCAATAGCATTTGTTGAAAGAAATGAACTACCGGTAGAAACTATTGGGTGTCCTATAAAAGTAAGTTCTCCTGGCGGAGAAATGATAGTGAATTCAGGATGTCATGATCTAGTCATAGAGTTTGGGAAGTATAAGTTTCCTGTTAACCTGATAATCCTAAATTCCCAAGGATTGGATGTTATTTTGGGAATGAACTGGATGACTAAGCACAAGGGAGTGATAGATTTTGCAAACCATACTGTCTCACTCACAACTCCAGAAAACAAAAGAATCAGATTCAAGACCAACTTTGAAGCAAAAAAGGAGTAAGCTTAATTCTCTTAAGGGGGTTCGCATAGACAGTGTGCCAATTGTGAGTGAATATCCGGATGTGTTTCCAGAAGAATTGCCAGGAATGCCACCAGATAGAGAGGTGGAATTTCTTATTGATTTGCTACCAGGATCTGGACCAATAGAAAAGAGACCGTACAACATGTTAGTTGATGAGTTGAAAGAACTCAAGAAGCAACTTGGAGAACAGTTGCAAAAAGGATTTATCCAACCAAGTTCTTAATCTTGGGGAGCACCAGTTTTGTTTGTGGAAAAGAAAGACATAAGTCAAAGGTTATGCATAGATTACCGTTCACTCAATGAGGTGACTATCAAGAACAAATACCCTTTGCCTAGAATCAATGACTTGTTTGATCAGTTAGAAGGAGCTTGTGTGTTCTCAAAGATTGATCTCCGGTCAGGTTATTTACAGCTCAAGATAAGGGAACAAGACATACCTAAGACATCTTTCACCACAAGGTATGGATTGTATGAGTATACCGTGATGCCATTTGGTTTGACCAATGCACCAGCATACTTCATGAATATGATGATGTAGGGTTCGCAGCATAGAAAACAAAAATTTTCCTACGATGTGAACTATATACCAAGATCCATCTACTAGATACAAACAACGGGCGGATGTATATCCGTAGAGAACATACCCTTGAAGACCGACAAAGCTTAACGAGTTCAACTCGTGGTTGATGTAGACGATCTCTTGCCGATCTCAAGATCGAGAGGAAGTCCTAGCGCCGCAAATCAGCAGCGCATCCGTTTCACATAAAACCCCTTGCTAGTATTCCATTTCACATGCAGAACCAGTTTCAGCAATTTCAACCGAAACAGTTTCAGTGTCTAGTGAAATAAATTCCTGCGCTTTCCTTTTCTTTTCGGCATGAAACTTTTGCTCCAATTGGATGTCGGTGTCTCTTAAGTGTGTCACCCTACGGTTCGTGAATAATGCGAACATGATCGAGACCCCTCTCGGATCAATAATCAGAAGCGGGATCTGGAGACCCATACTGACTCCCACACATTCAACGATGACTTTCTTGTGATCGTCGGAACCTTTTACGCTAGTATCTTAATCCCTTTGTTTCACGATATATTACATGTCCGAGATTCGATCATCGGTATCTCCATACCTAGTTTGATCTCGTTACCGACATGCACTCTTTTCTCGTTCCCGTGATATAACATTCTAGTGATCAAATCACTTGCTTGCAAGCTAATCAATGTGATATCACCGAGAGGGCCCAGAGTATATCTATCCGTCATCGGGATGAACAAATTCCACTCTTGATCCATGAGCCTCAACATAACACTTTATTAGTTCTGAATCCATCTTTATAATCACCCTGTTACGGTGTGACGTTTGATGTTATCAAGAAACTCTTCCGGTGTTAGTGATTGACATGATCTCATGGTCTAAGGATTAGGATCACTTCGTAAGTTGTTATAGCAATATAAACTCAATGACTTTGATCGTAATGCTATACTTCGGATGAGTGTTCATCACATCATTACACTAATGTTGTGATCCCGTTATTAACAACATCCAATGTCCATGATCAGGAAACCTTGATCATCTTGTTAATCAACGAGCTAGTTTATGAGAGAGGCATAACTAGGAACTTTCTGTTTGTTTATTAAACACACATGTATTAACGTTTCCGTATTAATACAATTATAGCATGCAAAATAAACATCTATCATATACTTGGAATACACATAATAAACACTTTATTATTGCCTCTCAGGGCATATTCCCTTCAGTCTCCCACTTGCACTAGAGACAATAATCTAGTTACATAGTGATAAATCTAACACCCATTGAGTTCTGGTGTTGATCATGTTTTGCTCTAGGGAGAGTTTTAGTCAACGGATCTGCTACATTGAGATCCGTATGTACTTTACAAATCTTTATATCTCCATCCTTGACATGCTCGCGGATGGAGTGAAACCGGCGCTTAATATGCTTGGAATGCTTGTGAGACCTTGGCTCTTTGGCATTGGCAATGGCACCATTGTTGTCACAATAGATCACCATTGGGTCCAACGCGTTTGCCACAACTCCTAGTTCGGATATGAACTCCTTCATCCAAACTGCTTCCTGAGCCGCTTCTGAAGCAGCAACATATTCGGCCTCCGTTGTTGATCTCGCTACCACAGGTTGTTTGGAACTCCTCCAACTAACCGCTCCGCCATTCATGAGAAATACGTATCCGGATTGAGACTTAGAGTCATCCGGATCGGTGTCAAAGCTAGCATCGACATAACACTTAGCGACGAGCTCTTCTTCACCTCCGTATACAAGAAACATATCCTTAGTTCTTCGTAAGTACTTAAGGATATTCTTGACCGCTATCCAGTGTTCCGAACCTGGATCCGATTGGTACCTACTAGTCAAACTAATAGCATGTGCCACATCCGGTCTTGTACATAGCATGGCGTACATTATAGAGCCTATGGCTGAAGCATAGGGGACTTTGTCCATTATCTCTCTTTCTTCCGCCGAAGCCGGACTTTGAGTCTTACTCAATGTCTTGCCTTGCAACATAGGTAAGAACCCCTTCTTACTTCCGTCCATTTTAAACTTCTTTAAAATCTTATCAAGGTATGTACTTTGCGATAGCCCTATTAGGCGCCTAGATCTATCTCTATAGATCTTTATGCCTAATATGTATGACGCTTCACCTAGGTCCTTCATTGAAAATTTGCTGTTTAGATAACTTTTAACACTGTTTAAAAGTTCTATATCATTTCCGATCAATAATATGTCATCCACATATAATATCAGAAATGCCACATTGCTCCCACTCACTTTCTTGTAAATACAAGCTTCTCCATAAGTTTGGACAAATCCAAACTCTTTGATCACCTCATCAAAGCGGAGATTCCAACTTCGTGATGCTTGCTTCAATCCATAGATGGATCGCTGAAGCTTGCACACCTTGTTAGCATCCTTAGGATCGACAAAACCCTTTGGTTGTATCATATACAACTCTTCTTCAATATTACCATTGAGAAACGCGGTTTTGACATCCATCTGCCATATTTCATAATCAAAATATGCAGCAATTGCTAACATAATCCTAACTGACTTTAGCATCGCTACGGGAGAGAAAGTCTCATCGTAGTCAACTCCTTGAATTTGTCGAAACCCCTTTGCGACAAGTCGAGCTTTATAGATGGTCACATTACCATCAGCATCAGTTTTCCTTTTGAAAATCCATTTGTTCTCCACGGCCTTTCGGTCGTGAGGTAATTCCACCAAGTTCCAAACTTGATTTTCATACATGGATTCCATCTCGGATTTCATGGCTTCTAACCATTTGTTGGAATCTGGGCTCATCATCGCTTCTTCATACGTCACAGGGTCATCATTTTCATCAACCATGAAATTCATGACAGGATTTCCGTACAGCTCGGGAGCTGCACGCGTCCTGTTTGACCTGCGAGGTTCGGTAGTACTCTCTTTTGAGTTTCATGATCATTATCATTAGTTCCCTCTTCAACAGGTGGAGCCAACTCCGGAACAACTTCCGGCGCTGCGCTACTCGCCATACTTTGAAGAGAAGGTTCCACAACCTCTTCGAGTTCTACCTTCCGACTACTCACACCTTTCGCGAGAAACTCTTTCTCTAGAAAGGATCCATTCTTGGCAACAAAAACCTTGCCCTCGGATCTGTGATAGAAGGAATACCCAATAGTTTCTTTAGGGTATCCTATGAAGACGCATTTTTCCGCTTTGGGTTCGAGTTTATCCGGTTGAAGTTTCTTCACATAAACATCGCATCCCCAAACTTTAAGAAATGACAGCTTAGGTTTGTTTCCAAACCACAATTCATACGGTGTCTTTTCAACGGATTTAGATGGTGCCCGATTTAAAGTGAATGCAGCAGTTTCTAGTGCATAACCCCAAAATGACAACGGCAAGTCTGTCAGAGACATCATAGATCGAACCATATCTAATAAAGTACGATTACGACGTTCCGACACACCATATCGCTGTGGTGTTCCGGCAGGTGTGAGTTGTGAAACAATTCCACACTCTTTCATGTGAGTGCTAAACTCGTAACTTAGATACTCACCTCCACGGTCGGACCGTAGAAATTTGATCTTTCTATTACGATGATTTTCCACTTCATTCTGAAATTCCTTGAACTTTTCAAAGGTTTCATACTTGTGTTTCATCAAGTAGATATAACCGTATCTACTCAAATCATCCGTGAAAGTAACAAAATAACGATATCCACCTCGCGCCGACACACTCATTGGACCACATACATCAGAATGTATGATTTCCAATAAATCTGTCGCCCGTTCCATTGAACCGGAAAACGGCGTTCTAGTCATCTTGCCCACAAGGCATGGCTCACATGTATCAAATGATTCATAATCAAGTGATTCCAAAAGTCCATCCGAATGGAGCTTCTTCATGCGTTTAACGCCAATATGACCTAGACGGCAGTGCCACATATATGCGGATATATCATCATTAAGTTTAATCCTTTTAGCATCAACATTATGAATATGTGTAACATTATCATCGAGATCTAATAGAAATAAACCATTCATCATCGGTGCATGACCATAAAAGATTTCATTCATATAAATGGAACAACCATTGTTCTCGGATTTAAATGAATAACCACTTCGCATCAAACACGATCCAGATACAATGTTCATGCTCAGTGCAGGCACCAGATAACATTTATTCAAGTTTATAACTAATCCCGACGGTAAGTGGAGAGGCAGCGTTCCGACGGCGATCACATCAACACTTGATCCATTGCCGACACGCATCTTGACCTCACCCTTTGCTAGCGGTCGCTTGTTCCGCAGCCCCTGATTCGAGTTACAAATATTAGCAACTGAACCGGTATCAAATACCCAGGTGCTACTGCGAGCACTAGTCAAGTACACATCAATAACATGTATATCATATATACCTTTGTTTGCCTTGCCGGCCTTCTTGTCTGCCAGATACTTGGGGCAGTTGCGCTTCCAATGGCCAGTCCCCTTACAATAGTAGCACTCGGAATCAGACTTAGGTCCAACTCGGGGTTTCTTTTCAGGCGCGGCAACCGGCTTGCCGCCCTTACTTCCCTTCCGTTTTTCCTTCTTGTCTTTCTTGAAACCAGTGTTCCTATTGATCATCAACACTTGATGTTCCTTTTTGATCTCCACTTCTGCAGTTTTAAGCATTGACAGAAGCTCGGGGAGAGACTTCTTCATGCCTTGCATATTATAGTTCATCACAAAGCTCTTATAGCTAGGTGGCAGAGACTGCAGAACACGATGGATGCCTAAGTCAATGGGAATCGATATTTCCAAGGACACAAGCTTATCGGCGTAAACCGACATCTTGAGTACATGCTCACTAACGGAGCTGTGCTCTTCCATCATGCAGCTAAAGAACTTTTCTGAAGCATCGTAGCTCTCTACAGCAGCATGTGTGTCGAAAATCATTTTCAACTCACCCATTGTATCAAATGCATTGCCGTTTTCGAAACGCTTTCGAAGTTCCGGCTCTAGCCCATACAATATGCCGCAATGAACTAAGTTGTGGTCCTCCTGACGAGTCTGATAGACATTCTTCTCCTCGTCAGGGGCATCATCAAAAAGGTGGGGGGCCTAACGGCGCTTCTAGCACATATTGCTTTTGTGCAACAGAGAGGAGAATCCTCAAATTCATGGCCTATTCAGTAAAGTTGCTACCGTTCGTTGCTAGTTTCTCTTTCTCCATGAACGCATTGAAATTAAAAACAGGTGGTGCCATCTACAACAGAATTTGTAAAGTTTAGACTAAGTGTATGATAGATCGAGTTCAACTAATCTATATTACGAATGAACTCCCACTCAAAAGCGACATCCCTCATGTCCTTTTGGTGATTACATGAACCAAATCCACTACACCAAGTCCGATCATCACGTGAGTCGGTATAGCTTCAAAGGCGAGCATCAAATGGGCATCATATCAACTATATGACTCATGCTTAACCTTTCGGTCTGTGTTCCGAGGCCATGTCTGTACATGCTAGGCTCGCCAAGTTAGAACCTTAGTATTTGCGTGTGTAACTGTTTTACACCCGAAATATGGTCGTGGATCCAAGAACACCCGATCATCACGTGATGTCTTGGAGCGACGAAAACATAATCGGTGCATACTAAAGGAAGAACACATTCTTATCTTGATATTTAAATGAGGGATCATCTTATTATGCTTAACAAAGCGCTAAACAAGCAATATAAGATGTAATCAAACATCATATGTTTATTAGTGAAATTATATGGTTCCCGCAGATGATCTCTATCATGTGCATCATGGTATGATCACTATCATACCTATATGTGTAAATCCAAGGTCTATGGATTTTACACGCTATGTGTGTTGTAAGAGTATCATCTCATACTTCTACTTACAACACTACCATATCATAACACTAGCCCAGCAACAATCTAAACTAGACGCCTCTAATTTATCCATTGCAAGTTTTACGTGGCTTAGGGCTTTCGAGATAGAACCGTTCTTACCTATGAACATGAACCACAACGAGGATAATCAAATTGTTGACAACTCGCTTGCAAAATAGATATTGACTATAGTAGGAGAGACAGACACCCGCTAGCCACTTATGCAAACTAGTTGCATGTCAAGCGTGGAACAGGTCTCATGTGCGAGGACATGTAAAGTTTGTCCGGGCCGCTTCATCCCACTATGCCACCAATATCCAAAATCACAACAAAGGAGCAACAACATGATCATCATCGCCCACATACTCATATGTGTACTACCCGTGTAAAGTATCTACGCATAGATCCGGCTCTGATACCACTGTAGGGTTCGCAGCATAGAAAACAAAAATTTTCCTACGATGTGAACTATATACCAAGATCCATCTACTAGATACAAACAACGGGCGGATGTATATCCGTAGAGAACATACCCTTGAAGACCAACAAAGCTTAACGAGTTCAACTCGTGGTTGATGTAGACGATCTCTTGCCGATCTCAAGATCGAGAGGAAGTCCTAGCGCCGCAAATCAGCAGCGCATCCGTGCTCGCACACACGTTCGAGGCACCGAGCAACCTCCGCCTCCTCGCTCCAGCGATGCAGCGGAAGCACAACTCTTTCTTGCCGAATAGCCACCGGGAACATGTATCTCGCTAGTCCGAGACCATGGGGGATAAATTCTAGAGGGGGAGAGAGATCCTTCACGAGGAGGTGTGATGTGAGAGGAGGAGAGGGGGGCCTTTTTATAGGGGAGAGGGGGGGCACCCAAGGGGCATGGCGCCCAGCCAAGGGGCTGCCCCCACCTCTTCCACATTCATGTGGGTGGAGCTCCCACTCAAAATGAAAAGCCTCCACTCCCATTAAAAAGCCTCCACTCAAAAATCCACTCACATGCATTAAATTTCCACCAAATTTAATGCAAGCTCTCATTTAAATAAAACTCTTTTATTTATTTATTCAGAATTTTGTTAATTACTTTAATTAACAAACATTCACATAAAACCCCTTGCTAGTATTCCATTTCACATGCAGAACCAGTTTCAGCAATTTCAACCGAAACAGTTTCGGTGTCTAGTGAAATAAATTCCTGCGCTTTCCTTTTCTTTTCGGCATGAAACTTTTGCTCCAATTGGATGTCGGTGTCTCTTAAGTGTGTCACCCTACGGTTCGTGAATAATGCGGACATGATCGAGACCCCTCTCGGATCAATAATCAGAAGCGGGATCTGGAGACCCATACTGACTCCCACACATTCAACGATGACTTTCTTGTGATCGTCGGAACCTTTTATGCTAGTATCTTAATCCCTTTGTTTCACGATATATTACATGTCCGAGATTCGATCATCGGTATCTCCATACCTAGTTTGATCTCGTTACCGACATGCACTCTTTTCTCGTTCCCGTGATATAACATTCTAGTGATCAAATCACTTGCTTGCAAGCTAATCAATGTGATATCACCGAGAGGGCCCAGAGTATATCTATCCGTCATCGGGATGAACAAATTCCACTCTTGATCCATGAGCCTCAACATAACACTTTATTAGTTCTGAATCCATCTTTATAATCACCCTGTTACGGTGTAACGTTTGATGTTATCAAGAAACTCTTCCGGTGTTAGTGATTGACATGATCTCATGGTCTAAGGATTAGGATCACTTCGTAAGTTGTTATAGCAATATAAACTCAATGACTTTGATCGTAATGCTATACTTCGGATGAGTGTTCATCACATCATTACACTAATGTTGTGATCCCGTTATTAACAACATCCAATGTCCATGATCAGGAAACCTTGATCATCTTGTTAATCAACGAGCTAGTTTATGAGAGAGGCATAACTAGGAACTTTCTGTTTGTTTATTAAACACACATGTATTAACGTTTCCGTATTAATACAATTATAGCATGCAAAATAAACATCTATCATATACTTGGAATACACATAATAAACACTTTATTATTGCCTCTCAGGGCATATTCCCTTCAGATGAACAAGGTGTTCATGGAATTTCTTGATAAGTTTGTTGTCGTTTTCATCGATGACATTTTGATCTACTCCAAGAGCAAAGAAGAGCATGAAGGACATTTACGTTTGATACTTGAGAAGCTTAGAGAGCATAAGTTGTATGCCAAATTCAGCAAGTGCGAATTTTGGTTAAATGAAGTTGGATTTCTTGGACACTTTGTGTCAGGAGATGGTGTAGCAGTTGATCCTGCTAAAGTTTCAGGTGTAACTGAATGCGAATCTCCTAAGTCAGTAAAAGAGGTTCGTAGTTTCCTTGGCTTGGCAGGATACTACAGAAGATTTATTGAGAATTCCTCCAAGGTAGCAAAACCCATGACAGAATTGCTAAAGAAAGATAAGAAGTTTGCTTGGTCTGAAGGTTGTGAACTCAGTTTTCAAGAATTGAAGAAGAGACTAGTGACAACACTAGTCTTATGTTTGCCAGATTTGGAGAAATATTTCCAAGTATATTGTGATGCATCTCATCATGGATTAGGTGCAGTACTTATGCAAGAAGGGAAAGTTGTGGCTTATTCCTCGAGACAACTCAAAACTCATGAGGTAAACTACCCTACTCATGATTTACAGTTAGCCTCTGTTGTCCATGCACTCAAAACATGGAGACATTATCTTTTGGGAAAGCGATGTGAAGTGTTCCCAATCACAAGAGTTTGAAGTATATCTTCACACAGAAAGAAATTAAATGAGACAAAGAAGATGGCTAGAACTCATCAAGGACTAAGACTTGAGTTTGCAATACCACCCCGGTAAAGCAAATGTTGTAGCGGATGCGCTAAGCCGTAAGGTTTTTGTGAATGGCCATACTAAGGGAGAATTTCCAGATGATCTGTGTGCCCAATTTAGAGATCTCAGATTGGACATTGTGCCTGAGGGACATCTCATGTCTTTGCATGTTCAACCCACTTTGTTGGACAAGATCAAAGAAGCCCAAAAGGCAGATAAGGAAATTGAAGAGATTATGGAAAAGATTGGCAAGGGAAAAGCCAAAGGATTCCATGAAGACGAACAGGGTACTTTATGGCATGGAAAACGTATCTGTGTTCCATAAGATCCGGAGCTTCGGAAACTGATTTTACAATAAGCACACAACTCACCGTATTCCATTCATCCGGGTAACACCAAAATGTACATGGATATGAAGGAAAGATTTTGGTGGAATAATCTCAAAAAGGACATCGCCGAACATATTGCTTTGTGTGATGTATGTACTAGAGTGAAAGCATAACATCAGAAACCAGCAGGATTGTTACAACCACTACCTATTCCTGATTGGAAGTGGGACAAGATTTGCATGGATTTCATCACCGGATTTCCGAGGACCAGGTCAGAATATGATTCTATTTGGGTAGTAGTGGATCGCCTAACTAAAGTGGCTCATTTCATACCCGTGAAGACAACTTATACAAGTGCTAAGTTAGCCAAGATCTATATGAGTATAATTGTATGTCTACATGGAGTACCCAAGAGTATTGTGTCTGATAGGGGAACTCATTTCACTTCTCATTTTTGGAGGCAACTACATGAATCATTGGGAACGAGGTTGGAATTCAGCACTGCATTTCATCCTCAAAGTGATGGATAAACAGAAAGGACTAATCAGATTCTTTAAGATATGTTGAGAGCATGTGCTCTAGACTATGGAGCCAGTTGGGATGAAAGTCTGCCTTACGCAGAATTCTCTTACAATAACAGCTATCAAGCCAGTATTGAGATGGCACCATTTGAGTTTCTCTATGGGAGAAAGTGTACCACCCCATTGCTATGGAATGGTGTGGGAGAAAGAAGTTTGTTCAGACCAGAACTAATCAAAGAGGCTAAAGAGAAAGTCAAGCTAGTCAAAGACAGATTGAAGATAGCACGGTCCCGACAGAAGAGCTACACAGATCCTAAGCGTAGAGAAGTCACCTATGAAGTAGGTGACATAGCTTATCTTAGAGTGTCACCACTTCGTGGAGTGAAGAGGTTTGGTGTCAAAGGAAAGTTGGCCCCAAGGTATGTTGGACCATTCAAGATTCTGAGTCGTAAAGGAGAAGTAGCTTATGAGATTGAATTGCCAGAGTCTTTGTCAGCTGTTCATAATGTGTTTCATGTAAGTCATCTTAAGAAATGTCATCCAGAAATGGAAGAGACTTCTTTGAAGGGTACTATACCTTGGAAGAGGTTCAATTGGAGAGTGACCTCACTTATGAGGAGAAACCTATCAAGATTCTTGAAACATCAGAACGGGTTACATGAACTAAGACTATCAAATTCTGCAAAGTGCAATGGAACCATCATTCCGAAGAAGAAGCAACATGGGAAAGAGAAGATGATCTTCGGAAAGACCACCCTCACCTATTTGCTAGCCAACCCGAATCTCGAGGGCGAGATTCACCTTAAGGGGGTTAGATTTGTAACATCTCTAAAATCATGTTTCAAAACTCATGCATATCATCCATGCATCGATGAATCATTTAGGGTTTCATCTCAAAATCTTTTAAAAAACAGGAGCATATGTTGCTCATTATTTTACGTATGAATACTCTAGCCTTTATGATACTTGCTAATGAGAAAGGTACTAATATCCATTAAGTAATGTTTTGAGTTCAAACTTAAGTGATTTCAAAAGCTTGAGCCAAGTTTCAAAACAAAGTATGAAATAAAACCAAGTTTATGCCTATTATTATATCTTCTAAAGTCTTGGTTTTATTTTATTTTTCAAATGACCCAAGTAGGTTTGAGTGAACAGAAGTGTTTGACACATATTTGAGTACAAATTACACTGTACAAAAAGCTGGAGAAGGTTTGAATTCCAACTGAATTGAAATGGAGTTTGAAAACCAATTCTAGAAAACCAATCAGAAAAAGAAAAGGAGTAAAGAGGAAAAAATAAGCAAACAGCCAATCTGGCCCAACCCAGCCCACTCGACCCAGCTAGCCCAGCAACCCCTCTCCCGCGAATCGTTTTCTTTCACTCGCACCCGAACCCATTGAGTCGCTGACTGTCTGGACCCACCCCCACTCCTTATCTCTCGCTGACAACCACGGCCCACACGACTATCGTCGTCTCCACCCAGCGACCAGTTCATCCCAAAAATTACGCCGGGTGTTTCCTGTTTAATTCGCGGCGTCAATTCCCGTTCAATGACTGAGTGATTCACGCCCCCGTCTCGCCTACTTAAACACCATGCTACCCTCCTCCTTTTCCCCCAAACCACACCTCACCGGAGCCACCAGGCTACACAAATTTCTCTCTGGACGCCCACTGCTCCGACGAGTTCGTCGTCAAATTCCGATGAGCACCGTGCTCCCCTCTGCCTATGATTTGTACTGGTTTGTTATGCATCTCCGTGCGCACCTACTGACACTCTCTGTTTGCTCGTGTGTGATCTGTAGCCTCGACAACGTCAACGACTGAGCTCCGCCACCCTCTGCTCGAACTCCGGCGACCGTTCCCTGTAAGTCCCCGCTTCCCCTCTTCCTCTGTTTGATACGCATGAGATCCCCAGTGTCCTGCGCGTCTAACGGCACCCTTGTCTCGTCTTAGCGTGGCCCAGAACGTCGACTCCGTCGCCAACAGAGAACACCGCCGCCAGGGACTTCTCCGACGAGCAATCCGCGACAACTCCGAGCGCCCCTTCGCCAACCGTGCACACGTTGAGCATCTCCTCGTCGCAGCGAATCTGGTAAGCATCCTCCCACCTCCCCGGGCGACCTAGTTCGCCGGCTCCGCCGCTGACAGAGCACGCCGCCGCCTATCGCCGCCGCTAGCGCCGCCACTTGATGGTCAGATGCTTAGGGCCGTTAGATTTAGATCCAGTGGATGCGATAGATCATAGCCGAAGGGGTAAGTTTAGATCTGTGCCGCACGTTTTAGTTAGATCAACGGTTCGCAGACGCAGTCCAGCGCGAAGCGGTACCAGCCAATCAGACGCTGCCGCGTGGCCAGTTCTTTGATTTAAAATCAGATTTTATATCTATTAGATGTTTAAACTTGTTTAATTCATAACCTTTGATTTCCACGTCCAAATTTGATGAATTTTATATCAATGGAATCAGGAGAGAAAGCCCTTTCCATATATGCAATGTGTTTAATGTTTTGTTTCTGTTAAAATGGTTATTTTTACAGAAACATGTGTAGGCCTATTTTGTGTATAACAAATATTTGGGAAATGTTTTAATGTTCAAATAAAGGTTGTTTGGCAAGTTTTGAACTTGTTTATGAATCAGTACTGTGCACTTGTCTTGTTGAGTATAGAAAATCATCACAATCATATTGCATGCATCCATATATTTTTGCTTGTATTTATTTTGTATGTGATTGGGTGCTATCATTTTATGTGTAGATTTTGGTGCAAATAGTGATTGTGATTGTGATGATTGTAGCTACTCTCCAAACTACCAAGGCAAGTGGTGCTTCATGATTTTATTCCTATGATTTCAAATATGCATTAGAAATATTTTGCTAGACTTGCATGGATATTTTTTATCTATATGCTATGCTTGGGAAATCCTAGTAGTTGTAGAATTGCTAGAAATTTCAAAGTTAAGATGCTTATCTATGCCATGCTTAGCCTAGATAGTAGCAACCAAGGGTGGTTATACATATATGCTATGATAAAATATTTCTAAGTCTTTGGACTTGTGTTTTATTTAATAAAACAACTAAGTGAATGAATCACCTGGGTGGAATGGAAGGAATGGTTTATGTTGAGTGGTTACACAAGGCCCATTTCCATGGTTTACCTTGTGTATCTCACTTGTGGAAAGCCACCCAGGAACAAAGGGATTTGAGAGGCCAAATGTTAAGAAGCTTCTAGTGCAGCCACTTGGCAATATGGGCTCTGCCTGGATCACATAGGTTGCAATAACTTAGCCATTTGGACAGTTGGTGGTAGTGGGATGATAGGTTGGAACGCGTCCATTTGGTCTAAGGGAAGGCTTCTGAAAGGTCATGTCTTGGTGAAAATCAAGTCTTGTGGGGAAAGTGCACAACCTCTGCAGATGGAAGAATCTAAGTACTTAGCCATGTCCCTGGTATTGGACAACTTGAGCATCAAGACATGGAAGCTATCAAGAATATCCTCATCCCAATTCCTAAGTAAAAACTTGTGGTTAAACAAGGGTGAAGGACCCCAATGTCTATTGGTGGTTCCTTGGGAAAGATTTTGATAAAGAAAAACTTAGTGTTTTCAACTAATAGGCAAAACCTATTTTGAGCAAAGCAAGCCTAAGCTACACTTAGACAAAATGCATATAGTGTTTAGACTACCAATATTCTACTACGGTATCACTTCCCAATACTATTCCAATGTATTGACCCACTGTGGCTGTAACTTGTGATGTTGCAGGTTATTCTGATGATGATTAGGAGTCATGAGTCTACACTCAACATGCTTGCCTGTGGCACATGAAGATGAAGACTTATTTTTCATATTATATATTTGAACTCTTGTATTAGGCATGTGGCCATGGAGTTTGTAAAAGACTATGTTTGTCTCAGGAATGATATGTAATAATGACCTTTGTTTTTGTGTACTTCATCTTAAACTGTGGATGCTAGCATTGATCCAGGGACTAGCATTGCAATCACAGGGATCCTTTCCTTTACAAAGGAGGTATCTTACAAAAACTGAGCTCAGTAAACATGTCCACAGGTTTATGGAGTGAAGTGTCGATAAAAGAATACATACAAGAAGCACCACACTTACTAATGCACAACTCATAGAAGAAAGTAACTCACCATTATATAACTTAGCTTGTAACAAGTATAGGAGTCACAATAAAGATGCATAAAGATAAATCATAATTGGGATTGGCAAACTTTGTTCTTGGTCAGAGAATAGTTGGCAAATAGTTTTCAAAAGCTTTTGTAGAAGTTTACAATAGGAGTACTCTTTGCTCAAACATAAAAGGTTTTTCACAATGATAGCTTTCAAAATAATACTCATTAGATAAGAGTCTTGTGCAAACAAGGAAGATAAAGAACATGATTGAATAAATCATCATATTAATGCTTGAAACACAACAACTCAAATGCTTGCTGGAGATAGAGAGCAATAGGTTTACTGAATCAACTTAGAAGTAGAAGAAAGGCCCTTGATAGAGGTAAGTAGGGATTTCAAGTTCATAAAGAGCTTCCAAAAGATTATGGTACTTGCTAGCTTTGAGCTCTCATTGCCCCTATCATAAGCATCTTGAGGTGATTAAGGTTAAAGTGAACAAAGATGGAGTATATGCTTGACGAAATATAAGTTGGCCATCTCATGTCCCTTGAGTGCGAGGGCCGATCCTCATGCTACTCAACTTTAGTTACTGGTAAGTTCTTGTCATTGTAAGTACATGTGTATCATAGAGAACCGCCAATGTGGTACCCCTTGCACATGATACATGAGCTATCCCATAATCAAAATGACAAGGCAAGCAGACAGTGAGCATCTCAGCAATCTTCTTATTTGCCATGGGAAAATGGCGCTTTTTTCTCTCTTTCCTCTTTTCAATATGTCTCTCTTTTTTTTATAAGAAGAAAGCTTCATAGATTGCTCATTATGGTGATGCTGCAAGTTTCCACCATGATTAGGCATGGCTTAGGCTAGCGGCCCAGGCATTTCTCTAACACACATACATAACTCCATGGACTTACAAGCTCCCCTTTTATTTCACATCGACGACATCTGCAAACAAAAAGAGCATAATATCAACTGGATATGTATCCATAAGTGTTGAAAGCGTTCCCCGTGACAGCATGGTTCTGCTAATCCCAACGTATAGATGCAAGCATATAAAACTTCGATGACACAATGGTTCAAGTTTATTAGGGGGAAGAAAATAAGGTGTGCCATCAAGTTCGTGAGAGATTTACTAACTAGTTTTCACATAACAAAATAATTTTTAATTCAAAAGATAGATGAAGCTTGAGAATTTTCTTGGAATAGCAATAATGCTAATAGGTAGATATGGTGGACACAAATGGCACATGCTTTGGTTTAAAGGGTTGGATGCCTAAGAAGGCCCTCTCAGTACAGGTTTTTTGCTAGCAAGGCTAGGTAGCAAGCAAAAGAGTTGAAGGAAACAAGCAAACCTACAAGTGATAAAGCCAAACATGCAATCTTCCTTGAAGACACAAAAGATCTTAAATAAAGAATACTAAGCTTATGAGCCAATCAACAAAGAAAATAAATGATACAAAATACTTGTAGGCTTTTTCTCTTTTCCTTTCAAACCTCAAAAAATGTTGCTACTGACGAGAGATCTACTTGCCAAAACCAATTTATATCTACTTGATGCTCCCAAAGTGATACCAATACTGATCAACAAGATCAATCATATAATAGAGATCACAAACTAAAATAAGAAGTGCAAAAAGTAAAAGATGAGACTTCTCATTAATATTCCATAAAGGCACTCACACCAAGGGATACATAGATAACCAACTAAAGGAGAGATACTTCCATATGCAAAACAACCTATAAGATAACTTCTCTACCCAAGATATGAATCTACTAAAAAGGTAAAAAGATAAAAGATAATGATGTGATACTGCGGCACTCCCCCAAGCTTGGAACAAGCCAAGGGGATGCCAAACCTGATGACGAATTACTCCTTCGGTGGTGGTGGTGTTCCCTTGTTTAGGGTAAGAAAACCCTCCAGCATCTTATGAAGCATGTTATTATCCTCTTGAAGTATATCCACCTTCATCCTCAAAGCACGGTACTTATCACAAAACTCATCAGTGGTTCAAAGGGCTTCCACTGCCTTAGGGAAGGAGCTGAAGTCTGGAACGGAGGCCATAATCCCCTGCATGTTACGAGAAAATCACGTCCAGTGTTATTTGCTCCTAGAAAAGTAGGTTTCCTTGCCCTTGACCCTGCGGCGGTTTGTTCCTTAATGCTTGTTGACATGTTCTTTACTTCCTCCTCGACGCTCCAATCCATGGCCTCGCGCCTGGTAGCGATCATTTCTTCTTCCACGGGCTTGTTGCCTTTGTTGTTGGCGGAGACCATGGTGCTCTAAACTTGAGAGTATTTCCTGAAAGAAATAGATCGAAACAGAAACACGAGGAGAACACGATATACGAACCTCGAGGGATCCGGGGGTTATATATTACAAAGTTTCAATGCATAAGGAAGGTACTATGTGAAAACGAGGCGGAGACAGACTCCAGGGGGCTCACACCCCCTGTAGGTGTGGCCATCTAGGGCCCGCGCCTAGGGCGGGTGTGGCCCACCTGGCCTCTGTTTCCTCCTCTGTTTCATCTCGTAACCTTCTGTATGTAATAAAAACATCAAAAATATAAAAAGATAAGATTTTCACAAACCTTCTATTTTCACCACTTTTTACCTATTCAAAGACGGACTCTCCAGATTCTGGAGTTTGATTTTTAATAAATTCTTCCGGAGTTACCATTTGAATAATATCAACGTCTTCATTGTAAGAATTTCCAGAACTATAATGTTTGATCCTTTGACCATTCACTACATGTGTATGTTGTCCCTCAAGGAGGATATTTTAATAGCCCCTGAACGATACACCTCCTCAATAACAAAAGGTCCTTCCCATTTTGAGAGTAGTTTCCCTGCAAAAAATCTGAGACGAGACCTATATATAAGAACTTTCTCACCAACATGGAACTCCCTTTTTAGAATTCTCCTATCATGCCATATTTTTACCTTTTCCTTAAAGAGTCTAGCATTTTCATAAGCTTCACTTCTCCACTAATCTAAGGTACTCAAGTTAAGCAATCTTTTTTCACCAGCAAGTTTAAAATCTCTATTCAGTTCTTTCACTGCCCAATAAGCTTTGTGTTCTAATTCTACAGGCAACAAGCTTTCCCATAAACCATTTTGTAAGGAGACATTCCCATAGGATTTTTATAAGCAGTTCCATAAGCCCATAAAGCGTCATTCAACTTTTTAGCCCAATTCTTCCTAGATCTATTAACAGTCTTCTGCAAGATAGATTTAATTTATCTATTGGAAAGTTATACTTGCCCACTGGTTTGGGGGTGATAAGCTGAAGCAATTCTATGGTTAACATCATATTTAGCAAGAGTCTTCCTAAAACCACCATGGATAAAATGAGAACCTCCATCAGTCATGAGATATCTAGGCACACCAAACCTTGGAAAAGTAACATATTTAAGCATTTTTAAAGAGGTCTTACCATCGGCGTTGTTTGTGGGTATGGCTTCTACCCACTTTGTAACATAGTCAATAGCAACAAGAATATGAGTATACCCTTTTGAAGGAGGAAAAGGACCCATAAAGTCAAATCCCCAACAATCAAAAGGTTCAATAACAAGATAATAATTCATAGGCATTTCATTGCGTCTAGAAATGTTACCAACTCTTTGACATTCATCACATGATAAAATAAACTTGCATCCTTGAAAAGAGTAGGCCAATAAAATCCAGATTGTAAATTTTTTTGTGCAGTTCTATCCCCAGCATGATGTCCTCCATAAGCACCGCCATGACATTTTCTCAATATATCTTGTTGTTCATACTCTGGAACACATCTTCGCATAATACCATTGATACCCACAAGTGTAGGGGATCGCAACAGTCTTCACGGGTAGTATTACCCAATTTATTGATTCGACACAAGGGGAGCCAAAGAATACTTGCAAGCCTTAATGACTGAGTTGTCAATTCAGCTGCACTTGGAAATAGTTCTTGCTCGCACAAGTTTATCAGTAACAACAGTTTGGTAGTAGCAACAGCAGAGCAATAGCAGCAGTGAAATAGGAGCAATAGTAACAGTAACAGTAACAATGCGATTCGAGTGCGGTAGGCATAGGTATGAATGGACGGGCGTTGCATGGACGATTATAAACATGTAACTTAAAGATCTAGGGCATTGTAGATAAATAATAACAAGCATCCAAGCACTAAACAATCCTAGGCATGTGCTCCAAATATAGTCATACGTGCTCGCAATGAGAACTTTCACAATATCTTCTCTCTAGCCAGCCCGTGGCAGGGGGGCCTCTAGGGAACTACTGGCAATTAAGGTGCTCCTTTTAATAGAGCACCAGAGCAAAGCATTAAAACTTCGTGAACACATGTGATCCTCACACCATAGCCATCCCTTCCGGTTGTCCCAATTATTGTCACTTCGGGGCCTTTGGACCCGGACAATTGTATGTGTACACAACTTACAGATAAGATCACAAACAGTACTATCATAATGATTCAATAATAAGTTCAGATATGAGATCATGGTACTCGGGCCCTAGTGAAAAGCATTAAGCACAACAAGTTGCAACAAAGTCAAATAGCACTAATAGAGATACTAGGCACTATGACCTAACAATCTTATTTGATTACATGATAGAACTCATCCAATACCTACCATGTCAAAGCCTACAGCGGGGGATTACTCACTCATGGATGAGGGAAACATTGATGGTTGACGGAGATGCATTGGCGATGACGATGGCGATGATCCTCTCCAAATTCCACGTCCCGGCAGGGTGCCAGAACGGAGTTTCTGGATCTGAATCTTGGTTTCTGGTGGCGGCGGCGGAGCGGAACTTTTTCTAGAAAACTATCGAACCCCCCTCTATTTTTAGGTCGAGAGGCAACTTATAGGAGCAGAGGGAGACCGAGGGAGTGCTTGGGGTGGCTGCACCCCCTAGGCGCGACCAGAGGTGGGCCCGCGCCTGGCAGTGGTGTGGGCCCCCCAGGCCCCTTCTCCGTCTCGTACTCTGGCTCCGTGGATCTTCTGGTGAAATAGGATTTTTGGCATATTTTCCGGGATTTTTCCTAATAGTTGATTTTCTGCACAAAAACTAGACACCAAGGTAATTCTTCTGAAAATAGCGTCAGTCCGTGTTAGTTGTATCCAAATCACACAAGTTTAGAGGAGAAACAATTGAAAAAGTGTTCGGGAAAGTAGATATGTTTTGGACGTATCAACTCCCCCCAAGCTTAGCTTATTGCTTGTCCTCAAGCAATTCAGTTGAAAACTGAGTGGGATAAAAGAACTTTCACGAACACATTTGCTTCATATGATGTATATATTCTCAGCACAGGAGTAGATACTTAAACCATTCATAATAAGAAGTATGCAACCAATTCTACTCAATAGTCATTGCAAGATATGAAGAGAAACCAACTCAATAATAATAAGTAACATGAAACATAAACATAAGCAACATTGCAATGCTCATAGTAAGGTATGATAGAGTGGTATCTCACTTGCCTTTGTTTGTAGAGCACAATATAAATGCCAAGGCACCTCTGAAGTTCACATGAAGACTAGAAGTAAAGATATCAGAGATACAAGCATCAAAGTCATGACATAATTAATCAAGTTTTGAGACAAACATAAGAATGACAACTATGCTCTCAAGAAGGTGCTCATAGAATAAGTGGTGACTTAACAAGGGAGTTAAAAAGTTTTGAAAAGTTTGAAAGGCTTCCATATGCTGAAAGGAAGATACTTATTAGCTTTGAGATCTCATTTCCCCTATCATAGGCATCTTCATATGGTTAAGGTGAAAGTGAGGTCCAGTGTGAGTTATATGCTTGATAGACCATAAACTGGAATTCCCAAGTCCCTTGAGTACGAGGGCCGATCCGCATGCTACTCAAATTTGGTTACCTGTAAGTTCTTGTCATTGTAAATACATGCATATCATAGAGAAAATCCAACAGGGTACCCCTTGCACATGATACAGGAGCTATCCCGTGATAAAAATGACAAGGTAAGCAGACAATGAGCATCTCAGTGATATTTTTATTTACTATGTGCATAGATTTTTATTGAGGATGCTTCATAAATGCTGATTGGTGATGCTGCAAGTTTCCACCATGATTAGGCATGGCTTAGGCTAGCGGCCTAGTCGTTTCTCTAACACAATGTATAGACTCCATGAACTCACAAGCTCCCTGTGGCATCCCGCAAAACCACTACTAGAAAATCGCGTTGAATTTGTGCATTGCATCATCATTACATCATCATGCATATTAATTTTACCTGAAACTATGTTGCGAAAGACTATGGTTTTCCGGAACTAGCCCTCCTTCTATTTCAAATTAAACCCCGGTTGCTTCCGGAATATTTTGTTTGTTCAAAACTATTTACAAAGTCGTCGCAATCAAATAAAATATTAAATTATTTTTAATAGGGGCAGTCGAACGGGCCGATTGACCCGATCGACCACCCCAGAAAAATATAAACGGTCCGCCCCTTTTTCTGAACCTACCAACTATCCTACCCACACCCCCTGGCCACCTCACTCCCTCCAATAGCCTCTCGCCACCTCAGCTCCCCTCTCCCCTCTACCCAATCCCCACCTGCCACTTGTCCCAGCCCTCTCCCTCTCTCTCTAAGCCCACCCCCACTCAAGCACACACACCACCCCGCGCGCAGCAGTCCAACCTGGCCACTCCCTGCCCCGCCAGCTGGCCCCACCACGCACTCCCAGCCACACACGCACGCCCCGCACCCTGCCCACACCCCGACACCCCCTGGGCCCACCCCTGGCCCCCTGTCCCCGGCCTCCCTCTCCCTCTTTCTTCCTCCCCCGCGCGTGCGCCCCGCTCCCCGTCGGCTCCTCCCCCGTCCGCGCCGCTCCCCTCTCGCCGCCGGCCCCGCTCCCCTCCTGCCGCCGTCGCCGCCATGCGCGCCCAGCCGCCTCCGCCGCTCCCGTCAACCCCCCGCGAGCCGCGCTTCGCCGGCCCCGCACGACCTCCACCCCCGCCGCCGGCGCCTCGCTCCGCCGCGCCGCGCTCGCTCCCTCGCCCGCGTCGCCGCCGTCGCCCCTTCCGCCTCCGCGCCGCCGGCTCGCCTCGCTCCGCCGCTCGGCGCGCGTCCGCCCCTGCCCAACCTCCCTCGCCGCCGGCCCCCTCCCTTCTCCGTTCCCCACCTTTCTGCTCCACCTCTGCTCGCTGGCGCGCGCCGCCCCCTCCGTAGCTCCGGCGACCGCCCCGCCCTGCGGCATCTCCCCCGTGTCCTCCTCCCCCGAGCTCGCCCGCGGGCCGCGCCTCGCCGCCGGCGCGACCGTCCCCGCCAGCTCGTGCCTCCGCGCGCGAGTCCTCCGCCGCGTTCGGCCGCCCCTCCGGCTCCGCCCGGGCTCGCCCACGTCTGCCCGCCGCGCGCCTTCGCCGGCCCTGTCCCGCTCCGGCGCGCCCCAGCGGCCCCTCCGTCATCCTGCTCGCCGCCCGCCACCGCCTCACCTCGCTGGCCCGAGCCGCCCCTGCTCTGGCCCGGCCCCGTCGCGCCTCCTGCAGTCGCCTCACCGACGCCGCCCTGATCCTCGTCTGCAAGCCCAGCGTGCCCCGCGTCCTGCAGGCCCACCGTCGGGAGCCATGTTTTTGTTGGTGACATGCTGTCGTACCTTCGGACAAGTCCACCACATGCTAGGATGAGGAGTGCGACAAGGTCATCCTCGGTGTTCTCGTCAAGTTCTGCCTGCGACCACCGCTTCTGGAACCAATTACACCGGTAATTGAAGCCGGAACGCCAAGGCCTACGTCACGGATCCGAAAGCCCCGAACTCGAGGATCCGCAGCTCGAGTCATGATCGCCTTCCCGGAACGCCAAGACCCGAACCCTGTCGAATCCCTCGAAGTGTCCCGCCAAGATCGTCATCGACAATGGAACCAAGACCGGACCCACGGGATGACATGTTCTTCACCCAAGGGCGGCAAGGCTCTCTTCATGGATTTCGGACCCCGACATCGAACGACAAGATCATCGTCATAGAACCCGAAGGCCACATGTGTGACAAGTACTCCGACCCGGAACCAAGTTCGCCACCGACTAAAGACGGACTACGAGTTCTACTTCACGGTTGCCCAGCGACAAGATCTACTACCCCGATCCGAGACCCTAACTCCGGAGTTCGAGAACGACCCCGTCATAACCCTGGACCCCGAGACCGGACCCTGGACCCTGTCGAACCCCGAACCCCGGAAACCCAAGATCTGCCGAACCCTAAATGTGTGACCCTTTTCCTCGATACCCTATTTATATAACATAACACAACTTGTCGCACATTAATTGGTCATGCATGCATACATTCATGTGGTTTGGGGGCCTTATGCCGATTCACCTAATAATTAAATATGGGGCCCATATGCGGGCAAATCTAGTCTCATATCGGCCTCATTTAAATTTGTGTAGCGAACTCGGAGCTATTATTTGCCATGTTAATACCACATTTAAAATGCGGGGTTTCTAAATGACACGAACCACCTAATTAATTGTCGGGACCCCGGTTCCGCCTAATCTGACCTAATTGCATTGCACCCTTGCCATGCCATGCATCATACATGCATCATGCCGATCTTCTGCCGTTGTATTAAATATTGCATCCGGTGTTTCTTCTAGTGTTTTGCTTCTTCGCGGATAAGGCCGTTGAGTTGATGTGAGCTTCGCCCCGATCTTCGGTTGAACCTTCGACAAAGTTTTCAGGCGAGCATCTCCCCCTTTCTACCTATCTTACTTTTATAGTATTTATTCCCTCCTGTTGATCTATTGCTATCTGTGTTGCGATGCTCTAGTTTCCGTACCCGTGATATCCCTTGCAGCCCTATATTGCCTCGGACACATCCTATTACCTGTTGTTTGGTAGATAGTTGGACTTGCGTGTCGTAGTCGCTTGCTCAAGTGCTGTTGTGTGTCGTCATATGCCACAGTTGTTGATGTATTGCCGCATGTTGATGATGGAGTTGATCATAGTTTTACTTATTGTTCACTTTAATTCCTGTTTAACAACTAAAATTGAAATAAGCAGAGGCATCGGTGGGTGATAGATAATATTTGGTTTCCAAACGCCCACTTGTGTCCCGTAAGACCCCGAGTACTTGATACCTGTTCCTTGATTTATCGCGCTATCCACATCCGGGAGGTATATGGGACCCCCCTGAGCCAGAGCTTGATTCAGTCTTATTTCTTGGGGCCACAAACTAGTTTGAGGTTTTATTTACGATCATGTACTTATGCCATGCTACTTATGTATTTACGATTGTGCGAGGAGCACACTGTACTGTTTAGGATCGTGGCACGATTCCGCGGTGTCGACAAGCCCAGTTTTGGGTTCCCATCGTTCACAGCCGTCCCCACAACCTTGAGTCCGTCTCGGAGCTTGCTTACTTCGTTGCGGGTGTACTTCAAGGGGTGGCCCCCTGAAATATTTCTGAATCCTGTGATTGTTCAGTCGTGAAAGCCTCGTTGGGTTTTGATTTGGTTTTTCCGAGGTTGATCGAGCGTGTGTTGCTATTGGTGCACCCCGGCCGGGTAAAACTTTCTGAAAGCCGTGTCCGCGGATATGGACGACTTGGAGCACAGTATCTCGATCATAGACAAGCATAACTAAAGTTTATTGCTATAAATTTGACTTTATAATGACTAGTAATCAGCTTCACTATAATGGAATGGCTAATTAATACTGCCCACAACTGCTTGTTTGGAGTGTCGCTTGCGACCATTGTACCTGACTAGTAAGTATTGCAACTACAATGAAATGGCTGAATAAAAGTACCAACAACTGCTGGGTTTCGGGATTACATCATGCTATCTGTATATGATTAGTAATTGCTGCAACTACAACGGAATGATTAACTAAAAGGGCCCACTGCTTATTTTATCAGGACGACTATCTTTAACCTGACTAGTAATTGCTGCAACGATAACCGAATAAATAAAACTGCCAACTGTGTGAGTTCCTCGGTTGACTTCCTCGTTGGTCTCGAGGGGAAAACACCAGGATGGGTTTTGTTTGGTGTTAGCTTCAGGTTGGATCCGGATAGGTCATTCTCACCCCTCTCTGATAACCGCCCGTTGTATCGAGTCTCTATAGGTTGTTTAGTGCATGCTGCCGCTGCCGCTTCAGTCCACCATACCTATGTAGGCGAGGACCGCCGAATTCTAGCCTCGCCGTGTACTGGCCTCAGTACTGACGCTCCTCTTTTTCCTTTGCCCTTTGTCGGCACCCCTTTTGTTTAAGCAGGTTTTGGGATCGACGTCGTTAGCAGGGTTACCCTTCCGGCTTGGCCTGGGCAGGGTTATGGACGCCATTGGTTATTCTTCAGGGCTCTTAGCCCCATTTGCATCTTGTCCGTAGTCGGACGCTTGATCATTTTCAAGGTGATTTGGATCTTTGTACATTATATTTGTATTCTTGACTCATGGAGTCGCCGTTATATATATATCTGTTCTGTGGGTCCCATCGAGGACTGTTGTGTAATGTTATTACTTCGTTTTCCACCCGCACGAAAGTGCCTGGTGGGCACCTTTGAATCGTTTCTATGAGGGTTTGGCGGGAATCGCTGAAACTTGCATAGGTCCGATTCTGAGGGTGTTACAGAGTGGTATCAGAGCTCAGCAGTTGCGATACCCCACAAGTCCAGCCTGTAGGATAACCTAGCTAACGGCCGAAGTAGAGTGTCAAAACTATTTTGGAAAATCGGTTGGATAGATCTGATTAGGTCTGATTTTACTCCTTACCCCTTTGCTATTCCTCTCTTACCTCTGCGTGTTTTGAATCCGCTCTCTTCTCTCTCTCTTCGAGTCCAGGATTTCTCGTGGTTGGGTTCCGTCGTACCTCCAGGGTTTCGCTTCCTTCTTTTGGTAACGGTGTGTCTACATCCGGTGTTCATGCTGTCCGAGGAATCCTTTATCTGCGGTACCATTCTTTGTTCCTTGTTTGTGTTTTCCGGTGTTTTCCGACGCGACGACATCATCTACGCCAGATCCGATGCAGAGTCTGCATCACTCCTTGTTTCTGAACCTCGCTTGTCGAGATCTTCAGTCTGATTCCGAGAATGGTTGCACTCTTTTCTACTGATTGTGCGGAGTAATAGTTTGGGTGCGTGATGGATTGGCCCCCATGTCGACTACCCCTTCTATTCGCTTTTGTACATTGAAGTGAACGAGAATGCATCGGTTCCCCTTTCCGGAAGTTAGAGGTGGCTTTATTTGTTGATACCTCTACCTCCGACCTTTTGCTCCGGAGTGTTCTCCCGACGATCACGGACAACGACCTCTTGTTAGTGGTGTCGCGAGGATCTACACGAAGCGAGAAGATGCAGATCGCCGACCTTCTTTCCGGTACCATGAGGCGGATCTCGAGGGCGAGATCCATTGTTAGTGGTGTCGAATTGTGGCATCCCGCAAAACCACTACTAGAAAATCGCGTTGAATTTGTGCATTGCATCATCATTACATCATCATGCATATTAATTTTACCTGAAACTATGTTGCGAAAGACTATGGTTTTCCGGAACTAGCCCTCCTTCTATTTCAAATTAAACCCCGGTTGCTTCCAGAATATTTTGTTTGTTCAAAACTATTTACAAAGTCGTCGCAATCAAATAAAATATTAAATTATTTTTAATAGGGGCAGTCGAACGGGCCGATTGACCCGATCGACCACCCTAGAAAAATATAAACGGTCCGCCCCTTTTTCTGAACCTACCAACTATCCTACCCACACCCCCTGGCCACCTCACTCCCTCCAATAGCCTCTCGCCACCTCAGCTCCCCTCTCCCCTCTACCCAATCCCCACCTGCCACTTGTCCCAGCCCTCTCCCTCTCTCTCTAAGCCCACCCCCACTCAAGCACACACACCACCCCGCGCGCAGCAGTCCAACCTGGCCACTCCCTGCCCCGCCAGCTGGCCCCACCACGCACTCCCAGCCACACACGCACGCCCCGCACCCTGCCCACACCCCGACACCCCCTGGGCCCACCCCTGGCCCCCTGTCCCCGGCCTCCCTCTCCCTCTTTCTTCCTCCCTCGCGCGTGCGCCCCGCTCCCCGTCGGCTCCTCCCCCGTCCGCGCCGCTCCCCTCTCGCCGCCGGCCCCGCTCCCCTCCTTCCGCCGTCGCCGCCATGCGCGCCCAGCCGCCTCCGCCGCTCCCGTCAATCCCCCGCGAGCCGCGCTTCGCCGGCCCCGCACGACCTCCACCCCCGCCGCCGGCGCCTCGCTCCTCCGCGCCGCGCTCGCTCCCTCGCCCGCGTCGCCGCCATCGCCCCTTCCGCCTCCGCGCCCCCGGCTCGCCTCGCTCCGCCGCTCGGCGCGCGTCCGCCCCTGCCCAACCTCACTCGCCGCCGGCCCCCTCCCTTCTCCGTTCCCCGCCTTTCCGCTCCACCTCTGCTCGCTGGCGCGCGCCGCCCCCTCCGCAGCTCCGGCGACCGCCCCGCCCCGCGCCGCCCCGCGGCATCTCCCCCGCGTCCTCCTCCCCCGAGCTCGCCCGCGGGCCGCGCCTCGCCGCCGGCGCGACCGTCCCCGCCAGCTCGTGCCTCCGCGCGCGAGTCCTCCGCCGCGTTCGGCCGCCCCTCCGGCTCCGCCCGGGCTCGCCCACGTCTGCCCGCCGCGCGCCTTCGCCGGCCCTGTCCCGCTCCGGCGCGCCCCAGCGGCCCCTCCGTCATCCTGCTCGCCGCCCGCCACCGCCTCACCTCGCTGGCCCGAGCCGCCCCTGCTCTAGCCCGGCCCCGTCGCGCCTCCTGCAGTCGCCTCACCGACGCCGCCCTGATCCTCGTCTGCAAGCCCAGCGTGCCCCGCGTCCTGCAGGCCCACCGTCGGGAGCCATGTTTTTGTTGGTGACATGTTGTCGTACCTTCGGACAAGTCCACCACATGCTAGGATGAGGAGTGCGACAAGGTCATCCTCGGTGTTCTCGTCAAGTTCTGCCTGCGACCACCGCTTCTGGAACCAATTACACCGGTAATTGAAGCCGGAACGCCAAGGCCTACGTCACGGATCCGAAAGCCCCGAACTCGAGGATCCGCAGCTCGAGTCATGATCGCCTTCCCGGAACGCCAAGACCCGAACCCTGTCGAATCCCTCGAAGTGTCCCGCCAAGATCGTCATCGACAATGGAACCAAGACCGGACCCACGGGATGACATGTTCTTCACCCAAGGGCGGCAAGGCTCTCTTCATGGATTTCGGACCCCGACATCGAACGACAAGATCATCGTCATAGAACCCGAAGGCCACATGTGTGACAAGTACTCCGACCCGGAACCAAGTTCGCCACCGACTAAAGACGGACTACGAGTTCTACTTCACGGTTGCCCAGCGACAAGATCTACTACCCCGATCCGAGACCCTAACTCCGGAGTTCGAGAACGACCCCGTCAGAACCCTGGACCCCGAGACCGGACCCTGGACCCTGTCGAACCCCGAACCCCGGAAACCCAAGATCTGCCGAACCCTAAATGTGTGACCCTTTTCCTCGATACCCTATTTATATAACATAACACAACTTGTCGCACATTAATTGGTCATGCATGCATACATTCATGTGGTTTGGGGGCCTTATGCCGATTCACCTAATAATTAAATATGGGGCCCATATGCGGGCAAATCTAGTCTCATATCGGCCTCATTTAAATTTGTGTAGCGAACTCGGAGCTATTATTTGCCATGTTAATACCACATTTAAAATGCGGGGTTTCTAAATGACACGAACCACCTAATTAATTGTCGGGACCCCGGTTCCGCCTAATCTGACCTAATTGCATTGCACCCTTGCCATGCCATGCATCATACATGCATCATGCCGATCTTCTGCCGTTGTATTAAATATTGCATCCGGTGTTTCTTCTAGTGTTTTGCTTCTTCGCGGATAAGGCCGTTGAGTTGATGTGAGCTTCGCCCCGATCTTCTGTTGAACCTTCGACAAAGTTTTCAGGCGAGCATCTCCCCCTTTCTACCTATCTTACTTTTATAGTATTTATTCCCTCCTGTTGATCTATTGCTATCTGTGTTGCGATGCTCTAGTTTCCGTACCCGTGATATCCCTTGTAGCCCTATATTGCCTCGGACACATCCTATTACCTGTTGTTTGGTAGATAGTTGGACTTGCGTGTCGTAGTCGCTTGCTCAAGTGCTGTTGTGTGTCGTCATATGCCACAGTTGTTGATGTATTGCCGCATGTTGATGATGGAGTTGATCATAGTTTTACTTATTGTTCACTTTAATTCATGTTTAACAACTAAAATTGAAATAAGCAGAGGCATCGGTGGGTGATAGATAATATTTGGTTTCCGAACGCCCACTTGTGTCCCGTAAGACCCCGAGTACTTGATACCTGTTCCTTGATTTATCGCGCTATCCACATCCGGGAGGTATATGGGACCCCCCTGAGCCAGAGCTTGATTCAGTCTTATTTCTTGGGGCCACAAACTAGTTTGAGGTTTTATTTACGATCCTGTACTTATGCCATGCTACTTATGTATTTACGATTGTGCGAGGAGCACACTGTACTGTTTAGGATCGTGGCACGATTCCGCGGTGTCGACAAGCCCAGTTTTGGGTTCCCAGTCGTTCACAGTCATCCCCACAACCTTGAGTCCGTCTCGGAGCTTGCTTACTTCGTTGCGGGTGTACTTCAAGGGGTGGCCCCCTGAAATATTTCTGAATCCTGTGATTGTTCAGTCGTGAAAGCCTCGTTGGGTTTTGATTTGGTTTTTCCGAGGTTGATCGAGCGTGTGTTGCTATTGGTGCACCCCGGCCGGGTAAAACTTTCTGAAAGCCGTGTCCGCGGATATGGACGACTTGGAGCACAGTATCTCGATCATAGACAAGCATAACTAAAGTTTATTGCTATAAATTTGACTTTATAATGACTAGTAATCAGCTTCACTATAATGGAATGGCTAATTAATACTGCCCACAACTGCTTGTTTGGAGTGTCGCTTGCGACCATTGTACCTGACTAGTAAGTATTGCAACTACAACGAAATGGCTGAATAAAAGTACCAACAACTGCTGGGTTTCGGGATTACATCATGCTATATGTATATGATTAGTAATTGCTGCAACTACAACGGAATGATTAACTAAAAGGGCCCACTGCTTATTTTATCAGGACGACTATCTTTAACCTGACTACTAATTGCTGCAACGATAACCGAATAAATAAAACTGCCAACTGTGTGAGTTCCTCGGTTGACTTCCTCGTTGGTCTCGAGGGGAAAACACCAGGATGGGTTTTGTTTGGTGTTAGCTTCAGGTTGGATCCGGATAGGTCATTCTCACCCCTCTCTGATAACCGCCCGTTGTATCGAGTCTCTATAGGTTGTTTAGTGCATGCTGCCGCTACCGCTTCAGTCCACCATACCTATGTAGGCGAGGACCGCCGAATTCTAGCCTCGCCGTGTACTGGCCTCAGTACTGACGCTCCTCTTTTTCCTTTGCCCTTTGTCGGCACTCCTTTTGTTTAAGCAGGTTTTGGGATCGACGCCGTTAGCAGGGTTACCCTTCCGGCTTGGCCTGGGCAGGGTTATGGACGCCATTGGTTATTCTTCAGGGCTCTTAGCCCCATTTGCATCTTGTCCGTAGTCGGACGCTTGATCATTTTCAAGGTGATTTGGATCTTTGTACATTATATTTGTATTCTTGACTCATGGAGTCGCCGTTATATATATATCTGTTCTGTGGGTCCCATCGAGGACTGTTGTGTAATGTTATTACTTCGTTTTCCACCTGCACGAAAGTGCCTGGTGGGCACCTTTGAATCGTTTCTATGCGGGTTTGGCGGGAATCGCTGAAACTTGCATAGGTACGATTCTGAGGGTGTTACACTCCCCTTTTATTTCACATCGTCGACATCCGTAAACAAAAGAGCAAAGTATCAACTGGATAGGATATCCAAAAAGTGTTGAAAGCGTTCCCCATGACAGCACGGTTCTGCTGACTCCTAGCATATAATTTGCAAGCATATAACTTTCATGGACATGTCACAGTGGTTCAGGATTATTAAGTGCAAGAAATAAAGTGTGCCATCAAGTTCATGAGAGCTTTACTAACTAACTTTCTCAAAATAGTCAAATATTTTATTTGGAAGAAAACAAGGCATATAGAATATGCACTGAAATAGCAAATGATGCTAATAGGTAGGTATGGTGGACACAATTGGCAATATTGGTTTTTGGGGAGTTGGAAACACATGTAGAGCTCATACTCAGTGCACGTGAAGGCTAGCAAAAGAGAGGGAACGACAAACGAGAGAGCAATAATTGTCATAATCATGCTTCCAACTAAACAGGACTAATTATGGCATGAAAGTGATACTAGAACTTTGAGGCAAAATAAATCACCGAGGCTTACTAACTATTGTTTAGTCATATGCATGCGTGAGAATGTGCCAAGTCGATTCACATGAAACTTCCAGAGGAGGATATCACAATATCATACCAAAATATGAATAAAACAATGCAAGCAAACATGCATATGACATGCTACAAACTATTAGCCAGCTGGAGCTAATCATAGACAAGCAAGAACTACTAAGCATCCATCAGTAACATACGCCTTACAATGAGCAGACTAAGCATGCTCACAATGATGAGTATATGTACAAAAATGAAAACAAATAGAGTTCGTTACCAGCCTCTTACCATACCTCAAGTTGTCTTAATCTTCATTATTGCCCTTCACTTGTGTGATTTGAATAATAACATGAAACCAAAATCCACTGAGGACGGCTGAACCCTGCAAAGAACTCACAAAACCAAAGAAGAACAACAAATATTTTTGGTGTTTTTGATTTTTCAAACAAGCCAACAAAGCAAAAACAAACCAAACAAAGCAAAATATTTTTGGATTTTTCTTTTAAGGCAAACCAAAGCAAAGAAACAAATAAACAAACCAAGAGAAACAATGAAAATATTTTTGGTATTTTTGTGTTTTAAGAAAGCAGCAACAAAAACCAAAAAAAAGTGAAACAATGGATATACAAAGAACCGACTGAACATGATATATAGATGAGTGTGATGTAGGTGTACCTCCCCCCAAGCTTAGGATTTTGGCCTAAGTGGGGCTCAATAGTGCAGGTAGTAACCCCAAGCTGGTGGGTCATCATAGGAATGATCATAGTCAGGCGCTTGCGAAGAAGAAGAAGAAGAAGAAGAAGAAGAAGACGCGCCCCAATCATAAGAAGGCTGCTGGTATAAAGACTCTCCCAAGTTGGAGGGCTAAACCGAATCATCTTCGGCACCCTCTCCAACATTCTGCTCTTGCTGGGAGAGTGCCGCCACATATGTGTCAAACTCCTCCGTGAGCGACCATCATTGCCTGTTATCAAAATTAAAAAAAGCAGGTGCATGCAAATAAACTATTTTCTCAGTCCTACCCTTTGTCCAACCTTGCTGGGCAAAAGATAATTCATATGGTAAACTTCTCACATTAGCCCCCAAGGAAACAAAACCATGCTGAATCATGGATTCAAGATCAAGCCTCTCTATATGGAACCGGTAATCTGAATGGTGAGGCTCTAAACCATGGAAAGCTAGCAACCTAGAAGCAATGCGACCTCCACAAATTCCTCCCTTCTCGCGGTTGGTGGTGAGATGGTGAGCTATCAAAGCACCCAGTTTATAAGATCTATTCCTATTCAAAGCAGTTGTGATAAAAGCTAGATCAAAAGAAGATAACTTCCTAGCAATCTTTCTAGCAAGAACACACTTGGTAATGAAATAGGCAAAATATCTAATGGTTGGGAACTAAATGTTCTGAATTTTACCACTTTCCTTTGAGAAGTCGAAACCTTGGCAAATCTCAGCATATAAATCCATAAGTGACTTGGGTCTCTCCTTGATCTTCTCACAAGATCCCCACTGAGGTACTCTAATTGCTGCATAGAAATCAGCAAAAGGCAGGTTGACAGGTATATTGTATATTTGGTAATGGACCATGGGATTAGATGTAGACCAAGTGAACCGGAAGTCCTTCACAAAATTCATGGTTAGATTAACAAATTGAAATGGTTCACCTTCAACAAAGTGTTCCAACCCTCCATTGGCAATCAAAGTTTGGAAATCCTGGGAGATTCCTGCAGTTCTCATGAATTCATGGCATGGATATATGGAAGGGAAGACTGCTTCCTCACGATGAACCTTCATTGGCTCAGGCACCATCAAGTCATATTGATTCAATGGATAATCACTCATCTTCCTTGCTGTAATTTTTAGACAAACATCAAACCAAGTGATTTCCAAGTTAATAAATGATGAGCAGCTACTATAGGAACTTGCTAGAGGGCTACACATGCATCAAAATGAAATCTCTAAGCATAGAACAAGCATGCAAGCTCACACAACCTGACACCTATAGCAGCAAAATACTCAAGATACAATCTACCAATCAGAAATCTAATTGGACAAGTGGAAGAGGCACAAACCAAGGAGCAATCCCTCCAAAAATCAGCAGCAAAGATGGGATGAGCAAGGAGATCGAAAATCGCGAGCAAGAACAGCAAGAACTCGAGCTTGAGCAAGTTTTCCGATGTTTTTCAGGAGAGAGAAAGAAGATGGCTGTGAGGGGGCACCTTGAAGGGGCCCAGGTGGGCCAGACCCCCCTAGGCGCCACCCACAGGTAGGCCACGCCTACCATGGGTGTGGTGGCCTAGGGTGGCCCCATGGGTCACTTCAGGTGTCCCTCTGCCCCTTTTTTTGAGGAAAATTTATTTTGAATTTTCTGGGATTTTTTGGGAAACTTTATTTTTGGCCAATTTTCAGGGTATGAAAATTGATTTTCTCGCAGAAACAGTTTTTTCGGAAGAAGCAAAAGCAAACCAAAAGCCAAACTACAGGAGATCTAAGACACTCTAACAAGCAAACAACTAACAAAACCAAAGCTATCAAAAGAAGGACAAATACTAGGAAGGAGAAAAAGTAAAAGAAAGCAAGTATAACCCAGTGAAAACATTATTTTGTTCATTGAAATCCTTTTGTTAACAAGGTTAATCAAGTCTTGTTACCAAAACAATATTATATGGAACAAAACTTTGCATTCCACAAGGTGATTATGTTACCTCATACTTGATAGCAATGGTCCCAATCATAATAGTTTCAAAATTTTCTTGTGGAATGGGACAATAAATTTCTCCAACCTTGATGTTCTCAATATTTTCAATGGAGTTCAGGCAATAGCTTCTAGCAACCTTCTTGGGGAAATAAACAGTATGTTCTTTTTCATTAATATTGAATGTTAATTTTCTTTGATTACAATTAATAACAGCACCTGCAGTATTAAGAAAAGGTCTCCCAAGAATAATAGATATATTATCATCTTCAGGCATTTCAAGCACAATAAAATCAGTTAAAACCAAGCAATTATGAGCCACTTGAACATGAACATCCTTACATATACCAACAGAAATAGTAGTTGACTTATCAGCCATTTGCAAAGATATATCAATTGGTATCAACTTTTCTAGCTGGAGTCTCTTGTAGAGAGAAAAAGGCATAACACTAACTCTAGCTCCCAAATCACATAAAGCAGGTCTAACATAATTATTTTAATAGAGCAAGGAATAGTTGGTATACCTAGATCACCAAGTTTCTTTGGAACCTTACCATGGAAGGAGTAATTAGCAAGCAAAGTAGAAATCTCCTCATTAGGAATCTTCCTTTTATTAGAGACAATATCCTTCATATACTTTGAATAAGGAGGCAACTTAATAGCATCAGTCAAAGGAATTTGCAAAAATAAAGGTTTCATCCACTCACAAAACTTGTTATAGTGTTCTTCCTCCTTTTACTTGTGTTTCTTACCTGGAAAAGGCATAGGTTTCTGCACCCAAGGTTCTCTCTCTTTACCATGTTTATTAGCAATAAAATCTTCCTTAGTGTACCTAGTGTTCTTAGTGTGCTTATCAGGTTCTTCCTCAACTTCTCCCTCAGGAGCATCATTTTTATCATTACCACTCTCAGTTTCAGCATCAGAGACAGATATATTATTAGGATCTATAGAAGGTTCAAGGGGTTCCTCAACTACCTTATGTTTCTTTTTCTTTCTCTTATGAGGACTACCACTACTCTCACCTTGTTGAGAATCCTGCTCAATTCTTTTAGGGTGTCCTTCAGGATATAAAGGATCTTAGGTAGCTATACCACTCCTAGTTCTAATTCCATAAGCATGTTTATCTCCTGAGGCATTAACTAGCATATCTTTTTATACCTTAGAAAGTTGATCAAGTTGGGTTTGAACCATTTGAAAGTGTTTACAAAGCATTTTAATATCATTAGAAGTTCTTTCTACAATATCTTTCAACTCTTTAATAGCTCTAGAGTTTTCCAATAAATGATTCCGAACTTGTTTATTAAAATTACCTTGTTTAACAATAAAAATGTCAAGTTCCTCTAAGCATTGATCAGGAGGCTTACCATAAGGAATATCACCTTCATCAAAGTGTTGGAGAGAGTGTACCTCAATAGTGGATGAGTGGGGATTTGGCTTACATAATTCTTCTATAGGAGGTAGATTCTTCACATCTTCAGCTCTAATACCTTTCTCCTTTAGACACTTCTTAGCTTCCTTCATCACTTCATCATTTAATGCAATAACTCTTCTCTTCTTTGGTGTTGGTGTTGGAACTGGTTCAGGAACATCTGGTTCAGGAGTAATAGGCTCAGGTGTATTTAGCTCAGTTGAAGTCCAATCATCATAATTCTTGCTTATCTTAGCCATTAATTCTTCAGCATCTGTAGTTCTTTTCCTGAAAACACAATCAACAAAGCTATCTAGGTAGGTCCTAGAATCATCAGTTAGTCCATTATAATAAATATCAAGAAGCTCATTCTTAGGTAATGGACATCCAGGATGTGCATGAATCAAGGCACAGAACCTTGTCCATGACTCAGGCAATTTCTCTTCTTATCCCTGTTTAAAATAAAAAATTCTCTACTGTTGGGTCTGAAAGAAACAGAGTCAAGATATAAAGTTTTTGCTGCGTCTCCAAAAGGCGACTAGGGTTTCCCGCGCCGCCATGGTGAACGCGAGCAGAGTGGATTCCCAGCCGCGCCCGCTGCGAGAGAGTCCAAGTTGGAGTCGCCCTCGGTCTCCGCCTTCGCGTGCTACCCATACACCGGGCATCGGACGGTCTCCTGCGGTCAGATCGGACCCGGCAGGTGTGAAAGAACCCCCAGATCGGATTGGTTCTCACGTTGGACAAGCCACCCCAAAAACCATGGCGGCGGCTACGGAAGAGGCCCCTGCTCCTATGGCGGAGGAGCGCACGGGCGACAACATGGCGAATGGCCAAGGCGGCGGCGAGGACGGTGGAAGGAAAGACCCATACGAGGAGGATGAGGAGTTTCTCGAGGAGGCGAACTGGGTTTGACCGGTGGAGATCGAAGATGAGGATGAGGAGGACCTGGACGTGGCGGCTGGGCGGTGGACAGCTTTGGCCCGCTATGTCTCACGCTATAGGTTCAGTGCCCGGACCATGTTTGATGAACTCGGATCGATGTGGCGCACGGAGAGCAAGATGACCTTCAAAGATCTAGGCGAAAATCTGTTCCAGCTAGAGTTCTATGGCGAGGCTGATTACAAGTTTGTGATCAAGAGTGGTACTTGGCATCATCGGCATGACGCAGTTATTGTGGTTCCTTTCGGACGGGACCAGAACGCTGTAGACGCCCGTCCATCTGCCTTCCCGATCTGGGTGAGGGTATATGATCTTCCGCGCACTCTCATGACGAAGAAGAAGGGCATGCTCCTAATGAAGAATCTAGGTGAGGTTATGGAGGTTGACACGGATGACGGCGAGCAGGCCAGCGGTCCTTTCCTCCGGGTTCGCATGAGGTGGCCGATCCGGCAGCCCTTGGTGTACACGCTGCCGGTGAGCTGGAAGGAGAAAACAACGAGGCATCATCTGCGGTATGAGACGAGCATACACTTCTGTTTTTTCTGTGGCCGCATTGGGAATGCACGCAAGGAGTGTAAGTTGGAAACTGTGCCGCACCCTGGGCGGCGCTATGGTCCTGATCTGCGAGTATCGCCTTTCAAGAAGTTTGAAGGCCAACGCTTCACGGTCAGAGGGAAGAAGCCCATGGCAGCTAGGAAACTATTCCCAGATGAAGATGAAAGCAGCATGGCCGGCAGCGTACGACTGTCTCCACGGAGCACGCCGATGCCCTCTCGATCGTCGTCTCGGACAGCGTCCCCAGCGCGTGGTCGAAGGAATATGAACGCCGGAGGCGCCGGAGCAGACCCAGGGCTGCGAGGCGGATGACATAGCGGACAGAATGGCTGCGAACCAAGCTCGCGAACAGTTGGCGCAGGAACTGAATGCCAGGCTCCGTGTGCGTGACTCACTGGTCAAGAGTGCACCACCTCCAAATACAAACGGTGGCAGCCACCAATGCCACACGGCTGATATCAGGGAGGAGGAGATACACCTGAAACGTACCACAAATGGTGTCACACAACTCCGTAAACAGTGGGAGGAGCGCACGACAAACGTTCTGCTAATAAGCCTAAAACTTCTGCTTATACGGGTGACAAGGCTAACCCAAGTGTACCTCGTGACAAAGGAATGGCAGCAGGTGTGGATGCCTCACAGCAACCCGCTTCAGACAATACTAGGTCTGCTGATGATCCTATATCCGCAACGGAATCCCAACGCTTTTGCCAAGTGACCGGCATTAATTACCGGGTTTACAAGAATCGCAAGGGCACTGTGAATCAATTGCTTGTCCGTGAACTGGGGAGTGCGCGAGGCACGGCTGAGCTTCGCATGAACAGTCTGCTGGGTAAGCGTGCTGCTGAGTTCAACATGGCACACCAACATGAGAAGGAGGAGTCGAGCTTTGAGGTTCTACTTGGTCCAAAACGAACCAGAGCAGATGAAGCATCGACGGCAAATAATGTACACATGTCGGGACCTCACGACGAGGCCCGACATGAGCAATGAGTATAGCAGGCTGGAACTGTCGGGGGGCGGGGCAATCCCCGACAGTTCAAGAGCTCACCTGCCTTGTGCAGGCCCATCACCCCAGTCAATTGTTCCTCTGTGAAACTAGGCAACATCCTGATCGGGTTCGAAACCTTCGGCACCGGCTTGGAATGAAGGGTTGCTTCGCTGTTAAGGGAGAAGGCACAGGCGGCGGACTTGCGCTGTTTCATTCAGAAGATGTTGAAGTGGATTTTTTGTCTTTTAGTCAGCGCCACATTGATGTACATGTGCAGGGTGGACCCTTTGGCGCACGATGGCGTGGAACATTTGTTTACGGGGATCCAAAGGCGTCCGAACGGCACAACATGTGGACCCTGCTCCGCCGCATCAAGAATGCGTCCTCGGAGCCCTGGATGTTACTCGGTGATTTCAATGAAGCCATGTGGCAGGAGGAGCACTTCTCACGCTCGCGTCGGTCGGAGCGGCTCATGATGGACTTTCGTGAAGTCTTATCACACTGCGACGTGTACGACCTTGGCTTCAAGGGGACACCATGGACGTTTGATAATAAACAACGTGGCCAACGCAACGTCAAAGTCCGTTTAGACCGAGCCGTGGCATCCCCGGCATGGTCGAGCCGCTTCCCTGAGGCAAGTGTGCAACACCTAATCACCTCGCGCTCAGATCACTGCCCATTGCTATTGTCCTTGTTTCAGGCAAATGAGGAGAAGAGAAGCCAACCGATCCGGCGCTATGAGGTCATGTGGGAGAGGGAGCCCTCTCTCTCTACGACTGTTGAGGAGGCATGGTCTCGGCGGGTGGGTGTGCAGGACTTGGGCGACGTCTGTTCATCCCTGCGTTCTGTTATGTGCTTGCTCTATGACTGGAAGAAACAACATTTCAAGCCGGTCTCAAAAGAACTAGATAAAAGGCGAGAAAGGCTAGATGAACTGATGCACTTGACAGATGATATGAGCAAAGCTGAGAAGAGGCAAATCCTTGGGGAGATGGACGAGTTACTGTATCGAGAGGAGCTCATGTGGATGCAGCGCTCACGCATCGCGTGGTTGCGCTAGGGAGATCGGAACACGCGTTATTTCCACCGCAAGGCTACGTGGCGTCGGAGGAAAAACAAAATTTCCAGATTACGTAGAGAGGATGGGACATGGACAGAGGATACCTGTGAGATTGGGCATATGGCAACAAATTTTTTCCAACAGCTGTACACTCGGGATGACAGTGTGGATTCAACGGAGCTGATTGATCTGTTTACCCTCCGCGTGGATGAGGAAATGAACGCCAAGCTGTGTGCTCTGTTTTCAGAGAAGGAAATAAGCGATTCTTTGTTCTAGATTGGCCCACTAAAGGCCCCTGGTCCGGACGGGCTCCCAGCCCGCTTTTTGCAGCTCAATTGGGACCTATTGCGCGAGGATATCGTCCGCGCTATGCAAGTTTTCTTCAGCTTAGGGGTTCTACCTGAAGAGGTCAATGACATTGCAATTGTTCTTATTCCGAAGAAGAATAGTCCGGAGGAACTAAAGGATTTCCGACCAATTAGTCTATGTAATGTAGTGTTCAAGATAATCTCCAAATGCTTGGTTAACCGCTTACGACCTGTACTGGATGACATCATCTCACCAGTGCAGAGTGCATTTATTCCAGGCAGGTTGATTACTGATAATGCCCTGATGGCTTTCGAGTGCTTCCATGCGATATAGAGCAACTCGGCTGATCGGTCCAAATTTTGTGCGTACAAGTTGGATATGTCTAAGGCATATGACCGCGTGGACTGGCGTTACTTAGAAGGTGTAATGGCGAAGTTGGGCTTTCATAGCACATGGATTCGGTGGATTATGCAGTGTGTTACCACCGTCCGATGCACAGTTCGCCTCAATGGACAAGCGTTGGACACCTTCACGCCTACACGAGGGTTGCCCCAAGGCGATCCTCTCTCACCATATCTGTTCCTGCTAGTAGCCGATGGATTATCTCGGTTGATTCAGAAAGAAGTCGAGAATGGGAGCTTGAACGAGCTGAAAATCTGCCGCCGAGCCCCTGAAATGTCCCACCTGCTGTTTGCGGATGATAGCCTATTGTTCTTCCAAGGGTCGGTGCAGCAAGTGATAGTGGTAAAGGAGGTACGGGATAGATATGGGCAAGGCACAGGCCAACTTGTTAGCCTCGAAAAATGCTCGATTATGTATGGTTGACGGGTGCCTACTCAGGTACAAGCTGACATTAAACAAATTCTTCGATACGACACTGAAAGTTTCGAAGAGAAGTACCTTGGGCTCCCCGTCCCTGAGGGCCAAATGAGGAAAGGGAAGCTTAAAACTCTGAAAGAGAGGTTCCTAAAGCGGCTCAGCGATTGGGCAGAGAAGTACCTGTCAAGTGGAGGGAAGGAAATCTTAATCAAAGCGGTACTGCAGGCACTTCCCCTTTATGCCATGAGCGTGTTTAGATTCCATGCAGGCATGATTGAGGAGCTAAACAAGCTAATACGGGATTTCCATTGGGGGGATGAGCATGATCGCCGTCGCATGCACTGGCTCTCTTGGGACAAAGTGACACAGCCAAAAATGTGTGGCGGCATGGGGTTCCAAGATTTCAAGGTCTACAACCAGGCACTGCTTGCTCGGCAGGCCTGGCGGCTGCTGCAATTTCTGGACAGCCTCTGTGCTCGCCTCTTAAAAGCCAAATACTACCCATCTGGTCACCTCCTTGATACAGCGTTCATCCAGGATGTTTCTCCTACTTGGCAAGGTGTGATGCACGGTTTAGATCTCCTAAAACAGGGAGCCATATGGCGTATTGGGTCTGGTACAATGGTAAAGATATGGCGGGACAATTGGATCTCGCGAGCTGACAATCTTAAGCTGTCAGGCATGAAGGAGACATGCAGACTGAGGTGGGTGTCGCAGCTTATCGACCCAATAACTCGCACTTGGGATGAAGGCACCATTCGACACTACTGCTACCACCATGATGCGGAGGCCATTCTTCAGATTAAACTACCTCAGCGTCAGTCAGATACTTTTGTTGCGTGGCACATGGAGAATCCTGGCGTGTTTATAGTCAAGAGTGCATACAGGCTAGGAATGCAACCGAAAATCCAGGCTCTTAGTCACGGAAAGTGCAGCTCCGAACCTGATGGTGAGAGGAGTATATGGAACCTGATCTGGAAGACACCAGTACCCCAGAAAATACGGGTGTTTGCTTGGCGTCTAGCCACTGATTCGCTAGCAGTCACAACAAATATTCATCAACGCATTCAAAAAGTCTGTCCAATATGCCCGGTATGCAGTACAGAGAATGAGGACGTACATCATGCGATGGTGAGATGTACTCTATCTCGTGCTCTACGTGATGGTATGAGAGCAGAGTGGGCTCTGCCACGTGAAGAGGATCTCCGTCAGACTGGCCAAAGCTGGCTCCTTCTCCTGCTTGACGGCAGCAATGTTGACATGAGGATCAAGATGCTCTTTCTGTTTTGGCGCACCTGGCATCATCGCAATAATGTTGTGCATGGAGATGGTAAGGCCTCTGTCTCGGCGTCAGTCCCTTTCCTCCGGAGCTATGTTGAATCTATTCTGCAAGAGCGGTCTGATTCTGATTTGAAAGGGAAGGCTCCAGCAGAGCCCTTTCGAACAGTTGAACGATCTACGACGGAGGTGCCGTCGAACTGGCAAAAACCTGACCACGGCTGGATTAAGGTTAATGTGGATGCTGGCTGGAACGCCTCATCAGCTGCAGGAGGCGCTGGGATAGTCATACGAGACGCACAGGGCACCGTGCTGCACTCTGAATGGAAAACTTTGCCCTTGTGTGCCAGTGCCGAGGAAGCTGAGACTTTGGCTTGTCTGGAGGGCATCCGATACTTGGCTGCGCACCCTCATCACCCTGGCGTGTTGGAGTCTGACTGTGCGCGCCTCATAGCCGTGCTATCCTCAGCTGAGCAGGATCGATCTGGACATTGGTGCTTAATATTGGAGGCCAGGGCGCTCCTTGGTTTTCTACCAAATGTTCGCCTGAGTAAGGTTTCTAGGGTGAGTAATAAGGTAGCGCATGATCTTGCGCAATTAGGTAAGCGTGAGTGTGGTGTATTGCAAGGGGTCGTTCCTTCCTGCGCGTTAGACGCCCTTTTGCGAGATTGTAATAACGTTGTGGCCTAGTTAATAAAGCTCACCCAGTTCAAAAAAAATCAAAAATTCTCTGCAAAACAGCATGTGTAGCACTAGGAGGAAAATATTTCTGGAAGAAAGAAGCAATCAAGCAATCAGGTCTATCAATGGAACCAGGAGGTAATCTATTAAACCAATCCCTAGCTTCTCCTTTTACTAAAAAAGGGAAGATCTTAGTAACAAAGTACTTGCGCATATTAAAATCATCAGAGAATAAAGCACTCATAGCAGAAATCTCATTCATATGAGCCACAACACTCTCATTTTCAGTCCCACAAAAAGGTTCTTTCTCAACAATATCTAAATAGCATAAATCAAGAGAGAAATCATAATCTTTATCTTTAATATCTATGGGAGAGGTGGAAAACTTAGGATCAGAGGAAAACTTAGGAATAATGGTGCGTCTAGCAAGGAGACTCTTAATAGCACTAGTACCATGTGTGTTTCGGCACTCTTCAACAAATTCATCAGTGAACTCAATGTAACCATCATTAAGATCAAGACTCTCACTAGACTCAGGTGAGCTAACAGGTGTAACAGTGTCTTCACTAGGAGTTTCGGTATTTCCTAGACTAGCCATAGTAGCATCTGGGAAAGGACCTAATGAACCAGTCGCATCAAGCACAGTAGAAATAACATCATGAGCATCAAAAGCAGTTTCAAATTCAGCAATAGTAGCAGTGTGTGTAGCATGAGTATGTGGTGGTGGTGTAACAAGCTTACTTATAACAGACGGTGAATCAAGAGCAACAGAGGTGTTTAGGACTGTACCTCTTCTTGTAGTGGATGGTAAAATAGGAAACTTTCCATCACGAGACTTACCCATGATGAAAGGAGTAACAGTGAACAATAATAGATCCAAGTGAATTTACAAATAAAGCTATGCTCCCCGGCAACGGTGCCAGAAAATAGTCTTGATGACCGACAAGTGTAGGGGATCGCAACAGTCTTCGCGGGTAGTATTACCCAATTTATTGATTCGACACAAGGGTAGTCAAAGAATACTTGCAAGCCTTAACAACTGAGTTGTCACTTTCAGTAGTATCATAATTCTTTTGAGCAGCATCCAAAGTCTTGCTAGCATAATGAATAACATTCAACTTCTTATCAACATGTTGCACAAGAACAGCACTCACAGCAAAATCACTAGCATCACACATAATTTCAAATGGTAAACTCCAACAGGTGGTTGAATAATAGGAGCAGTAGTCAAAGCTTTCTTCAAAGTTTCAAAAGCTTTCTTACAATCATCATCAAAAACAAAAGGTACATCTTTTTGAAGAAGATTAGTAAGGGGCTCTGAAATTTTGGAGAAATCTTTAATAAACCTCTTATAGAAACCATCATGACCAAGGATACTATGAATACCTTTTATGTCTCTAGGGAAAGGCATCTTCTCAATTGCTTCAATTTTGGCCATGTCTACTACAATACCTCTTTCAGAAATTTTGTGTCCAAGAACAATCCCTTCATTAACCATGAAGTGGCATTTCTCCCAATTAAGAACAAGGTTAGTTTCTTCACATCTCTGCAAAACTTTTTCAAGGTTGTGCAAACAATTATTAAAAGAAGTTCCATAGATAGAGAAATCGTCCATGAAAACCTCCACAATTTCTTCACAAAAACCATGAATGATAGCAGCCATACATCTCTAAAAGGTAGCAGGAGCATTACATAAACCAAAAGGCACACGCCTATAAGCATAAGTTCCATAAGGACAAGTGAAGGTGGTTTTATTTTGGTCTTGTGCTCTCACATCAATTTGAGAGAACCCAGAATAACCATCAAGAAAACAAAAATGGGTCTTTTTAGACAACCTTTCTAGCATTTGATCAATAAAGGGCAGAGGATAATGATATTTCTTAGTAACTTTATTAACCTTTCTAAAATCAATGCACATCCTATAACCAACCACTACTCTTTGAGGTATAAGCTCATTATTTTCATTAGGCACGAAAGTGACTCCCCCTTCTTTGGGACACAATGAACAGGGATAACCCATTGGCTATCAGCAATAGGGTAAATAATACCAGCATCAAGGAGTTTTAATACCTCATTTCTTACCACATCCTTCATCTTAGGATTTAAACGACGTTGGTGTTCAACAATTGGCTTTGCATCAGGTTCTATATTAATAGCATGCGGAGATATCCTTTTAATTCATCAAGAGTATACCCCATAGCTCCTTGGTGTTTCTTCAATATTTCCAATAACCTTTCCTCTTCCTTTACTGAAAGTTTAGAACTAATAATAACAGGATATATTTTCTTATCATCTAGATAAGCATATTTAAGATCATCAGGCAGAGGTTTTAATTCGAAAAAACAGGGTCCCCTTTAGGTGGTAGTGTGGTACCCAAATCTTCAATAGGTATATTATGCTTAAGTAACTCAGGTTGATGAAGGAAAACCTCTTCAATCTTATTTCTTTCCTTAATGAAGACCTCGCTTTCATGATCTTCCATAGACTGCTGCAAGGCATTGTTAGGAGAAAGAGAAATAGCAGAAAGTTGTTCAACCCTGAAATTATCATTTGGTAATTCATTTTCATAAGGAGTTTTAGAAAATTTGGAAAAATTAAACTCATAAGACTCTCCATCAAACTTAGTCAAAAATTTTTTCCTTCTTACAATCTATGATAGCCCCACAAGTATTCAAGAAGGGTCTACCAAAGATAATAGGATAGGTTTTACTAGCTTCAGAACCAAGTACTAGAAAATCAGCAGGATATTTGATCTTACCACAAAGAACCTCCACATCTCTTATAATGCCAATTGGATAGAATGTCTCTCTATTAGCAAGGTGAACAGCCACATTTATGTCCTCAAGTTCAGAAGGACCAATTTCATGCATAATTTCCCTGTAAAGCTCATAAGGAATAGCACTAGAACTAGCACCAATATCACATAAACCATAATAGCAATGATCACCAATTCTAACAGAAATCATAGGGACACTAGCTTTTCTAGGATGAGAGACAATGCTAGAAGCGTCTTCACAGAAGATAATGTGCTCATCCTCTATATTTTTAGTTACAAGATCTTTCACAATAACTACTACAGGTTCAATGTTTATTTGCTCATCGGGTTCCACAGTTTTCTTTGCACTTTTGCTAACCACATTAGCTATGATAGAATGTTCCTTTACCTTAGCAGGAAAAGGGATTTTCTCAACTTAAGGTTCAGGCAAGATAGGATCAACAATACAAACTTTAATGCTAGCAGGAACATGGGTAACAATATCCTTATAAGGTGCATGGTACTTGTCCCACTCCTTTTTGGGAATTTCAATATAAGAGGCAAAGGCCTTAAAACATTTTGCAAGAACTTGAGAATCTAGACCATACTCAGTACTAATATCACGCAAGTCATTAGTTCCCATAAAAGATTTAATGCATTCATAATCATAGTTTATACCTGATTTTCTTCCTTTGTCATTCTCCTCCTTCATACGTGTGAATAATCTAGCACAAGAAGCATCTAGTAAATCTTTATCATAAAGAGAAAGCCTTGCATAAAATTTATTGATAATAATGTTGTTAGGGAGTTCATGAATAGGACATTTAAGCATTAGTAACTTCAATCTCCCCCAAGCTTGAGTTGTACTCTCTCCATGACGAGGCCAAAAGTTATATATCAGATTCCTATCCTTATGAATCTCACTGGGAGGATAGAATTTAGAGTAAACGAGAGGTACTATTTCCTCCCATTCCATAGATTGCCCATTCTTTAGCAGCTTATACCATTCTTTAGCTCTTTATTTCAATGATATAGAGAGTAACTTCTTCTTCACCTGTTCAGTTGTGATACCTGCACACTTAAACAACCTGCATAATTCATGGATAAAAAGCAAATGATCACCAGGATGGATAGTTCCATCCCCTAAATAATAATTATCCATAAAACAATCAACAATACTTGTAGGTATCTTCAAAGGATCTATCTCAACAGGTGGTGGTTCATCTACTACCCTAACAGTGGTAGTAGTTTTCCCAAACAGAAAAGCAAGTGGGCTATCCATATTGGAAACAAAGTAACAAACAGAAATAAAAAGCAATACTCACAGTAAAAGTTTCCTTTACCAGTTCCACTCTTCAATAGCTCTTTACTCCCCGGCAACGGCGCCAGAAAATAGTCTTGATGACCCACAAGTATAGGAGGTGTATCATATTACTTTCGATAAATAGGAGTGTCGATCCCAACGAGGAGCAGAAGGTGTTGACTAGTGGTATGGAGCAGGAAATCTCTGTAAATACTTCGCAAACGGATTTTTAGGGGTTTTCTGATAAAGCAAGGAAATAAAGTGCAAGTAAATAAAGACAGCAAACAATTGCAGCAAGTGGCGCAATCCTTTCTTAGCAAAGGAAAAGCCGGTGAAAATACTAATGAGGACCAAACGTTCTCGAGGACACATGGGAATTCTGTCAAGTGCTTTTGCTTCATATAGCTGAGTAGTCTTCTTTTCTATAAGTGTTGTGTGGGTGAACCTGTGCTAATGTACCGACCTTACTTGTACTAATACATACTTGTGATTAAACCTCTTGCAAGCATCCGCAACTACAAGAAAGCAATTAAGATATAAACCTAACCACGGCCTTAAACTCTGAGATCCTACACTCCCTTGTGCAATGGTTTCCTAACGGGGGTTCATGTTTCTGTCACTCCGACAACCCCACAATTAGTAGTAAAATACACAATGTATTCCCCTAGGCCCATAAATGGTGAAGTATCATATAGTCGATGTTCACATGTCACCACTATAATAATAGCACCACAACTTAAATATCAAACCATTGAATAATACCTCAACACAAATCCACTACTAACAACATGACTTCTCCCATGTCCTCAATAACTAAACGAACTAATCACGAGACATCATATGGATCAAGATCAAAGATGATATGGTGATGGATAACAATCTGAACATAAACAATAATCCAATGGTTCCACTCACAAGCATCAACTACAGTAGTAATCAACACCGGGAAAGTTTCCCAAAGGAACTATGCAAGATTCAACACAATTGTTACAGCGGGATGGAGTGGTGATGATGGTGCTGGTGGAGATGATGGTGTGGATGATGATGATGATCCTGATGAAGTCTATCTTGATGATGGTGTTGATGGCGATGATCTCCCCTCTTCGGCAAGGAATTTCCCTGGCAAAAATCTTTCTGCCGGAGAGCTCTTTCTCTCTCGATGTTTTCCGTCCCGCAGAGGCGGCGGAATATTTCTGTGGTCGCTCCCCATGTATTAGGGTTTCGAGGAGAAGATATAGGCGAGAGGGCGGAGCCAGAGGTGGTCCAGGTGGGCCACACCCGCTGTAGGCGCGGCCAAGGGTGGCCCGCTCCTGGGGGGTGTGAGCCCCCTATGGCCCAGCTCTACCTCCCCTTCTGGCATTCTTATTCTTCTTCTTGGAAAATAGGATTTTCCATAGTTTTCTGGTATTTTTATGATCTTCGCGAAATTGCATCAAAACACCACTTCCATCAGAATCCTGACTCCGGCAGTTCATCCTCCAAGAATCATCCAACATGCAAAAATAGATGAAAAGACATAAGTATCACCTCTTATTATGAAATATACCAATGAATAGAGGCGAATTATGATATAGAATGGTGATGCAAATCGGACATATCACCTTCCTAAAGGGCATTAGGTGTACCTCTCCCCCACCTCCCGTGGCGTACCAGGGGAAACCCTAGGACTAGTCCGTGCAGCAGTGTCGTCATCGTCACTCTCCTTCTTGGAGGTTCTGCTTGGTATGCGGCGTTTTGGAATGCTAGATTTGTGGTGGTACTTCTTGTTGGGCCACGCAGAGATAAAACAAAACTTTTCCCTCTAACGTGGTGATCTCAAGATCTAGATAAGGTAGAAGGCCACGAGGTTTTCCACTAGACGCGCAGTTGCGGATTACTGATGAAGCGTGTCAGTTGATGCAGTGCAGTTATTTGCGATCCGATCGTCCTGGTGCTGATCGTATAACACCTTTGCTGGTATCCACACGTACAAGGAGGATCACCGGCGGCGAACTGCTAGGTTCTTTACGACGGCAGGACTGCTGTGGAGCTAGGGTTTCCAACACATGAAATGACCTAACCGATCAACGATTAACCTTTCTGGGCTACGGTGCTCCACTATATATAGGAGAGAACGTAGGCTCTGCTCGCGCGGCACATTCACTAAAGCCCATATAATATTAGTCCCTGTGAGTCCGACTCACTAACTCAGTCCAAATCAGGCTCGGGTCCAACCCAACTAGATTTCCAGTTCAGATCCAATCCGAACTTGCTCCCGCTAAGTGTGTGACCCAGCAAGCTCATGGTTACTCGGACACGATTGGAGTCCGACTCACAATCGATTAATCGGCAGCGGCTCCTAGCAAAACGTGCCGACTCCCAAGTACCAAAGAGTCATGACGACTTGCCTTTCCAATACGACTTGCATCCGAGTCCCTTTTGCCTCAGGATATGCCTTGTCAGACTATAGGCGAATAATTGCCATCCCTTAAATAGTCTGACTCTCTTCTCGATCCGAGATAAGTGATTCACCCGACTAACTCTTAGTCGATCGCCTCGGTTAACACTTAACCGAGTCGTGCATGGCCATGCTTTCTGAATCATATCATCCGAGAGGGCCCAGAGAATATCTCTCCGAGTGGAGGGGCAAAATCCCATCTTGGTTATTCACATCACGCAGCTTGATTCTCAGTCGACCCGAACTCTGCCTTTATAACTGCCCAGTTACGGATCAGCGTTTGACAGAACCTAAGTCGGTGATCCTCAACTCGGACTATGCAATAACCTCAGGTCTAGGGATTACATTGATTGAGATATATAAATGACAACTTGTTCGTTGTACCTCAATATGGGTCAATACGACTCGCTACACTCTTTAGCCGAATCTGCTTAAGTCGGAATAGCATCTCCATACCCATGACAAGTGGAACCGAGTCATCAAGACGACTTTCACATTGGTCTAAGTTGTGTATCCAACACAACCTCGATGACCAAAGATATTTAGTATGAACAACATGAATGCATAGTTCCATAACCGGATCACATATTCAATGATACACATCAGATGTTTATACAAGGACAACTTAATAACTTTATGAATACAATGGGAAATCTCATCATACATGATTGCCTCTAGGGCATATTCCCAACACTTCTCCGGTGGGCGCAACAGTTGCGAGTTACCTCCGTCTTCGCCACACCGCCGATGTCGGCTTTATTTTATTTTCTCTATTTTTGTTTTTCGGATTAGCTTGTGTTGTTCTGCCCCACGTGATTGGAAACATTGTATTGGTCGTTTTCTATATTAATATAGCGGTGCATAAAGCCTATTTCGAGTGAATTATGAAACACGATTTGGCCTCTGGGAGTTGGACTATGGGGGAGAGGGATGAATTGCTTCTGCTACGGTGCGTTCTTGCCGGAGTATGGATGCACCGTTGCCTGCCGTTTGTTCCCTGCTCCCTGGCCGTGAGGAAGATTGGGGGCGAAGAAGGGGGCTGGACACGGCAAGATAACTTGCCGGAGGGGGCAAGGCCCGGTTGCGGCGGTACAAACGCACGTCGCGCCGGCGGCTGAGGTGAGCCAATGGGCGATCACGATTGGCCGTGGTGGAGGAAGCAAATGCGTCGTGGTCGCGTGGTTCTACTTTTCTCGGTGTCTGACCGAGCGGTTGAGGTAAAGGATGAGACGTGATCGTGGGGTGGCAGCCTGGGCCAGACTACAACCCATAATAATTAAACATGGTCTGGAGCGTTCCTGCTTCGATTTTTTAGAGTTTAACAAATGGAAAAGAATACTACTCTCTCCGATCCATATTAATTATCGCCGAAGTGGATATATCTAGACATATCTTAGTGTTAGATTTATCTGATTCAGAGACAATTAATATGGATCAAAGGGAATATCATGTATATATAGCTATATAGGAGCCTATATACTGAAATTTTTTGTGCAGGTATTCATTGCATACCCATGAATTAATGTAGCTCCGCCCCTGGCGTAGGTCGTTCTCGCGTCGACGCATCGTGACTCCTGAAACCACACCCAGCTCGCCCAACCTCGCTTTACAAGACAGAAATTGAGGGAGGAGATTGGGTGAGGGAAGTGGAGATTATCCTACTAATCTCCTAAAAAACACAACTACAGAACAAGGACTTATCGGGGCAGCCGGTAGAGGAATTGTTGGAGCCATTTTTCGCCCTCTCTCCTCTCCCTTCGTTCATTTTAGGCTTTTAATAAAACACATGTGTTTATACATTTTTAGTATGTAGATTCATTTATTTTGCTTCGAATTACATAAGTTGTTTATATACATGTGTGTAAAAAGTGATATGAAACATGTAATGTTATCGGGGACCATTGAACTTACTGACGAGGTTTAATCTCGTCAATGCCCATTGTTATGGACTTGGGTTTTAGAGAAGATGGGGATGCTGGAGATCGTGGCACGGTTAACAGACAAGCAACCAGGGGACACGAGATTTACCCAGGTTCAGGCCCCCGGAGGGAAAACCCTACTCCTGCTTGTCTGCTCTTTATTACGGCGGAACCGAAGGTTACAGGGTGCACAGATTCGATCTGATGCGTGTACAAAAGTATGAGTCGAGATTGGTAGAGAGATCTAGGTCTATTGTGGAGGTGGAGATCGTAGATCTATCTATTGGGGGGTATGGCATCTGTAGGTCGTGTCCTCCTCGTTGGACCCTTCTAGCCTTTATATATGGGGAGGCTAGGTCTCAGGTACCGATACGAGTAGGTTACAAGTTGTATTCAAACTCTAGTTTTGAGATTTCCTTGTCTTGTACGCTTGAGAGTCCGTGTCCACATGAGCTTCATATCAGCCGAACCGTCATAGGCGTCATGGACCCTGGCAGATCGTCGAGTGGTCCTTCCGTCGGGCTGGACCAGGTAGGCTAACATCGGGTACCCGTAGGGTATAACCATGTCAGTAGCCCCCGAGTGTTCAGTCGAATCGTAGATTCGGCTGAGGACTCTTTAATATTTCAGGTGCAGATGTTTAGTAGTAGAATCCCAGTAGTTTTCGAATGATGTACCCAACGCGTCCGTCGGGATTTTCCTCGCGCCTGTTAGCACGGATTTTCACTAGTAGAGCGCAGTCGTGTGCGTTGCCAGGCCATCAGATGGTATCTGTAGGTCTTATCTTTGCATCGCAGACGCAACATCCGAAATTTTATCACCGCGGAGGTGTTTCGGGTGGCCAAGGAGAATGTTACTCACTTAGTGTTGGTTGGGGCAAAGTTGCCAAAAAGTTTTTACATTCTGATCCCAAGGATCGTAGTCGAAGAATTCATAGGGTGCGCGACCAGCGCTCCCTATGGGAGTAGCCCCCGAGTGTCTGTTCGAGTCGTAGACTCGAGCAGAGACTTTAATTCAGTCTTTGTTGACTTTTAGGTCCGTAGGACACAAATTTTTTGGATGCTTGATTCCATCCTCCCTATGGGAGTAGCCTCCGAGTCCTTAGTGGAGTCGTAGACTCGACGTAGGACTCGAAGAATAAGTCATTGGCGTAGTATGCTATTCATGTTTCGGGTGCGTGGCCAGCGCTCCTGATAGGAGTAGCCCCCGAGTGTCTGGCGGAGTCGTAGACTCGGGCAGAGACTCGAGTCTTGTATCATGTAGTTGTAGCCGAAAATCTCGTGGGCGTACCGCTGACCCGGAAGTACATCGGGTGTGCAACCAGCGCTCCTGATAGGAGTAGCCCCCGAGTGTCTAGTTGAGTCGCAGACTCGAGTGGAGACTCGTGCGAGGAGAAACCACTGACCCGGAAGTGCATCGAGTCAGTGTCTCATGCATAAGGAGCCAAGAATCGATGATGCAGTCGGAGTTGACGTGGCGGAGTCGTGCGGCGTTTAGCCAGAAGGACTCGACGTTGCGGATGAAATCGACGCAGTTGCTTCTGTCGGGTGAGCGGCCAGCGCCGTTTTTTTGTAGTATCAAGCGATGCAACCATCCGAGAAGGGACTCGACTCGGGTCTTGAGTGTATGGTGTAGCTAGTTGCTTTGTCGGCTCCTGTTAGAGGACCCAATATAATAGCTCGACGTAGTCGACATCCTTATAAGCTGCAGAAAACATAAAAAGTTGTGAAGTACTTGTATCTTGCAAGAAATATTTGCCTGTCAGCTTGTATAGTAAAATTCTGGTGCCGATCGATTCAACACTTTTGCACTGTATGCTAGGCCTTTTGGTTAGCCTGATTACCCTTAGTCTCAGTATCTTGTCGAGGCACTCGGAGTTCAAGGATTCGACGATTAGGCATCAGCTATTCGGGCTGTCGCGTTCGAGGTGCTCGAGTGCGTGGAGCCGATGGCACATTAGGTTACTCGAAGAGGGCGCAGCCCCCGAGTGTTTCGAGTGCGAGTTAAAAAAGAAATTAGCTCTAAGTAGAGGGAAACTTAGCTTTGTTGGTAGTTGTCGTGGATGGAGTCAAGGCGGTAGCAGGTTGCACGCGGACATGGTCGACACGGCGAATCACAATCATAGCGGCGACGGGTTTCTGAAGTTGATGGTGGTAGAGAGCTCCGCATCCGAAGATTGTCCCGGTCAAAGACCGCACCAGGTCGCCACATCCGAAGGATGTATCGGGTCATCGCAGCCGAAAGCCGTATTGGGTCGCCGATGTCGAGGGAGCCCCCGAGTCGTGGTCACTGAAGCCGATGCGGCCAGTTGCGGCAATCGAAGGTCGTGTCGGGTCGCCGCATCCGAAAGATGCAGCGGGTCATCACAACCGAAGGCCGCAGCGGGTCGCCGATGTCAAGGACCGCAGCGGGTTGCTATAGCCGAAGGCCACGGCTGGTCGCCGAAGCGACGGGAGCTCGCGAGCACCGAATCGTTGGAGCCAAAGATCATATCGGGTCGCTGCTTGTCGAAGACCGTGGCGGGTCACCACATCCGAAGATTGTGGAAGGTCACTCGGAGGTGTCAGCGTAGCTCCCGAGCGTGGAGTTGTAGTGGTCGAGGCGGGTTCCGAGAGCCGATGCGGCGGACCGGAGCCAACGCGGCAGCATGTCATCGAGGCCGATGGCGGCAACAGTTTGCCGCAATCGAAGATCGAGAAGGTCGATGTAGTCGAAAAGTGCAGCAGGTCGTCAGGGTCGAAAACCACAGCGGGTCACGCGGCGGACGTAGTCGACGCGGCGGACCGGAGTCGCGTGATGATGAAGAGTTGTCGCATCCGGACATCAACACGGAGCGGTTAGTGCAGCAGTGATGAAATAGATGATAGTTGTACGGATCCGATAACGTCAATGCTGATCTGATGAAGCCTTGATTCTCACATGGAGGCCTCGCTAAATTTGATGTAGTAGTATGGTCGAAGGAATCACTTCATATATCCTTGGGAATTGATATAAAAGGGCACGGTATCTTGATACTTGAGTCGGCCATCTCCATGATGGTTTTTTTTTATTGCTTGAGTTATCGTCTGATTCAGGAGCAGCAGATCACGGTGACACGGATTGATATTTTGTCCTTTTAGCTAAAGCTGGCAGATTGGTTTGCAGCTGCTTGGATGCGTGTTTCAACTTGCTTGCTGCACGCGTTCCTTCAATTTCCGCTCGCGCCGCCGGCTTGTTGATTATTTTGTTGGTCATGCTCCTCTCCTGCGGGTAACATGGTACCTTGGAATTCGTATCCACTCTATCGAGACTCGATTGCGCCTTGACAGTGCAACAAGTATTAGAGTCAACTGCGGAGAGCTACGCTCCAGTGCGATGACAGCACCAGCCGCGCAGATTGGGTCTTCAGAACGCCGACACGAAGGAGTCAGTTGATGATGATCTTGTCGATGATGACAAAGTTGAAGCGTTGAAGCAGATCTGCTCCTCGAAAGCTGGCGAATTGTAGATCGCGGTGGATGGGGCCGTCACGACCGCACAATCAGCAACCCCGATTCCCACAGACGGCGCCAATTGACGAGGTTTAATCTCATCAATGCCCATTGTTATGGACTTGAGTTTTGGAGAAGATGGGGATGCTGGAGATCGTGGCACGGTTAACAGACAAGCAACCAGGGGACACGAGATTTACCCAGGTTCAGGCCCCTGGCGGGAAAACCCTACTCCTGCTTGTCTGCTCTTGATTACGGCGAAACCGAAGATTACAGGGTGCGCAGATTCGATCTGGCGTGGATGCGTGTGCGAAAGTATGAGCGAGATTGGTAGAGAGATCTAGGTCTATTGTGGAGGTGGAGATCGTAGATCTATCTATTGGGGGGTTATGGCGTCTGTAGGTCGTGTCCTCCTCGTTGGACCCTCCTAGCCTTTATATATGAGGAGGCTAGGTCTCAGGTACGATACGAGTAGGTTACAAGTTGTATTCAAACTCTAGTCTTGAGATTTCCTTGTCTTGTACGCTTGAGAGTCCGTGTCCACATGAGCTTCATATCAGCCGAACCGTCATAGGCGTCATGAACCCTGGCAGATCGTCGAGTGGTCCTTCCGTCGGGCTGGACCAAGTAGGCTAACATCGGGTACCCGTAGGGTATAACCATGTCACTTACTCTAATGCTTAGTACAAAGCAAATTTTATTTAAAAAAAATTAAGGTAGGATGATGATCCCACTCTGTCCTAGTAGGTCCTCCGTTGGTGGTAGGAGTATATAATGGCTTGAGAGCAAGTATAATAAAGTTATGTGACTACGTCCTAAGAGCATCTTCCGTCGGGCTCTCTAAAGGGCTCCGCAAGCGTCTCTTGGACACGTCAAACAGAAAATCGTGCCTAGTCAGGACCTCTAAGACCGCGTTATATCCGACGTGGCCCAATAAGATGTCCTGCACACCTAGACGAGCCCACACAAACGGGAGCATTCTGAACATGCTGGACTAGACCATACGCATCTTGGGCCACCCCTAGCATTGAATGCCCCAAACTTCTCTCCCAATACAGGCGACATGTTGTCCAACGATAAAGTCAGAACACATGGCTCGCTATGCTCACAAAGATTTTTTGCCTGCCCTGTTCAAACATGTCGCGCCGCCTACCTACTGCCTAATTAATGCTTGGCCGTCCTGTTCCGCCACCACTAATAGAGTGGAACACAAGTCCACTGTCTTGTACATAATTTTATAATTAATGAAAAAACAGATGGTTAGAATATTATAGATAGATACCGTATCATGTCACTAAAACTAGAAAGACTCTTGCTTCGGTATCCCCCCCTAGACAAAGTAATTCAGAGCTACCGGGTTTCGGGTTCATGCTTTGGGTGGATACCGGATGGAGATGAAGACCGTACTGACTACGTATAACACATCAGCATACGTGATCGGGCAGGATTGTAATTGATCAATTGCGAGGAGAGCATACGAGGAGGTCTGAATCGATTACGAGCGTATGTGACCGGGTGTAGCGTACGTGACCGCGCAGATCACATCGGGCGCCATCGCTGGACATAGAGCAGATCGCCGTCACACTCTCGCTCGCCGCCCTCGCGCAGTTCCTCCACCTCCCCTCGCTCCTCCTCCACATGGCCGTCCACACCTACATCCAGCTAGACCTACGTATCCACCATGGCGTTGTCCATCGTCCTCCACGCCCAGCACTAGCACCACGTCCAGCTCCTCTTCCGCAACCTCCACGCCCAGAGCTAGCACTTCTGACTGCAGCTGCTCCCAATCTGCGCAACATCTGACTCTCAATCTACGCCCGGTCTTCACCCGGAGCACGAACCCGAAACCCGGTAGCGCTGAATTATTTTGTCTAGGGGGGGATACCGAAGCAAGGCTCAACTAGAAATCCTAATGCAAGTAAATCTTGCACACAACTTTATATTAAAATTTTACAAACTACTAAATATAATAGTATTATATGATATCATGCACTATAATGATAATATCTACCGGTGGTATGATATGATTATGACTCCTCGCCAGGCTAGGTACATCGACTACATGGTCCGATTCCGAGAGCGTGGAGCAGCGGGGAGGACTGTGGCGGAGGACTGCGCTGAGTTCACGGGTCACCTCACGAGCGCCAGTCTACTAGTTGATAAGACGGGAAAACCGAAAGACTTCTGGTGTGTGTGCCTGGTGCTGGGTCGAGAAAACAGGGTAAAGAATAGTTCGGCAAGCAGATTTGTTTGGCATCTTCCGGGTTTTCCTTTTGATCCAATAAATACAAGTGCGAAGTGAAAAAAGGTGAAAGAAAGGCATAGATTTGTTTTCCCGAGTCGATGAGACGAAAAAGGAAAAAAGGTGAAAGAAAGGCATAGATTTGTTTTCCCGAGTCGATGAGACGAAAAAGGACTCGCTGATGTACGTGCAAACTGTCAAACTGGGCGTCAGCAGCACGACCCATCGCTATCGTTGCAACACCTCGCTACCCCACGCCGCAGGGCCGGCACAGAGCAAACATGATCTCATGCGGCCGGAGCATCGTGTATTGCTGACCCCGGAGTTTATTTTTCCTTTGCACCAGACGACTTCAGTGCTGTGTACTGGTCCACAGAACCCGTCAGCGAGCACTGTCTTTCAGAGACTACTCATTATCTGATCATAATGTAGCTTCTGGTATATAATAAAAACTCTCCATGACTGCCACTAGCAAACACAAACCATCACAGTGCAGCAATATTCAGAACTTTGGCTAGCCATTGATTGCAAAATAAATCTCAGCAGCAATGCCAGACATTATTTGGCTGGTAGCTTTCTTTCGAGGACAGCCGATAGCAGCATTCAAACATCGACGTTTGATCCTAAGATAGACACGCCTACCAGAACCTATGGACACAGGATATCGTACCCAGCATTTCTGAGCCTCCACTTGCACACCAGCTCATTCTTACAAAAGAAAGAGACAGCAAAAAAAGGCAACGAGCCACCCGAAAGTACACAGACCGACTCCCTAAAACGATGGAACTAAACCATAATCCTTCAAGAAATGTCTAAAATGCGTGGTGTACCAGGGGAAGAAAAGGCGGACGGAAGAGGCCGAGTCAATACCCGAACCACCACCATTGCTCTGTGCTAAGGACCTTGTCAGGTTAAGATCCTTATCACCTAGCAAAGGATTTCTTTGTTCCATTGTGCGGTTCGTTCTTGACTCAGACTCGACGTCGCCGTCGCCCGGTCATCCCCCCAGGCAAAATTCATTCTAACAATCAGGCATTGGGCACTGCAGCGCTGTCTTGATCTTCCTGATGGTGCAGGAGATTAGATTGTTCACGGTCTCGACCGACTCCACGGTGAGTTTGGCAGTGGGCTGACTGTTGACAAGAATCTGGAATGCCACAGTCAACAGAGAGCCGCCGGTCTTCTGCTCGGTGCCTGCACTAGGACCATCAGGGAGAATGGCGAATCCAGATGGCAGCAGAGCAACATAGGTGGAATCGCCACCGTTCATGACAAGCTGCATTGCCGGGATGTCCACCGGAGCGTATACAACAATTGAACCCGAAGCATCAGTGCAGGTTTCCTGAAGGATCAGCATGCTACTCTGGTTGGCACTCACAGCCTACAGGAGAAGGTATAAATGATCAAAGATTTTTTTGCAGAATATTAGTTAGTATCAATAATACAACTCAAAGACCTAAACAATATTTTGGTAGAGCGAAGCCAATAATTTATATCTGACAATCAAACAGTTCAAATTTGAGAGTATATTGCTCATTATGTATGTGCTTTGTTGGAGGACTGACAGAAACAGCGTTTTTTTTGTTTTTCCAAAATTTTATTTGTTAGTCCTTTGAAACAGGATCCACACAAGCTGCACACAGGATCCGGTCCAGCTTTGTGTTTGGCTGCTAACACTTTGTACGGGTTAGACAGTATAATGAACTTGTCAACCTGACACCTTTTCAAGCAGATCTGCACCTCCTCCCCCAGTGTGGTCCCCAGTTTGTAGTACCTTTCCCAGACCTTTGTGAACTGTGGTGCTAGTCATTCTAGACTTTCTAGACGGCTTTAGCTTTTGGTCCATGATTACGACTTTTTTTCATCTACCCTAGACTCCAAACAGTGTTTGATAGAAAGTTGCCAGACTTTCTTGTGATTTTTCCTTGTCATCATGCGCTTCACAATATATACTAGTTATGGCGTTAAAGTTATTCTACGTGAGAGCTCCCAGAGAGTGCTGTCAGTTGTACCAATTTATGTGTGAGAGCTCAGTGTTATTCTATCTGTGGCCCCAAGAAAACTTTTCCCAGGTAAATAAAATGTCTCTAGAGTTCAGTAATATCCTAGTATGTCAGTGAAAGTCTAGAAAATGAAGACAAGTGTAGTACTAAAGCTTCTTAGTATACATTTCAAAATTTTGTGTAGAGCCATATACCAATTCATGTTCAAGCATTTGGAATACACAACAAAGTTGCAGGTTCATTCATATCTACTCTGGTGAAAGTGATGTGCATTGCCCTAGACACATCAATTAATCTTTGTGTTGGAAAACCTCGTTAGCCAGTTAACCATGAAAGAAGTAATATAAGAGAAGCAGATAATACTCACACTGGCTCTGAGGAGGGCTACGGAGTTTCCATTTTGATGTCCCTTTGCGATTCGAGTCACCTCGTGCATAGGTCCTCCATTGCTGAGGATATCCCACTCCGCACGCAGCCCTTCATCACGCAGAAAGTCGAACAGCCTCTCAGGAGCAACAGGCACCCATACGGATGTGGCGGCACTCAGCACCACTCCCGGTGGCTCCCCAGGCTCGCTCACACTCTTTCGTGCCATGACACGCACATCCTCACCGATGCTACCTGTTGCACCATCCAGCTTGCTCCATTCACGTGCAGATGATGCACTCACCCCCGCACAGAAGTTCTCCGTCATCCGGCGTGCAAGCTTCAGCATGCTTCGCTTACCCTCTGGTGATATAGCTGACACAAAATGTAACACATTATAAATCAGTTGAGTATCAAAATAAAGGCAGCACCTAATCTAACCCACACATCATTTACTTGTAACAAAGTAGCGACATCTCGAAGTAGCCTTAGTTGTTAGCATAGTAAGATGCTTGAGAAAATGTCTTCTCTTAACGTACATGAAAATGGCAAAGGTTCAGCAATTTCTGTACCTGTTGGTTCATTTGGTGGCACTGTAGCAGAGGACATGAGGATGGCCAGGCATTCGCACTGGCGCTGCAGCGTCGCAAGCCACCGGCTGGCGCCAAAGGCAAGACCAGATCGAAGAAGTGGTCGGTAGAACTGGTGGACAGATGCCTCATCGTATTCCGCATGCTCAACCCATGTGACCTACAGGGTAAATGCATCCGTTAGCCATTAATGCACGCCCACATGCAATTGTCATGGGGTGTAACACACCAACCGAGTTCTGAGCGCAATACAACACAACTGTGGCTACACAGTGCAGATACTAGATAGCAGTCTTCTATTTACCTTATGATGTACTACTTCTGTTAGGTAAAAACTTGAAAACTACAGTGCTCTTTGCCAGTGTTAACCAGACGCAAGACGTGAACCTACTGATGGCTATCGGAGTGCCACCATAACTTGTAGTGTGCAACTGTTGAATTACAGTAGTTGTACCGGGCATGCCATTTTACTATAACTGTAGTGAGACTTGGAAAGGATTCGTCAGAGATTTAGTAACATGGAAGTAAAGGACCACAATAAAAAAATGGAAACAGCTCGAATAAATTAATGAATAAATTGCATCTTGAGCGTGATAAGATCATATCTCTAGTTAAATAATATAAGAGCAGATACTTCTGCACATGGATTGGCCAGAAAATTTTGATATCAGTCTGATGCTACACTGTTGAATCTTGATCTCTTGCCTGCAAACTCCCAGATGATGCATATACTATTTCCAGAATATTTCTCCTCTTAAAATATTACAGTAAGAGTCTTCAAAAGGATCTTAAGTGAAGTGATAAATTCACCATACATTATAAGCCAGCATGTGTGATTAAAGTGTTAAACAAATGGAAGAATCAATTTATTTTCTGAAGCTACTTGAACAGGAAACGTCACTCCTGAAGTTAATCCCATAACTTACCAGAGCTACCATTTAATCAACAAACTGGTAAAGGAGTTCCTTCTCACTGTATTTTCACCAGAAAGTTATTTCTCACTTAACCACATTAGTTTAAGAATTAATCAATTCCCTTGGTCTATTGCACAGATTGAGAACACCTTAAGATCTGTTCAAATCTCAAGTACACAAAGATAGTTTTCTTACAAAAAAAATGAGCAAGTGGCCCAGATTTCAACATGTCAGGGACACATTGATAGAGGTGCGGACAATAAGTTACCCAAGGTGCTCTATCCAAGGGGTAGAAGCATCTAATCCCCTAGAAAAGTTGGTGCTACAATTAAACAAACACAAATAAGCTTGGGTAATGGTGCTGGATCCATATAAACGTTAAACTATTCCTAAACAACTTGTTTAACCCATCTCCTCGTTGACCAACCGATTTGTTTACTAGGGTAGTGGGTTCATGACCCTAACTAATCAATTAGGCCTTGACTTGTGAACACTGTGTTGCATGGGCATCATCAAATCACATTATAAAACATAAACAGTAAGAAGATTAAACAAGCAGGTTGGAAAAGAACGCCAGTGTTTCCAAGTTTTGAGAGAGTACAGTGGTAGTGGAGAAGTAGTGGAAGTAACATGCTGGTTAACTTCTAATGCTCCGGGGCAAAGTTTGACCATCAACTTCCATGTAAAAGTACCGGTTCCAAACTACAGTGATAGGCGTAGTGTTTACAGCGCCATTGATTTATTTATTTGCAATGGCACACGTACGTCAATCTAAGATAACTATTTGATGGAGAAAATATGTAGTTCGGTCTTGGTAATTACCTTGCAGTAGCCACTGGGAGTGTCTTGTATCACACAGCCGGAAGGTAGTCTCCTGCACTTCAAATTTGCAGCTGCCAAGGTATTGGCCGTATTTTGATTGCTCTCCAATCCATCAATGGACACATCCACCACTGCCCATGCGCCCTCAGCCAGCTGCTTGCAGAACCTGAGAAATATAACCTCTCTGATGGGGACCAGAGGTGAGAGCACCTGTAGCTCCGCCTTCATCTGTCGCAAGCAAACACAAGCAACGTTAACAACTCAGAGGTCACATGTGGTTACACTGGTTGCATATGATGAACACTGGGGACTGTTGGGCACTCACTAGCAGTAACGCGCCATTTCTGCTTCCGGCAATGCCGGTAGACACCTCCTCAAGGATTGTGGCCTTAGCAATCATGCAGGAGAACATGTCAGACCACCGTCTCTGAAATGAATGGAGCAGCATCAGCATAACATATCTGCTTTCCTATAACTAGGAACAAATGTATGAAGGGAAAACAGGTGGGCATGAGCTCAAACCTCGTCCATTAGGGTCTCTACAAGGGCAACACTGTTGTCGATGAAGACAAGGCCGGACTCCCTAGAGGCCTCAGACACAAACCCAACAGGTTTCATGCCAATGCACGGCACGAAGGAGTGGATATACTCCTCAAAGTTGAGTGTCTCCTTGTTGGGAGAACCAGGCAATCCGGTAAGCCACAAAGGATCGCCCATCTGTGCCATCTTGACAAGTTCATCCATCGCGCTGATAGCAATCTCCAGGAAGACGGATCTGTCGATGTCCAGCATCGATGCTAGAGCAGACCCAGTCGCCCGTGCGGGTGTGATCACGGTGCCCATGGAGCTTGAGGGACCACCCCCAGCATAGTCAGTGATGGTACTGTGCATTGAAGGCTGCATCGAGCCTATGCCACCGATACCACCGACTGCTAGCTCCAGTGATGAGTTGGGCATGGGCATGGACAGGTGTGGCTGCAGCTGGAGTGGTGAGAGGAGGGAGACGGGTTTGCCGAGGAACTTGGTGGCGAGGGAACAGACACGGTTGAGTTCATCCTTGAGCCGTGCGTTCTCGATGCGGAGATGCTGCTCCTCCAGCGACACCTCCCCGAGCATGGCGGGGCTCCCACAGCCGCCGCACATTGGGCTGCGCATGGCCTCCCTGATGGTCATGTTCTCCGAGCGCAGCTTGTCGTTCTCCTGCTTCAGCAGCGCGTTCTCGTGCCGCTCTAGTTGCGTCTTTGGGAGGCGAAAGGAGAAATTATTAAGGCGTGTTACTACTACGACTCAGGAAATTCGCAGGAACGGGAGACGAGAAGTGTGCGACAGAATAACTGATCTACTATACCTTCATCTGCGTGCGACGGTTCTGGAACCAGAACTTGACCTGCCGCGCATCGAGGGAAAGCCTCCTGCTGAGCTCGGCGCGCTGCTTCTCGTCCGGGTGAGGGCACTCCTTGAACAGCCTACACACGCGACACGGACGAAATCCATGCATGAGAGGACAAGTGGAAAAAGGCGGGGCGGAGAGAGAAGGATCGATGCAAAAAGTACTAGTACTAGTACGAGATTTGAGTCGGGGGGGTATTACGCTTCGAGCTCTTGGATCTGCTGCGGCGTGTGGCGGTGGTAGCGCTTCTTGCGCTTGCGGGGATTGCTGGGCTCGGCGTCGTCGTCGTCCTCGCCGACGCCGGAGATGGCGTCCAGGTGGTCGCTCCCCGACCGGCTGTCGTTCTGTGCCTCCGCGTCCGCGCCCATCGCGCCGTCGGGGAACATCCGCCCTCCTATGCCGCCGTCTCGGCCGCCGGCGTTGTCCTGCCAACATAACACAGGAAGAAAAAAAACTAATCAGCCACAACGACGGCGGCAGGAGAAGCAATCAAACAAAGAGCGCGTCGTCGTCCGAAACATACCAGGCCGAGGGAGAGCGCGGGCGAGGAGGAGAAGGCGCCGGCGTACGGGAACTGCATGCCGCCGCCGCCGTCAAAGAGGCCCCCAAAGCTCATGCCTCCCGACGCGAAGAGCAGTGTAGACTCCCGCGACCGTCTCTATCCTTTGTCCCAAAAAAGACCTACGCCTGGATCTGCACAGCCTTTCCGCACACCTCACAACCCGAATCCTGGCTGCGCCTCTCCGAGGGAGAGAGAGGGAGAGGAAGAGAGAGAGAGAGACTCGCCTCGCCTCGGCCACCTCTCTCTTGTAATACCACGAGATTAGGCCCCTCAAAACCCTAACCCTCCACGGCGAGCGGAGGATTAAATTAAGGAAGGCGAGGGTGAGGGCGAGGCGAGACGGGCGAGCAGCAGCCGAGCCGATTAAAGAAAGCTTTATGCACGGGGGGCGGGGCGGTGGGGAGATGTGGAAAGGGAGGTCAAAATGGCAAGACGACGATGGAGGGGAGAGGACTATCCGGGTATGGACGCATGAAAAAGGGGGTGTGGGGAGAAACGCGAGGCGCTGACGCTGATGCAGCGCGCAGTCAAACGGGCGGTGCGGTGCCTGTCTTTTGTTGCCTTCCGGCACATCGCTGCTTTGCTTTTGTTTGTGCACGTAGACGTAGCGGCGGAGCCCCTGTCCGTCCGGTCCGGGCCGTCTCGTTCGTCTGCGCCTCCGCGGCGTCATGCTCCGGCCCGACCGGCGCAGCGGCTACTTGCTTGCGTGCCGGGGGAGCAAACAACCCCGTTTCATCTTTTTGGCTGCTGGGCTCACTAACCGTGTCGCTTGAACTTTTTTTCTTATTATTATTATTAAAGTGCGGTGCGAACTTTTTTTCTTCTGTTTGCGACAAATCTCGTACGCGATCTTGACTACAATCAAATTGCGATATTGAGCGGATCACACAAAGTGAACACAGGCTTTCGGTCGCCAGCACGCTTGCAAGGACGGCCCCACAAACCCGTATACAGTTAATCGTGTGTCTTAACTAGTTGAATGTCCGTGTGTTGCTATGGGTTTTCAAAAGAAATTGGTCTTCACAACGTATATAAAAATATTACGCGTGAAAACACCCGTGCAAAAACCGCGAAAAATTTCCCACACGCCACCATAAAACAATCAAAAGTCTACATAGAGTTGTCATCGGTGCCGACAAGCAAGAACTCACAACCCTCCGGACCACCCTCTCGGTTTCCTTCATCGCTTCAAAGGACGAATGCTGTCTAGGCCTGAAAAACGTCTTCTGTGTACAAGTTTCGCCATTTCGGCGGCGAGGTCCCCGTTCAACTTGGTGAGTTGTGTGCCGTCCAAAGTAAAGTTATTTGCATGTCCAAAATCAACTAAGAGACCCGTGCATTGCTATGGGGTAAAAAGGGAACCAATGAAATACATGTTTCATTTAAACACTTATCTTACTTTTAAACAACTGGCCAGTAAATTTTGTATTCTTCTAAGGTACCATTTTCTATAAACAGTCCAATTTCAATACTATGTTGCATCTTCTTCGTCCCCCTTCTCTGTACTCTTCTTGGCTCAGCAGCCACCCTCCTCAGTGCCGCCTCCCTCAAGCGGACGTGACCTCGCGGCTAGCACTGCTGCCACCGTGCTCACGTCCTCCTCCTCCATCACTGTCGAGAACGTACGCCCCCTCATCACCACCAGTTCCAACTCCATCGCCCCACCACCGTATAGATCCGCCCTCTCTGACCTATCCATCTTCTCCAAATCTCCATACCTCCATATACTTAGCACAACTCTCATCAATCAGATTCAACAATGGGGACAAAGGAACGATAGTGACATCAAATGGTTTCACTGGTAGGCGTTGCATAAAGTTCTGACTTCTGGTTCTTTGCCTCGTGTTTGAGCTTCATAAAATATCATGATTGATCATTACAAAAAAATATCTCAATGCAAGGAATTATCCATTTTTGTCACATAAAGCATTGTCATATTTTCTATATGGAAAGTGAAAAATAGCCACTTCAAGACAGAGAATGCAGGAAAAATACCTCTATAGAATCCTGACACTTGAAGTATGATTGATTGATGATGAATCTATAGTATATTCAAATATTATTGTGATGAGAGAAGGGCAAAACTTATATGACACAAGAATGATCTTTACCGTCCACGTATTCAATATTTCATTTAATGACCCCCTTCATCCATTGCAACAAAGATTAGCTAAAGTGTTACAACATGTCATGCAATGCCAGATCAAAGATAGATGCTTTCAAAGTTCTGGTGGATGTGCATTGAGGCAACGGCCTTAAGATCCATGGTGGGCAACATAAATCAATATGTGCTAGTTCACAAGATAACTTTGCAGAGGATTCAAGCTTCTTAAAATACCAGTGTCATGGCCGACTGCTCTTGGTGCACATGATAGAGATAATCCCATTTTATCCCAAGCATAGGTTCAGGAAGGCCACCAGCTCTGAACCACCACTATAAACGGAAGAAGAAACAACTAATGCGGATACAAGACTACTAAGAGAAAACATATGAAAAAGACATAGATTTTGTACTCACTTTTCTCAGATCAAGCAAATCTATCATTTTCAAAGTGAATAAAGACATCTGAACCTCACGTCCATAGTCTAGGGGCCCACCAATAACAAATATATAGCTACAAATCTTTAGCCAACTACCATGTGTAATACAAAAGGAGAATATGAATCGCTAACCTATTCTCCTAAGAAGCATGTTGATCATCTTGTTGTATTCATTGTACGCCATAACTCATACCTAAATCCCAAAAAATATTTATATTGGCTTCAAAACTATAGAATAAGGCAGTTGTTGGTTCTTAACAGAATTAAGAAACATCACAAGTGTTTATTCTATGAATCTGACATAGAATAAAAACATCACAATAGATTATGGATGTGAACTCATGTCAAAATTTGAACTTCTCAAAAGTAAGCAATGAATCAAATGAAAATGTACAAATAACAGTCATCAATTGTTGTTCTTATGATAAATTACCATATCAAAATATTCGCCATCTACAAATAGAAAACTTATAGGTTTCAGTCCTAAATAGGGTATATTTCATGAGGCATTAAAACAAACATATGGGGTGAGTGACAAAATATTTCATGGATACCAGCAACATTCAATATATGCCATTTCACTTTAGAAATTGTTGGCGGCCTTTCTCAATATCCTAATGGCAGAAGGGGCATCATCTCTCTCCGTCTCTAATAAAAAAGTAATGAAGTTAAACCGCACAAGCTCAAAATCTAAAACTTTTTGTGTAGAAAAACTCAAGGCAAAACAACTTGAACCAACCATCTCCACACCATGCTCAACAACACCGTGATTACAATCTCATGGCTATTCCAACAAATAAACAATTTCATTTCTACATGAATCTTGCATTTCCTTGGCTAAAACTAAATTAATATATGGGTGGCCTTAGACAATACAATATATGAGGGCATTCACATGGAGGCCTTAGACCCCGGACCTGCACGCGCTCCAGAACGCATCTCCCTGGGGTGGCGTGGCGCCCCGCTCCCCCATCTTGATTAATCCATCTTGAGTGAGGATCATCATGAATATTACAGCAAGAACAAATGTGTGCATCTTGAAGATGAAATTCAATAGACATTGAGAAAAACACAACAGACATGCACACTCTTTCATGAAGATATTACAACACATAAATATTGGAAAAATAATTTTAAAAAGGAGGGGATGTACATTGGAACAAAGGAAAATATATATACTGTATCCATCCAACAGTCCACAAATGTGGCAACTCATATTTTGCATACCAGAGCAATGTATCGTTAAGAAAAAGAAACAAATGAACATCCAACCATTTCAAGCATGCATATTAGTAACACGCTATATATGTACATTCATGATGCGACACTTGAACATACTACCAAGCAGAGAAAATCAATAGACCCTCAAAAAAAAAGAGAAAATCAATAGTAAATTGGAAAATAATTGGTAAGGCCTTAGACTACCATTGATACCATGGAGGAAAACTGCAATATGAACAAGTAGCAAAAAATCGCATTACTATTAGCTGCAGTCTGCAAAGAAGGCATCCTAAGTCAAATAATATTTATATATACAAATATGAACAAGTAGTCTTGCATACTAACATGGCTAAAAATCAAGGCTGCAATCTTGTCACCACAAATCCGTAATGCATGTACAATGGTATTGGTACTTGTGAGACGAATTCCGGCAACACCAAAAATTGGTAGTTGATTAGCAAACGCATCCTTTGCTATAACCAAACTCTTTATCACCCAATTGAAACCTTGGGAGGATGCACAACTCTCACATCGCCAACATATCTTGAGTAACGACGAATGAAAGATGGTCACATATCAATACCTACTAGGAACAATCAGAAATATAGCACAGTTTGCAAAACGATAGCAAAAATGAAAGTTCGGATATATATATTGGTGCAAAATATAAATAAGTAGCTCTAAAGGTTATTTTTTCAAACCAAAATATGTGCATGGAATATGCACACCTGCAGTGGCCTACTCATATGTTCATCTTTAATCACTAACAACATCCAAGTCAATTTAATCTCGTTGTCCGAAAACAATGGAAACTAAACTAACATGAATAGCATAACTTGAGGTGGGCTTATAGGCTGCCCATGAGTCATGCAGTAGCAAGAAGCCGGTGGCCCTTTTTGCATGCCTTAAGGCATGGGCACTTGTTACTACTCCAGGTCCATGCTCGCTAGAGTCGTTGTTTCTTCTACACATATACAGATACGTACATAGACTCGATAAAAAGCCAAATAGCATGGCCCTTTTATCAATCAAAAAAGAATTTCAAAAAATCATCACAAGAAAGTGCACACCAAATATCAATTTGATGACAATCATTACTCCTTCTTCCTTGTTGAAATGGTAGCATTAATCCGCCAAATAGAAAGGATATAATACTCATGATCAGTATGCCATAGTAATATAAATTAAATTGAAACCCGGTTAGATATTTTACTCTTAAAATGTGCTTCAGTTATAACAGACTAGCAACCCACGTACAGATCACAATGCAACCACCTACCTTTACTATTAAATGTGAGTTGGTGATTGTAGGACACATCAAACATTGGAGTAATCTTAAACATTGAATCGCAAACATCTTTAATATTAAATGTGAGTCGATGATCGTAGGTCACATCAAACATTAGAGCAATCTTAAACATCAAAACACAAACATCAAACATTGAAACAATCTTAGCCGTCAAATTGCGGAAATCAACATCCAATTAATCTCCCTATAATCATGTATCAATTAGTAAAGATAATAACTACCTAAAAAGAATGTATTATCTATTTACAGTTATTGATCAGATTAATTAGCCCCTTAATTATGCTCCGTCCTTGGAAAATGGATCTGCATGCCCTACCCGTGAACCTTGTAAAACAAGGCATAAAATTCAGAGATAATTCATCCTTGATTAGGCATTTAGCGATACACGCATATTAAATGCTAATTAATCACGCTATTAAATGTTGATTGGCTAAAGAAACAAAGAGAAATTGTTATCATCATGCTTACACCTTGGTCGTGTATCCAGAGCTAGCGAGCCCTTTAAACCCGAACAGAAGAAGTATGTTTTTTGCCACCACACTGGCCTAGAACGCCACCTCACACCGGCTCCACCCACGCCTCCTCGGCCTCTCTACCTCCTCCGTGAGTTCCTCAGAAAGTTGTTGTCACCCTCTTTAGCCTATCATGCTGCCTCGAGGGGGTCCCGCAGGACAAGAAACATGCTTGGGACAACCGCTTTTGTGGGAGGCCCCATCGCTGTTGTCAATGTGACGCCCATTGCCTCCACCAAACCACCCTAGAACTCCACATCACCATGACCGACTGACATCAAGCGATTTACCCCTCCCGATGTTTGATTTTACTAGCAACATGTTATTTCTTCTTTTTAGATGCGTAGAGGAGAGAAGGGAGATAGATGACCACGTATGAGTCGAGGATTGAGTTTTCTTGTTCGTGTTAGGAGATTGCGGTGGGCTGCGGCAAGATCAAGATCAAGAGGATCAAGAACACGTAGAACCATAGGTGACCTTCACCAAGCACCGGGCGGGTTGCCGAAGAAGGACCATGAGATCGATGTGCTCTGGGACATCGAGGTTGGTGTCGTCATCTTCTCCGGCGCCGACAAGCTCTGTGACTTATAGACACCCAAGACCATGCAAGTTCTCTACACCCTCTTTATGTCTCTACGTCTTTGTTTTCTTTGGGACTGATCCCAAATATGCAAAAATGTGGCTCTTTTCTAGGTTGCCAGGGATCCGGAGAAGTATAGACCAACTCGGGAAAGTTACTATAGAATGAGAAGCATGATATACTTTAATATTTTCTTTCGGCACAAATAATCGAATAAAAATATTTAGAATTTGCAAACCCTGGACATGTTTTTAGAGCAACGGCGCATATCTACATTGTGAAGAAGGAGAATAACAACATGCAGGTCGAGCTTGGGCAAGTGTTCTAGCATCCAGATTTGATGTTCTTTTCTTTCCATTTTTACCTATAGCACTTCAATGTTTGTATGATCCTAGTGTCATGGCTGATGACGATGTAGGCATATGAAAGGTGTGGATACGAAATCCATGTAGACCAAGAGTTGATTGCCATCTTGGATGTTGTCCAGAATGGCCAGACCCCTTTTCTCTTTCTTTGTAAGTCCTTAGTAGATTTCTAATCTCTCATGCTTGATATATATGCAACAAATGCTCCCTCTCATACATATATATATATATATATATATATGTACTTAGCTAGATCATGCATATGATATCAGTCTTTTAAATAATAGCATATTTGATTGCTCTTTATGCTTCCTGTACTTTTAACTTCTGTAATAAGGTACTCCCTCCGATCCATATTAATTGTCATTGGATTGGATGGATTAGATGTATGTAGCACTAAAATATGTCTAGATACATCCATTTCTACAACAAGTAATATAGATCGGACGGAGTGTGTTATTGGAAAATACAGTGTTTAATTATAAAATCAAATTGTACATTATATCGAAGCATGATCTACTTCAATATTTTATTTCAGCACAAATAATCAAATAAAAATATTTAAAATTTGCAAACCCTAGACATGTTTTTAGAGCAATAGTGCATATCGACATTGTGAAGAAGGAGAACAACAACATACAGATCGAGCTCGGGCAAGTGTTCTGGCATCCAGATTCGATGTTCTTTTCTTTCCATTTTTACCTATAGCACTTCAATGTTCATATGACCCTATTGTCATGGCTGATGATGATGTAGGCATATGAAAGGTGTGGATACAAACTCCATGTAGACCCAGGAATTGATTGCCATCGAGGATGCGCCCTATAAAGGCTAGACTCCTTTTCTCTTTCTTCGTAAGTCCTTGGTAGATTTCTGATCTCTCATGCTTGATATATATGCAGCAAATTCTCCCTCTCATACATATATATATGTACTTAGCTAGATTATGCATATGATATCAGTCTTTTAAATAATATCATATTTGATTGCTCTTTACGCTTCTTGTGCTTTTAATTTTTGTAGTAAGGTATGTTATTGGAAAATCTAGTGTTTAATTATAAAATCATATTGTACATAATATCGGTATGAATAAAATTATATCAACATTGGTTGACATGTCATACTGCCATTTTAAAACATTAATGGCCTTACGTCATAATCATGATGATATTTTCTCAGCTCTATAAGGTGTGACATGTATGTATGTAGGATCGTAGTGTTCAAAAATTGTCTTGAAGGACATGTGATATGAGCTGGGAGAAATATGTTGCCAAACGAGTTGAAGGACAAAGGAGCAAAGAAGAAGCTATTTATTAGTCTTCCCAATGCTTGATGTGATTGTTTTCTCTGGTTGTGTTACCTTAATGTTTTCCATTGTTAAAAGTGATATTAGATCTCCTCTCCAAATATAAAATATCATGCATGTACATTGTTTTGGAGTTGGACTATGTACTTCAATTGTGAGTACAACCCTCAGACTAGGTACCTCTAATTATGAGAACTACATAGAGAGAGAAATTTGGGTTGCGTTTCTAAACATATTTCTAGAAAAAATGGTACCATAAACATCTTTCTAGAAAAAAATGGTACCAAAGCAAAACACAAAGGTGAAGACGTTGAGCAATCTTTTTAGATGCATAGAGACAGTCACACCAAGAAAATTCTTTTCAATTATCTAATATGAGAGACGATGGCATCTAGATGAAGCATAATAGACAAAATAGAAAGGAAACATAATAGTTGAATTGTTGTTCCTCTATGTATATGATGTTGAATTATAAATTTTTCTCTAATTAAATTTTAAGCAAAGTAGAATCTTATCCTTTTCGAAATATGGTCATGTGTCTATTTTTCAATACATGTGAATTCTCATGTGTAGTATACTGACAATATGCCACAAGATAAAAACTTACAGGAGCCGTGACAATGCACGGTCATTCAACTAGTGAATATAGACAAGGCACTTATTCCCGTTTCTCCAAAAAAATACTGCTACAAACAAAAGGATTCAAAAACTCTGAGCAGTAGCGAGAGGAATCAAAACAAGCAACTATAAATCATCAACAAGAAATACATAAGACCCTTGTTTTCACTTCTTCAACTTGTATCAATATTCAAGACCAGAGCAATCTTGAAGTTAGTATCAAGGATTTTTATATTTATTTTTTATGAATTTAGATCAAGTAATCAAACAACAAGAAATAGAAGGATTGAAACTACCAACCTTCCATAGTAAGAATTGCAGGAAAAGTGCATATTAATATTTCCCCATTTGGTGAGGAGCCCTTTTGCTGTTCAAAATGGGAAACATCTAATTCAAATACCTTGTAACTCCATGTACTAACCGTAATTCCTAGAATTTAAGTTCTAACTAACTGATAATGTTTGCATGAAAGAGGTTGCACAAAAAACAACAATATAGTCTGGGCATAGAAATAATGTATGGCTGATGTTTCAAACATAATTAAGCTTTTGTTATAGGACCTCTATCTAACATAATCTATGGTAGGTTTTGTGATCACTGATACAATATAAAGTACAATATTTATTGTATCATTATATGCCAGGACACTTATCACTATTAAACCGAGAGAGGACTCTACCATCACGGATGAAGCGAGTAGGTTGAGGCTAAAAAGAAATGCCACAATATGCAGGATACGATCCAAATTGATGAATTATGTATTTTTTTACTTCATGGCATACTGCATACTGCATGGGAAGGCTAAAAATCTCATCTTAGACATATGGACCAAATTTGAGCAGAAAATTTAGTGACACTACACATGGTGAAATAGCAAAACAAAGAGGTTTCAGTTTGATACATCTGCCTGCTTGGATTACATACGATATGAAAATTCCTATCATATCCGAAACTTTATTATTCGAAGAGTAATCTATTTGCCATTTATAAACACATGACATGAAAATTCAGTAATTGGACTATTGGCTTCATAAATTTGTAGACAGAATCGATATGATATCCACAATTTATGTATCAATAATGGCAACTCATAGATAAAATAGTCAAATTCCGTCCTAATTGCATAACCATTTATAAACTTTTCTAGTATAATCTCTTACAGAATATAAGGGGGTCATAGTTTAAATCATAAAATTTAGTCCTAATCTCATATGTAGGATTGGCATATATAGGTAAGAATCGACTTTACCTGTTTACCTTGAGTACATTTATTAGGTAATAAATCTAATACATATATGAGTGTGAGAGCTCACGATTCAGAGGATAGAAAAAATCTATACGATGCCAAAGCATTAGACACAAGCACTTCTATACTTCTCGTGCGAATCGTGTATGCGGACCAAGGCATGGCTGAAAAACATTTCATGATCCCTAGTGTTTTGTATGTTAGATAACAATATCAAAGATTATTTGATGTGAATTTAGTGTTGCAGATTATTGTCCACTCAAATACAGCTAAACAAGACTTTTGGGGACGGATTAGCCACCAGTGGCTTGATCGACAAGGGTGACAAGGCACATAACACAGAAGTGGGGGGCGAAGTTTTCCCCCGGATTGCCCGGCTAAGTCCGGTACTTGTGCCTGGGCCGGATAATCCGGCCCACCAGGGGGGCGGATAATCCGCCCCTTTGGGATTTTTCCAAAGGCAGCCAAGGCGCAAATCCCGGATAGGGGCGGACATTTGGCCCGGATTGTCCAATTATGGGCCAGATGTTTGTCTCGGCCGGATAATCCGTCCCCCACTTAGACCGGATAATCCAACCCCTTTTTCTCCAACGGCTGGATTTTGGTAGGGGGTATAAATACCCCAATTGATCCTCCTATCAGTCTTCTTGATTCATTAGAGAAAGTCATGTGATGTTCATCCTAATACTCGTGAGATCTCCATGCTGAAAGGATACGGATGTCGCCTAGAAGGGGGGTGAATAGGCGATTAAAACTTTTCCTAGAGTGGCTCAACAAAGGCGGAATAAAACTAGTGTTTACTTTGTTAAGCACAACCTAGAACAACTAAGGTTCACCTATGTGCACCAACAAATTATGCTAAGCAATACAAGCAACAAAGTGATAGCAAGATATATATTACTTCAAGCACGAAGGCTGTCACAATGTAAAGTGCATAAGTAAAGAGCTCGGGTATAGAGATAACCGAGGCACGCGGGGACACCGATATTTTACCGAGTTCCTCCCAACATGGAGTACGTCTCGTTTGGAGAGGGGGTGGTATCAAACCACCAACGCCACAAAAGGCCTCCCTTATTCTCCGGTGAATCTCACCCCAACGGGATCGATCCACGCTTCCACTATCGGTGCACTTGTCGGTGGCAACCGGAACCTCTCACAAGTCTGGGGCACTTCTCCACAACTTAATTGGAGGCTCCCAACAAATGCCACAAAAGGACACAATGCCACCAAGCCCACAAAACCGTCTAGGGTTCCAAGAACCCAAGAGGGACAAGCTCCAATAAGTCACACGAACCAAATCCTCCGAGGATAACTCAAACCGATGCACCAAATGCAAATGGCAAGAACACCACAAAGGTGCTCAAATCCCTCTCACAAATTCCACCAAAGCTACAAAAGCTTATGGGGGAATAAGAGAGGAAGAACAATGGAGGAAATCCACAAAAGACTCCAAGATCTAGATCCCAATATGTTCCCCTCACTTAGAGGAGAGATTGATTGGTGGGATTGTAGATCTAGATCTCCTCTTTCAAATCCCTCAAGAATATGCAAAAATCATTGGAGGGATTGAGAGAAAGCAAGCTCAAGAAGGTCAACAATGGAGGGTAAAACTTGCAAGAATGGTTGGGGAACCATTGGGGAAGAAGGCCCCTTAAATAGGTCCCCCGAAAATCCAACCGTTGAAGCCCAAAAATGCGAATCCCGGTACTACCGGACATTCCCTGGGGATCCCAGGTCACCAAACGCACCTTATTCAGTACCACCCGGTACTAAGGGGCGGTACTACCGGACCCTGGTCCGGTACTACCGGTCATCCCTGAACGAAAACGGACATAACTTTTGCATCCGGACTCTGATTTTGATGATCTTAGGCTCGTTTCGAAGAGGACAACAAGCTCTAAAAGATCATGCAAATAAAAATCATAGTACATCAAGGGAGGATAGATCCAAATTACGAAAGGTTTAACCTCTCTCAAAAAGACGAACGGATAAAACCTCCCACATCGAAAACATAATAGAAAATGCATATGAAATCCGTTTTTGATGAACTAGAGCTTGTCATGGAGATTAACACAAGCTCTAAATGCTCATATGAGTAAGAACTAAATAATGGAAGGTTTTACCTATCTCTAAAATACAAACCGGTAAAACCTCCAAGATCAAAACGCAATAAGATATAAAAGGGAAATGCGTTTTTGATGACCTAGAGCTTGTTATGGAGATTACCACAAGCTCTATATCCTCACATGGATAATACCAAATAACAACCAAATATGATGATGCAAGTATGCAAAGGTTTGAGCTCTCTTCGAACGATGTGATCGAGTTACTCATTCGAGAGCCCCTCTTGATAGTACGACTATCTATCCTAAACCCGGTCTCCCACTAACAACATGAGACCGGCAAAAGGGAAAATCTATCAAGATTATACCTTTGCCTTGAGTATTCTACTTGAGTTCTATGTAGACGATCTTGCCCTTCTTAAGATTGAACGCCTTTCTTGATTCTTCATCATCGATCCATGATCATCGAGGATGGCAAGCATCAAACATGAGATCTTCTATAGATGCCGCATTTTGAGCTTGCACAAGACATCTTCTTCTCATTTCATCGACCTTGAAGCCACCACATGCTCCAAGCGATGCCAATGGACCATTCCTACAAGTACAACTCAATACACACATTAGTCCATAAAGATTGCCATTAATTACCAAAACCACACATGGGGCCCACATGTTCTTTCACATGCTCAACCACCCAAAGATTTAGATCTTTGGGGAATTGGGCGGAGGCTTCGATCTACATCGGTACCAATCAAGGTCTTAAATTCCCCTCCATTAACTTGGAGGGTTGTTGATCTAGTATTTCTTGCAAATATCTAGATCTCCATTTTTGGTTATTGATTAACCTGATCTTGTGCAGCTTGTTGTCATCACGAGAGCCTCCAATTCAGTTGCGGATGTGTGCCTCGCTAGTGTTATAAAGACACCGGTTCCCGCCTCGAAGGTACAAAATAGTGGAAAGGTGAATCAGTCTTTTAGTGGCGAGATCCATCAGCGAACAGGGTGAGGCCTATTGTGGAATGGTAGTCTTAGTACCGCCCATCCCTCCAACGCATACGTACTTCCCTTAACAAGGAAGCAATTGCGGTAAAAAAAAATCCTATGTCTCCGCGTGCTCCACTACAGTTACCTCATTCCTCTCACTTCCTTTACTCACTTAGTACATAGGTTTGCATATAGGAAGGAATTGCGGTAAACAAAAATAGTATGGGCATCCAACTTTTTGGCTGGGCCGCGCTTGGATTTTTTGCTCGATGTGTAGGCCTAAGATAATAAACATTCGTAAATATAATATATATACAACTCGGTACATACAGCTACTCCCGGACATCTGATACGTTGGAAACGTATCTATAATTTTTTATGCTCCATGCTTGTTTAGTATCTACTTTTCTTTGCTTTCTCTACACTTTGAGGGTGTTTTTTACATCTTTTCTGGAACTAACCTATTAACAAGTTGCCACAGTGCCAGTTGCCTGTTTTCTTCTGTTTTTGGTTCCAGAAAGGCAGAAAATCAATATTATCGGAATTGGACGGGACAAAATCCAAAGTCAATATTTTACCGTGGGGGACACGAATCCAGAAGACGAGACGGAGAAGAAAACCAGGGCGGCCAGACCCCCCTAGGCACAGCCAGGGGTGGGCTCGCGCCTGGGTAGGGTGTGGCCCACCTGGTCACCCGACCTCGCCTCTTCGCCTATAAGAAGCCCCTATGCAGAAACCATAAGTACCCGATCAAAACTCCACGAAACCGTCTGTAGCCGTCGCCACCATCGTCCCTAGATCGGGGGATCTGAAGTTCTTCCCGGCACCCTGCCGGAGGGGAAATCATCCCGAAGGCCTTCTTCTCCGGTATGATGTGTGAGTAGTTCCACCTTGGACTACGGGTCCATGTAGTAGCTAGATGGTTGTATCTCCTCCTTTGTGCTTTCATGTGTAGATCTTATGAGCTCCATTATCAAGATCTAATCTATTTGTAATCATGCATGTTGTGTTTGCGGGGCTCCGGCGGATATTGAGATTACTATGTCAGATTGATTAATGGTTTTGTCTTTATGATTCTATCATGTCTGTGTTGTTTGTGATATTCCATGCTCTCCGTTGTTAGTAGCTATCTTGGCCAAGTATTTGCTAATGACTCCAAGAGGGAGTATTTATGCTCGATAGTGGGTTCATGCCTCTAGTTTCCAAGGGAAGTGACAGAAATCTCTTCGGTTGTAGATGTGATGTTGCTACTAGGAAGAAAACAATGGTCTCTTGTTCATGAGCAAGTGGATTGCTTACCTTACACACATTGCTTAAAGCAGTTGTCTGTTGCTTGCAACTTAATACTGGAGGGGGTTCGGATGATAACCTGAAGGTGGACTTCTAGTCATAGATGTAGTTGGATGGCGGTATATGTATATTGTTGTATTGCCCAATCGAATTTCATAGGATCTTTTTGTCTGGTATTGCATTGTTTTGCCTAGCTCAGTTCTTGTCAATTGCCCTGCTTTAATTTGTTTACCCTTCATGCCATGTTGTTTGTCTAAGGAGAGCACCTCTAGTGAACTATGGACCCCGATCCAATCTTTACCATTGATACATCTTCCACTGTTTACTTGCTGCAAACCATTCATCACCTTCCACACCATACGTTTAATCCTTTGTTACAGCAACCAGTGAGATTGACAACCTCACTGTTTGTTGGGACAAAGTCTTGAGTTTGTGTTGTGCAGGTTTCCATGTTGCTTGCAACACCTTTGAGACGTTTCCTTTCTCCTACTGGTTCGATAACCTCAGTGTCTTACTAAGGGAAGACTTGCTGCTGTGCTGCTTCACACCTTGCTCTTGGGGTTTATCGACGAAGTGCATCTACATCAACTAGGCGCATCAACATTTTTTCTGACGTCGTTGCCTGGGAGGCTAAGGACATCTTCGCAAGGGGAGTCCTCCACTTCCTTTATCTTTACTTTGTTTTTAGTTTGCTTAGTTTCTTTTGCTTGGTTTTGTTTGCCTATTTTAAACCCCCCCCCCCAAAAAAAATTGTCTAGTTTGGTTTGCTTTCTTTATTCAAAAACATAAAAAAATTGGTTCCTGCTCTAGCTGCTGCTTCTGTTTTTGGCTTGCCCACCTTTGCCAAAATGAACTCTGCTGAGAACACCAAGTTGTGTGACTTCACTAGCACCAACAACAATGATTTCCTTAGCACACCTATTGCTCCACCTGCTCCTGATGCTACCTTTTATGAAATTAAGCATGCTTTGTTGAATCTTGTGATGAGAGAGCAATTTTCTGGTGCTAGTTCTGATGATGCTATTGTCCATCTCAATAACTGTGTTGAACTTTGTGAGATGCAAAAGTATAAGGATGTAGATGGAGATATTATTAAGCTCAAGCTTTTTTCCTTTCTCCTTGAGAGGAAAAGCTAAAGAATGGTTGTTATCCTTGCCTATAAATAGTATTGATTCTTGGACTAAGTGTAAAGATGCTTTTATTGGAAAGTACCACCCTCCTGCTAAGATTATATCTATGAGAAGTGATATTATGAAATTTAAAAAACTTGATAATGAACATATTGCTCAAGCTTGGGAAAGAATGAAGTCTTTGGTGAAGAATTGCCCCACTCATGGACTCACTGCTTGGATGATTATCTAGACTTTTTATGCAGGTTTGAACTTCTCCTCAAGAAACCTGTTGGATTCAGCTGCTAGAGGTACCTTCATGGGCCTCACTTTGGGTGCTGCAACAAAGCTCCTTGATAATATGATGGTTAACTACTCTGAATGGCACACTGAGAGAGCTCCACATGGTAAGAAGGTAAATTCTATTGAGGAAACCTCCTCTTTGAGTGATAAGATTGATGTTATTATGGCTATGCTTGTTAATGGGAAAGCTCCTCTAGATCCTAATAGTGTTCCCTTAGCCTCTTTGGTTGCTCAAAAAGAGCAAGTTGATGTGAACTTCATTAGAAACAACAATTTCAACAACAATGCCTATAGGAATAATTTTGGTGGTAACAACAATTATAGGCCTTATCCTCCTAATAATGGCAATTCCTATGGAAACTATTACAACAATGCTAGAAGTGCCCCCTCTGAACTTGAAGTCATGCTCAAAGACTTTATTAGTAAACAAACTGCTTTCAACAAAACTGTAGAGGAAAAACTTTTAACTGTTGAGAACCTCTTTGTCTGAAGCTCAGTCCTCCTTGATTAATAAAATGGCTGCTAAACCTGAAACCATGGAAAGTACCTTTGCTGCCACTCATGCCATGCAAGTTACTATTGATGAAAATGTTAGGCTGTTAGCTCAACTCCATGCTAAGTGGGAAAGGGAAGTTGAAAATTATAGAAACAATAGTGTGTGCACTATCACCACTAAACCACAAGTAGCCCATGTTCCTCCTCCTACTATGCCTAAGCCTATTGAGCCTACTACTAGTGATGCTAAGTTTGATTTTGATATAGATGGTTGCAATATTTCTGAAGTAATTATGTTATTGCAAAAGCTTGCTAGAAGTCCTGATGCTAGTGATATGCATGTTGCTTTCACCAAACACATTACATATGCTCTTGTTAAGATTAAGGAAGATAAGCTAAAACACAAAGCTTCTATTCCTAGAAAAGTAGAAGATAGTTGGGAACCCATTATTAATGTGCAAGTGAATGACTTTGATCTCAAAGCTTCATGTGATCTTGGTTATAGTATCTCTATTATGCCTAGGAAGATTTATGAAATGCTTGAGTTGACACCTTTGAAGATTGTTATTTGGATGTCCCACTCAATGATAATTCTAAGAATAAACTCATGGGGAGTATTAATGATGTTCTCATTATGGTTAACAATGCTTATGTCCATGTGGATTTCTATGTTTTGGATGTTGAATACAATGCTTCTTATCCTATTACTTTGGGAAGACCTTTTCTTATAACAGTTGGTGCCATCATTGATATCAAAGAAGGCACCATTAAATATCATTTTCCATTCAAGAAAGGTATTGAACACTTCTCTATGAGGAGAGAGAAGTTTCTTTTTGCTCCTCCTTTGAAAGCAAGGTTTGATGTGAATGCTTCCTCATTTGAAAATACTTGATTCTTCTTGCTTCTTGTGCCTAACTTAAAGGTGTTAAAGAAAAGTACTTGTTGGGAGATAACCCAAGAGTCTACTTTAGTCTTGGAAGTTATGACTTTTGTAATAACCTCTCCTTATCCTTTCTGTTTGCTTTTTGTGCCAAGAATGACCTCTAATGAGAGGGAAGTAAGATTTGGGGAGTTGCTCTCCCGAAACAGATTTCTGTCCTTCACCATAAAAATTCGTGAGGAGCCTCGGTAACTCGGATTGAGCTCAAAATTTATGAATAAAACCCCCAGTATTTTAGATAACTTTCGTTTGTTCAACAATTTTTGATTTGAGCAACAGAAGATTTTCGAACAAATTGGTTTCTACCTGCTGGTCTATTTTGACAGATTTCTGCCATTATTTGCATGTGCTTCTTATTGATTCCTTTTTGAGTTCTCTTTTGGGGAATTGAGCTTTTTGAAGGACTTGCTACAGTAGCTTGTGTTTTTAGTGAAAAGTTTTGTTGTTCCAAAGCTTTGCCTAAGGTCTAATATCTTTTGAATACACTAATGTTGCTAATGAAGATTGTGTGAAGTTTTGTATGAAGGAAAAATTTCAGGTGTAGAGAGAGAATGATGTAATGAGATGAAGAATGGACAAAATCTCAAGCTTGGGGATGCCACCCCGATGTCACCCCAAGAAATATCCAAGAGGTACAGGCGTCAAAGCTTGGGGATGCCCAAGGCATCCCCTTCTTCATCAATAAAAAGCTCAAGTCTGTCTAGACACTTCGTTTTTATTGTTTCATGCACTGTTGTGTTGTTCTTGGAGCGTCTTAGTTTTCATTTGCTTTGCTTAGTTGTTTAGTTTTCTTGAATAAAGTAGTTTGGACCACCGTTCTCGCTGTGTTGTTGCAAATAAGTTGCTTGGTGTTGTAAAGGAGTAGGAAGTTCCTGCTTGAAAGTGCAAGAGGAGCTTGCATTGACCGTGACTTAGACTTTAGCATGACATGCTAGGTGTTGTTTTGACCTTATGCTTAGTGATTATTGTTGTAGCATGTCTTGTTCCATACATTTGTGATTGCTTAGTGTGTCTTGAAGAAATTATGTGTTGTTTTAGCATACAAAAGCATAGTGTTGTGGTATTCTCCTTTTATGCTTTGTTTGGGTTGACTTGGCACATGCTCACACCATGATATGATTATGACAAGTCACCATAGCGTCTATGATCATCTAGTCCTTGACTTGTAGTACCACTTTATGCTTTAATTAGTAATGCTTTATTGCTCTACGTGATTATGGCCATTATTCTCTCTTCGTTGGTTGCTCCTAGTCTTTTGCTAGCCTCCACTTGTATGAATAAGCTCTACTCATGCTTCCAACTCCCAAGAAACCAAGTTATTCCAAAGTGTCCACTATAAACTCCTATGCATGGTGTGTTACACCATTCCAAGTATATTCTTGTTTTCAGCTATCTTCCAGTTAAAAACTATTTTGTTATGTGAAAACTTAGTGATTAAATCCCTCACAAACTTGATGGCACACTTTATATTCTTTGCCCCTAATAAAATTGAACCATTGTGTCGTCTATGTTGTATATTCTTGCACTTATACGTTGGAATTAGCAGAACCATGCTGTCATGGGGAACGTTTTCAACATTGCACTTGTACTTTGTACTCAGTTGATATCATGCTCTTTTGTCTATGGATGTCACCGGTGTGAAATAAAGAGGGAGCTTGTAAGTCCATGGAGTTTGTATTTTGTGTTAGAGAAACGCCTGGGCCGCTAGCCTAAGCCATGCTTAATCATGGTGGAAACTTGCAGCATCACCATAGTGAGCTATCTATGAAGCATCCTCAATAAAAAGCTATGCATATAGTAAATAAAAAGATCGCTGAGATGCTCATTGTCTGCTTGCCTTGTCATTTTGGTTATGGGATAGCTCCTGTACCATGTGCAAGGGGTACCCCGTTGGCGGTTCTCTATGATATGCATGTACTTACAATGACAAGAACTTATAGGTGACTCAAGTTGAGTAGCATGAGGTGTGGCCCTCGTATTAAAGGGACTTGAGATTGCCAACTTATACTTTGTCAAGCATATACTCCATAGTTTGTTCACTTTAACCTTAATCACTTCAAGATGCTTATGATAGGGGAAATGAGGGCTAAAAGCTAACAAGTACCATAATTTTTGGAAGCTCTTTTTGAAACTTGAAATCCCTGCTTCCATTTATGAAGGGCCTTTCTTCCACTATTATTGAGTTTCCACCTTCTACCTTTAGGCACCATTAAGAGAGCATAGTTGCCATTCTTAGTTCTATGTGCAGTGTCCCAAAGCTTATTGATTGATGCATATTGTGATATTACTTGTTCTTATGCTACTTGTTTCTAGTCACCCTTGTGAACTTTGAAGGTGTCCTATGCATCTATTTGCCACTCTATGAGGGACGGGTTGATTACCACTATGCCATGTTTTCAGTGTGTGAAACAAACAAACGTTTTTCAATGCATGTTATTCATGATATTTGTTTGTAGCCTTTCATGTTGCATGCATAGTGACTATGTCATATTGTTAGAACTCCATCTTTCATGCACCTGTTTAGAGTTCTTTGATCCCAACTTTCAATGCTTGCAAATGGTTTGATCTTGGTTTTGATGGTGCATGTCACCTTAAAAATTATTCTTTTTATCACTTACCTACTCGAGGACGAGCAGGAGTTAATCTTGGGGATGCTTGATACGTTGGAAACGTATCTATAATTTTTGATGATCCATGCTTGTTTGTTATCTACTTTGCTTTGTCTACACTTTGAGGTGTTTTTATATCTTTTCTGGAACTAACCTATTAAAAAGTTGCCATAGTGCCAGTTGCCTGTTTTCTTCTGTTTTTGGTTCCAGAAAGGCATAAAATCAATATTCTCGGAATTGGATAGGACAAAAGCCAAAGTCAACATTTTACCGTGGGGGACACGAATCCAGAAGACGATACGGAGAACCAAACCAGGGCGGCCAAACCCCCCTAGGCACGGCCAGGGGTGGGCCCGCGCCTGGGTAGGGTATGGCCCCCCTGGTCGCCTCTCGGCCTCGCCTCTTCGCCTATAAGAAGCCCCTGATGCAGAAGCCTAAGTACCCGATCAAAACTCCACGAAACTGTCTGTAGCCGCCGCCACCATCGTCCCTAGATTCGGGGGATCTGAAGTTCTTTCCGACACCCTGCCGGAGGGGAGATCATCCCGGAGCCCTTCTTCTCCGATATGATGCGTGAGTAGTTCCACCTTGGACTATGGGTCCATTTAGTAGCTAGATGGTTGTATCTCCTCCTTTGTGCTTTCATGTATAGATCTTGTGAGCTCCGTTCATGATCAGGATCTAATCTATTTGTAATCATGCATGTTGTGTTTGCGGGGATCCAATGGATATTGAGATTACTATGTCAGATTGATTAATGGTTTTGTCTTTATGATTCTATCATGTATGTGTTGTTTGTGATCTTGCATGCTCTCCGTTGTTAGTAGCTATCTTGGACAAGTAGTTGCTAATGACTCCAAGAGGGAGTATTTATGCTCGATAGTGGGTTCATGCCTCTAGTTTCCAAGGGAAGTGAGAGAAATCTCTTCGGTTGTAGATGTGTTGTTGCTACTAGGGAGAAAACAACGGTATCTTGTTCATGGAACAAGTGGATTGTTTACCTTAGACCCTTTGCTTAAAGCATTTGTTTGTTGCTTGCAACTTAATACTGCAGGGGGTTCGGATGATAACTTGAAGGTGGACTTCTAGTCATAGATGCAGTTTGATGGCGGTCTATGTATATTGTTGTATTTCGCAGTCGAATCTCATAGGATCTTTTTGTCTGGTATTGCATTGTTTTGCCTAGCTCAGTTCCTGTCAATTTTCATGCTGTAATTTGTTTACCCTTCATGCCATGTTGTTTATCTCAGGAGAGCACCTCTAGTGAACTATGGACCCCGGTCCAATCTTTACCATTGATACATCTTCCACTGTTTACTTGATGCAAATCATTCATCACCTTCCACACCATACGTTTAGTCCTTTGTTACAGCAACCGGTGAGATTGACAACCTCACTGTTCGTTGGGACAAAGTCTTGAGTTTGTGTTGTCCAGGTTTCCATGTTGCTTTCAACACCTTTGAGACGTTTCCTTCCTCCTATTGGTTCGATAACCTCGGTTTCTTACTGAGGAAAGACTTGTTGTTGTGCTGCTTCACACCTTTCTCTTGGGGTTTACCGACAAAGTGCACCTACATCAACTAGGCGCATCAACATCTAGTGATCATCGGACATCATATATATACCTCGTTGGTCTTCGTTATGCGTCCATGGGCTTCTCCATCATTGGAGTTGTCAGCTTCTTCCTTTGGTTGCTCCTCTCCCTCACCGGATGAGTTCAGATACCTAGAGGGAGATCCCTCACCGGATGGATCAACATCGTGAATCATATCCTCGAGAATTTGTTCTAAAGCTATGTCTCTGCAGATTGGACTAGGTGGATCCATAGTTTCTCCAAAATGCGAGATGCACACAATATTTATTTGAATATAAACAAAAATATTCTCATACAAAATATTTCTATACATAGATATTTCTATACAAAATAATAGAAATAAACCCTAAACCCGGAGGTGTGGTGGCAGTGGCCGGTGCCGGTGGCCGCAGGAGAGGCAGGAAACTCCGGCTTCCCGCGAGAACCACCACCCTAACTCTAACTCCGGTCACCACCGAGCACCAACACCCTAACCCTAACTCCGGTTACAAAGAGGTTCTTACAATATTTCCATAAAAATACTTTATTACACTATTATATTACAATAAAAAACTTACAATATTATAATATACCTCATACCCTAAAAACTTACAATATAATATTATAATATACCTCATACCCTAAAAAACTTACAATATTATATTACAATAAAAATATATACACTAAAATAATCCTATAGTAATCATATATAATCATAAAAATTTAAAATAATTCCTATATATACTAAAATAATCCTATACTAAAATAATCCTAGATTATATATACTAAAATAATCTTATACTAATCATAATCATATACTAAAATAATCCTAGATTATATATATACTAAATATTCCTATACTAATCATAATCATATACTAAACTAATCATAATCTTGTACTAAAATAATCCTAGAATATATATACTAAAATAATCCTATACTAATCATAATCATATACTAAAATAATCCTATATTATATATATACTAAAATAATCCTATAGTACTAATCATAATCATATATTAAATTAATTAATCATAATCCTATAAAAAACTAATTTACATAGCTGATTGAGGAGGCTGAGAAGGGGCTGGCGGCGGGCGGTGGCGCAGCCGACGGCAGTGGCCGGTGGCGGGGAGGTGGCGCGACCGGCTCGGGCGGCCGGTGAGGAGGACGGAGGGGCGGTGGCACGATCGACAGTGGAAATATCTAGCAGCCTAGTGGCGGTGCGTCTTTGATTTGGCCTCCAAGTCCCGGTGCTTGGAACACACTAGGGGAGGAGGCCCTCTTTTATACCCTCCCCCTATAGTCTCGGTGCGTGGCACCAACCGGGACTAGAGGAGGGGCTTTTCATTACCGCGCGCGTTGGACAAACCTTTAGTCCCGACTGGTTATTTGGGCTGGGACTAAAGTCCAAAATTTCCGCGCTGGGCCAAAACCAGCGCGCGCTGTGTTTTTTTTTCAAATTTTTGAATATATTGTTTAAAACATTTACATTATACTTTTTTGCATACTTATGAATTTGAGAAAACTTTCAACATGAAAAGTGCTTGAATTTGAATAAGTAATCCAAATCTATTTTCTGTTTTATAAAATAATTATTTTAAATAGTCAAATTATTAACCATTTTTCCATTATCAATTTAAAAATGCATTAACTATTATATTTTGCATATTTTTTTGAATCTCACTAAACTTTCAAAATGAAAAGTGATTAAATTTGAATAAGTAATCCAAATCCATTTTCTGTTTTATAAAATAATTATTTTAACTAGTCAAATATCAACCATTTTGCCATTATCAATTTAAAAATGCATTAACTATTATATTTTGCATATTTTTGAATCTTACTAAACTTTCAAAATGAAAAGTGCTTGAATTTGAATAAGTAATCCCTTTGACCGAAGCTTTAGTCCCGGTTGTAGCCACTAACAGGGACTAAAGATATTTCCCATCATTTCCCAACACTTCCTGCCAAGTTTTCCCGCCTTTTCCCTCTGAACTGAGCTTTTAGTCCCGCTTGTCGCCACTAACCAGGACTAAAGATATTTCCCGCCATTTCCCACCGCTTCCAGCCAAGTTTTCCCACCCTTTTCCTCCGAACTAAGCTTTTAGTCCCGGTTGTAGCCACTAACTAGGACTAAAGATATTTCCCGCCATTTCCCACCGCTTCCCGCCATTTCCCACTGCTTCCCGCCATGTTTTCCCGCCCTTTCCATCTATATTGTAAGATCCCTCCTTTGTAAAGGAAAAGGATCCCTGTGATTGCAATGCTAGTCCCTGGATCATTGCTAGCATCCACAGTTTAAGATGAAGTACACATATACAAAGGTCATTTATTACATCCATTCCAGAGATAAACATAGTCTTTACAACTCAAAGGCCACAGGCCTATTACAAGAGTTTGAATAAGTAAATAAATATAAGTCTTCAACTTCATGTGCCACAGGCAAACATGTTGAGTGTAGACTCATGACACCTAATCCTCATCAGAGTAACCTGCAACATCACAAGTTACAGCCATAGTGGGTCAATACTTTGGAATAGTATTGGCAAGTGATACCTTAGTAAAATTTAGGTGGACTATAATACTATATGCAATTTGGCTAAGTGTAGCTTGGCTTTCTTTGCTCAAAATAGGTTTTTCCTATTAGTTGAAATCACTAAGTTTTTCTTTGTCAAAACTTTTCCCAAGGAACCACCAATAGACATTGAGGTCCTTCACCCTTGATCACCCACAAGTTTTTACTTAGAAGTTGGAATGATGAGATTTTTGATAGCTTCCATGCCTTGATGCTCAAGTTGTCCATTGCCATGGACTTGGCTAAGTACTTAGATTTTTCCATCTGCAGAGGTTGTGCACTTTCCCCACCAGACTTGGTTTCACCAAGACAGGACCTTTCAGAAGCATTCCCTTAGACCAAATGGATGCGTTCCAACCTATCATCCCACTACCACCAACTGTCCAAATGGCTAAGTTCTAGCAACCTATGTGATCCAGGCAGAGCCCATATTGCCAAGTGGCTGCACTAGAAGCTTCTCAACACTTGGTCTCTAAAATCCCTTTGTTCCTGGGTGGCTTTCCACAAGTGAGATAACAAGGTAAACCATAGCCATGGGCCTTGTGTAACCACTCAACCAAAACCACCAATCAAGTCCCTTTCCACCCAGGTGATTCATTGACTTAGTTGTTTTATTAAGAAAAACATAAGTCCAAAGACTTAGAAATATTTTCATCATAGCATGTATATTTCACCAACCCTTGTTTGCTACTATCTAGGCTAAGCATGGCATAGATAGTAACTTAACTTAGGAATTTCCTAGCAATTCTACAACTACTTAGGATTTCCCAACATGGCATATAGGCAAAAATATTAACATGCAAGACTTAGCAAAATATTTCTAGTGCTTAGTATAAAATATAGGGATAGAAATATTCATGAAGTACCACTTGCCTTGGTAGTTGGGAGAGTGTCACTCTTCACAATCACAATCACTAGCACCAAAGTCTACACAAAGAATGGTAGAAACAAATTACACAAAACATATACCAACAAACAAAAATACATATGCATGCATGCAAAATGCTAAGTGATGATTTTTTAAAAACTCAACCAAGAAAGTGCATAGTACTGAATCTTGAACAAGTCAAAAACTTGCCAAACCAAGTTTATTTGACACTAAAAACAATTTCTAAACATTTCATAAGCTCAAATAAGCCCTACACATGTTTCTGCAAATAAAACTATTTTAACAGAAGCAAAACTTTAAACACATTGCATAAATGGACAGGGCTTGCTCTCCTGATTCCAACGGTATAAAATTTGCCAAAATCTAACGTGGGAATCAAAAGTTATAGCTAAACCAAATTTGGATATAAATCAGATTTCAAATTTTGTTTTTAAACCAAACCCTAGCCACGCGGCGCTATCCTATTGGCCGATACCGTTTCACTCAAGATCACCCTTCCGCGTCGTCAGATCAAGTTAGATCCAACGCGCCAGATTCAAAGAAAACGTTTCGCTCAGATCTAATCTAAACCGCAAGATCTATATCCAACGGTTGCTGTTGCTTTGACCATAGACTAGCGGCGCTAGCGGCGGCGACTGGCGGCGACGTGTCTGTCAGTGGCGGTGCCGGCGTTCTAGGTCGTCCGGGGAGGGGAGAGGATGCTCACCAGAACCGCCGTGTCGAGGTGAAGCTCAACGTGTCTCTGGTCGGCGAAGGGGCACTCGGAGTCGTCAGGGATTCCTCGCCGGAGTTCGTGCAGTCGTCGGGTACGGCTACTGGTCGATGTTGGCGAGGTTCTGCGTCGCGCTAAGACAAGAGGAGGACACCGTTAGACGCGGAAGATGCTAGGGATCTTAGGCGTATCATACAGAGGGCAAGGGGCGGCTGGTACTTACGGGGAGAGGTCGCCGGAGTTCGTGCAGAGAGCGGCGACGCTCAGTCGTTGTCGCTGTCGAGGCTACAGGCCATGCGCGAGCAAATGAAAGATGTCAGTAGATGCGCACGGAGCTGTAGAGCATGCCAGTATGAACCATGGATAGAGGGGGACACGGTGCTCACCGGAATTCGTCGGCGAGGTCGTCGGAACAGCGGCAGTGTCTGGCGAGTTGCGAGCAGCCTGGTGGCGTGGAGAGGAAATTGGGTGAGGGGAAATGGCCGCGAGAGGGAGGGGCTTAAGTAGGCAGGAGCTCGACAAGAAACGCCCAGTGAATCAATGCCAATTACGCCGTGGAATCAACGCAGCAACGGCCAGCGGCGGTGTTCGTGCGCGGAATCTAGGGGAAGACGATGATGACGTGGACAGGGCCCGCTTGTCAGCGAAATAAACAGAGAGGGAGTGGGGTCCGAGTGTCAGTGACTCCGTGGGTGCGTCTGCGCGTGAGAGAGAGAGGGAACCCGGGTGGGCTAGCTGGGCTGGTTTCGCTGTTGGGCCAGAATAGTAGCGCCGACCCTTTTCCTTTTCTTTATTCCTTTTCTTTTTCTAATTTGATTTTCTGGAATGATTTTCAAATGAATTCAAACTCTATTTGAATTCAAATCTTTTCTGGATTTTTGCAGTGTGCAACAGTCACAATTCTAGGCATAAAAACCATGTGGTCACTTTGAATTGGCTTGGTCATTTTGAATAAACAAAATAAACAGTGCTATAACACTGATTTGCAAATGTTTTTTTAAATGGTTTTGAAACCATTTTTATTTTGTATATTTTTGTTCAAACTCCACACTCAATCCAATCAACAAGGAAGCAAACAAACTTGGTTTAAAACCCTTAAGCTCTCAAATGAGGATGGTCATTTGATTTAATTTTGCTCGTATAAAATGATAGCACTATGTGCTTCTGTTTTCTTGAAATTGGTTTGAAATTGATCTCAAAACTATATGCATACATGAATGATATGCAATCTTTGAAATCATTATTTTAGGGATGTTACAAATCTAACCCCCTTAAGGTGAATCTCGCCCTCGATATTCGGTTTGGTTAGCAAATAGGTTAGGGTGGTCTTTCCGAAGATCATCTTCTCTTTCCCATGTTGCTTCCTCTTCGGAATGATGATTCCACCGCACTTTGCAAAACTTGATAGTCTTAGTCCTTGTGACTCTTTATGCAGTCTCAAGAATCTTGATAGGTTTCTCCTCATAGGTGAGATCACTTTCCAATTGAACCTCCTCCAAAGGTATAGTATCCTTCAAAGAAGTTTCTTCCATTTCTGGATGACATTTCTTAAGCTGACTCACATGAAATACATTATGGACAGCTGACAGAGATTCTGGCAGTTCGATTTCATAGGCAACTTCTCCTTTGCGACTTACAATCTTGAATGGCCCAACATATCTTGGTGCCAATTTTCCTTTGACTCCGAATCTCTTCACTCCACGAAGTGGTGATACTCTAAGATAGGCTCTATCACCAACTTCGTAGGTGAGTTCTCTACGCTTAGGATCCGCGTAGCTTTTCTGTCGGGACTGTGCTATCTTCAACCTGTCCTTGACCAACTTGACCTTCTCTTCGGCTTCCTTGATAAGATCTGGTCCGAATAAACTTCTTTCTCCCACACCATTCCATAACAATGGGGTGGTACACTTTCTTCCGTAGAGAAACTCAAATGGTGCCATCTCAATACTGGCTTGATAGCTGTTGTTATAAGAAAATTCTGCGTAAGGCAGACTTTCATCCCAACTGGCTCCATAGTCTAGGGCACATGCCGTCAACATGTCTTCGAGAATCTGATTAGTCCTTTCTGTTTGTCCATCAGTTTGAGGGTGAAAAGCAGTACTGAATTCCAACCTCGTTCCCAATGACTCATGTAACTGTCTCCAAAAATGGGAAGTGAATTGAGTTCCCCTATCAGACACAATACTCTTGGGCACTCCATGTAGACATACAATTCTACTCATGTAGATTCTGGCTAACTTAGCACTTGTATAGGTTGTCTTCACGGGTATGAAATGAGCCACTTTAGTTAGGCGATCTACTACTACCCAAATGGAATCGTATCCTGACCGGGTCCTTGGTAATCCGGTAATGAAATCCATACCAATCTTGTCCCACTTCCAATCAGGAATAGGTAGTGGTTGAAGCAAACCGGCTGGTTTCTGATGTTCCGCTTTTACTCTACTACACACATCACACAAAGCAATATGTTCGGCGATGTCCTTCTTGAGATTATTCCACCAAAATCTTTCCTTCATGTCCATGTACATTTTGGTGTTACCCGGATGAATGGAATATGGTGAGTTGTGTGCTTCTTGCAAAATCAGTTTCCGCAGCTCCGGATCTTGTGGAACACAGATATGTTTCCCATGCCATAAAGTACCCTTTTCGTCTTCATGGAACTATTTGGCTTTTCCTTTGCCAATCATTTCTTTAATCTCTTCGATTTCTTTATCTACCTTCTGAGCTTCTTTGATCTTGTCCAACAAAGTGGGTTGAACATCCAAAGACATGAGATGTCCTTCAGGCGCAATCTCCAATCTGAGTTTCCTAAATTGGGTACATAGATCATCTGGCAATTCTCCTTTGGTAAGGCCATTCACAAATACCTTACGACTTAGAGCATCTGCTACAACATTTGCTTTACCGGGGTGGTATTGCAAACTTAAGTCATAGTCCTTGATAAGTTCTAGCCATCTTCTTTGTCTCATATTAATTTCCTTCTGGGTGAAGATATACTTCAAACTTTTGTAATCTGTGAACACTTCACAACGCTTTCCCAAAAGATAGTGTCTCCATGTTTTGAGTGCATGGACAACAGAGGCTAACTCTAAATCATGAGTAGGATAGTTCACTTCATGAGTTTTAAGTTGTCTCGAGGCATAAGCCACAAATTTACCGTCTTGCATAAGTACTGCACCCAAACCTTGATGGGATGCATCACAATATACTTGGAAATCTTTTTCCAAATCTGGCAGACACAAGACTGGTGCTATCATAAGTCTCTTCTTCAATTCCTGAAAGCTGAGTTCACAACCTTCAGACCAAGCAAACTTCTTGTCTTTCTTTAACAATTCAGTCATAGGCTTAGCTACCTTAGAGAAATTCTCAATGAACCTTCTGTAGTAACCTGCTAAGCCAAGGAAACTACGAACTTCTTTCACGGACTTGGGAGATTCCCATTCAGTCACAGCTGAAACTTTAGCAGGATTAACTGCTACACCATCCTTTGTCATAACATGACCAAGAAAACCAACTTCCTCCAACCAGAACTCACACTTGCTGAATTTGGCATAAAGTTTATGCTCTCTTAATTTCTCAAGTATCAAACGCAAATGCCCTTCATGCTCTTCTTTGCTCTTGGAGTAGACTAAGATGTCATTGATGAAAACGACAACAAACTTGTCGAGGAATTCCATGAACACCTTGTTCATCATATTCATGAAGTATGCTGGATCATTGGTCAAACCAAAAGGCATTACGGTATACTCATACAATCCATACCTTGTAGTGAATGATGTCTTAGGTATGTCTTGTTCTCTTATCTTGAGTTGAAAATATCCTGACCGGAGATCAATCTTTGAGAATACACATGCTCCTTCTAGCTGATCAAACAAGTCATTGATTCTAGGCAAAGGGTATTTGTTCTTGATAGTTACCTCGTTGAGTGAAAGATAATCTATGCATAACCTTTGACTTCTATCTTTCTTCTCCACAAACAAAACTGGGGCTCCCCAAGATGAAGAACTTGGTTGAATAAATCCTTTCTGCAACTGTTCTCCAAGTTGTTTCTTGAGTTCTTTCAGTTCGTCAACTGACATTTTATATGGTCTCTTTGCTATTGGTCTAGACCCTGGTACCAAATCTATAAGAAATTCCACATCTCTATCTGGTGGCATTCCCGGCAATTCTTCCAGAAACACATCCGGATATTCACTCACAATTGGTACGCTGTCTATGCTAACCCCCTTAAGAGAGTTAAGCATACTCCTTTTTGCTTCAAAGTTGGTCTTGAATCTGATCCTTTTATTTTCTGGAGTTGTGAGTGAGACAGTATGATTGGCACAATCTATCACTCCTTTGTACTTAGTCATCCAGTCCATTCCCAGAATGACATCCAATCCTTGGGAGTTTAGAATTATCAAGTTAACGGGAAACTTATACTTCCCAAATTCTATGACTAGATCGTGACATCCTGAATTCACTATCATTTCTCCACCAGGAGAACTTACTTTTATAGGACACCCAATGGTTTCTACCGGTAGTTCATTTCTTTCAACAAATGCTCTTGATATGAATGAATGAGATGCACCAGTATCAAAGAGTACAAATGCTGGAATAGAATTGAGTCTGAACTTACCAGCAACAGCATCAGGTTCCTCATAGACCTCCTCCACATTGATGTGGTTTAGTTGTCCCTTCTAAAAAGGGTTGGGCTTGTTAGGTCCTTCAACTTTCTTTTCGGGGCAGTTATTTGCATAATGCCCCATTTTCTTGCATTTGAAGCATTCAACCTGACTGATGTATCTCTTAACAGGCTGGCTTCCACTTCCACTTCCATTACCACTGTGGTGGCTCTTATGTCACTCTTGTGGTTCTTGTACTTGTCATTGTCATGACTACGGTGATGCCTGTTGTCATGACGGTTGTGGTTGTGGTGCTTGTTGAATTTCCCATGCTTGTGGGATCCTGAGCTTCACTGTCATCATAATGAGATCGTTTGTGAGACGATCCCAAGATGTGCTTGTCGGAGTGCTTTCTCTTTCTACTCTCAACTTGCTTCATTTTGTTCTCCAAAATAGCAGCCTTGTCACAGAGCGACTGATAAGTGGGAACATATGCCACAACCAACTGCAGATTCAGCTCATCATTCAAGCCTTCCAGAAATTTTTCCTTTCTCTTGGCATCGGTGTCAACTTCATCCGGTGCATAATGCGCCAGATTGTTGAACTCCTCAATGTATTCAGCCACGCTGCGGTGGCGCTGCTTCAGATTGTGGAACTCTTTCTTTTTCAGACTCATCACTCCAGATGAGATATGAGCAGTGCGAAAGCCATCCTCAAAAATAGCCCATGTCACTTTATCTATGGGAGTGGTAATCTGGAAGTTGTCCCACCAGGTGGCGGTTGGCCCTTCCAGCAGATGTGCTGCAAATCTGACCTTTTCAGCATCCGTACAGCCCACGGTTACCAAGTCCTTGTTTACTGAGCGTAGCCAATCATTGGCCACCATGGGATCAGTCGTTCCTGAGAACTTTGCTGGCCTCAATCTCAAGAATCTGGTAAGCATATCAAAGCCCGGAGGGTTGTTGTTGTTATTGTTGTTGTTGTTGTTATTGTTTTGGTTCTAGATGAACGTTGTCATCATCTGCATCAGTTGTGTTTGAGCAGTCATCATTTGCTGCATTTCTGGAGTGATTTTGTTGTTGTTGTTGTTGTTGTTGTTGTTGGGGTTGGGGTTTGCACGACGGGGAGGCATCTGTGGTTTGTTCAATAGAGATAAGAATGAGATACCCATAGATGCTTTTATGCACATTACATCACATAAGCAACACAAGTATGCAACACAAAGATAAATGTTCAACAACAAGATAACAAGTTCGTAAGATAAAACACACACAAATAACAAGCCATCCACATGTCGGATGGTCAATAACAAGTTCTCAAATAACAAGTACGATAATATAAGATAAACGAGTAGTGAAATCTACTCATCGACATCAATCTCCTCCTCGACAAAGGTAAGACCTGCGTTCTCCATCGCGGTCTTGTTTTCCTCGATGCTAGTGGTCAAAGTCTCTATCTTGGCCTTGAGAGCCCTCTTCTGGGAACGAAGTCTCTCAATCACCGTCTGCTGCTGCTCTAGCTCGAAGTCCTTGGACTGCAGTTCTTCAGTCATGTCCCGGATCTTCTTGTTCCTATCCTGGACACGCTTCTCCTGACTCTTGAACTTCCTGTCCTGGGTCTCGAACTTCGCCTCCATTTCCTTGACTATCTCGTCTTGCCGCGCGAATAGCTTGTCCTTCTCGCGAAGCTGCACCTGAAGCTCATCATTGCTGAGCATGACATTGGTCCTGTCCGTGTCCACGTTCCTAATGAGAGACTCTAAGTCCTGGAGGTATAGGCGTATCGGCTCTGCTGCGTCCCTCGAATTGTCCTCGAAGTCGATGGACTCTCCATCCTCATCACGTCTTCCGAAGACGTGGAAGTGGGTACCTCTAACCTGTCGGGAGTGTCTCCCTAGCAGACGTCCTATCAGATCCTGCATAACTACCTCAAGGTCTCTCTCCCTGTCATCGTGCATGAGCTTGAAGACGATGGCCTCCGTAGTAGGCTGTGTCTGGCGTCCGGGCTGGTTCACCTTGAAGCCCCAGAGGTCCTTCCTCTCAAACTTGGTGAGGGGATGCACCATGATGGTGGGAAGAGGGAGATTGAGCAAAGTGGTAAGCTCAACGATACGAGGACCAAAGCGGGTAACCTGGAACTCCTCAACAGTGCTGATGGTAATAGGCATCTATTTATAAGATAGAAAAGTTAGAACAACACAAATCAAGATAAAACAAAAGACAAAACATCACATACATATCCTTGGAAAGCAAAACACACAAGTCATGCATACATGAAACCATTACAACAACCAAGGTTCAATCTTATTTAAAGCAACATTTTGGAAAATAAGGTGATAGGTGGTGGTCCAACTAACGAAGTACGTTTACAATCCTATCTCACTGGATCTGTTGGCTAACACAATGTTTCTAGAAGGAATCAGCCTGTCTTGCTCACATGATTCCATCACTAAGTCTATAATGTCTCCTCTTAAGGTTTGGTTGGTAGCTTCCAACTCTTGGGTATGTTCCTTCTCTTTCCTTAGATCATTTTGGAGGTTGAGCATTCTGCACTTGACTCTATCACCAAGTTCTTTGATGGTCTTCCAAGCTGCATCCCTTGCTGATTCAAAGAATGTAGGGTGCAACCACTGAATTGGTGAACATGAAGAATCCTTTTTCCTGATGGTTGTCTTCCTTGTTTTTATACAAGTGAAGTTGCACCCACCAGTATTCCACTCCTTCATCCATCACTGGAAAACCTTTGTACACAGCTGCACCTTGTATCTCTAATGCAACCATGAGGTCCTTGAGAGCCTTGGGGAATTCTGTCTCACACTCCAAAGTCATTGTCATGAGTGGTCCTTTCCTCACGGCTTCGTTCATGGAGTTCATCTACAAATAGAGACGAGAGAGAAGATTAGAAAAGTTTACGAGAAGAATAGACAAGTGTAGAAGTTGAAATTTTTTCCTTAGTGGTTTCCAATCCTAGGGTCATAATCCTACAGGCAACACAGTGCTCTGATACCATCTGTAAGATCCCTCCTTTGTAAAGGAAAAGGATCCCTGTGATTGCAATGCTAGTCCCTGGATCATTGCTAGCATCCACAGTTTAAGATGAAGTACACAGATACAAAGGTCATTTATTACATCCATTCCAGAGATAAACATAGTCTTTACAACTCAAAGGCCACAGGACTATTACAAGAGTTTGAATAAGTAAATAAATATAATTCTTCATCTTCATGTGCCACAGGCAAACATGTTGAGTGTAGACTCATGACACCTAATCCTCATCAGAGTAACCTGCAACATCACAAGTTACAGCCACAGTGGGTCAATACTTTGGAATAGTATTGGCAAGTGATACCTTAGTAAAATTTAGGTGGACTATAATACTATATGCAATTTGGCTAAGTGTAGCTTGGCTTGCTTTGCTCAAAATAGGTTTTTCCTATTAGTTGAAATCACTAAGTTTTTCTTTGTCAAAACTTTTCCCAAGGAACCACCAATAGACATTGAGGTCCTTCACCCTTGTTCACACACAAGTTTTTACTTAGAAGTTGGAATGATGAGATTTTTGATAGCTTCCATGCCTTGATGCTCAAGTTGTCCATTGCCATGGACTTGGCTAAGTACTTAGATTTTTCCATCTGCAGAGGTTGTGCACTTTCCCTACCAGACTTGGTTTCACCAAGACATGACCTTTCAGAAGCCTTCCCTTAGACCAAATGGACGCGTTCCAACCTATCATCCCACTACCACCAACTGTCCAAATGGCTAAGTTCTAGCAACCTATGTGATCCAGGCAGAGCCCATATTGCCAAGTGGCTGCACTAGAAGCTTCTCAACACTTGGCCTCTAAAATCCCTTTGTTCCTGGGTGGCTTTCCACAAGTGAGATACACAAGGTAAACCATAGCCATGGGCCTTGTGTAACCACTCAACCAAAACCACCAATCAAGTCCCTTTCCACCCAGGTGATTCATTGACTTAGTTGTTTTATTAAGAAAAACATAAGTCCAAAGACTTAGAAATATTTTCATCATAGCATGTATATTTCACCAACCCTTGTTTGCTACTATCTAGGCTAAGCATGGCATAGATAGTAACTTAACTTAGGAATTTCCTAGCAATTCTACAACTACTTACGATTTCCCAACATGGCATATAGGCAAAAATATTAACATGCAAGACTTAGCAAAATATTTCTAGTGCTTAGTATAAAATATAGGGATAGAAATATTCATGAAGTACCACTTGCCTTGGTAGTTGGGAGAGTGGCACTCTTCACAATCACAATCACTAGCACCAAAGTCTACACAAAGAATGGTAGCAACAAATTACACACAACATATACAAACAAACAAAAATACATATGCATGCATGCAAAATGCTAAGTGATGATTTTTTAAAAACTCAACCAAGCAAGTGCATAGTACTGAATCTTGAACAAGTCAAAAACTTTCCAAACCAAGTTTATTTGACACTAAAAACAATTTCTAAACATTTCATAAGCTCAAATAAGCCCTACACATGTTTCTGCGAATAAAACTATTTTAACAGAAACAAAACTTTAAACACATTGCATAAATGTAAAGGGCTTGCTCTCCTAATTCCAACGGTATAAAATTTGCCAAAATCTAACGTGGGAATCAAAAGTTATAGCTAAACCAAATTTGGATATAAATCAGATTTCAAATTCTGTTTTTAAACCAAACCCTAGCCACGCGGCGCTATCCTATTGGCCGATACCGTTTCACTCAGGATCACCCTTCCGTGCCGTCAGATCAAGTCAGATCCAACGCGCCAGATTCAAAGAAAACGTTTCGCTCAGATCTAATCTAAACCGCAAGATCTATATCCAACGGTTGCTGTTGCTTTGACCATAGACTAGCGGTGCTAGCGGCGGCGACTGGCGGCGGCGTGTCTGTCAGCGGCGGTGCCGGCGTTCTAGGTCGTCCGGGGAGGGGAGAAGATGGTCACCAGAACCGTCGTGTTGAGGTGAAGCTCAACGTGTCTCTGGTTGGCGAAGGGGCGCTCGGAGTCGTCGGGATTCCTCGCCGAAGTTCGTGCACGCGTCGGGTACGGCTGCTGGTCGACGTTGGCGAGGTTCTGCATCACGCTAAGACAAGAGGAGGACACCGTTAGACGCGCAAGATGCTAGGGATCTTAGGCGTATCATACAGAGGGCAAGGGGCGGCTGGTACTTACGGGGAGAGGTCGCCGGAGTTCGTGTAGAGAGTGGCGGCGCTCAGTCGTTGTCGCTGCCGAGGCTACAGGCCATGCGCGAGCAAATGAAAGATGTCAGTAGATGCGCACGGAGCTGTAGAGCATGCAAGTATGAACCATGGACAGAGGGGGACACGGTGCTCACCGGAATTCGTCGGCGAGGTCGTCGGAACAGCGGCAGTGTCTGGCGAGTTGCGAGCAGCCTGGTGGCGTGGAGAGGAAATTGGGTGAGGGGAAATGGCCGCGAGAGGGAGGGGCTTAAGTAGGCAGGAGCTCGACAAGAAACTCCCAGTGAATCAATGCCAATTACGCCGCGGAATCAACGCAGCAACGGCCAGCGACGGTGTTCGTGCGCGGAATCTGGGGGAAGATGATGATGACGTGGACAGGGCCCGCTTGTCAGCGAAATAAACAGAGAGGGAGTGGGGTCCGAGTGTCAGTGACTCCGTGGGTGCGTCTGCGCGTGCGAGATAGAGAGAGGGAACCCGGGTGGGCTAGCTGGGCTGGTTTCGCTGTTGGGCCAGAATAGTAGCGCCGACCCTTTTCCTTTTCTTTATTCCTTTTCTTTTTCTAATTTGATTTTCTGGAATGACTTTCAAATGAATTCAAACTCTATTTGAATTCAAATCTTTTTAGGATTTTTGCAGTGTGCAACAGTCACAATTCTAGGCATAAAACCATGTGGTCACTTTGACTTGGCTTGGTCATTTTGAATAAACAAATTAAACAGTGCTATAGCACTGATTTGCAAATGTTTTTTTAAATGGTTTTGAAACCATTTTTATTTTGTATATTTTTGTTCAAACTCCACACTCAATCCAATCAACAAGGAAACAAACAAACTTGGTTTAAAACCCTTAAGCTGTCAAATGAGGATGGTCATTTGATTTAATTTTGCTCACATAAAATGATAGCACTATGTGCTTCTGTTTTCTTGAAATTGGTTTGAAATTGATCTCAAAACTATATGCATGCATGAATGATATGCAATCTTTGAAATCATGATTTTAGGGATGTTACATATATATAGGCCAACCACGACATGGTTATGCACACATCCACACCTTCCTCTCTCACAACAATGGACAGAGCCTACTGGGCCATTCTGACCCTCGAGGAGACCAAGGTGTTGTGCGCCTCCAGCTACCCTTGCCCGCCGGGCTACCGGCCGCCCGCCAGTTGGATGCTGAGCGCTGGAGGGGTTCCTGTCCCTCAAGGTTCCGCATGCCAGGCGGCCATCACGAACCACTTCTACCACGAGCTCACGCCGGAGCAGCGGATGGATCCCCGGTGGGATCCCGACAACTATGACACCTGGAATGCCTTCTTTGCTAACCAGCCGGAAAGGGAGCTCGCCAAGTATGAGGGTGACGGCCCTCCCCCGGTGGACCACAACGAAGCCGGTCGCCGCCTATGGTGGGAGAACCAGACTATCATCGGCGTGATACACTACATTGCCCCGGGAGACCATCCTCGCTCGTGGTACCCGCAGCCACCGTAGAGCCATAAGAAGGGTGGCGATGGTGAAGGTCGTGGGTTTAGCGGCGTGGTCATCTGGGATCCCCTCCACCACGCATCGTGAATCCGAGGCCGGAGTGGCAGGTGCCCCCACAATATGCCACGGCTGGGCTGAGGATCCAGCCGTGTGCGCCTAGCAACGACCACGATGATGACGACGATGACGAAGACGAAGACGACCCTGAAGCTGAGTACTATAGGGATAGATATGAGCATTACTAAAGGGGGGCCTTTAGTCCCGATTCCGTAGTCTCAGTTTTTTAATATTAATAAATGTATTGAGTGTTAGTCTCGGTTTGTGGCTGGACCGGGACTGCATAGTGTTGTCCGCAAACCATCTTGAGTGTGTTAGTACCGTTTTGTGGCTGGACCGGGACTAAAGGGGGGCCTTTAGTCCCGATTCGTAGAACGACTTTCCTGAACTATGAAGATGATGTCCTGATTCGTACTTACCATTAAGATCTGATCTCCAAACGCGCGTGGTCACATATTAGGGAGTGCCTCTATGACTAGTTTGTTGGAGATGCCAAAGGACTGGGCTCTGGCGGCATCTCTCTCAAACTGGCCGTAGTGGTGTTCCTGCTCTCGCACACCATCTTGTAACTTGTAACTTCTCTAACTAGATCAATACACCTGGGAGCTAACTAATTTCACATATTAGGGAGTGCCTCTATGACCAGTTTGTCGGAGATGCCGGAGGACTGGGCTCCGACAGCGTCTCCGTCAAACTGGTCGTAGTGGTGTCCCTGCTCTCGCACACCATCTTGCAACTCCCTCAAACTGGATGGAGGACTGGACTCACAACGATGCCTATTTATAGTACAAGCAGCATGGCATAGTGTCGACACTCACGACAGAATGTCGACACTCACCCCTATCATTAGTGCTGACCCATGTTTTTTCCCGGTTGGCGTCTCCAACCGGGACTAAAGGTTCATCTTTAGTCCCGGTTGGCGACACCATCCGGGACAAGGTAAAATCCGCACGACATAATGTTGACACTCACCCATATCATTAGTGATGCCTGCTCCAGCCTACCGCAATCCCTTCTGTCCCGGTTGGTTTATCCAACCGGGACTAAAGATGAACCTTTCCCGCCATGTTTTCCCTTAAGTTTGGGACTAAAGATATTTCCCGCCACGTTTTCCCGCCCTTTCCCTCTGCTTACCGCCATGTTTTACCGCCCTTTCCCTCTATTTATAGGTCGACCGTAATGCCCACCCACACATACACACATTCCTTGCCGCCTACTTTAGGATGCCCATCCTGCATCCTCGTAGTCGACTCGGCGGCAACGATGGAGTACAGGGCTCCGCCTGGCATATCCGAGACTGCGCTCTGTCGGGCTGGCACTGGATGGTTCTACCTTCCGGGACGCGTAGCTTTGTGAGGAATCCGGGTGTCGTCGTCGACCCGGAGCTTTTTTGGTGGAGGTCGCCTGGTCCAGGCAGGGTGCAGAGGGAGCCGACCATCGAGGAGTTGGTACGTCATTGTGTTAGGGAGGAGGACGAGCACGTCCGTCGCTATATGGCTGTGCTGGACACCAGGGTCGACAATACCTGGCAGATTCTTCAGGGAGCTCACCCGAGCTATGCTCGTGTGATGGTTCCGTCTCTTTGGGTTTTCACCTCCCGTGGCTCAGGCACCAGGAGTTGTCATCCAGTTTGATTGAGCAAGATGTATTAGTTTTCATGGCTTTCGGTCAAAATGACCAATGTTGCATGCATGTGGATATGGGTAAAATGTTTGACTCACAATATGATTCACAATATGATATTACATAAAAGGTTTAATATATTACATAGATCACCAACATCCCTATCTAGTGTTGTGGTTTTCTTCTGCGCCGTAGCCATGGAGAATCTTCATCATTTAACATGAGGCTTGGGTCAATTTTCTCTTTGAAGGGTGGGATTTCATGAAACTTATTACAATCTTCCGACATATATGTCTTCTCATTTACTCCCACGATGTTTCTTTTCCCTGAAAGAACTATGTGGTGCTTTGGATCATCGGACGATGTATTCTTTTGCTGATTTCTTTTTCTCGGTTTCGTAGACATGTCATTCACATACAAAACCTAATCCACATCATTGTCTAGGACGAATGGTTCATCCATGTACGCAAGATTGTTGAGATCACAGTTTCCATGCCATACTTTTCATATACATGTACCCTGCCTCCTTTCATCTTGACCCATTTGCACCGAGACAAAGGGACCTTAAAAGTAGGTCCATACTCAAGTTCCCATATCTCCTCTATGTACCCATAATATGTGTCCTTCTGCCAACTGTCATTTGTTGCATCAAAGCGAACACCACTGTTTTGGTTGGTGCTCTTTGATGGTGGCTCAGTTGATTGTTGAGCTTCGTTGGGAGAGCCTAAGAGGAAGGTACGATGAGCACAGCAGAAAGTTCTTCTCTCAGAAAGAAACCAGTATGAGGAAGGAAACGACTCAAAGGTGTTGCTAGCAACTTGGAAACCTACACAACACAAACTCAAGACTTTGCCCCAACGAATAGTGAGGTTGTCAATCTCACTGGTTTGCTGAAAACAAAGGGTTAACCATATGGTGTGGAAGGTAATGGTAGTTTGCAGAAAGTAAACAGTAACGGTGGAAGGTGTATCAATGATAAAGATTGGACCGGGGTCCATAGTTCACTAGAGGTGTTCTCCTTAAGATAAGCAAACATGGCATGCTGGGTAAACAAATTACAGCAGGGCAATTGATAGGACTGAGCAAGTCATAACAATGCAATACTAGACATTTATGATCCTCTGAGATTTGATTGGGCAATACAACACGATACATAGACCGCCATCCAATTGCATCTATGACTAGTAATCCACCTTCAGGTTATCATCCGAGCCCCCTCTGGTATTAAGTTGCAAGCAACGGATAACTGTTTTAAGCAAAGTGTGTAAGGTAAACAATCCACTTGTTCCATGAACAAGAGACCGTTGTTTTCTCCCTAGTAGCAACAACACATCTACAACCTTAGAGATTTTTGTTACTTCCCTTAGATTAAATAGAGGCATGAACCCACTATTGAGCATAAATAATCTCTCTTGGAGTCACTAGCATCTAGTTGGCCAAGATAGCTACTAGAGATGGAGAGCATGCAAGATCACAAACAACACAGACATGATAGAATCAATAAGACAAAACCATTAATCAATCTGACATAGTAATCCCAATATCCATCAGATCCCTGCAAACACAACATGCATGATTGATCTTGATCATGAACGGAGCTCACAAGATCTAAACATGGTAGCACAAAGGAGATACAACCATCTAGATACTACATGGACACGTAGTCCAAGGTGGAACTACTCACACTTCATACTAGAGGCTGGCATGATGGTGAAAAAGGCCTCAGGGATGATCTCCCCTCCGGCAGGGTGCCAGGAAGAGATTCAGATCCCCCGATCTAGGCACTATGGTGGTGGCGGCTACAGACTGTTTCGTAGAATATTGAACGGGTCCTTAGGGTTTTGGTATCGAGGGTATTTATAGGCGAAGAGGCGAGTCAGGGGGCAACCAGGGCGGCCGCAACCACCAGGCGCGAGCTAGGGTTAGCCGCACGGCCAGGGGGTGTCGCCCCCTGGTGGCTCCCCACTGCTCGTATTCTGGCTCCGTGTTCCCCACGGTAAAATATTGACTTTGGCTTTTGTCCCGTCCAATTTCGAGAATATTGATTTTCTGCCTTTTTTGGAACCAAAAATAGAAGAAAACAGACAACCGACATTATGGCATCTTGTTAATAGGTTAGTCTAGAAAAACATATAAAAACACCTCAAGGTGTAGACAAAGCAAAGCAAAGTAGATGATAAACAAGCATGGAACATCAAAAATTATAGATACGCTTACGACGTATCAAGCATCCCCAAGCTTAAATCCTACTCGTCCTCGAGTAGGTAAGTGATAAAAGAATAATTTTTGAGGTGACCTGCACCATCACAATCAAGATCAAACCATTTGCAAGCATTGAAAGCTGGGATCAAAGTACTCTAAACATGAGCATGAAAGATGAAATTCTAACAACAAGACAAAGTAACTATGCATGCAGCATGAAAGGATACAAACGAAGATTCATTAATAACTATGCATTGGAAGACGTTTGTTTGTTTCACATATAGAAAACATAGCATAATGGCTGATACGTCGGAAACATATCTATAATTTTTTATGTTCCATGCTTGTTTAGTATCTACTTTGATTTGCTTTGTCTTTATTTGAGGTATTTTTATATCTTTTCTAGAACTAACCTATTAACAAGTTGCCACAGTGCCAGTTGTCTGTTTTCTTCTGTTTTTGGTTCCAGAAAGGCAGAAAATCAATATTCTCGGAATTGGATGGGACAAAAGCCAAAGTCAATAACTTTCCGTGAGGGACACGAATCTAGAAGACGGGACGGAGAGGCACCAGAGGGCGGCCAAACCCCCCTTGGGCGTGGCCAAGCCTAGCCCGCGCCTGGGGAGGGTGTGGGACCTCTGGCCGCCTCCTCGGCCTCCCCCTTCGCCTATCAGAAGCCCCCGATGCAGAAACCCTAAGTACCCGATCAATTTTCCACGAAACCTTCTGTAGCCGCCGCCACCATCGTCCCTAGATCGGGGGGATCTGAAGTTCTTCCCGGCACCCTACCGGAGGGGAGATCATCCCGGAGGCCTTCTCTCCGGTATGATGCGTGATTAGTTCCACCTTGGACTATGGGTCCATGTCATAGCTAGATGGTTGTATCTCCTCCTTGTGCTTTCATGTATAGATCTTGTGAGCTCCGTTCATGATCAAGATCTAATCTATTTGTAATCATGCATGTTGTGTTTGTGAGGATCCGATGGATATTGAGATTATTATGTTGGTTTGATTAATGGTTTTGTCTTTATGATTCTATCATGTCTGTGTTGTTTGTGATCTTGCATGCTCTTCGTTGTTAGTAGCTATATTGGCCGAGTAGTTGCTAGTGACTCCAAGAGGGAGTATTTATGCTCGATAGTGGGTTCATGCCTCTAGTTTCCAAGGAAGTGACAAAAATCTCTTTGGTTGTAGATGTGTTGTTGCCACTAGAGAGAAAACAACGGTCTCTTGTTCATGGAACATGTGGACTATTTACCTTACACACTTTGCTTAAAGCAGTTGTCTGTTTCTTGCAACTTAATACTGGAGGGGGTTCAGATGATAACCTGAAGGTGGACTTCTAGTCATAGATGCAGTTGGATGGAGGTCTATGTATCTTGTTGTATTGTCCAATCAAATCTCATAGGATATTTCTGACTAGTAATTGCATTGTTATGCCTTGCTTAGTTCCTGTCAATTGCCCTGCTGTAATTTGTTTACCCTTCATGCCATGTTGTTTATCTAAGGAGAGCACCTCTAGTGAACTATGGACCCCGGTCCAATCTTTACCATTGATACATCTTCCATTGTTACTTGTTTACTTGCTGCAAATCACCATTACCTTCCACACCATACATTTAATCCTTTGTTACAGCAAACCGATGAGCTTGAAAACCTCACTGATTCGTTGGGACAAAGTCTTGAGTTTGTGTTGTGCATGTCTGCATGTTGTTTGCAACACCTGTGTGACGTTTCCTTCCTCCTTCTGGTTCGATAACCTCGGTCTCAACTGAGGGAAAACTTGCTGCTATGCTCTTCACACCCTGCGCTTGGGGTTACCAACAAAGTGCCACGTCGAGCACCATCAAGTCTTTCTGGCGCCGTTGCCGGGGAGGCTAAGGACGTATTCACTAGGGGAGTCCTCCACTTCCTTTCTCTTTACTTTGTTTTTAGTTTTCTTTGTTTCTTTTGCTTGGTTTTGTTTGCCTCTTTTCAAAAAAAACAAAAAAAATAGTCTTGTTTGGTTTGCTTTCTTTATTCAAAAACACAAAAAAATTAGTTCCTACTCTAGTTGCCACCTTGCTCTAGCTCACCATGTTGATTTCCAAGTTCGCCCTGAAAAATCTTGCAATAGGTAGTGGCTCCATAATTGGGAAACACAATATTGAAGAATTCTTTAATCATGTTAGCAAGCATGAGGCCATTGAGGATAAATCTATAACAGAACTTGCTCCTAATTATTAGATTGTTGCAGCTTCTTTAGTTCATATGTTGGAGGCTAGGTTTGTTAGCCTTAACCCCTTCATACAATTCTTGTTCCTAAAACTAAAAGAAGAAAAGAATGATGAAAAGAGAGAATTCATCCTTGAAACTTTATTAAAAGAATTTCATGATGTTGCTAGGGAAGCCAAAAAGGTCTTTGAGTGTTTCAATATGCTAGGCTCAAGTGTATATGTTGTGGGTATTTCTGATAAAGTTAAGCCTAGAGACGAATTTAAGATACCCATACCCTTTAAGCTTGTTGGAATGCATAAAGTCTTTGAGAAGAATTTTGATTGGATTGCTCCTGAAAATATTTTTGATGAAAGTAGTAGACCAAAGAGAGATGAGAAGGGATCCTCCAAAACCCATTTGGATGAGATACCTTTCATAGTTGAATACTTTGCACTTATTGATATTAATGCTTCTTCATTTGAAAATACTTGATTCTTCTTGCTTCTTGTGTCTAACTTAAAGGCATTAAATAAAAGTACTTGTTGGGAGATAACCCAAGAGTTTCCTTGAATCTTGGAAGTTATTACTTCAGTAATGACCTCTTCTTATCCTTTTTGTTTGCTTTTTGTGCCAAGAATGACCTCTAATGAGAGGGAAGTAAGATTTGGGGAGTTGCTATCCCGAAACAGATTTCTATCCTCCACCATCAAAATTCGTGAGGAGTCTCTGTAACTCGGATTGAGCTGAAAATTTATGAATGAATCCCCCAGTATGTTAGATAACTTTTGTTAGTTCAACACCTTTTGATTTGAGCAACATAAGGTCTTCGAAAAAATCGGTTTTTACCTGCTGGTCTGTTTTGACAGATTTCTGCCATTATTTGCAATTGCTTCTTATAGATTCCTTTTTGGGTTATTTTTTGGAAATTGAGATTTTTGGAGGAATTGATACAGTAGCTTGTGTTTTTAGTGAAAGTTTTGTTGTTCTAAATCTAAATCCAAGGGTCTATTATCTTTTGAATACACTAATGTTGCTAATGAAGACTGCGTGAAGTTTTGTATGAAGGAAAAATTTCATGTGTTGAGAGAGAGTGATGCAATGAGATGAAGAATGGACAAAAGCTCAATCTTGGGGATGCCACCATGGTGTCACCCCAAGAAATATCCAAGAGGTACAAGCGTCAAAGCTTGTGGATGCCCAAGGCATCCTCTTCTTCATTAATAAAAAGCTTAGGTCTGTTTAGACACTTTGTTTTTATTATTTCATGCACAATTGTGTTGTTCTTGGAGTGTCTTAGTTTTAGTTTGCTTTGATTAGGTTGTTTAGTTTGCTTGAATAAAGTAGTTTGGACTCCCGTTCTCACTGTGTTGTTTTTCAAATAAATTGCTTGGTGTTGGAAAGGAGTAGTAAGTTCTTGCTTGTAAGTGCAAGAGGAGCTTGCATTGACCGTGACTTAGACTTTAGCATGACATGCTAGGTGTTGTTTTGACCTTATGCTTAGTGATTATTGTTGTAGCATGTCTTGTTCCAAACAATTGGGATTCCTTAGTATGTCTTGAAGAAATTATGCGTTGTTTTAGCATGCAAAAAGCATAGTATTGTGGTATTCTCCTTTGATGCTTTGTTTGGGTTGACCTGGCACATGCTCACACCATGTTATGACTATGAAAATTCACCTAGCCTCTATGATCATTTAGTCCTTGACTTGTAGTACCACTTTATGCTTTGATTAGTAATGCTTTGTTGCTATGCATGATTATGGCCATTATGCTCTCTTAGTTGGTTGCTCCCAGTCTTTTGCTAGCCTCCACTTGTATGAGTAAGATCTACTCATGCTTACAACTCCCAAGAAGCCAAGTTATTCCAAAGTGTATACTATAAACTCCTATGCATGGTGTGTTACACCATTTCAAGTATATTCTTGTTTTCAACTATCTTCCAATTAAAAACTATTTTGTTATGTGAAAACTTAGTGATTAAAGCCCTCACGAACTTGATGGCACACTTTATATTCTTTGCCCCTAATAAACTTGAACCATTGTGTCATCTATGTTGTATATGCTTGCACTTATACATTGGAATTAGCAGAACCGTGTTGTCATGGGGAACGTTTTCAGCATTACACTTGTACTTTGTACTCAGTTTATATCATGCTCTTTTGTCTATGGATGTCACCGGTGTGAAATAAAGAGGAAGCTTGTAAGTCCATGGAGTAAGTATTTGTGTTAGAGAAACACCTGGGTCGCTATCCTAAGCCATGCCTAATCATGGTGGAAACTAAGTCTACTTGAATAAAGTAGTTGGACCCCCCGCTTTCGTTATGTTGTTTCAAATAAGTTGATTGGTGTTGGAAAGGAGTAGGAAGTTCTTGCTTTAGTAGTACAAGGTAGCTTGCTTTGACTGTGACTTAGACTTTATCATGTCATGCTAGATGTTGTTTTGACCATATGCTTAGTGATTATTGTTGTAGCATGACTTGTTCTAGACAATTAGGATTGCTTAATGTGCCTTTGAAGAATCATGCGTTGTTTTAGCATACAAAAGCATAGTAGTGTGGTATTCTCCTTTGATGCTTTGTTTGGGTTGACTTGGCACATGCTCACACAATGTTATGACTATGAACAAGTCACCTTAGCCTCTATGATCATTTAGTTTTTGACTTGTGGTACCACTTTATGCTTTATTAGTAATGTTTTGTCGCTCTGCATGATTATGGCCATTATTGATCTCTTAGTTGGTCGCTCCCAGTCTTTTGCTAGCCTCCACTTGTATTGAGTAAGCTCTACTCATGCATACAACTCTCAAGAAACCAAGTTATTCCAAAGTGTCCACTATAAATTCCTGTGCATGGTGTGTTACAACATTCCAAGTATATTCTTGTTTTATCTAACTTCCAATTAAAAAGTCACTTAGTTATGTGAAAAAATTAGTGATTATAGCTCTCACAAACTTGATGGCACACTTTATTTTTCTTGCCCCTAATAAACTTGAACCATTGTGTCATCTATGTTGTATATGCCTACACTTATACATTGGAATTAGCAGAACCGTGCTGTCACGGGGAACACTTTCAACACATGTAAATATCTACCCAGTTAATATCATGCTCTTTTGTTTATGGATGTCGTCGGTGTGAAATAAAAGGGGAGCTTGTAAGTCCATGGAGTTTTGTATGTGTGTCAGAGAAACGCTTAGGCTGCTAGCATAAGCCATGCCTTAATCATGGTGGGAACTTGCAGCATCACCATAGTGAGCAATCTATGAAGCTTTCTTCTTATAAAAAAAGAGAGACATTGAAAAGCGGAAAGAGAGAAAAAAAGCATCATTTTCTCATGGTAAATAAGAAGATTGCTGAGATGATCATTGTCTGCTTGGCTTGTCATTTTTTATGGGATAGCTCCTGTATCATTGGGCAAGGGGTACCCCGTTGGTGGTTCTCTATGATACACATGTACTTACTACGACAAGAACTTACCAATGACTAAAGTTGAGTAGCATGAGAAGCGGCCCTCGTATTCAAGGGACATGAGATTGCAAACTTATACTTTGTCAAGCATATACTCCATAGTTTGCTCACTTTAACCTTAACCACTTCAAGATGCTTATGATAGGGGCAATGAGAGCTGAAAGCTAACAAGTACCATAATTTTTGGAAGCTCTTTATGAAACTTGAAATCCCTACTTCCCTTATGAAGGGCCTTTCTTCCACTATTATATTGAGTCTCCACCTTCTATCTTAGGCACCAATTAAGAGAGCATAGTTGTCATTCTTAATTCTATATTCATTGTCCCAAAACTTATTGGTTGATTCATATTGCTGATATTGCTTGTTCTTGAAATATTTGTATCTAGTCACTCTTATGAACTTTGAAGGTGTCCTATGCATTTATGTTTTGCTACTCCATGAGGGACAAGTTGAATGCCACTATGCTATGTTCTCTATATGTGAAACAAACAAACATCTTTGAATGCATAGTTATTCATGAATCTTTGTTTGTGTCCTTTCATGTTGCATGCATAGTTACTTTGTCTTATTGTTAGAACTTCATATTCCATGCTCATGTTTAGAGTACTTTGATCCTAGCTTTCAATGCTTGCAAATGGTTTGATCTTGATTATGATGGTGCATGTCACCTAAAAAATTATTCTTTTTATCACTTACCTACTCGAGGACGAGTAGGAGTTAAGCTTGGGTATGCTTGATACATCGTAAACGTATCTATAATTTTTGATGTTCCATGCTTGTTTAGTATCCACTTTGCTTTGATTTGTCTACACTTCGAGGTATTTTATATGTTTTTGGGACTAACCTATTAACAAGATGCCACAGTGACAGTTGCCTGTTTTTTGTTGTTTTTGGTTCCAAAAAAGCCAGAAAATCTCGGAGTTGGACGGGACAAAAGCCAAAGTCAATATTTCACCGAGGGGAACACGGATCCAGAAGACGAGACAAAGAAGGTCCGCGAGGGGGCAACACCCCTGGCCCGCGCCTGGGGGGTGCAGCCGCCTCGGGCACCACCTCGGCCTCCCTCTTCTCCTATAAGAAGCCCCCGATACCTAAACCCTAAGTACCTGATCAATCTTCCACGAAACAGCCCATAGCATCTGCCACCATTGTCCCTAGATCAGGGGGATCTGAAGCTCTTCCCGGCACCCTGCTAGAGGGGAGAGATCATCCCAGAGGCCTTCTTTATCACCATGCCAGCCTCCGGTATGATGCGTGAGTAGTTCCACTTTGGACTATGGGTCTATACAGTAGCTGGATAGTTGTTTCTCCTCCTTTGTGCTACCATGTTTAGATCTCGTGAGCTCCGTTCATGATCAAGATCATCTATTTGTAATCATGCATGTTATGTTTGCGGGGATTCGATGGATATTGAGATTACTATATCATATTGATTAATGGTTTTGTCTTATTGATTCTATCATGTCTGTGTTGTTTGAGATCTTGCATGCTCTCCGTTTCTAGTTACTCCAAGAGGGAGTATTTATGCTCTATAGTGGGTTCACGCCTCGATTGAATCTGGGGAAGTGACAGAAATCTCTAAGGTTGTAGATGTGTTGTTGCTACTAGGGAGAAAACAACGATATTTTGTTCATGGAACAATTGTATTCTTTACTTTACACACTTTGCTTAAAGCAGTTATATGTTGCTTGCAACTTAATACTAGAGGGGTTTCGGATGATAACCTAAAGGTGTATTACTAGTCATAGATGCAGTTGGATGGCGGTCTATGTATCTTGTTGTAATGCCCAATTTAATCTCATAGGATCATGAATGTCTAGTGATGACCCACAAGTATAGGGGATCGCAACAGTCTTCGCGGGTATTATTACCCAATTTATTGATTCGACACAAGGGGAGCCAAAGAATACTTGCAAGCCTTAACAACTGAGTTGTCAATTCATCTGCACCTGGAAATAGTTCTTGCTCACAGAAGTTTATTAGTAGCCAAAGTTTGGTAGTAGCAACAACAAATCAACAGCAACAACAACAGTGAAACATGAGCAATAGCAACAGTAACAGTAGGATTTGAGTGCGGTAGGCATAGGGATGGATGGACGGGGGTTGCATGGACGAGTCTAAACATGTAACTTCAAGAACTAGGGCATTGCAGATAAATAATAACAAGCATCCAAGTACTAAAAAATCCTAGGCATGTGCTCCAAATATAGTCATACATGCCCGCAATGAGAACTTGCACAACATATTCTGTCCAGACAGCCCGTGGCAGCGGGGCCTCTAGGGAACTACTGGCAATTAAGGTGCTCCTTTTAATAGAGCACCGGAGCAAAGCATTAACACTCCATGAACACATGTGATCCTCACACCACAACCATCCCCTCCGGTTGTCCCAATTATTGTCACTTTGGGGCCTTTGGATCCAGACAATGATATGTGTACACAACTTGCAGATAAGATCACAAACAATACTATCATAATGATTCAACAATAAGTTCAGATCTGAGATCATGGCACTCGGGCCCTAATGACAAGCATTAAGCACAAAAAGTTGCAGCAAAGTCAAATAGCACAAGAGATACTAGGCACTATGCCCTAACAATCTTATTTGATTACATGATAGAACTCATCCAATCCCTACCATCCCCAAGCCTACAGCGGTGGATTACTCACTCATGGATGAGGGAAACATCGGTGGTTGATGGAGATGTGTTGGTGATGACGATGGCGATGATCCTCTCCAAATTCCTCGTCCCGGCAGGGTGCCAGAACGGAGTTTCTGGATCCGAATCTTGGTTTTTGGTGGCAGCGGCGGAGCGGAACTCTTTCTAGAAAACTATCGAAACCCCCCTCGGTTTTTAGGTTGAAAGGCAACTTATAGGCGCAGAGGCAGGCCGAGGGGGTGCCTGGGGTGGCTGCACCCCCCCAGGCGCGGCCAGTGGTGGGCCCGCACCTGTCATGGGTGTGGCCCCCCCAGGATCCTTCTCCGTCTCGTCTTCTGGCTCCATGGATCTTATGGTGAAATATAATTTTTGGCATATTTTCCGGGATTTTTCCTGATAGTTCATTTTCTGCACAAAAACAAGACACCAAGGTAATTCTGCTGAAAACAGCGTTAGTCCGTGTTAGTTGTATCCAAATGACACAAGTTTAGAGAAGAAACAATAGCAAAGTGTTTGAGAAAGTTGATACGTTTTGGACGTATCAACTCCCCCCAAGCTTAGCTTATTGCTTGTCCTCAAGCAATTCAGTTAAAAACTGAGTGCGATATAAGAACTTTCATGAACACTTTGCTTCATATGATGTATATATTCTCAGCACAGGATTAGATGCTTAGATAATTCATAATAAGGAGTATGCAACTAAGTCTACTCAATAGTCATTGCAAGCTATGAAGAGAAACCAACTCAATAATAATAAGTAGCATGAAACATAAACATAAGCAACATTGCAATGCTCATAGTAAGGTATGATAGAGTGGTATCTCGCTTGCCTTTGTTTGAAGAGCACAATATAAATGCCAAGGCACCTCTGAAGTTCAAGTGAAGACTAGAAGTAAAGATATCAGAGATACAAGCATCAAAGTCATGACATAATTAACCAAGTTTTGGAACAAACACAAGAATGACAACTATGCTGTCAAGAAGGTGCTCATAGAATCAGTGGTGACTCAACAAGGTTGTGAAAACGGTTTTGTGAAGGTTTGAAAGGTTTCCCAATGCTGAAAGGAAGGTACTCATTAGCTTTGAGCTCTCATTGCCCCTATCATATGCATCTTCATGTGGTTAAGGTGAAAGTGAGGTCCACTCTGAATCATATGCTTGACAGACCATAGACTAGAAATACGAAGTCCCTTGAGTACAAGGGTCGCTCCGCATGCTACTCAACTTTGGTCACCTAAAAGTTCTTGTCATTGTAAATACATGCATATCATCGAGAACCGCCAACGGGGTACCCCTTGCACATGGTACAGGAGCTTTCTCATAACCAAAATGACAAGGCAAGCAAACAATGAGTATCTCAGCAATCTTTTTATTTACCATATGCATAGCTTTTTATTGAGGATGCTTCATAGATGCTCATTATAGTGATGCTGCAAGTTTCCACCATGATTAAGCATGGCTTAGGCTAGAGGCCTAGGCGTTTCTCTAACACAATGTATAAACTCCATGAACTAACAACTTCTCCTTTTATTTCACATCGTCGACACCCATAAACAAAAGAGCAAGGAATCAACTGGATAAGATATCCAAAATGTTGAAAGTGTTCCCCGTGACAGCACAGTTCTGATGACTCCCAGTATATAATTAGCAAGCATATAACTTTCATGGACTAGTCACAATGGTTCAGAATTATTAAGCGCAAGGAATAAAGTGTGACATCAAGTTCGTGAGAGCTTTACTAACTAACTTTCTCAAACAGACAACATTTTATTTTGGAAGAAAACACGGCATATGGAATATGCACTGAAATAGCAAATGATGCTAATAGGTAGGTATGGTGGACACAGCTGGTAATATTGGTTTTGGGGAGTTAGAAGCACAGGTAGAGCACATACTCAGTGCAAGTGAAGGCTAGCAATAGAGAGGGAGCGACAAACGAGAGAGAAATAGCTGTCATAATCATGCTTGCAAACAAACAGGACTAACTATGGCATGAAAATGATACAAGAACTCTGAGGCAAAATAAATCATCGAGGCTTACTGACTATTGATTAGTCATATGCATGCGTGAGCATGTGCCAAGTCGATTCACATGAACACTCAGAGGAGGATATCACAATGTCATACCAAAGTATGAATAAAACAATGCAAGCAAACATTCATATGACATGCTACAAACTATTAGAAAGCTGGAGCTAATCATAGACAAGCAAGAACTACTAAGCATCCATAATGACATACACCTTACACAAATAGGCTAAGCATGCTCACAATGATGAGAATATGTACAAAAATGAAACAAATAGAGTTCATTACCAGCCTTTACCACACCAAAGTCCACTGAGGACGGCTGAACCCTGCAAAGAACTCACAAAACCAAAGAAGAACAACAAATATTTTTGGTGTTTTTGATTTTTTAGAAATAAGCAAACAAAGAAAAACCAAACAAAAGCAAAGCAAAGCAAACAAAGCAAAATCTTTTTGGGTTTTTCTTTTAAGGCAAACCAAAGCAAAGAAACAAACCAAGAGAAACAACGAAAATATTTTTGGTATTTTTGGGTTCTTAGAAAGAAGCAACAAAAACCAAAAAAGAAAGCGAAATAATGGATATACAAAGAACCGACCGAACATGATATAAAGATGAGTGTAATGTCGGTGTACCTCCCCCCAAGCTTAGGCTTTTGGCCTAAGTGGGGCTCAATAGAGGGGATAGTACCCCCATGATGGTGGGTCATCATAGGAATGATCATAGTCAGGCACCTGCGATGAAGAAGAAGACGCGCCCCAATCAAATGAGGGCTGCTGGTATGAAGACATTCCCAAGTTGGAGGGCTGAACCGAATAGTTTTCGGCATCCTCTTCAACATTCTCCTCTTGCTGGGAGAGTTCCCCCACATAAGTGTCAACCTCCTCCTCCGTAAGTGACCATCCTTGCCTGCTATCAAAGTTAAACAAAGCAGGTGCAGGCAAAGAAACAATTTTCTCAGTCCTACCCTTTCTCCGACCTTGCTGGGCAAAAGATAATTCATATGGAAAACTTCTCACATTAGCCCCCAAGGAAACAAAACCATGCCGAATCATGGATTCAATATCAAGCCTCTCTATTGGGAACTGAAAATCTGAATAATGAGGCTCTAAACCATGGAAAGCTAGCAACCTAGAAGCAATGCGACCTCCACAAATTCCACCCTTCTCACGGTTGGTGGTGAGACGGTGAGCTATCGAAGTACCCAAACTATAAGAACTATTCCTATTCAGAGCAGCTGCAATAAAAGCTAGATCAAAAGAAGACAACTTTCTAGCAGTCTTTCTAGCAAGAACACACTTGGTAATGAAATAGGAAAAGTATCTAATAGCTGGGAGCTGGATGTTCCGAATTTTACCACTTTCCTTTGAAAATTCAAAACCTTGGCAAATATAAGCATACAAATCAACAAGTGACTTGGGCCTCTCCTTGATCTTCTCACAAGATCCCCACTGAGGTACTCTAATTGCTGCAGAGAAATCAGCAAAAGGCAGGTCGACAGGTATATTATATATTTTGTAATGGACCATGGGATTAGAAGTAGACCAAGTGAACCGTAAGTCCTGCACAAAATCCATGGTTAGCTTAACATATTGGATTGGTTCACCTTCAACAAAGTGCTCCAACCCTGCATTTGCAACCGAAGTTTGCAAATCTTGGAGGATCCCTGAAGCTCTCATAAATTAATGGCATGGATAAATGGAAGGAAAAACTGTCTCCTCACAATGAACCCTCATTGGCTCATGCACCATCAAGTTATATCGATTCAGTGGGTAAGCACTCATCTTCCTTGCTGAAATTTTTAGACAACCATCAAACCAAATGATTTCTAAGTTGATAAATGATGAGCAACTACTATAGGAACTTGCTAGAGTACTACACATGCATCAAAACAAAGTTTCTAAGCAAAGAACAAGCAAACAAGCTCAAACAACCTATCACCTATAGCAGCAAAATACTCAAGATACAATCTACCAATCACAAATCTAATTAGACAAGTGGAGGAGGCACATACCAAGGAACAAACCCTCCAAAAATTAGCACTTGAGATGGGCTGAACAAGTAGATCGAAAATCGCGATCAAGAACAACAAGAACTCGAGCTTGATCAAATTTTCCGGTGTTTTTTGGGAGAGATAAAGAAGGTGGCTTTGAGGAGGCAGCCTGGAGGGGCCCAGGTGGGCCAAAAAAACCTTGGGCGCCACCCCTAGGTAGGTCGTGCCTGCCCTGGGTGTGGTGGCCTGGGTGGCCCCCTGGGTCACTTCAGGTGTCTCTCTGCCCCTTTTTTCGAGGAAAAATTTATTTTGAATTTTCTGGGATTTTTCGGAAAACTTTATTTTTGGCCAATTTTGAGGGTATGAAAATTGATTTTCTCGCAGAAACAGTTTTTTTAGAAGAAGCAAAAGCAAACCAAAATCGAAACTACAACAGCTCTAAGAAACCCAAACAAGCAAACAACTAGCAAAACTAAAGCTAAAGCAAAGACTAGGAAGGAGAAAGGAAAAAAGAAAGCAAGTATAACCACGGTGGAAACATTATTTTGTTCATTAAGATCCTTTTGTTAACAAGGTTGATCAAGTCTTGTTACCAAATCAATTTTATATGAAACGAAACTTTGCATCCCACAAGGTTATTATGTTACCTCATACTTGATAGCAATTGTCCCAATCATAATAGTTTCAAAATTTTCTTGTGGAATGGGACAATATATTTCTCCAACCTTGATGCCCTCAATATTTTCAATGGAATTCAGGCAATAGCTCTTAACAATCTTCTTGGGGAAATAGACAGTGTGCTCTTTGTCATTAATATTGAATGTTACTTTTCCTTGATTGTAATTGATGACAGCACCTGCAGTATTAAGAAAAGGTCTCCCAAGAATAATAGACATATTATCATCTTCAGGCATTTCAAGCACAACAAAATGAGTTAGAACCATGCAATTATGAGCTTGAACAGGAACATCCTCACATATACCAACATGAATAGTAGTTGACTTATTAGCCATTTGCAAAGAAATATCAGTTGGTATCAACTTTTCTAGTTGGAGTCTCTTATAGAGAGAAAAAGACATAACACTAACTCCGGCTCCCAAATCACATAAAGCAGTTCTAACATAATTATTCTCAATAGAGAAAGGAATATTTGGTATACCTGGATCACCAAGTTTCTTTGGAACCTTACCATTGAAGTAATAATTAGCAAGTAGAGTAGAAATCTCCTCATTAGGAATCTTTCTTTTATTAGAGACAATATCCTTCATATACTTTGAATAAGGAGGCAACTTAATAGCATCAGTCAAAGGAATTTGCAAGAATAAAGGTTTCATCCACTCACAAAACTTGTTGTAGTGTTCCTCCTCCTTTGACTTGTGTTTCTTATCTGGAAAAGGCATAGGTTTCTACACCCAAGGTTCTCTCTCTTTACCATGTTTATTAGCAATAAAATCTTCCTTAGTGTACCTAGTGTTCTTAGTGTGCTTCTCAGGTTCTTCCTCACCTTCCTCCTTATCAGGAGACTCATTTTTATCATTACCACTCTCAGTTTCAACATTAGATACAAATATACTATTAGGATCTACAGCAGGTTCATGTGGTTCCTCAGCTGTCTTATGTTTCTTTCTCTTACGGGGACTACCACTATCCTCAGCTTGTTGGGAATCCTGCTCTATTCTTTTAGGGTGTCCTTCAGGATATAAAGGATCTTGACTAGCTATACCACTCCTAGTTCTAATTCCATAAGCATGTTTATCTCATAAAGCATTAACTAGCATATCCTTTTGTACCTTAGCAAGTTGATCAAGTTGGGTTTGAACCATTTGAAAGTGTTTACAAAGCATTTTAATATCATTAGAAGTTCTTTCCACAATATCTTTCAACTCATGGATAGCTCTAGAGTTTTCCAATAAATGATTCTGAACTTGTTTATTAAAATACCCTTGCTTAATAATAAAAGTGTCAAGTTCCTCTAAACATTGATCAGGAGGCTTACCATAAGGAACATCACCTTCATCAAAGTGTTGGAGAGAGTGTACCTCAATAGTAGATGGAGTGGGGAATTGGCTTACATAATTCTTCTATAGGAGGTATATTCTTCACATCTTCAGCTCTAATACCTTTCTCCTTTAGACACTTCATAGCTTCCTTCATCACTTCATCATTTAATGCAATAACTCCCCTCTTCTTTGTTGTTGGTGTTGGAACTGGTTCAGGAACAACTGGTTCAGGAGTAATAGGCTCATGTGTATTCAGCTCGGTTGAAGTCCAATCATCATAATTTTTGCTTATCTTGTTCATTAATTCTTCAGCATTTGTAGGAGTCCTTTTCCTGAAAACACAATCAGCAAAGCTATCTAGGTAGGTCCTAGAATCATCAGTTAGTCCATTATAATAAATATAAAGAAGCTCATTCTTAGGTAATGGACATCCAGGATGTGCATGAATCAAGGCACGAAATCTTTTCCATGACTCAGGCAATTTCTCTTCTTCTCCCTGTTTAAAATCAAAAAGTCTCTGCAAAGAAGCATGTCTAGCACTGGCAGGAAAATATTTCTGGAAGAAAGAAGCAATCAAGCAATTAGGGCTATCAATGGAACTAGGAGGTAATCTATTAAACCAAGCCCCAGCTTCTCCTTTTAGTGAAAAAGGGAAGATCTTAGCAACAAAGTACTTGCGCATCTTAAAATCATCAGAGAATAAATCACTCATAGTAGAAAGCTCATTCATATGATTCACAACACTCTCATTTTCAGTCCCACAAAAAGGTTCTTTCTCAACAATATCTAAATAAGATAAATCAAGAGAGAAATCATAATCTTCATCTTTCATATCTATGGGAGAAGTGACAAACTTAGGATCAGAGGACAACTTAGGCATAATAGTAAGTCTAGCAAAGAGACTCTTCATAGCACTAGTGCCATATGTGTTTCGGCACTCTTCAACAAAATCATCAGTGAACTCAATGTAACCATCATTAATATCATAACTCTCACTAGCCTCAGGTGAGCTAACAGGTGTAAGAGTTTCTTCACTAGGAGTTTTGGTATTTCCTAGACCAACCATAGTAGCATCTATAAAAGGACCTAGTGAACCACTCGCATCAAGCACAGTAGAAGTAACATCATGAGCATCAAAAGCAGTTTCAGACTCAGCAGTAGTAGCAGTGTGTGTAGCATGAGTATGTGGTGGTGGTGTGACAAGCTTACTTATAATAGACGGTGAATCAAGAGCAGCAGAGGTATTTAGGACTGTACCTCTTCTTGTAGTGGATGGTAAAATAGGGAACTTTCCATCACGAGACTTCCCCATGATGAAAGGTGTAGCAGTGAACAATAATAGATCCAAGTGAACTTACAAATAAAGCTATGCTCCTCGGCAGCAGTGCCAGAAAATAGTATTGATGACCCACAAGTATAGGGGATCACAACGGTCTTCGCGGGTAGTATTACCTAATTTATTGATTCGACACAAGGGGGGCCAAAGAATACTTGCAAGCCTTAACAACTGAGTTGTCAATTCAGCTGCACCTGGAAATAGTTCTTGCTCACAGAAGTTTATCAGTAGCAACAGTTTGGTAGTAGCAACAACAAAGCAACAACAACAACAATAGTGAAACAGGAGCAATAGCAACAGTAATGGTATCAGTAGGATTCGAGTGCGGTAGGCATAGGGATGGATGGACGGGCGTTGCATGTACGAGTCTAAACTTGTAACTTCAAGATCTAGAGCATTGCAGATAAATAATAACAAGCATACAAGTACTAACAATCCTAGGCATGTGCTCCAAATATAGTCATACGTGCTCGCAATGAGAACTTGCACAACATCTTCTGTCTAGCCAGCTCGTGGCAGCGGGGCCTCTAGGGAACTACTGGCAATTAAGGTGCTCTTTTAATAGAGGACCGGAGCAAAGCATTAACACTCCGTGAACACATGTGATCCTCACACCACAACCATCCCCTCCGGTTGTGCCAATTATTGTCACTTTGGGGCCTTTGGATCCGGACAATGATATGTGTACACAACTTGCAGATAAGATCACAAACAATACTATCATAATGATTCAATAATAAGTTCAGATCTGAGATCATGGCACTTGGGCCCTAGTGACAAGCATTAAGCACAACAAGTTGCAACAAAGTCAAATAGCACTAATAGAGATACTAGGCACTATGCCCTAACAAATATTATTCGATTACATGATATAACTCATCCAATCCCTACCATCCCCAAGCCTATAGCGGGGGATTACTCACTCATGGATGAGGGAAACATTGATGGTTGATGGAGATGCCTTGGTGATGACGATGACGATGATCCTCTCCAAATTCCCCGTCCCGACATGGTGCCATAACGGAGTTTCTGGATTCGAATCTTGGTTTCTCGTGGCGGCGGAGCGGAACTCTTTCTGAAAACTATCGAAACCCCCCTTGGTTTTTAGGTCGGAAGGCAACTTATAGGCGTAGAGGGAGGCCGAGGGGGTGCCTGGGGTGGCTGCACTCCCTAGGCGTGGCCAATGGTTGGCCCGCGCCTGGCATGGGTGTGGCCCCCCAGGCTCCTTATCCGTCTCGTCTTCTGGCTCCATGGATCTTCTGGTGAAATATTTTTTTTTGCATATTTTCCGGGATTTTTCCTGATAGTTCATTTTCTGCACAAAAACAAGACACCAAGGTAATTCTGCTGAATACAACGTTAGTATGTGTTAGTTATATCCAAATCACACAAGTTTAGAGAAGAAACAAGAGCAAAGTGTTCGAGAAAGTAGATAAGTTTTGGACGTATCATCAAGTATTGCATTGTTATGCCTTGCTCAGTCCTGTCAATTGTCCTGCTGTAATTTGTTTACCCAACATGTTATGTTGTTTATCTTAAGGAGAACACCTCAAGTGAACTGTGTACCCCGGTCCAATCTTTACCATTGATACATCTTCCACTGTTATTGTTTACTTTCTGCAAGGCACCATTACTTTCCACACCATACGGTTAATCGTTTGTTTTCAGCAAACCGGTGAGATTGACAAACTCGATGTTTGTTAGGACAAAGTCTTGAGTTTGTGTTGTGCAGGTTTACAAGTTGCTAGCAACACCTTTGAGTCGTTTCCTTCCTCCTACTAGTTCAATAACCTTGGTTTCTTACTGAGGAAAAAACTTGCTGCTATACTCATCATACCTTCCTCTTGGGGTTTCCCAACGAAGCTCTACAGTGATCTGAGATGCATCAGGGACCGGCGGGATGGGCACGCCACCGGCGCTGAGGACCTAGTGGTGAGGGAACCACATGTCTGGCGCCGGGTATCCCGCACCTCATGGACACGCAGCGAGCGCCGCCTGGAGCCGTTCGCGGCGGCGCCATCTCCGGGAAACCTCTCCCCAGTCGACGAGGAGGATTGTTGGGAAAGAGGGGAGTGGAAGCTGCACGGATGATGTGCATCGAAGGTACAAGGAAGAAGGGTTTTTATTGGCCAGGCGAGGGAGACAACCATTGAATGCGCGGGGGCGCGACAGGTAAGGTCGGTGACGGATGGGACGCATCGGCTGTTCGTCTGCAAAAGGCTGATCAGCGGGCAACATCTCCATTACTATGGCACGGCAGGCGAGGAGGAAGACGGACCGAGCACAACCAAACGTGTCGGCCGTTGACGCTGACAGGGGTGACCCGCAACGACTAGCCATTTCACACGCCATCTTTTCTACTCCTTCCTGCAAAAAAGTGACATCTGGCGCCCCCGCTTGCCCCCGTGCGTTGGATTCGGCCTGGGCGCACCGGGTAAAAAATGTGCCGTGCCAGCGCCAAATAAAATTTGGGTGGGGTGAGTGGGTCGGGCGTCAATTTGGCCACCGGTGCCCCCGATAGCCCTTTAAGGGGCTTTAGGGCCCCCGAGTGGAGATACTCTTATATAAACGAGCTGAGGGCTCGGGTTTTATGGAGTTATTTTTTTGAACAAAACGGGCAATTTTCCTCATTTTATTTAAAAAAGGACATAATTGACCAGTTCATTACGGAGAACAGGCCGAAAACCGATACAAATGCACCAATGTCGTCATGGAACATGACCACATTGGGCACACCCACCATCGACTGACCTGGCCACCCACACGGATATTGGAGATATGCCCAAGAGGCAATAATAAAATTGGTTATTATTATATCTTTATGTTTATGATGAATGTTTGCATAACATGCTATAATTGTATTATCCGGAAACATTAACACTTGTGTGTTTTGTACACATAAAAGAGTCCCTAGTATGCCTCTTGTTAAACTAGCTTGTTGATTAGTAGATGATCATGTTTCCTGATTATGGACATTAGATGTTATTAATACCAACATCATGTCATTAGAAGAATGATGTGATGGACACACTCCTACAGTTAGCATAGCATAAGATCAAGTTGTAGGGTTTGCAGCATAGAAAACAAAAAAATCCAACGATGGGAACAACTATGTACCAAGACCTATCTACTAGATAGAAGTAACGGGTGGATATACATCCATAGAATACATACCATCGGAGACCGAATAGCGTTAACGAGGTTGTACTCGTGGATGATGTAGTCGAACGCTTGTCGATCTCAAGATCGTGATGAAGTCCATCTGGTACAGCCGGTCCAGCACCATCAAGTCCAGCACCGCAAAGTAGTGGTGCATCTGTGATCGCACACACGTCCGGGTACCCCGACAACCTCCGTGCCCTTGCTCTAGCGAAGCAGCGAAAGCAACAAATCCTTCTAGAAAAAGCCACCGGGAACATGTATCTCGCTGATCCGAGACCATGGGGAAATTCTAAATGGAGGAGAGAGATCCTTCGAGAGGAGGTGTGTTGTGAGAGGAGGAGAGGGGGGCCTTTTAAAGGGAGAGGGGGGCACCCCAAGGGGCATGGCTCCCAGCCATGGTGGCTGCCCCCACCTCTTCCACATTCATGTGGGTGGATCTCCCACTCAAAATGAAAAGCCTCCACTCCCATAAAAGTGCCTTCACTCAAAAATCCACTCACATGCATTAAATTTATACCAAATTTAATGCAAGCTCTCAGTTAAATAAAACTCTTTTATTTATTTATTCAGAATTTTGTTAATTACTCTAATTAACAAACATTCACATAAAACCCCTTACAACATTTCAATTTCACATGCAGAACCAGTTTCAGCAATTTCAACTGAAACAGTTCCGGTGTCTAGTGAAATAAATTCATGCGCTTTCATTTTTATTTCTCTGGCATATTATTTGCTCCAAATGGTGTCAGTATCCCTTAAGTGTGTCACCCTATGGTTCGTGAATAATGCAGACATGATCGAGACCCCTCTCCGATCAATAATCAGCAGCGGGACCTGGAGATCCATACCGACTCCCACACATTCAACGATGACTTCTGTGATCGTGTGAACCGTATACGTATGTAACTCAATCCCTTTGTCTCGCGATATATTACATGTCCGAGATTCTATCATCGGTATCCCCATACCTAGTTTTATCTCGTTACCGACATGTACTCTTTTCTCGTTCCCGTGATATAACATTCTAGTGATCAAATCACTTGCTTGCAAGCTAACTAATGTGATATCACCGAGAGGGACCAGAGTATATATCTCCATCATCTGGATGGACAAATTCCACCCTTGATCCATGAGCCTCAACATAATACCTTCTTAGCACTGAACCCATCTTTATAATCACCCTGTTACGGTGTGACGTTTGATGTTATCAAGATACTCTTCTGGTGTTAGTGATTGACATGATCTCATGGTCTAAGGACTAAGATTACTTCGTATGATGTTATAGCAATATAAATACAATGACCTTGATCGTAATGCTATACTTCGGATGAATGTTCATCACATCATTCCAACAATGTTGTGACCTCGGTATTAACAACATCCAATGTCTATGATCAGGAAACCTTTAATCATATTTTTAATCAACGAGCTAGTTTATAAGAGAGGCATAACTAGGAACTTCCTTTTGTTTATTAAACACACATGTATTAATGTTTCCGTATTAATACAATTATAGCATTCAAAATAAAAATTTATCATAATAAGGAATACGATAATAACCACTTTAGTATTGCCTCTCGGGCATATTCCCTTCAGTCTCCCACTTGAACTAGAGACAATAATCTAGTTTAAAAACTTGGCGTATTGAACACCTATGGCTTTCTGGTGTTCCATATACGCGATTGCAAGTAGTTAACATAATCTACGGATCTGATGCATTCAGGTCTGTGTGTATTTGCATGTCTTTGCGTTTTCACGCATCACTCATTTCCTAATGAGATGGGATTGTATATATTTGGTCTTTTGGTGAGACCTTTAGTTCCTTGGGGTTAAATCATGTCGATACTATTGTCGTACAATATATCTTTAGTGTTAGCCCGTTGCGAACCACACCTTAGTTTGATAACAAACTACTTGACACAAATGCCCTCCTTTGCTGCTACTATAGCAGTCATATACTTAGCCTTTTGTTGTAGTATCCGTCACAATGTATTAACTTTGGAATTTATCCAAATCCATCATGGAATCTCCTTTCCATTACATTGTGCCACCCATATTTTAAATTGTTATAAACTTAATTTGTATCTTGTGACAAAACTAGTATCATTTTTCAATGAACTATTTGTCTCTTATACAAATATAATATATTCTTAATTCTTCCAAAAGATTATAAGAATATTCTTACTATCGTCCAATGATCATTTTATGATTCATTCTGGTATATGCTCATAACACTTAGAGCATATGTCATATCTAGATGTGTACATATCATGGTATGATTGATCAAAACATTCTTGTGATTTCACTCATTAAGTGTCAAAGCACTTGAATCTTGTTTCACTTATCAAGTGTCGATACACTTGAATATTGATTCAATTCTTTTCCCATGTGACGAGATCCTTTTCTCGTTGTTTCTATATTGAACCCCTTCAATATCTCATATATGTACGTTTGGCACGACCATATTAGCGTCATTGTCTATACATGTAGACATTCATGCTAAATATCCATATTAGCGTCATTGTCCTTCACATAATGTATTAGAAATATGTCTCAGCGCTCCCACTTAATTTCTTGCAAATGCAAGCATCTTCATCGCCTCCAGATGAAAACGTCTTTAACAATTTCGTCATAGTGAAGATTCCAACTCCGCGATGCTTACTTCAACCATTGAAGTTTGCATGCCCTTTTAGCATCCTCTGAATTTAACAAAACCCTTTGGACCGTGTCTTGTACACGTCCTAGGTAATCATTATATTAGAATAACTTTGTTTTGTTTATTCAACTACCATATACCAAAATTATATGTAGTGGTTGCTACATTAATCCGTCCAGACTAAATATCGCTATGAAAGTCAAATCTTATCATAGTCAACCGCTTGAACATTGTCATAAAAACTTTACCGACATGTCAACTATTTCATAGATGTGAAACATCCATGTCTGTTTCTTTATATATCCAAATACGACCGATAGGTTTTTACACCTTTCCGAAGGGTCCTCCAAGTTCAAAAAACTTGATTTCTCGTGTATGAAACTATCAAGAATTTTATGGCTTTAAGCCATTTGACGGAGTCAGGGCCCATCATCGCTTCTTTGCATGTAGTCGGTTCATCATTGTCAAACAACAATGATTTACTCTCAAATCTCAGCATTTGATTGTTTATCCGATCTACTTGGTTCAATAGTAACTTAGACCTCCGTGACCGCAACCTTTGAGGCACATGACCATGAGCATTGTGGCTGCCTCCGGAATGTTTTCTGGCGCTGTGCAACTCAGCACATATAGCTAAGGTTCGTTAACCTTATCAAAGTTCTATTGTCCTCCCACTTAACTTTTTGTGAAAAAATTCTTTTTCAAGAAACTTCATGTTTCAAGCGACAAACCCTTTTGTCCTCGGTGTTATGGAGGAATACGCAATGGTTATTCTAAACAACCTACAAAGACATGCTCATACGACTTTGGTTGTAAACATCTTACTTATGCTTAGCATACCAAAATTTAAGAAAGGACAGCTTGGGTTTTACCCCAAACCATAACTTACATGGTGTCATTTCAACGAATCAAGATGGAGCTCTTTTCAGTGTAAAATCGGTAGTATCTAAAGCTTTAATCTTTTAAAACATAATGGCAGTTTTATAAATAGCACCTTTGATCCAACCATGTCAAACAAGGTTTCATTACAAATCTCAAACACTGCATATTCCTATGGTGTTTTGGGAGATGTAAATCTAGGTATTTCGCTAAACTTGCAACTCAAATAAATCCCTTCATGATAAAATCATAAATCATTTATTTTCTTGTTGCAATGATTTTCCACTTCATCTTGAAATTCTTTGAACGTTTTCAAATATTTCATACTTCTTTCTCATTAAGTGAATATTCACTCAAATTTCCAGAAAAAACATATGAAGTTGAAATACATCGCTTACAACTATACATAATGGACTACATACATTGATATGTATAAATTCCAATATTTTAATCGATCGTTCTTCTTTGGCCTTTGAATGAAGTTTTAATTATCCCTAGGAAAGTCTCACAAGCATAATTTGATCAAATCAAAGACTCCAAAAATCCATGAAAATGGAGTTTCTTCATGTTTTCTTTCCAATATAATTTAAACGGCGATGCCACTTCGTAAGTGATCTTCCAATCATTTGTCTTGCGACATTTTAGCATTAGTTTTATGGATGTGATTTCTCCAACTAGATTTGTAAATCATCCATCTTATATGGAATACGGTAATTATTTGAACAATCTTTGTTCTCATAATACCTAATTTAAATAACTATTATTAAAACAAATCTTGAAGGCAAGCTTTGATGTCAACGAGAAATACAAACAACGGTTTGTTTGTTTTTTATGAACATCATCACATATTCTCTTGCTAGTTACTTAGGCCATTGTGGTTCATGAATTGCGTCGTTCTGTATGAAATTTCATACCAACCAATTCGTTATTCGATAACCAAGAACCAAATTGTTTAACAGGCAAAGAATACAACCATAACATGTATATCATCTATATACCTAAACTGGATGTTTCCAGTCTTTTATTTTTTGTCAAATATTTTATAGATTCTCTTTCAGCATTTCCTTTCCTTTTAAAAGAATCTATCAACATCAACAGTGGCGCCATAAACATGACACATAGTCCAAAGCGTGTATATTTAAACACTAATACCTTTGGACTTGCACTTTGAAGTAGATCACCATCATCAAATGCTCGACATTCTTTCAAAATCCATTCATTAGTAATCTTTTAGTGTAGTAAACACTTTACATACATCTTCTATTCATCCTTATCATGACGACTTTCATGATCAAACTAATGTAGCTTATAAAGGTGAATCATGAGTATAATTTTACTTTCCAAAACCCTTTTGGATGATTAGGATGTCTAGCATCTCCAACCTTTGCAAATTCTCATCCAATATGAGAACATATATTATACTCTATCATACTGCAACCAAAACATTGTTTCAGATATAGTTATATCTGCCACACATGATGGTTTCTGAAACAATTCTTTCAGCTCCTAGATAACCTTGATATTTAAAAAACAATTAAGAATCATGGAGGCAAACATGATACTTAAGATACTAACACTGGAATTGTTACTCTCGATGTAATACTAATTATTAAATTTCATGGAGTAAACAGAGTTTGCTGAAAGTTTGCAATAGGACTTTAAACTTTAGATTGACACTCGATACAATACAATACAATACAATACAATACCAGTTCGTAAAGTAAATATCCAGAATTCTATAGTTCTATTATCTCAATTACAACTAAGCATAAGGCGGTGACCGAATGCCAATGACTACAACAAATTATGCAAATTCACTTTGATTTTATTTATGATAAATTGAGTTATACTAATCCAAATTAGAAATGAAATCCCACCCAAAAACGATATCCCTCATGGCTTTTTGGTGATTACATGAACCAAATCCACTACACCAAGTCCGGTCATCACGTGAGTCGGTGTAGCTTCAAAGGCGAGCATCCATATGGTCATCATAGCAAAACATATGACTCATGCTTAACCTTTCGGTCCGTGTTCCGAGACCATGTCTGCACATGCTAGGCTCGCCAAGTAAGAACATTAGTATTCGCGTGTGTAAAACTGTCTTACATCCGAGATATGCTCGTGGATTCAAGTACACCCGATTATCACGTGATGTCTTGAAGTGGCGAAACATTGTCGGTGCATACTTAAGGAAGAACACATTTTTATCTTGATATCTAAATGAGGGATCATCTTATTATGCTAATAAAACGCCAAACAAGCAATATAAGATGCAACAAACATCACATGTGAAAAATTGAAATGATATGGTCCTTGCACTTGATCGTTATCATGTGCATCGTGGTATGATCCTCATCATTCCTTTATGTGTAAGGCCAAGGTCTATGGAAATTACACGTTATGTGTGTTGTAAGAGTATCGACTTATACTTTTAATTGGACATCACCATATCATGACACTAGCCCAGCAACAATCTAAACTAGACGCTTCTAATTTATCAATTGCAAGTTTTACGTGGCTTAGGGCTTTCGAAGATAGAATCGTTCTTATCTACGAACATGAACCACAATGAGGATAACCAAATTATTGACAACTTTTTGCAAATTAGATATTGACTGTAGTAGGAGAGACAGACACCCGCTAGCCACTTATGCAAAACTAGTTGCATGTCAAGCGTGGAACAGGTCTCATGTGCGAGGGCATGTAAAGTTTGTCCGGGCCGCTTCATCCCACTATGCCACCAATATCCAAAGTACAACTAAGAAGCAATAAAATGATCATCATCCCCCAAATATACATATGTGTACTACCCGTGCAAAGCATCTACACATAGATCCGGCTCTAATACCACTTAGGGTTCGCAGCATAGAAAACAAAAAAATTCCTACGATGGGAACAACTATGTACCAAGATCTATCTACTAGATACAAGCAACGAGTGGATATACATCCATAGAATACATACCCTCGAATACCGAATAGCGTTAACGAGGTTGTACTCGTGGATAATGTATACGAATGCTTGCCGATCTCAAGATCGTGATGAATTCCATCTGGTCCAGTCGGTCTAGCACCATCAAGTCCAGCACCGCAAAGCAGTGGTGCATCCGTGATCGCACACACATCCGGATACCCCGACAACCTCCGCGCCCTCGCTCTAGTGAAGCAGCGGAAGCAACAAATCCTTCTAGAAAAAGCCACCGAGAACATGTATCTCACTGCTCCGAGACCATGGGGAAATTCTAAAGGGGGGAGAGAGATCCTTCGCGAGGAGGTGTGTTGTGAGAGGAGGAGAGAGGGGACTTTTATAGGGAGAGGGGGCACCCCAAGGGGCATGGCGGCCAGCCTTGGTGTCTGCCCCCACCTCTTCCACATTCATGTGGGTGGAGCACCCACTCAAAATGAAAAGCCTCCACCCCCATAAAAATGCTTCCACTCAAAAATCCACTCACATGCATTAAATTTCCACCAAATTTAATGCAAGCTCTCATTTAAATAAAACTCTTTTATTTATTTATTCAGAATTTTGTTAATTACTCTAATTAACAAACATTCACATAAAACCCCTTACAACATTTCAATTTTACATGTAGAACCAGTTTCAGCAATTTCAACCGAAACAGTTCCGGTGTCTAGTGAAATAAATTCATGCGCTTTCCTTTTTCTTTCTCTAGCATATTATTTGCTCCAAATGGTGTCGGTATCCCTTAAGTGTGTCATCCTACGGTTCGTGAATAATGCAGACATGATCGAGACCCCTCTCCGATCAATAATCAGCAGCGGGACCTTGAGATCCATACTGACTCCCACACATTCAACGATGACTTCTGTGATCGTGTGAACCTTATACGTATGTAACTCAATCCCTTTGTCTCACGATATATTACATGTCCGAGATTCGATCATCGGTATCCCCATACCTAGTTTGATCTCATTATCGACATGTACTCTTTTCTCGTTCCCGTGATATAACATTCTAGTGATCAAATCACTTGCTTGCAAGCTGACTAATGTGATATCATCGAGAGGGCCCAAAGTATATCTCTCTGTCATCGGGATGGACAAATTCCACTCTTGATCCATGAGCCTCAACATAATACATTCGTAGCACTAAACCCATCTTTATAATCACCCTGTTACGGTGTGACGTTTGATGTTATCAAGATACTCTTCCGGTGTTAGTGATTGACATGATGTCATGGTCTAAGGACTAAGATTACTTCGTATGATGTTATAGCAATATAAACACAATGAACTTGATCATAATGCTATAATCGGATGAATGTTCATCACATCATTCCAAGAATATTGTGACCTCTTTATTAACAACATCCAATGTCCATGATCAGGAAACCTTTGATCATCTTGTTAATCAACAAGCTAGTTTATAAAAGAGGCATAACTAGGAACTTACTTTTGTTTATTAAACACACATGTATTAATATTTTCGTATTAATACAATTATAGCATGCAAAATAAACATTTATCATAAATAAGGAATACGATAATAACCACTTTATTATTGCCTCTCGGGCATATTCCCTTCACAAGTAATTTAGAGTTCGTTTGCAAAAAGCTTTGAAATACATAGTAACCTAATCCTTCGACCATGAGATCATGTTAATCACCATCACCATATGGATGCTTTGATAACATCAAACACCACTTGTGTAACTGGGTGGTTATAAAGGTGGCATTAGGTATTCTAAAAGTATGTGTTGAAGCACATGGATAAAGAGTGGGATTTGTCCATCCATATGACAGATAGATATACTCTGGGCCCTCTCGGTGGAATGTCATCCAATTGGCTTGCAAGCATGTGACTAGGTCACAAGGGATGTCATATCATGGAACGAGTAAAGAGTACTTATCGGTAACGAGATTGAACTAGGTATAGAGATACCAACGATCAAACCTCGGATAAGTAAAGTATCACACGACAAATGGAATCAGTATCGCATGTAAATGGTCCATTTGATCATGAAGTCATCGTAGAAATATGTGGGTGCCATATGGATTTCCAGATCCCTGTATTGGTTATTGATTGGAGAGGTGTATCGATCATGTCTGCATAGTTCACGAACCGTAGGGAGACACACTTAAGGATTCAATATTGTTTGAGTAGATATGGAATATGAGTTGGAGACCAAATGTTGTTCGGAGTCTCGGATTGGATCCAGGACATCACGAGGAGATCCAGAATGGTCCGGAGAATAAGATTCATATAAGGAAAGTCAATTTCCAGGGTTCGGAAATGTTTTTGGTGTTTGACCGTAAGCTTCTAGAATGTTCTGGAAGGTCCACCACCCTAGGAGGGGGCACTTGGGATGCGCCATGCCCTAAGGGGCTGGCCGCATCATGCCCTAGGGTAACTCAGCCAAGGACTAGGAGGAAAGGGTCAAACCCTAGTTTTAAAAGTCAAATCCTAGTTTGGGAAGGAAAGGACAACTTCAAAGGCAAGTTTACAACTCCCCTTCTCCTAGTCGAGTTGGGGAGGGACTCTCCCCTTCCTAGCCAAATTGGGGAGCAACTCGGCTAGGGTAGAGATGCCTTGGCCACCGGCCCCTCTCCCATATAAGGAGGGGTGGGGCGCCCCCCTTGGCACCTCAAGTCGTGGCGCCTACAACCCTAGCCACCGCACCTCTCTCTCTCTCTCTCTCTCTCTCTCTCTCTCTCTCTCTCTCTCTCTCTCCACCGCATTGCTCCGGCTTAGGCGAAGCCCTGCATAAATCTCTCCTCCTCCACCAGCACCACCACCACACCGTCGTGTTGTTGGGATTCCGAGGAGATCTACAACCTCTGCTGCCCTGCTGGAACAAGGGAGAGGAAGGTCTTTATCGACTACCGTACGTGTGACCGACTGCGGAAGCGCTACCAGAACGTGGCGCCGGAAGTATCGTCTACGCGATCATGAGATCGACAAGTGATCGACTACATCAACCACGAGATCCGAATCTCGTTAAACGCTTTGGATCTTTGAGGGTTAGTTTTCTACAATCTTGTTGCACCGATCTCGTAGATTAGATCTTGGTTTTGTGTGTTCTCGCGATAGAATTTTTTTGTTTTCCATGCTGCGAACCCTACAACGAAGAACACACATCACAAAGAAGAAAGGCCACCGTCAAGGTTGCCACCTAGCGTCATCGTCATCACTCCTCCGCGAGCCAGTAACTCTGATTTCACCTTCGACAACCCAAACAAAGCCTCGCTTCGAGCGACGCTTGAACCCATGTTAGCCCATGCTAACAGTCGGTCACACACACCAATGGCAGACAACTCTGACTTCGACGACGATCCTCCTGATAGGGATTTAATTTTGAGAGTTTAGAAATTGAGTTGTGTTTTGGGGTGAACCATTCCTTCGAGGATGGAAAAGTTGTTTATCGATATTTAATGAAGTTTACGAGAAGTTTCCTGTGTGCATAGAAAATTATGAGGCCGAGATTTGAGGCGTATTTTGATCATCATTACATTGTTTGCTGGATTCGTTCATTCTTTTTAGTTGCGTTCATCATGTGATTGAAAGATTTGCTATCTTGTTGATTTGTCGTGAAAGATGGGACGAAACTCTATGGATCATTTACCTTATCCTCAAAACATACGTACTAAAGGTCATCGGCTTCATTGCCGTCATGGACATTTCCTCGTAACGACTCCATTCCTTCGAGGATGGCAAAGTTGTTTATCGATATTTAATGAAGTTTACGAGAAGTTTCCTGTGTGCATAGAAAATTATGAGGCCGAGATTTGAGGCGTATTTTGATCATCATTACATTGTTTGCTGGATTCGTTCATTCTTTTTAGTTGCGTTCATCATGTGATTGAAAGATTTGCTATCTTGTTGATTTGTCGTGAAAGATGGGACGAAACTCTATGGATCATTTACCTTATCCTCAAAACATACGTACTAAAGGTCATCGGCTTCATTGCCGTCATGGACATTTCCTCGTAACGACTCCATTCCTTCGAGGATGGCAAAGTTGTTTATCGATATTTAATGAAGTTTACGAGAAGTTTCCTGTGTGCATAGAAAATTATGAGGCCGAGATTTGAGGCGTATTTTGATCATCATTACATTGTTTGCTGGATTCGTTCATTCTTTTTAGTTGCGTTCATCATGTGATTGAAAGATTTGCTATCTTGTTGATTTGTCGTGAAAGATGGGACGAAACTCTATGGATCATTTACCTTATCCTCAAAACATACGTACTAAAGGTCATCGGCTTCATTGCCGTCATGGACATTTCCTCGTAACGACTCCATGGAACTCTTCGTTCTCAAGGTTCACACATCCTGATTTGGTTTTTTTCATGACTGGTTTAGCTTCGAAGCAGTTGTTTGTCCTCGTGTCTTGCAAGGTGTTCGTACCGTGGTCATGGTGACTTTGGGTGTAAACGACTTAATACTTCTCTAAAGAACCAAGTGCACGGCTCGGTGCGAAACCGAAAACTGATGGTTATTTTTATGATTCCGTCCTTTTACGATGTCTGCTAGAGATGCTTTTACAAGTGCACGACTCGGTAGCACTTTCTCCGTTCCAAAGAAAATATAAGATGTTTTTAAAATAGCATAACAATACATTTTATATGTTTTAAAATAGGTACTCTCTCCGTCTAAAAATATAATTTAGTTTTATTAAATAAATATATGTAGACGACTTTTGTATATAGATTCGGAGTAAACATATATATATAAAAAACATCTAGACATATTTCTTTTATAAAGTTAAAATATTTTATATAGCAACCTGGTAGATAGTACTACAAAGCTGTGGCCGTGGAGAAGGAGAATGGGAGTAGTCCAAAGAGCAGGCGCATCCGACGTTCGCCGTCCTGGGCCGAAGCTGGGAGTAGTAGCCACTAGTCAACCCGTGACATATATAGGGCCAGTCGTCAGTGGCGGAGCTGCAACCTGCGGGCGAGCGTGGCATAGGGGGTAGGGGCCGTAAGATCTGGATCGTGCGGGTGGAAGTTTGTTGTCACTTCAATGCGGCTCTTAAAATTTCCTGATTATTACACATGCTCGCCTTACAAGGCTACTGCTATCACGACTGGTCCCAGGCCCACCCAGCAGTGCCCGTGGACCCAGTGTCAGTCAGCTACCAGTACCTCGAGCCGTATTTGGAGGGATGGGGTACGTGTAGAACAGTGGTAGCTGACGGAGGAGGAAATGCGGTCGAGGGCGGAACCAGCGGCCGAGGCGTGGGCGCCGGGACCGTCTCGCTCCAGTGAACGGCGCGGCGCGGCGGGCCTAGGGTGATGACGGGGAAGTACCACGCGACGCGAACGTTGTGGGTGTGGCGCTTGAATGGGCTAGTAGTAGGTGGAGGGGAACCGTCCTGGCTGGCGGTGCCGGGCTGGGGCTGGGGCTGCGCTCTACGTACGTACACTGGGTCTGTCTCACAACCAGCTCGCCATCTTAAATGGCCTCCCCTCTCTCGTGTACCTCGTTCCATCTTTGTAGAATTTTCATTTTTTGTCCCCCTGTTTTCGGCTTGGCCCTCGTCGGTACGTGTCGAGAAACGGCGCCCAAGCGTCAGAATACGGACACTGTCTACGAGTGAGTTGGATGATGCTAGACACGTACGGGACGCTGACCTGCTCTACTACCGCCGTACCGTAAAGCAAAGCGACATCTATCTCCGTCAGTGTGTACAGGGATGCAGGTGCGCATCACAAGTCCAACGGACGGCGAGAGGAAGAAACGCGCTCAAACTTCAACACGAAGCGGACATGTGGTCATGGGCCGGGTGTGGACCGATCGCAAACTTCCAAGCCATTGATGAGCTAGAGGGATCATTCGAAAGCGAAAGGCTGGCTGCGGATTCCGCTTGGACAGGCGACGAGCGAGCTAGCCAGCTCGGATAACGGTTTCCGTCACCGCTGCCCCGCGCGCGGTGTCACTTTTGTTGACAAAACAAAAAATACACTACTACGCGTCACTATCGGTGGTTTTCATATCTGTATTCCAGCCAACCACGTGTCTAATTTTTATGCCTAAAAATCTGTTTTGTCTGTTTTATTATAAATAATCTCGTTTTTGTTACATGTACTAAAAAATGGTTCGGTCTAGAAAAATAATAGACATACTAGATCTCGTCGGAGAGTTCGCCGGAGACCATGTAGCAAAAAAGTTAAACTAATATAGCAAAATCGACTTCGCTAGAGAATCACCGGGAGATCTCGCCGGATACCTCCTAGCAAGAAGTTTGCGCTATTGTAGCAAAATCAAAAACAGATGTAGCAATATAATTATGCTAATATAGCAAAAGCCGACTTCGCTGGAAACATCGCCGGAGCAAAAACTTGTAAGAAAAAAAATGACATGTAGCAGCGCCGCTTGTCGCAGGTAGCAACACCAGAAGACGTATGTAGCCGGGCCGGTCACCATTTGTAGCGCGGCATCTCGTCGAAGGTAGCACCGCTGCTCACCGCAGGGTAACAACGACCGTCGCCATAGGTAGCAACACCGGAAGCCGTATGTAGCATGTTCGGTCATGGTGTGTAGCATCGCCGCCGTCCGCACATAACAATGCTACCAACATTGGGGAGGAGTGTTGGGGATATGCTATATGGGTATCCTTATAGCATGTCCTCTATCCGGATAACCGGGTGGCCCATAGTTGGTAGCATGGCCCATGGCTTGCTGGACGGTCCAGTTAGATGGATCCAGAAGGGAGGCCCATGCCGGATAAAGGAAGGCTATGGAGGAGTCACCGACGTACCCTGAGCCTTGGAGTGCAAGACACGCTAGACTAGTTATAGGCAGTGTAGGACTCGGTAACCTGTCCGGCTAGAACTTTTCCCTTTAACCCTAGGACCTGGCGACTATATAAGTCGGGCCTATGGGAGCCTTTAGGGCATCGATTAACATACACCTCGCACAACGAACCAATCCCTGTAACTCGGCGTATTGCCCTTATAGTGATTTATAGTAGGAGTAGGATTTCGCCGCCGTTGTGGGATCTGAACCTGGATAAGCTGTGTTACCTCATACCCGTCAACCATCCGCCTTCCCCCACGTCTCTAAACACGCACTATGAGGACCCCTCCATGGCATACTCGTCGGCAATACCACGACAGTTGACGCCCACCATGGGGCAAGAGGCGCTTCAGGCTCTTCAGCGGGCGAGGACCAAGATCTTCGCGGGAATCAGCGAAACCGTAGCCATCGGTCATGTTCTCCTCTCCGGCAACGTTCCGATCGTCCCTCCCGACGAGTTCTGGATCCCGACGAAGACGAACCCTACGCGGTGCTCGATCGTCCCCATCGGAGATATCCATCTCTTCATCGGCGAAACCGACTCGGGCACTAGTTCTCTGGGAGCCGGAGGAGCATCAAGACCCGCACGGACCGCCTACGGGCAGGATACGTTCGCGGAAGGATCGATGTTGGATCTCTCTTCGGAGTTTGCCTGCAAAGATCGGAAAAATTTAAGGCCCACCCAAACCACCCCTGTGCAGGATATAACGGTGGAAGATCACTGCAAGTCCGCCGGCTTCGTCCGTGCGTCTGGATCACAGAGATCCAAGTTCGTTGGTGTGGTTATCATCTTCGATCTGGCGCGTTGCGTTCAGAGAGAGGGCGAAAACCCCCGTGATTACCTTGCCAGGTGGCTCCGTATACGAGCCGATCTGGCACATTACCCCAATGATGATGCCATATATCACTTTGTGGAAGGACTGGACCAAGGTACACTTCTCCGGCATTCTCTAAGGCGGAAGCAGGCTTTGGGACGTCTCACCTTCGAAAGCATGGTGAACACTGTCAACAACTACGCGAAGGCCGAAGAGGCAGCTCAGACAGCTCTTGCGCTCATTAACGGAGCCCCTCCGATTCAGCCACCGCCACCACCGCCTCTCGCCGCTATCTCCGCAATTGCGCCACCACCTCCAGTCGTCGTCGCTGCTATTGCACCTCCACCCCCCGTCATCGAGGAAGCCCGGGCACCCTCCGACTCTGTGATTGACGCGCTTTACGCCGACTTCAGTGCAGATTCGGAGGAGATAGATTTCAGCCCGCAGGAGCTAGACTCTGCCATGCAGGAGATGGAGGAGGAGTACACACGCGACGAGCAGGCCAAAAACGCCGTCACGTCCCGAGAGGTGTTCGTCACCATTGGGACGGCGATGGATGAAGATCAACCCGGAAGAGCTCTGCCTACAACACTAGACAAGGGGAAGGGACCACCTGTTGCTGCCGACAATGATCGCGCAAAGGACATGCCCCCTCCGCCTAACCCAGTGCAACAGCCGCAGGAACTCGGCACCGGCCCGAGCAACAATAACACTGCAAACCCGCCGCCTCCGACATCTACTTCTGCTGCTCAAGTTACTCCTGCTGATAGAGTGATGTACGACAATCTCCTCGTCGAGCCTATGACCGTGGCTCATATTCGTAGTGTAGTCCAGCTTGACAAGAAGCGCCAACAGCTGCTGGAGGAAGCGCAGGCCATCGCGGAGCAAGGCGCAAAGCTAGATCGAGATCTGGCCAATGCACAGAAGTCCATAGAGAAAGCTAGAGCAATGGAGGCCGAGTACAAGACTCTGTTGCATCAGCAGAAGGCCAAGAAAGCTCCGGCTCGCGTCATCAACGATCCTGGTGTGCGGCAAAACCTAGGATGGGCTCCCCAGAAGCCGGCACAGGCCAAGCCATACATTGACAATGAAGGCAGACAGGTGATGCCCACTCCTCTCCTCAACCTCGTCATCGCCAAGACCCTTCTGGAGCAGGATAGATCGCCTGAAGCGGTGGACCAGGTCTATGACCTAGTGGCCAAGGCGGTGAAACAGCAGGAAAAGGCCACCTCTTAGAGGCTCGGGTCTGACCCAACGTTTTGCCAGTCTAGCCAACATAAGCCGCCAAGGGATAGATCTCCTCTTGATATCGGGTCTCAGACGGGTTCGTCAGAACAAAGACGGAGGGATGCGCGCAACAGGAAGGATGCTATCCCCATATCCTCCGACCATGGAGGTAAGGCCCAACCTCGCCGCCCATCGCCACCGCCCCGCTCACCCCGACATCGCGAAGAAACCAAGGCTCACCGTCGTACGTATATGCCTCTGCCAAGGCAGAGCGGCATCGCCATCCGCGACAACACGGAGCAGACCCGTCATGACGGAGAGCACAACCAAGGACACAATAGCAGGTCGCGCCATGACCCTCCGCCTCCGACAAGCAACCGCGACAAGCGTGAGGCATCACAGGAGGGTTACAGCAAGAAGGCTAACCCACCGCCACCTCTGCCTCCGTCGCCACCTAGCAGCCACCATGGCGGAGGAGGCCCGCGTCGTTCACGCAGCCCATCCCCTGATGGCAAGAAGAAAAGAAGCCCGGAGCCATACGACACACGTTCGCATATAGACAAGATCCACGAGGCCCGGGAAGGACCATACCTGGGACGACGTTGCTTTGGACCTGTGATACGGTCCGCAACTTACCCCAAAGGTTTTCGATTGACAAGACCATCAAGCCCTATGACGACACCGCCAAGCCAGCTACATGGTTGCAGGACTACGGCAACGCGGTGGAGATCGTCGGGGGTAACCCCAACGTTGCCGTCAAGTACCTCTCATTGATGTTGGCGGGCATGGCCCGTTAATGGATTGATGACTTGCCGGAGAAATCTATCTGCAATTGGTTGGACATGCAAGAAGCGTTCACCAAGAACTTCGAGGGTACGTACAAGCATCCCTGTACAGTTGGCGATCTACATTGGTGCGTGCAAGAGAAAGACGAGACATCTCGCGCCTACCTCTCCCGCTGGCTGGATATGAAGAATTCTTGCGCAGGAGTGCACGCTCAGACCGCCATGGCCGCCTTCATCGATGGGTTGGAAAGGGGTACGTTGCTTCAACATAAGCTGAAGCGCTTGCAGGACAATCACCAGCTATACTTGAACCAGATGATTCAGTTGTCCAGTGAGTTGGCAGTTGCCGACGACGATGCTCGCGGCTCTATGCCGGCAATGGCTGTTCCAACTCAAGCTCAGAGGAACAGCAGCACAAAGCAGAAAACCGCACCAGAAGAAAAGCAAACTCCTGACATGGTCGCTATGACCTTCGCAGGACGAGGTGATGGCGGATAGCATGGCCGAGGACGGGGAGCTGGTCGTGGGCAGCAGCGAGGAAGTGAAACTACCTCGGCAGCGCTCCGCGTTCCCCAAACCTACGAGGAGTACCGGGATATGCCGTGCCTCGTACACCTCGATGACAACGGCAAGGCCACCCACACCAATCGCCACTGCAAGTTCGTCAACAACCTCAAGGAGGACACGGAGTCCGGCTTCAAGCAAAGTCGGAAGAACAGACCGAGAGGCAAGGGCAAGGGGAAGAAGAAGGAGGAGGAGTCCAAGGATTCAAGTGACATGGACGAGGACGTTGACCCCAAGCATGCCGCTAAGAGCGACAGCAAAGGCAAGAACCCCTTCGAGAAGAAGGCGGTAGTTTTCCACACTTTCCGTGGTACCCCCACCGTCCGACAACAAAAGACCTCCATGAGGATACTGATGACTACTCTCCCCCAGTTCCCTAGTTCCTGCGCTGGTCGGAGATTCCAATTACTTGGTATAGGAAGGATCACCCAGACCTCATCCCTACGGAGAACCAATACGCCATGGTCATCAACACCTTGATTGACGACAATGAGTTCACCAAATGTATGGTGGATAGTGGAAGCAGCATCAACATCATGTACCTGGATACACTACAGAAGATGAACTTGACAGAGGCAAACCTAAGGCGGACCAACACCATCTTCCACGACGTAGTTCCTAGTCGGGAGGCTCGGTCCCTTGGGTGCATCACACTTCAGGTCGCCTTTGGTGATGTTAATAATTACCGCCAAGAGTGCATGACCTTCGAGGTGGTCCCCTTCAAGAGCGTGTACCACGTCATATTCGGCCGCGACATATTCCACACCTTCATGGCCAAGCCATGCTTCGTCTACAACAAACTCAAGATACCCGGACCAAACGGTGTCATCACCGTATCCAGAAGCTTTGCCAAAGCTAGGGATTGCGAGATTGGAGAAGTAGTCTACACGGAAGCTGTCCTCTACAGTGAAGAATTCAAGAAGATCCAGAGCAAGGTCGATGCCTCGGATATGCTCGCGTCAAAGAAACAGATTTCCGACTCTGCTCCAGCATTCAAGGCCGCCATCGAGACCAAGCAGGTGGAACTTGTGGTAGACCATGCCTCCAAGAACACCGCCATTGGGACGAACCTGGATCCCAAATAGGAAAGCACGCTCGTCGAGTTCCTCCGTGAGAATAGGGAGTTCTTTGCCTGGCAACCTGCCAACATGAAAGGTGTACCTAGGGAACTTGCCGAGCAGAGCTTGAATAATGATCCAAAATGTAAACCAGTGAAACAACCTCTACGACTCTTTGGAGATGAGAAGAGACGTGCCATAGGCAAAGAGATAGCTAGGTTACTTAAGGCTAGTTTTATCTGAGAAGTCCTTCACACCCAATGGGTGTCCAATCCTGTACTTGTACCAAAAAAGGGAACCAAAGAATTAATAATGTCCGTTGATTACACCAGCTTGAACAAAGCATGTCCCAAAGACCCGTCTGCTTTTCCTCGCATTGACCAATTCATTGACTTGACGGCTAGCTCGGAGCTTTTGTGTTTTATCGATGCATACTCAGGATACCACCAGATAAATATGAGGAAGTCGGACCAATTGGCCACTTCATTTACTACACCCTACGGCATGTTTTGCTATGTCACGATGCCCTTTGGGCTGGAAAACACAGGTGCTACGTACCAGCGGACAATGCAACATTGCATACACGATCAAATTGGTCGGAACATTCACGCCTATGTGGACGATATAGCGGTGATGTCTAAAAAGTCAAATGACTTAATCTCCGACTTAAAAGAAACCTTTGATAATCTCCAGAAATACAACATGATGCTTAACCCTAAGAAGTGCGTCTTCGGGGTTCCAGCCGGCAAATTGTTGGGCTTCATCGTTTCCCAGCGTGGAATCGAGGTCAACCCGGATAAAATCAAGTCCATATTAAACATAAACCGCCCGACATGCTTAAAGGACATACAACGACTAACAGGTTGTGTTGCAGCAGTTAGTCGGTTCGTCAGCCGACTTGGAGAGAAGGCTCTTCCGCTGTACAAGTTGTTTAAGAAGGCGGACAAATTCACATGGACGGACTAAGCTGATGCAGCATTGAAGCAGCTCAAGGAGATTATTTCCTCAGCGCCTATCATTGCAGTGCCCGAGCCTGGAGATCCCATGTTAATTTACATGGCGGCCACCAACCGGGTAATCACCATCGTCGTCGTGGTAGAGCGGAAGGAACCAGGCTATGAGCACGGAGTTCAACGACCAGTTTACTATGTAAGCGAGGTCTTGACGGAGTCCAAGCAGCGTTACGTGCACTACCAAAAGATAGCTTATGGAGTATTCCTTGCTTCTCGGAAGCTGAGGCACTATTTCCAGGAGCACCCCATCACAGTGGTGAGCAAGACTCCACTGTCTGACATTATCAACAACAGCGACGCTAAAGGAAGGGTCGCGAAGTGGGGCATTGAACTTGCCACCTTCGAGATCACCTACAAGAGACGCGACGCTATCAAGTCACAGGCCTTGGCGGATTTTATCGCAGATTGGACGAAGATGCCAGATGCTACCAAATTGCCAGAGCCATAATACTGGGTGATGCACTTTGACGTATCAAAGCTACTCAATGGCTCGGGGGCTGGTGTACTGCTACAGTCACCAACTGGGGACAAGCTCCACTATGTTCTGCAGATCCACTTCGAGGCTACGAACAACATGACGGAGTATGAAACACTCATTCACGGATTACGCGTAGCCAAAGATATTGGCATCAAGCGCATAGTTTGCTGTGGAGATTCCGACTTGGTTGCCCAGCAGGTGGCTGGCACTTGGAACGCGCGAAACCCTATGATGGCGGTGTAAGGTTCGCAACATAGAAAACAAAAAATTTCCTACGATGTGAACTATGTACCAAGATCTATCTATTAGATACAAACAACGGGCGGATGTATATCCGTAGAGAACATACCCTTGAAGACCAACAAAGCGTAACAAGTTCAACTCGTGGTTGATGTAGACGATCTCTTGTCGATCTCAAGATCGAGAGGAAGTCCTAGCGCCGAAATCAGCAGCGCATCCGTGCTCGCACACACGTTCGAGGCACCGAGCAACCTCCGCCTCCTTGCTCCAGCGATGCAGCGGAAGCACAACTCTTTCTTGCCGAATAGCCACTGGGAACATGTATCTCGCTAGTCCGAGACCATGGGGGATAAATTCTAGAGGGGGAGAGAGATCCTTCACGAGGAGGCATGAGTGAGAAGTGAGAGGAGGGGCTCCTTTTATAGGAGGAAGGGGGCACCCAAGGGGGTGGCCGCCGGCCATGGGGGCTGCCCCTCCCCTCCTTCATTCATGTGGGTGGACACTCCACTCACAAAAATCCATTCATATGCCTCCACTCAAAATCCCACTCAAACTTGCCATTAAATTTCCACCAAATTTAATGCAAACTCTCATTAAATAAAACTCTTTTATTTTATTCATAATTTTGTCAATTACTTTAATGACAAACATTCACAAATAACCCCTTGCTAGAATTCTATTTCACATGCATAACCACTTTATGCAATTTCACCCGAAAACCTGTTTTGGTATCTAGTGAAATAAATTCCTGCGCTTGTTCATTCTTTCGGCATGAAACTTTTGCTCCAATTGGAGGTCGGTGTCTCTTAAGTGTGTCACCCTACGGTTCGTGAATAATGCGGACATGATCGAGACCCCTCTCGGATCAATAATCAGAAGCGGGATCTGGAGACCCATACTGACTCCCACACATTCAACGATGACTTTCTTGTGATCGTCGGAACCTTTTACGCTAGTATCTTAATCCCTTTGTTTCACGATATATTACATGTACGAGATTCGATCATCGGTATCTCCATACCTAGTTTGATCTCGTTACTGACATGCACTGTTTTCTCGTTCCCGTGATATAACATTCTAGTGATCAAATCACTTGCTTGCAAGTTAATCAATGTGATATCACCGAGAGGGCCCAAAGTATATCTATCCATCATCGAGATGAACAAATTCCACTCTCGATCCATGAGCCTCAACATAACTCTTTATTAGTTCTGAATCCATCTTTATAATCACCCTGTTACGGTGTGATGTTTGATGTTATCAAGAAACTCTTCTGGTGTTAGTGATTGACATGATCTCATGGTCTAAGGATTAGGATTACTTCGTAAGTTGTTATAGCAATATAAACTCAATGACTTTGATCATAATGCTTTACTTCGGATGAATGTTCATCACACCATTACACTAATGTTGTGATCCCGTTATTAACAACATCCAATGTCCATGATCAGGAAACCTCGATCATCTTGTTAATCAACGAGCTAGTTTATGAGAGAGGCATAACTAGGAACTTTCTGTTTGTTTATTAAACACACATGTATTAATGTTTCTGTATTAATACAATTATAGCATGCAAAATAAACATCTATCGTATACTTGGAATACACATAATAAACACTTTATTATTGCCTCGCAGGGCATATTCCCTTCAGTCTCCCACTTGCACTAGAGACAATAATCTAGTTACATAGTGATAAATCTAACACCCATTGAGTTCTGGTGTTGATCATGTTTTGCTCTAGGGAGAGTTTTAGTCAACGGATCTGCTACATTGAGATCCGTATATACTTTACAAATCTTTATATCTCCATCCTTGACATGCTCGCGGATGGAGTGAAACCGACGCTTAATATGCTTGGAATGCTTGTGAGACCTTGGCTCTTTGGCATTGGAAATGGCACCATTGTTGTCACAATAGATCACCATTGGGTCCAACGCGTTTGCAACCACTCCTAGTTCGGATATGAACTCCTTCATCCAAACTGCTTCCTGAGCCGCTTCTGAAGCAGCAACATATTCGGCCTCCGTTGTTGATCCCGTTACCACAGGTTGTTTGGAGCTCCTCCAACTAACCGCTCCTCCATTCATGAGAAATACGTATCCGGATTGAGACTTAGAGTCATCCGGATCGGTGTCAAAGCTAGCGTCAACATAACACTTAGTGACGAGCTCTTGTTCACCTCCGTATACAAGAAACATATCCTTAGTTCTTCGTAAGTACTTAAGGATATTCTTGACCGCTATCCAGTGTTCCGAACCTGGATCCGATTGGTACCTACTAGTCAAACTAATAGCATGTGCCACATCCGGTCTTGTACATAGCATGGCGTACATTATAGAGCCTATGACTGAAGCATAGGGGACTTTGTCCATTATCTCTCTTTCTTCCGCCAAAGCCGGACTTTGAGTCTTACTCAATGTCTTGCCTTGCAACATACCCTTCTTACTTCCGTCCATTTTAAACTTCTTTAAAATCTTATCAAGGTATGTACTTTGCGATAGCCCTATTAGGCGCCTAGATCTATCTCTATAGACCTTTATGCCTAATATGTATGACGCTTCACCTAGGTCCTTCATTGAAAATTTGCTATTTAGATAACTTTTAACACTGTTTAAAAGATCTATATCATTTCCGATCAATAATATGTCATCCACATATAATATCAGAAATGCCACATTGCTCCCACTCACTTTCTTGTAAATACAAGCTTCTCCATAAGTTTGGACAAATCCAAACTCTTTGATCACCTCATCAAAGCGGTGATTCCAACTTCGTGATGCTTGCTTCAATCCATAGATGGATCGCTGAAGCTTGCACACCTTGTTAGCATCCTTAGGATCGACAAAACCCTTTTGTTGTATCATATACAACTCTTCTTCAATATTACCATTGAGAAACGCGGTTTTGACATCCATCTGCCATATCTCATAATCGAAATATGCAGCAATTGCTAACATAATCCTAACTGACTTTAGCATCGCTACGGGAGAGAATGTCTCATCGTAGTCAACTCCTTGAATTTGTTGAAACCCCTTTGCGACAAGTCGAGCTTTATAGACGGTCACATTACCATCAGCATCAGTTTTCCTTTTGAAAATCCATTTGTTCTCCACGGCCTTTCGGTCGTGAGGTAATTCCACCAAGTTCCAAACTTGATTTTCATACATGGATTCCATCTCGAATTTCATGGCTTCTAACCATTTGTTGGAATCCGGGCTCATCATCGCTTCTTCATACGTCGTAGGGCATCATTTTCATCAACCATGAAATTCATGACAGGATTTCCGTACAGCTCGGGAGCTGCACGCGTCCTGCTTGACCTGCGAGGTTCGGTAGTACTCTCTTTCGGAGTTTCATGATCATTATCATTAGTTCCCTCTTCAACAGGTGGAGCCAACTCCGGAACAACTTCCGGTGCTGCGCTACTCGCCATACTTTGAAGAGAAGGTTCAATAACCTCTTCGAGTTCTACCTTCCGACTACTCACACCTTTCGCGAGAAACTCTTTCTCTAGAAAGGATCCATTCTTGGCAACAAAAAACCTTGCCCTCGGATCTGTGATAGAAGGAATACCCAATAGTTTCCTTAGGGTAACCTATGAAGACGCATTTTTCCGCTTTGGGCTCGAGTTTATCCGGTTGAAGTTTCTTCACATAAACATCGCATCCCCAAACTTTAATTAATGACAACTTAGGTTTGTTTCCAAACCACAATTCATACGGTGTCTTTTCAACGGATTTAGATGGTGTCCGATTTAAAGTGAATGCAGCAGTTTCTAGTGCATAACCCCAAAATGACAAGGCAAGTCCGTCAGAGACATCATAGATCGAACCATATCTAATAAAGTACGATTACGACGTTCCGACCCACCATTTCGCTGTGGTGTTCCGGCAGGCGTGAGTTGTGAAACAATTCCTCACTCTTTCATGTGAGTGCTAAACTCGTAACTTAGATACTCACCTCCACGGTCGGACCGTAGAAATTTGATCTTCCTATTACGATGATTTTCCACTTCATTCTGAAATTCCTTGAACTTTTCAAAGGTTTCAGACTTGTGTTTCATCAAGTAGATATAACCATACCTACTCAAATCATCCGTGAAAGTAACAAAATAACGATATGCACCTCGCGCCGACACACTCGTTGGACCACATACATCAGAATGTATGATTTCAAATAAATCTGTCGCCCGTTCCATTGAATCGGAAAACAACGTTCTAGTCATCTTGCCCATAAGGCATGGCTCACATGTATCAAATGATTCAAAATCAAGTGATTCCAAAAGTCCATCCGAATGGAGATTCTTCATGCGTTTAACGCCAATATGACCTAGACGGCAGTGCCACATATATGCGGATATATCATCATTAATTTTAATCCTTTTAGCATCAACATTATGAATATGTGTAACATTATCATCGAGATCTAATAGAAATAAACCATTCATCATCGGTGCATGACCATAAAAGATTTCATTCATATAAATGGAACAACCATTGTTCTCGGATTTAAATGAATAACCACTTCGCATCAAAAACGATCCAGATACAATGTTCATGCTCAGTGCAGGCACCAAATAACATTTATTCAAATTTATAACTAATCCCGACGGTAAGTGGAGAGGCAGCGTTCCGACGGCGATCACATCAACGCTTGATCCATTGCCGACACGCATCTTGACCTCACCCCTTGCTAGCGGTCGCTTGTTCCGCAGCCCCTGATTCGAGTTACAAATATTAGCAACTGAACCGGTATCAAATACCCAGGTGCTACTGCGAGCACTAGTCAAGTACACATCAATAACATGTATATCATATATACCTTTGTTTGCCTTGCCGGCCTTCTTGTCTGCCCAATACTTGGGGCAGTTGCGCTTCCAGTGGCCAGTCCCCTTACAATAGTAGCACTCGGTATCATACTTAGGTCCAACTCGGGGTTTCTTTTCAGGCACGGCAACAGGCTTGCCGCCCTTACTCCCCTTCAGTTTTCCCTCCTTGTCTTTCTTGAAACCAATGTTCCTATTGATCATCAACACTTGATGTTCCTTTTTGATCTCCACTTCTGTAGTTTTAAGCATTGACAGAAGCTCGGGGAGAGACTTCTTCATGCCTTGCATATTATAGTTCATCACAAAGCTCTTATAGCTAGGTGGCAGAGACTGCAGAACACGATGGATGCCTAAGTCAATGGGAATCGTTATTCCCAAGGACACAAGCTTATCGGCGTAACCCGACATCTTGAGTACATGCTCACTAACGGAGCTATGCTCTTCCATCATGCAGCTAAAGAACTTTTCTGAAGCGTTGTAGCTCTCTACAGCAGCATGTGTGTCGAAAATCATTTTCAACTCACCCATTGTATCAAATGCATTGCCGTTTTCGAAACGCTTTCAAAGTTCCGGCTCTACCCATACAATATGCCGCAATGAACTAAGTTGTGGTCCTCCTGATGAGTCTGATAGACATTCTTCTCCTCGTCAGGGGCATCCTCAAAAGGTGGGGGGCCTAGTGGCGCTTCTAGCACGTATTGCTTTTGTGCAGCAGAGAGGAGAATCCTCAAATTCATGGCCCATTCGGTAAAGTTGCTACCGTTCGTTGCTAGTTTCTCTTTCTCCATGAACACATTGAAATTAAAAGCAGGTGGTGCCATCTACAACAGAATTTGTAAAGTTTAGACTAAGTGTATGATAGATTGAGTTCAACTAATCCATATTACGAATGAACTCCCACTCAAAAACGACATCCCTCGTGCCTTTTTGGTGATTACATGAACCAAATCCACTATACCAAGTCCGATCATCACGTGAGTCGGTATAGCTTCAAAGGCGAGCATCAAATGGGCATCATATCAACTATATGACTCATGCTTAACCTTTCGGTCCGTGTTCCAAGGCCATGTCTGTACATGCTAGGCTCGCCAAGTTAGAACCTTAGTATTCGCGTGTGTAAATGTTTTACACCCGAAATATGGTCGTGGATCCAAGAACACCCGATCATCACGTGATGTCTTGGAGCGACGAAACATAATCGGTGCATACTAAAGGAAGAACACATTCTTATCTTGATATTTAAATGAGGGATCATCTTATTATGCTAACAAAGCGCTAAACAAGCAATATAAGATGCTATCAAACATCACATGTTTATTAGTGAAATGTTATGGTTCCCGCAGATGATCTCTATCATGTGCATCGTGGTATGATCACTATCATACCTATATGTGTAAATCCAAGGTCTATGGAGTTTACACGCTATGTGTGTTGTAAGAGTATCATCTCATACTTCTACTTACAACATCACCATATCATAACACTAGCCCAGCAATAATCTAAACTAGACGCCTCTAATTTATCCATTGCAAGTTTTACGTGGATTAGGGCTTTCGAGATAGAACCGTTCTTACCTACGAACATGAACCACAACGAGGATAACCAAATTGTTGACAACTCGTTGCAAAATAGATATTGACTATAGTAGGAGAGACAGACACCCGCTAGCCACTTATGCAAACTAGTTGCATGTCAAGCGTGGAACAGGTCTCATGTGCGAGGACATGTAAAGTTTGTCCGGGCCGCTTCATCCCACTATGCCACCAATATCCAAAATTACAACAAAGAGGCAACAACATGATCATCATCGCCCACATACTCATATGTGTACTACCCGTGTAAAGCATCTACGCATAGATCCGGCTCTGATACCATTGTAGGGTTCGCAGCATAGAAAACAAAAATTTTCCTACGATGTGAATTATGTACCAAGATCTATCTATTAGATACAAACAACGGTCGGATGTATATCCATAGAGAACATGCCCTTGAAGACCGACAAAGCTTAACGAGTTCAACTCGTGGTTGATGTAGACGATCTCTTGCCGATCTCAAGATTGAGAGGAAGTCCTAGCGCCGCAAATCAGCAGCGCATCCGTGCTCGCACACACGTTCGAGGCACCGAACAACCTCCGCCTCCTCGCTCCAGCGATGCAGTGGAAGCACAACTCTTTCTTGTCGAATAGCCACCGGGAACATGTATCTCGCTAGTCCGAGACCATGGGGGGTAAATTCTAGAGGGGGAGAGAGATCCTTCACGAGGAGGTGTGAGTGAGAAGTGAGAGGAGGGGATCCTTTTATAGGAGGAGGGGGGCACCCAAGGGGGTGGCCGCCGGCCATGAGGTCTGCCCCCTCCCCTCCTTCATTCATGTGGGTGGACACTCCACTCACAAAAATCCATTCATATGCCTCCACTCAAAATCCCACTCAAACTTCCCATTAAATTTCCACCAAATTTAATGCAAACTCTCATTAAATAAAACTATTTTATTTTATTAAGAATTTTGTCAATTACTTTAATGACAAACATTCACAAATAACCCCTTGCTAGAATTCTATTTCACATGCATAACCACTTTATGCAATTTCACCCGAAAACCTGTTTCGGTATCTAGTGAAATAAATTCCTGCGCTTGTTCATTCTTTCGGCATGAAACTTTTGCTCCAATTGGATGTCGGTGTCTATTAAGTGTGTCACCCTACGGTTCGTGAATAATGCGTACATGATCGAGACCCCTCTCGGATCAATAATCAGAAGCGGGATCTGGAGACCCATACTGACTCCCACACATTCAACGATGACTTTCTTGTGATCGTCGGAACCTTTTACGCTAGTATCTTAATCCCTTTGTTTCATGATATATTACATGTCCGAGATTCGATCATCGGTATCTCCATACCTAGTTTGATCTCGTTACTGACATGCACTGTTTTCTCGTTCCCGTGATATAACATTCTAGTGATCAAATCACTTGCTTGCAAGCTAATCAATGTGATATCACCGAGAGGGCCCAGAGTATATCTATCCGTCATCGGGATGAACAAATTCCACTCTCTGTCCATGAACCTCAACATAACTCTTTATTAGTTCTGAATCCATCTTTATAATCACCCTATTACGGTGTGACGTTTGATGTTATCAAGAAACTCTTCCGGTGTTAGTGATTGCCATGATCTCATGGTCTAAGGATTAGGATTACTTCGTAAGTTGTTATATCAATATAAACTTAATGACTTTGATCGTAATGCTATACTTTGGATGAATGTTCATCACACCATTACACTAATGTTGTGATCCCGTTATTAACAACATCCAATGTCCATGATCAGGAAACCTTGATCATCTTGTTAATCAACGAGCTAGTTTATGAGAGAGGCATAACTAGGAACTTTCGGATTGTTTATTAAACACACATGTATTAATGTTTCCATATTAATACAATTATAGCATGCAAAATAAACATATATCATATACTTGGAATACACAAAATAAACACTTTATTATTGCCTCTCAGGGCATATTCCCTTCAGGCGGCATATCGAGACGAAGTGGACGAGAGAGCCAAGAGCTTATTGGGCTACAAGGTAAAGTATGTACCTAGGGAGCAAAATGAGGCGGCTGATCTGCTGTCTAAGCTTGGATCAGGGCGCAAACAAATTCCGCCTGGAGTTTTCCTAGAGCATCTACGGACACCATCCGTGAAGGGAGCAGACATCGACAACCCGGATGGAGTATACTCTTTCATCCACATGGTGGAAAAGGTCCCTCCGGTTGGACAAAACCGTTTATGGAGTATCTCGAACACGGAACTGTTGGAATTATGCCCTAGAGGCAATAATAAAGATGTTATTATTAGAATTCTTATTCATGATAAAGTTTATATTCCATGCTAGAATTGTATTAAGCGGAAACTTTAATACTTGTGTGGTTTGTGAACAACACCATGTCCCTAGTATGCCTCTATGGACTAGCTCATTGATTAATGATGGTTAAGGTTTCCTAACCATAGACATGAGTTGTCGATTAATAATGAGATCATATCATTGGGAGAATGATATGGTGGACAGACCCAAACTAAGCAGAGCAATTAGATCATGTCATCGTGTTCATCTTTGCGAAGCTTTTCTTATGTCAAATATTGTATTCCTTAGACCATGAGATAATATAACTCCCTGGTATCGGAAGAAAGCTTTGAGGTCATCAAACGTCATCCTATGCGAGGGTGATCATAAAGGTGTCTCTCAGGTGATCGGAAAGTACCTGTTGGGTTGTATGTATCGAGATGGGATTTGTCCCTCCCAAGTCGGAGAGATATACTTTGGGCCCACTCGGTAATCGATATCAACACCGCTTGCAAGCATGTGGTTAAGTAGTTAATCACAAAGTGATATCGGATTACGGAACGAGTAAAGTACTTGCTGTGAAAGAGATTGAACTAGGTATGACGGTACCGACGATCAAATCTCGGGCAAGTAAAATATCGCGAGACGAAGGGAATATATATATGGGATTGATTGAATCCTAGCATTGTGGTTCATCCGATATGATCATCGATGAATGTGTGGGAGTCAATATGGGTTTCTAGACCCAGCTGTTGATTATTGATAGAAGATCATGTCTGCATATTCTCGAACCCGAAGGGTCACACACTTAACGTGTCTCGACGCTAGGATAGATTGGATAATTGGTTTATGAGTTTTTGTTCGGAGTCTCGGATGGGATCCGGGACATCACGAGAGGTTCCGAAATGGTCCGGAGAATAAGATTCATATAAGGCAATGCAGTTTTTGGAGTTCGGAATTGTTTCGGGTTGATCGGTATTGTACCGGAAGCTTCTAGAACCTTCCGGAGTGGGACCAACGTGGCCCCACTTGTCGGGAGGGGGCATGTGCCTATGAGGGAGTGCCCTGGCTGCATTGGGCTAGGGGCACAAGCCCCATAGGGCCCAGCCGGCCAAGCATAGGGCAAAACCCTAGGGGAGCTTCTAGAAGGGGGGCGGGAAACTTGCCCCCCACTCCTTCCTCCTTGGCTGCCGGCCTAGGGCTTGGGGGAGGGGCAAGGGCCAGCCGCCCACCCCTCTATATAAAGAGGTCTAGGGGCGCACCCCTCCTACACCTCCTCCTCAACCCTAGCCGCCCTACTGCCCCTCCTCTCTCTCTTCCTCCCGACTGCGCGTAGGCGAAGCCCTGCCGCAGAAACTCTCCACCGCTTACACCGCGCCGTCGCGTTGTAGATCCAATCCATCTCTCCACCATACTTTCTGGACCGAGGAAGGAGGATACGTCGAGGTGCCACACGTGTGAATCTCTCGGAGGCATCGCCACTTGCGGTGTTAGATCGGTTCGGATCGCGAGGAGGAGAAGCGAGTACGACTACATCACCCACGTTCCGTCGAACGTTTCGCTGTGCGAATCTTCAAGGGTATGAAGATCTCATCTATTTCCCCTCGTTGTTTGCATCTTCTAGATTAGATCTTGGCTTTGCTGCTCGCATCCGTATAATTTTTTTGATTTACTATGCTGCGAAACCCTTCAGTGGTATCAGAGCCAGGTCTATGCGTAGATGTGTTTCACGAGTAGAACGCAACATGGTTGTTGCGGGCGTTGATGTTTTCTGTTGCAAGCCTCTTGTTTGTGTACTTCTTATAACGCGGGATAGTGAGATCGAAGCGGTCCAGGCCAACCTTACGCGACCTCGTTCGCGAGACCGGCTCCGCACTTGACGTGTGGCTTGTTCCACACATGCGGCTGGTGGATGCCAGTTTCTCTCACAATAGTTGTCATGGGATTTACACCGGAGTTTGGCAACCATAATATCACCATTGTGGCTTTCCGTAGGTAAGAATAGTTCTTAGCTTGCTACTCTCATAAGCCACGTAAAACATGCAACAACAAAGTAGAGGCGTCTAACTTGTTTTTGTAGGGAGTGTTTTCTGTGATATGGTATGGCCCAAGATGTGATGTGTATGTTGTATGCGATGATCATGTTTTGTAATGTTTCACGACTTGCATGTCGATGAGTACACAACCGGCAGGAGCCATATGGTTGTCTTTATAATTGTGTATGACCTGTGTGTCAACTTATTATACGCCATGTAATAGCTTTACTTTATCGCTAAGTAGTTAGCAATAGTTGTAGTTGCTATTCGTGGTGGAGGCAATCATGGTGGGGTGATGGAGATCATGCCGGCACGCACAAGATGGAGATCATTGCGCGAAGATTGGCTATACCATGTCACATAAAGTTATATGCATGTGATGTTTATCCTTTTATGTATCTTATTATGCTTAGATCGCGACGGTAGCATTATAAGATGATTCCTCACTTAAAGATCAAGATAAAACTGTGTTCTCCCCATGTATGCACCGTTGCGAAAGTTCATCATGTTCAAGCATCACGTGATGATCGGGTGCTATAAACTCTACGTTCACATACAACGGGTGCAAGCCAGTTTTGCACACGCGGAAATACTTGGGTTTGACTTGACGAGCCTAGCATGTACAAACATGGCCTCGGAACACATGAACCAAAAGGTTAAGCATGAGTCATATGAATGATATGATCGACACTTCGTTGTCCACCATTGAAACCACATCTCTTCTCATGAAGATCGGATTAGGTGTGGTGAATTTGGATCATGTTCACTAAACAACTTGAGGGATGTTGAATTTAGTGGGAGTTCATCTAGTAATTTGATTAAGTTGAACTAGTTATCATGAACATAGTCTAATTTGTACTTGCAAATATTGTAGATCAAATGGCTAAGTACAACTTCAACTTCAACGTTTTTGCTGAGAAAGAAAATCTTAGAAACAATGGGTCTAACTTCACCAACTAGTTCCACAATCTGAGAATCATTCTCGCTGGCGGACAAAAGGACTATGTCCTTGAGGATGCGCTAGGTGACGCCCCTGCTGTAGATGCGCCGGCTGATGAGAAAGTTGTTTATCAGTCGCGCAAAGATGATTATGGTGTGATTAATAGAACCATGTTGTTTGCTATGGAATCGGACCTTCAAAATAGTTTTGAAGATTATCCCGGGACCTTTGATATTCTTGAGGAGCTGAAAACTATGTTTCAGACTCAGGCCCGTTCTGAGAGATATGAGATCTCTGAGAAATTCTTTAACTGCAAGATGGAGGAAGGGAGTTCCGTTAGTGAGCACGCCATAAAGATGTCGGGCTACACTCAACGCCTTGAGCAACTGGACTGCAAGATTCCAGAGGAGCTCAAGATTGACAGGGTTCTGCAATCACTCCCTCCCAGCTACAAAAGTTTTGTAGTGACTCATAATCAGTTTGGTTCCACTGATACGATCACCGAGCTCTTCGCTAAGCTGAAAGCTGCGGAGGTGGACATCAAAAAGGATAATCATGTGTTGATGGTCAACAAGCCCCCCAGCTTTAAGAAAGGTAAGGGTGCAAAGAAGCCCTTCAAGAAAGGCGGCGGCAAGCGCATTGCCCCTGCTGAGAAGAAGCTCAAGTCTGGACCTAAGCCGGACACTGAGTGCTTCTATTGCAAGGACAAGGGTCATTGTAAGCGCAACTGTCCGAAGTACTTAGCGGACAAGAAGGCTGGCACCATCAAAGGTATATTTGATATACATGTTATTGATGTTTTCCTTACTTGTCGTGGTATTGCCGACGAGTACGCCATGGAGGGGTCCTCACAGTGCGTGTTTAGAGATGTGGGGTAAGGCGGACGGTTGACGGGTACGAGGTAACACAGCTTACCCATGTTCAGATCCCACAACAGTGGCGAAATCCTACTCCTGCTATAAATCACTATAATGGCAATACACCGAGTTACAGAGATAGGTTCGCTTTGCGAGGTGTATGTAAAAACGATACTATGTTGTGCCCTAAAGGCTCCCATAGGCCCGGCTTATATAGACGTCAGGTCCTAGGGTTACAGGGAAAAGTCCTAGCCGGACAGGTTACAGAGTTCTACACCGTCTATTACTAGTCTTGTGTATCTTGCACTCCAAGGTTCCGTGTACGCTGGTGATTCCACCGTAGCCTTCCTTTATACGGCATGGGCCTCCCTTCTGGATCCACCTAACTGGGCCGCCTAGCAGGCCATAGGCCATGCTACCAACTATGGGCCACCCGGGTTAGTCGGATAAGAGACATGCTATGAGGATACCCATATAGCATATCCCCAACAGTATCCCCCGGAGAACTTCGAGATCTCACGCCGTCTTGCCTCTTCCCGTGGAATGCTCCGTCTATATGGATGTCGACAAATCGTCAAGCAATATCTTGTAGTCCTCCCAAAGAACCCTGCAAGGTTTTCTCCGTCTTCTACGAGTAATTCGGAGAAATGCTGAATCTTCCATCGTACGCTCCCATTGTCGGATTAAATCCATCCATGCCGGAAACTTCGATGGGACGGCTCATCTACCATGTCAGTTATGACGACGTAGGCTGTAGGTCAGCGACGCCTTGTAACTCACACATGCAGAGAAGGTAATCATATCCGATTTTCCCGCGCGAGCGATACGAACCGTTGGCGGCGACGGTTGGAGACGTGGCGAAATTACCGCGCACGTTCACGAACACGTCGTTTACGCGGCAACCGTCCGATTAGCTGCACGAATCTTGACGCAGAGTAAGATAAATAGCGGCCGTGGGACACTTGCCACTTTTTCACCCCATTCTCTCGCGTCATCGTCTTCTTCCTCCAGCCGCGCGCCTCCTCGAGCTCTCCGCGAAAACCTCGAGAAACCCTAGCCTTGCCCTCTGCACCAGTCGCGTCTTCTCCCTCCTCCATGGCTAGCAGCAGCTCATCCCCCTCAATTGCGGTGTCGAGCGAAGCCACGGCGAAGCCTGCGAGCTCCGTCGTTGTGCCCCCAGAGGGTCTGGTCATCCCCGCATCGGCGATGATAGAAACCACCGGCGGCGACCATAACCTGGCGGTGCTAGAGCCCCTGGAAGAGGAGCCAGAGTCGCACAAGGGCGACTGGCGCGGCTCGGATATCACCGGCTGCGACATCCAAGAGATGGTCGCTGAGGGTTATCTCCCTGCGACGGAGGGGCTCGCCTCGCGGGCGGCGCCGGCCGGCGAGGTGACCCCTTCTCCCCAAGTCGGAGAAAAAGTATACCTCAAGGCACAATTGGTACGCGGCGTTTCTCTGCCCATATCCCACTTCTTCCTGTCCGTCTTGAATCACTTCCAAGTCCAACCTCACAACCTCTCCCCCAATAGCATCTTAGTGCTTAGCAACTTCGCGGCACTTTGCGAGGGTTACCTGGGGATTAGGCCTAGGTTAGATTTGTTTGTCTACTTCTTTACCGTCAAACGTGAAGCCGGACATAGCAAAGAGGATCTTAAAAAATGCGGCACCATAAGCTTCAAGATACGCCCTGGCCGGCGGTTCCCCGACATTGTCAGCCACGAGTCGTGTAAAAACTAGCAGCGGACGTACTTCTACGGCCCCGACATTCCTTTGTCGGGTCGAGAAGCAACGTACCCGGACTTCGTGGATGGAGCCACCGCTGAAGTCTCCACATGGCGATCCCATGCCTCCCTTCCCTCCGACCTCAACGCTTCTCGCGCAATAAGGCGGATAGAGTGGTTTGTAGAGACGGGTCTGACCGGCTTGGACCTAGCCATGTGCTGGTTCATCAGGCGGATCCAACCTCTGCAGCACCGTACGAAGGTCATCCACGAGTACACCGGCGACCGAAGGGATACCTTCCGGATCTCCGAGGACAACTTCTCGAGTGACTCCGTCAAGTTCCGTCTTAAGGACATCGTCAAGGTGAAGGACAAGAAGCGTGGCTTCACCCTCACCTACGACATGTTCGTAAACGGAAAGTGCCCAAAGGTAGGTATTTATTTTCAGTGCATGACATTACTCCAGTTTTTCCGTCTTGCCAATATCATCTTGTCTAACACAATGATTTCTCACTTAACAGCTTAGCGATCTAGAGGAGGGCAACCTGGCCGCCCAAATCTACGATCCCAAGATGAAGGAAGTCACGGTCGTGTACGACGATGACGCCCCGTTGGCGCGAAAGCGGAAGAGCTCCACCTCTGACGCTGCCGACGGAGGCAAGAAAAAGAAGACGGAGGGTGGAGCCTCCAAAAAGAGTACTGCCGCCCTGGAGGCGGAAAAGAAGAATGCCACCGGGATGTTTGCTAAAGCACCCCCCTAGTGTAAGCTTCTTATTCTCCGACATTGCCTTGTTTATCTGTCTTATTCCTGTACTTATGCATTTTGCACGTTTCAGGAAGAAAGCCACAACCAGCCTCAAGAAGTCCTCCAAGACTCTTGGGGCTTCTAGAAATATTAAAGATATGCTGCATCGCGACTCTTCCCCCGCCATCGCCCCTGCTACTCCTGCCGTCAAGCCCTCCTCCGCTCTGACAAGCTCCCAAGCCCAGGAGGCACCAGGCCCTTCCACCATGGAAGTGGATTCTGGCGCCTCTACCAAACTCGCAATTGTCGGCGAGCAGGCGACGCAGGAGAGCGCTGCTCTTCAAATGGCTAAAGCTCCAGCTAAAGATGCCATCGGTAGCGGCAAGGCGGTGGTGGGTGCTGGTACCTCTGCCGAAGGTGGCGCCTCTACTCCCCAGAAACCCTTGGAGCTGCCAAAGATTATCTTCCCGGTGCTTACGCCGGGTAGCACAACTACGGTTCCTGGAGGAGTGCCGTCATCTTCGACGTGCGGTCTTGAGGAGCTACTCCGTCAAGCATACATCTTGCGAAGAAACAACGTTTCCTTTGGCAAGCTGCTGGCTGAGAGTGCTACGAACCTCAAGATCATCGCACTTGTAAGTTTTACCTTACCTTTTGCATTTCATATGAGTATCCCACTGTAGCCCCCAAGGATGTAGACGGAAAACCATTGGTTTTGCATCTATATGCTCTAAGAGTGACTAAGTTAGAAAAAACTCTCACTATGGCCCCCAAGCATTTAGATGGAATGAATTATTCCGACTAGATGCTTTAAGAGTAGCATACACAATTTTCATAATTTTAAGTGCTGTAGCCCCCAAGCCTCTAGTTGTAACTGAATTAGTTCCGACTAGATACTTAAAGAAAAGTTAAGCATTTTACGAGTTAAAACTTTATACTGTAGCCCCCAAGCTTCTAGTTGAGAACTGAATTAGCTCCGACTAGATACTTAAAGAAAATCTAAGCATTTTTCGAGTTAAAACTTTATACTGTAGCCCCCAAGCTTCTAGTTGAGAACTGAATTAGCTCCGACTAGATGCTTAAAGAAAAGCTAAGCATATTGCTAAGTTAAAAAACTCTCGCTGTAGCCCCCGAGCACCTAGATGGAAAATCTCCGACTAGGGGCTCCAAGTAGACTGAACAACAACTTGACTTTGTATTTGTTTCCACAGAACGAGAATGCTCGGAGGGGCATGGCCAATGATGAGTACCAGAAGATGCGCGCGGACCTTGAAGCTGAAAAGGGTAAAACCGCCATCTTGAAGGAACAGATCATCAAAAACAAGAGTCTGTTTTCTTTTTTGCGCATTTCCGTCTTACTTTTGTGCCTTCCTTCTTCGAGTACTCACTGTGTACTTTGTTTTCTCCGACTTGCAGAGCATGTAGCCAAGGCCAAGGATATTGTCGAGCAGTCCAAGCACATTCGGCAGCTGGACAGCGAGAACAAGATCCTTAAGAAGGAGAGGGAACAAATGCTGAAGATGCACGAGGACTCCATGAAAGCCCTGCAAGACTCCGCCTCCACTGAGATCAACCGCTTGAAGGAGGAGCTTGCGATCCTAAAGGATCAAAAGCAAGTTGCCGATGAGCAAAACCTTTGCCATAGCGAGGCGTTCAAGCTCCTCCAACAAGAGAAGGAATCCTTGGCGGACGTCGTGTGGCAGGCTAAGGCCAGCATCTTCAGTAAGTATCCTCCGCCTTTGTAGCTCTGTAGTCTCGATAATTATAATTTTTGAACTCATGCAATCGTTGTCGGAATTTTTAGCGCCCCTGGGTTTAACCCGCTCGCCTCCTTCGGACAAGGAATGCATGATTCTTTCTGGCAACTTCATCAACACCGCCATCACCCAGGCCAAGGAGACCGCCCAGCCCCTCCAAATTTATATCAAGGCTTCCGACTCCGTGGTGAAGTACTCGGAGATTCTGCGCCGAGCCCCCGAGCGTGTCGCAAGCTGGAAAGCTTCATGTGCACGGGCTGGCACAAGGATGGCATTATCCATGGTGAAGGCACACTATGAAGGTGCCGACATCGACACGGTGACATCTGGTATCCCCGATGTGGATGATGACGGCAAGGAAATCGATCACGAAGCTATCCTGTCATCACTCGCGGGCTATGACACCAGGGTTTCCGAGTTGGTGGATGTCGACGTCTTCGTGCCCAGGAACTTCCTTGACAATGCCGGCCCTGAATCCTCTGAGTCTCCTCACACTGGTGACGCTGAGGGTGAATCTCCGGCTGGTGACGATGCGGCCTCCAAGTCCCCTGCACCCAAGGAGTGAAAAACACTTTGTAATTCTTGTTTCACCTTTGGAGTATGCATTGAAAAAACTTGGTGATGTAATCTTAAGGCGGAAAACAATGTTTGTCATATCCTGCTACTTAAGAATTAATGCCCAGCATGTATATATTTTTTAAGCAAGTGCTGGCTTATCCATTACTTTGGCTTTTATGCTTGACCTTTCGTGAGTCGAAAGACTCGTTGTCGGAATTATGCGCTCAGGCGATGATGCCCAATGGCACCGTCAAGAACCTAAGCACAAAATCGCCGACAATAAGTGCTGAAAGTCACTACTCTAGAATCCACATAGAAACAACAAATACCGTGTAGACCAGAAAACTTAAGCTAACGCCCGTAGGCGGAATTTTCACAAGTGCAAACGCAAAGCTTGTGCATAAAGGTTTATATGATCCAAAAATGAACACTAAAGGAGGTAAAAGACTCAGCAATATGAGTGAACCAAAGAGCTTTATTTCATTGATCATATAAGAGGTACACTATTAGATACAAAATGCTAAGTGTAGAAAGGACGTAGCTGTGCTATGTTCCATGGCCGATCAAGCTCCGGGTAGTCATCATCCGGGTCACGTCGCTTACGCTTGTGATCCTCATTGGGCCTATCCTTGAGTTCACGATTGTCGACAAGGTAGTAAGACCCATTGAGCAACGCCTTGCTTATGATGAACGGTCCTTCCCATGGTGGGGATAATTTGTGTGACTTCTTCTACTTAAGTAGGAGCACTAAGTCCCCCTCTTTAAACGAGCGATGTCGGACGCGGCGACTATGGTAGCTGCGTAGCTTCTGCTGGTAGATGGCAGATCTTTGGCATGCCAAAACACGCTCTTCCTCGAGAAGGTCCACATCTAGGCATCTGGATTCTTCAGCGTCATCTTCGTCATAGGCGGCAACTCTTGGTGCATCGTGGAGGATGTCGGAAGGTAGGATAGCTTCTGCTCCATATACCATGAAGTAAGGGGTGTAGCCGGTAGATCTGTTGGGTGTAGTTCGTAAACTCCACAGCACAGATGGAAATTCTTCCGCCCAGGCTCCAGCTGCTCTATGTAGCGGTGCCTCAAGACGTGGCTTGATTCCCTGCAGAATTAATCCATTTGCTCGCTCAACTTGACCATTGGATTGTGGGTGTGCCACAGATGCAAGGTCAAGTCGGATGCCTTTGTCCCAGCAACAGGCCTCCACTTCTCCGAGTGACAAGTTGCTTCCATTGTCGGTGATGATGCTATGCGGGAGACCAAATCTCACCACTAGATCCTGGACAAACCTGAGGGCAGTTGCCCCATCAAGCTTTCTAATGGGTTTAACTTCTATCCATTTGGTGAATTTGTCAACTGCTACAAGCAGATGCGTAAATCCACACGGTGCCGTTTGTAACGGTCCCACCATGTCTAGCCCCCAGGCTACAAACGGCCAAGTTATTGGTATTGTTCGCAATTCTTCAGCAGGAACATGTGGTTGTCGGGCATAATACTGGCATCCAGTGCATGTTTCAACTAGCTTGTCGGCGTCCGCCTTCGCGGTCAGCCAGTAGAATCCTTGCCGGAAGGCTTTCGCGACCAACGATCGAGGAGCGGCGTGATGCCCGCAATCTCCGAGATGGATTTCGCGTAGGATTTCCATACCTTCTAGCTGGCAAACACACTTTAGGTATACACCAGTAGTGCTCCTTTTGTAGAGTTGCCCATTGATTATGGTATAACCCTTTGCTCGTCGTACTATCTGCCGTCTTTCGACCTTGTCGTCGGGCAAAGTTCCATGTTCGAGATATTCCATGAACGGTTTAGTCCAAGCCGGAGGTGTCTTTGTCACCATGTTGACAAAAGAATCAGCTCTATCCGGGTTGTCGATGTCGGCGCCCTTCACGGATGGTGTGCGTAGATTCTCTAGGAAAACTCCTGGCGGGATTTGCTTGTGCCCTGATCCAAGCTTAGACAATAGATCAGCTGCCTCGTTTTGCTCCCTAGGTACATACTTGACTTCGTAGACCAAGAAGCTCTTGGCTATCTCGTCCACTTCGTCACGATATGCCGCCATCATAGGGTTCCGCGCATTCCAGGTGCCAGCCACCTGCTAGGCAACCAAGTCGGAATCTCCATAGCAAACTATGCGCTTGATGCCAATATCCTTGGCTACACGTAGTCCGTGAATGAGTGCTTCATACTCCGCCATGTTGTTTGTAGCCTCGAAGTGGATCTGCAGAACGTAGTGTAGCTTGTCTCCTTTTGGTGACTTCAGCAATACACCAGCCCCCGAGCCGTTGAGCAACTTTGATCCGTCAAAGTGCATCACCCAATACTCTGGTTTCGACAACGGAGTGGCATCTGGCATCTCCGTCCAATCTGCAATAAAATCCGCCAAAGCTTGTGACTTGATAGCGTCGCGTCTTTTGTAGGTGATCTCGAAGGTGGCAAGTTCAATGCCCCACTTCGCGACCCTTCCTGTAGCGTCGCTACTGTTGATAATGTCGGACAGTGGAGTCTTGCTCACTACTGTGATTGGGTGCTCCTGAAAGTAATGCCTTAGCTTCCGTGAAGCAAGGAATACTCCATAAGCTATCTTTTGGTAGTGCGGATAACGTTGCTTGGACTCCGTCAGGACCTCGCTTACATAGTAAACTGGTCGTTGAACTCCGTGCTCATAGCCTGGTTGCTTCCGCTCTACCACGACGATGATGCTGATAACCCGGTTGGTTGTCGCCATGTAAATTAACAGGGGATCGCCAGGCTCGGGTGCTGCAAGGATGGGCACTGAGGAAAGAATCTCCTTGAGCTGCTTCAATGCTGCATCTGCCTCGTCCGTCCATGTGAATTTGTCCGCCTTCTTCAGCAACTTGTATAGCGGCAGAGCCTTCTCTCCAAGTCGGCTGATGAACCGACTAACTGCTGCAACACAACCTGTTAGTCGTTGGATGTATTTTAGACATGTCGGACGGTTTATGTTTAAGATGGCCTTGATTTTCTACGGGTTGACCTCGATTCCGCGCTGGGAAATGATGAAGCCCAACAGTTTGTCAGCTGGAACCCCGAAGACGCACTTCTTAGGGTTGAGCATCATGTTTTATATCCGGGGATTGTCAAAGGTTTCTTTTAAGTCGGAGATTAACTCATTTGACTTTTTAGACATCACCGCGATATCGTCCACATAGGCATGAACGTTCCGACCAATTTGGTCGTGAAGGCAATGTTGCATTGTCCGCTGGTAGGTAGCACCTGCGTTTTTCAGCCCAAAGGGCATCGTGACGCAGCAAAACGTGACGTACGGGGTAGTTAACGAAGTGGCCAATTGGTCCGACTTCCTCATCTTGATCTGGTGGTATCCTGAGTATGCATCGAGAAAACACAAAAGTTCCGAGCCAGCCGTCGAGTCAATGACTTGGTTAATGTGAGGCAAAGCAAATGGATCTTTGGGACATGCTTTGTTCAAGCCGGTGTAATCAACGCACATTCTTAATTCATTGGTTCCCTTTTTGGGGACAAGTACAGGATTGGCCACCCATCGGGTGTGAAGGACTTCTCGGATAAACTCAGCCTTAAGTAACCTAGCTATCTCTTTGCCAATGGCGCGTCTCTTCTCATCTCCGAAGCATCGTAGAGGTTGTTTCACTGGTTTACATTTTGGATCTATGTTTAAGATGTGCTCGGCAAGTTTCCTAGGTACACCTTTCATGTCGGCAGGTTGCCAGGCAAAGATGTCCCTATTCTCATGGAGGAACTCGACGAGCATGCTTTCCTATTTGGGATCCAGGTTCGTCCAAATGGCGAAGGTCTTGGAGGCATCGCCTTCCACAAGTTCCACCGGCTTGGTCTCGATGGCGTCCTTGAACACAGGAGTGGAGTCGGAGATCTGCTTCTTCGACGCGGGAATCTCTGAGTCATTGACCTTGCTCTGGATCTCCTTGAATTCTTCGTTGTAGAGGACAGCTTCTGCAATGGCTGCTTCATTGATCTCGCAGTCCCTTGCCTTGGTAAAGCTTCCGGATACGGTGATGACACCGTTTGGTCCGGGTATCTTGAGCTTGTTGTAGACGAAGCATGGCTTGGCCATGAACGTGTGGAATATGTCGCGGCCGAATATGACGTGGTACACAGTCTTGAAGGGGACCACCTCAAAGGTCATGCGCTCTTGGCGGTAATTATTAATGTAGCCAAAGGCTACCTGAAGTGTAATGCACCCAAGGGACCGAGCCTCCCGTCCAGGAACTACGCCATGGAACACGGTGTTGGTCCGCCTTAGGTTTGCCTCCATCAAGTTCATCTTCTGCAGTGTATCCAGGTACATGATGTTGATGCTGCTTCCACTATCCACCATGCACTTGGTGAACTCCACACCGTCAATCAATGGGTTGATGACCATGGCGTACTGGTTCTCTGTGGGCACAAGGTCTGGGTGGTCCATCATGTCCCAAGTGATTGGAACCTCCGACCAGCACAGGTATTGGGGAACACGGGGGAGAGTGGCCATCAGGATCCTCAGAGAGGTCTTCTATTGTCGGACGGTGGGGGTGCCAAGGAAAGTGTGGTAGACTGGGGCCTTCTTTGCGAAGGGGTTCTTGCCCTTGTCGTCGCTCTTGGCGATGTGCTTGGGGTCAACGTCCTCGTCCATGTCACTTGAATCGTTGGACTCCTCCTCCTTCTTCTTCCCCTTGCCCTTGCCTCGCGGTCTGTTCTTCCGACTTCGCTTATAGCCGGACTCCGGGTCTTCCTTGAGGTCGTTGACGAACTTGCAGTGTCGATTGGTATGGGTGGCCTTGCCGTTAGCGTCGAGGTGTACGAGGCACGGCATATCGCGGTACTCTTCGTAGGTTTGGGGAACGCGGAGCGGCGCCGAGTTGGTTTCATTTCCTCGCTGCTGCCCACGGCCCGCTCCCCTTCCTCGGCCACATTGTCCGTCGTCGCCTCGTCCTGCAAAAGTCATGGCGACCATGTCGGTAGATTGCTTTTCTTATGGAGCGGTTTTCCGCTTTGTACTGTTGTTCCTCCAAGCTTGAGTTGGAACGGCCGTTGCCGGCAAAGAGCCACGAGCGTCGTCGTCGGCAGCTGCGAACTCACTAGCTAACTGAATCATCTGATTCAAGTCAAGCTGATGATTGTCCTGCAAGTGCTTCAGCTTATGTCAGAGTAACGTGCCTCTTTCCAACCCATCGATGAAGGCGGCCATGGTGGTCTGAGCATGCACTCCTGCGCAGGAATTCTTCATATCCAGCCATCGGGAGAGGTAGGCGCGAGATGTCTCGTCTTTCTCTTGCACGCACCGCTGTAGGTCGCCCACAGTGTAGGGACGCTTGTATGTACCGTCAAAGTTTTTGGTGAACGCTTCTTGCATATCCAACTAGTTGTAGATAGATTTCTCCGGCAAATCGTCGATCCATTGACGGGCCGTGCCCGCCAACATTAACGGGAGGTACTTGACGACGACGTTGGGGTTGCCTCCAGCAATCTCCACCGCGTTGCCGTAGTCCTGCAACCATGTGGCAGGCTTGGCGGTGCCGTCATAGGGCTTGATGGTCTTGTCAATCCGGAAACCTTTGGGGTAAGTTCCGGACCGTATTGCAGGTCCAAAGCAACGTGGTCCCAGGTATGGTCCTTCCCGGGCCTCGTGGATCTTATCGATCCGCGAACGTGCATCATATGGCTCCGGGTTCTTCTTCTTGTTGTCAATAGGGGATGGGCTGCGCGAACGACGCGGACCTCTTCCGTCATGGTGACTGCTTGGCGGTGACGGAGGCGGAGGTGGCGGTGGGTTAGCTTTCTTGCTGTTACCCTCCTGCGACGCCCCACGCCTGTCCCGGTTGCTTGCCGGACACGGAGGGTCATGGTGTGACCTGCTCTTATGTCCTTCGTTGTGCTTTCCGTCATGACGGGTCTGCTCCGCGTTGTCGCGGATGACGATGCCACACTGCTTTGGTGGGGGCATATCCGCACGATGGTGAGCCTTGTAGTCTTCCTGACGTCGGGGGGATCGGGGCGGTGGCGATGGGTGGCGAGGTTGGGCTCTTTCTCCGTGGTCGGAGGATATGGGGATAGCATCCTTCCTGTAGCACGCATCCCTCCGTCTTCGTTCTGATGAACCCGTTCGTGATCCGACATCCTAAGGAGATCTGTCCCTTGGTGGTTTGTACTGGCTAGATCGGCAGCGCACTGGGTCAGACTCAAGCCTCTGAGAGGTGGCATTTTCCTGCTGCTTTACCGCCTTGGCCACTAGGTCATAGACATGTTCAACTGCCTCAGGCGATCTATCCTGCTCCAGAAGGGTCTTGGCGACGACGAGGTTAAGGAGTGGGGTGGGCATCACCTGCTTGCCTTCACTGTCAATGTATGGCTTGGCTTGTGCTGGCTTCGAGGGAGCCCATCCTAGGTTGCGCCGTACACCAGGATCGTTGATGACGCGAGCCGGAGCCTTCTTAGCCTTCTGCTGCTGGAGCAGAGTCTTGTACTCGGCCTCCATTGCTCTAGCTTTTTCTATGGACTTCTGCGCGTTGACCAGATCTCGATCTAGTTTATAGCCTTGCTCCGCGATGGCTTGCGCTTCCTCCAGCAGTTGCTGGCGCTTCTCGTCAAGCTGAGTCACGTTCCGGATATGATCAACAGTTAGTGGCTCAACGAGGAGGTTGCCGTACATCACCCTATCAGCTGGAGTAACATGGGTTGCTGCCGACGTAGATGCTGGAGGTGGCAAGTTTGCGGTGTTGCTGTTGCTCGGACCGGTGCCGAGTTCTTTCGGCTGCTGCACTGGATTAGGCGGAGGAGGCATGACTCTTGCGCGATCATCGTTAGTAGCAATAAGTGGCACCTTCCCCTTATCCAGCGCCGTAGGCGGAGCTTGCCCGGGCTGGTCTTCATCCATCGATGTCCCGATGGTGACGAACACCCCTCGTGACATGACGGTGTTATTAGTTTGCTCATTGCGCGAGTACTCCTCCTCCATCTCCTGCATGGCGGAGTCTAGCTCTTCTGGACTGAAGTCTATCTCCTCGGAATCTGCACTGAAGTCAGCATAAAGCGTGTCAATGACAGATTCGGAGGGTGCCAGGACTTCCTCGATGACGGGCGGTGGAGGTGCAACGACCTCGACGATGACTGGAGGTGGCGGCGGCTGCGGAAACCGGAGGTTCTCCGTCTTTGAGCGCAAGCTCCATCTGGGCTGCCGCGTCAGCTACCGCGTAGTTGTTGACGGTGCCCACCATCTCTTCGAGGGTAAGGCGTCCTGTTGCCTGCTGCCGACGTAAAGAATGTCGGAGAAGTGTGCCACGGTCCAGTCCTTCCACGAAGTGATACAAAGCGCTATCATCGGGGTAATTGGCCAGGTCGGCCCGTATACGGAGCCACCTGGCAAGGTAGTCGCGGGGGTTTTCGCCCTCTCTCTGAACGCAGCACGCCAGATCGAAGATGGTAACCACTCCGACGAACTTGGATCTCTGCTGTCCAGACGCACGGGCGAAGCCGGCGGATTTGCAGTGATCTTCCACCTTTATATCCTGCACAAGGGCGGTTTGGGTGGGTTTTGAATTTTTCCGATCTTTGCCGGCAAACTCCGAGGAGAGGTCCGACATTGATCCTTCCGCGAACGTATCCTGCCTGTAGGCGGTCCATGCGGGTATTGATGCTTTCCGATCTTTGCCGGCAAACTCTGAAGAGAGATCCGACATCGATCCTTCCGCGAACGTATCCTGCCCGTAGGCAGTCCATGTGGGTCTTGATGCTCCTCCGACTCCCAGGGAACTAGTGCTCGAGTAGGTTTCGCCGATAAAGAGCTGGATGTCTCCGATAGGAACGATCGAGCATCGTGTAGGGTTCGTCTTCGCCGGGATCCAGAACTCGTCGGGAGGGACGATCGGAATGTTGCCGGAGAAGAGAACGCGATCGATGGCTACGGTTTCGCCGATTCCCGCGAAGATCTTGGTCCTCGCCCGCTGAAGAGCCTGAAGCGCCTCTTGCCCCACGGTGGGCGCCAACTGTCGTGGTATTGCCGACGAGTACGCCATGGAGGGGTCCTCACAGTGCGTGTTTAGAGACGTGGGGTAAGGCGGACGGTTGACGGGTACGAGGTAACACAGCTTACCCAGGTTCAGATCCCACAACGGTGGCGGAATCCTACTCCTTCTATAAATCACTATAATGGCAATACGCCGAGTTACAGAGATAGGTTCGCTGTGCGAGGTGTATGTAAAAACGATACTATGTTGTGCCCTAAAGGCTCCCATAGGCCCGGCTTATATAGACGTCAGGTCCTAGGGTTACAGGGAAAATTCCTAGCCGGACAGGTTACAGAGTTCTACACCGTATATTACTAGTCTTGTGTATCTTGCACTCTAAGGCTCCGGGTACGCTGGTGACTCCACCGTAGCCTTCCTTTATCCGGCATGGGCCTCCCTTCTGGATCCACCTAACTGGGCCGCCCAGCAGGCCATAGGCCATGCCACCGACTATGGGCCACCCGGGTTAGTCTGATAAGAGACATGCTATGAGGATACCCATATAGCATATCCCCAACATTACTAGCCCTTGTTGCAGTGCCTGGGTATTTGATACTGGTTCAGTTGCTAATATTTGTAACTCGAAACAGGAGCTGCGGAATAGACGGCGGCTAGCGAGGGATGAGGTGACGATGCGCGTTGGCAATGGATCAAGAGTTGATGTGATGGCCGTCGGCACACTCTCCTTAGTTTTACCTTCGGAATTAGTTTTAAACCTCAATAAGTGTTATTATGTGCCTGTGTTGAGCATGAACATCATATCTGGATCGTGTTTGTTGCAAGACGGTTATTCATTTAAATCTGAGAATAATAGTTGTTCTATTTATATGAGTAACATCTTTTATGGTCATGCACCTGCTGTGAATGGTTTATTTCTTCTGGATCTCGAAAGGGATGAAACACACATCCATAACATTGCGGCTAAGAGATGCAAGGTAGATAGTGATAATACTACTTATTTGTGGCACTGTCGTCTAGGTCATATTGGTGTAAAACGCATGAAGAAACTCCATTCTGATGGACTTTTGGAGTCTCTTGATTTTGAATCATTTGACACATGCGAACCATGCCTCATGGGCAAGATGATCAAAACCCCGTTCTCCGGTATGATGGAGCGAGCAACGGACTTGTTGGAAATCATACATACCGATGTATGCGGACCGATGAGTGTTTCGACGCGCGGTGGATATCGCTACTTTCTCACTTTTACTGATGACTTAAGTAGATATGGGTATATCTATTTGATGAAACATAAATCTAAAACGTTTGAAAAGTTCAAGGAATTTCAGAATTAAGTGGAGAACCATCGTAACAGAAAAATTAAGTTTCTACGATCCGATCGTGGAGGTGAATATTTGATTTATGATTTTCTCACGCATCTTAAAGCAAGCGGAATCGTTTCGCAACTCACACCACCCGGAACACCACAACGCAATGGTGTGTCTGAACGCCGGAATCAAACTCTATTAGATATGGTCCGATCAATGATGTCTCTTACTGATTTGCCGTTATCATTTTGGGGTTATGCATTAGAAACCGCTGCATTCACTTTAAATAGGGCACCATCTAAATCTGTTCAGACGACACCGTATGAACTGTGGTTTGGTGCTAAACCTAAGTTGTCATTTCTTAAAGTTTGGGGATGCGAAGCTTACGTCAAGAAGTTGATGCCGGACAAGCTCGAATCCAAAGCGGAGAAATGTGTCTTCATAGGATACCCTAAGGAAACTATTGGGTATACCTTCTATCACAGAACCAAAGGCAAAGTGTTTGTCGCAAAGAACGGATCCTTTCTTGAGAAGGAGTTTCTCTCAAAAGAAGTGAGTGGGAGGAAAGTAGAGCTAGACGAGGTTGTTGAACCTTATATTGAGTTGGAGAGTAGCGCAGCACTTGAAATTGTTCCAGTGCCGCCTGCACCAACAATAGAGGAAGCTAATGACAAGGATCATGAAGCTTCGGACGATGCTACTACTGAACGTCGCAGGTCGACAAGGTCGTGTGCCCCTCCTGAGTGGTACGGCAACCCTATCTTAACTGTCTTGTTAGTAGATGACAGTGAACCTGCGAACTATGAGGAAGCGATGATGAGCCCAGACTCTGAGAAATGGCTAGAAGCCATGAAATCCGAATTGGGATCCATGAGCGAAAACCAAGTATGGACTTTGGTGGACCCTCCTAGCGACCGAAAGGCCGTTGAGTGCAAATGGATCTTCAAGAAGAAAACGGACGCGGATGGTAATGTTACCGTCTATAAAGCACGAATTGTCGCGAAAGGTTTTCGACAAGTTCAAGGTGTTGAATACGATGAGACTTTCTCTCCCATAGCGATGTTTAAGTCCATTCGGATTTTATTAGCAATTGTTGCGTTTCATGATTATGAAATATGGCAGATTGATGTCAAGACTGCGTTCCTCAATGGCACCATTGATGAAGAGTTGTATATGATGCAACCCGAAGGTTTTGTCGATCCTAAGGATGCTGATAAAGCGTGCAAACTTCAGTGTTCCATTTATGGACTGAAGCAAGCATCTCGGAGTTGGAACCTTCTTTTTGATCAAGTGATCAAGAGCTTTGGATTTGTTCCAAATTGCTATGAAGCTTGTATCTACAAGAAAGTGAGTGGGAGCTCAGTGACATTTCTGGTACTATATGTGGATGACATATTGATTATTGGAAATGACATTAACATGCTTAACGATGTGAAGAGTTATTTGAACAAATGTTTTTCAATGAAAGACCTAGGGGAAGCTGCTTATATATTGGGAATCAAAATCTATAGAGATAGACAAAGACGCTTGATAGCTTTAAGCCAGAGTACATACCTATACAAAGTTCTGAAAAGGTTCAGAATGGATAAGGCAAAGAAAGGTTCAGTGCCTATGTTGTCATGTAAGATATTGAGCAAGGCTCAGTGTCCAGCTACGGTAAATGATAGAGAAGCTATGATCAAAGTGCCTTATGCCTCGGCCATAGGTTCTATCATGTATGCCATGCTGTGTACTAGACCGGATGTGTCCAATGCTCTTAGTTTAACGAGCAGATACCAAAGTGATCCAGGAGTGGAACACTGGACAGCCGTGAAGAACATCCTAAAGTACCTAAATAGGACTAAAGAAATGTTCTTAGTCTATGGAGGTGATGAACAGCTCGTCGTAAAAGGTTACGTCGACGCTAGTTTCGACACCGACAAGGATGATTCTAAATCTCAGACAGGATACGTTTATATTTTGAATGGAGGAGCTGTGAGCTGGAGAAGCTGCAAGCAAAGCGTGATCGCGGGATCTACAGTAGAAGCGGAATACATGGCTGCTGCAGAAGCGTCAAGTGAAGGAGTTTGGATCAGGAACTTTATCACTGAGCTTGGCGTGGTTCCAAGTGCCTTGGACCCACTGGAGATATTGTGTGACAACACTGACGCCTTATCGAGACGAAGTGGACGAGATATCCAAGAGCTTCTTGGGCTACGAGGTAAAGTATGTACCTAGGGAGCAAAATGAGGCGGCTGATCTGTTGTCTAAGCTTGGATCAGGGCGCAAACAAATTCCGCCTGGAGTTTTCCTAGAGCATCTACGGACACCATCCGTGAAGGGAGCAGACATCGACAACCAGGATAGAGTAGACTCTTTCATCCACATAGTGGCAAAGGTCCCTCCGGCTTGGACAAAACCGTTCATGGAGTATCTCGAACACGGAACTGTTGGAATTATGCCCTATAGGCAATAATAAAGATGTTATTATTATAATTCTTGTTCATGATAAAGTTTATATTCCATGCTAGAATTGTATTAAGCGGAAACTTTAATACTTGTGTGGTTTGTGAACAACACCGTGTCCCTAGTATGCCTCTATGGACTAGCTCATTGATTAATGATGGTTAAGGTTTCCTAACCATAGACATGAGTTGTCGATTAATAATGAGATCATATCATTGGGAGAATGATATGGTGGACAGACCTAAACTAAGCGGAGCAATTAGATCGTGTCATCATGTTCATCTTTGCGAAGCTTTTCTTATGTCAAATATTGTATTCCTCAGACCATGAGATAATATAACTCCCTGGTATCGGAAGAAAGCTTTGAGGTCATCAAACGTCATCCTATGAGAGGGTGGTCATAAAGGTGTCTCTCTGGTGATCGGAAAGTACCTGTTGGGTTGTATGTATCGAGATGGGATTTGTCCCTCCCAAGTCGGAGATAAATACTTCGGGCCCACTCGGTAATCGATATCAACACCGCTTGCAAGAATGTGGTTAAGGAGTTAATCACAAAGTGATATCAGATTACGGAACGAGTAAAGTACTTGCTGTGAACGAGATTGAACTAGGTATGACGGTACCGACGATCAAATCTCGGGAAAGTAAAATATCGCGAGACGAAGGGAATATATATATGGGATTGATTGAATCCTGGCATCGTGGTTCATCCGATATGATCATCGATGAATGTGTGGGAGTCAATATGGGTTTCCAGACCCCGCTGTTGATTATTGATAGAAGATCATGTCTGCATATTCTCGAACCCGAAAGGTCGCACACTTAACGTGTCTCGACGCTAGGATAGATTCGATAATTGGTTTATGAGTTTTTGTTAGGAGTCTTGGATGGGATCCGGGACATCACGAGAGGTTTCAGAATGGTACGAAGAATAATATTCATATAAGGCAATGCCGTTTTTGGAGTTCGGAATTGTTTCGGGTTAATCGGTATTGTACCAGAAGCTTCTAGAACCTTCCGGAGTGGGACCAGCGTGGCCCCACTTGTCGGGAGGGGGCATGGGCCTATGAGGGAGTGCCCTGGACGCATTGGGCTAGGGGCACAAGCCCCATAGGGCCCAGCCGGCCAAGCCTAGGGCAAAACCCTAGGGGAGCTTCTAGAAGGGGGGGAACTTGCCCCCCACTCCTTCCTCCTTGGCCGCCGGCCTAGGGCTTGGGGGAGGGGCCAGCCGCCCACCCCTCTATATAAAGAGGGCTGGGGGCTCACCCCTCCTACACCTCCTCCTCAACCCTAGCCGCCCTGCTGCCCCTCCTCTCTCTCTCCCTCCCGACTGCGCGTAGGCGAAGCCCTGCCGCAGAAACTGTCCACCGCTTGCACCGCGCCGTCGCGTTGTAGATCCAATCCATCTCTCCACCATACTCTCTGGACCGAGGAAAGAGGAGACGTCGAGGTGCCGCACGTGTGCATCTCTCGGAGGCATCGCCACTTGCGGTGTTAGATCGGATCGGATCGCGAGGAGGAGAAGCGAGTACGACTACATCACCCACGTTTCGTCGAACGTTCCACTGTGCGAATCTTCAAGGGTATGAAGATCTCATCTATCGCCCCTCGTTGTTTGCATCTTTTAGATTAGATCTTGGCTTTCCTGTTCGCATCCGTAGAATTTTTTTGATTTACTATGCTACGAAACCCTTCGGGAACTTTGCCCGACGACGAGGTCAAAAGAAGGCAAATAGTACGTCGAGCAAAGAGCTATACCATAATCAATGGACATTTCTACAAAAGACGCACTACTGGTGTATACCTTAATTGTGTTTCCCAGCAAGAAGGTATTGAAATCCTCCGTGAAATCCATCTCGGAGATTGCGGGCATCACGCCGCTCCCCGATCGTTGGTCGCTAAAGCCTTCCAGCAAGGATTATACTGGCTGACCGCAAAGACGGACGCCGACAAGCTGGTTGAGACATGCATGGGATGCCAATACTATGCCCGACAACCACATATTCCTGCTGAAGAATTGCGAACAATACCAATAACTTGGCCACTTGCAGTCTGGGGGCTAGACATGGTTGGTCCGTTGCAGACGTCACCATGTGGGTTTACGCATCTACTAGTAGCAGTTGATAAATTCACCAAATGGATAGAAGCGAAACCCATTAGAAATCTCGATGTGGCAACTGCCCTTAGGTTTGTCCGGGATCTAGTGGTGATATTTGGTCTCCCACATAGCATAATCACCGACAACGGCAGCAAATTGTCACTCGGAGAAGTGGAAGCTTATTGTTGGGATAAGGGCATCTGACTTGACCTTGCATCTGTGGCACACCCACAATCCAATGATCAGGTTGAGCGAGCCAATGGATTAATTCTGCAGGGAATCAAGCCACGTCTTGAGGCACCACTGCATAGAGAAGCTGGAGCCTGGGCGGAAGAATTTTCATCTGTATTGTGGAGTTTACGAAGTACACCCAACATATCCACCGACTACACCCCTTACTTCATGGTATATGGAGCAGAAGCCATCCTGCCTTCCAACATCCTTCACGATGCACCAAGAGTTACCGCCTACGATGAGGATGACGCTAAAGAATCCAGACGCCTAGATGTGGACCTTCTCGAGGAGGAGCGCGTTTTGGTATGCCAAAGATCCGCCATCTACCAGTAGAAGCTATACAGCTACCATAGCCGTCACGTCCGACATCGCTCGTTTAAAGAGGGGGATCTGGTGCTCCGACTTAATCAGAAGAAGTCACACAAATTATCCCCGCCATGGGACGGACCATTCATCATAAGCAAGGCGCTGCTCAATGGGTCTTACTACCTCGTTGACAATCGTGAACTGAAGGATAGACCCAACGAGGATCATAAGCGTAAGCGGCGTGACCCGGATGATGACTAACCGGAGCTTGATCGGCCATGGAACATAGCACAACTACGTCCCTTCTACACTTAGCATTTTTTATCTATTGTGTACCTCTTATATGATCAATGAAATAAAGTTCTCTGGTTCACTCATATTTCTGAGTCTTTTACCTCCTTTAGTGTTCATTTTTGGATCGTATAAAACCTTTATGCACAAGCTTTGTGATTGCACTTGTAAAAATTCCGCCTACGGGCGTTAGCTTAAGTTTTCTGGTCTACACGGTATTTGTTGTTTCTATGTGGATTCTAGAGTAGTGACTTTCAGCACTTATTGTCGGCGATTTTGTGCTTAGGTTCTTGACGGTACCATTGGGCATCATCGCCTGAGCGCATAGTTCCGACAACGAGTCTTCCGACTCACGAAAGGTCAAGCATAAAAGCCAAAGTAATGGATAAGCCAGCGCTTGCTTAAAAATATATATACATGCTGGAACCAGTTCTTGAGTAGCAGGAAATAACAACCATTGTTTTCCGCCTTATGTTAACAAGTAGTTTTTCCGCATACACATTACAGAGGAAACAAATATTACATAATTGTTTTTTATTCCTCTAGCGCAGGCGACTTGGACGCATCATCGTCAGCAGCAGGAGAGTCACCTTCCTCGAAGTCGGCAGTGTTAAGGGACTCGGAGGAGCTTTGGTTTCTACCATCAATGGTTTTCATGGGCACAAATACGTTGGGGTCGACCAACTCAGCGACTCTGGTTTTCCGTCGAAATCCTCGGGGCTACAATGGGATACTCAGATGAAATGCAAAGGCAGATAAAACTTACAAGTGCGATGATCTTGAGGTTTGTAGCACTCTGAGCAAGCAACTGTCGAAGGATAAACTGTTTCCTTGCAAGATTTCTGCTTGTCGAATAAGCTCCTCAAGACCGCATGTTGGAGATGTCGGCGTCGCACCAGGAACCAGAGCGGAGCTACCCGGCGTAAGCACTGGGTAGACTATCTTCGGGAACTCTATGGCTTTATTGGATGCGAAGGCGCCGCCTTCGGCAGACGTACCACTCTCCACCACTGCCTTACCTCTACCGATGACATCCTTAGCCGGAGCTTCAGCCATTTGGTTTGCGGCACTATCTTGATTCGCCTGTTCGCCGACAACGGCAAGCTCCGTAGAGGCACCTGAGTCCACTTCCATGGCGGAAGGGCCAGATGCTACTTTGGCTTGTGAGCTTGTCGGAGCGGGCGAAGGCTGGACGCTAGGAGTGACAGGGGCGATGGCGGGAGATGCGTGGGGAGAAACGTCACGATGCAACATATCCTTAATGTTTCTAGAAGCCCCCAAAGTTTTGGAGGTCTTCTTCAAACTAGTAGTGGCTTTCTTCCTGAAACGTATAAAAAGTATAAGTACAGGAGTAAGACAAACAATGGAAAATGTCGGAGAGAAAGAAGCTTACACAAGAGGGGGTGCTTTGGCAAAAGGGATCCCAGTAACTTTTCTTTTCTCCGCCTCTAGGGCGGCGGTAGTCTTCTTGGAGGCTCCACCCTCCGTCTTCTTCTTGCCTCCGTCGGCAGTGTCAGAGGTGGAGATCTTCTGCTTTCACGCCAATGGGACCTCGTCGTCGGACACGACAGTGACTTCCTTCATCTTTGGATCATAGATTTGGGCAGCCATGCTATCCTCATCTATATCGCTGAGTTGTTAAGTGAAGATCCACCGTGTTAGATGATATAGTAATGGCTAGACGGAAGAGCTGGAGTATATGTCATACATGGAAAATAAACAGATACCTTTGGGCACTTGCTCTCTACGAACATGTCGTAGGTGATGGTGAAGCCACGCTTCCTATCCTTCACCTTGATGATGTCCTTGAGGCAGAGCTTGACGAAGTCGCTCAAGAAATTGTCCTCGGAGATGCGGAGGCTATCCTTCCTCTCGTTGGTATACTCGTGCATCAACTTCAAGCGGTGCTGCAGAGGTTGGATCCGCCTGACGAACCAACACATGGCCAGGTCCAATCCGGTCAGACCCGTATCTATGAACCACTCTATCCACCTTATAGCGCGGGAAGCGTCGATGTCGGAGGGAAGGAAGGCCTGGGATCTCCATGTCGGGGCTTCAGCGGCAGCTCCATCGACGAAGTCCGGGTACGTCACTTCTTGGCCAGATAGAGGGATATCTGGGCCATAGAAGTACGTTCGTTGCCAGTTTTTACATGACTCGTGGCCGACTATTTCGGGGAACCACCGGCCAGGCCGGATCTTAAAACTAATGGTGCCACAATTCCTGAGCTCGTCCTTGCCGGCTCCGGCTTCGCGCTTGACGGTGAAAAAGTATATAAAGAGATCTAGGCTAGGCCCAATCACTAAGTAACCCTCACAAAACGCCACGTAGTCGCTAAGCGCGAGGATGCTATTGGGGGAGAGGTTCTGAGGATGTACTTGGTAATGGTTGAGGACAGCTAGGAAGCAATTGGAGATGGGCAGGGAAACGCCGCGTACCAGTTGGGCTTTGAGGTACACCTTTTGTCCGGCTTGGGGAGAAGGAGTGACCTCGCCGGCCGGCGCCGCCCGCCAGGTGATCCCCTCCATTGCAGGGAGGTAGCCCTCGATGATTATCTCCTTGATGTCGCGGTCCGTAATATCCGAACCGCGCCATTCGCCCTTGTGGGATTCTTACTCCTCCTCCAACAGCTCCAGCGCCGCTGGGTTATGGTCGCCGCCGGTGGTTTCGACCACTGCGGATTTAGGGATCATCAGACCCTCTGGGGACACGATGACGGAGCTTGTCGGTTTCGCCACGGCATCGCCTGACGATGTCATGGAGGGGGTGGAACTGCTGCTGGCCATTGGAGGGGTTACGGTGGTGACTGGGAAGGTCGAGGAGTTAGGGTTTTTCGCACAGTGCGCGGAGAGATCGAGGAGGCGCTCGCTGGAGGAAGAAGACGATGCAGAGGAGAATGAGGTGAAACGTAAAATTTCCACCGCTGTTACAATTTATAACCTCCGGCATCAAGATTCGTGCGGAATGATCGAACGGTTGACGCGTGAACGACGTGTGCGGGCGCGTGCACGGAAATTTTGCCACGTTACCAACCGTCACCGCCAACGGTTTGTATCGCTCGCGTGGGAAAATCTTACATGATTGCGTTCTCTGCATGTGTGAGTTACGAGGCGTTGATGACCCATGTCTACGTTGTCCTATCTGTCACTGGCATATGAACTATCACATCGGAAGATTACGGCATGGACGGATCCAGTCCGGCTACGAAAGAGTATGATGGAAGATTCAACAATTCTTCGACTTACAAGTTGAAGACGGAGAAAACCTTGCAGGGTTCTTTGGGAGGACTACAAGATGCTGCTTGACGATTTGCTGACATCCATCTAGACGGAGCATTCAACATGAAGATGCAAGACGACGCAAGATCTCGGAGTTCTCCGGGGGCTACTGTTGGGGATATGCTATATGGGTATCCTCATAGCATGTCCTCTATCCGGATAACCCGGGTGGCCCACAGTTGGTAGCATGGCCCATGGCCTGTTGGGCGACCTAGTTAGATGGATTCAGAAGGGAGGCCCATGCCGGATAAAGGAAGGCTACGGAGGAATCACCGACGTACCCGGAGCCTTGGAGTGCAAGAAACGCTAGACTAGTTGTAGGAAGTGTAGGACTCTGTAACCTGTCTGTCTAGGACTTTTCCCTGTAACCCTAGGACCTGGCGACTATATAAGTCGGCCTATGGGAGCCTTTAGTGCATCGATTAACATACACCTCGCACAACGAACCAATCCCTGTAACTCGGCGTATTGCCCTTATAGTGATTTATAGCAGGAGTAGGATTCCGCCGCCATTGTGGGATATGAACCTGGGTAAGCTGTGTTACCTCGTACCCGTCAACCGTCCGCCTTCCCCCACGTCTCTAAACACGCATTGTGAGGACCCCTCCATGGCGTACTCGTCGGCAATACCACGACAAGGAGAGCAGATTCATGGGCGACACCATGGGAGGTGGCGGAGGAGGCGACCTCTATGGTGCTAGGGCAGTAGCGGCCGACGGCACAAGGGAACAAAGGATGACGAGCACCGTGGAGCTCGCATGGGGGAGGTTGCGTGAGAGGACCCTCTCATGGCGGGACAGGCACGGGGCCGGCCAGCGTGAGACGGGACGGGCGCGGGCGGGACGGACGAGTGTGCGGCGGCATGGCCAAAACAAGATGGGGGACGGACGGGTGCGATGGCTTAATGACCTGTACGTATGCCGGCAGAGGATAAGATGGTACGGCACGCGAGCAGCATGGGTGTGGAGCTCACCGGAGAAGGGAGGGAGGAGGACACGGGGGCTCCGGCCGACGGGGTGTGGGCCGGCGGTGCTACCTCATGCCACCATGGCACTAGGTAAGAAAGAAGATAGGGGAATGATAAGGTGTGCCCGGCCCACCAGGACACGAGCTGGCGCTCGATGACGACCCGGGGGATAACAGTTGTGCTAAACGCGGCGCGCTAAATCGGCTTTGTAGTACGCACGATCCCGGTTTAACATGTGACGTCAGTCTTCTCTCTCATCAAAACCGCTAAAATATACGCGCTAAAATAGAGCAAAAATACCCTCCAATAGACGTGTGACAGCGCAAACAACCTTCACAATGCACTATATGATCAACAATATCAAATAAATCTAAATATATTCAACAATAAATTGTCTAGTTATTATTACAACACAAGCAAATAGTACATGAGCAATTCAACAAATAATAATAGATTACCAACAAATACAACAAGTTTTTCATGACAACTACAACAAATGGTTTTACAACAATACAACAAAACAAAAAATTAAAATGGCCACTATTGTTTGCCATTCTATTTCCACCACTCCTTGATGAGATCGTTATTAAGCTTGAGGAGCAAACAATACCAAGGTTCCCCAATGGACTAAACCGCCTAATACAGAAAATAGTCGATTTCCAACCTTGCAAGACTCTTGTGGACCTCCTACACCAAGCCACCAAAGCCAAACGCCTCTTGCAAATGGAGAATGCTTATGATAAGCAAAGGGCCTACTTCGCTTCCATCAATGTGAATCAGCATGTAAGTGGAGATGGCAGTCCACGGCGCCGCCAGCCCAAGCCCACTTAAACCGCTAAGTGGTCATCTGCCGGCACTAACAAAATTGTGGCAGATAGTCATGACGCGCCCGCTACCGCCGCCTCCCTGCCGCTCCAGACCCTCTCCTGGCCTCCTAGACGATGGAGACAGGCGCCATATCCCAAGGAACTGTCCCATCCCTCCGCTCCTCTTCTCCGACCACCTCCATACCGTTTCTCAAGCAGCCGTGTCCGGTGAGATTCGTTGGGAACGGTCGGCGTCCGGCGAGATCCATCGGGAACGGCATGCGCCCGACGATGTCCGCGGGGAGGAGCAGGTGGACAACCAAGGTCAGCAGAAGAAGAGCGGGAAGAACGTAAGATTGCTGCTCCTGGAGTTAATTCCATCTTGTCCCTTTCAGATTTAGTATGTTTCCCCCCTTACTCCATGCTCGACTTTTTAGCTCTAATCTGCTTGGAGAATCCAAATGGTGGTCTTCGGTTGAGATGGCCAACATGATTTGTGTTGGTCAGACAATTTTGGTCGTGTGTGGGATGGAAGGAAGTAAATAGTGTGTGTTCATATTGCATCAAAACTAAGTACCTCTTCATCTCTACAATTTGTGATGTGTGTGCAGACCCATACATCGCACCAAGGATTTTATTTGTTGTCACTTTGTTTTACATATGAACTGAATCCGTAATAGAATAAAGCTTGTAGGGATCATCACTTTGTTTTACCGTCCCTGTTTTCTCTTCCGTTTATCATCACTTCCTTTCTTCCATGGTTTGTTGTCAATATATTCTGAAGGCAGGGGTGGTCCACTGGGGTAGAAATAGAAGAAGACCATGTAAAGAAGATGATGGAGATGTTCCCAGCAATTTTGAGGTGAATTTTTTGTCTGTGTAAGTCAGGTGTCAAACAAACGAAACAAGCTGATGACTATATTATAGTATTATCTACATACATAGCACTGAATAATTTTGAAAAAAATCTCACTTGTCAAAGAATACTAGTTATGCACAAGAATTTAATGATTCTCACTATTTCCTTTCTTGTGCAATTCTTAATTTATTGTGTCAATAACTCAACATCTATACAAGAGCACCGACTATTATGCTTGAAGATATCTTTACGTTGACCCCCGGAGAATGATCCCTCGCGGGCTATACGTTGTTAGGTAGGTGAGACTCCCGGTTTATTGGAGTATGCCACAGCTAGGACTCGATTTTTCGAGTATTGCCGCAGCTGGGACTCGAACCCGGGCCGGCTGGCTCCACACCCGGAGCAACAGCCACCAGGCCATCGCCTGGTTCTCATGCTTGAAGATATCTTTGGTGCCAATCTCATTTCGAAATGGAATTACTGCAGATTACCAAAAGTGCTAGAGATTTCTCAAAAGTTTGATTTTCTTTGTTGTTATGTTGTCACTAGTGAATCTAGAAACCATGAGCTGATACTCTGCATAAATGCGCATGGACAGTAATCCTAAGCTCATCATGTATCTTTAACATGCAGAGATATAAACATAGCTCCTTTGACCATCTCAACGATTGGAAGGGGTTCATCTGATGTTGGTTTGACTGTTGTTGTCACTTCTGACCAAGAGTGGTAAGTTTCTGGAATTTTCTCATACACTTTGGTTTGGTTTAGGTATAAGTTCTGACCAAATGGATGTATCTAGGGGAAGAAGGATTGAGGCTGGTGTCACGGTTCTTGTTGATCGTGGTGTTGTCTGTATTGATAATTTGATAAGATGAATGATCAAGACAGAGTTGCTATACATGAAGTAATGGAACAAAAAATTGTGATCATTGCGACGGCAGGAACACATGCATCGTTTAATGTGAGATGCAGGTGTTGCTACAAGAACATTTCTAGTTGACAACAAACCATCAGTTGCTTAATTTTTATTCACTGTTCTATATGTGATCTATTCACCATTTCATCCTGCAAGCATACTTTGGGCAAGTTGAAAAGTACAGTAAAATAAATGAGGTGTTTCTAAGTTATTGGACCAAAGTAAAACATGCTATTACTTTTTATCAAGCATTTCTTATAGAGATATTACCTTGTCCGTGATCATGATTAGCTCGGTGTCTGATATTCAGGTACTCCATGATCATCCTGTTGTAAAGGACTGAAGTTGAGTTCCGGCATCATCATGGCGACTGAAGCGGAGGAGGAGCACGGTCTGGTGGCTGAGACGGAGCTGCCAGCAAGAAGGTGGCGTCCCGGAGAGCTGAGAAGGAGCTGTCGGCAACAATGCGGCATCGCCAGAGAGATGAGAAGGAGCTGCCGGTGACAAGGTGACGTCGCTATAGAGAGCTGAGAGGGAGCTGCCGGTGACAAGACGACGTCACTGGAAAGACCTGGCGATGGATCGATTAGCGCCTGCTTCTTCAGGACAGTTGAGACAGAGCTGCCGACGACAAGGCAACGTCGCCGGAGAGACCTGGCGGTGGATCGAGCAGCGCCTGCTTCTTCAGGACAGAGTTGAGATGGAGCTGCAGGTTTTGGCACGCCTCTGTCCTAGCGAGCTGAGATGCAGGCGAGCTGAGACTGGATCGTTCGAGGGGGCGAGCTGAGCTTCTGGCGGAGCGAGCTGAGACTCAACATTGTGACTTGTTTCCCATGTGTACTAATTTGTGATGACGTTAGGATATTAGGTTTAAGTGGACAGAGCGGACGCCGCTTAATCTAAATGAATTAAATGGGCAACAAGTGGCGTCCCGTATAGTCAAGCGGACATAGGTAATCAACTAGTGGGCACCCACGGGCGTGCCCACTTACAGGCTGAAATGTGAATGCCTCCTCCAAACCAACAAACCAAGCACCAAGATCATCCAAGCAAACAAAGCCTCCAATGGCATCCTTCTCGAACACAATAACGGATAGTCAAGTCATTTGCTACAAGTGTGGAGGAAAGGGCCACAAGTCCTATGAGTGCATCAACACAAGAGTTATGCTTACGGATGAACATGGCGCAACCTACTCCGTGAGTGAAGAAGAATATGAAGCTTTGACACAAGTCGCTATCTCAAAGGACGCCGTGATGCACGATGAGGACACACTTCTATGTGAGCACGATCCAAGTCCATCACTCGTCATAGCATAAGTCTTGACAACACACTCCATTCCAAGAGAGGACCAATGCCTCAACATTTTCCAAGCACGAGCCGGAATTGATGGCAAGTCCATATAGGTTATCATTGATGGATGAAGTTGTCACAACCTCACGAGCACCGAACTTTGTGAGAAATCAAGTTTACATACATGGAGCACCCTCACCCATATCATGTCAAATGGCTGGATGACAATGGATCCCTTAAGATCAAACACAAAGTCAACGCCTCCTTCAAGATTGGATCCTATGAAGAAACCGTCGAGTGTGATGTCGTGCCAATGACCGTGTGTCACATGCTTCTTGGAAGACCATGGAAATACGACAAAGAAGCAATACATTATGGTACCATGAACAAATACTCCTTCAAATGGAATGACAAGACGTTTGTGCTCCAACCTATGACGCCAAGCCAAGTTATTGCGTCCAACATGACGTCTTTGCCCAAGATACAACAAGCTAAGGACCCTTGTGAGATGAGTGGTAAGAAGAGTGATTCGAGTGTGACCCATACTAGCAATCCATCATATAATTCTCTCTATTTGTTGTCGGTTTTGCAAGGTACCCAAGATAGACCACCGCCTACAAGGAACATACTACAAGATATCCAACCACAACTTGATAACAAGCTCAACTTCAAGCTCTTTCAACAACTTTGAACAAGGCTACGACACCGGAGATCCAACCACACACATGCTCAAGACCATGGGTACATTTATTTCCTTGCATGATGAAGGAACTTCATCGAGGATGACTTGTTTTTAAGCGAGGGGAGATGATGTAGCCCAACACATGACATTCACAATTGGTCCATATCATGATACGCCAACCATTCCTACAAAGGTGAATTCATTCCATATCTCGTCTTCATTTGGTTATCATGTGAATGGGATCCTACTTGAGACAAATGCCTATTATATGACTAGCTCCATGACCATGACACTAAGAGGAGGAGACAAGGATGCCCCAGGAGCCAATACCCCAAGAAGAGGCCTAGAAGAGGAGAAGGAAGAAGCAGGACCGGAGTCTCCGGCCCCTCGAGCCTCTGCCCCTTTGCACCCAGAGTCTCCGCCCGAGCCACGTCCCGCCTACGGCTGCAAGGTTCTGGAGTCGGTCTGGAGTCTCCGCCTCCAAACCGGAGTCTCTGCCCCTATGCAACTATAGTCTCTGCACCGCCCAGAGTCTCTGCCCTCACGACGTCGGAGACTCCGCCGTAAGTGAACAGGCATGCGAGCCTTGAAGTTGGGCCTGGCCCATGTAACGCCCAGAACTTCCTGTTTATACCTAAACTACCCCTAGCTTATGGCTGGCCTATATATATATACTCCAACTCCCCCTTGAAACCCTAGATATGATGATGAATGAAGGCATGTGCCTAAACATAGATGGGAACCACTCTCAATAGTTAATCTATGAGTTGTACAAGGCCTTGGATTTGGTGTTTGTCTCCAAGTCGTCAAGATCTTCCACAAATGTTTGGTCTGTCCCTATCAAGAATTCTAGTAGTGCTAGGTCTCTCCCTTTTGGGATTATATTTGGTTTTCACTCTCTTCTTTTGATTTTGATTCTATCATCCGCTTGCCGATATCTCCTTTGGTGATTCTACCACAAGGTCTCTCGTCGAGGATTCTATTGGATTGGTTGTTCGACCCAACGAGAACAAATCGAATCGGATGTGTTTGCGTTTGTTTGTATATTTATCTTGAATTTGAGTTGAGTTCATCGTGTTTCGGCTCACTCCCTGTCTCAAATCCGTGAAGATCAGGCCATCTTAGGGTCAATCCCACAAGGGAACCATATCAGATTCACTTTTGTTCATTGAGGTCGTGTGCGCAAGCTTGACATCGACTGACAGAGACACGCTCGGGCTCGCGCGGAAGGTCAACCGCGATACAAGAATGAGAGGGGAAAGCAACGGATTTGGGTAGGGAGCTCACCGGAATGACGCATGTGTGGTCGAAGATGACGAAGGATGACCGAAGGTGATATATTTGACGAATTCTGACAAAAATTTGGCGAGTCCTTTGACGGAAGGGCAACGACGTGTTCTGAACACCCCTCCCCCCCCCCCCCCCCCCCCCACACACACACACACACCCACCCACCCACACACCCACCCACCCACCACCACACACACACCAAATAATTGTCTATCTTATGGGGCACTGGAAAAATTACCTCCGAATACGAGAATATGTAGTTTCCGAGAAAAAGTTTATGGGTCAGCCGAGTTAGATCTGAAATGGATAATTTTTCTGACCAAAATCTTAAAAGTCGGTTTATCACGAGGGTCCGGCGACTTCTACAGAATCTAGTTAGAGATGTTGGCAAACCGTTTCTTCAGTTCTTTTAAGAGCAGTAGGACAGTCAGACTGTCAGAGCCCTTTTTGACGCCAGTCCATTGCTCAATCAAGGAACAGTACCAGCCTTTGTTGGTCTTTGAGAGGAACACGCACAGTCACAGACCTTTTGAGTTTTGACGTCAGTGCATCATCCGCCACAGACCAACTCGAACTGTTCTTCCGCCATGGAGCACGGGGCCTTGAAACGAAGATCGCGACTGAGCCGGTAAGGTAAGTACGATCTATCCCGCTCACAAAGTTTAAGTTCTATCGTTGAGTTGTGTCTTGATTAGCACCTGATGGACACGAAATTGTTAGATTTCGCTCGTTCGATTTCCGGGAGATACATGCAATTTTATTGCGAATTTGTTGCCGCCAATTGCCTTCCCCTCCCTTGCCAGTTGCCGCAGCACAAACGGCGGATGTCACACGCCTTTGTTCCAGTGCCATAGCCAACGGTAGTGCTTAACGGGAAGGCGGCGGCGCGGGAGATGGCGGCAAAGGGGGAAATTGCGATTGAGCAGGTGCTCATTGCACACCACACTTTTTTGAATTTTTTTTTCATATCTCCCAAACTATATAACCAAAGGATTCAAAACTTTGCAAGTTACTGAAAAATATCATCTAGAATGTGGGGAAAATATAGGGAAAAATAGTTCAATTTTTTTTGCGCTATTTAATTTTTTTGGAATATTTTAAATTTCAAAACAATTTTTTAAATATATACATATACTTAGTGTCAAAAAAATTCCGATATATTTTCCCCACATTCTATCTCAAATGTTTCAGTGAATTGGAAAGTTTCAAGGTCAAAAATTGTGTTGTGTGTAATTCAAAAAAAAAGAAATTGTTTGAGTGGGAAAAAAGGGCTAGCAAGGATCTTGATGCACATGTGAACAACCCGGATAGGTAGGAGTGTGCAGTGAGCAGGCGCTGAGAAAGTCCACCCAAAGGGTGGAAGAGTTTTAGCCTTTTAGGAGTTTGGTGTTGGAATTAGATATCTGCGTACTCAATCGCGGCATATGGGATTTGAACAGAGAAACCTTGGAGGATCTGGTCAAATGTAGGTGGTATGTACATCTTAGATGCAGAACGTGAGAATCAAATGAAGATTGGTGTTAAAATAATTAGCATTTTAATTAGTTTATTAATCCAACTAAAAATCATGACAAACATTATTACCAAGATTAACTATCATAGGTAAATTAGACATGCGACAAAAAGCTAGCAAAAACCTATGCATATGCCGTCATGATAAGGAAAACAATAGTAGGATAAGAATCATGTATGAGTTGGTCGGTGGAACGACCAACGGCAGTATCACAGCAGACATCAATAGCATCCATGGGATCAGCAATTTTGTCGGCGTCGCCCGACATAGTGATGAAGACGACATAGAAAAAGTAGCTGTCCGTAGTCAATGAAGATGAGATTGAGCAGTAGCACCGAGAAGCTCACCCCGCCCCCCTCCCCCCGCCCAAACCTTACCACCTAGGCGTGGTTCTAGAGGCTTGTTCTCCTGGATGGCTGTGCATGCATTCGGTGGAAGGGAGTAGGCACGAGAACTATAGAGAGATAGAACATGTGTTAGTCGTGCGAGTGCCCGAGAAGGTAAATGCAATCTAATTGTTGGTGTCGGCTAGGGAAGGCTTCCACCTTCTTATTATAGTATTGTTCGTGTAAGATGTGGGGAGTAATCCCAATGTTTGAGTCGGCTAGGGCCTTCGCCGTCTCACCTCTGCTTCCTATGGCCAAAGGGTGTTCCCTCCTCAGCCACACCATACAGGCTACTCTTCTTCCAGGTATGGTGTCGATGCAAAGGATTTCGACTCCATTCGGGTACCACACACGGCGACGCCCCAAGTGGTTTGTCCCTAGTAACGGCGAAGCTGGTGGACCGTGGAGTTTGACTCGTCGGTTCGGTGGAGAAGGTCCCAATCACGTTTTCCTGATTTGTTTTAGGGCCTTCGTGTAAAAGTTGAGGTCCTAGTTTTAATTTTTCTTTCTTTATGAACCTCTTTGTAAAATGCAATCCCACCACTGAAATATCAGTTTCTGGGTCCTAAAGGAACAAAATGTATCCTTTTGGTCAGTTCTTGACATTCGGGTCGTATTGTACATAAGTCTTCCTATTAATACATAAAAACCAGCGTTTGCTAGATCTTTCAAGAATAGAACTTAGCTTAGTTGGTCAGTTAGGAAGTTGTATCTCCAGTCTACCGCCACCTCCAGGAATTGAATACCATGTTTGACGTTCATATGTGTCCCATAACGACGGTTTAATATTTCAACGGTACTACCTCTGTTCCACAATATAATCCTTTTAAAAAGGCTTATATTGTGGAACGGATGGAACGGAGGGAGTATACAATAGCTAGGGGTCCATGATGATTTCGTTAGTGTTGAAACACTTCTGTAGTTGTTGTGTGAGTGAGTGTGTGTATAGTGGTATACCTCTATGTTGTATTTGGTGTTGGTGTTTCGAAAAGAAAAACCATGCCACAATCACACATAGCTCGTTTTCTTTAGTTTGCAATATGCATTTATACAATAAAAGATATACAACATATGAGTAGACCCCTACACCATTTGGTCAACTAATTACCATCATGGGAAACAATCAACAACTGCTTTTTCTTTGGGACTAGAGGCCTAAATATTTCTGTCCTGTGACTACAACACTACTGGCAGAGGAACAAGGTGCAAAAGAGGTGCGCTAAAACGACCTCAAGTATACAGACTACCGAGTACTTCACCACATAGATGTGCCGTCTTTACACATAATTATTTATTGTACTCGTATATATATCTGCAAGCAGCCAGATGGAGCTGCCAGATATATGATATCAATTCTTAGGGAAGAGCTGAAGGTGAAACCCATCCGGGAAGCTCAGTCCTGGGGTACGGACTATGTTCCCTCCTTTAACAGTCCTCCATCTGAAATACGAACATTCATGCTTAATTAGAAAACGTCGATTTCACCTTGTTATTAGAGAGAAACAGTACATATATATGTACATTGGTTTCATGTGACAAACGACACCTGTATTTGGTCACCAGGCGGTGGATGAAGGTGGCCATCAGGACCTTGGTGAGGTCGGTTCCGACGCAGAACCTGAGACCTCCACCGAAGGCCATGAAATGCTTCGTCCCTCCGGTGATTTCCATCTTGTCCTGCTCAAGAGAGTGCTAGAACTGTTATTTCTTCAGAAATAGGTTAGTCACAAGAGTCAGGACTCAAAACAGCACACATTACTTCCGTCTGCAGCTTGCTTACGAAAGGCATGCATGCATGGAGGCCCCTCTAGAAGCAGATATTATTCTACTACTATTTGCTTCATGGCAAATGTTTCTACTGCTATAACACAAGTAAGTTTTTGAAACGAATAACACAAGTAAGTTCGCTTCCTTTGTTTATTCCTGCGTGTCCCTTATCAGCAGAACACTTGGTATCATTTGACTATATGCTGCTCGATCTAGAAGCTGACTTGACCACACTGAAGCTGGTAGACTAATCACGTAGCACAATGAAGATAACTGAGCTTATTGTTACCGAACTTCCAGGTTCATCCTCTGGTATGCTACTAGAAACTCTGACTTCTGTATTTGTGAGAATTCCACAATACTTTATAAGAATTACATTGATTTGTTAACTGCACGTTGCCATTGGGTCTAATAGCTTGCAAGTGCAAATAGTTACTAAGTAGTTTTATTGAAAAAAAGAAAATGGTTTATTTTGGTTAGAGTGGTCAAACTTCAGGGATTATAGGATATATATAGTTTTTCACTTGGCACTGGGAACCTTGGGAGTTTAAGCAAACAAAACCCTGAAGATACCACGTAAAGTTACAGTATGTCATATCTAATTAGTGGGCTAAATTCCTAAGATTAAGTTCGCATCCAGAATGAAATACATAGAGTTGATGCCAACTTGCATAAATAAAGATCAAAGTGCACAAACCTGCCACCTCCATGGATTAAACGCCAACGGATCTTCGTAAATTTCTGGATTTAAGTGCACTGCTGGAGGACACACCATCACTGCCCAGCCTGCTGGAATAGTGTAGCCTGCACCAAGAGGAGACAGTGCATGCAGGAAAAAAAAATCAGATTTCTTAAACTCACTCACCATTAACAAAAAAGTTTCACGCCTTGATATTTAGGTACTCAAATTACCTTTGAATTCAATATCTTGCAAGGCCTTCCGAAAAATCCCCGGCACGATGTTTGCTATCCTTGCTATCTCCAACGTTACCTTCATGCACAAGGTCGGAGAGTTATATATGGCGTCAGTTTCACCAAGCTTTCGGAGGCGGAATTTGTATGGGTTTCAGTTCTTTCTCTCATTTTCTTTTACTATGTTCTACCATATATAGATGATGTTCTCCCTTTTGGACTAAGGAATTTAGTTACACAAGAACGGAACACAACGTAAGCACTTGCGTAATCGCATCAGGCTGCCAGGGCTCCTGTTTTTAATTCCCAACTTACCGGCCTAATTGGCATTCATTAGTCACCATTTCGATCGGGTGAATTTCTTAGAATGCGCAATTTGCATCATAGCTTAGCTAGTCCCGGTTAGGCTCACCTGAGAGGTGAAGGTCATGGACTTGTACTCTGCCCACGTGAGGCCGGCATCCGGGTCCTTCCTGTTCCTGACGATCGCCTCATGTTCCTCCTGGCCACACAGAGAGCATTATCTCGTCAATTGTTATTTGGGCACAGCACAAGTAGCTCGCCTAGTTGCACGCCTTGCTCGATCGATCAGGGACACAACACAACGTCGATCGAGAAGTCACACACAGTTTATACAACTAACCGTTAACGCGTCGACCACCCTTGGGTTGTCAGTCAGGAGCTTGATGCCTAGCGTGAGGGCCAAGGCCGTCGTCTCGAAGCTCGCGAAGAGGAGCACGAACATGAGGTCCAACGCTACGGCCTCCGTCAGGACGGGATTCTCCTTCCTCAGCTCCTCGATCATGACGTCGAGGAAGTCCTCGCGCTGCCTCCCCGGGTCGGCCATCCTCTCCTTCATCATCCCCTTGAGTACCTTCATGGCGTTCCTCCTCCCCTGCACACAAACATACATTCAGTTTCAGCCACCTCAGGTGTTCAGAGTTTCAGACAGATAGAGCTGTTTAATGGGTTCCGTGTGAGAACTGTAAGCCATTGACCGGTCGTATGTTGACCTGAAACGCATGCATGTGCAGTTTTGTGCACTACGTATCGGTGGTCAAGAAGCATTCTGCGCATGCGAGCGAGCGTACCTTCATGCACTCGTGGTACGCAGTGCCAGGGATGTCCACCGGGAAGGAGATGAGGCCGCGGATGAATGCCACGAAGTTCTTCCTCAGATTCTCGGATGAATTTGACGGCTCGTAGCCGATCAACTTCTTCGCCGTAATGTCAAAGATCATCTGGGAGAAGTGTCAAGAGAGATGCACACATCAGCAGTATATCTAAAGTTCTAAACCCTGATGTTCAAAAAACTAGCTAGGGATGTTTGTTATTCCAGCAACAGAGATGCAAGAAATGGACAGTCTTACCGCGGAGAGGCCGTCCTTGAGCTCGACACTTGGCTGGCCTGCCCATGAGGCGAGGGTGGCGCGGCAGGCGGTGTCCGTCTCGGCGAGGAGCACCGCCCGGAGGTTCTCCTGGCCGTACAGCCGGAGAATGAGGGTCTTGAGGTACTTGTACATGAAGCCGTGGAGGGAGCCGACGTTGTCGCGGCCGAAGATCTCCGTGAACGTGGCCGGGTACCAGCTCTCGAACAGCTTCCCCTCCTGCTGGAACACGTAGTGGTTCAGGTCCGGGTCTGCCGACACCACCATGGCCCGTCCGACGACGCTGGTCTTGAAGATAGTACCGTACCTACACATATACATCCATTGTTACGGCAAGCTCATCAGTTTCTCCAATGTGATCATGCATGAAATTAATGGTCGATTTGTGTTGGACACTGCTGGGTGGTTAACTAGCTACCCTACCTGTTCACCCTGTCCTTGACAAAGGCGGAGACGTCGCAAGTAGGGTTAGGAGCGAAGAACTGCATTGTTTCGCCGAGGAGAGGGAGGCCGAGGGAGCCCGGAGGCAGCCGGCCGTTTGCCTTGGGATGGCTCCATCTGTACGCCCACATGAGGAAAGCTAGGGCCATGGCCAAGGCAACTGCGCATGCTGCTCTACAGAGTGTTTCCATGGCGGCCTTCACAAGAAGATTATTAGCTACTACTAGTGCCCTGTATCGATCCTAGCTATTTGATCAGGTCACGGCGGGCAATGGCGGTGCTCGCGCAGGGAATAGAGAAGCTAGTGCAAGATACGGTTGCAACAACAAGCACCGGGAGATGTATGTTAACTGAGAGAGATTGCCTTGCTTTATATAGAGGCTTCGGCCGCAGAAATGCCGCGAGATGCAGGAGCTTAAACAATTGGAGGGCGAGGAATTATTGTCCAAGTGTGCGTTTCTTTTTTTGACGGAGAGAATCCACCTATAAGCTTTGCCTCTGTGTGTTGTTATGTTCCATTGGCTCAGCTACGTGCCACGGAAGGTCAGCTGTACTGTTCTGAAGCTTTTAGGAATTGGCTACCTCATCAAGGCTGGCATGCACTGTCCGTCCGTGCGCATGACATAGGATAGAAACATATATGTACACCTAGCACTGTGTATTGCCGGCTGTTCTCCAGACCGTGAGTTGTGTTCTTTTGGCCCCAGTTAGATCATTAGCCGATCAGTTGAGACATTAGGCTATGAACTTGCGTTCTGAATGTTCCCCGTGTCTTCCCATTTTTGTTGGATAGTATAGGTTCAGAATTCAGAATTCAGATGACCTAAAGGTAGATGACAAAATGAAGCAGTTGAGTTTTGCCGGAAAGATGCAATGGAAGGTACTACTAAATGGTCAAAATTTTCCCTTTTTGTGCAGAAATCCCTTTTGGCTTACGGGTGCATTTGTACCTATTGTGAGAAAACATTTTTCAAAATGTTATTTTTTTTTAAAAAAAAATCTACATATACATTTAAACATTTTATGTTTATTCACAAGTTTTTGGGACGATAGAATATAAAATATTCGAATGTTTATGTGGACATTTATTTTTATTTTTTAAATATTTCGAAATATGTTTTTTCAGAATAGGTAGAATTGCACACGTGAGCCAAATAGCCACCTCTCTTATTGTGCCCATGTAAATTTTGTGGATAAGAACTCCTGGCGTCCACGTCTCTGAAAAAGGGACAGAAAAAAAAATCCACCGGCACACCAAAATTGTCAAATACCCATGGACAGCGAGTCAACACTTGTTTTATCACCTACTCGTCGACACTTTTGTTTGTTGCTGTGAGCATGAGAGCACGCATCGATCGAGTAAGACGTCGCGATCACAAAGTGTGGTAGACCCAGCCACCAGCTAAGGTAGCAGCTAAGTGAACACTTTTTTTTTGGCTCCAAAGCTCATGCATCTGCTTGCTAGCCTGAATCCAGCACAGCAGCTAGCGTACGTACTGCAGATCGACATGGATCGCGGAATCTTCCGTGAACGTCACCATATATAGATCGGTCGGTCGGTCGATCACGCGTGATCGAACTCCGTCACGTCAGGCTGATGAGTGTGTCCGTGACAAGTGGTTCCACGCACGTACGGCCACGTCCACGCACACGTACGTGCTCGTTTCTGCAGATCCATGCCGCCATTTTTGTCTGCATGTCTGTCGGTCGACACACACGGTCGTCGCGTCGATCTGGCTGGGACGCTTTCTCCAGATGTTCATGCATGCACCTTGATCCGATCCTCGGTTCGTACACGTGTGTCCTCGTTCATGGATGAATGCTGCACCGTCGTCCCCCATGATTAGGTCTGCACGACCGGACTGCGAAGTATGAACGGAAACCGCGACTCAGATCGACGAGCACAGACGGCACCGGCACTATGCCGACGCTGACCGAAGATCGCAATCTCGATCGGCGAGGTGTTAAGCCAGCAGACAGCTAGCTTCGGGAGATCGGCGCATATCTAGACCTAGATAGCATCTCCGTGCATGGAAGGCAGCACAAGAAAAAAAAAGAAGTCCCGACGATGGCCTGTAGTCTAGCTATACATTCTATAGCTCATGCTCTTGTTAAATGCATCGTTGTTCGCGTGGCTGGCTAGTTAACTCAACGACCGGCCGTGATCTGGGTTCAGACGGCGACAAAAGATTCTTGTAAGCACGAAGAAGATCTACTGCTAGCTAAAGAACTTTGGCCACCAGATCGCTGCTGGCAAGCAAAATCCATTGTGTGCCGTTGGATTACGTACAGCCACGCCACCAAAAGGGTAGCTAAGCTAGGCCTGACCAGACCTCCCAACCAGGGTTGCTGGACGGTTCACGCAAGAATCTACTACTACTCTTATTATCATTTTGAATGCATTCCTGTCCCGCGGCTCCCCTTTCTCTGACCATGTATGCATGGATTAGTTTAAGAGCTTGGAAAGATCTTCTCATGGTAGATATATAGGACTAGTGATGTGCATAATCTACAAGGGAGAATCGTTCCGGGTTAACCTATACACCCAAATCTTCTAGATATTCCACGTATCTGAAATACAGCCAGCAAGATCGCTATACGAATAGGATAGCTCAACAAAAAAGTTAGGGGAGAAGCTATGAAGACAAAATAGAGAAAGATGTATCGCATCATAAAAGAAACGTGTTTGATATGCTATTTGGCTCACGGGTGCATTTACACCCATTGTAAAAAAACATATTTTAAAATATTAAAAAAAAAAAAAATTACATATATATTCGAATATTTTATGTTTGTTCAAAAGTTTTCGGGATGAAATAACATTTTACGTGTCCCGTACAAAAAACACGAAAAAATTCCTATCAATAGTCGTACTCAACGTGATATTTTTTATCTTTTTTATACATGACACATAAAATGTTCTTTCATCTCGAAAACTTGTGAACGAACATAAAATATTCAAATATGCATGTAGAATTTTTTTTATATTCTAAAATGTGTTTTCTCACAATGGGTGCAAATGCACCTGTGAGCCAAAAGAGATTTCCGGTTTGATATATGAGTAAATAAATTTCGTTGCGTGTTGGTGGTTTTTTTGTGTGAACGTTGTGTGTTGGTGGTTGTGGCTTCAACGAGGTTTTGCGCATTCATAAGACATTGCTCGTGCCATTGCAAACATTTAGCTTTTACTCGAGTAGGTGTCGCTAGTCCAGTCAATATCGCTTACTCTAGAGTTCATCAATGGTGGTATACAATTTCGATTACACACCAATGACTATCTTTATACTAGAGCTTTTTTTCTATTATTTTTTCTACGTCGTCCTTAACAATGGGTTGGTTACATCTACAACCAAAATAGAAACCATGCCTCTAGTGGTTCAAAAATGTGGAATCTCTCACTCAATCGTCCTTTGTCAGGAGTTTTTTGGGTAAGTTCTTTGGCTTGGTCTTATATAAACTAAAATTATGATATGGAAGAAAAAGGGGGATGAAAGAGGGAGATGTACTAGATAACAAAAAGGCAAAACATTTGATCTTTGATCTAATGGACCATCTCTTTACCACTAGATCACAACCACTAGTCTACATAATATTTTTGTCGCAACATCTAGATATTAGGTGGTGTCAATGCTTAGCGGTTCCGATCAAATGCATATTACGAGGGCCTTATGTGAAGGTCACCGTGCATCGACTAAGTTGTCGATGTTGTTTTAATAGGTTTGGTCCTCTGGTGGAGCGTGACATACACCTATGCTATGAGAGGTGAATATAAGCGCTCGACAAGTAGGTGTCCATATATGCCACCACTCCTAGATTCTCCCTTCTCCTATTGATCTGAGCTTTACTAGGTCCCTCAAATCCCAACAGAATTCCAAGTCTTATATGAATTTTGACCTACTACGGGCCTTACTATTGGTCCCTTGGAGAATGTGTGCCTTTCCTATAAGGGTTGGTTCAAGTGATAGTGAATTGTTACATGCCCCATGTGGGTCTTATATAGGCTAGAGGTCTTTGATGAATGCGAATGATACCCTTAGAGACAAACCGAGGGGAAAGTGCAATCTACGGACTGTTGGTCCATGGTAGGCTAGTCTACTTGTACCTCCACTATCTTGGGCCTCTTTGTTGGGCTTCTTTTCTTGATTATATTTTATCTCCCCCCCCTTTGAATTGTTGAACATTTGTAGCCGTTTTCACTTTTCTTGACTTGACCTTCTTGGGGGTTTACCTCCTTTCATTGTCCCTATTTCAAAACTCGTCTATGAGTGTGTCCTTGTTTTTTCCTTCCATAGTGGTCTTCGGTCTACCATTCTCATGATTCTGATGTAGTGGATATTTGGAAGGTCCAAAATTATTAGGTCTTCAACCACTTAAACTGCTCTGTCGGGACCTAGAAACATCATGTACAATTCAGTCGTCGACATTTATGGTCCACAATCACCTTAGCCGTTGCGGCATTATATCTTCTTACACTCCTCCCTTATGTAAATTTTACTTTATGTTGCCATTTTATCAGCCCTTGTATGATACAGTTATCATCTTTAAGTGATTAACAAAACCCACTTGTGTGCCCCTCCCTCCTCACGAGAATCCTTAGAATAACATTTACATGATGTAGCGTAAATATGGATGCATCTGTATGACCTTGTTTTCTCTACGCGCTCCTTCTTTGTTACATCTTCCCTCCCCATCCCCCTCCCTACCATCACTTTGACCCTATTTGCCCCCTCAATGCTACTTCCGCTCCGCAGTCTCTCCACTTTTCCCTTCACAGTAGATTTGGTCATCCTCTATTGTTGATGTCAAGGTATGACGCCATCGCCTGAACGAAGCATCACTCTAAGCCCAACATTCATTGGTTTTTGTCCAACACATCGATGAGCCTCGGGATTGTCCTTTGTCCATTTGTGCCATGCTTGCTCGCGAGCCCCCACTCCCACCCTTTCTTGCTCCTTGCTCTTTCTCCTTCTCCCTATGGATTAACACAAAACCACTAAGTTTGCTGAAAAAATCACCCACCAAGATTAACACAAAACCATTCATAATTTGTTTAAGTATTATGATTATTCAGGATTAATGTCGTTGCTAGAGATGTGTTCGCATCCCAATGCTCACGTTGGACATGGCATGTAGCCACTATAGTGTCGTGGATCACCAGTCCTTCGTTGCCCCGTTGCCGACCACCGTTTTACATGATTGCTAACTTAAATCAGTTTATTGTTGTGATGGAAATTTACGAAATGGTTCTTTCAGCAAACTTCACCTTTAGTTAATGACAACTGAAAGGTTCATGCAAACACGCTCAGGTGGATTTAAGAACCACACATGGCGGACACAGACAAATAGCGCTTGGGTGTGGTTGCTACTTTTATGGCAACAGTAAAACCTAAACCCTAAACCCATATAGGTCAGGTGATCTGCCTCAAATGCTTTACCTCCAGCAATACGAACAGCCTGTAATGGAGTATATATTGGTTTTAATACCGGTTGGCACAGATGCATCGGCTGGATACACAAGGCACAACTTTTAGATGCAAGTGAGTAATATAGTCCCTCCGATCCATATTAATTGTCACTGGATTGAATGTATGTAGCACTGAAATATGTCTAGATACATCTATTTCTACGACAAGTAATATGGGTCGGAGGGAGTATGTGAAATCTTTTCACATATGCATAACCAATACAGCTAGCCAACAGTTTGATTACATTTTTTGCGGGTAGCCAACAGTTTGATTGGGGTGTGATACGTTGCGGGCGAGCTAGCAAGCTCGAGCAGGCTTTAGTGTTCTCGCATACATGCCTGCTTACATCGATGACCGATGGATTGAGTATTCTGTTTTGTTACAACAAGTCACAAGTCGTTGCGTTCTTATTCTTCTGTCGTATCTACAGTATGTCTCAGCATTTTGCGATTCTCATAATATTCAAAATTTGGACCTTTTTATCGGGTCACGCTTTACATGGAGAGTGCAAGTTTCTGAATCAATTGAGACATAAAGAAAATCTCGGTCGATGGGGGCCTTGCGAAACCGGTAATATATTTGACCCTGTATACGGCATCTGTTAATTTGCTTAGCCGTGTTAATAGGTTTCTAGTCAAGCGGTCAAAGTCAGCTCTCCCTAGCCACGGTATCTGCACCGGTCAAAGTACTCGATTAAATACCTCTTCACCACACCACACAATGTGATCTTCATACGCACGTATAGTCTTCACATGCATATCCTGGGAATTACAGTGTACACAAAGGCACATGATGCGTGCAACATCTGAACTCATGAGCAAGGCATATGGTACACGGCACGCAGATATAGCTAGATTAGGGCGAAGAATGTGGAGGATGAGCAACATCCGATGCGCCACAATATTAGCTTCGTTTGATAGCATCCTTTGTACCGAGTATGCGTCACAAATCTGTAAGGTTGTTTCATTTAAATAAAATGAATACATGGATTCATTTCATTTATATTATAATTTCAAAAACACCCACATGTTTTGCTGTCACCGGAGTTTGGAAATGACAGGTCTAAGATAGGAATCAGGTTTACACATGGGGATATTTTAATGGATTTGCCAAATAAAATGACGGCTCAATTCCGTGCCAACAAAACAACATAGGGATGGGAATTGCAAATAAATTTCAGGATTCCAGACCCAAATGATGGATACCAACGACCTCTAAGATATATTGACTCTCTCATCTGGTACCTCCAATTCTTGGCTGAGTTCACCTGTTGCTCATGAGAGGTAAACGGGAGAGGGACATAAGTAAGATTGAAAATGTGTCATAATTGATCTGGTACTCTAATATCAATTTGTTCGCTTAAGAGAAATTCAAATACTACTCAATATGCACTAAATAATTGACATACTGCTCATGATGACAGGGAAATTGGAGGGGACAAAAGTAAGATGTAAAAGGAAAGACAGGTACGTCTACGTGAAACAGCTTCTATGTCCTGTTTTTTCTTGCAATATACTCATGTGTCTTGTTGGTTGGCGAACACAGCACGTACACTTCAGACATGGATCATCTTTTGACTGTCTTATTGGATTCCTTAAGTCGATATAAAGTTTTGACCATAAAGTTCGGATGTTTTGACCGGAGCGATGTTAGCCATGTCATGGATTATTAGATAAATCCAAGCACAGATTTTTTTATCTACAAAAATATAGAGTACTCTCGATGCCAAAGCCCCAAACACAAGACAAGAGTACCTAAGACCAACAAGGCCGTAATGTAGTGTAGTGTTGGTAGTACCGCCAGTGCCAGTACTAACGGTACTAGCAAACTCCACTGGACGCAGTGGGTCTACCCTGCTAACCTGCTTACATTGAAAAAGTTACAGCTTGTCCATACGCCAGGCTGGGCTAAGGACACATGAATGACAAGCCATGGTGCACTGTCTGAATGTCCGTAAGTATCGAGCTGTCAGTTTGGAGCTTATGGTTGCTCGAGTGGCAGTGTGAATCTCATCACAGGGCGCAGTGCAACATAGACAACCGACCACCCATACGATGGATGTTGGTTGCTAGCTACAAGCCTACAACATACTTGCCTGAGTTGTCACTTGTGATACCTAGTAGCACAGACAAGTATACAACATGCCCATACACAACCTAAGAGCATCTCTAACCCATCCCTAAAAATTTAGAGGAGAAAAATGCTCTCTATCCTTTAGAGGAGCAAATATACTCTAAATTTTGCGCCGGGAAACCGATCTCCAATAATTTAGAGGAGTAAACTTTTTTTTAACAAAGTTTGCAAATTTGAGCACATGAATACATGGAAACATATCATATAAAGATTTTTTTTGGAGCAACCGGCAGGAGCTGTTTTTTCAGATAGATAGAGGGAAAGCGAACCACACAATAGGGGGGCAGTGGCGGATCTAGGATTTTAGCAAAGGGTATGCCACAAAAAAATGAAATTCCTATTGAGGCAAACAATTTTATAGTAGAATATAAAGAAAAATGAAAATTATTAAATAAAAATATATATTACATTGTAATAGAATAAGATAAATTATTGGACACATTCACCGTCATCGGACGTTCTAACATTGAACTAAATTCTCATTGTTGTGTGCAACCCTAAATTTCCAAATTATTTGACTGGGATAATCATTTCGGCAATACTATATGATACAACTAACTATACTAAAGAAAAATATAAAATCCGTGTTACAAAAAGCAGCAAGGGAACATATATAAAATATACTAGAGTACGTGAGACTAAATTTCAGTTGATCAAATTATCTACTAATGCTAGGCTACTAGTCCATATACACACTACTAAAACGCAGCGTAGACTCCAACCATATTGTACAGTATTTCCCTTGATTAGTCATCTTAGCTAATAGGGTCATCCATTACCAAAATAGCTGTGCGTGGATGCATGTCATAACCTACAAGCTTAGATAAGTAAGACTAAAACCCATCTTGATAAACATCCGAGTAGATCAGTGGCCTACCTTGAAGGGTATGCCATGGTATATGCGGCATACCTTGTAGGTCCGCCGCTGTAGGGGGGGGGGGGGGGGGGGCATGTTTTGGTTAAGGTGAAAACATGCCCAAAAACACCGCAAAAACAAAAAAAATCTATGAACGCCTAATCAGATTTCACAGGAATGCAGGCCCGAAGGCCACAAAAGCCTGGACGCGTTGCCTGATATCCTTCCTCGCGATCTCAGCCACCTCGACATAAGTCAGCCATCGGCCGGTGAAGATTCTTCTGTTTCTCTCTTTCCATGCGTTCTGAAGGACATATAACAGCTAGCCACTTAATGTTCTTTTTGCGTTTGATGATCTTCCGGCAATCAGATTGTCCCACCATTCTATGAGGGAATAGAAGTCGTGGCCATGGATCCTCCCGTGGCATTGTCCTAGACTTGGGTCAGGTTCCAGACTGCTTTAGTGAAAGGGCAGTCTTTGCAGAGGTGATCGGCCGTCTCAGGCGTGCTAAGGCAAAGAGCGCAGATGGGGTCGTGCGTACACCCCCTGGTGGCTAAGTTACCTGCTGTAAGGAGCTTGCCATGCATGGCTAGCCAGCCGAAAATCTTGCATTTGGGGGTGGGCAGTCCACAAATTTTGGCCAATGAACTTGGGGTGGCTTCCGTGGGATTGCGCAAGGTACACAGAGGTAGCACTATAGTTTCCATCCGATGTCAAAGTCCAAACTATCTCATCTTTTTATACTCGAGTCAGCTGCGTGCTCTGAACCACGTCCCAAACTTTGATTTACTGGGCAAGCTGCACCGGAGTGGTCAGGCTAAAAATGGCGCGTATCCAGTTTCCGTCAGCTAGCTCTTTGGACATGCTCCTGGTTTTTCTTGAAACAATCTTGAAAAGGTCCGAAGCCCAAATACATATGGGGCCATGCTGAGACCAGCTGTCATGCCAGAATGAGGCCGTCTCCCTATCTCCCGGAGAGATTTTCATTGAATCTCTAAAGAGGTCCATGTCGGCATCGTCACAGGGGAGCTTAGAACCCGCCCAAGTGTGTTGAGGGTCAGTCCACTGTAGCCAAGGCCATCGGAGTCTTATCCCTTTTTAAAATATTCTTATTAGACATAATTCTTCACTCTCTTGTTTTATAAACAAATATGGCTTTATGCAAAACAGCTACCATCCATAAGTCTTGCGAGGTACACCCTGTACTCATCCTTGCTTTGTTGGTACTTTTGTAGCAGATTAAGTGTTCCCTTGAAGATGAGTTTGGTACAACATTGACACCGACGAGTAGCTTGGGGTTTCCGGGCGACAGCCTGAAATCTATGGGCTGGGACGTCATCGTTATGTGATACGTCATAAATGTATCTATAATTTTTAATGTTCCATGCTTGTTTAGTATCCACTTTGCTATGCTTTGTCTACACTTTGAGGTATTTTTATATATTTTTTAGGACTAACCTATTAACAAGATGGCACAATGTCAGTTGCTTGTTTTCTGCTGTTTATGGTTTCAAAAAATCTAGTAAAAAATATTCTCGAAATTGGACGGGACAAAAGCCAAAATCAATATTACACCGAGACGAACACAGAGACCGATGGGCAACCGGAGGGGAGCCAAAGGGTGGCCACACACCCCCACTCACAGGCCCACCCTAGTCCACGCCTGGGCAGGGTGTGGGCCCCCTGGCCGCCCTCCTGCCTCGCCTCTTCGCCTATATAATCACCCCGATGCCAAAATCCTAAGTACCCGATTAGATATTTATAAAACAGTCCGTAGCCGCCACCACCATTGCCCCTAGATCGGGGAGATCTGAAGCTCTTCCCGGACCCTGCCGGAGGGGAGATGAAATGGATCGTATGGGCACCTAGAGGGGGGGGTGAATAGGTGCTAACCAATTTTTAATACTTTTTCCAATTTTAGGCTTTAAATTCTCTAGATATGCAACTACGAGAATTTCCCTATATGAAACCCTAACTACTAAGCACGTAAAGGAGGAGCGAGGAAACCGTAGTGGAGCACGCGGAGACACAGGGATTTGTTTTACCGCAGTTCCTTCCTTGTTAAGGGAAGTACATCTGCGTTGGAGGGGTGGGCGGTTCTAAGACCACCACGCCACAATAGGCCTCACCCTATTCTCCGATGGATCTCGCCACGAGAGGCCTGATCCACCTTCTCCACTATTGGATCCCTTCGAGGCGGGAACCGGTGCCTTTTACAATACTATCGGGGCACACACCCACAACCGAATTGGGGGCTCCCGGGATGACAACAAGCTGTCACAAAAACAAGGTTTATCAATATAAACGAAAACAAGGATCTAGATCTTTGCAAGAAATACTAGATCGAAGGTTCTCCAAATGAATGGAGAGGAGATGTAGCGCTTGATTGCTGATGATGAAGGTCGAGTTCTCCTCCTTCGATTCCCAAAGGGATGGGGCCTTTGGATGGATCTAGGTGGAGCACTCTCGTATGAACTTTGGAGATCTGATCTGTTCTTTTTCGAGATGAATCAAGCAATCTGACAGGAGGGGGAAGGCTGGCTTAAATACCCCCTCCCCAGATCTGGCCGTTGCTCAAATTTGGGGGCGGATTATCCGCCCCCCACTAGGGGCGGATTATCCGCCCCCTGGGAAAATTCCGCCCCAAGGGCGGACTCTCCGGGGGAAACTCCGCCCCCCTCTCTGGGGCTTGCGCCTTGGAGAAGCTTGGAGAAAAACTTGGGGGCGGATTATCCGGCCCCCTCCTGTGGCGGATTATCCGGCGTAGCCGGAAAGTCCGGCCAAAACTCCGCCCCCCTCTCTGGGGCTTGCGCCTTGGCGAAGAGCAGGAGGGGCGGATTATCCGCCCCCCTGGGGGGCGGATTATCCGGCCTGGCCGGAAAGTCCGGCCAATGTTCCGCCCCCCCTTCTGGGGCTTGCGCAGGCTTGAGCAGAAGGAGGGGCGGATTATCCGCCCCTGGTGGGGCCGGATTATCCGCCCCCAAAGGTAGATTTCTGAGCTGCAACACTTCAACACACATTAAATGATCCTTGGTATTGTTATCTAACACACAAAACACTAGGGATTAAGAAATGTTCTTTCAATCTCCCCCTTTTTGGTGTTAGATGACAATACTAGGATTTGCAGTGAAAACGGCAAGTGCCACCTTAGATAATGAAAGACGCTCCCCCTAGATGTGTGCATATTTAAGATTTGCATTTGAATACAAATACACACACTAGGTAGAGCACTACTTTAAGGTTCGGTGAAAGAAAGTCATACCACCGGAATATATAGCCATGACATACATAGATGAACCCCTGAATCCAAATGTCATCAAATAAGCTCCATAATTCCAGACTTCAATGGGACTTCAATGGGGTCCATGATAGATAAATCCAGAAATCCATGAATACCAAACATAGTACCAAAATAGATGAACCCCTGAATCCGAATGTCATCAAATAAGCTCCATAATTCCAGACTTCAATGGGACTTCAATGGGGTCCATGATAGATAAATCCAGAAATCCATGAATACCAAACATAGTACCAAACTGTGGAGTACGACATAGACTTACACAAACAACCACAAATATCACACTAGAAAAAAAAGCACAAGCAAGCAACTAAAACCGAAGAGCTTGTGCCCGACCCTTGCAAATCCACGTACACTAGAAAAAAAAGCACAAGCAAGCAACTAAAACCGAAGAGCTTGTGCCCGACCCTTGCAAATCCACGTGACCTACTAGAACTACTTCTCCCCCTTTGGCATCGAAACGCCAAAAAGGAAGAAGAGCGATGCTAACGCCCCTGGAGAATCAAATCAATCAAAGGCCAAATTTGAGTGTGTTTTCCATAAGAACAAGAGGTATGCAAGAAAATCCAACGAGACCCATGAAAAACCAACTCTTCTCGAGGAAGAGGGCGGTGGCCGAAGCCACCATGTTGGAGCGCATGGCATGACACCGCGAAGATGTATCTTGAGTTCAAAACCAATGCTCATCGATGACCCACATATCACAAAATGATATTAAGGGAAATGATTTTACTTGCTTTCGGCATTATGGGGGGAGGGTTGGCCCAATCAATTAGGACCACACTCCCCCTATGTCGATGCCCACATCTAAACCAAATACATGAATAAGAGCAAGTGAGTGTGCAATAATAGTCAAGCCAAGCTCCTTGAATCTACGATATTTAGCTCATTCCGCAAAAAACAAAATCTTGCTTCATCGAGGGGCTTCGTGAAAATATCAGCAAGTTGGTTCTTCGTGCTTACAAATGACAGAGCAATATCTCCACGAGCAACATGATCCCGAATAAAGTGGTTGCGAATCTCTATATGTTTTGTTCTTGTATGCTGCACAGGATTGTAAGCAATTTTGATAGCACTTTCATTGTCGCATAAAAGAGGCACTTTGTCACAATTGACACCATATTCCTTTAAAGTTTGCCTCATCCATAGCAATTGAGTACAAGCACTTGCAGCAGCAACATATTCAGCTTCGGCGGTTGAGAGTGAAATACAATTCTGCTTCTTTGATGACCAACACACTAGAGACCTGCCCAAGAATTGGCATGCACCAGAGGTTGATTTCCTATCATCTTTGTCACCAGCCCAATCTGAATCGGTGTAACCACATAGAGAGAAACTTGAACCCTTGGGATACCATAACCCAAAATTTGGGGAATGAACCAAATATCGGAAGATTCGCTTGACCGCCACTAAGTGGCTGTCTTTAGGAGCGGCTTGGTACCTTGCACACACTCCTACACTTAACACGATATCGGGCCTAGATGCGCAGAGGTAAAGGAGAGAGCCGATCATGGATCGGTATACCTTTTGATCCACGTCTTTACCCTTGGGATCGAGCTCAAGATGACACTTTGTTTGCATTGGGGTAGCAACGCCATTGAGATCCGTCATCTTGAACCTTTTGAGCATGTCTTGGATGTATTTAGCTTGATTAATAAAGGTTCCCTCTCTAAGTTGTTTGATTTCAAAGCCAAGAAAAAACCTGAGCTCACCCATCATGGACATCTCAAACCTGTCAGTCATAAGCTTTGAAAATTCATCGTTAAAAGCTTGGTTAGTAGAGCCAAAAATAATGTCATCTACATAGAGTTGGCATACAAAAAGCTCCCCATTGACCTTCTTAGTAAAAAGAGTGGGATCGATTTGCCCAACTTCGAATCCACGGTCTATCAAAAGCTCTTTAAGGTGCTCATACCACGCACGTGGGGCTTGTTTAAGGCCATAGAGCGCCTTATCGAGTTTGTAGACATGGTTCGGAAATTTGGGGTCCTCAAACCCCGGGGGCTGCTTGACATATACTAACTCATGTAGAGGACCATTAAGGAAAGCGCTCTTAACATCCATTTGTTGTAACTTAAAATTATGATGAGCTGCATATGCAAGAAGGATACGGATGGACTCAAGGCGAGCCACTGGGGCATATGTCTCGCCAAAATCAATTCCTTCTACTTGAGAGAATCCTTGAGCCACGAGTCGTGCTTTATTCCTCACAACAATGCCATTTTCATCCTGTTTGTTCTTGAAGATCCACTTGGTGCCGATAACATTGCGGCAATCCTTTGGCTTTTCTACGAGCTTCCACACTTTGTTGCGTTCGAAGTTGTTTAATTCTTCATGCATTGCAACAACCCAATCGGGGTATTCAAGAGCATCAAAAACCTTCTTTGGTTCAACCATGGAAATGTGAGCTTGATGATCACAGAAGCTAGCAAGCTCTCTTCGAGTGGATACCCTTCGTCGTAGATCACCAACTACCTTGTCAAGAGTGTGACCTCTTAGTTCAAGGTTGCGATCCGCCCGAGCCTTGCGACGAGCCTCAATATATTTATTATTTCTTGAAGGAGTGGATTCAGTTGTTGTATCCTTGTCTTGATTACTGCAGTGCCCTTGATCTTGGTCACCAGTACTGCCAGAGGATTGTTGCTGAGCATTTTCTTCAGGGCCGGATAATCCGCCCCTTGGATGGGCCGGACAATCCGGCCTGGGAGGTGAAGTACCAGAACCATCTTCCTGAGAAAGCCTGACTGGAGTTGGAGAGCCATGGCCGGATAATCCGCCCCCGGGGGCCGGAAAATCCGGCCTGGGAGCATCAGAGGTGTTGATTTCTCCTTCGGATCCCCTGGTGCAAGTTGGAGTGCCAGGGGCGGATTGTCCGCCCCTTGGAGGGGGCGGATAATCCGGCCTGGGACTACCATCTTGTCCAGGAGACTGATGATCTTCAGCAGGTGGTGGTGTTGGTGCAGAGTTTTCTCCAACAGTAGGAGCTTGTTGATCTTGTGAAGATGAGGGCTCCACTTGAGTGGAGCATTGTCCTTCCCGATCCGCCACAAGGGGTTCCTCAATGGGGCGGAAAAATCCCACGCCCATTCTTCTTATGGCATCTTGGGGTATTTCAACATCTGCATCACAAACATCAACTTGCCCTACAAAGGAGCCGTTATTTTCATCGAACTCCACACTACAAGATTCTACAACAATCCCAGTGAGCTTGTTGTAGACTCTATAAGTGTGGGATTCGGCACCGTAACCAACAAAAATGCCTTCTAAAGCCTTGGATTCAAATTTGGACAAACGGACACCTTTAATAAGAAAGAAACACTTACACCCGAATACCCTGAAGTATGAGATGTTGGGTTTATTGCCGGTAAGTATTTCATATGGGGTCTTGTCCAAGATCTTCCGAAGGTAAAGCCGGTTTGATGAGTGACAAGCGGTGGATATGGCTTCAGCCCAAAAATTATAAGGAGACTTAAATTCAGCTAGCATAGATCTTGCCATATCCATCAAAGTCCGGTTCTTCCTCTCGGCTACACCATTTTGTTGAGGGGTGTACGCAGCGGAATATTGGTGTCTAATCCCCTCTTCGCTAAGAAACTCGTTTAAAGTGTAGTTCTTGAATTCTGTGCCATTGTCACTTCTAATTGCCAATATGGGAACATTGTGTTGTCGTTGAACCTCATTGGCAAAGTCGATGACAGTTTGTTGAGTCTCACTTTTCAGCTTGAAGAAATATACCCATGTATATCTTGAGTAATCATCGACGATGACCAAGCAATATTTCTTCCCACCAAGACTTGCATGAGAAGGAGGTCCAAATAAGTCCACATGGAGTAATTCCAAGATCCTCTTTGATGACACAATAGTCTTCCTCTTGTGGGGAGAATCATGCATTTTTCCTTCAACACAAGCCCTGCAAACACGATCTTTGGCAAAAGAGACATTGTCTTTTAGTCCAAGAATGTGGCCACCCTTTTGGAGACTTTGCAAAGTTCTCATGTTGACATGGGCTAAACGGCGATGCCATAGCCAGCCCACGTCGGCCTTTCCGAATAGACACATCGGACCCGAAGTGGTTTTCCCCGAGAAGTCCACCACATACAGGTCATTTTCGACGTATCCAACGAAAGCGACCTTTAGAGACTTGCTCCATAAGAGTACCACCAAATCATCATCGATAAAAACAGCAAAACCCATCTTGCCAAGGGCACGAACAGAAAGAAGATTATAGCCAAGGGTCTCAACAAGCATGACGTCCACGAGAGAGATATCGTGAGCAACCACAACCTTGCCAAGACCCAATACCTGAGATAAAGAACTTATCACCATAGGAGACTGTGATATTATCAAGATTTGGACGCATCTCCGTGATGATCTCCTTGCTTCCGGTCATATGACTAGTGCAGCCACTATCCAGCACCCATTTCGACCCACCGGAAGCATAGCCCTGCAAGAAAATTACTTCTTGGTTTTAGGTACCCATTTTTCAATGGGTCCTTTCATGTTAGTAACAAGGGTCTTTGGGACACAAATAGACCAAGCAATAAATTCATCAAAGGGACCAACATAATAAGCATAAACATCGCCATAATCATCACAAAAGAGTTCATAATTCGGATTGTGAGACCCTGCAAAACCAATATTATTAGTCTTGTCTTTTGTGACAACCTTCTCAGCCGTGCTTGTCTTTAATTGCACATTCTTGGTCTTGTTCTTCTTGGTTTTCTTCTTCTTGGACTTGGTGACATACCCAAGTCCCTCTCTACCATGATTTGACCTTTGCTTGTCAAGGACTTCATCAAGCACACCTTTGTCCTTTGTAGTGGTGTCCTTGATCACTCCTTTCTCCACATTAGCATTTTCCTTGTTACTATATGTTGAGTTGGACGAGCTAGGAGTATCATATATGGCCAATCGACTTTGAAGCTGATCATGTGACTCATTGAGGATAGAGAACTCGTTTTTCAATGCCTTGTGGGCATTGTCAAGTTTCTCCAATTCCTCGGAGAGTCTATCATGAGCAGCCCCAAAGTCAATTCTTTCCTTCTTTAACTTCTTTGCCTTGGTGACCGCATTGTCACGTTCCTTAACGAGTTTAGTCACAATTTCTTCATGTGACTCTTCCATAGACTCAAGCCTCTCTTCAAGAGAGACCCGAGCTTCTTCTTCTTCAAGAGCATTTTTTAGGGATGCAATTTCCATTGCATCCTCCCTTTCAATTCTGCCCTTTTCTTCGAGAAGTGCTTCGTTTTGGGCCAACTGATCCATAAGAGCCTCAAAACGAACTTTGTGCTCACCTTGCAAGTTAGTATAGAAATAATCCAAGGCAATAATCTCTTCTTTAACCTTAAGACTAGTAGGATCATCCATGTCTATCATAGCCTTGGGAAAAGAAGAGTTAGAAGTTACCTCGGAGCTTCTTGCCATGAGACAAGTAGGATTCTTGTTGATGATGTTTTCGTTTGGAGAGTCGAAGAGTGATGTTGATGTAGATGTGGTGGCTATAGCAGCCACCTCTTGAGAGCTATCGTCCTCGTCCTCATCTTCACTCCCCGATGAATATTCTTCTTGAGCTACTAGAACAATCTTTGGTTGCTTCTTAAAAGGCGCATTCTTCTTTACAAACTGTTTCTTACGTGGAGCTTTTGATTTGTCCTTGAAAATGAGTCCTCCTCCATTATCCTCTCTACTTTGATATGGACACTCAGCTACGAAGTGCAACCGGTCACCACAATTAAAGCAAGTTCTCAGCTTGGGACCATTTTCTTTTCTTCCATAGGCTCCACTTTTGCGATCTAGTTCAGCTTTAGCCTTGGCTGGATCTTTCCAAAAGTTTCTTGCATAAAGAGCCAAGTATTGTCCGTGAATCCTTTTTATATCTTCGGGACAGTCCAGGCCTTCTACCGCATATTCATCATGATCAACCACACTAGTCTTCAAAGCCATGTTTACCCCCTTTTGCATCCCCATAGCTCGTGCACGAGCATCTTCGGCATTCTTGGCAGCCACTTTGAATGCGGCCATTTCTTGCATTACCTCGTTGGATGACATGAGGTGATAATTATGCCTACCTTGGAGACTTTTCAAATCCGTGGGCTCAAATGGCATAAGAGCACTGACATACTTGCGCTTGATCCAAGCATCATCAACATAAGCCGCGCCGTGGTTTCTGAAGGTAGTAGCTATTGCCTTTAGCCTCCTATACATGTCCTCGTGGTCTTCTCCATCCAGCATATAGAATCCTTCAGCTTCATTGCTCAAGGCATCATATCTATTCCTTCTCATACTTTCATTTCCGATGAAAAGCTCGGTGAGAGCATCCCACGCTTCTTTAGCTGTGCTAAGATGCTGAATGTGTGGCATGTCTTTATCTCCCACACCAAGCTGTATCATGTGTAGGGCCGTAGCATTGAGTTGACTATCGACCACTTCTCTCCTTGTGAGATTGTTAGGATTTCCCACGTGAAGACCATTTTCGATGATCTTCCACAACTCTATGGAGGAACTGCACACATGAGATTTCATAAAAAATTGCCATTGAGAGAAAGTAGAAGCTGACAATTTGGGTGGATCACCCCTATTATGTATATGAGGGAGAGGAATAGGCGGGTCAGGAGAATACACATGAGAAACCTCATTGTATCCATCCTTACCGCTATCCTTTTTCGAGGAGGAGCTCTTACTTGTATCATCACCTACCACTTCGTTCTCTTTGGAAACAGTTTTACCCGTTTCCTTGGATTGCGGAGTGGTATCCTCAGAGTGAGATGGAGGTGATGCTGTGGATGTGGAGAGACGCATTATCAATTGACGCATCTCTTCCATCTTAGCCTCCATAGAACTCACCAAGGTTGTTTCCAACGTCTTGAGATCGTTCATGGTGACTACCTCCGGAGCATCACTCCCATCTCCCTTGGAACCCATACTTCTCTTAGGCTGTTAAGCCCGAAATAAGAGCCGAGGCTCTGATACCAATTGAAATGGATCGTATGGGCACCTAGAGGGGGGGGGGGTGAATAGGTGCTAACCAATTTTTAATACTTTTTCCAATTTTAGGCTTTACACAAAGTAAATTCTCTAGATATGCAACTACGAGAATTTCCCTATATGAAACCCTAACTACTAAGCACGTAAAGGAGGAGCGAGGAAACCGTAGTGGAGCACGCGGAGACACAGGGATTTGTTTTACCGCAGTTCCTTCCTTGTTAAGGGAAGTACATCTGCGTTGGAGGGGTGGGCGGTTCTAAGACCACCACGCCACAATAGGCCTCACCCTATTCTCCGATGGATCTCGCCACGAGAGGCCTGATCCACCTTCTCCACTATTGGATCCCTTCGAGGCGGGAACCGGTGCCTTTTACAATACTATCAGGGCACACACCCACAACCGAATTGGGGGCTCCCGGGATGACAACAAGCTGTCACAAAAACAAGGTTTATCAATATAAACGAAAACAAGGATCTAGATCTTTGCAAGAAATACTAGATCGAAGGTTCTCCAAATGAATGGAGAGGAGATGTAGCGCTTGATTGCTGATGATGAAGGTCGAGTTCTCCTCCTTCGATTCCCAAAGGGATGGGGCCTTTGGATGGATCTAGGTGGAGCACTCTCGTATGAACTTTGGAGATCTGATCTGTTCTTTTTCGAGATGAATCAAGCAATCTGACAGGAGGGGGAAGGCTGGCTTAAATACCCCCTCCCCAGATCTGGCCGTTGCTCAAATTTGGGGGCGGATTATCCGCCCCCCACTAGGGGCGGATTATCCGCCCCCTGGGAAAATTCCGCCCCAAGGGCGGACTCTCCGGGGGAAACTCCGCCCCCCTCTCTGGGGCTTGCGCCTTGGAGAAGCTTGGAGAAAAACTTGGGGGCGGATTATCCGGCCCCCTCCTGTGGCGGATTATCCGGCGTAGCCGGAAAGTCCGGCCAAAACTCCGCCCCCCTCTCTGGGGCTTGCGCCTTGACGAAGAGCAGGAGGGGCGGATTATCCGCCCCCCTGGGGGGCGGATTATCCGGCCTGGCCGGAAAGTCCGGCCAATGTTCCGCCCCCCCTTCTGGGGCTTGCGCAGGCTTGAGCAGAAGGAGGGGCGGATTATCCGCCCCTGGTGGGGCCGGATTATCCGCCCCCAAAGGTAGATTTCTGAGCTGCAACACTTCAACACACATTAAATGATCCTTGGTATTGTTATCTAACACACAAAACACTAGGGATTAAGAAATGTTCTTTCAGGAGAGATCATCCCGGAGGCCTTCTTCATTACCATGCCAGCCTCCGGCATGATGCGTGAGTAGTTCCACCTTGAACTATAGGTCCATAAAGTAGCTAGATGGTTGTTTCTCCTCCTTTGTGCTATCATGTTTAGATCTTGTGAGCTTCGTTCATGATCAAGATCATCTATTTGTAATCATGCATGTTGTGTTTGTGAGGATCCGATGGATATTGAGATTACTATGTCAGATTGATTATTGATTCTATCATGTCTCTTGATTATTGATTGTATTATGACTGTGTTGTTTGATATCTTGCATGCTCTCCATTTCTAGGAGCTATCTTGGCCAAGTAGATGCTAGTGACTCCAAGAGGGAGTATTTATACTCGATAGTGGGTTCATGCCTCTAGTAATCTAGGGAAGTGACATGAATCTCTAAGGTTGTAGATATGTTGTTGCTACTAGGGAGAAAATAACAATCTTTTTTTCATGGAACAATTGTATTGTTTCCTTTACACACATTGCTTAATGCAATTATCCGTTGCTTGGAACTTAATACTGGAAGGGGTTCAGATGATAACCTGAAGATGGATTATTAGTCATAGATGCGGTTGGATTACAGTCTATGTATATTATTGTAACGCCCAATAAAATCTCATAGGAATCATGATGTCTAGTATATGCATTGTTATGCTTGATCAATCTGTTAATTGCCCCGCCGTAATTTGTTTACCTAGCATGTTTTGTTATTTATCTTAAGGAGAACACCTCTAATGAACTACAGACCCCGGTCCAATCTTTACCATTGATACATCATCCACTGTTATTGTTTACCTTCTGCAAGTAATCATTACCTTCTACACCATACGTTTAATCCTTTGTTTTCATCAAACTGGTGAGATTGATAACCTCACTGTACGTTGGGGCAAAGTCTTGAGTTTGTGTTGTGCAGGTTCCAAGTTGTTAGAAACACCTTGGAGTAGTTTTCTTCTCCTACTGGTTCTATAACATTGGTTTCATAACTGAGGGAAGACTTACTGCTGTGCTCATCATACCTTCCTCTTGGGGTTTCCCAACGAAGCTTTACAATGATCTGAGCCACATCAAGATGTTTTCTGGCGCCGTTGCCGAAGAGTTATGGCCGGCTTCACAAGGGGAGTCCTTCACAACCTTTCTCTTTACTTTGTTTTTGTTTTTCTTAGTTTTTTTGTTTTGTTTGGGTTGCTTCTTTCTATCAAAAATTACAAAAAAAAATTAGTTTCGTTTTGTTTGCTTTTTCTTATAAAAACACAAAAAAAATTAGTTCTTTATATAGTTGTCATCTTGCTCTTGCTCACCATGTTGATCCCTAAGTTCACCCTGAAAGACCTTTCAATAGGTAGTGGCTCTATAGTTGGGAAATAAAACATTTAAGAATTCTTTAATCATATTAGCAAACATGAGGATATTGAGGATAGATCCTTAGCAGAAATTGCTCCTAATTATGAAATTGTTGCAACTTCTTTAGTTCACATGTTGTAGGCTAGGTTTTTTAACCTTAATCCCATGATGCAAATAATGTATTTTAAACTAAAAGAAATTGAGGATGCTGAAAAGAGAGATTTTATTCTAGAAACTTTGCTAAAGGAGTTCAACGATGTTGCTAAAGAACCCAAAAAGATCTTTGCTCGTTTTAATATGCTAGGCTCATGTGTAGATGTCATGGATACATTAAAAAGGTTGGATAAAACCAAACCCAATGGATAGGAAATTAAAATACCCATACCTTTTAAACTTGTAGGAATGCATGAAGCCCTAGAAAAGAATTTTGATTGGATTGTTCCTGAAAACCGTTTGATGAAAGTAGTGAGCCCAAGAGTGCTGAGAGAGGATCCTCTAAAACTCATTTGGATGATATACCTTTTCTAGTTGAAGAAATTTCGAGTATTGATCTTAATGCCTCTTCATTTAAAAATAATTGATTATTGCTTCTTGTGTCTAATTTAAAGGCGTTAAAGAAAAATACTTCTTGGAAGATAACCCAATAGTTTTATTGAGTCTTGGAAGTTATTACTTCTATAATAACCTCTTCTTATCCTTTTTGTTTGATTTTTGTGCCAAGAATAACCTCTAATGAGAGGGAAGTAAGATTTGGGGAAGTGTTGTTCCGAAACAGATTTTTGTGCTTCACTGTAAAAATTTGTGAAACATCACTGTAAGTTGGATTGATCTGTAATTTTCTAATTAAATCCCCTAGGTTGTTACATAACTTTCGTTAGTTTAACAATTTTTGATGTGAGCAACATAAGGTCTTCGAAAAAATCGGTTTTTACCTGCTGGTCTGTTTTGACAGATTTCTGCCATTAATTGCATTTGCCTCTTTATCGATTTCTTTTTGGGTTCTCTTTGGTAAATTTAGATTTTTGAGGGAATTGCTACAGTAGCTTGTGTTTTTAATGAAATTTTTGTTGTTTTGAAACTAAAACCAAAGGTTTATTATCTTTTGAATGCATAATGTTGCTAATAAAGATTGTGTGAAGTTTTGTATGAAGGAAAACTTTCATGTGTAAGGAAAGAATGATGTGATGAGGTGAAGAATAGACAAAAGCTCAAACTTGGGGATGCCACCCCATTTCACCCCGAGAAATATTCAAGAGGTACAAGCGTCAAAGATAGGGGATGCCTTGGGATGCCCAAGGCATCCCCTTCTTCATCAATAAAAATCTCAAGTCTTTCTAGACACTTCGTTTTTATTGTTTCATGCATTGTTGTGTTGTTCTTGGAGCGTTTTAGTTTTTGTTTTTTGGTTTGCTTAGTTTTCTTTAATAAAGTAGTTGGACCCCAGCTTTCGATGTGTTGTTTCAAATAAGTTGATTGGTGTTGGAAAGGAGTAGAAAGTTTCTTGCTTATAGTGGTACAAAAGGAGCTTGTTTTCGCTGTGGCCTAGACTCTATCATGTCATGCTAGATGTTGTTTTGACTTTATGCTTAGTGATTATTGCTGTAGCATGACTTGTTCCAAACAATTAGGATTGCTTAGTGTGCCTTGAAAGAATCATGTGTTATTTTAGCACAAAAGATAGTATTGCGGTATTCTCCTTTGATGCTTTGTTTGGGTTGACTTGGTACATGCTCACACCATGTTATGACTATGAACCAGTCACCTTAGCCTCTATGATCATTTAGTTTTTGACTTGTGGTACCACTTTATGCTTTGATTAGTAATGTTTTGTCGTTATGCATGATTATGGCCAGTATTGCTCTCTTAGTTGGTCGATCCTAGTTTTTTGCTATCCTCCACTTGTATTGAGTAAGCTCTACTCATGCATCCAACTCCCAAGAAACCAAGTTATTCCAAATTGTCTACTATAAATTCCTATGCATGGTGTGCTACACCATTCCAAGTATATTCTTGTTTTATCTATCTTCCAAATTAAACTTGTTATGTGAAAGTTAGTGATTAAAGCTCTCACAAACTTGATGGCACACTTTATTTTTCTTGCCCCTAATAAACTTGAACCATTATGTCATCTATGTTGTATATGCTTGCACTTATACGTTGGATATTAGCAAAACCGTGCTTTCACAGAAAACGCTTTCAACACCTGTAAATATCTACCCAGTTGATATCACGCTCTTTTGTTTATGGATGTCGGCGGTGTGAAATAAAAGGGGAGCTTGTAAGTCCATGGAGTTATGTATATGTGTTAGAGAAACGCCTGGGCCACTAAGCCATACGTAATCATGGTGGAAACTTGCAGCATCACCATAGTGAGCAATCTATGAAGCATTCTTCTTATAAAAAAGAGAGATAGAAAAAAGAGAAAAGGACAAAAAAAGAGGAAGGAAGAGAAAAAAGCATAATTTTTCCATGGTAAATAAGAAGATTGTTGAGATGCTCATTGTTTTTTGCCTTGTCATTTTGATATGGGATAGCTCCTGTATCATGGGGCAAGGGGTACCCGTTAGCGGTTGATACACATATACTTACTATGACAAGAACTTACCGGTAACTAAAGTTGAGTAGCATGAGGAACGGCCCTCGTACTCAAGGGACATGAGATTGCCAACTTATACTTTGTCAAGCATATACTCCATACTTTGTTCACTTTAATCTTAATCACTTCAAGATGCTTATGATAGGGGCAATGAGAGCTGAAAGCTAACAAGTACCATAATTTTTGAAAGCTCTTTATGAAACTTGAAATCTCTGCTTCCCTTTGAAGGGCCTTTGAAAGGATCGTATGGGCACCTAGAGGGGGGGGGGTGAATAGGTGAAAGGGCATTTATTGTCATAATCACTTTTGGTGTTCATTAACAACAAGTAGATCATTTTACAGTTTGTTATTGTCCACGGGTTGGTATTATCATAGATAAACATCACCCTCACTCTTGGGAAAAGACCACATTCATAAGCCACTGTTCTGGAAACTCCAGACCGGAGTCTCCGGTCTGCCCGGTGTGGTCCGAAGTTTCCGGTTCTGGCTCCGGTGGTGCCTCCCAGGGTCTGGCTGTGACAGTCTGATTAGGGGTCCAGATCCTGCACTGGAGGTTACTCCGGAGTCTCCGGACTTTGTTCAGTCCGGAGTCTCCGGTGTTGGAAGACCGGAGTCTCCGGTGTTGCTAGGGCAAGTTTGGTCTGGGTCAGTCAGATGGGCAGTCCGGAGGCTGGTCCGAAGACTGGCCGGAGTCTTCGGTGTAGACCGGAGTCTCTGGTCTGACTTTTCTACAACGGTCAGAAAACAGTTCGTGGAGGGGGCTGCCTATAAAAAGGGACCCTTATCTTCTTCCTCCAGCTGCTCGAGCTGCTCAAGAACACCAACCCCATTAGAGCCACCAAATCTACAATATCTCTTCATCCAACCATCCAAAGTCATTGATCTTTGGAGAATCGAAGGAGGAGGCCTTGATTTACATCTTCACTAAGAGAGATCTTCATTTCCCCCTCATTCACTTGAGGGCCCCCAAGCTCTAGTGTTTCTTTGGAAACCCTAACTTTGATTTGGTTCTTACAAGCTTGTCTTTGATTTGTCTTGACATCTTGCTTGTATTTGTGATGTGGACATCCCTACTATTGATACAACCGTTGCACCTACAACAACACACATACAAGGACCCATCACAAGATCTCGTGCCAAACAACTTAACTATCAGGTACTTTCGTTTCTTGGAACTATTCCTCACATACATGAGAATATGATGCTGCCTAAATCAGATATATTTCTTACTCTTAGGAATGATGGACCAAGCATGGATGAGAGGGACAAGCATTGGAGCATGGCCATGCATGGAGATGGCAGCAAGCATGTGATGATCCAAGAGAAGGCCACGGATGAAGATTTCAGAACTTTGAGGCCACCATAATGAAGAAAAGAAGGCTTGGACGAAATATTCAAGATCAATACTTTACGAATTCGTCCATAGATTAATATGGTGCTGCGACACCTTTATTTTGGGCCAGGCCAATGTAATTTTCGCAGGATTTTAATTAGCCACTTTTTAGAGTCCGTATTTGAGGGGAAAAGGACTTTTAGGGTTGGATTCGGCCACCACTTCCATGGCTGGCCGAAACCCCACCTTTTCGCCCTTAAATACTCCCCATAGCCGATCCCCTAGACTCGGATTTTGTTTAGACATTAAGTTAGCCATCATAGCAACTTCGCCAAGGCTCGAGCGTCGCAGAGGCCTCTTGTACTTCGCACCTATTCATGATCCCACCTTTTCAATAAAGCTTTCCTCTTAATACGCAATATCTTGATTGCAATATTGGTTCTTACTTGTTCTCGATTTCAGGTAGGAATTAAGACCCTCGCTGGTCAGGCTGATCGTGTTCACGCAGGATCGGTAACCTCCAGGAGATTGGCCTAGCGATTGCATTGGCGCTCGTGCTCGCACGTGTAGTCGAATCGTCAAGCCCGAACTCCACCAAATCGATTATCGCCATCTCATCGAAAGATCGGACACCTTTGCCCTATCAAGTGGTATCAGATTTCAGGTTGCTCGGTGAGATTTTACTGTTTTTCGTAGATTAGATCTGTTTTTACCTATAACCCACAAAAAAGCCAAAAACACAGTTAGAGTTTAGATCCATCCCATAACCAATCTACGCCTCGCATTATCTTTTCAGTTTTTGCATTGTTGAATTTGTGTCTACATCGTCGCGTCGAGTTGCTGGTCTTAGTGTCTCGTGCCTTAGAGTTTCGAGTTCTGATCATAGTAGTCACCGCCACACTCGCCGATCACCACCACCATATTCCGCCACCATATTCCGCCGCCATATACCAGCCACCATAAACCCTAATACTCCGCCACCGCCTTCCTACCGCGACACAGATCCGATCAGTTTTCCTGCCGTGGTACGAGTTCGAGTAGAGTTATTGTTTCCTAGTTATTTCTTTTTACTCTCCTTCTTTGTTGTTTCCGTGTTAATCTAAAGTCCGTGTCGAGCTCAGAGTCCGGTCGTAAGTCCAGAAGGAGAGAGAGAAAAAAGTCTGTAACCGCCTCCGAATTTTTTTCTGGCTATACTAGTTTTCGATCCCGGGGATCACTTTTCTCCATCGGCCGTTATAGCGATAATTTTTTGGCGCCGGCGCGCTTTCCGGAGCAAAATAAAAAAAATTCGATTTTTTTGGGGCTAACCTATTTTTAGACCCCGTAGATCAGTTCTAGACACTCGCCATCATAGTGATTTTCTGCATCTCGGTTCGCTTTTCAGGGTGCCATATCATCATACATTGCTTGTTGTGTCGCGTCGTGACATCGTTGGTGATCTAGGCTCGCGTCTCTAGTACGGTCTAGCCTAGGACCAGCACAGTACCGTCGTTGAGCATTATTTCAACTTTTGCATTGCTGTTTTGATAATTGCTAACCCCCTTGGTAAGCCTTCCCAGAGCTCCACAGATATTCTCCACGTGCGGTGTCTCGACTCCTGGTAATCGCTTGGTTCAATCTCTGGACCCACTGATCCTGGCGGTTGCACATCGCGTTTTCCTGCTGTTTGGTAAGAACTTGTAAGAGCTTCGTATATTGCTTGACAGATTACGCGTGACTTCCACCATATTTCCGTACTATATACCTGTGCTTTTTTAAGGACTAACCATGACAGATACTTCGCGGAACCCTGCCACAATGACGAACGAAGAACTACATGCCCACTTCTCCGCGCTCTTGGTCAGTCGCGCTGAAGATGTGGATACGCGCCTAGGGGAGTTTGACACCAAGCTCACCAACGCCGTGGACAAGATCGATCGACTCGATAAATCCTTCAACGCCAAGCTTGACGTTCGGTTCAAGGAGCTTTTGAACAGATTTCCCGCACCCGCACCCGCACCCACACATGGCGCATGGCGCATTCCGATCACGGGTCGGACTGCTAGTTCGGCTGCCGCCGCACCCCCGGCGGCTACCGCTGCGGCTGACGCACCTCAGACTTCCGCCGCGGCTGCTGCTGCGACATTGGGACGGACGACGGGTACTACTACGACTCCGACGACGACGATCTGTTTGACGAGGAGGTTGAACAACCTCCACAGGTTCCTGCTGCCGTCCCCGACACTACTACCGCAACGCTCGCCCACCGGTACGTGATGATGATCATGTTGCAAAGCTTAAATTAAATATTCCATATTTTGAGGGTAAATATAATCCTGATGCATATCTTACATGGGAGATGGAAGTAGAACAACGTTTTGCATGCTTAAAATATCCTGAGAATATGCGTGTTAGTGCTGCTACATGTGAATTTACTAAATTTTCTTCCCTTTGGTGGTCTGAGTATTGTCGTTTAAATCCTACTACTATTCCTAGTACTTGGACTGCTTTAAAAACTGCTATGCGTGTTCGTTTTGTACCTCCCACTTATCAACGTGATTTACCAAAGAATCTGACACGTTTAGAGCAAGGGAAAAATTCTGTAGGAGAGTATTATCAGGAATTGCAAACGGAGATGGTTCGGTGTGGTCTTGTTGAATCTAATGAACAAATGCTTGCACGTTTCTTTGGTGGATTAAACAAGGACATTCAGCACATCTTAGATTATAAGGAATATAATTCTATCACTCGTTTGTTTCATCTTGCTTGCAAAGCTGAACGTGAAGTGCAGGATCGCCAAACACCATGGAGGAGGACTAATAATTCTGCAGGTCGCACATCCACTTGGACATCCCGACAATCAGCACCTCCTCGTGATTCGCCACCAGCTACTACCACATCCAAGGCAACCACAAGATTTCCAGCTGCTCCTCCACCATCATCCAATGCTCCTGCTCGTAGTGCATCTTCTATGGCTTCCACGGGTAAGACAAAGGATATACAATGCCGCAAGTGCTGGGGTTTTGGTCATATTGAGAGACAGTGCACAACACAATCGTGTGATGATGGTGCGAGAAGATGGTCAATACGATTCAACGAGTGACTTTGATGAAGATACAGTAGCCCTTATTTCTGCTCGAGATGGAGACAATTCTGATGCTGATGAAGAGACAGAGGTATTGGGAGCTGAAGCTGCTGATCAATACAAGAGCTTAATTACACAACGTGTGTTGAGTGTGCAATTGAGCAAATCTGAGCAAGATCAACGCCACAACCTGTTCCAAACACGTGGTGTTGTCAAGGAAAGAGCTATACGGATCATCATTGATGGAGGGAGTTGTAATAATCTGGCCAGTGTTGACATGGTAGAGAAGCTTGCGCTTCCAACAAGACAACGCCCACATTCATATTATATCCAATGGTTTGAGAGTTCTCGCAAGATCAAGGTAACAAGAATGGTATGCGTGCATTTTACTATTGGTACATATTCTGATTTTGTTGATTGTGATGTTGTACCTATGCAAGCTTGTTGTTTGTTACTTGGTAGACCATGGCAATTTGATAGAGAATCTGTTCATAATGGCAAAACTAATCACTATTCCCTTATGCATGATGGAAAGAAAATTGGTCTAAAACCTATGACTCCCGAACAGATTTTAAAAGATGATCTTGCTAGAGCTAGTAGAGCTAAAACTGAGGAGAAAAATAAAAGTGAGAATCAGATTGTTGCTGCAGATTTTATACCACCAAAGAACACTAAATCTGATTCTACACATGCTACTGAAATTCGTTTGAAGAGTCCATGTATGCTTGCAAATAAAATTAATATTGCTGAACTAGATGTAAACAATACTCAATGTTATGCAATTGTCTGCAAAGAGGTTTTGTTTTCATTTGAGGATATGCCTCCTTCTTTGCCACCCGCTATTGCTAACCTTTTGCAGGAATATGAGGACGTCTTTCCCGCTGAGCCTCCACCAGGACTACCTCCTATTAGAGGAATTGAGCACCAAATTGATCTAATTCCTGGTGCCACGTTGCCCAACCGCGCGCCATATAGAACCAATCCAGAGGAGACAAAGGAGATACAACGCCAAATTCAGGAACTACTCGACAGAGATCATATTCGTGAGTCCCTTAGCCCCTGTGATGTTCCTATTATTTTGGTACCTAAGAAAGATGGTTCTTCGCGCATGTGTACTGATTGTAGAGCTATCAATAATATTACTATTCGATATCGTCATCCTATTCCACGTTTAGATGACATGCTTGATGAATTGAGTGGCTCTACCATGTTTTCTAAAGTTGATTTGCGTAGTGGTTACCACCAGATTCGTATGAAATTAGGAGATAAATGGAAAACAACATTTAAAACTAAGTTCGGTTTATATGAGTGGTTAGTAATGCCGTTTGGTTTAACTAATGCACCTAGCACTTTCATGAGATTAATGAACGAAGTTTTACGTGCTTTCATTGGACGTTTTGTGGTAGTCTACTTTGATGATATTCTGATTTATAGCAAATCTTTAGAGGATCATTTGGACCATTTACATGCTGTTTTCAATGCTTTACGTGATGCACGTTTGTTTGGTAACCTTGAGAAGTGCACCTTTTGCACCAATCGAGTTGCGTTTCTTGGCTATGTTGTTACATCATAGGGTATTGAAGTGGATACAGCCAAGATTGAAGCTATTGAGAATTGGCCGCAGCCCAAGACGTCACACAAGTGAGGAGTTTTCTTGGCCTCGCTGGTTTTTATAGGCGCTTTGTCAAAGACTTTGGATCAATTGCCGCGCCGCTGAATGAGCTTACCAAGAAGGATGTGCCCTTTGTTTGGGGCGATGCACAACAACAGGCCTTCGTCATATTGAAAGATAAGATAACACATGCTCCCTTACTCCAACTTCCTGATTTTACTAAGACTTTTGAGCTTGAATGTGATGCTAGTGGAATTGGTTTGGGAGGGGTGTTATTACAAGAGGGAAAACCTGTTGCATATTTTAGTGAGAAATTGAGTGGGGCTAGTCTGAACTATTCTACTTATGATAAAGAATTATATGCGTTGGTTCAGACATTAGAAACTTGGCAACATTATCTATGGCCTAAAGAATTTGTTATACATTCTGATCATGAATCTTTGAAGCATATTCGTAGTCAAGCTAAGTTGAATCGTCGTCATGCAAAGTGGATTGAATTTATTGAGTCTTTTCCTTATGTTATCAAACACAAAAAGGGTAAAGATAATATTATTGCTGATGCTTTGTCGCGCCGTTACACTTTGTTATCTCAACTTGACTTCAAAATATTTGGATTAGAAACTATTAAGGAACAATATGTGCATGATGCTTAATTTAAAGATGTGTTGCAGAATTATAGAGATGGTAGAACATGGAACAAGTTCGTCTTCAATGATGGATTTGTGTTCCGTGCTAACAAACTATGCATTCCGGATAGTTCTGTTCGTCTTTTGTTGTTATAGGAGGCGCATGGAGGAGGATTGATGGGACACTTTGGTGTCAAGAAGACGGAGGATGTTCTTGCTGCACACTTCTTTTGGCCACGTATGCGTCGAGATGTTGAGATATCTGTGGCACGCTGCACTACTTGTCAAAAAGCTAAGTCTCGCCTTAATCCACATGGTTTATATATGCCTCTTCATGTTCCTAGTGTTCCTTGGGAGGATATTTCTATGGACTTTGTTTTGGGATTGCCACGAACACAGAAGGGAAGGGATAGTATTTTTGTTGTTGTGGATCGGTTTTCTAAGATGGCACACTTTATTCCTTGTCATAAAACGGATGATGCTGCGCATATTGCTGATTTGTTCTTTCGTGAAATTGTTCGTTTGCATGGTGTGCCAAATACTATTGTCTCTGATCGTGATACTAAATTTCTTAGCCACTTTTGGAGATGTTTATGGGCTAAGTTGGGGACTAAATTGCTCTTTAGTACTACATGTCATCCCCAAACTGATGGTCAAACTGAAGTAGTAAATAGAACTTTGTCTACTATGTTGCGGGCTGTTTTAAAGAACTTAAAATTGTGAAAAGAGTGTTTACCTCATATAGAATTTGCTTATAATCGTTCGCTGCATTCTACCACAAAGATGTGCCCATTTGAGATTGTGTATGGTTTTGTTCCTCGTGCACCTATTGATTTATTGCCTTTACCTTCTTCGGTGCAACATAATTTGGATGCTACACAACGCGCTGAAATGATATTAAACTTGCATAAGACTACTAAAGATAACATTGAACACATGAATGCTAAGTATAAACTTGCTGGGGATAAAGGGAGAAAGCATGTTGTGTTTGATGTTGACGATCTTGTTTGGTTACATTTGCGTAAAGATCGTTTTCCTGATTTACGCAAGTCTAAGTTAATGCCACGTGCTGCTGGTCCCTTTAAGGTGTTAGAAAAAAATAAATGATAATGCATATAAACTTGAGTTGCCTGCAGTTGGTACGGTTAGTACTACGTTTAACATTGCGGATTTGAAGCCTTACTTTGGTGAGGAAGATGAGATTGCGTCGAGGACGACTTCAATTCAAGAAGGGGAGCATGATGTGGACATCCCTACTATTGATACAACCATTGTACCTACAACAACACACATACAAGGACCCATCACAAGATCTCGTGCCAAACAACTTAACTATCAGATACTTTCGTTTCTTGGAACTATTCCTCACATACATGAGAATATGATGCTGCCTAAATCAGATATATTTCTTACTCTTAGGAATGATGGACCAAGCATGGATGAGAGGGACAAGCATTGGAGCATGGCCATGCATGGAGATGGCAGCAAGCATGTGATGATCCAAGAGAAGGCCACGGATGAAGATTTCAGAACTTTGAGGCCACCATAATGAAGAAAAGAAGGCTTGGACGAAATATTCAAGATCAATACTTTACGAATTCGTCCATAGCTTAATATGGTGCTGCGACACCTTTATTTTGGGCCAGGCCCATGTAATTTTCGCAGGATTTTAATTAGCCACTTTTTAGAGTCCGTATTTGAGGGGAAAAGGACTTTTAGGGTTGGATTCGGCCACCACTTCCATGGCTGGTCGAAACCCCACCTTTTCGCCCTTAAATACTCCCCATAGCCGATCCCCTAGACTCGGATTTTGTTTAGACATTAAGTTAGCATCATAGCAACTTCGCCAAGGCTCGAGCGTCGCAGAGGCCTCTTGTACTTCGCACCTATTTAGGATCCCACCTTTTCAATAAAGCTTTCCTCTTAATCCGCAATATCTTGATTGCAATATTGGTTCTTACTTGTTCTCGATTTCAGGTAGGAATTAAGACCCTCGCTGGTCAGGCTGATCGTGTTCACGCAGGATCGGTAACCTCCAGGATATTGGCCTAGCGATTGCATTGGAGCTCGCGCTCGCACGTGTAGTCGGATCGTCAAGCCCGAACTCCACCAAATCGATTATCGCCATCTCATCGAAAGATCGGACTCCTTTGCCCTATCAAGTTGGGAGCCTCCAATTCAGTTGTGGATGTGTGCCCCGAACTTGTTGTAAAGGTGACGGCTTTCACCTCGAAGGTTGCCAATATAGTGGAAGGTGAATCGAGCCCGTTGGGGTGAGGTTCATCGGAGAACAAGGGAGGCCTCTCGTGGCGTTGGTGGTTTGAAACCACCCCCTCTCCAAACGTAGACGTACTTCCCCTCAAAAGGAAGTAACTACGGGAAACAAATCCTTGTGTCTTCGCGTTCACTCCCTTGGTTACTTCTATCCTTTACCACACTTTACTTACTTGTTCTTGCTTAGTGTTGTGTTAGTTTGTGCTTGATTTACATATAGGAAAATTCACCATAGTTGCATATTCTAAAGAATTTACCTTCCTTGTCAAACCCTAATTTGAAAAAGAGTAAAATTTGAAGTAGCACCTATTCACCCCCCCCCCTCTAGGTGCCCATACGATCCTTTCAATTGGTATTAGAGCCTCGGCTCTTTATTTGGGCTTTACCGCCTAAGAGAATATGGGTAGCCAAGAAGGGGATGGTGGTAGTGAGCCGACCCCGGTGACCATGGAAGATCTCAGAAACTTGGAAACAAGATTGAGCTCTTCCTTGGTCAACAAAGTCAAGAAGATGCTTGAGCAACTTCTTAAAGACAAAGATGGCTCATCACCCCCATCTCCTCAATAGGATCTACCATCCATTGTACCTAAAGGGAATACTTCGGTATCCCCGAGGGTATGGTGGTAGGGGGCAAACTAGACAACGCTAATTCCTCCACACTACTTGATGGGGGGAGGGTGAGCACCATGATTCTTGGTACTCTCCTGATCCTCCCGTCCCTCACCCTCATGTGTACAATAGAGGTGACTCACCTAAGCTAGAAGAGTCTGCTACTTTTGATCAATGGCAATCACTAATGAGAACTCATGTGTGCAGCTCTTGCATTGAACTATGGAACATCATCGAGCATGGACTCTTTATTGGGGATCCAAACAACTTGACAAGAAGAGAGGTTGTCAATAGTCAACTCAATGCCACTGCTTTGCATATGATTCAACAAGGATTGGTAACAAAGGATTACCCACACATTGAGCACTTTAGCATTGCCAAGGAAGCTTGGGATGCTCTCACTGTGTTGTTTGTTGGAAATGAGAGTATAAGGAGGAACCGATATGATGCTCTAAGCAATGAAGTCGAAGGCTTCTACATGAAAGAAGGTGAAGATCATGAAGACATGTATCGAAGGCTCAAGACCACCGCCACCGCTTTTAGAAATGTGGGTGCCTCACATGTGGATGATGCATGGATAAAAAGGAAATATGTGAGTGCACTCATGCATTTTGAGCCCACCAACTTGAAGAGTCTACAAGGAAGACACAACTACCATCTCATGACCTCAAATGAAGTTATGCAAGAGATGGCCGCTTTCAAGGTTGCCGCCAAGAATGCCAAAGATGCCCGTGCTCGTGCCCTTGGTATGAGCAATGTTGTCAATGTTGCATTAAAGGCCAAAGTTGTGGACCATGGGGATGAATATGATAGTGATGAAGGGCCTTCCATGGACCACCCAGATGAAGTCAAGATTGCTCATAGTCAATATGTGGCCTTCTATGCAAAGAACTTTTGGAAGAACCCCGCCAAGGCCAAGATGAAAATGCAAAGAAAAAGCAACCCAAATGGGAAAAGAGAAAATACAACGAGATTGAGAACTTGCTTCAATTGTGGTGACCGCTATCACTTTGTAGCAAGTTGTCCCTATGAAAAGAGAGAAGATCATGGGGGTAAGCTTGTGTTGAAGAAGACACTCAAGGCACCTTACAAGAAACCTTTCATCAAGAAGAATCCCATCAACAAGAAGTCGGGAGAAATTGTCTTAATCACTCATGAAGAATACTCCTCCGACAATGAAGATGATGAAGATGAGGAAGAGGAAACTTCACATGGTGTGGCTGCTCTAGCCACCACCTCTACTCCGACATTCTCACTCTTTGATTCTCCAAATGAGAACTCTCCCACCAAGAACGTCACTTGCCTTATGGCAAGAGGAACGGAGGTATCCTCATCATCCCACTCTACTCCCTTAGACAATGATGAACTTGATGATGAGATGTCTCTTGATGTTAAAAAGGAATTAATTGCCTTTGATGAGTTTATGGCTAACCTAGAAGGAGATGATAAGTTACACTTTGAAAACATCCTAGATCAACTTTCACATACTCAAGAGCTTCTAGATGTAAGATGTAAACTTGGTCATGAACACATGATTGAGCTAGAGGCTTTAAACAATGCTCTAGAAGAAGAACAAGAAACTAGGTTATCACTTGAATTAAAACTTGAAGGGCTTGATGAGGCCAATGACAATATTGTTAACAAACTCATCAAAGAGCGTGACCATGCTATTGCTAAATACAAAAGTGCTAAAAAGGACAAGATTGAGTTTGGTGTGGTTCATGAAAAACTTGTCGAGGACTTTAGGTTGCTTAAAAAGGCCCACAAGGCTTTGGAGAGTAAACTATTGTCACTCACAAAGTCCCATGAAATGCTTCAAACTCAATTGGCCAATATCCCTTCACCTAGTAACTTCATTCCATCTAGTAGTACAACTATTCTTGAAGAGAATGCTAAGTTGAAGGGGGAGCTTGCTAAGCCACATTTCCACAAGGAAACAAGTCCATTGATGATCTTTTGAGTAAGCAAAGGCCTAGTGGTGATAAAGGGGGCATTGGATTTGTCTCCAATTCTAAGAACAAGAAGAACAACAAGAAGAAGAAGGCCAAGCCCACACAAGAAACTAACAAGGCCATTGTGGGTAGTAAGACCACAAGTGGTAAAACTATGTCTCATGATGACTTTGCGGGTAGTGCTAACCCTCACTATGTTCTAATGCGTGATTATTATGGTGATGTGTATGCACAATATGTTGGCCCATTTGATGGTTATATTGCTTGGTCTATTTGGGTTCCCAAGACCCTTGTTGCTAACAAAAGAGGACCCATTGAAAAATGGGTACCTAAAAATTAGCTTGATATTTTGTAGACTTATGCTTCCGGAGGGTCAAAGTGGGTGATTGATAGTGGTTGCACAAGTCATATGACCGGAAGATCATCTATTGTCAAGGACTTAAAGCCAAATGATGATCAAATCACTGTGACTTATGCCGACAAGTCAAAATCTAAGGTATTGGGTTTTGGCAAAGTTGTGGTTGCTCACGACATTACACTCGTGAACGTCATGCTTGTTGAGACCCTTGGGTACAATTTACTTTCAGTCTGTGCTCTTGGAAAGATGGGTTTTCCGTCTTTTTACATAATGATCTTGTGGTCCTCATGTGGAGCAAGTCTCTCAAGGTCGCTTTCGTTGGGTATGTCGAACATGACTTGTATGTGGTGGACTTTTCGGGGCAAGGCACTACAAGTGCGATGTGCTTATTCGGAAAGGCCGATGTGGGTTGGTTATGGCATCGCCGACTGGCCCATGTCAATATGAGAACTTTGCAAAGTCTCCACAAGGAGGGCCATATTGTTGGACTAAAAGAAAATGTTTACTTTGCCAAAGATCGTGTTTGCAGGGCATGTGTTATAGGGAAGATGCATGATGCTCCTCACAAGCCTAAGAACCGCATCAAGTCCACCAAGATCTTGGAGCTCCTCCACGTGGACCTCTTTGGTCCTCCATCTCATGCAAGCCTTGGTGGGAAGAAATATTGCTTGGTGATTGTTGATAACTTTTCAAGATACTCTTGGGTTTATTTCCTCAAATTGAAGAGTGAGACTCAAAAGACCTTCATCGACTTCATCAATTTGGTCCAAAGGCAATACAATGTTCCCGTGTTGATCATTAGAAGTGACAACGGCACCGAGTTCAAGAACTACACTTTGAATGATTTCCTTAGTGATGAGGGGATTAAACATCAATATTCCGCTGCATACACCCCTCAACAAAATGGCGTGGCCGAAAGGAAGAACCAGACTCTTATTGAGATGGCTAGGACCATGTTGGCGGAGTTTAAATCTCCATACAACTTTTGGGCCGAAGCCATTTCCACTGCTTGCCATGCTTCAAACCGGCTCTACCTCCGCAAAGAAATCAACAAGACTCCATATGAAATTCTTACCGGTAACAAACCCAACATATCTTACTTTCGGGTGTTCGGTTGTAAGTGTTTATATCTCATAAAAGGTGTTCGTTTGTCTAAATTCGAGTCTAAAACATTAGAGGGTATTTTTGTTGGCTATGGTCTCGAATCTCACACTTATAGAATCTATGATAAGCTCTCCGGAGCCATCATAGAATCTTGTAGTGTGACCTTCGAAGAATATGATGGTCCCCAAGGGGGGCGTGTTGATGCTTGTGATGCAGATGATGAAATGCCTCAGGATGCCATAGGAAGAATGGGTGTGGGATTTATCCGCCCCATTGAGGAACCCCTTATGGCGGATTGAGAAGAACTATGCTCCACTCAAGTGGAGCCCTCATCTTCACAACCTCAACATGCTCCATACACCAAAGAGGACATTGACTCAAGCCAAAGACAAGATGTGGACCCTCAACATGGTGATCAAAGTGACAACTCTAGTCAAAGGGAGCTTGGTCCATTTGACAGATTGTCAAGTGGTGCCAAGTCAATTTCTCAAGGAAGATCCGTACAAGCTGCTTTGAGACAAGCTCAAATTGACGCTATAAGAGCACTTGATCAAGACCAAGGTCAATCCTTGCCTCCCAATATAGAGGATAATTCCAATGATGATCAAGGTCAAGATGATGATCAAGGTCAAGATGATGGTCAAGACGAGGATCAAAATGATGAAGAGGGTCCCCCAAGAAACAACATGGAGATCCACGCTCGTCGCGAAGCTAGAAAGGAAAGAATGTTGGAAATAAGAGATCACACTCTACAAAATGTAGTTGGTGATCTAAGGAAAGGTATTTCCACAAGAGCACAATTGAAGAGGTTCAGTGAACACCAATCACACATCTCCATGATTGAACCAAAGAAAGTGTGGGAAGCCCTTGAAGATTCGGATTGGTTAGAAGCTATGCACAAAGAACTCAACAACTTTGAGAGAAACAAAGTATGGAAGTTAGTTGAGAAGCCAAAGGATTGTCGCAATGTTATTGGAACAAAGTGGATATTCAAGAACAAGTAAGATGAGCATGGAATTATAGTAAGGAACAAGGCTAGATTGATTGCACAAGGGTATTCTCAAATTGAAGGCATTGATTATGGAGAGACTTATGCGCCCGTGGCTTGCCTTGAGTCCATCCGTATCCTTCTTGCTTATGCGGCACATCATAACTTTAAGTTGCAACAAATGGATGTAGAAAGTGCATTTCTTTATGGTCCATTAAATGAATTGGTATATGTTAAGAAACCCCCGGGATTTGAGGACCCAAACTTTCCAAACCATGTCTACAAACTTGATAAGGCGCTCTATGGGCTCAAGCAAGCCCCACGCACGTGGTATGAGAACCTTAGAGAGTTATTGTTTGACCGTGGCTTTGAGGTTGGGAAAATCGATCCACTCTTTTTACTAATAGGGTCAATGGGGAGCTTTTTGTATGCCAAATATATGTTGATGATATTATCTTTGGCTCATCTAACAAATCTTTTAATGATGAATTCTCAAAGCTTATGACTAGTAGGTTCCGGATGTCCTTGATGGGGGAGTTGAGAATATTTCTTGGCTTTGAGATCAAGCAAGTTAGAGGAGGGACATTCTTCAATCAAGCCAAGTATACTCAAGAGATTCAAAATGCAAGATTTAAATGGAGCTCCTACTCCCATGGCTACAAAGACTCATCTAGAACAAAATCCAAATGGTAAAGATGTGGATCAAAAGGTATACCGGTCTATGATTGGTTCTTTGCTTTACCTTTGTGCATCTAGACACGATATTGTGTTGAGTGTAGGTGTGTCTGCAAGATATCAAGTGGCTCCTAAAGAAAGCCATTTAATGGCGGTCAAGAGAATCTTTCGATATTTGGTTCATACCCCATTTTATGGTCTTTGGTATCCTCAAGGCTCAACATTTGCTCTTTGTGGATACACGGATTCGGATTGGGCGGGTGACAAGGATGATAGAAAATCAATATTCGGGGATTGCTAATTCCTTGGTAGGTCCTTGGTATGTTGGTCTTCCAAGAAGCAAAATTGTATCTCTCTCTCCACCGCCGAAGCCGAGTATGTGGCAGCTGCTAGTGCTTGCACTCAATTGCTATGGATGAGGCAAACTTTAAAGGAATACGGTGTCCATTGTGACAAAGTGCCTCTTCTATGTGACAATGAAAGTGCCATCAAGATTGCCTACAACCCGGTGGATCACACAAGGACAAAGCATATTGAGATTCGCCATCACTTCATTAGAGATCATGTTGCTCGAGGTGATATTGATCTATCATATGTATCAACCAAGGATCAACTTGCCGATATCTTCACGAAGCCACTTGATGAAGCAAGGTTTTGCTACTTGAGGAATGAACTAAATATCGTAGATTCAAGGAGCTTGACTTGATATTCTTGCACTCTCACCTATGTTTCATCTCATATTTGGTTTAGGTGTAGGCATGGATATAGGGGGAGTGCGTTCCTAATTGATTGGACCATCCCTCCCCCCATTATGCCCAAAGCAATCAAAATCATTCCTCTTAATATCATTTAGTGATATGTGAGCTTAATGATGAGTTTTGGTAATGGACCCAAGATATATCTTCGTGGTGCCAAGCCAAGTATACTCAAATATGGTGGCCTAGGCCACCGCCCTCTCTCATTTGAGAGGTTGGCACTTACTCATGTTTGTCATTTGGTTGATTCTAGTCTCTTGGAGCTTTTCTGAACATTTTTTGAATCCCTATGGCTCTTGTTGGTTCTTCACAGTTTGATGTCTCAACCCAAGCCCTTTCCCTATCTTAAAAACCATCTATCTCTCATATATGTCCCCAAACACCTTTCCTGGAACTTTTGGTCAAGGAGGACCGGAGTTTCCGGTGTACAAACACCAGAGTCTCTGGTGTAGGCCGGAGTCTCCGGTCTAGACGGTTTCTATGACTTAAAGTGGGGGGTCGGGGTGAACTGGGAAAACAGTTCACCATTCTTCACCCCGTCCCCTACCTCCAACCCCGTCGCCCCCTCTTCCAAAAATCCTCCCCGGAGGTCAAGAAGCCCCCGGGATCCGCCGTGCCGCCGGCCAACCTTCCCATCTCCTCCATTGGGTCATTCCCACCGAAGGAATTAATCCCATGGACAGATCTGGTACCTCTCCTCTATTTTTCTCCTAGGGTTCATCTCTAGATGTGTTTTTGAGGATTGTTGCTGATTTGTCCATTGGAATCACTTGTTTGGGTGCACTCTAGTACTTTAGCCTTGTTGTATTGCCCGATCTACTAGATTCACCCTCACCAGCGTCTTCCCATCTCATACCTGAGCCTCCTGACCGGAGATTCTGGACTTAGGTCCGGAGACTCCGGTCCAGGCCGGAGACTCCGGTCCCCAGGACCGAAGACTTCGGTCTGAGCCGGAGACTCCGGTATCAGTTGCGGAGACTCCGGTGTTGGGTGAATCAAATTAGTCCAGAAATGCATCAAAGCTCTTGTACTGCATCTTTGGGGCATATATACTCATCTCCATGCTATATCCCTCACTGTTGTTCATAGGTGATGGTTCTAGTCGTCCTCGTCGTACCAAGGCCAAGTCCCGAAGGGGCAATCCTTGCTATGATGAAGCTCATGGTCAGTTTATTGTGCCTCCGTCCAACCGAAAACAGCGGGCACGTGATGCGGCTTACATGAAGAGGGATCAGGAGAGGGCTGAACGGGAGGAACATGCAAAGAGAGCCAAGTATGACAACCTCCAGTCCCTAGCCAAGATGTCTAAAGAGGAGTACCATGAGATGAGAAAGACAGATTTCTATGCGCTGCCTCGTACCAGTGAGGACCCTCGTTACTGGAGGAAAGAACAGGCTGTGTTCATGAAGGATGTGTATGGTGTACTCACCAGATCACATGTCTGCCCTCAGAAGTTCATGAGTGTTGAGAAAATGCGCCAGAGCCCTTACATCAATGATGCCCTGTGGATCTATGAGAAGCTGGGTCTCTACAACTTGATGGAGTTGCATGAAGACTACAATGTCCATCTTGTCCAGCAGTTCTATGCCACAGTTGTGTTTGGGACTGACCTTGACAGGACCATGGTGTGGATGACTGGCACCACCCGCTGCACGGCTACATTTCATGACTTTGCCAATGTCATCTTTGAGACCTTCCATGGAGTATCCACTCATGTGGGGCTGCGCATGCACTCGGCAGCTTTGGGTGAGAACAAGTTGAAGCTGGCACCTCTGTATGATGATGGTGTTGTGGGGGTTCCAAGGGACTCAAGACCCTCTACAACCTTATGCTGATGATTTTCCGTCACACTATTGCTCCAAGTGCTGGAAATGATGATGCTATCAGGGGTGGGCTTGTCACCCTCCTGTACCATACTCACCGGACCTTCAATGCTGGACCTGAGGCTGATGCTGCACCTATTGATGTGATGGACTTCATTTTCGAGGAGATGTTCCATGCCATTCTTTACAAGAAATCTCCTCCATATGCACCCTTGGTTATGAGGCTCATCAACTCCCAGGAGCATGATTCTCCACATGGCATACCACCACACCTCACTGAGCACACTCTGGTCTCTCTGCAGCATAAGGGGCGCATGGGGCCTGCTCCAAGGCGTCGCTATGGGAATGATGATGATGAGGAGATTGAGACGGAGAGGGCTCCCTCTCCACCTAGAGTTCGGGGAAAGAATGCCTCCAATGCCCCTATGTCTACTATGACTCGAGACTATGTTCATGAGAGGGTCAAGAAGGCCAGCTTTTGGGAAAGGACCCTTTGTTGCATGAACGTCGACATTCGCAAGCAGCAGCATGCATCCTACCAAAGCAACCGCCGCATTGAGAAGCTTCTCAAAGAGATCAAGGAACAGGGTGCTGAGGATAATGAGGAAGGTGAAGATGAATACAATAATGAGCATGGGGCTCAGCAGTCCACAGAGTCTGATCATACACTCTCATTTGGGGCATGGAATGCTCAACAGGATAGTCTGGTGGATTGGAAGACGTTTGCTGATGTCACCTCAGGGTTTGGGTACCAGGGTACTTCTTCTTCTCACCCTCACGGCAAAGGGCCTGCTGTCCCTGAGGATGATGATGATGATGACTATGACCAGGATGAGGGTGACCAGGAGGAGGATGAGGATGCCGAGGATGACGAGGATGACGATGACTACTGAGTTTTTGGGGCGCTAGTGTAGGTCTTTTCCCTTTTCGGTGTTTCGATGCCAAAGGGGGAGAAGACATTTTCATCGGTTTGCATGGGATTTGGGATGATTTGGGATTTGCGACTATCTGCCTTTATTTGCCTTTTATTTGGATATTCGAACTTGAACTTTATGTGTGTTATCTGTTGTTCTTATGTGTGTCTATGACTATGTGCTTATGTGCACCACCTATTGTAACTCATGTGAGATCTATGTGTGCTATCATTAATATTATCTCCCTTACATGATTTACTTCATTATCTTGCTGCACATAGTCAGGGGGAGCCACATTTATATGTTATTCCATGCAAATCACTTGTTGTCATCGAACACCAAAAAGGGGGAGATTGAAAGGGCATTTATTGTCATAATCACTTTTGGTGTTCGTTAATAACAAGTAGATCATTTTACAGTTTGTTATTGTCCACAGGTTGGTATTATCATAGATAAACAACACCCTCACTCTTGGGAAAATACCACATTCATAAGCCACTGTTATGGAAACTCCAGACCAGAGTCCCCGGTCTGCCAAGACCGGAGTCTCTGATGTGATCCGGAGTTTCCGGTTCTGGCTCCGGTGGTGCCTCCCAGGGTCTGGCTGGGACAGTCTGACTAGGGGTCCAGAGCCTGCACCGGAGGTTACTCCGGAGTCTCCGGACTTTCTTCAGTCCGGAGTCTCCGGTGTTGGAAGACCTGAGTCTCCGGTGTTGCTGGGGCAAGTTTGGTCTGGGTCAGTCAGATGGGCAGTCCGGAGGCTGGTCCAGAGACTGGCCGGAGTCTCCGGTCTGACTTTTCTACAACGGTCAGAAAACGGTTCGTGGAGGGGGCTGCCTATAAAAAGGTACCCTTATCTTCTTCCTCCAGCTGCTCGAGCTGCTCAAGAACACCAACCCCATTAGAGCCACCAAATCTACAAGATATCTTCATCCAACCATCCAAAGTCATTGATCTTTGGAGAATCGAAGGAGGAGGCCTTGATTTACATCTTCACCAAGAGAGATCTTCATTTCCCCCTCATTCACTTGAGGGCCCCCAAGCTCTAGTGTTTCTTTGGAAACCCTAACTTTGATTTGGTTCTTACAAGCTTGTCTTTGATTTGTCTTGACAGCTTGCTTGTATTTGGGAGCCTCCAATTCAGTTGTGGATGTGTGCCCCGAACTTGTTGTAAAGGTGACGGCTTTCACCTCGAAGGTTGCCGATATAGTGGAAGGTGAATCGAGCCCATTGGGGTGAGGTTCATCGGAGAACAAGGGAGGCCTCTCATGGCGTTGGTGGTTTGAAACCACCCCCTCTCCAAACGTAGACGTACTTCCCCTCAAAATGAAGGAACTACGGGAAACAAATCCTTGTGTCTCCGCGTCCACTCCCTTGGTTACTTCTATCCTTTACCGCACTTTACTTACTTGTTCTTGCTTAGTGTTGTGTTAGTTTGTGCTTGATTGACATATAGGTAAATTCACCATAGTTGCATATTCTAGAGAATTTAACTTTCTTGTCAAACCCTAATTTGAAAAAGAGTAAAATTTGAAGTAGCACCTGTTCACCCCCCCCTCTAGGTGCCCATACGATCCTTTCAATAGGTGCTACTTCAAATTTTCGTTCCTTTTCAATTTAGGGTTTGACAATAAGGTAAATTCTCTAGATAATGCAACTAAGGTGAATTTACCTATATGACAAATGAGCACAAGCTAACACAACACTAATATTGAGTCTAGTAGTGAGATTCCTCCCAATCTCCAGACCAACCTCTGGACCGCCCATCTGAATGACCCAGGGCCTTTCTTCCACGTTTATATTGAGTCTCCACCTTATATCCTTAGGCACCAATTAAAAAAGCATAGTTTCCATTCTTAGTTCTATGTGCATTGTCCCAAAACTTATTGATTGATTCATAATGTTGATATTGCTTGTTCTTGAACTATTTGTATCTAGTCACCCTTATGAACTTTGAAGGTGCCCTATGCATTTATGTTTTGCTACTCCATGAGGGACAAGCTGAATGTCACTATGCTATGTTTTCTATATGTGAAACAAACAAACGTCTTTCAATGCATTGTTACTCATGATCTCTGTTTGTATCCATTCATGTTGCAGCATAGTTACTTTATCCTATTGTTAGAACTTTATATTTCATTTTCATGTTTAGAGTACTTTGATTCTAGCTTTCAATACTTGCAAAATGGTTTGATCATGATTGTGATGGTGCATGTGTTGGAATTAGCCAAACTTGTCCGGCTCCTATTGAGACCGGGTGATTATTTACAACGTAAGGTAGTCTAGTTTGAGTCCTAGTTGAGTTAGGTTTGAAGTATGGCAGTTATTGCCGTACGTGAGGCCGACTAGTCTAGGAGTACTAGTTCGTGTCCGGTTTGGTGTCTTGTAATTTCTGTTATAAATATATGAGAAAAACCCAGGGAAGCTCACGGGCAGAGGGGGAAAAAGAGGAAACACAAATCTTTTGTCTGTGCGGTTGTTTCTCACGTCTAGTACATCGATCGGCCGGAAGAGCAAATAGAGATAGAGCTAGCTGCATACAGATCGTGCTAGGTTGTTTTACCTCTATAGCTAACAATTGGTATCAGAGCCGCTAGGTTCGACGTCGTCGGGTGAGCGTTGCGATTGCGTGGAGAAGCGACGACCAAGATCATGGCTGCGAGTGAAGGAATCACGTTTGGCCAGGTCCCGATGTTGACGAAGAGCAACTACTCGATTTGGGCGATCAAGATGAAGGCGTTTATGCGCGCGGCAAAAATCTGGGATGCGGTGGAGCCGGAGGATGTCAAGGGCACCACCGACGATACGATGGATCAAAAGGCATTATTGGCCATCTATCAAGGTATCCCAGAATATATGATTCAATTGATCGCTGAGAAGAAGACGTCCGCAGAAGCTTGGGAGACGATCAAGATCAATCGCCTGGGTGACGATCGCATCAAGGATGTGAGGGTGCAAACCCTCAAGTCCGAGTTCGATAGGCTCCAGATGAAGGACACAGAATCGGTTGATGACTTTGCTCTGAGGATGACGACGATCACCAATGAGATACGCTTGCTTGGAGAAAAATTCGAGGAGTCAAACTCCGTGAGGAAATTTCTTCAGGCTGTACCACCAAAGTTTCTCGAGATTTCATCCGCAATTGAGCAATTTGGCAATCTCAAGACGATGACCATGGAGGAGGTTACCGGAAGGTTGAAGGCTCATGAGGAAAAGTTACGTGGTTCTGCTGGTGAAAAAGATGATGATCAACTTCTCTTGACAAGATCGGAGTGGATAGCAAGGGAGCGTGAACGTCATGCTAAATCAAGGGTGCAGTGCTGGAATTGTCAAGAGTTTGGTCACATCAAACGGTATTGCACCAATCGGCGGAAAGAACCGAAGGAGAACGGGATACTCAACATGGCGTGTGCGGAGGATGGACCAGCATTGCTCTGATGGTGAAGTTGCGACGAAGTTAAAGGTCGTGTCTTAGTTTTCTTTAATGTTAGTAGAGTCTGTTTTTTTTTGTCAGTCTAGTCCAGGGCGTCTATGTGTCTCGCCGAGAGGATCAAGTTAGAGTGTGAAGGGGGCGGTAAACCAGTGAAGGGGAGTCTCTTTAATGAGGACCTGTCTCTACATGAGGCCGAAGTGGATGGTCTAGTCCACGCCAGGAGGTCGGCATGTATTGCGCTAGGGTGGACGGTGTGTTCCACGGGTGGTGCGATTCCACAAGGTTGCTAGCGTGGCTGGGTAGTCCAGATCATATTTGAGTTGGTCCGTGAAATTCGCCAAGTCAAAATTGGGGAGAGCCAATTAGATTTGTCGTGGTGCGAGTCCGAGAATAGACAAGTTTGGATTAGGGAGAGATTGTTGGAATTAGCCAAACTTGTCCGGTCCTATTGAGACCGGGTGATTATTTACAACATAAGGTAGTCTAGTTTGAGTCCTAGTTGAGTTAGGTTTGAAGTATGGCAGGTATTGCCGTACGTGAGGCCGACTAGTCTAGGAGTACTAGTTCGTGTCCGGTTTGGTGTCTTGTAATTTCTGTTATAAATATATGAGAAAAACCCAGGGAAGCTCACGGGCAGAGGGGGAAAAAGAGGAAACACAAATCTTTTGTCTGTGCGGTTGTTTCTCACGTCTAGTACATCGATCGGCCGGAAGAGCAAATAGAGATAGAGCTAGCTGCATACAGATCGTGCTAGGTTGTTTTACCTCTATAGCTAACAACATGTCTCCTCAAAAATTATTCTTTTTATCACTTACCTACTGGAGGACGAGCAGGAGTTAAGCTTGGGGATGCTTGATACGTCGTAAACGTATCTATAATTTTTGATGTTCCATGCTTATTTAGTATCCACTTTGCTATGCTTTGTCTATACTTTGAGGCATTTTTATTCATTTTCTGGGACTAACCTATTAACAAGATGTTGCAGTGCCAGTTGCCTGTTTTCTGATGTTTTTGGTTTTAGAAAAGCTAGTAAGAAAATATTCTCGGAATTGGACAGGACAAAAGCTAAAGTCAATATTTCACCGAGACAAACATAGAAACCGAAGGGCGACCGAAGGGGAGCCACAGGGTGGCCACCCCCCCATGCGCGGGCCCACCCTGGGCTGCACCTGGGCAGGGTGTGGGGCCCCTGGCCGCCCTCCCGCCTCGCCTCTTCGCCTATATAATCACCCCGATGCCTAAACCCTAAGTACCTGATCAGATCTCCACGAAATAGTCTGTAGTCGCCGCCACCATCGTCCCTAGATTGGGGGGGGTCTAAAGCTCTTCCCGGCACCCTGCCGGAGGGGAGAGATCATCCCGGAGGCCTTCTTCATCACCATGACAGCCTCCGGTATGATGCGTGAGTAGTTCCACCTTGAACTATGGGTCCATACAGTAGCTAGATGGTTGTTTCTCCTCCTTTGTGCTATCATGTTTAGATCTTGTGAGCTCCGTTCATGATCAAGATCATCTATTTGTAATCATGCATGCTGTGTTTGCGGGATCCGATGGATATTGAGATTACTATGTCAGATTAATTATTGATTCTATCACATCTCTTGATTATTGATTCTATCATGTTTGTGTTATTTGAGATCTTGCATGCTCTCCGTTTCTAGTAGCTATCTTGGCCAAGTAGATGCTAGTGACTCCAAGAGGAAGTATTTATGCTCGATAGTGGGTTCATGCCTCTATTGAATCTAGGTAAGTGACAGAAATCTCTAAGGTTGTAGATGTGCTCTTGGTACTAGGGAGAAAACAACAATCTCTTGTTCATGGAACAATTGTATTGTTTACTTTATACGCATTGCTTAAAGAAGTTATCTGTTGCTTGCAACTTAATACTGGAGGGGGTTCAGATGATAACCTGAAGGTGGATTACTAGTCATAGATGAAGTTGGATGGCGGTCTATGTATATTGTTGTAATGCCTAATCAAATCTCATATGATCATGAATGTCTAGTATTGCATTGTTATGCCTTGCTCAGTCCTGTCAATTGCCCTGCTCTAATTTGTTTACCCAGCATGTTTTGTTATTTGTCTTAAGGAGAACACCTCTAGTGAACTGTGGACCCTGGTACAATCTTTACCATTGATACATCATCCACTGTTATTGTTTACCTTCTGCAAGCAATTATTACCTTCCACATCATACATTTAATCTTATGTTTTCAACAAACCGGTGAGATTGATAACCTCATTGTACGTTGGGGTAAAGTTTTGAGTTTGTGGTGTGCAGGTTCCAAGTTATTAGCAACACCTTGGAGTCGTTTCCTTCCTCCTACTAGTTTGATAACCTTGGTTTCATAACTGAGGGAAGACTTACTGTTGTGCTCATCATACCTTCCTCTTGGGGTTTCCAACGAAGCTCTGCAGTGATCTGAGACGCATCATTATGCTTTAGACCTCTTAGGCCATTTGTTAAGTTTGCTATACTTAATAGCATAATTTTCCTTCCGTTGTTTGATGTTTGTGGACAGTGACCTCTTCTTGTAATAATTTGATTCTTCGCTTAATTATGAGCTTGCTGTAATAATTTTTATATAGTAGGGTCACTGTTGTGTTACCGATTCTCTTACTGGATATCCCCGAGCTCTAGGTTAGGCTTATGTCAGACGAAGGTCTGGGATCTGTCTAGCCCTGATCTCGGGGGTGTCACAACTACCTCCACCGCCTGAGGCCGATAGCCAACTGGATGTAGCAGCAAGGGCAAACCAGGCCCTCTCTGGCCCAGTCGAGCCCAAATGGACTCATGAATCCCCACCACCAAAATGCAGCAACAGTGTCACCATCACCGCCAACCCTAGCGCTAGTCCCTACTCCTCCGTACACCAACGGATCCGCCGCCACCGCGGATCCTCGCCGCCAAATAGCAGCGCCATCACCACCGTGGTCACTCGAGCCTACCGGGTCGCCGCCGGTCCGAGGAAAACCACGATCTTGCACCTGCGGGGCAACAACAATCTCCGAACCGAGACCAACAACATGGATGAGGGGGGGGGTACACAAACCAACACAAGGTCGGTGAGCAAGGCAATCACGACATCTCTGGATTGCTTGCAGGTTGGAAACCGTAGACAGCCTCAGATCTAGGCCCACCTGACCCGGATCTAGACCCCGGCCACACGGCCAGGGATGATGCTCAAAAGCCTCCCGACCAGAACTAGGATGTGGCGGCCAGAGCCCTCACTAGCCCAGATCTGGCTTACAAGGACTAGATCAGGCCCTCACCAGCCCATATCTAGCTCGTCACCCGGCCACTATAGTGCACACCGCCGCCTTTCGCCGCCGGCCGCCGCGTCAGGCCACCGCCGACAGGCCGAGCTCGTACACTTTCATCACACCAACACGCCGTCAGCCGGGCCACACGAGCCACCACTACTGTGCCGCCACCTCCACCTACGTTGCAGAGACGGCCGCCCGCAGTCCTTGCCGCTCCCGGCCCTCGTCGCCAACCAAGACGGGCGTGCACCGCCACCGCGTCGCCACGACAGGTCACAGCGCCCTGGAACGGCAACGCCGGCCCGCGTCAGCACCTGCCATGCGAGGGGGTGAGAGATCCCCGCGGCCGCCGGCGCCGGCCGGGCTTCGCCTGGGCGCTCCTTCTGGCGGCGGCGAGGAGGGAGAATGACGGGAGGAGGTACGGAGCGACGACGGCGATAGGGCTCCCGTCCGCTCGCGGGAGCGGGTGGGGAACCTTTTCTCTTCGACCTCTTGGTGATTCCAGATCTTCAAATGGGAGCCTTTTTTTCAATGTAATAATATAGCAGTACTCTCAAACAAGGTGTTCCCTACGTAGGTCTACCCTGCTAACCTTCTTACATTGAAAAAGTTTCAACTTGTCCATACGCCAGGCTGGGCTAAGGACACATGAATGACAAACCATGGTGCACTGTCTGAATGTCCGTAAGTATCGAGCTGTCAGTTTGGAGCTTATGGTTGCTCGAATGACAGTGTAAATCTCGTCACAGGGCACGGTGCAACATAGACAACCGACCATCCATCCGATGGATGTTGGTTGCTAGCTACAAGCCTAGAACATACTTGCCTGAGTTGCCACTTGTGATACCTAGGAGTACAGACAAGTAGACAGCATGACCATCAGCCCATGCACCACCTAAAATCTTTTTCTCCAGGCTACTTCTCCCATGCACCAGTGTCCAGTGGCATGCATGATTCAACTTAAGTCATGAATAAAGCAGATAATAACAAGAAGCTTCTTTATCTGTTCACTCGTTGGCATCCTTCGACATCTAGGTCCAGGATAATGATTTTCTGCTGGAATAGCTACTGATCAGTTGCTCACCGTAAAGTGCAATTTTTTTTAACAGAATAAAGTGAAAGTTGGGAGGTTCTTTGTTCCTAAAGGAATTGACCTGAGAAGAATTGTACTTCTAGTTGGGTTTTGTCGATGGAGTCGTCAGGAAACCTCGGATGCATGCGAATGCGTGGAAACTTGAGGCAACTCTATTTAAACTTGCCGGTGCCCCCTACATATACTAGGCTAGTTTTATGTAGTTCGCACATAGTGAAGTGCGTACTCATTTTGTGCAGTTTGCAAGCCAGCCTATGAATTTGAACTGGAGTAACACATATACGATACTATTTCCATTATGTAAAATAAGGCGCATAACTTTTTCAAAAATCAAACTATATAAACTATGACCACGTTTTTAGAAAAAAGGTACCAACATCTATCATGCCAAATCAATGTCATTAGATACAGCATGCCATACATTTTCATATTATATTTATATAGTACCATATTTATCGATAAAAAAATTATATCAGCTTGGTCAAATTTTACATTGTTTGACTTCATGAAAAAATCATATGTCTTCTTCTATGGAAGGGAGGTAGCCTAGTAATGACATAATGTATCTAACCCTAACCCCTCCCGACCCCGTGTGGCAGCGCCACCGGGGTGTAGCCGCCGGCCGCCCCGAACCACTCCGCCCCGCCCCGCGCCTCCCCCAACCCGCCGCCACCAGCTACGTCGCCAGGCAAAGCCTCGGCGACACGGCGGCGGAGGACGTTCCTCGCGTCTGAGATCTAGGACGGCGGCTCTGGCACCCCCACGCCCTCGTCAAGGACGGTGAAGGCGGACGATGGCGATCAGCGGCCTAGTCAATCGGCAGCGGGAGTTTGTCGGTATGGGCGGCGTTGTCCTCCCGGCCTCATCCTCCATATGGTGATGGAAGGAGCGAGAGTTGGCCTCGAGCCCAATCTCGGCTGTTTTCTGTCGGATCTATCGTCGCCGGCCACATGGTGGCTTCTGGGTTCGTCCGGCTTCACGAGGTTGAAGGAGATATGTCCTAAAGGCAAATAATAAAGTGTTTTTATTTGATGTATCTCTTGTATGTTCATAAGACATTTCTTATCATGCTATAATGTATTAATACGAAACATTAATATACATGTGGTATGTAAACAATCAGGTCTCTAGTTACCTCTAGTAAACTAGCTCATTGGGCAAGTGATGATCTTATGGTTTCAAGTGGTGATAGTGTCGATTTACAATGAGGTCATATTATTGGAGAATAATATGATAGACAAACACCCAAAGTTAATCACAATGAGATCTAGTTACGTAACGTTCATCATTGATGATACACAGAAACATCGTGGCATATATCCTTCGACTGTGAGATAATGCATAATCATTGTTTTAGAAGGAGACTTTGATGATATCAAGTATCAAGCCTTCAAAGGGTGATCATAAATGTATCATTGGGTTTCCGAAAAACGGGTTGAGTATTTTTTATCAAAACCATGATTTGCCAATCCAAGTAACAGATATATATACACGTGGCCAGTGACGTTGTATTAATGAAGCTTGCAAGCGCATGACTAGGTCATGGAATGCAACGGAACATGAACGAGTAAACAAGCTCATTGGAAATGAGATCGAACACAAGTATGGATATGCTTGAGATCAAATCCCGCATGACTTAGGTATCGTACGGCAAAGGAAATGTGACTACATAGTTAAGGTTCAAGCAATGTGATTCGTGAATGCACGGGTAATCATTATGGGCATCCAGGTCCTGCTGATGATCACTGAGGCAAGAGGGGTCTTGGTCATGTCCGGAGCATCTCTGAGCCAAAGGGTGGCACCAGGGGCGAAGCCAGGATTTGACATTGAGGGGGACGAAGATACCGATGACCATATATAAGATTTTTTTCTCATGAAGACATCAACTACCTATCATTTTGTGTTGAAAGAACTGTTTGGATAAAAAACATAACAGTATATCAAAGTATCGGCATAGAACTTATATTAATATGTAGCACTAAATCCTAGACAATACAAAACAAAAGATTAGTTAGCCTGATAATTCCATTGCAGCTGACCTTCCTATTATTATTTTCTAATTAGTATGCAATATAAGTTGTCGTCTTCACCGAGCAAACATCAAACAAAATACACATACTTTTTGTAAATTAATCAATTAGACTATAGGTTATGCAATCTATCGATAAAATACTAACGATTTGGTACCTTCAATCAGAGTAAGATTGGTTCCTATACTCGATGGCACAACATGCTTTTTGTTAGCGTTGCAGCATGATTAATAAAGGTAGAAACTGACAAACAACATGGCTGGCTAGCATGGTGCCACGGCCGTGGCATCGTGTGGCATCTGACTACTGAGTAGGAGCGAGCAATGGTAACAGACATCCAGTCAGTTGATCTAAACGATTGCATATGGTGCTAGCTATTAGGTCTAGTTACACAATCGAAGAATGTTGGGACATGTTACTACGGTTGATTAATAAAACGAATTCATGGGCTACATTTGGCTTTCGGTACATACAAGAATGACAAATCAATTAAATTTAGACTTAGTATTAATTAATCTTATGAGGCCATTAGTTTACTACTAAAATCTACACCTATGTATTGAGGGGGGGGGCGATGGTTAGGGGGGTCTAGCCCCTGCTAGCCCCCCCTTGGCTCCGCCCCTGGGTGGCACACATAAGGGTGATATGCTTTGGGATCGAACCGGCACCATATGAGAAATGAGAGAGAGAAACCGAAAAGGTTCCGGGTAACATCCGATGTTGATCGGAGGGGTCCAGAAGGTGTTCCGGAGTATGATATATAATAGTATATGTATTATATATATATTAATTGGTTGAATTAATATTAAAACATATTTTATTATTATGGGCAGCCATTTCTTATTGGGCCATTCCCGGATGGAAGGGCCCATAGGGCTAGGCGCCAAAGGAGAAGGGGAGCGAGGGCCCAGCCGGCCAACACCCTAGGGTTCCCCCTCCCGTGGGGAGCCTAGGGCTGGCGGCGGCTTGGGGGGGTCCCATCCCCCTTGTCCCTAGGGTTTGCCCTCCCCCAGCTCCTATAAATAGAGGATCCCCCTCCCCTCTATTTGCACAATAAGTTCTCTCCTCTATTCCTCTATTCCCTATAGCTCTCTCCACCTAGATTGGATCTAGCTCTCTGGGATTATATCTCCACCTCCGCACTACCGTCGTGCGCAGGACGGTCCGGCTTCCATCTTCTTCCGCTGCTCGGCTGGATCGAACCCCGGGATACATCCCTACATTGGATGTGTGTAGAGCTTCGAGGCATAACACTTGTGGCGCTTGTCTTCATTGCTATACGCCTTCCTTCATAAGGCGTGCCACGATATTCACGGGTATGAACTCCGTCCTCCCTTTCCGTTACTTATGTCTATATAAAATAGGTCTTGGTTGTCGTGTTCGTGTATCTAGATTTTTTTTGTTTCCTGCTGCGAACACCAATAGAGGTCACCTGGGGCTACGAGCCCGGGCATGGTGGTGGTTGCCTTCTCCCCCGTCGGAGTTAGTCGGCCGGTCAAATAAAGGTGGCTTTACCTAGGGTTCCTCTTGTGCGAAGATGATCACGTTCCTGATGCTGGTCCTTGATCTAGCCGGAGTAGGGAGTTTCGGATGGTTCCACCGACGAATGTACCAGCGCTCCTATGCCTATAGTTTGCTGAATCGGGTGGTATTCAGTTGTGCGCACCCATGTTTTATTCCGACCGTTTGGTTCAGGAGGGAGCGGCGCGAAGCTCTGTCCTTTGTTTTCACCAGGCGACTTTTGATCCATGGTGTAGTTAGAGGTGGAGAATATCATGAAGACCGGGTTGGAGGTCTATCTATAGAGGTTCGAGTCATCGCATTGTTGAGGGACTTGCTTGGTGTTCTGGGCTTCACAATAGGAGTATGTAAGTGGGAGTGGCAACATAGGTGAAGTTCAGAATCTTACCTTTCAGGATGAAAATCTAAGGTCTGGCCTTAGCTGGTTGTGCCTGGCAATGACCTATTGAAGGCATTGTTTTGAGAGTGGGGATTATCTTCAAAGTGAAAACCTAGATCTTTGATCGAGCGACGACGATGCTTGTGCATTGTTTCCTTCTTGGAGGCATCGCTTTTGAAGAGCTTGGAGTTCAGGTGGTGTACTGGTGGTGGTTGTATTGTTGCTTCTAGGACCGGAAAACTGTAGCGAGTTTTTTATTTTTTTATTTTTATTTTTATTTTTTTTGGCTCTGTGTATCCGTAATGTCAATAAGATATTGCATTGTTTGCAGAGACCGGGTGTAAGTGGTATCTCTTGATATTAATATATGCTCCTTTTAAAAAAACATATTTTGGTTCAGACATTTGCTTGTATAACCTCACTAAAGTTGGAGCCATTTTCATTATTACTATACCAGCTTGCCTAAGACTTGATCTTGGTACCAATTCATAACGATCAAAGTCGAAACGTGAGCCTATTAATGAAGCAAATTCAATAAAACATAAATGGTACCACGTAGAAGGGTTCATAAACTGGCGAGTCTTGACCAATTTGAAAAATCATTTGATGTGGTTGAAATAGTAATAGAATTGGAACTTGTATGTTCAAGTAAGGCAAACTCAATCAAATTCATAAGTGTCTCATTGTATATTCAGTGTATTGGTCATCCTTTTACCGTGCAATCATAAATGGGCTTAATTGGAAGAATGGAGGTCGTAGCATGTCTACCGGAAAAAGCCCATGGGCCGGAGAGAAGCAGCCCAAGATAAAACTGTAACTACCGGACAGTAGAAGTAGTCCCAATCGGCACTGTCATCTGTTCTTGTACTGCAAAACTGTTGGACTTACTGTTCCAGCTTAACTAGTTGTGTTTAGCTGCGAGTGTTCGGACACTTGTCCGTACATTCCAAATTATGTGGGCATGGTGTGGAGCATGGACCATGTGGAAAGTTTCAGATCGGATTTTTCAGACTTTGGAGGGGTCTCCTCCCCTGTCAATATGTCTGTATCAATTCATTTCATGACCCCATAATCCACCGGTGTTTTGTTCCTTTGCTCCTTTCTTGTTTCAGGGACCTGTCCTGTGTTGTCGGTGTCCCTGCATCCTAGCCCACGGACTCGAACAGTTGCGAGATCTGCCGAGCAGAAACCATGGATAAACCTTGAATCCAATGTTAGCTCAACGGTTAAACTTTACTGCGCATAACACTTGCAAGAGGATTGCCAGGTGAAAAGTACTACTATGCGCTTAAATCGCATCTTAAATAACTGAGGAACAATAATTGTATTTACCACTTGACGCAATTTGGCCATCAAGTGACAACCTATGCAGACAAATCTTGTTGTCCTGTTTTACAACTTACCAGAGACAAACAAATATCCTATATATAAAAAAAGGGCAGTAAGAAATAGTAGTACATGAAGCTAGAAATGGCGACCCAATTGCGAGATCATCTGACCTGAGCAACAAATTGCTCATCAGTTACGAGCATATAGATAAAACACTATAGTCTACTACTGCTATTGATCCTGGACCTTGGCAGTCCAATATGTCTTGGCAACAAGGAGGATCTTCTCCCTGACGAGCGGGCCGTCTTCGTGGTCGACGATCTGGCTGTCCCACCGCATCCCGTCGGCGACGCTCTTGATCTTCACCAGCATGTCCACGTCGTCCCTGATGATCACCGTGCCCTCCGGCCTCAGGATCCTGTCCATCTCCAGGAGGATGACGTCCATCTCACACCTTGCAAGAGTTACAGTTCGGTCAGAGAGGATGGAAATTGTCAGGCTACCTTTTTTCCTCTCGGAATTACAGGGCAGTTCTGTTGTGAATTATGTTTACCTGTTCTTGTACAGGGTGAAGACTGAATCCGCGTGGATGAGATCGTAGGTCCGAGGGTAAGTGGACGTGCCCTCGCACCTGCAGTAGTGAATTAATGCAAACCAGATCAGAAACCATGCCACCGACGCGCACCGCTGTGATCACTGTGACAGAACAGAAGGACCATGCAGTACTTGCAGTACTACGATGGCCGACGTGCCCTGTACGAGAGGACGAGTACCAACCAGTCCTGGTAGCTTCCGATGAGGCCGCGCTCGTAGATCACGCCGAGCGCGCTGGAGTTGCCCATGGTCGGGACCATGTTCATGACCCACAGAGGGTAGCTCGCACTCGCCAGCGCCGCCGCGAAACCGCCGAGGCGGGCGTCCATGTCCAGCACGTTCCGGTACCGTCCTTTCTGCTCGAACTGGTTGATCACCGCCCTGTAGTGGCGCACCCTCTTCTTCCACAGCTCCGTGTCCCGCAGGAACGTCTTGGCGGTGACGCCCTTCACGCCGCCCGTGGAGATCCTGGGCGGCACGGCGGTGAGCCTCTGCGGCCATTTCTTCACCGCGCCGCCGGCCACCTCGCTCGCGTCCGAGACCTCCGGGAGCGGCGTCACGCAGGCCTCCATCTTGTCGTACCTACGTGTCGTAATAAACCAATTATTATTACTACTACAAGAATGCATCATGCATGCTGATTCTACTACCATTGGTCAATGATGACTCGGGGAAGCGATAATAATTACCATGCCGCGTCGGGATTTTTACGGGAGCAGAAAGGCGGGGAGTTCTTGGCGGCCTTCCGGGAGGCCTTGCAGGCGACGTGGTTGGCGGGTTTCTGCCAGACGGCGATGTCGCCGGCCTCCTTGATCTTGGTCCAGCAAAGGCTCCGGGCGACCGCCTCGATGGCCTGCTGCTCGGCGTTCAGGTCCTCCTTGCTCCTCTCCCATCCTTTCCAGTACTTCTTCCAGTTGATCGGCGGCCCGGACAGGATCCAGTACCCTCCCGGGCGCAGGACACGGTCAACCTCCATCAGGTACATCCCATCTGCACGCACGTTCAGAGTGTATGCCTGAGCTGAGCGACGGACCAGAGAGTGAGAGGGAGGAATTACTGTGTTCGGATGGGCAATGAGGGTGTGTACCGTAGAGGTGCCAGGGGATGAGGCAGCGGGAGCAGTGCGCCATGTCGAAGGCGCGCGCCGGGTAGGTCAGGCGGTTGGACGCGAGCACGCCGATCATGGCAGGCACGCCGCGCTCCAGCGCGAACTGCACCTGCGCCTCGTGGGAGTCCCGTGGCGCGAAGGACATGGCCAGGATGTCGCGCGACAGCAGGTACGCGCCCCAGCTCGCCACCTGCATGCGGCCATCAGCCAATGCAACCGGAGAGAAAGAAGAGAGTGCTACCATGTGCCATTTCCATGCGGCTACGGTTGGCCCTACGGCCGAGAGTCAAAAGTAGAAGGTTCTGTCCTAGTACGAAATTACTTCAAGTCGAGTCTGTAGGAGTCTGCGTTTGGGGTTTCCGTAGAGTTCAGCTGTATTATTGACTCTACGGTGCACGTATAATACAGCAGGTATGTGCCTATGTGGGTCAGACGGTGCACGTGAAGGCAGTAGATATGATTGTTCAGGAAAAACTTTTAGCGTCACTCCAAGCTTGAATCTTGCGGTACCATGATTGCTGAATATGTGTATTCGTTGAAAAACACACGATTCTATTCTTTTGTCAACAACTCTGTAGCACCGACTGACAAGTGACAAGTCAAGTGACAAGATAACCTTACAGTTTACTTGATCTACTCCCTCTGTCCTAAAATAGATGTCTCAGATTTGCCAAAATTTGGATGAATCTAGACACTATTTAGTATATAGGTTCATCCAAATTTTGAAAAACTTGAGACATCTATTTTGGGACGGAGGGAGTAGTAAAATTCAGCTCTGTAGTAGTATGACAGAGCCACCTGTGACTGACAAGTTTAGTGACAAGCTGTTTCGTTTTCCATTTCAGGTCATAAAAGGCACTACTAACACGGCTTTTGAGCCTAATTCACAGGTTCAGGTGAAAATTTCACCTAGTATTCAATAAGATGCTAAGTGCTTAACCATGTCAAATAGTACGCACGGTACTGCTAAACAAGTCGGTCTGAATTGAAAATTGTGCTATCACTAGTAAAATCATCCCATATAATCTGCCGACATTCTGCAGTTTGTACTCAGTAGTGCTACTTTTGACCCCTGTCGACCAAGAGATATCCCCATTTCTCCCAAAGTAAAAAAAAATACTAGAATCGCACAAGTTACTCCAATGTGGCGCAATCCATTCTAATCTCAGTAAAGCAAAGCTGTAGTAGTAAGAAATTCAAGACTTACCCCGCAGCCGGTGTCGAGGGCGGTGCGGATGGACCCGTCGTGGAGCGGGATGAGCTTCCCAATGTCGTCGATGTACGCGTCGGCGCCGTGCGGGAACATGGTCCCGCCACCGGGAAAGCGGAGCTTGTCCCCGTCGACGCGGATCCAGTTCTGGACCGCCTTCTCGACGGTGAGCTCCTTGTGCGGCACGTTGGCGAACCACGCGACGTCGCGGCTGGCCGGCCACGGGAACGGGTTGCGGTACCCGGCCGGCGCCGGCACGAGGCACCTCAGCCGCTCGCGGCCCGACGGGCAGTGCCGCTCCCGGTACACCAGCCGGTCCCGCGGGTACCGCAGCGACCGCTTCACGTCCTCGCACGGCGTGTACTCCGAGTACTCGACTGGGCACGCCGGGTACCTCCGCGGCGCCGAGGAGGACGCGGAAGAGGCGGCCTTGGCCGCGGCGGCGTCGAACGCCGCCGCGTGGTGCGCGGAGAAGTCGAGGGACGGGGTGGACGGCGCGAGGGTGGTGGTGCAGGAGATTTGGGTGGCGACGGAGGCGAGGCGGGAGCTGGGGGAGGAAAAGGAGAAGCCGCCGTGTTGCCAGGCGCCCAGGAGGTAGGAGGCTGAGCAGAGGAGGGCGACGGCGGCGAGGGGTAGGAAGAAGGAGCGCCGGCCGGCGGAGTGGGGCGGCGGTATGTGCAGCTTCGTGGCCGAGCGGACCCCCATTGCCTTCGTCTTCCTGCTCCTGCCAACTCCCACACGGTGCCCGGAGGAGTGTGGTGCTGTGCTCACTGCTCAGTGTCACTCTGGCTCAGTCAGTGTGGGTCACTGAGCAATGGTAGCTTGCCGTTAGGTAGTGAGGCGGGGACACGGGTGTGAATGAATGGCGCGTTGGATTAACTCAATGGCATGTGTTTGATTAGGGACTGATTACGTTAGCAGCACAGTTCTTAGCCCTTGACCACGTCTCCTTTTTTTTTCACAGCTCTCTATGTACACCAAGTCCAGCGTGTGTGTAACTATGAAGGCGCGTTCCATCCAATTTTCATTTTGTACTTTTCTGAAGAATGTTTAGCCCGTGAAGCCACTGGATCTCGATGCTCATGTCACTCGCTTGCTGCACGCCATCATGATATTTTGTTATTATTATTTGCCCTCTCTTTCCCCAAGTATGGTAGCCATGAATCGGCCCCATAGCCACCGCCTGTGCAACTCTCTTTGGCGCTGTCTTCCCTGCGACACCCCTCTCTCCCGGCAGTGTGCATGACTACGGCCACACATGTCCGCAACTAGCCCCTACCGGCACTTGCCGCCACCTTGGGCATCGGTCGACGCCCCATGTCATGGCTAGGGAGGCGCTGGCCCCTCACTCCTAGCAACACATGTGCGCCTCCTCGATCCATACATCTCGACCACATCCTCCATCTCTTGGAGCTCATCGTCGTGAAGGTCATGAGGCACTAGGCCCTCGGTAACCGGGATCAATCCTATGTTACCGCTAGGGGCCCCGCAAGGGAGCGGATCGTGCTTCCTGGAGGGATGACCGAGATTGTCACCGCCACGCACATCGCCCCTCTCCGCACCAGGAGGGGAATGTTGCGTCTACATTTGCGACAATGAAAAAGATAGAGAACAAGCCTATGTGATAGCCATGAATCAACCGCATAGCCGCCACCGGCTCAACATAGGGAGCCATCTCCTCGGCGTTGTCACGCTTCCCCGCAACACTCCTCTCTCCTGGCAGTGCGCATGACTGTGGCTGCAGCGGCCCGCATCCAGCCCCCCGGCTCCTACCGCCACCATGTGCGTCGGTCGCCGCCCTAGGCCCTAACTATGGAGCCGCGGGAGGGGGGCTCCGGTTCGCCCCCTTGCTCCCAGTGACACACTGGCTCCTCCTCGAGGCACAAATCCCCGCCTTGTCCTCCATCTCTACGAGATCACTGACATGAAGGCCCCATATGAGGCAGTAGGCCCTTAGTAACCAGGGCCAGTCCTTTGTTATATCTAGGAGCCCTACAGGGAGAGTGTATGGTGCGTCTTGGCGGCATGCCCAAGACCGTGACCGCTACCCGCTGTGCACGTTTCTGTGCCTAGAGGGGAATGTTGTGTCCACATATGCGATAAATAAAAAGAAAACGAACAAGAAAATGAAGAAGAAGCCCAATGTGTCGATGGGTGCTGGTTGTGCCGCTGGCCTTGCTCCACTTGCCGACTCAGGGGTTCCCTAGACGATATTTCGTCCATGACCTTGACTCGGGAAGAGTCGATTGAGATGGCTCGTGCTCGGGCTGTCTTAGGGCCACCCCAGACTAGGGTTATCGGCGCGACAACGAGAGCATGGAAGTGGTCGGTACTTTGTTCTTCATTGACATGTGTGGTGTCAATATGACGGTCTCAAAGGCCCTTGCGATGGTTATGGTGATGCAAACACATGAGCCACCACTAACAATCGAGATTACAAAGGAACTCGTCCACGACGAGTTGTGTGAGGTCCTGCCAAGGTACAAGTGGTTGGTACGGAGAGTCTCGTCCACTAAGTTTGCGGTGGCGTTCCCCTCTATGGTGACCCTCCATGTGTGTGTTCATGTGGTAGCATGTTCACCCTACTTATTCACCTGATTCAGGTCTCCATCAAGCCTTCGACGTATCAACTAAAGTCGACTCACTTCGTATTCACTGTGTGGGTTCGCCTTCTCGGGGTTCCGGTCTTATGGACATGGCCAAGACTGCGGGGATTGTTGACCACATCTCTCTAAGACCTTCGTCAAGTTCCTTGAGGTGTACGAGCGCAGAGCACTCCTCGCTGCTCATGGTGTCTTCTGGCTGAGGATTATGTGCCCGAACCCAGACGTGTTCCCATCACCTTGCCACACTTCTACTTGGACATAGTAGGGAAGGATCTTTTCGTCGAGCTGGACAAGGAACTTGACATCCCACGGTCCGCCTCCGCATGCCTCTTCGATGGAGGCATGAGGGATAGCAGGCGTGCTTCTATAGAGGAGTCCTCGTAGGACAAGACATCTGATGAGGACAAGTACCTGCCCCCAGCTGAGCCCGCACCACCACTGCCCCAGTCAACTCAGGCTCCAAGCGGGGGATCTGCCAACACCATGTCGTCGACCTAAACAGCCCTGTTGGGGCCCTTCTTCCTAGATAGGAGGCTGCTCTCTCGAGGTACCCCCTCCCCCCGTCGACCTCCCTCTCTATTCTCGTCCTGACTCCTATGTGCCCCTCGACTTCTCCATTTCTTAGCATGGAACCAACAACTTAGGAGAGGGCACCATGGTCCTCGGACATAAGGGCACGGACTATGTGATGAGGGGTCACCAGCCCACTTCCTAGCCGCCCTCGTTAGAGGAGGACTCCGAGACTGTGGGGATGGAGGTGTTCTCCATGTCGTCTCCACAGTCTCCGAGTGTGGTCTGCTACTCCCTCGCACCAAACACCTCGGACCTATGTGTCTTTGAGCCAGCCATAGTCACCATCAGATCATCTTCATCATCATCACCCGTGACTTCACCGACAATGCCGCCATCGACTCTAGTCTATGTGTCATCCATGCCATGGCGCATATGGTGCACCGTCAGTATGATGAACCGATCATGTGCCTGTTTATGCCAAGCATGTCCCCGAGCATGCGCCTACCACTTATCGAGCTACGGCTGCCACTTTGTCGCCCCTTCAGGCTGCAGCGCCGTTGCCTTGGTCCTTGCCTAATGGCTGCCAACACGCCTCACAAGCGTGTACGTGCTAGTGGCCTCTAGACGCTACATTGTCTCGTGCCATTGGGTCATAGCATCGCTCCATGCAGTCTACATTATCGTCCCAGTGCACCGATGCCCCAAGCTATCTCCACGCCACCTCCCACAGTGTGAGTCGCCTACGTCTGCGCATGGTCTTTGTCACGCCGGATTCTTCTTCGCCCACTGATGACTCCAAAATTTGAGCATTTTTACTTATCATTTTTTGCATTAGTAGCATAGGGTTTTCAGTATTTTACCGCGTTCGCGCGCACCTTTCTGTCCTTGTTTCAACATGATCCCAATTTACTAAGTATGTAATGAATATATCAATCGAGACTATCATATTACACAGTAATATGGTTTTTTAAGTGATAAAAGTCATTTTATTGATTTACCTTCGCACCTATAAGAATTTCCCACGCCTAGGAGACTCCAGCCGGCGTAATGACCAGTGGTACGGGCGGATCCCTCCTATACCGCGCGCTCGTACGACCGTACATCGGGACCTCCACGTCAAATACTTTCTCCTTGCGAAAACAGATCACGGATCTGACATTGACAGAAACCTCTAGCCACGAAAAACCACACCAGAAAGGGATGTGAAGAAAGAACTTGGAGAAGATCAAATCCTCGCTTCTGCACGGATCATTGGAAGATAACGCATCATCTCTACATCATCAACCGCTGCATCTCCATCATCATATCTACCCCCATCTTCTACTAATTAGATCTTGTTATAATTCCAAATTCAATTGTGGTTTGCACTAAATTTGTTTAATTACCTTTATTCATCCATTTGATTATGATGATATTGTTGATTGCTTCCATGTGTGAATAGTTCCCTTCGTTCTTAGAGATATGGAGAAATTCTAGCATTATTATGAAATAAAATAAAGATGATCTATTACTTGTGTAGAGGATTTATTGATCTATGATGTTTGTTTGATCTCTCCCTTTAGATGGTATGTGTAGTCGACCACATATCATTTTCCTTCGGGTCTAAAGTAAGAGGGTGAAACCCTTTAGACGTGTTTGTATGTTTGTGCTGGTTGCTACTGTGACTATAAGCACTGCTATCACCCAACACGGTCGAAGGGAGAACAAAGGGAGATTTGCTAAGCTAATTACGATATCCACGGGGAAACCCTTAATTGCGGTGGTCTACATGGTGATTGCTTCTAGGCATCGCAGTGGTGATTGCTTCTAGGCATCGCGCTACAGCATGCACACAGCCCAACAACTCCGACGTCGTTCAACAACAAGAACGTTAGTGCAGCTGTACCGACTTACCAAGCAAGGGATGCATCCATCGCGGACTCGCCACACTCGCGCACTCGCTGTCGCAGACTTGCCATGCTAACGTTGTACCTTTTTCTCCTTCTCAGCAAAATTGTCCGGTGTCTTTCTCGCCACTCGCCGTGCTCGGGGACTCAGTGCGCTCTAGACAACGGCACTCGTCGCTCTCAGGGACTCGACGCGCTCCAGACAACGGCACGAGCCAGTCACCCGACCTCGCTACTCGCCGCGCTCGGGGACTCGCCACTCGCCGGTCGCCCGACCTCGCCACTCGCCGCTCTCGGGGACTCGACACTCGCCGGTCGCTCGACCTCGCCACTCGCTATGTTCGGCAGCAACCACTAATATTTTAAGAATATGCATCTCTAAGAGATCCTCAAGTCGCCTCTATAATCCAACTCGAGCCTCAGGGACTACTCCTAGGCATAATGTGTGTACGTGTGGTTCCACGACCGTGCCATGCCACACTCGAGGACTCGCCACCATGGACTCACCACCGCGTACTCAACACTCTCGGGGATTCGTCACCGTGGACTCGCCCTCGCATACTCCACACGCTCGGGGACTCGCCACCGCGGACTCGCCCTCGCGTACTTGACACGCTCGGGGGCTCGCCACCGTGGACTCGCCCTCACATACTCGACACGCTCGGGGACTCGCCACTGCAGACTTACCCTCGCGTACTCGACACGCTCGGGGACTCACCACGGCGGACTCGCCCTCGCGGTCTCGCCCTCGCGTACTCGACACGCTCCGGGACTCGCCACCGCGGACTCGCCCTCGCATACTCGACACGCTCGAGGACTTGCCACCGCGGACTCGCCCTTGCGTACTCGACACGCTCGGGGACTCGCCATCGTGGACTCGTCCTTGCATACTCCACACGCTCGGGGACTCGCCACCGCGGACTCGCCCTCGCGTACTCAACACTCTCGGGGACTCGCCCAACGCGTCGACTCGCCTTGGCGAATGGATTACTTCATGAGATATTTCTCTGTTTCAGGAGCTTGCCAACGACTCACCATCGACTCCACCCTGGAATCACCTACGCCGATTCATCGTCTTGAAGTCATCGCCGAGTCCCTGACGCACTCGGGTACTACTGATGGGGAATACCAATCGGGGTATACCCATGAAGCATAATCGCCAGCTGGGTTGAGCCGAATGAAGCATAGCCCAGGGCGGATCGACTCTCCAAGTACGGCGACTGGCATATACTGGACCCAGGCGACTCAACGACTGGAGGCCCAAGATAGCGACTCCAATAGAAAGCCCAACAAAGTACTTGTAAACCCTAACTAGCTGCATATATAAAGCCACCAAGGGCACCCCAAGGGGTACGTCTCATTAGATCTAGTCTCCCTCCGCCTACGGCGGCTCACTTGTAAACCAATCTATGATCATATATTGGATTGACAACAGGACGTAGTGATCCTCCACCGAGGGGACGTGAACCTGGGTACATCGTGTGCCAATCTCGCTCCCAGATTCTCCTACGTCGTCTTGCTCGCTCTACGTAAGCTACCCCCAGTAGTATATGCCGTGCCAATACCACGACAATTTAGAGATGACCTCATTCTTGGCTCAACAAAGTGACTGCCTACGAGTCTTGGTGAACATCTTATTATGAAACTCTGTCCACACATATCATGACACAAGAAATAGGTCATCCTAATTATGATTATTTACAACATGCTAGAGGTGTATCCTACATCCTCGAGAACGTCTTAGACATATTGAGTTCGACCTCCATTTCAAAACACTCTTTTTACTTGCTTTATTTTTTACTCGTTTTATTTACTTTCTTGCACTTAAACTAAAAACCTTCCAAACACCCGTTTACTTGAAATCAAAGACATCTTATAAGTATACTTTGGTAGATAGTGATGAGGGGTATAAAGACCTCAACCAAATAGCTCTATGTGGGTTTTATACTCTTATTTCGAAACTAGCTGCAATTGATTTGTGCACTTGTAATTATCAAGATATTTTATGGCGTCGTTGCTGGGGAGCTAAGCTCTTTTGGTCTTTGTTCTTAGTTTCTATTAATTGGTTTACTAAAATTGTTTACTAGTTTCACGTAAACACCATGGCTACACTCAGACTAATGAATCAGCTCGATGCAGCTGAACACCTCGGTAAATTTAATCAAGGACTTGTCAAGGAATTCCTGAGTGGGGCTGACCCGGAGTACGAGGTTAACCCCTCGTTTTATTGCTATGTTTAAAGAAAAAACATTTGCAGCAGATGATCCAGATGAGGATCCTTACAATCATTTAATGCATTTTACCAAGTTATGTTGGACGCTTAAATTGAGAGGCTATTTCGATGAATTGAAACTTAAATTGTTTATATAATCTCTAACCAAAATTGTTTTAGCTTGGTATAGAATTTGACCTGCAAAGAAAATTGATACCTGGGAAAAGCTCAAGGCGGAATTTGTATTCCGATTCTTCCCACAAGGTAAAGACTTCTAAAGTGAGAAGGGAAATTACAAATTTCAAGAACCACCCAGGTGAAGGCTTGGTAAGGGCCTTCAAAAGTTACAATTATATTCTTAACAAATGTCCCCATTATGATTTACCTGAATGGTATGCTTTACACAAATTTTATGGGGGACTTAATCAAGAAATTAAACATCATCTAGATTTAAATTCTGGAGGCTCTTTTATGGAACTAACTATGAATAAAGCTTGGGAACTCCTAGAACGCATTCGCCGCAATAGAGAAACAAGGGGATTTGATTTAGGTGGAAAAGGAGGAGTAGAAATTGAATATGATTGTCTCAATGCTTATAAATAATCCAGTAAGATAAAATAAACTGCTAATGACCTTCAACTTGATGATGATATTATTGTGAAAATCCTTCAATTGTTTACAGAACACATTGAAACTCCCAAGAAAGACTGGCTCCATTATACTTCTAAACTAGTCAAACATGTTAATGTAATAACTACAGATCACAAAGAGCCATCGGGGAAGGTCCATCAGTATGTTGAACCCCTTCCTTTTTAAAGTACTGCGAGAAAACATATGATGGCCCAACAACTCGAGGACCAACTTGAGGAAGAAAGAATGTTCCTCAAAATGGTAGAAGAAGAGACACAAGCAAGAAAATCAAATGAGGAAAGCAAGGAGGAGACCGGGGGACCAACGAAAGAAGATATCTTAACTATGTTTGCACATTGCAATGTAATAGAGCTAGATACCGAAGCTTCGCAATTTGTTGAAGGGAAGGTACAAGCTCAAAAAGTTGGTAAACCTATTCTCCCTTGTACTTTTGGTGGATCTTCTTATTATGGTCTTTGCGATATAGGAACAGTAGTTAATGTAATCCCTCTTAAATTTTTATTTGAAAATCCTAAAATAATTAGCCCTAGCCGAATTAGAAGTTACCGATATGACAATAATGCTTGTTGATAAAACACTCAAAGTTCCTATGGGGGTGATTAGAGATGTTCCAATTTGTATTGGACCCTACAAGTATCCTATTGATTTTGTACTCTTTGACATGCCTAGTGATGTTTATTGTCCATTTATTTTTGGAAAACTTTCTTAAACACTACAGGAGCAAAAATTGATTGCAAGAAAGAGACGGTATCCCTCAAGTTCGGTGAAGAGAAAATGGAATTTCACTTCTTAAAATTCCAACATAAACCTTATATTCATGATTTGGACGAATATGAATTTGGGCAAGAGGAAGAAGGTAATATGATTAATATTGCCTCGGTAGTCATTGAAACTCCCGATGATGATTTGGTTAGGAGTTTAGTTACTAACTATGATATGCCTCAAGATATGGATAAAATTGAAATAGATGATTATCTTGACTCTACACCTGTGGTGGATTCCGAGATAAATCAAAATTATGAAGAATCTATAAGAAAAGAAGACGAGGCACCTCCACCTCCTACACTTAAAACCTTACCCAAGGGATTAAAATATAGGTTTCTTGATGGCAATAATTTTCTTGTTATTATAAGTTCTAACCTTTCAGAAATAGAAGAGGAAAACTTGATGATGGTTGTCAGAATGCATCGGAATGCTTTTGGGTATTTGATGAGTGACTTGAAGGGGATTAGTCCCTCGATAACCACTCATAGGATATTTATGGAAGAAGGAGCTTAAGCCATTGTAGATTTTCAGAGACGATTGAACCACACCTGAAAGAAGAGGTGAGAAAGGAGGTAATTCGCTTATTAGATGCATAAATTATCTTTCATGTTGAGGAGAGTGAGTTCCTAAGAAAGGTGGATTTACCGTTGTTCAAAACAAAGGCAATGAACTGGTACCAACTAGAATTGTAATTGGTCATAGGATATGCATTGATTATAGAAAACTTAATAAGGAAACAAGAAAGGATAATTACCCTTTACCATTTATAGATCAAAGTTTAGAAAGGCTTGCTATGCATTCCCATTTTTGTCATATATACGGTTACTCTGGATTTTCCCAAATTAATGTCCACCCTGATGATCAACTTAAAACAACCTTCACTTGTACTTACGGTTTATATGCTTATCGACGTATGTCTTCCCCAGCTACCTTCCAAAGATGCATACTACTATATTTGTTGATTATGTTGAAAGTATTATGGAAGTCTTCATGGACGATTTTTCTGTCTATGTAACTTCACTCAATAATTGTCTTCATAACCTTCATAAAGTCTTACAGAGATGTGAGGATACTAACTTAGTATTGAATTGGGAAAAATGTCACTTCATGGTTCAAGAAGGTATAGTGCTTGGTCACAAAATCTCAGGTAGAGGTATAGAAGTTGATAAAGCGAAAATCGAAGTAATAGAAAGGCTTCTTCCTCCTTGAGACATAAAATTTATTAGGAGTTTCTTAGACCATGTTGGGTTTTATAGAAGATTCATTAAGAATTTCTCTAGAACTTCTAGACCTCTAACTAACCTTCTATAGAAGGACTTTTTTTTAATTTTGATGAAATTTGTCTTACTTATTTCAACATTCTAAAGCAAACTCTTCTTGAAGCTCCAATTATAAAACTCCATAATTGGAAGAAACTCTTTGAACTTTTCTGTGAGGCTAGCCATAAAGTTATTGGAGAAATTCTTTGCTAGTATGATGGTGATGAACTTAATATCATTCATTATGTTAGTCGTACCTTGAACGGTGCCCAAAAGAATTACCCCATGGCAAAAAGGAATTATTTGCAGTGGTTTTCTCATGTGATAAGTTTAGATCTTATATTATTGACTCAAAAGTAAGGGTGCATATGAATCGTGCTGGTTTAGAAGAAATTCTTGAAAAACCCGATGTTAAGCCAAGGATGATTCGTTGAACTCTATTTATGCAAGAAGTTAACTTGCTGATCCTTCAAAGAAAAGAAGAACTAGAGGACATATCCATGGGTATTGAGGAGATCCAACCATCCAAGGAAGTGTCATCCATATGCATACCATCTAGTACCTTGATTTCTAAAATAAAATTTTCAGTTTTCATTTGCAATGGTATTAGCAATTTGCTACTACCAACCTTGTTTAAAGGGAAAAAGAAAAAGTTAGTTCAGAAATCAAAGAAATAAGGAGGTACTCGAATAAACTCATTTTCTTTGGATGAACAATATGGTTGAAATATCATTTTATTTTTTTCTTGGATATCGTTTTGCTTTTTATTTCTTGCATTTTTTTATTCTTTGATTTTTTTCTAAAGCTACTGCTAGTTATGCGAAGCTGGTACGGACGGACGGTATAGCCGGACTTGCCCATACAAGTGATCGTTAAACAGCCAGTAAACCTGGTGTTTTCGCAAACTGTAATAATCATGGTGTTTTCGCGAACGGTTCGGTACGACCGTGCCGTACGGGCGTATCGGCCCATATGGCAGGTCGTTACATTTGCTTTGTTGTCTTGTTCTTTTAGTTTTTGTTGATTGCATTAAAAAAACAAGGCCATAACCGAGCGAGTACAACCGAGCCGTACGAGCAGGACCCGCCTTTACTGACTAGGTAGGTTGACTTCGTACCGACTTCGTGAAGATGGATTTATGACATCTTTATCTCTTATTTTCTTCCTTATTTGTTGGGATTCTTTTCTTTGCTGACCCTTTTTCTTCTAGTACGACTTTTTACCTGTTCCAAACCCTTCTTAAACCTCCAAGAAGACCCTTTTTCATCTCTTATCAAACCAGATCTTCCTCGCATCTGCACTTCTTCCTCAATAACTCCGAACGACATGTATCATCCATGGAGCTTCCTTTGAGCCAATGAGGGCCATGAAGGTTTTTCCGTGAAGGCCATGCATGAATCTAAAGGAATAAAAGATAAGGAAGTCATAGGAAACCAGCATGACATTGAGGATGGATTCAAACTGGTGGTGACTATGAAGGATGGGCGGAAGACACTTGATCTTCTGGTTGGACAAGAAGATGACTTCGAGAAGATCCAACTCAGCATAAAGGGAGAAGGAAAATCATATCTAGAGAAGCTTAAACATCAAGGAGAGGAAATTTAGGCTTCTTTAAACAAGCTTGACCATCACATCAACAAAATTGAGGTAAAGTATCTAGCATCTTCTAAAGATGTTGAGTTACTGCGTCGTTATCTGGGTCAGTTGGATACCAAGATAATGAGAGGACTAGAAGCCAACCTCGACATCAGCCTCCGATCTATTGAAGCACAAAAGAAAACTATAGATATGTATAAGGTAATGGTGGCTCAGTTGGAGAAAATCAACGAGCAACGTAAGATTCACATAAAGATCTTTGAAACTACAATCAAGACACTTCGCGTCGGTTCTCGCTCCAAAAATGCCTCTTCGCCTTGAAAAGTGCCACTGTATTGAATAATCGCAAGGGATTATTTGATCCCGTCGGCTTAATCCCAAGCTTGAGGGAGATCTATAACACATTGTAATCTATCTTACAGTTTTAGCATGTTTACTTTACTACACGAATGTTAGGTTTTTATTCAAGAGCTTTTGCATTAGTTGCATTAACTTCGATTCCCCTTGTTCGAGAGAAGAAATATCCGTTGTGTTTTGAGACTTTATGATATTTGAAGTTATCATTTTTATTCATGATTATTTTATTAGATGATTGAAATAGGTTGAGTGTTATGATACTTGTACAACTATTATGATTTTAGGGACTTAAACACCAATAAATTGTTGATTAAATTATGAGAGGTAAAATCTTGTTTACATATTATATTCACAAGTTTGGATTATAAAAGCCATAGTAGTGAGCATGATCACATAATTGTGCTAAAAAGGAGAAAAAAGGGAAGAAGGAAGAGAAGAAAGAGATAAAAGATTCGCTATCAAGTAAAATCTCAAAATCAAAAGAAAGAGTACAAGATTATAAAAAAAAAAGAGAAAAGGAGATGAACATGAATCTTCATTACTAAATTAAGTGCTCAACCGTTTTTAACCTTATGATTTTATAATATGCTCAATCACTAATAGCTTATTATAATAGCATTAATACAAAAAGGTGTGCAATCATCTAAGTCATGTGATGTGTAAAGGTGCGATAAATCTCCCGATGTAACTCTACATCTGATAGTGTACTCCTGTTTCAATTTTTGCCTTATTTATTGTAACAAATCATGCCTCATAAACATGATGATATTGTTCATAAGCCACTATCTTGCTCGGGGACGAACAAGAGTCTATCTTGGGTGAGTTTATGAGTCCAAAATTTGAGCATTTTTACTTATTGTTTTTGCATTAGTAGCATAGGGTTTTTAGTATTTTACCGTGTTCGTGCGCACCTTTCTGTCCTTGTTTCATCAGGATCCCAATTTACTAAGTCTGTAATGAACATATCAATTGAGACTATCATATTTCATAGTACTATGGTATTTTTAAGTGATAAAAGTCATTTTATTGATTTACCTTCGCACCTGGAAGAATTACCCACGCCCAGGAGGCTCCGTACGGCGTAACGACCAGTGGTACGAGTGGAGCCCGTATGTACCGCACGCCCGTACTAACCTGCATCAAGACCGCCTCGTCAAATACTTCCTCCTTGCGAAAACAGATCACATATCTGACATTCACAGAAACCTCCAGCCACAAAAAACCACACTAGAAAGGGATCTAATGGAGAAACTTGGAGAAGGGAAAATCCTTGCAGCTGCACGGATCATTGGAGGACAACGCATCATCCCCTACATCATCAACCGCCGCATCTCCATCGCCATCTCTACCCCCATCTTCTATTCATTAGACCTTGTTGTAATTCCAGATTCAATTGTGGTTTGCACTAGATTCGTTCCATTACCTTTATCCATCCATTTGATTATAATAATGTTGTTGATTGCTTCCATGTGTGAGCAGTTCCCTTCGTTCTTTGAGAGATGGAGAAACCCTAGCGTTATTATGAAATAAAATAAAGATGATATATTACTTGTGTAGAGGATCCATCGATCTATGATGTGTGTTTGATCTCTCCCTTTAGATGGTATGTGTAGTCAGCCACATATCATTTGCCTTCGGGTCTAAAGTAACATGGTGAAACCCTTTGGACGTGTTTGGATGTTTGTGCCAGTTGCTACTATGACTATAAGTAGCGCTATCACCCAACATGGTCCAAGGGGGAACAAAGGGAGATTCACTAAGGTAATTACGATATCCATGGGGAAATCCTTAATTATGGTGGTATGCATGGTGATTGCTTCCAGGCATCGCCGTGGTTATTAAGAGATGAGCTCATTCTTGGCTCAACAAAGTGTCTGCCTACGAGCCTTGGTGAACATCTTATTACGAAACTCTCTCCACACATATCATGACACAAGAAATAGGTCATTCTAATTATGATTAATTACAACATGCTAGAGGTGTATCCTACATCGCCGAGAACGTCTTAGACCTAATGAGTTCGACTTCCATTCCAAAACACTCTTTTTACTTGCTTTGTTTTTACTCGTTTTATTTACTTTCCCGCACTTAAACTAAAAACCTTCCAAACACCTGTTTACTTGAAATCAAAGGCAACTTATAAGTATCATTTGGTATATAGTGACGGGGGGCATAAAGACCTCAACCAAATATCTCTCTGTGGGTTCGATGCTCTTATTTCAAAACTAGCTACAATTGATCTGTGCACTTGCAGCCGTAACCTACATCGAGTACCGCCATTGCGCCTCTCTAGGCGTCCAACATGACCACTCCGGGTCGCTGCCTTCTATATCTTCATCCACAATGACCTTATCGCCATTGTCATATCATCCCCTACGATACTTGCGCACATGTTCATGATGGACCCGCCCTCTCATGCCCGGTACTAGCAACATTGATACGTGACTTCGTCCCCGACGCGTTCTCGAGTCTGGCAAACTTGGATTGTCGCCCCTTTGTAACATCCCAAAAATATTGAACAAGGTTATTAAATTCCAATCACCAAAATTAGGGTTAACAAATACTTTGGTTAATAAAAATCATATGAATGCATGTGTGTATGTGATGATTGTATGAATGCTTGAATGGACTTATGTGATTGTTGTGTTTAGCAAGGATTGGTTTAAAGATGAAAACAACATCATCTAAATCAAATCCAAGTAGAAACAAATCAAAGGAAATTCAAAAACAAACCAAATAAAGCAAATAGTCATTTTTGCCAATCTTGCTCACTAGGCCACTTTGAGTGTTTCTAGTCCAAGATTTCAAACAGAAACAATTCTATTTCTTTTCACCCGTTGCTATACCAAGTAAAAGTGAACCAAATCCCACCTTTCAAACTTACAGAAGTATTTGACAACTTGATTCAAATGACAATTTAAAATTGAATCTAGTTCATATGTGAAGATCACCAATTCTCAAAAACCAACCAAACCAGTTCACCTTGACCTTTACAACTATCCAGAGACTACCTAGTATGTAACTAGTACACCCGCCAAGTTTGAACCAAAAATTCAAATTCAAATCTCTTTCGACCATTTCATCAAACACCTTGCAAACAGGAAACAAACAAACACAAAACACTATAGTGAGTAGTGATTTGGCCAACCTTGTTCCCTCTCTAGCTCACATCATGCTATTAGTAGATCATCTAGCTTAGTTAACAAGATTTAGCTCACTGTGAGCTTGCCACTACCATCAATGGTGAGCATGCCGAGCCTCACCTTGTCACCCCATTGCCGACAGCAAGCTAGGAGAAGCTCTATCCTCGCCAACCTTGTCTGGGACATTGACCACCGTCCACCGCCACCCCCTGCCCAACGCCAACGCTCAGCCAACCCCTGGACCAATCTAGAACTGTCGCGCCCTATGCCTCTGTGCCATGCCGAGAGCGCGCCAGAGCGCCGCACTCGACGCGCGACCATAGACCGCGCGCCACCCTCACCGCTTGCGTGCGTGATCACCACCACCCCAGCAACCCCGCAGACACGCTCTTTCGTCGCCGCGCGACCAGGAGAGCCCGTGTGCCATTAAACTTTCCGTCGGACACGCCCAGAGTACCGCAGTGTTCCGACGGTGTCGCACCGCCCCACGCCTCGTGACCATGCCGTTGAGATTCGCCAGGGAGCACAACACCGCCCCCTACCGTCGCGCATGCCATTAGCCCACTGTGATGATGACCACGACGAGCTCCACCCGCGTCCTTCGGTCCCCTCTTGGCACTATAAATAGAGGCCACCCCCGTTCGATTTCTTCACACCAACACACTCCCCTCTCTCTCAGAACCACCTCACCTCACCCCCGGACCAAGGCGAGTAGCGCATCGCCAGAATTTCACTAGAGTCCGTTGCTGCAGAGGAGGAGAGGCGTCGTTGATTGGAGCTGCCCCAGGAGAAGCCACTGGTACCAGGAGGTTCGCCGTCATCCACTTCGTCGTTCACCCCCATCGCCGACCCTCGCCTGATCCCCGGTGAACCCCCGTAGACCCCACTGGCCACGCTAGGGTTCTATCTCGCCGGTGTTGCCCGATGGAGACGATAAGTCACAGTCGTTCGATTAGAAGTGAATCGTGTGATTTAGATTGCCCCGTACCCCTTCGAACCCTCTGTCTCGCTGACTGGTGGGGAAATCCACTTAAACCCACCCGCGCGCGCTGTGCGCCGTGGGCCGGCCTAGTTACACTTTCGCGCAACCTAGTAGTTTGAATTTAGTTTTTTTCATTTAATTTCAAACTTAGTTATGTACCTAGATTCAAAAATCAACCCAGGTCGATTCACTGGACCAAATTGCATGAAACCAATTTTTTTAGAAAGGTACTGAAATTCTTAATCCAAGACCGTTGGATTCAAACCATTTAGAAGTGTAGATCACCTATAGTAAAAATAACAAGGCAGAAGCTTTTTTGCATTCAAACATTTTTCAAAATTCAAGCACAAAAGCTTTTGAGTTGATTCCAACTCTCAAAAATCACATTTAACAAGACCTTTCTAAATATATAAAAATATCTAGGTTTACTTGCAGAAATAATGATCAAGTAATAAAAGAATGCCTCATAGGCATTTCTAGTCACTTTAATTAATTAAAATAAAAAGGTTAAACCTTATTAAATTGTGACACCACTTTAAATCACATTCCCATGTACTGAAATATGTGGTGATGACATGTGTCAACATGATCCCATGTTTGAGTTGGAGAATATTAAATCTTAAGTAGTTTTTCAATGAGTAGAAATTACTTTTCCAAAATAAAATAAATAGGACAAGTGCCTTGATGATTGTAATGTTTGTGATGATACTAGATCATCTAGTGAAAACCTTGGTGTGATAAATAAAAGTAGTTAAGTATTGTTTGGTGACTGTGTACCTCGTATTTATTTATAGACGATAGTACCGACCAAGGATACGAGGAGGAAGGATAATACTACGAGAAATAAGCCGAAGAGAACTTCAACCACTTCTCTGCACAAGACAAGCCTAACACTACAAGTTGAATTAGCAAGCTTATACTAATACCTTAGCAAGCTACTATATTAGCAAGCTAATCTAAACCATGCAAGTGTTACTTGCAAGCTTACACCACTTGATACCCAATCCTAGTTTTATTTGCAAGCTTAGTTATTTTATTTCTTTATCAAAGCTCCTTAGTTGTAACACCCCTGGTCACTCCGGACCGACGGCTGTCACTTCTGCTAGCTCAATAGGATCTCTAGACTAACTCCACAGACCAACACTAGTCTTTTCTGTGCACTTTGTTCTCACTCATGCGCACCCAGTACCCACTTCCTGGTCGGTCACCCATCCTAGAATTGCTCTAGGCCAAGCATGATTAACCTTAGAGCTCTTTTCAGATGAGCTTCCGGAAAAGAAGTTGCAACTTGTTGGTATGGGTTTACTATCAATCCTACTGAGCCATGTGCCAGGATCTCACATACACCCACCCTTAGAAGATCGACGCCCCCGTCGATCAACCACAAGCCAGGAACGTCCCCTCTTTGCATACGCCTGTGTGTCCAGTGTCGGCACATGTGCCATGCCGTGTCCACTCCGGTCCACACGCGCCATGCTCCACATGTACGCCACTGACCCGCACACGACCGTGTAACCGCGAGGGTCGGCTCTGATACCACTTGTAACACCCCTGGCCTCTCCGGACCAACGGCTGTCAGTTCTGGCAGCTCAATAGGATCTCTAGACTAACCCCACAGACCAACACTAGTCTTTTCTGCGCACTTTGTTATCACTCGTGCACACTCGGTACCCACTTTCCGGTCGGTCACCCATCCTAGAATTTCTCTAGGCCAAGCACGCTTAACCTTAGAGCTCTTTTCAGATGAGCTTCCGGAAAATAAGTTGCAACTTGTTGGTATGGGTTTCCTATCAATCCTATTGAGCCATGCGCCAGGATCTCACATTAGTTTTGTTTACTTAGTGACTTGTAGACTTTAGAAAGATATCTGAAGGTAGCATAAAGAGCAAAAACTTGGACTAAGTTATATAATATTGATGTCATCCCGAGGCATGAGTTGAACTTAGAGAATTCACCATTGATTACCACCCCTCATTAGTGTTTACCCCCCCCACTTGTAGATGCTAGTGCTAAGCATAAAACTTGATCACTTTAGATGGGAATACTTGGTGAAAATGGTTATGAAAACCTTAGAATGATGAGTCATTCTACTGAAATGTTTTGACATGTGTTCTTGAACACCAAATGATTTTGATGATGAAAATGTTGAGGCGTGAGCCTTAGCCCTTTATAAAACTGATGGTTGTCTGGATGCGATACCATTCCAATTTTACCGTACAACCACAATACCCGAAATTTGGGTAGGGCTTGACTGAAAATTTATATACCTTACTATGGGTTCCCTTGCGGCCAAGGTTTGAGCTGAGGCTACCTTGTGAAGATTGTCCACCTGTGCAGTTCCTAAGATGACAGTTGGTCGTGGTTGGGAGGCCAAACTCATAGGAGAGGTGCCTATACTAGGGCGTGTAATTGAAAGGTTAGGATTGATTATCCGCATACTGAGTATGGTGAATTCGGGATTGTTCCTGACTGATGTATCAAATATTGTGGTGAAAGTGTACCACCTCTGCAGAGTGTCAAACTATTCGAATAGCCGGATCTGCGGTTATGGACAGTTGGAGTGGCCATACTGTTCCGTCTTCAGATGTTTTTATTGGGAATATGCCCTAGAGGCAATCATGTATGATGATATTTTCCCATTGTGTTCATAAAGATATTAAGTTGTCCTTGTATAAACATCTGATGTGTATCGTTGAATATGTGATTCGGTTGTGGAACTATACATTCATGTTGTTTGTACTAAATATCCTTGGTCATCGAGGTTGTGCTGGATACACAACTTAGACCAATGTGAAAGTCGCCTTGATGACTCGGTTCCACTTGTCATGTGCATGGTGATGCTATTCCGACTTACACAGATTCGGCTAAAGAGTTTAGCGATTCGGATTGACCCATATTGAGGTACAACGAACAAGTTGTCATTTGTATATCTCAATCAATGTAATCCTTAGACCTGAGGTTATTGCATAATCCGAGTTGAGGATCACCGACTTAGGTTCTGTCAAACGCTGATCCGTAACTGGGCAGTGATAAAGACAGAGTTCGGGTCGACTGAGAATCAAGCTGCGTGATGTGAATAACCAAGATGGGATTTTGCCCCTCCACTCTAAGAGATATTCTCTGGTCCCTCTCAGATGATATGATTCGGAAAGCATGGCCATGCACGACTCGGTTAAGTGTTAACCGAGGCGATCGACTAAGAGTTAGTCGGGTGAATCACTTATCTCGGATCGAGAAGAGAGTCGGACTATTTAAGGGATGACAATTATTCGCCTATAGTCTGATAAGGTATATCGTGAGGCAAAAGGGACTCGGACGCAAGTCGCATTGGAAAGGCAAGTCGTCATGACTCTTTGGTACTTGGGAGTCGACCCGTTCTGCTAGGAGCCGCTACCGACTGATCGATTGAGAGTCGGACTCTAATCATGTCCAAGTACCCATGAGCCTGCGGGGTCACACACTTAAGAGCGGGAGCAAGTTCGGATTGGATATGAACTGGAAATCTGGTTGGGTTGGACCCGAGCCTGATTTGGACTGAGTTAGTGAGTCGGACTCACAGGGACTAATATTATATGTGCTTTAGTGAATGGGCAGCGCGAGTAGAGCCCACGTTCATTCCCTATATATAGTGGAGCACTGTAACCCAGAAAGGTTAATCGTTGATCAGTTAGGTCATTCCATGTGTTGGAAACCCTAGCTTCACAATAGTCCTGCCGCCGTAACGAATCTAGCAGTTCACCGCCGGCGCTCCTCCTTGTACATGTGGATACCAGCAGAGGTGTTGTACTATCAGCACCAGGACGATTGGATCGCAAAGGACTGCACTGCATCAACCGACGCGCTTCATTAGTAATCCGCAACCGCGCGTCTAGTGGTAAACCTCGTGGCCTTCTACCTCAGCTAGATCTTGGGATCACCACATTAGAGGGAAAAAGTTTTGTTTTATCTCTGTGTGGCCCAACAGTTTTCAAAATGATTTGTGAAATGATTCATGACTTTGACTTGACCACAATAGGGTTGTGATATGAAATTCAAGTTCCCACTTAGGTGTTACAAAAATTTCAACTAGCTTTCTTTGCTTCTGAACTCAGTAGAGATAAATATGGCTTTTTGCAGAACAACCTAGAGCTTAGTATTTCCTACTCAAAAACCACTTCACTTGTTAGTATTAGTTTGCGAGTACTTAAAGAGTACTTATGGCTTTGTCCCTGGATATTCCCGTGGCCAAACTATGAATAGGACTATCATGAGGACAGACTGCAGGAAGGTTACGAAAACTAGGATCATCTCCCATCGTCAGCATTGCCTGTGACCATGAAGATGGAGCCTCGCCTACGATATCGTTATTATTACGTTATTCCGCTGCTTGATTTGTATTAGGACTAGATCATGAGATCCTTTATTTGTTGTAAGACCTTATGTATGGTTTGTAATGGATGATGTACTGTGATATCCAATCTGTTATGTCTCGCAAAAATGGTAATCCTGGGATTGCAAGGTATGCCATAACAGCCATCTGGGATTAAAAATCCGGGTGTTGACAAGTTGGTATCAGAGCCATCCTGACCATAGGAGACCCTAATTTATAATGGACGTTTGAATCAAAAACTTAGTTTCAAAACCAAGGAAGTGAGTATTTATGAAAACCTATTCTCATTCTTATCACTTAGACTCTTTCATGAAAATTCATGTTCCTCAAAATTTCTTACAAACTTACATAAAATTTGACACACTTGATCACCCTACTAACTTACTCATCCTATATTCTTATAGATGGACGTGAAGAATATCAAGTTCTATTAGTTGGGGAATGGAGGAGACCTCATCTATGAGCGTGACTTGGACCAGCTTTCGGAACTTGTGGAGCGTTCGCATCCCGAGTTCTTTGGAGCTCATCTCAACGATCATGAAGGAGAGGAATTGCAATGGCTGATTATTGCAAGTCTCCGAGGAAAGATTGAAGCCCCCACTTCAGAGGGAATTCAGTTTACTATCAGAGAGAACAACTAGCTCGATGGACTTGTCAGGGCCATGCAGGAAGCTCTTGCCAGTCTTTGTGGGCAAAGCGCCAATCAGATCAAGGGTACCTGCTTTGAGTTATATCCAAGGCGTGATGTTATGGGACAACCACTGGAGGCACCATATCACCATGAGCTGAAGACTCAATTGGACCACCTCAGCTTCATGATGTATGACCATCAGAAGGAGTTGGACAATGCCCGCTCCTACGCCAACCACAAGTACGCCATCGCAGCCAAGAAGGATCAGACCATCGCCATTCTAGTGAAGGATCACAAGTCTCGTCGTCGTCAGCTTGACTAGAAGGAGCGCATCATTGCCCGTCTCCGCCATGAGGAGAGGCAGAATGCAGGGGAATACCTCGTGGAGACCCCTACTCCTACCTCAGTGACGATGATGACTTTCTGGAGGATCAGGCCATGGACTTCTTCACCGATGAGGATGACTTCGCCTTCATTGATGATGATGATGGGGATGATGAAGCCACCGATTCTGAGGAGTAGTAGCACTTGAGCACTAGTGTTAGTGAATTGTATCCGGTCCCCTTGTATCGTAGTTTCCCAGAATGGTTCTTAAAACCATCTGTTTTTCCTTGTTGTGGTGTGTGTTTGTATCGTGTACTATGAATGAATGAAAAGCAAGTTGCTATGAAAATCTGAGCCAAACTTCAAAAACTTTTCAAAAACCCTAAACCTTAGAAATTCCCCCCTTTTCTCATGATCTATCTCAATCTTCGGATGCCTCGCGGAGGAAGCAATTCATCCCTAGAACCGATGTTGCAAATCCTGCAAATGTTGGTTTCTGACCGCGAAACTAAAAGAGCCGAACGTCAAGCCAACTTATCCACCCTTCGGCACATAGCTCAGATGGCCAACAACAACAACCAAGGCCATGGAAATCAGGACAACCATGGATTAGAGCTCAAGAACTTCCAAAACACCAATCCACCCATCTTTACTAAGTTTGAAGAGCCCCTAGATGCCGATGATTGGCTGCAAACCATGGAAAAAAACTTGGAAGTCGATGGAGTGGAAGCCAACAAGAAGGTACTGTTTGCCACCCACTACCTGGCCGGAGATGCAAGAGCACGGTGGAACAGCGTTCGCGCCATGAATGTAGGACAGATGATGACTTGGGATGAATTCAATGTCAAGTTTAGCGGAACCCATGTGCCATCGGGTTTGATCAAGAGGATGAGAGATGAATTCAGAGAACTGAAGGAATGGAGGATGACAGTAGTTGAGTACCGTGACAAAATTTTGTCATTGGCTAGGTATGCACCGGATGAGATCGACACTAAAGCCAAGAAGAAGGAGAGATTCCTGAATGGTCTGCATGATGAGATGCAGACAGTCTTAGTCAACATTCCTTTTGCTGACATTGAAGCCTTAGTGGATTCTGCCTTTCAGATGGAAGGCAAGATCAAACAAGCTAATGAGAACCGCAAGCATCGCATGATGCATCAACCAGGAACCCATCATACCCCAAATTATCGCCCCAACCCATCTCCGGGATTTGCCCCAAGAACTAATAGACCCCCAATGAACCGTCCAACCTATCCCAACCGAGGAAACCCAAGGCCTGGAGGAAATCACAACAACCCCGGCAACCCCAGCAATTTCAACCGTGTACCACCCAAGTTCAACAACAACAATGCCGCCACCAACACCAACACTGCCCCGAGAACTGGAAGCAATGATGTGCCTGTTGCAGCAAAGGACAAGTCTCAGGTGACTTGTTATGAATGTGGAACCAAGGGTCACTATTCCAATGAGTGCCCCAAGAAGATTGCTGCAGCCCCCAATGCAAATGCCCCAGCTCAGCAGCAGCGTTGTGTTCAGCCTGGAAGAAGATTTGCCCCAGGGAATTCGCTCAACTGCAACGGCTGTCTCTTTCTCATGCATGCTGAAGAAGCCTAAGAAGCGCCAGATGTCATGCTAGGTATGTTTTCTATTAACTCAGTACTTGCAAGAGTGTTGTTTGATTCTGGAGCATCGCACTCGTTTGTGACCGAAGAATTTCCATGCACTAGTAAGATTCAACCAACAAAATTGAAGCATGTTATGATAGTTCAAATACCTGGTTCAACCACCAAAGCTAGACAAATTTGCAAATCCATACCTATCCGAATCCATGGCATAGATTTTTATGCTAATCTAATAGTACTTGTAACTAAAGGTTTGGAAGTAGTACCAGGAATGGATTGGATGTCAAAACATAAAGGATTAATCGACTATGCCAAGAAAGCCATAACCATGACCCGTACAGCCAGAATATCAGTAGAACATGTATCTGAAACCTTGCCCCGACAATTCAAGTGCAACAAGAGTCTAGCCCAACCAACCATTGACCAAGTCAGAATAGTCTATGAATACCCCGATGTATTTCCAGATGTTTTGCCCGGTATGCCCCCAGATCGAGATATCGAGTTTATCATTGAACTAATCCCTGGAACCAGACCCATAGCCCAGAGACCATATAGTATGAACCAGTCTGAACTAGTGGAGCTGAAGAAGCAACTGGATGCTATGGTGGAGATAGGACTGATTCAACCAAGTGCGTCTCCATGGAGATCACCTGTCTTGTTCCTGGATAATAAGGATGGAGGTAACCATTTGTGTACGGATTATCGGAAGTTGAATGATGTCACCATCAAAAACAAGTACCCGTTGCTGAAGATAGAAGACCTATTTGACCAGTTGACTGGTGCCAAAGTGTTTTCCAAGATTGATCTTAGAACTGGTTATCATCAACTCAAGATTCGAGCAGAGGATATTCCAAAGACTGCCTTTACCACCAGATATGGATTGTATGAGTACACTGTCATGTCGTTTGGATTAACCAATGCCCCCGCTTATTTCATGAACCTCATGAATAAGATTTTTATGGACTTCTTGGATAAGTTTTTCGTTGTTTTCATTGATGACTTTCTGATCTACTCCAAATCAGAAGAAGAACATGAGCTACACCTAAGGGCCATCCTTGGAACCCTTAGGGAGCATCAGTTGTATGCAAAGTTTAGCAAATGTGAATTTTGGTTACAGGAGGTAGGATTCCTCGGACATATTGTATCTGTCGGATGAATTGCCGTTGACCCTGCGAAGGTGAAGGATGTTGAAGATTGGCAAGCCCCAACCACTCAAACCCAAGTTCGCGCATTTCTCGGATTAGCGGGATATTACTGCAAGTTCGTAGAAGGATTCTCGAGTATCGCAAGACCCATGACCCAATTGCTGAAGAATGATAAGAAGTTTGAATGGATGGACAAATGTGAAGTGATTTTTCAAGAACTCAAGAGGAGATTGATTTCAGCCCCAATCTTGATCATGCCGTATATCACGAAGCCGTTTGATGTGTATTGTGACGCATCCAAGATCGGTCTCGGATGTGTGCTAATGCAAGAAGGCAAAGTTATATCTTATCTATCCCTGAATATGAGGCAGAGGAGATGGATAGAGCTAATCAAGGACTATGATCTGGACATTCACTATCACCCTGGTAAAGCCAATGTGGTAGCAGATACCCTTAGCAGATTGCCGTGTCGCTTGAATACCATGATTCTGAAGGAGCAACCAAGTTTGCACAAGGAGATGAAAGATTTTAGAATGGAATTAGTAAGTGAAGGATTTTTGGCTAGCATAGAATTTCAAACCACTTTGATCAGTCAGATCAAGGAGGCGCAGAAAGGAAATGCTAGTATCGACGCAATCAAACATCGCATCGGTACAGGCAAAGTACCCGGGTTCACTGAGGATGAAGAAGGAGTTATGTGGTACAAAGTAAGCATCTGTGTACCCGCAGATTCAGAGTTGAAGGAGACCATTTTTAAAGAATCCCATGATACCCTTTATTCTATCCACCCCGGAGGAACGAAGATGTATCAGGATTTGAAGGAGCAATTTTGGTGGCATAAGATGAAGAGAGAAATCGGAAGCTATATCGCCAAGTGTGATATTTGCCAGAGAGTTAAGGAGGGACATCAGAGACCCGCAGGACTGTTGCAACCATTGCAGATTCTGGAATGTAAGTGGGATTCTGTTGGAATGGACTTTATCACCGGATTGCCTACTTCTAGTAGGGGAAATGACTCTATTTGGGTCATAGCTGATAGATTGTCCAAAGTCGCCCATTTATTACCCGTTAAGACCACCTACCAGAGTTTGAAACTAGCGGAGTTGTATATCGCTAGAATCGTTAGTTTGCATTGAGTCCCTAAGAACATTTTGTCAGATCGAGGAACTCAATTTACCTCGAGATTTTGGAAGAAAATCCAAGAAGTATTAGGAACAAGACTGGATTTCAGCACCGCGTATCACCCTCAGACAGATGGACAAACAGAGCGAGTAAATCAAATACTCGAAGATATGTTGAGAGCCTGTGTTCCAGAGTATGTATCTAAATGGGAAGACTGTTTGCCTTTCGTAGAATTTTCTTACAACAACAGTTATCAAGACAGCTTGCAAATGGCCCCATTTGAATTCATGTACGGACGGAAGTCTCGTACCCCTTTGAATTGGTCGGAAGTAGGAGAGAGTCAGATTTTTGGACCCAACATCCTACGAGAAGCAGAAGACAAAGTTCACAAGATCTGTGAGCACCCCAAGACCGCCCAATCCAGACAGAAGAGTTATGCCGACAAGAGTCGTCGAGACCTCGCCTTCAATATCGGAGATTTTTTGTATCTCAAAGTGTCGCCTTTGAAAGGAATGCAACGTTTCCAGCTCAAAGGGAAGTTAGCCCCCAAATAAATTGGACCTTTCAAGATTCTGAATCGTCGAGGAGAAGTATCGTATCAACTAGAACTGCCTGAGGAGATGTCTGTAGTACATAATGTGTTCCATATATCGTTGCTTCGCAAATGCCTAGAAGTTCCGGGGAAGACTGAAGTTTTCAAGAACATTGATCACCGAACCATAGAGATCAATGATGACCTGACGTATCCCGAAGTACCCATCTGTATTTTGTAAGAACCTTTCAGAACCACCAGGACCCGAAGCATCAAGTTTCTCAAGATCCAGTGGAGTAACCACACTGAAGAAGAAGCTACCTGGGAGCGGGAAGATTACATCAAGATGGAGTTTCCCGATCTTTTTAAATCCTAGTTTTCTTTTTCTTCTTTATCAAATCTCGGGACGAGATTATTTTTAATGAGGGAAGGTTTGTAACATCCCAAAAATATTGAACAAGGTTATTAAATTCCAATCACCAAAATTAGGGTTAACAAAAACTTTGGTTAATAAAAATCATATGAATGCATATGTGTATGTCATGATTGTATGAGTGCTTGAATGGACTTGTGTGATTGTTGTGTTTAGCAAGGATTGGTTTAAAGATGAAAACAAAATCATCTAAATCAAATCCAAGTAGAAACAAATCAAAGGAAATTCAAAAACAAACCAAATAAAGCAAATGGTCTTTTTTGCCAATCTTGCTCACTAGGCCACTTTGAGTGTTTCTAGTCCAAGATTTCAAAGAGAAACAATTCTATTTCTTTTCACCTCTTGCTAGACCAAGTAAAAGTGAACCAAAGCCCACCTTTCAAACTTACAGAAACATTTGACAACTTGATTCAAATGACAATTCAAAATTGAATCTAGTTCATATGTGAAGATCACCAATTCTCAAAAACCAACCAAACCAGTTCACCTTGACCTTTCCAACTAACCAGAGACTACCTAGTATATAACTAGTACACCCACCAAGTTTGAACCAAAAATTCAAATTCAAATCTCTTTCGGCCATTTCATCAAACACCTTGCAAACAGAAAACAAACACAAAACACTATAGTGAGTAGTGATTTGGCCAGCCTTGTTCCCTCTCTAGCTCATAGCATGCTATTAGTGGATCATCTAGCTTAGTTAACAAGCTTTAGCTCACTGTGAGCTTGCCACTACCATCAATGGTGAGCATGCCGAGCCTCACCTTGCCACCCCATTGTCGAAAGCAAGCTAGGAGAAGCTCTAGCCTCGCCAACCTTATCTGGGACATTGACCACCATCCACCGCCACCCCCTGTCCAACGCCAATGCTCAGCTAAGCCCTGGACCACTCTAGAACCGCCGCGCCCTATGCCTCTATGCCATGCCGAGAGCACGCCAGAGCACCGCACTCGGCACACGACCACAGAGCGTGCGCCGCCCTCGCTGCTTGCGTGCGTGATCACCACCACCCCAACAACCCCGCAGACACGCCCGTTTGTCGCTGCGCGACCAGGAGAGCCCGTGCGCCATTAAACTTTTCGTCGGACCCACCCAAAGCACCGCAGAGTTCCGATCGCGTTGCACCGCCCCACGCCTCGGGACCATGCCGTTGAGATTCGCCAGGGAGCACAGCACTGCCCCCTACCGTTGATACGTTGGAAACGTATCTATAATTTTTTTATGCTCCATGCTTGTTTTGTATCTACTTTGCTTTACTTGTCCACACTTTGAGGTGTTATTTACATGTATTATGGTACTAACCTATTAACAAGTTGCAACAGTGCCATATGCATGTTTTCTGGTGTTTTTGGTTTCAGAAAAGTTAGTAAAGAAATATTATCGGAATTGGACGGGACAAACGACAAAGTCAATTACTTTCCGTGGGGAACAAGAAGTCCAGAGGACAGCCGGAGAGGCCGGCCAGAGGGGCCACCCCCTCCCCCAGGCACGGCCACAGGTGGGCCCGCGCCTGGCTAGGGTTTGGTGGCCCTGGCCACCGCCTCGGTCTCCTCCTTCGCCTATAAGAAGCCCCTGATGCAGAAACCCTGAGCACCCGATCAAAAATCAACGAAACCGTCTGTAGCCGCTGACACCATCGTCCCTCGATCGGGGGGGGTCTGAAGTTCTTCCCGGCACCCTGCCAGAGGGGAGATCATCTCGGAGGCATTCTCTCCAATATGATGCATGAGTAGTTCCACCTTGGACTATGGGTCCATGTAGTAGCTAGATGGTTGTATATCCTCCTTTTTGCTTTCATGTATAGATCTTGTGAGCTCCATTCATGATCAAGATCTAATCTATTTGTACTCATGAATGTTGTGTTTGCGGGGATCCGATGGATATTGAGATTATTATGTTGGTTTGATTAATGGTTTTGTCTTTATGATTCTATCATGTCTGTGTTGTTTGTGATCTTGCATGATCTCCGTTGTTAGTAGCTATCTTGGCAAGTAGTTGCTAGTGACTCCAAGAGGGGGTATTTTGCTCGATAGTGGGTTCACGCCTCTAGTTTCCAAGGGAAGTGACAATAATCTCTTCGGCTGTAGATGTGTTGTTGCTACTAGGGAGGAAACAACGGTCTCTTGTTCATGGAACATGTGGACTGTTTACCTAACACACTTTGCTTAAAGCAATTGTCTGTTGCTTGCAACTTAATACTGGAGGGGGTTCGGATGTAACCTGAAGGTGGACTTCTAGTCATAGATGTTGCTGGATGGCGGTCTATGTATCTTGTTGTATTGCCCAATCAACCTCATATGATCTTTCTGACTAGTAATTGCATTGTTATGCCTTGCTCAGTTCCTGTCAATTGCCCTGCTGTAATTTGTTTACCCTTCATGCCATGTTGTTTATCTAAGGAGAGCACCTCTAGTGAACTATGGACCCCGGTACAATATTTACCATTGATACATCTTCCACTGTTACTTGTTTACCTGCCGCAAACCATTACCTTCCACACCATATGTTTAATCCTTTGTTACAGCAAACCGGTGAGCCTGACAACCTCACTGATTCGTTGGGGCAAAGTCTTGAGTTTGTGTTGTGCAGGTCTTTGTGTTGCTTGCAACACCCGTGTGACGTTTCCTTCCTCCTACTGGTTCGATAACCTCGGTTTCTTAAGGAGGGAAACTTGCTGTTGTGCTGCTTCATACCTTGCTCTTCGGGTTTCCAACGAAGCGTCCCACGACCAGTGGTGGGCGCCATCAAGCTATTTTATAGTGTTGTTGCCGAGGAATAAAGGAACATCAAACTTCTTCCTCCACGTCAAGCACCAGCTATTTTCTGGCACCGTTGCCGGGGAGGCTAAGGACGTCTTCACTAGGGGAGTCCTTCACTTCCTTTCTCTTTAATTTGTTTTTAGTTTGCTTTGTTTCTTTTGTTTGGTTTTTTTGCCTCTTTCCAAAAAACCCAAAAAAAATAGTCTAGTTTGGTTTGCTTGCTTTATTCAAAAACACAAAAAAATTAGTTACTGCTCTAGTTGCTGCCATGTCGGGGTCTGCCTTTATTTCCCCTATGGTAGAAATCTCCACTTTTAAGCAAAAAGGTGAAGAAAGTTTTAAGGAAGCCTGGTATAGAATCTCTGCTTTCCAGAGGTAAACTGAGCCTGAGGTAAACCTCAGCTTGGTTATTGATAGTTTCTACCGTGGTATTGCTCTTCATTATAGATATGCTTTGGATGCTGTGGATGAGAAAGATTTTTTTCTTTGTACTGAGGATGAAGCTTTTGATGCCATAAGGAAATTAATCATGATCTATGGTACACCTGGCAAGTCTGATTCCTCTTTCACAAATATTTTTGCTAGGTTGAACACTCTTGAGACTAGTATTGCTACTATGAATAGTTGTTATCACACGCTTAGGGCTTACCATGATTATGTTCCCATAAATTCTAAGCCTTCAAAGTGGTTTCCCACAATCAAAGTCTCCATTAATACTATACTTTTTGATACTCGCTGTGATATCATGTCTGAATTTTGTCTCATGCCTAAAGATATTTTTGATTCCTTGAGTCTTTGGGGGCTTATTGAAGGAGGAGAGGAAATCTCTCTTACCAAAAATGCCACTATATTTACCATTGGAATAGCTGAAGCTGTGTTTACAAAAATCTCAGGGAAAATGGTGTCTTCTGATTATCTTGTTATTGAATGTGTAGGAAAAGAACATATCACACTTGGAAGGTCTCTACTGAAACACCTTGGGACACTAATAGATGTGAGAAAAGGCATCATGCACTTTGCTCCCCCGGTAAGCAATCATATCTTCCTTAAGTAGAAAAAAAAGGTAAGAAAAAAAGGAACAAGAGGGGCAATGCTTCATTTGAAAATACTTGATTCTTCTTGCTTCTTGTGCCTAACTTAAAGGCGTTAAAGAAAAGTACTTGTTGGGAGATAACCCAAGATTTTCCTTGCGTCTTGGAAGTTATTACTTCTGTAATGACCTCTCCTTATCCTTTTTGTTTGCTTTTTGTGCCAAGAATGACCTCTAATGAGAGGGAAGTAATATTTGGAGAGTTGTTGTCCCGAAACAGATTTCTGTCCTCCACCAAAAAAACCGTGAGGAGGCTCTGTAACTCGGATTGAGCTCAAAATTTACGAATATATCCCCCAGTATGTTAGCTAACTTTCGTTAGTTCAATACGTTTTGATTTAAGCAACATAATATGTTCGAAAAAATCAGTTTCTACCTGATGGTCTGTCTTGACAGATTTCTGTCATTATTTGCATTTGCTTCTTATTGATTCCTTTTTGAGTTCTCTTCAGGTGAATTGATCTTTTTGAAGGAGTTACTACATTAGCTTGTGTTTTTAGTGAAAAGCCTTGCTGTTCCAAAGCTTTGCCAGTGGTCTAATATCTTTTGAATAAGCTAATGTTGCTAATGAAGATTGTGTGAAGTTTTGTATGAAGGAAAAATTTCAGGTGTAAAGAGAGAATGATGCAATGAGATGAACAATGGACAAAAGCTCAAGATTGGGGATGCCACCATGGTTTCACCCAAATAAATATCCAAGAGGTACAAGCGTAAAAAGCTTGGGCATGCCCAAGGCATCCCCTTCTTCATCAATAAAAAGCTCAGGTCTGTCTAGACACTTCATTTTTATTGTTTTATGCACAGTTGTGTTGTTCTTGGAGCGTCTTAGTTTTCGTTTGGTTTGCTTAGGTTGTTTAGTTTGCTTGAATAAAGTAGTTTGGACCCCCGTTCTCGCTGTGTTGTTTTGCAAATAAGGTTGCTTGGTGTTTGGAAATGAGTAGTAAGTTCTTGCTTGAAGTGCAAGAGGAGCTTGCAGTGACTGTGACTTAGACTTTAGCATGACATGCTAGGTGTTGTTTTAGCATTATGCTTAGTGATTATTTTTGTAGCATGTCTTGTTCCAAACAATTGGGATTGCTTAGTGTGCCTTGAAAAAATTATGTGTTGTTTTAGCATGCAAAAGCATAGTATTGTGGTATTCTCCTTTAATGCTTTGCTTGGGTTGACTTGGCACATGATCACACCATGTTCTGACTATGACAAGTCACCATTAGCCTCTATGATCATTTAGTCCTTGACTTGTAGTAGCACTCTTTTCTTTGATTAGTATGCTTTGTTGCACTGCATGATTATGGCCATTATTGCTCTCTTAGTTGGTTGCTCCCAGTCTTTTGCTAGCCTCCACTTGTATGAGTAAGTTCTACTCATGCCTCCAACTCCTAAGAAACCAAGTTATTCCAAAAGTGTCCACTATAAACTCCTATGCATGGTGTGTTACTCCATTCCAAGTATATTCTTGTTTTCAGCTATCTTCCAATTAAAAACTATTTTGTTATGTGAAAACTTAGTTATTAAAGCCCTCACGAACTTGATGGCACACTTTATTCTTTGCCCCTAATAAGCTTGAACCATTGTGACAACTTTGTTGTATATGCTTGCTCTTATAAGTTAGAATTAGCACAACCGTGCTGTCACGGGGAACTTTTTCAGCATTTCACTTGTACCTTGTTGTACTCAGTTGATATCATGTTCTTTTGTCTATGGATTTCACCGGTGTGAAATAAATAGGGAACTTGTAAGTCCATGGAGTTTGTATCCTGTGTTAGAGAAACGCCTGGGCCGCTAGCCTAAGCCATGCCTAATCATGGTGGAAACTTGCAGCATCACCATACGGAGATATCTATGAAGCATCCTCAATAAAAAGCTATGCATATGGTAAATAAAAAGATTGCTGAGATGCTCATTGTCTGCTTGCCTTGTCATTTTGGTTATGGGAAAGCTCATGTACCATGTGCAAGGGATACCCTGTTGGCGGTTCTCAATGATATGCAAATACTTACAGTGACAAGAACTTACCTGGACCCAAAGTTGAGTATGCATGAGGTGTGACCCTCGTATTCAAGGGGCATGAGATTACCAACTTATACTTCGTCAAGCATATACTCTAGCTTTGCCACTTTAACTTTAACCACTTCAAGATGCTTATGATAGGGGCAATGAGGGCTAAAAGCTAACAAGTACCATAATTTTTGGAAGGTCTTTTTGAAACTTGGAAGCTCTTTTTGAAACTTGTAATCCCTGCTTCCTTTACAAAAAGGCCTTTCTTCCAACATTATTTGAGTCTCCACCTTCTACCTTTAGGCACCATTAAGAGAGCATAGTTTTCATTCTGTGTGCAGTGTTACAAAGCTTATTAATTGATGCATATTGTGTTATTACTTGCTCTTGTGCTACTTGTTTCTAGTCACCCTTGTGAACTTTGCAGGTGTCCTATGCATTTTATTGCTAATCTATGATGGACAAGCTGATTGCCACTATGCTATGTTTTCTGTATGTGAAACAAACAAACATTTTTTAATGCATGTTATTCATGATCTTTGTTTGTAGCTTGTCATGTTGCATGCATAGTTACTATGTCCTATTGTTAGAAATCCGTATTTCATGCACATGTTTAGAGTTCTTTGATCCCAGCTTTCAATGCTTGCAAATGGTTGGATCTTTATTGTGAGGGTGCATGTCACCTCAAAAATTATTCTGTTTATCACTTACCTACTCGAGGACGAGAAAGAGTTAAGCTTGGGGATGGTGATACGTTGGAAACGTATCTATAATTTTTGATGCTCCATGCTTGTTTTGTATCTACTTTGCTTTACTTGTTCACACTTTGAGGTGTTTTTTACATGTTTTCTGGTACTAACCTATTAACAAGTTGCAACAGTGCCAGATGCCTGTTTTCTGCTGTTTTTGGTTTCAAAAAAGTTAGTAAAGAAATATTCTCGGAATTGGATGAGAAAAACGACAAAGTCAATTACTTTCCATGGGGAACAACAAGTCCAGAGGAGAGCCGGAGGGGCCGGCTAGAGGGGCCACCCCCAGGCGCGGCCATAGGTGGGCCCACGCCTGGCTAGGGTTTGGTGGCCCTGGTCGCCGCCTCGGTATCCCCCTTCGCCTATAAGAAGTCCCCGATGCAGAAACCCTGAGCACCCGATCAAAAATCCACGAAACCGTCTGTAGCCACCGCCATCATCGTCCCTAGATTGGGGGATCTGAAGTTAATCCCGGCACCCTGCCGGAGGGGAGATCATCCTAGAGGCCTTCTCTCCGGTATGATGCGTGAGTAGTTCCACCTTGGACTATGGGTGCATGTAGTAGCAGGATGGTTGTATCTCCTCCTTTGTTCTTTCATGTATAGATCTTGTGATCTCCGTTCATGATCAAGATCTAATATATTTGTAATCATGCATGTTGTGTTTGCGGTGATCCGATGGATATTGAGATTATTATGTTTGTTTGATTAATGGTTTTGTCTTTATGATTCTATCATGTCTGTGTTGTTTGTGATCTTGCATGCTCTCCATTGTTAGTAGCTATCTTAGCCAAGTAGTTGCTAGTGACTTCAAGAGGGGGTATTTATGCTCGATAGTGGGTTCATGCCTCTAGTTTCCAAGGGAAGTGACAATAATCTCTTCGATTGTAGATGTGCTTTTGCTACTAGGGAGAAAACAACGGTCTCTTGTTCATGGAACATGTGGACTGTTTACCTTACACACTTTGCTTAAAGCAGTTGTCTGTTGCTTGCAACTTAATACTGGAGGGGGTTCGGATGATAACCTGAAGGTGGACTTCTAGTAATAGATGCAGTTGGATGGCGGTCTATGTATCTTGTTGTATTGCCCAATCAACCTCATAGGATCTTTCTAACTAGTAATTGCATTGTTACGCCTTGCTCAGTTCCTGTCAATTGCCCTGCTGTAATTTGTTTACCCTTCATGCCATGTTGTTTATCTAAGGAGAGCACCTCTAGTGAACTATGGACCCCGGTCCAGTCTTTACCATTGATAGATCTTCCACTATTACTTGTTTACCTGCTGCAAACCATTACGTTCCACACCATACGTTTAATCCTTTGTTACAGCAAACCGGTGAGCTTGACAACCTCACTGATTCGTTGGGGCAAAGTCTTGAGTTTGTGTTGTGTAGGTCTCCGTGTTGCTTGCAACACCTGTGTGATGTTTCCTTCCTTCTACTGGTTCGATAACCTCAGTTTCTTACTGAGGGAAACTTGTTGATGTGCTGCTTCATACCTTGCTCTTGGGGTTTCCAATGAAGCGTCCCACGACAAGTGGTGGGCGCTATTAAGCTATTTTCTGGCGTCGTTGCCAGGGAATAAATGGACATCAAACTTCTTCCTCCCCGTCAAGCACCAACCGTCGCCCATGCCATTAGCCCACTGTGACGACGACCACGACGAACTCCACCCGCGCCCTTCGGTCCCCTCTTGGCACTATAAATAGAGGCCACCCCCGTTTGATTTCTTCACACCAACACACTCCCCTCTCTCTTAGAACCACCTCACCTCACCCCCGGACCAAGGCGAGCAGCACATCACCGGAATTTCATCAGAGTCCGTCGCTGCAGTGGAGGAGAGGCACCATTGATTGGAGCTGCCCCAGGAGAAGCCACCGGTACCTGGAGGTTCGTCGTCGACTTCTTCGTTCGCCCCTATTGCCGACCCTCGCCTGACCCGGTGAGCCCCTATAGACCCCCACTGGCCGCGCTAGGGTTCTGTCTCGCCGGCGTTGCCCGACGGAGACGATAAGTCACAACCGTTCGATTAGAAGTTGATCGTGTGGTTTAGATTGCCCCGTAATCCTTCACACCCCCTGTCTCGCTGACTGGTGGGGACATCCACTTAAACCCACCCGCGCGTGCTGTGCACCGTGGGCCGGCCCAGTTACACTCCCGCGCAACCCAGTAGTTTGAATTTAGGTTTTTCCATTTAATTTCAAACTTACTTCTGTACCTAGATTCAAAAATCAATTCAGGTCGACTCACTGAACCAAATTGCGTGAAACCAATTTTTTTAGGAAGGTACTGAAATTCTTAATCCAAGACCGTTGGATTCAAACCATTTAGAAGTGTAGATCACCTATAGTAAAAATAACAAGGCAGAAGCTTTTGAGTTGATTCCAACTCTCAAAAATTACATTTAAAAAGACCTTTCTGAATATATAAAAATATCTAGGTTTACTTGTAGAAATAATGGTCAAGTAATAAAAGAATGCCTCATAGGCATTTCTAGTCACTTTTAATTAATTAAAATAAAAAGGTTAAACCTTATTAAATTGTGACACCACTTTAAATCACATTTCCATGTACTGAAATATGTGATGATGACATGTGTCAACATGATCCCATGTTTGAGTTGGAGAATATTAAATCTTAAGTAGTTTTTCAATGAGTAGAAATTACTTTTCCAAAATAAAATAAATAGGACAAGTGCCTTGATGATTGTAATGTTTGTGATGATACTAGATCATCTAGTGAAAACCTTGGTGTGATAACTAAAAGTAGTTAAGTATTGTTTGGTGATTGTGTACCTTGTATTTATTTATAGACGATAGTACCGACCAAGGATACGAGGAGGAAGGAGAATACTACGAGGAAGAAGCCAAGGAGAACTTCAACCACTGCTCTGCACAAGGCAAGCCTAACACTACAAGTTGAATTAGCAAGATTATACTAATACCTTAGCAAGCTACTATATTAGAAAGCTAAGCTAAACCATGCAAGTTTTACTTGCAAGCTTACACCACTTGATACCCAATCCTAGTTTTATTGGCAAGCTTAGTTATTTTATTTCTTTATCAAAGCTCCTTAGTTTGGTTTACTTAGTGACTTGTAGACTTTAGAAAGATATCTGAAGGTAGCATAAAGGACATAAAACTTGGCCAACGTTAGATAATCTTGATGTCATCCCGAGGCATGAGTTGAACTTAGAGCATTCACCATTGATTACCACCCCTCATTAGTGTTTATCCCCCGACTTGTAGATGCTAGTGCTAAGCATAAAACTTGATCACTTTAGATGGGAATACTTGGTGAAAATGGTTATGAAAACCTTAGAATGATGAGTCATTCTACTGAAATGTTTTGACATGTGTTCTTGAACACCAGATGATTTTGATGATGAAAATGTTGAGGCGTGAGCCTTAGCCCTTCATAAAACTGATGGTTGTCTGGATGCGATACCATTCCAATTTTACCGTACAACCATAATACCCGAAATTTGGGTAGGGCTTGACTGGGAATTTATATACCTTACTATGGGTTCCCTTGCGGCCAAGGTTTGAGCTGAGGCTACCTTGTGAAGATTGTCCACCTGTGCAGTTCCCAAGATGACAGTTGGTCATGGTTGGGAGGCCAAACTCATAGGAGAGGTGCCTATACTAGGGCATGTAATTGAAAGGTTAGGATTGATTATCCGCATACTGAGTATGGTGAATTCAGGATTGTTCCTCACTGATGTATCAAATATTGTGGTGAAAGTGTACCACCTCTACATAGTGTCGAACTATTCGAATAGCCGCATCAGCGGTTATGGATAGTTGGAGTGTCCATACTGTTCCATCGTCAGATGTTTGCAAAACGAATTGTGAAATGATTCATGACTTTGACTTGACCACAACAGGGTTGTGCTATGAAATTCAAGTTCCCACTTAGGTGTTATAAAACTTTAAACTAGCTTTCTTTGCTTCTGAACTCAGACATAAATCTGGCTTTTTGCAAAACAACCTAGAGCTTAGTATTTCCTACTCAAAATCCACTTCACTTGTTAGTATTAGTTTGCGAGTACTTATGGCTTTGTCCCTGGCTATTCCCGTGGCCAGACTATGAAGAGGACTATCATGAGGACAGACCGCAGGAAGGTTACGACAACTAGGATCATCTCCCATCGTCAGCATTGCCTGTGACCATGAATATGGAGCCTCGCCTACGCTATCGTTATTATTACGTTATTCCGCTGCTTGATTTGTATTAAGACTAGATCATGAGATCCTTTATTTGTTGTAAGACCTTATGTGTAACATACCTAAAATCATGTTTTCAAAGATTGCATATCATCCATGCATTCATAATCATTTAGGGATCATTTTCAAAGTCATTACAAAAACAGAAGCATTTGGGTGCTTATTATTTTTTTGTAAACAGGCATTGATCCAATGCTACTCTCTAGTGAGAGATTATTTGTTTCAAACCAAGCTTGTTTGTTCATGAGTTGGTTTGGTTGAGTTCCAAATCTTTGACAAATATTTTAAAACAAAATATGGTTTTAAAAACCATTTTCATATCTTTATTAAAACTTGTGTATAGGCACTGTTTATTTGTAAAACTCCAAAGGAACCAAGCAAGTTTAGTGAAACAGCATGGTTTTATACTTAAAAATGTGCAGGCTTCACTTTATAAAAATCCAGAAAGATTTGGAAATCAAACACATTTGAATTCATTTGAAAATGTTTCCTGAAAATCAAAATAGAAAAAGAAAAAGGTTAAGGAAATAGAACTGGGCCAGGCGCTACCCTTTCTTCCCAGCAACCAAAACAGCCCACCCGGGGTTCCCTCTTCCTCTCTGTTTCTCACCACAGCAACGTGCACCCACCCTCAGACAGCCCGACCCTACCTTGCCCCGTCAGCATCGTCCCAAAATCAACGCGCACCCGAACCGTTCCGCCGTTACCTCGCCGCAGTGACGCCGCGGTTTAAATCCGCTTAAATCCCATTGATTCAGGGAGTAAACCTCGCCCCGCTCCCAGCTACTTATACCCCACCCTGCCATGGCCTCCCCCCCCACACACAACACCCTCTCCTCGCCACCAGGCTGCTCGGATTTCACCAAACCTCGTCGCTGTCCCGACGAACTCCGACGTCTGATTCCGGTGAGCTCTCTGCGCCCCTTGACTCCTAGCTTCTCCAGAACAACCACTGCATCCTTGCGCTTCGATTGACACCGCTGCTGTGTGCTAGGATAACCCCGAGCGTCGGCAACATCGACAACTGAGCGAACCCGACGAGGCACGCAACTCCGGCGAGTAAACCTGGTTAGTCCCGAGCGCGCCTTGCCCTCTCTCTGATACTCGCATAACCATTGTTGCTCCCCACATCTAACGCACCACTTTCTTGTCCCTGGCATGATCTACAACGCCGGCAACGACGGCGAACATCCGTGGCCGACACTAGGCTCCACTCCGACGAGGAATAGCAGCCAAGTTCGTGCGCCCCCCGAGTATCTGACCCCACCTTGAGCTTCACTGCAGTCCGACGAGCACGGTAAGCATCTCCACCCCTCCGCGCGCGATCTAAATCGCCGGCAACCTCTCTGCCAGAGCCACTCCGCCGCACCGCCACCGCTGGCGCCGCCCATCTGTGGTCGCTTCATCAGTAGCCTTCAGATCTGGATCCAATGCATGCGATAGAATCACTTAGCGAAGGGGTATGCGTTCAATGTTTTGCTTCTGTAAAATTGATTATTTTTGCACAGACATTTATAGGCTTGATTTGAGTATATAAATTATTTAAAAAATGATTTAAAGATCAAATAAAGTTTGTTTTGAGTATCTTGGTCTTGTTTATGTTTCAGTACTGTATACTTGTCTTGTTGGTGTAGAAAAAATCATCACATGGCATTTGCATGCATTCATATATTTTTGTTTGTATATTTTTGATATGTGAATTTGGTGTCATTATTTTATGTGTAGATTTTGGTGCTAATAGTGATTGTGGTTGTGAAGATTATTGCTACTCCCCAAACTACCAAGGTAAGTGGTGCTTCATGTTTCCATCCCAATATTTTACCTATGCATTAGAAATATTTTGTGTAGGACTTGCATGATTATTTTGCTAAGTATCTATATGCTATGCTTGGGAAATCCTAGTAGTTGTAGCAATGTTAGAATTTCCTTTAAATTAAGATACTTGCTATTGCCATGCTTAGCCTAGCTAGTAGCAACCAAGGGTGTATTATATATTCATGCTATGAGAAATATTTCTAAGTCTTTGGACTTATGTTTTGCTTAATAAAACAACTAAGTGAATGAAACACCTGGGTGGAATGGAAAGATTGGTTTGTGTTGAGTGGTTACACAAGGCCCATTTCTATGGTTTACCTTCTGTATCACACTTGTGGAAAGCCACCAAGGAACAAAGGGATTTGAGATGCCAAATGTTAAGAAGCTTCTAGTGCAGCCACATGGCATTATGGGTTCTGCCTGGATCACATAGGTTGCAATAACTTAGAAATTTGGACAGTTGGTGGTAGTGGGATGATAGGTTTGGAGCGCGTACATTTGGTCTAAGGGAAGGCTTCTGAAATGTCCTGTCTTGGTGAAAATCAAGTCTTGTGGGGAAAGTGCACAACCTCTGCAGATGGAAGAATCTAAATACTTAGCCATGTCCCTGGTATTGGACAAATTGAGCATCAAGACATGGAAGCTATCAAGAATCTCCTCATCCCAATTTTCTAAGTTAAAACTTGTGGTTGAACAAGGGTGAAGGTTCACCAATTTCTATTGGTGGTTCCTTGGGAAAAGTTTTGACAAAGAAAAACTTAGTGTTTTCAACTAATAGGTAAAACCTATTTTGAGCAAAGCAAGCCTAAGCTACACTTAGCCAAATTCATGTAGTAACTAGATGTTAATATTCTACTAAGGTATCACTTGCCAATACTATTCCAATGTATTGACCCACTGTGGCTGTAACTTGTGATGTTGCAGGTTACTCTAATGATGATTAGGGGTTATGAGTCTACACTCAACATGCTTGCTTGTGGCACATGAAGATGAAGACTTTATTTATATTGTTATGGTTAAACTCTTGTATTAGGCCTATGGCCATGGAGTTGTAAAAGACTATGTTTGTATTTGGAATGATATGTAATAATGACCTTTGTTTCTATGTACTTCATCTTAAATTGTGGATGCTAGCATTGATCCAGGGACTAGCATTGCAATCACAGGGATCCTTACCTTTAAAAGGGAAGGATCTTACAGATGGTATCAGAGCACTGTGTTGCCTGTAGGATTATAACCCTAGGATTGGATTAGAAATCACTAAGGAAAAAAATTCAACACTTTGAAAATTTTATACACTTGTCTCTTCTTCTCGTAAACTCTTCTAATCTTCTTTCTCATCTCTATTTGTAGATGAACTCCATCAATGAAGCCGTAAGGAAAGGACCACTCATGACCATGACTTTGGAGTGTGAGACTGAATTTCCAAAAGCCCTCAAGAACGTTATGGTTACCATGGGGATACTGAAGGGTTTCGCGGCATAGTAAATCAAAATTTTCTACGGATGCGAACAGAGGGAAAGCCAAGATCTAATCTAGGAGATGCAATCAACGAGAGAGATTGGATTAGATCTCCATACCCTTGAAGATTCGCACAGCGCAACGTTCGCCGGAACGTGGGTGATGTAGTCGTACTCGCTTCTCCTCCTTGCGATCCGATCCGATCTAGCACCACAAGTGGCGGTGCCTCCGTGAGATGCACACGTGCAGCACCTCGATGTCTCCTCCTTCCTCGGACCAGCAAGTATGGTGGAGAGATAGATTGGATCTACAACACGACGGCGTGGTGTATATGGTGGAGAATTTCTGCAGCAGGGCTTCGCCTACAAACAGTCGGGAGGGAGAGAGGAAAGCTAGCAAGGCGGCTAGGGTTTGGAGGAGAGGTGTGGGGGGTTGGTGCGCCCCCACCCCTCTTTATATAGAGGGGGGGGCGCAGCCCTAGCCCCTCCCCCAAGCCCAAAGGATAAGGAGTGGGGGGCATGGACTCTCCCCTCTTCTAGAAACCCTATCTCTAGTTTAAACGATTTAAACTCTCTAGGATCGGCTGGGCCCTATGGGGCCTTGTGCCCCTGGCCCAATGCGGCCAGGACACTCCCTCATAGGCCCATGCCCCCTCCCGGAAGTTGGGGCCACGTTGGTCCCCTTCCGGAAGGTTCTAGAAGCTTCCGGTACAATACCGATTAACCCGGAACAATTCCGAACTCCAAAAACTGCATTGCCTTATATGAATCTTATTCTCTGGACCATTCCGGAACCTCTCGTGACATCCCGGATCCCATCCGAGACTCCGAACAAAAATTCATAAACCAATTATCCAATCTATCCTAGCATCGAGATACGTTAAGTGTGTGACCCTGCGGGTTCGAGAATATGCAGACATGATCTTCTATCAATAATCAACAGCGGGGTCTGGGCACCCATATTGACTCCCACACATTCATCGATGATCATATCGGATGAACCATGATGCCAGGATTCTAACAATCCCATATATATATTCCCTTCGTCTCGCGATATTTTACTTGCCCGAGATTCGATCGTCGGTACCGTCATACCTAGTTCAATCTCGTTCACAGCAAGTACTTTACTCGTTCCGTAATCCGATATCACTTTGTGATTAACTCCTTAACCACATGCTTGCAAGCGGTGTTGATATCGATTATCGAGTGGGCCCGAAGTATATCTCTCCGACTTGGGAGGGACAAATCCCATCTCGATACATACAACCCAACAGATACTTTCCGATCACCTGAGAGACACCTTTATGATCACCCTCTCATAGGATGACGTTTGATGACCTCAAAGCTTTCTTCCGATACCAGGGAGTTGTATTATCTCATGGTCTAAGGAATACAATATTTGACATAGGAAAAGCTTCGCAAAGATGAACACGATGAAACGATCTAATTGCTTTGCTTAGTTTGGGTCTGTCCATCATATCATTCTCCAATGATATGATCTCATTATCAATTGACAACTCATGTCTATGGTTAGGAAACCTTAACCATCATTGATCAATGAGCTAGTCCATAGAGGCGTACTAGGGACATGGTGTTGTTCACAAACCACACAAGTATTAAAGTTTCCGCTTAATACAATTCTAGCATGGAATATAAACTTTATCATGAACATGAATTATAATAATAACATCTTTATTATTGCCTCTAGGGCATAATTCCAACAGTCTCCCACTTGCACTAGAGTCAATAATCTAGTTTACATCTGGTAACAATCTCACACCCATGGCACTGAGGTGTTGATCATGTTTTACACGTGGAAGAGGTTTAGTCAATGGATCTACGACATTCAGATCTGTATGTACTTTGCTAATCTTCAGATCTCCATCTGCAATATAATCTCGGATTATATGAAACTTGCGGTTGATATGCTTGGTCTTTGGATGATATCTTGGTTCCTTAGCGAGTGCTATGGCGCCAGTGTTGTCACACAATATCTCCAGTGGGTCCAATGCACTTGGAACCACGCCAAGCTCAGTGATGAAGTTTCTGATCCAAACTCCTTCACTTGACGCTTCTACAGCAGCCATGTATTCCGCTTCCACTGTAGATCCCGCGATCACGCTTTGCTTGCAGCTTCTCCAGCTCACAGCTCCTCCATTCAAAATATAAACGTATCATGTCTGAGATTTGGAATCATCCTTGTCGATGTCAAAACTAGCGTCGACGTAACCTTTTACGACAAGCTGTTCATCACCCCCATAGACTAAGAACATTTCTTTAGTCCTATTTAGGTACTTTAGGATGTTCTTCACGGCTGTCCAGTGTTCCACTCCTGGATCACTTTGATATCTGCTCGTCAAACTAAGAGCATTGGACACATCCGGTCTAGTACACAGCATGGCATACATGATAGAACCTATGGCCGAGGCATAAGGCACCTTGCTCATAGTTTCCCTATCATTTACCGTAGCTGGACACTGAGCTTTGCTCAATATCTTACCTGACAACATAGGCACTGAACCTTTCTTTGCCTTATCCATTCTGAACCTTTTCAGAACTTTGTCTAGGTATGTACTGTGGCTTAAAGCTATCAGGCGTCTTTGTCTATCTCTATAGATTTTGATGCCCAATATATAAGCAGATTCACCTAGGTCTTTCATTGAAAAACACTTGTTCAAATAACTCTTCACATCGTTAAGCATGTTGATTTCATTTCCGATAATCAATATGTCATCCACATATAGTACCAGAAATGTCACCGAGCTCCCACTCACTTTCTTGTAGATACAAGCTTCGTAGCAATTTGGAACAAATCCAAAGCTCTTGATCACTTGATCAAAACGAAGGTTCCAACTCCGAGATGCTTGCTTCAGTCCATAAATGGAACGCTGAAGTTTGCATACTTTACTAGCATCCTTAGGATCGACAAAACCTTCGGGTTGCATCATATACAACTCTTCATCAATGTTGCCATTGAGGAACGCAGTCTTGACATCCATCTGCCATATTTCATAATCATGAAACGTAGCAATTGCTAATAAAATCCGAATGGACTTAAACATCGCTACAGGAGAGAAAGTCTCATCGTAGTCAACACCTTGAACTTGTCGAAAACCTTTTGCGACAAGCCGTGCTTTATAGACGGTAACATTACCATCCGCATCCGTTTTCTTCTTGAAGATCCATTTGCACTCAACGGCCTTTCGGTCGCTAGGAGGGTCCACCAAAGTCCATACTTGGTTTTCGCTCATGGATCCCAATTCGGATTTCATGGCTTCTAGCCATTTCTCAAAGTCTGGGCTCATCATCGCTTCCTCATAGTTCGTAGGTTCACTGTCTTCTACTAACAAGACAGTCAAGACAGGGTTGCCGTACCACTCAGGAGGGGCACGCGACCTTGTCGACCTGCGACGTTCAGTAGCAGCATCGTCCGAAGCTTCATGATCCTTGTCATTAGCTTCCTCTATTGTTGGTGCAGGCGGCACTGGAACAATTTCAGGTACTGCGCTACTCTCCAATTCAAGAGAAGGTTCAATAACCTCGTCAAGCTCTACTTTCCTCCCACTCACTTCTTTCGAGAGAAACTCCTTCTCAAGAAAGGAACCGTTCTTTGCGACAAACACGTTTCCTTCGGTTCTGTGATAGAAGGTATACCCAATAGTTTCCTTAGGGTATCCTATGAAGACGCATTTCTCCGCTTTGGGTTCGAGCTTGTCCGGCATCAACTTCTTGACGTAAGCTTCGCATCCCCAAACTTTAAGAAACGACAACTTAGGTTTAGCACCAAACCACAGTTCAAACGGTGTCGTCTCAACGGATTTAGATGGTGCCCTATTTAAAGTGAATGCAGCGGTTTCTAATGCATAACCCCAAAATGATAACGGCAAATCAGTAAGAGATATCATTGATCGCACCATATCTAATAGGGTTCGATTCCGGCGTTCAGACACACCATTGCGCTGTGGTGTTCCGGGTGGCGTGAGTTGTGAAACGATTCCACTTGCTTTAAGATGCGTGAGAAAATCATAACTTAAATATTCACCTCCACGATCGGATCGTAGAAACTTAATCTTTCTGTTACGATGGTTCTCCACTTCATTCTGAAATTCCTTGAACTTTTCAAATGTTTCAGATTTATGTTTCATTAAATAGATATACCCATATCTACTTAAGTCATCGGTAAAAGTGAGGAAATAGCGATATCCACCGCGCGTCGAAATACTCATCGGTCCGCATACATCGGTATGTATGATTTCCAACAAGTCCGTTGCTCGCTCCATCATACCGGGGAACGGGGTTTTGATCATCTTGCCCATGAGGCATGGTTCGCATGTGTCAAATGATTCAAAATCAAGAGACTCCAAAAGTCCATCAGAATGGAGTTTCTTCATGCGCTTTACACCAATATGACCTAGACGACAGTGCCACAAATAAGTAGTATTATCACTATCTACTTTGCATCTCTTAACCTCAATGTTATGGATGTGTGTTTCATCCCTTTCGAGATTTAGAAGAAATAAACCATTTACAAGAGGTGCATGACCATAAAAGATGTTACTCATATAAACAGAACAACCATTATTCTCCGATTTAAATGAATAACCGTCTTGCAATAAACAAGATCCAGAAATAATGTTCATGCTCAACGCAGGCACATAATAACACTTATTAAGGTTCAAAACTAATCCCGAAGGTAAAACTAAGGAGAGCGTGCCGACGGCCATCACATCAACTCCTGATCCGTTGCCAACGCGCATCGTCACCTCATCCCTCGCAAGCCGCCGTCTATTCCGTAGCTCCTGTTTCGAGTTACAAATATTAGCAACTGAACCGGTATCAAATACCCAGGAACTACAATGAGGGCTAGTAAGGAAAACATCAATAACATGTATATCAAATATACCTTTGATGGTGCCAGCCTTCTTGTCCGCTAAGTACTTCGGATAGTTGCGCTTCCAGTGGCCCTTGTCCTTGCAATAGAAGCACTCAGTGTCGGGCTTAGGACCAGACTTGAGCTTCTTCTCAGCAGGGGAATTGCGCTTGCCGCCACCCTTATTGAAGGGTTTCTTTGCTCCCTTACCTTTCTTGAAGGTGGGGGGCTTGTTGACCATCAACACATGATTATTCTTTTTGATGTTCACCTCCGACACTTTCATCTTAGCGAAGATCTCAGTGATCATATTAGTGGAACCAATCTGATTGTGATCAACTACAAAACTTTTGTATCTAGGAGTGTCAATCTTGAGCTCCTCTGGAATCTTGCAGTCCAGTTGCTCAAGGCGTTGAGTGTATCCCGACATCTTAATGGCGTACTCACTAACGGAACTCCCTTCCTCCATCTTGTAGTTAAAGAATTTCTTAGATATCTCATATCTCTCAGAACGGGCCCGAGTCTGAAACATAGTTTTCAGCTCCTCAAGAATCTCAAAGGGCCCGGGATACTCTTCATAACGATTTTGAAGATCCGATTCCATAGCATACAACATGGCGATCTTAATCAAATCATAATCATCCTTGCGCGACTGATAAACAGCTTTTCATCAGCCGGCGCATCTATAGCAGGAGCGTCACCTAGCGCTTTCTCAAGGACATAGTCCTTTTGTCCGCCAGCGAGAATGATTCTCAGAATGCGGAACCATTTGGTGAAGTTAGACCCATTGTTTCTAAGCTTTTCTATCTCATCAAAAATGTTGAAGTTGAAGTTGGACTTGGCCATGGGATCTACAGTATTTGCAAGTACAATTTAGACTATGTTCATGATAAATAGTTCAACTTAATCAAATTACTAGATGAACTCCCACTAAATTCAACATCCCTCAAGTTGTTTAGTGAACACGATCCAAATTCACCACACCTAATCCGATCATCACGAGAAGAGATGTGGTTTCAATGGTGGACAACGAAGTGTCGATCATATCATTCATATGACTCATGCTTAACCTTTCGGTTTTTGTGTTCCGAGGCCATGTCTGTACATGCTAGGCTCGTCAAGTTAGACCCAAGTATTTCCGCGTGTGCAAAACTGGCTTGCACCCGTTGTATGTGAGCGTAGAGTCTATAGCACCCGATCATCACGTGATGCTTGGACACGACAAACTTTCGCAACGGTGCATACTTGGGGAGAACACAGTTTTTATCTTGATCTTTAAGTGAGGAATCATCTTATAATGCTACCGTCGCGATCTAAGCATAATAAGATACATAAAAGGATAAACATCACATGCATATAACTTTATGTGACATGGTATAGCCAATCTTCGCGCAATGATCTCCATCTTGTGCGTTCCAGCATGATCTCCATCACTCCACCATGATTGCCTCCACCACGAATAGCAACTACAACTATTGCTAACTACTTAGCGATAAAGTAAAGCTATTACATGGCGTATAAGAATTTGACTCGCAGGTCATACACAATTATAAAGACAACCATATGGCTCCTGCCGGTTGTGTACTCATCGACATGCAAGTCGTGAAACATTACAAAACATGATCATCGCATACAATATACACATCACATCTTGGGCCATACCATATCACAGAAAACACTCCCTGCAAAAACAAGTTAGACGCCTCTACTTTGTTGTTGCATGTTTTACGTGGCTTATGGGAGTAGACGCTAAGAACGATTCTTACCTACGGAAAGCCACAACGGTGATATTATGGTTGCCAAACTCCGGTGTTAATACCATGACAACTATAGTGAGATAAACTGACATTCACCAGCCGCATGTGTGGAACAAGCCACACGTCAAGTGCGGAGCCGGTCTCGCGAACGACGTCGCGTAAGGTTGGCCTGGACCGCTTCAATCTCACTATCCCACGTCATAAGAAGAACACAAATAAGAGGTTTGCAACAGAAAACATCAACGCCCGCAACAACCATGTTGCGTTCTACTCGTGAAACACATCTACGCATAGATCTAGCTCTGATACCACTGAAGGGTTTCGCGGCATAGTAAATCAAAATTTTCTACGGATGCGAACAGAGAGAAAGCCAAGATCTAATCTAGGAGATGCAATCAACGAGAGAGATTGGATTAGATCTTCATACCCTTGAAGATTCGCACAACAGAACGTTCGTCGAAACGTGGGTGATGTAGTCGTACTCGCTTCTCCTCCTTGCGATCCGATCCGATCTAGCACCACAAGTGGCGGTGCCTCCGTGAGATGCACACGTGCAGCACCTCGACGTCTCCTCCTTCCTCGGACCAGCAAGTATGGTGGAGAGATAGATTGGATCTACAACACGACGGCGTGGTGTATATGGTGGAGAATTTCTGCAGCAGGGCTTCGCCTACAAACAGTCGGGAGGGAGGGAGGAAAGCTAGCAATGCGGCTAGGGTTTGGAGGAGAGGTGTGGGGGGTTGGTGCGCCCCCACCCCTCTTTATATAGAGGGGGGGCGCAGACCTAGCCCCTCCCCCAAGCCCAAAGGATAAGGAGTGGGGGGCATGGACTCTCCCCTCTTCTAGAAACCCTATCTCTAGTTTAAACGATTTAAACTCTCTAGGATCGGCTGGGCCCTATGGGGCCTTGTGCCCCTGGCCCAATGTGGCCAGGACACTCCCTCATAGGCCCATGCCCCCTCCCGGAAGGTGGGGCCACGTTGGTCCCCTTCCGGAAGGTTCTAGAAGCTTCTGGTACAATACCGATTAACCCGGAACAATTCCGAACTCCAAAAACTGCATTGCCTTATATGAATCTTATTCTCCGGACCATTCCGGAACCTCTCGTGACATCCCGGATCCCATCCGAGACTCCGAACAAAAATTCATAAACCAATTATCCAATCTATCCTAGCGTCGAGATACGTTAAGTGTGTGACCCTGCGGGTTCGAGAATATGCAGACATGATCTTCTATCAATAATCAACAACGGGGTCTGGGCACCCATATTGACTCCCACACATTCATCGATGATCATATCGGATGAACCACGATGCCAGGATTCAAACAATCCCATATATATATTCCCTTCGTCTCGCGGTATTTTACTTGCCCGAGATTCGATCGTCGGTACCGTCATACCTAGTTCAATCTCGTTCACAGCAAGTACTTTACTCGTTCCGTAATCCGATATCACTTTGTGATTAACTCCTTCACCACATGCTTGCAAGCGGTGTTGATATCGATTACCGAGTGGGCCCGAAGTATATCTCTCCGACTTGGGAGGGACAAATCCCATCTCGATACATACAACCCAACAGATACTTTCCGATCACCTGAGAGACACCTTTATGATCACTCTCTCATAGGATTACGTTTGATGACCTCAAAGCTTTCTTCCGATACCAGGGAGTTGTATTATCTCATGGTCTAAGGAATACAATATTTGACATAGGAAAAGCTTCGCAAAGATGAACACGATGAAACGATCTAATTGCTTTGCTTAGTTTGGGTCTGTCCATCATATCATTCTCCAATGATATGATCTCATTATCAATTGACAACTCATGTCTATGGTTAGGAAACCTTAACCATCATTGATCAATGAGCTAGTCCATAGAGGCGTACTAGGGACACGGTGTTGTTCACAAACCACACAAGTATTAAAGTTTCCGCTTAATACAATTCTAGCATGGAATATAAACTTTATCATGAACATGAATTATAATAATAACATCTTTATTATTGCCTCTAGGGCATAATTCCAACAGATACATGGTGCAGCTGTGTACAAAGGTTTCCCTGTGATGGATGAAGGATAAGAGTATTGGTGTGTGCAACTTCACTTGTACAACAGAAAGGAAGACAACCACAAGGAATCAGGATTCTGCAGGTCACCAACTCAGTGATGCACACCACATTCTTTGACTCTGCAAGGGATGCAGCTTGGAAGGCCATCAAAGAGCTTGGTGATAGGCTCAAGTGCAGAATGCTTAACACCCAAAATGACCTTATGGAAGAAAAGAAGCATACCCAAGAGTTGGAGGCTACCAACCAACAACTAAGGGAAGACATCATAGACCTGATTTGGGATTCTTGTGAACAAGATAGACAGATGGCTACTAAGGATGCTTTGATAGCCATTTTGTCTAGTGAGTGAGAGTTGTATCATACTTCGTTAGTTGGACCACCACACTAGTAAGTGAGAGTCTAAGTTATGTTGAAACTTGGATGCTTGTAATGGATTTATGTAGACCATGACTTGTGTGTTTGTTTGCCAATGATATGCTTGTGATGTTTTGTCTTGTGATTTTCTCTATTGATCTTGATTCTAACTTTTTCTATCTTATAAAATAGATGCCTAATGTTACTATCAGAATGGCTGAAGAGTTCAAGGGAACTCGTTTTGGCACTCGTATTATTCAGCTCACTAGTGTGCTCAATCTTCCGCTCCCTAGCATCATGATGCTTCCCCTCACCAAGTTTGAGAGGAAGGACCTTTGGGGCTTCAAGGTAACTCAGCCAGGACGCTGGACTGAGCCAGCCACGGAGGCCATCACCTTCAAGATTATGCATGACGACAGGGAGAGAGGCCTAGAGGTAGTCATGCATGATTTACTTGGGCGTCTATTAGGGAGGCACTCTCGGGAGATTAGAGGTACTCACTTCCACTCCTTCGAAAGACGCGACGAGGATGGTGTGGCTATTGAGTTCGAGGATGCTGCTAGAGAGATGGCAGAGCCGATTCGTCTGTACCTTCAGGACCTAGAGGTTCTACTTAGGCACCTAGATACTGATAGGACCAACGTCATGCTTAGAAATGACGAGCTCCACGTGCAGATTCGTGAGAAGGACAAGCTCTTCGCGGATCAAGACAAGATAGTCAAGGAAATGGAGGCTAAGTTCGAGAGCCAGGACAGGAAGTTCAAAAGCCAAGAGAAACGAGTCCAAGACAGGAACAAGAGGATTCGAGAGATGACTGCAGAACTAGAGGCCAAGGACTTCGAGCTCGAGCATCGGCGGGGTGTGATTGAGAGACTTCGTTCACAGAAGAGGGCTCTTAAGTCCAAGATAGAGGCCTTGACTACCAATGTCGAGGAATACAAGACCTCTATGGAGAATGCAGGTATTACACTTGTTGATGAGGAGGTTGATGCAGAGGAGTAGTGATGACTACTCATTATCTATCATTTACCATGCTTTTGATTATTGAGTCGCAATGACCATCCAACAAGTGGATGGCTTGCTATTGGTGCATTTGCTTTTCAAACTTGTTGTTTATGTCGTTGAACTTTATGTTATTTTGATGCTTGTTTGGTGATTGTCTATGTAATGTGTTGTGCATGTTAAGCATATACGGGTATCTCATTCTTATCCTTATTGAAAACCACAGATGCCTCCTCGACGTGCCAACCCCAACCCAAACAACAACAATGTCACTCCCGAGATGCAGCAGCTGATGACAGCACAGACACAACTAATGCAGATGATGACCACTTTCATGCAGAATCAGAATAACAACAACAAAAACAATAACAACAACAATCAGAACAATCCACCAGGATTTGACATTCTCACCAGATTCCTAAGACTGAGGCCTGCAAAGTTCTCAGGAACCACTGATCCTATGGTGGCCGATGATTGGATACGTTCAGTGAACAAGGATTTGTTAACTGTCGGCTGTACCAACGAGGAGAAAGTCAGGTTTGCAGCACACTTGTTGGAAGGACCAGCAGCTACTTGGTGGGATAACTTCCAGATCACCACTCCCATTGAGGATGTGACATGGGCTATCTTTGAAGATGGTTTCTGCACAGCTCACATCTCATCCGGAGTGATGAGTTTGAAGAAGAAAGAGTTCCATAACTTGAAGCAGCGCCACCGCAGCATGGCTGAATATATTGAGGAGTTCAACAATCTGGCGCGTTATGCACCGGATGAAGTTGACACTGATGCCAAGAGGAAAGAGAAGTTCCTCGAAGGACTGAACGATGAACTGAATCTATAGTTATCTGTGGCCTATGTCCCCACCTACCAGTCCCTTTGTGACAAGGCTGCCATCTTGGAGAGCAAGATGAAACAGGTTGAAAGCAGAAAGAGGAAACACAACTCTGACAAGCACAACTCGGGATCGTCTCATAAGCGTTCCCATTATGATGATAGTGGGAGTTCTGGATCACACAAGCATGGAAAGTACAACAGCCACCATAACAACAATCGTCATCATGACAACAAGCATCACCGTAGTCATGACAATGACAAGTACAAGAATCACAGGGGTGGATACAAGAGCCACCACAATGGAAGTGGAAGTGGTAGTGGAAGCCAGCCTGTCAAGAAGGATCTCAGTCAGGTTGAATGCTTAAAATGCAAGAAGATGGGGCATTATGCAAATGAATGCCCAAAAAAGAAAGTTGAAGGACCCAACAAGCCCAACCCTTTCCAGAAGGGACAAGTGAACCACATCAATGTGGAAGAAATCTATGAGGAGTCCGATGTTGTGGCTGGTAAGTTCAAACTCAATTCTATTCCAGCACTTGTTCTTTTTGATACTGGTGCATCACATTCATTCATATCAAAAGCATTTGTTGATAGAAATGGGTTTCCAACTGAAAACATTGGGTGTCCAATAAAAGTAAGTTCTCCCGGTGGAGATATGATAGTAAGTCTTGGATGTCGTGATCTAGTGATAGAGTTTGGAAAACATAAGTTTCTAGTGAGTCTGATAATCCTAGATTCCCAAGGACTGGATGTAATTTTGGGAATGGACTGGATGACCAAGTATGAAGGAGTACTTGTCGTGGGAATGGTCACGACAGATGCTGCAATCGGCAGTGAGTAGTAGAACGAGGTGCAAGGGCGGCCAGCCATCTGCGGTGCGAGATGAGGGCGGAGACACAGGGTTTTACCCAGGTTCGGCCCCCCGGAGGGTAAAGACCTACTCCTGCTAGATTGTATTATGATGGTGGTACAATGGGCGAACTCGGCGGCTAGGCCGCGAGTCGCTTGGGTGAATGATGGAACGTATCTCTACACGCCCTGCAGGGGGGTTTATATAGACTTAACTCCCCTAGGGTTTACATATCTCAACCGAATCAGTTAAGGCTTAGGTACCCGTTTAATCTAATCCGACTGGGCCTATCTACTCGCCTGGGCCTTCAGCTTCCAGTCGCTTGGATCCACAACGGGCCTTGATCCAGTCGCCGTCTTGCAGGCCCACTCGCCAGTTCCTGGGCCAGTCGGAAACGTCCTGCTGGGTATACCCCGGTAGGCATATCCCCATCAGTAGTCCCCGAGGCCATCGTCGATTGGGCGCAGGTGGTTGCTGGCAGTCGGAGTATTCGTCTTTCAACGCGGGCATCCAGTCGAATCGGCGGCGGGCTCCTGAATAAAGGAGGAAACTAGTCATTATGGTCACATCTTTGGCAACTGGGTCGGCGAAATATTTAGTCACTGTTTGCAGTGATCGGGTCGGCGAGCCGAGTGGCTGAAGTTGGACCGTCCAAACGCAGTCAAACTAGCCGTTGGGGTAATCCAACGGTAACCTTTGGCGTAATCACCGTGTAGTAACGGCTCCCTGACTTGGCGGGTAACAACCGCTATATAAAGGGGATGGTAGGCGATCGGAGAACCACCTCCTCGTCATTTCCTCCGATTGCGCGTACCTCTGTTTTCCCCCGCATCGCGATCCAGCCGACCCAAAATACTCCAACCCCCACGAATCCTTCCGCCAATGGCCCCCTCCACCGAGCCTTGGGGTAGATCTAAGTGCACGAGGGCGCAACTGGCATTCTTCGAGGAGGCCGGGATCTTGCACGCCGACATGTGGCGAATCCCTGCGGCCGGAGAGGTTATCCCGGACCCACGCGAGGGAGAGTTCATCTGCTTCACCAGCCACCTAGAGCGAGGGCTGGGATTCCCAACATCTCTTTTCTTCCGGTGCTTCTGTGCCTTCTACGGGATCCAACCGTCGGACCTGGGCCCGCACAACATCGAGCAGCTCGCCATTTTCGTGGCGTTCTGCGAGTGCTACCTGGGCTGCAGGACCTACTTCCCCCTGTGGCAAGATCTATTCCACGGGCGGATTAGTCGCGAGGAAGCGGGCGGCCCAATGCTCGCCGCGGGCGGCCTGACGTTTCAGCTGAAATCGAAGGCTTCCTTCTTCGATCTGATGCTACCCACCAAGGCGGCGAGCCAATGGAAGAATTCTTGGTTCTATGTTACCAAGGCGACTCCAGACGGCGAGGTGGCGATCCCAAGATACTCCGCCGACCGGCCTGAACCACGCCAACTCCAAGTCACCAAACTTCCCATAGACCAGCGGATGGTCGTGGACGAAATGCTCCAGACCATTCGCGGCCTGAAGAAAAGGGGTCTCCTGCCCATCAATTTGTACAACTGCTGGCTCGGGTGGCGACTCGTCCCCCTGGCCCGCCGCGACCACTACATGTACGAGTACGCGGGCCGGGAGGACTCGACGAAGTCCTGCCTCGACGAGTGGCAAATCGAGGATTACCTCCTGGCGCTGAAGAAGATCACCCAAGCGACGTACCTCGACGCGAAAGCCGGGGTCGCCCCCTACACCGCGAAGCATCCAGCCCCAACGGTAAGTCATCTTTTCATCATTCGCAGTCGCAATTAAATGCAGTCGCGGTCATACTGATGTTGTTTATGCTTATTGCAGCTATTTCAAGTGGTGGAAGGGTGGCTTCCGCCTGCGGACGACGAGAATTCAAGCTCGTCCGTCCAGGAGGTGGGCGAATCGCCTCCAGCGAGGGGAGGCGTCGAGAGTGACGGGAGTGGTGACGACGACGAATCCGAAGAAGAGGTCGCCCCGCTGGTCCGGAAAACACGCGGACAGCGGCAGGCGAACTCGAAGCGAGCAAAAGCCTCGAGCGTCATGACGATGACGACGACGAGCTCCCCGAGCACACTTCACATCGCGAGGCCACTCCATCGAAGAAGAAGAAGAAGGAGGAGGTGAAGGCCCCTCCAAAGAAGAAGGCGAAGCCAGCAAAACAGGCATCTCCGCCTCATTCGCCGAGCAGCTCCGACGCCACCAGCCTGGCCAGGGGTGAAGCTCCACAGACGGCGAGGGCGCCGGATATCACCGTCGTCCTGACTGAGGTGCCTCTGGCCTCGATGCCTCCACCATTCGCCCCAGTCTCTGGGTCGGGGGCCGCTCCGGTCGCGGTAGCTTCGCCGCCCAAGGATGCTCCTGCCGAAAATGTTTCGGAAGCTCCAGCCGCAGCCTCGACAACGAAGAAACCGTCCGTGTCTTGGGCACGTGACATCCTGGAGATGGGCCTCAGTCGCCGACTGGGCCCCGAACTGGAGAAGCCGGCCGGCATCCGCACGGGGCTACGCTTCATTCCAGTCGCCAAGTGAGTTTTGCTCACCTATCTTTGTCTTTCATTGTACTCGGACTATTTTGTTCACGCAATCAATTTGTAGGACCGGAGCTAAGAAGATAGGCCACCCGTCTGTAGCTAAGGTGCCGCCAGTCGTCGCGGAAGAGGACCCCCCTCGGAAGAGGAAGGCTGAAAAGTCGCTGTCCCCACAGATGGTGCCAAGAAGGCCAAGAACGACGAGGTCGTCACGGTATCTGACGATACGATGGTGGCCCCGAGTGCTCCTGTGGCGGTGACGGCCTCGGCAATCAAGGAGGGTGCTCCTTCGCGAGGGGAGGCCGAACCGATCTCTTTTGGTGTCGGCGCGTCCATCACGACCTTCCCGCGCTTCATGGCGAGAGCGGCCACGGCGAGTGGTACCACACCGTCGAGTCGCGCACCCGGAGTCGCCGAGACAGAGGTCGAGCAGCGGCGCGGGCACACTCCAGCCCTTCTTACCTCTGTGGATGCACTGCAGCTTCACGGCATGCTGGGCGCGGCCATCCAGGTATGTCCAGTCCCCGAGGATCAGGCCGCTGTGTTGCAGTGGTCTGATTCTTTTAATTTCTTGTTTTTATTTCTCGCGTCTAGTCCCCGAGTGCGCGCTCGCTGAATTTCAGCGGGTGGGTACTTAGGATTTTTGATTGCCAGTCCCCGAGTGCGCACTCGCTGAATTTCAGCGGGTGGGCACTTGGGATTTTCGATTGCCAGTCCCCGAGTGCGGACTCGCTGAATTTCAGCGGGTGGGCACTTAGGATGTTCGATTGCCAGTCCCCGAGTGCGCACTCGCTGAATTTCAGCGGGTGGGCACTTAGGATTTTCTATGTTGCTGGCTGTTTGGCTTGTGCGTAGGGTTTGCAGCGCGAGTCAGCCGACCGACTTGTTGCGAGACGTCGCGCGGAGGAAGAACTTGCCGTCGTCCAAGAGGCGAACGAAGGGCTCCGGGCGATCGCTGCAAAGGCGGGGGAGGTCTGCCATGAACTTGTCCCAGCAAGCGAGTTGGTAGTTACTCAATCGGCGTTGAGACCGGCTGAGCAGCGCATCGCTGACCTCGAGCGTGAGCTGAAGGAAGCGAAGGAGGAGGCAAGTTCGGCGGATAGGCGAGCCAAGGGCGCTGTCACAGCCGCCGCCGAAGAGCGTAATGTTTCTGATGCCCTTGTTGCTGGGCTTCAGGATGACTACACTTCTCTTCAGAGCTTCATCATGGATCTCGCTCGTCCCTTAATCGGTGAGTGTGCATGCTTATGTTTGTTACATGTGCATCGTGTAATCTTTGATGTGTTCGCTGACATCTTCTGTCTGCAGGTCGGATCATTGATAGCGCGGAGGAGGCAAATTCGTTTGACGCGCGGCAATGTGTGGCCACGCTCGTCGACTCGGCGATGTTGTCGGGGACGTGCATACGGGCGTACCTTCAGGAGTTGTCGCCCACGGAAGTAATTCCCAGCGACCTCGTCGAGGTGTGGCGGTACTTGGAGAAGGCGCCATCGATCGTCGAGTTCATGACGCGATCGGCATTCCGACGCGGAGCGGCGACGGCACTTAGCCTTGGGATCGCTAACTTCCCGGAGGACTTCGACCTGGACGATGTGACGAGTAGCTACCCGTCATGAACCGGCTCGGTGGAGATCCCCGAGGTGCTGAAGTTGACGAACCGCGCCGCGGTGTACTCCGAGAGTGTCTGGGCGATGGGCGACCTCCTTCCTTATCAGGAGACGGTCGCCGCACCCAACGACCCTGAACCGCAGCACAGGGACTTCAAGATCGAGCAGCCTTTCCGTGCGGCGATGGCGGGTGAGCTGACGACGTACCCATCGAACCCGTATACTCCCTTCATTCGTAATCACAAGGGTGCTGGCGAGTCGTCGTCGAAGCCTGCGGAGTAGAATAGTTTGCCCTGGGGCGTTAGTAGCAGTTCTGCCGTTGGGCATACTTTGTATTTTGTGACGATCGCAACATGCTATTAATGAGATATCGTGTTGTTTTGTGAAGTGTTGTGTGTTTTTTGATTGAGGGTTGAACGAGTCCCCGAGCGCGTCCGCCCTTTTTATGGGGTTTACCTCGTTTGTTATGTGTTTGCGGCTTTTGAATGTTTTGTTATTGTGGTCGACTCGCCCGGACTCGGAGAGCCAGTCGCAAGGCGACTCCCATGAGCGTTCTGTACTTCACCGCTTTCCCTTGCGCGAACGGGGTCGGGTGGCCGAGTCCCCGAGCGTGGTACTAGGTTGTTCTAGGCGCGACTAGAGGGTTGGTGAGGACTTGGCACGTTAGTTTGAGCGCATCACTCCTGCCTGGCCCGTTGGGTCAGTCGCGTGGCGAGTCCTGGGCATGCTCTCATACTTGGCGTTGTCCCTGGCCGCGCGTGCTGAACTGGTCGTCAGTCCCCAAGCGTGGTACTTGGTCGTTCGAGTCGCTATGTCGAGGATGCGGAGGATCATGGTCGCTGTGAGAAGCGAAGGCAGTTGTCTTGGCTCGTAGAGCCAGTCGGGCTAGGCGACTCCAATGGGGCTCAGGGTAGGCGTTTTTCATGGACGTTGCAAGACCTGAGGTGACCCAGTGCCCTTGTAACGCACTACTTGGCCGTGCCGATCGCTGTACCAAAGGTTGACTTCTGCAGTTAGCTTGACGCTGTTATTACGAGTGCGAGTGGCACAAGACACGGAGAGTAGGCGCAATTTGCGGTAACCAATTCTTTTTTATTTCATAGCGACTGGAGGATACATGTGTGGGGTTCTAGGAGTAGAACTTCCGTAGGAGGTTTACATTCCACGGTCGCTTGACGTCGAGTTTGCCGTCCCCGCGGACGTCGATGAGGTAGTAGGCGTCATTGCCGAGTACTCGCCCGATGGCGAATGGTCCCTCCCACGGAGGGGAAAGCTTGTGCATGCCCTTCTTGTCCTGGATGAGGCGCAGCACCAGGTTGCCTTCTTGAAAGGTGCGAGTTTTCACCCGCCGGATGTGATAGCGGCGGAGTCCTTGCTGGTAGATGGCGGTGCGTGACCGAGCGAGGTCACGTGCCTCGTCGAGTTGATCGACTCCACCCTGACGGGCGAGTTCATTCGCAGCCTCCGTGTAGTGGACGACCCGTGGCGAGTCGTGCTCGAGGTCGGTGGGCATGACTGCCTCGACGCCGTACACCATGAAGAAGGGGGTGAACCCTGTTGACCTGTTGACCGAGGTGCGGATGCCCCAGATGACGGAGGGTAGCTCCTCGACCCAGCACCCGGCGGTGCGCTCGAGTGGTACTTGGAGCCGCGGCTTCAGGCCGTGGAGGATGCTCTGGTTGGCCCGTTTCGCCTGGCCGTTGGATTCCGGGTGGGCGACTGAAGCGAAGTCGAGCCGGATGTGGTGTTCCTCGCAGAACTCGGCCATGGCTCCTTTGGCGAAGTTAGTGCCGTTGTCCGTGATCATGCTGTTTGGGAACCCGTAGAGATATATGAGCTCGCGTAGGAATTTAGTTGCGGTCTTCCCGTCGCATTTCCGGACTGGTTTGGCCTCCACCCACTTTGTCAATTTTTCGACCGCGACCAGGAGGTGGGTGTAGCCAGAGGGAGCCTTTTTGAAGGGGCCTACCATGTCCATACCCCACACGGCGAATGGCCAGGTGATGGGGATTGTCTTGAGCGCTGAGCTCGGCACGTGCGTCTGGTTGGCGTACTTCTGGCACCCGGCGCACCGCTGGACAATGTCGACGGCATCGGCGTGTGCGGTGGGCCAGTAGAAGCCATGCCGCATAGCCTTGGCGACCAGAGAGCGGGCGCCGGCGTGGTGGCCGCAGTCGCCAGAGTGGATGTCATGGAGGATCTTGCATCCTTCGGCGGGTTGGACGCATCGTTGGAACACGCCGTTGACGCTGCGCTTGTGGAGCTCGCCGTCGATGATGGTGAAGGATTTGCATCGGCGTGCGATCATCCGGGCGTCCATCTCGTCTGCCGGCAAGGTGCCGGCCTCCAGGTAGGCGACGTAGGGCTTGGTCTAGTCGTCTGGCTGCAGTGGGACTCCGATGTCGATCTCCCTTGGGGGAGAGACTGATGGCTTGGTGATCGTGTCGAGGAAGACGCCGGCGGGTGGTGCGAGTCGAGCCGACCCAATGCGAGAGAGTGCATCGGCCTCCTTGTTCTTCCGCCTATCAATCCACTCGACGGAGTAGCCTGCGAAGTGTCCACCCAGCTTGTCCACTGCTTGGCGGTATGCCGCCATGGTGGGAGAGACGGCGTCGCAGGTGCCAGCGACTTGCCCAGCGACGAGGTCGGAGTCTCCGTAGCAGCGTAGGCGGTTGACGTTCATATCCTTGGCAGCTCGCATGCCGTGGAGTAGTGCCTCGTACTCGGCCATTTTGTTTGTGCAGGGGGGTGAAGTCGAGGCAGAGGACGTAGCGGATCTTGTCGCCCTTCGGTGAAGTCAGCATGATCCCTGCTCCTGCGCCGTCCGTGTTCTTGGAGCCGTCAAAATGCAGGCTCCAGTAGTGGAGGTATGGCAGCTTTTCTGGCTGCTGGGCCTCTTCCCATTCGGCGATGAAGTCCGCTAGAGCCTGCGACTTGATCGCTTTTCGTGGCTCGTATTTGATGTTGTGGACGCCGATCTCGATGGCCCACTTGGCGACTCGCCCGGTCGCCTCGCGGTTGCGGATGATGTCCTGCAACGATGTTGAGGAGACGACCGTGATTGGGTGCTCTAGGAAGTAGTGCGGCAGGTGCCGCTATGCTCTGAAGACCGCGTATACCAGTTTCTGGTACTGCGGGTATCGCTGGCGCGACTCGGTGAGGACCTCGCTGATGTAGTACACCGGTCGCTGCACTGGGCGTTCCTTTCCTTTCTCCGGCCGTTCGACGACCATGACAGCGCTGACGACGCGCTCGGAAGCCGCAACGTAGACCAGCATGGGTTCTTTGTCGGCGGGGCGGCGAGTAGCGGTGCGGCGAGTAGCACCTTCTTGAGGTCGCGGAGCGCGTCACCCGCCTCCTTGTCCCACTGGAAGGTGGGGTTCTTGCGCATCAGGCGGTATAGGGGCATCGCCTTTTCGCCCAGGCGGGGGATGAAGCGACTGAGAGCCGCTACTCGCCCGGCCAGCTTCTGAACGTCGCGCAGGCACTCGGGTTTGCCGAGTCGGGCGATCATGTCGATCTTGGTGGGGTTCGCCTCGATCTCGCGCTTGGAGACGACGTATCCCAGTAGTTGTCCTGCTGGTACACCGAAGGTGCATTTGACTGGGTTAAGCTTTATCTTGTATTTCCGCAAGTTGGTGAACGTTTTCGCCAGGTCGGCGAGTAGATCACCCTGGCAGGCGGATTTTACGACCACGTCGTCGATGTAGACGTGGATGTTGCGGCCAATTTGGCTCGCGAAGCACTCTTGCATGCACCGTTGGTAGGTCGCCCCGGCGTTCTTGAGGCCGAAGGTCATGGCGGTGTAGCAGAAGGCTCCGAATGGCGTGATGAACGTCGTCTTCTCCTCGTCCTCGACAGCCATTTTGATCTGGTTGTACCCAGAGTAGGCGTCGAGGAAACATAGCGACTCCGAGCCCGCGGTGGAGTCGATTATTTGGTCGATCCGCGAGAGGACGAACTGCTCCTTCGGACAGGCGCTATTCAAGTTTGTGTAGTCGATACACATCCTCCAGGTCCCGTTCTTCTTCTCGACCAAGACTGGGTTTGCCAGCCACTTAGAGTATTTAATTGGCCGGATGAAGCCTGCAGCGAGTAGACGCTACACCTCCTCGGCGATAGCTCGGCGGCGCTCTTCATTGAAGGGCCGCAACGACTGCTTGACGGGTTGCACTTTGGGGTCGGCGTTTAGTTTGTGCTCAGCGAGCTCCCTAGGAACACCAGGCATGTCAGAGGGCTTCCATGCGAAGATGTCCCTGTTCTCACGGAGGAACTCGATGAGCGCGCCTTCCTAGGCTGGGCTCATGCCCGTCCCGATCGTCACCGTCTGGCTGGAGTCGCCTGGGACCAGCTCGACGGTGCGGGTGTGCGTCGTTGCCTCGAAGGCTGAGGTGTTTGCGCCCTCCGAGTTGGGCTTCTTGAGTATGGTGGGGTCGTCGTTGTTGACCCCGCTCGCGTACTTGGAGAGCTCGTCGGCGTGGTTGGCCTCTGCCGCGATGACGGCGTCGGCGAGCTCGGCTCCTTTGGCCTCGCACTCGGCGGCCATGTCGGGGTCGCCGTTGATGGTGATGACGCCGCACGGCCCGAGGAGCTTCATCGCGTTGTACGCGTAGTGGGGCGCTGCCATGAACTTGGCGAACGCCTGGCGCCCCAGGACGCAGTGGTAGGGGCTGTCGAAGGGTACCAGCTCGAAGACGATCCGCTCGGTGCGGAAGTTTGCTGGTGTGCCGAAGGTGACTCGCAGCGTGACCTTGACGATCGGGTACGCCTTTCGACCGGGGACGATGCCGTGGAACATGGTGTGGGTCGTCTCGATCATCGACTGCGGGAGCCGCAGCCGCCTGAAGGTGTCCAGGTACAGGATGTTGATGGAGCTGCCGCCGTCCATCAATGTCTTGGGGAGCCAGTAGTCGCCCACCTTAGGCTTGACCACCAGGGCGACTCGGCCTAGGTACTCGATGTGTGGCGAGTGGTCCTGGCGGCTCCAGGTGATTGGCTGCTCCGACCAGTTGAGGAACTGGGGAACGTCCACCTGGGCCACCGCGTTGATGGCGACGGCGCGGGCGATGACCTTCTTCTCGCGCTTCGTGTTGAATCCTGTGAAGGTATGGAGCGATCCGGCCACATTGCCGAATTTTCCGCCGTTTGGCAGGTTGTTGTCGGGGTCCTCCCGCACTCGTCATGCCTTCTCGATCTCCCTGAGGGTGTGGCAGTCGGCGGTCGTGTGTGTAGCGGGCTTCCCTTCCCTGCTGTGAAACGCACAAGGTTGGTTAAGGAGGGCCGCGGGGTCGAACCTTGGTTTCGCCTTGTAATTGCCGCCGTCGCGGCGGAAGCTCTTGGGCTCGCGCTGCGCGTGCCCGGCGTTGGCGACGAAGTCGACTCGCCCGTCACTGCAGCGCTTGCCGGTGAGGCGAGTGTTACTGTAGCGTAGGTCGGACCGTCGTCCGTTGTCGTTGCCGTTCGTGCGGCGTTGGCCTCCCGACTCGTCGTCGGTTTCCTGGTTTGGATCTTCCTCCGCGTACCGTTTGGCGATCTCGAGGAGGTCTGGTATGTTGTCGAGCGTGTGAGAGTGTCGCTTGAGCTTGGCGACCAAGGGCTCATAACGGCACGAGGTCTTGAAGCAATGGATCGCGGTGTCCGGGTGGATGCCGACCGCGTTGTACCATAGTTCTTGCCACCGCTGGACCCAGTTGCGGGTCGACTCGCGGGGTCCCTGGACACATCGCTCTAGGTCCTCGATGGTGGTGGCGCGGGTGTAGGAGCCCTCGAAGTGCCTGACGAAGGCGTCGCGCATCTCCTCCCAGGAGTCGATGCTATCCTGGGGGACGGTGTTGATCCACTGCCTGCACGTCCCCTCCATCATCAAGGGGAGATAACGGGCGGCTAGCAGGTCGGTGTGGCCCGCGATCCCCATCGCCATGAGGTATGTATCAAGCCACACGGAGGGGTCGTACGAAGCGTCGTACTTTTCTATCTCCTTCGGCGCCTTAAAGTTCGCCGGGTATTTCTCGCCTCGGATCATTGGTCCGAAGCACCTGGGCCCGAGTCGACTTAGCGACCCCATCGGCTCGCCGTCGTGGCGATTGGTTAGGGTATGTCACAGGTCGTCGGGCTGGCGTGCGCGCCAGTTTTGGTTGTTGATGATGTCGGTGCGGGCGTCGATGGGTTGAACGTTGGCGGCGACGAAGTTGGTCGCTGGCCTGGGGTCGTTGGTGGAGAGTGCCGCATTCGCGGGTCGGTGTTGGAGCTGCAGTGGCTCTGGTGGCGGGCAGTTGAGGGTGTTTGCCGCCATTGGGCGGCCGCTTGAGGCCGCTCTGCTTCTCGAAGAACGCGAGTACACTCGACCCTGCGAGTCGGCGCCTGCATTTTGCTGCTCGACGGCCTTTGCGAGCAGGGCCCTGACATACTGGATCTGTAGGACGCCATCGCCGGTGGCCGTGATGTTGTCAGCTGCTGCTCGGCCCACCACGAGGTTGTCCATCGGGGTGGAGAACAGTGGGAGGCCGTTCGCGTCTCGCTCCCGTGAGGAGACTACTATCCGCGGCTGATCCCTGGGGGGTGTGCGGTTGGGTGGAGGTGGGGCGCCCATTGTCGTCGACCCTGGTGGGGGCCGGGCGCTTCCTCCTGGCGGCGCGTTCTCGCAGATCGCGCGCTCAGCCGCGCGGGCCGGTCCGTTCTCGTCGTCGAAGTTCAGGGCGCGACCCTGGACGGTGGGGTTCAGGCGCGACCTGATTTGCTGCTGGTGGTAACGCGACAGCTCCTGTGCTGTCACCTGCTCGAGGCGAAATTTTTCGCGCTCGGCTTGCTCCTTGCGGACTGCCTCCGCCAGCTTTAGGCGGAGTTCCTCGACCTCCGTTGCCGTGGCGTTAGGAGGGATCGGGGTGGAGAAGGGATCCTCCGGCGGATCGGTACCGGTCGCCATGTAGGTCGCAGGGTGGCGACTGGTCCCGTCGCGGAGGTCGGCGGAATTTTCCGACCCAGAGTCAAAGTCGAAGATCCCAAGGATGGAGAGATCCTCGAAGTCTCCCAAGTTGGAGACCTGGGTGATGGAGCCCGCGGGCGAAGCCGCGGTGATGGATCCGGCGAGTGATGTCGGGGTCGCCGAGTCGGCGTCATCATTGATGCCGGGGTCGCCGAGTCGTGCGGACCTGGATCTCGGAGAGCCGATCGCGTAGCGGCGACTCGGGGATGCGAGCCGAATCCTCCGAGACGATGACGTCGGTGAGGCCGACGAAGAGGCTGATCGTGCCGACCAGCAGGATCACGCTGTGTGTGACGGGTCGTGCCGCCGGGACGTAGATGCTCGGCAAGATCTGGAGCATCTCGCCGATCGCTATCATGCGGCCGGTGGCGACCATCTCGTTGATGGGAAGATTGTATCTCGCCGCAGAACACCGGCCAGACCGGCCAGGCCCCACGGTGGGCGCCACTATCGTGGGAATGGTCACGGCAGATGCTGCAATCGGCAATGAGTAGTAGAACGAGGTGCAAGGGCGGCCAGCCATCTGCGGTGCGAGATGAGGGCGGAGACACAGGGTTTTACCCAGGTTCGCCCCCCCGGAGGGTAAAGACCTACTCCTGCTAGATTGTATTATGATGGTGGTACAATGGGCGAACTCGGCGGCTAGGCGGCGAGTCGCTTGGGTGTATGATGGAACGTATCTCTACACGCCCTGCAGGGGGGGTTTATATAGACTTAACTCCCCTAGGGTTTACATATCTCAACCGAATCAGTTAAGGGTTCGGTGCCCGTTTAACCTAATCCGACTGGGCCTATCTACTCGCCTGGGCCTTCAGCTTCCAGTCGCTTGGATCCACAACGGGCCTTGATCCAGTCGCCGTCTTGCAGGCCCACTCGCCAGTTCCTGGGACAGTCGGAAACGTCCTGTTGGGTATACCCCGGTAGGTATATCCCCATCAGTACTAGATTGTGCCAATCGTACTGTCGCACTCACAACCCCGGAAAAGAAAAGGATAAGATTCAAGTCTAACTTTGAATCGAAAGGAAGTAAGCTAAATTCTCTTAAGGGGGTTAGCATAGACAGTGTGCCAATTATGAGTGAATATCCAGATGTGTTTCCGGAAGAATTGCCGAGAATGCCACCAGATAGAGATGTGGAATTTCTGATTGACTTGCTGCCAGGATCAGGACCAATAGCAAAGAGACCTTACAAGATGTCAGTTGATGAGTTAAAAGAACTCAAGAAACAACTTGGAGAACAATTGCATAAAGGGTTTATTCAACCAAGTTCTTCATCCTGGGGAGCACCAGTCTTGTTTGTGGAAAAGAAAGATAGAAGTCAAAGGTTATGCATAGATTACCGTTCACTCAATGAGGTGACTATCAAGAACAAATATCCTTTTCCAAGAATCTATGACTTGTTTGATCAGCTAGAAGGAGCTTGTGTGTTCTCAAAGATTGATCTCCAGTCAGGTTATTTCCAGCTTAAGATAAGGGAACAAGACATACCTAAGACAGCTTTCACCATTAGGTATGGATTGTATGAGTACACCGTGATGCCATTTGGTTTGACCAATGCACCAGCATATTTCATGAATATGATTAATAAGGTGTTCATGGAGTTCCTTGACAAGTTTGTTGTCGTTTTCATCGATGACATTTTGATCTACTCCAATAGCAAAGAAGAGCATGAAGGACATTTGCGTTTGATACTTGAGAAGCTTAGAGAGCATAAGTTGTATGCCAAATTCAGCAAGTGCGAATTTTGGTTAAATGAAGTTGGATTTCTTGGAGACGTTGTGTCAGGAGATGGTGTAGCAGTTGATCCCGCAAAAGTGTCAGCTGTAATTGAATGGTAATCTCCTAAGTCAGTAAAGGAAGTTCGTAGTTTCCTTGGCTTGGCAGGATACTACAGAAGATTCATTGAGAATTTCTCCAAGGTAGCTAAGCCAATGACGGAGTTACTAAAGGAAGACAAGAAATTTGCTTGGTCTGAAGGATGTGAACTCAGTTTCCAGGAATTGAAGAAGAGACTAGTGACATCACCAGTCTTGTGTCTGCCAGATTTAGAGAAAGATTTCCAAGTGTATTGTGATGCATCTCATCATGGATTAGGTGCAGTTCTAATGCAAGAAGGGAAAGTTGTGGCTTATGCCTCGAGACAACTCAAAACTCATGAGGTAAATTACCCTACTCATGATTTGGAGTTAGCATCTGTTGTCCATGCACTCAAAACATGGAGACACTATCTTTTGGGAAAACGATGTGAAGTGTTCACAGATCACAAAAGTTTGAAGTATATCTTCACCCAGAAGGAAATCAATATGAGACAAATAAGATGGCTAGAACTCATCAAGGACTATGACTTGAGTTTGCAATACCACCCTGGTAAAGCAAACGTTGTAGCGGATGCTCTAAGCTGTAAGGTGTTTGTAAATGGCCTTACTAAGGGAGAATTGCCAGATGATCTGTGTGCCCAATTTATAGACCTTAGATTGGAAATTGTGCCTGAGGGATATCTCATGACATTGGATGTTCAACCCACATTGTTGGACAAGATCAAGGAAGCCCAAAAGACAGACAAGGAAATTGAAGAGATTAAGGAAAAGATTGGCAAGGGAAAAGCCAAAGGATTCCATGAAGACGAACAAGGTACTTTATGGTATGGAAAACGTATCTACGTTCCGCAAGATCCGAAGCTTCGGAAACTGATTTTACAGGAAGCACACAACTCACCATATTCCATTCATCCGGGTAGCACCAAAATGTACATGGATATGAAGGAAAGATTTTGGTGGAATAATCTCAAGAAGGACATCGCCGAACATATTGCTTTGTGTGATGTATGTAGTAGAGTGAAAGCGGAACATCAGAAACCAGCAGGATTGCTACAACCACTACCTATTCCTGATTGGAAGTGGGACAAGATTGGCATGGATTTCATCATCGGATTGCCAAGGACCAGGTCAGGATATGATTATATTTGGGTAGTAGTGGATCGCCTAACTAAAGTGGCTCATTTCATACCCGTGAAGACAACTTATACAAGTGCTAAGTTATCCAAAATCTACATGAGTAGGATTATGTGTCTACATGGAGTACCCAAGAGTATTGTGTCTGATAGGGGAACCCAATTAACTTCTCATTTTTGTAAGCAACTACATGAGTCATTGGGAACGAGAATGGAATTCGGCACTGCTTTTCATCCTCAGACTGATGGACAGACAGAAAGGACCAACCAGATTCGAGAAGATATGTTAAGGGCATGTGCCCTAGACTATGGAGCCAGTTGGGATGAAAGTCTGCCTTACGCAGAGTTCTCTTACAATAATAGCTATCAAGCCAGCATTGAGATGGCACCATTTGAGTTTCTCTATGGGAGAAAGTGTACCACCCCATTGCTATGTAATGGTGTGGGAGAAAGAAATTTGTTCGGACTGGAACTAATCAAAGAGGCTGAAGAGAAAGTTAAGATGGTAAAGGACAGATTGAAGATAGCACAGTCCCGACAGAAAAGCTACGCAGATCCTAAGCGTAGAGAAGTCACCTATGAAGTGGGTGATAGAGCTTATCTTAGAGTGTCACCACTTCGTGGAGTGAAGAGATTTGGAGTCAAAGGAAAATTGGCCCCAAGATATGTTGGACCATTCAAAATTTTAAGTCGTAAAGGAGAAGTAGCTTATGAAATTGAATTGCTAGAATCTTTGTCTGCAGTTCACAATGTGTTCCATGTGAGTCAGCTAAAGAAATGCCATCCAGAGATGGAAGAGACTTCTTTGAAGGATACTATACCTTTGGAGGAGGTTCAATTGGAAAGTGATCTCACTTATGATGAAAAACCTATCAAGATCCTTGAGACTGCAGAAAGAGTTACTCAGACTAAGACTATCAAATTCTGCAAAGTTCAATGGAACCATCATTCTGAAGAAGCAACATGGGAAAGAGAAGATGATCTTCGGAAAGACCACCCTCACCTATTTGCTAGCCAATCTGAATCTCGAGGGCGAGATTCACCTTAAGGGGGTTAGATTTGTAACATCCCTAAAATCATGTTTTCAAAGATTGCATATCATCCATGCATTCATAATCATTTAGGGATCATTTTCGAAGTCATTACAAAAACAGAAGCATTTGGGTGCTTATTATTTTTTTGTAAACAGGCATTGATCCAATGCTACTCTCTAGTGAGAGATTATTTGTTTCAAACCAAGCTTGTTTGTTCATGAGTTGGTTTGGTTGAGTTCCAATGCTTGGACAAATATTTTAAAACAAAATATAGTTTTAAAAACCATTTTCATATCTTTATTAAAACTTGTGTAAAGGCACTGTTTATTTGTAAAACTCCAAAGGAACCAAGCAAGTTTAGTGAAACAGCATGGTTTTATACTAAAAAATGTGTAGGCTTCACTTTATAAATATCTAGAAAGATTTGGAAATCAAACACATTTGAATTCATTTGAAAATGTTTCCTAAAAATCGAAATAGAAAAAGAAAAAGGTTAAGGAAATAGAACTGGCCAGGCGCTACCCTTTCGGCCCAGCAACCAAAACAGCCCACCCGGGGTTCCCTCTTCCTCTCTGTTTCTCACCACAGCAACGCGCACCCACCGGCTGACATCCCGACCCTACCTTGCCCCGTCAGCATCGTCCCCAAATCAACGCGTGCCCGAACCGCTCCGCCGCAGTGACGCCGCGGTTTAAATCCGCTTAAATCCCATTGATTCAGGGAGTAAACCTCTCCCCGCTCCCAGCTACTTAAACCCCACCCTGCCACGGCCTTTTCCCCCCACATAGCACCCTCTCCTCGCCACCAGGCTGCTCGGATTTCACCAAACCTCGCCGCTGTCCCGACGAACTCCGACGTCTGATTCCGGTGAGCTCTCTGCGCCCCTTGACTCCTAGCTTCTCCAGAACAACCATTGCATCCTTGCGCTTTGATTGACACCGTTGTTGTGTGCTAGGACAACCCCGAGCGTCGGCAACGTCGACGACTGAGCGAACCCGACGAGGCACTCAACTCCAGCGAGTAAATCTGGTTAGTCCCGAGCGCGCCTTGCCCTCTCTCTGATACTCACATGACCAGTGTTGCTCCCCGCATCTAACGCACCACTTGCTTGTCTCTGGCATGATCTACAACACCGGCGACAACGACGAACAGCCGTGTCCGACGCCAGGCTTCACTCCGACGAGCAATAGTAGCCAAATTCGTGCACCCCCCCCCGAGTATCTGACCCCACCTTGAGCTTCACTGCAGTCCCACGAGCACGGTAAGCATCTCCACCCCTCCCCACGCGATCTAAATCGCCGGCAACCTCTCTGACAGAGCCGCGCCGCCGCACCACCGCCGCTGGTGCCGCCCATCTGTGGTCGCTTGATCAGTAGCCGTCAGATCTGGATCCAACGCATGCGATAGAATCACTTAGCGAAGGGGTATGTGTTAGATCTTGCCATGCAATTTCATTTAGATCGTGCGGTCCATGCTGGTCGATCCGGCCAAACCGATACGGGCCAATCAGAAGACGCCGCGTGGCCTGAGTTTAGATTTAAAACAGAAATTTGATCTATTAGTTATTCAAACTTGTAAAATTCATAACTTTTGATCCACACGTTCAAATTTTACAAATTTTATATCATTGGATTCAGGAGAAAGAATACTATATGTTTATGCAATGTGTTTAATGTTTTTCTTCTGTAAAATTGATTATTTTTGCAGAGACATTTATAGGCTTGATTTGAGTATAGAAATTATTTGCAAAATGATTTAAAGATCAAATAAAGTTTATTTGGAGTATCTTGGTCTTGTTTATGTTTCAGTACTGTATACTTGTCTTGTTGGTGTAGAAAAAATCATCACATGGCATTTGCATGCATTCATATATTTTTGTTTGTATATTTTTGATATGTGAATTTGGTGCCATTATTTTATGTGTAGATTTTGGTGCTAATAGTGATTGTGGTTGTGAAGATTGTTGCTACTCCCCAAACTACCAAGGCAAGTGGTGCTTCATGTTTCCATCCCAATATTTTACCTGTGCATTAGAAATATTTTGTGTAGGACTTGCATGATTATTTTTCTAAGTATCTATATGCTATGCTTGGGAAATCCTAGTAGTTGTAGCAATGTTAGAATTTCCTTTAAGTTAACATACTTGATATTGCCATGCTTACCCTAGCAAGTAGCAACCAAGGGTGGATTATATATTCATGCTATGAGAAATATTCCTAAGTCTTTGGACTTATGTTTTGCTTAATAAAACAACTAAGTGAATGAAACACCTGGGTGGAATGGAAATATTGGTTTGTGTTGAGTGGTTACACAAGGCCCATTTCTATGGTTTACCTTGTGTATCACACGTGTGGAAAGCCACCCAGGAACAAAGGGATTTGAGATGCCAAATGTTAAGAAGCTTCTAGTGCAGCCACATGGCATTATGGGCTCTGCCTGGATCACATAGGTTGCAATAACTTAGCCATTTGGACAGTTGGTGGTAGTGGGATGATAGGTTTGGAGCGCTTCCATTTGGTCTAAGGGAAGGCTTCTGAAATGTCCTGTCTTGGTGAAAATCAAGTATTGTGGGGAAAGTGCACAACCTCTGCAGATGGAAGAATCTAAATACTTAGCCAATTCCCTGGTATTGGACAAATTGAGCATCAAGACATGGAAGCTATCAAGAATCTCCTCAGCCCAATTTTCTAAGTTAAAACTTGTGGTTGAACAAGGGTGAAGGTTCACCAATTTCTATTGGTGGTTCCTTGGGAAAAGTTTTGACAAAGAAAAACTTAGTGTTTTCAACTAATAGGTAAAACCTATTTTGAGCAAAGGAAGCCTAAGCTACACTTAGCCAAATTCATGTAGTAACTAGATGTTAATATTCTACTAAGGTATCACTTGCCAATACTATTCCAATGTATTGACCCACTGTGGCTGTAACTTGTGATGTTGCAGGTTACTCTGATGATGATTAGGGGTTATGAGTCTACACTCAACATGCTTGCCTGTGGCACATGAAGATGAAGACTTTATTTATATCGTTATGGTTAAACTCTTGTATTAGGCCTATGGCCATGGAGTTGTAAAAGACTATGTTTGTCTCTGGAATGATATGTAATAATGACCTTTGTTTCTGTGTACTTCATCTTAAACTGTGGATGCTAGCATTGATCCAGGGACTAGCATTGCAATCACAGGGATCCTTACCTTTAAAAGGGAGGGATCTTACATTATGTATGGTTTGTAATGGATGATGTACTGTGATATCCAATTTGTTATGTCTCGCAAAATGGTAATCCTGGGATTGCGAGGTATGGCATAACAGGCATCTAGGATTAAAAATCTGGGTGTTGACACCCTTCTACATCGTCATCGACAACATCTTCTTTGCAACGACCTCTATGACTGCTTTGACTGTTTTATCAACGAGTTCTTCTTAGCATCCTTGGTTCTAGCAAAACCAATTCAAAGGACACAGATGCCTCCTAGAGGGGGTGAATAGATGGTTAACTTTTTTTACGAGATGGGCTTAACAAATGCGGAATAAAACTACCGTTTACTTTGTCAAGCACAAAGCCTATATATACTATGGTTCACCTATGTACACCAACAACTTATTCTAAGCAAGATAAGCAACAAGGTGATAGAAAGATAGATTACTTCAAGCACGATGGCTATCAACATGTACGGTGTATAAGTAAAGGGCTCGGGTATAGAGATAACCGAGGCACGCAGAGACAAAGATGTATCCCGAAGTTCCTTCCTTTTAATGGGAAGTACATATCCGTTGTAGGGGTGGGTGGTACTAAGACCACCAATGCCACAAGAGGTCTCACCTTATTCTTTCGAGCACCCGCCGCACGGCAAGCACCTGATCCACTATGGGACACTTGAGGGCGGTCACCAAACCCGTACAAGATCGGGGCTATTGGAGATATGCCCTAGAGGCAATATAAAAGTGGTTATTATTATATCTTTGTGTTTATGATAAATGTTTACATTCATGCTATAAAAATATTAACCGAAAACACTAATACTTGCGTGATTTGTAAACTATATTAGAGTCCCTAGTAAAGCCTCTATGTAATACTAGCTTGTTGGTTAATAGATGATCGTGGTTTCCCGATTATTAGCATTGAGATGTTATTAACGACAATATCATATCATTAGGAGAATGGTATGATGGACATACTCCTATAGATAAACGTAGCATTAAGATAAAGTCATTTCAATAGTTCGTTTGCTATAAGCTTTTTGTTACATAGTAACCTAATTCCTTCGACCATGAGATCATGCTAATCACCATCACCAGAAGGATGCTTTGATAACATCAAACACCACACCATAACTAGGTGGCTATAAAGGTGTCATTGAGTGTTTGGAAAGTATGTGTTGAGGCACATGGATCAAGAGTGGGATTTGTCCATCCATATGACGGACAGATATACTCTAGGCCCTCTCGTTGGAATGTCATCCAATTGGCTTGCAAGCATGTGACTGTCTCACAAGATATCACATATCACGGGAACGAGAAAAGAGTACTTATTGGTAACGAGGTTGAACTAGGTATGCAGAGATACCGACGATCAAAACCTCAGATAAGTAAACTATCGCGAGACAAAGGGAAATTGGTATCGTATGTAAGTGGTTTATTCGATCGCAAAGTAATCGTAGAAATATGTGTGAGCCATATGAATTTCCAGATTCCTCTATTGGTTATTGATCGGAGAAGTGTCTCGGTCATGTCCGCATAATTCACGAACCGTAGGGAGACACACTTAAGGATTCGATGTTGTTTAGTAGATATGGAATGTTAGTAGGGATACCGAATGTTGTTCGGAGTATCAGATGGGATCCGGGATATCATAAGGAGATCCGGAATGGTCCAGAGAATAAGATTCATATAAAGAAAGTCCGATTCCGGAGTTCGGGAATGATTTCGATGTTTTCATCGGAGAGGTTCTACAAGGGTCTAGAAGGTTCATCGGACTAGAAGGGGAATGGACCATGAATGTGTCATGAATAAGTGGAATGATTGGATCATATCCTAGGTCACTTGGTTTGGGCATTTGCAAGAGAGAATTAAAGCTCTAAATTGAAAGTCAAATGGGAAGTTTGAAAAGTCAAACTGGAACAATGATTTCCTAGTGGAAGAAGGAAAGAGTCCTTCTCTCAATCCAACTTGGGTTTGGGTTAGGATTCAAACCCATCCCTCCCAAGGCTGCCCCCTCTCATAAATAGAGGGGGAGGGCTGCCCCAAACACAAGCCCTAGCCCTCCCCACACCCGTGCGCCACCGCCGCCACCGCACGCCGCCGCCAGTCGCCGCCGCCGCCTCTCGCCGTTGCCACCTTGTCGCCGTCGCCCTAGCCGCCGCCGACACCTCCTCCTCCTCCCGGTCTTCTAAACCCTAGATCACCGGGAAACCCTAGATCCACCATAACTCACACCGGCTTAGGAGAAGCCCTGCGGGATCTTCCCTCTACTTCCGACACCACGTCGTCGTGCTGCCGGAATCGCGAGGGGAGAACTACAACCTCCGCTGCCTGCTGGAACAAGGGAGAGTAAGGTCTTCATCGAGTACCGAACGTGTGACCGACTACGGAAGCGCTGCCGGAACGCAGCACCGGAAGGATCGTCTACGCAATCTTGAGATCGGCAAGTGTACAACTACATCACCCACGAGAATCTACTCTTGTTAACCGCTTTGGAATCTTCGAGGGTGAGTGCTTCTATCGACTCATTGCTACAATCTAGTAGATAGATCTTGGCTTGTTTGTGTGCAAGGGGTAGAAAATTTTGTTTTTCCATGCTACGAACCCCTACAGTGGTATCAGAGCCGTGTCTATATGTAGATCTGTTGCACGAGTAGAACACAATGGTCATTGTGGGCGGTGGTGCTTTTATTATCAATTGCTTTTTGTGTACTTTGAATCTTGCGGTATGATGGGATGAAGCGGCCCGGGCTAACCTTACATGATATCGTTCATGAGACTTGCTCTACGCTCAACATGCAACTTGTAATGCATAAGTGGCTTTGCGGGTGTCTGTCTCTCCCATCATAGTATAGATTCAGTTTACAACGGGCACTTGATAGTTCAAACATCAACTTTGTGGTTCTTGTTCGTAAGTCAGAACGACACTTATTGAAAGCCCCAAACCACGTAAAATATGCAAAGAAAATTAGAGGCGTGTAACTTTGTTTTGCAGGGGTGTGCTGTGATGTGATATGGCCATGATTGTGATTATATATGATGTATGCAATGTTCCTTATTGTAAGTCGACAACCGACAGGAGCCGTATGGTTGTATTTTAATTCCATTAAGACATGCGTGTCTATTCAAAGTAGTTGTAATAGTTGATGCTGGTGGACGACAACCATGAAGCGACGCCACTGACCTTGAAGCCATACCGGTGATGATGGAGATCATGTTCATGCTTGAAGATGGAGATCGGAAGCACAAGAACAAAGGCCATATCATATCACATATTATGAATTGCATGTGATGTTAATCCTTTTAAGCATCTTGTATTGCTTAGTTCGCGACGGTAGAATTATAAGATGATCCCTCAAGCACAAAAATTTCAAGTTATAAAGTGTTCATCCTTAGTAAGCACCGTTGCTAAAGCTCGTTGTTTCGAAGCACCACGTGATGATCCGGTGTGTTAGATTCCGTGAGTGTATACAATGTGAGCAAGCCATATTTGCTCATGCGGAAGCTAAGGTTTTATCTTGACGAGCCTAGCATGTACAGACATGGTCTCGAAACACGGATCACCGAAAGGTAAAGCATGAGTCATATAGTAGATATGATGAACATGTTGATTGTTCGCCATTGAAGCTACATCAACTCTCGTGATGATCGGTTTTGATGTGGTGGATTTGGTTCGCGTGATCACTAAAGCAAGGTGAGGGATATTGTTTTGAGTGGGAGTTAACCTAGATTAATTTAACTATTAATAAGAACTCAATTTGTCATAAACTTAGTCTAAACTATTGCAAATATGTTGTAGATCAATGGCGGCCCCTACCATCAATTTTAATGCTATCCTAGAGAAAAAAAGTTGAAAAACAATGGAAGCAACTTCACGGATTGGTTCCGCAATTTGAGGATTGTCCTCAATGCTGGTAATTTGACCTATGTGCTGGATGCACCGCTGGGTGACCTGCCTGCAGATGATGCTACCGATGAGGTAAAGAATGTTTTCCCTGCTCGGAAGAATCAGTACTCCACAGTTCAGTGTGCTATCTTGTATGGTTTGGAATCGGAGCTTCATAAAAGGTTTGAGAACCATGACCCACATGATATTGTCAGTGAACTCAAAATGATATTTGAGGCTCACGCGGCAGTTGAGAGTTATGAGGCTTCTGAAAAGTTCTTTAACTGCAAGATGGAAGAGGGCAGCTTCGTCAGTGAGCACGTGCTTAAGATGTCTGGGCACGCAAGCAAGATTCAAAGCTTAGGTATAGTGATTCCTAATGCTTTGGGGATTCACCGTGTCCTCCAATCACTACCACCAAGTTACAAGAACTTTGTGATGAACTACAATATGCAAAACATGGACAAGTCGTTGCCCGAACTCTTCTCCATGTTAAAGTCTGCAGAAGTGGAGATCAAGAAAGAGTACCAAGTGTTGATGGTCAATAAGACCACCAAATTCAAGAAGCAAGGCAAGTCTAAGAAAAAGGGAAACTTCAAGAAGGGTGGTAAGAAAGTTACCGTGCCGACGAAGAAGACCAAGGCTGGGCCTAAGCCCGATACTGAGTGCTTTTACTGCAAGGGAGAAGGTCACTAGAAGCGGAATTGCCCTAAGTACTCTGCGGATTTGAAGAACGACAACATCAAGACGAAAGGTATATCCGATATACATGTTATTTATGTGTATATCACTAGTACTCGTAGTAGTGCCTGGGTATTTGATACTGGTTCAGTTGCTCATATTTGTAACTCGAAATAGGCGCTACAGAATAAACGGAAGATAGCGAAGAACGAGGTGACGATGCGCGTTGGAAATGGATCAAAGGTTGATGTGATCGCGGTCGGCACGTTACCTCTTCATCTACCATCGGGATTAGTTTTATACTTAAATAATTGTTATTTGGTGCCTGCGTTGAGCATGACCATTATATCCGGATCATGTTTTGTGCGAGACGGTTACTTGTTTAAGTCCGAGAATAATTGTTGTTCGATTTATATGAGTAATATGTTTTATGCACATGCACCTTTGATAGATGGTCTATTCTTATTGAATATCAATTGTGGAAATACACACATTAATAACATTGAAGCTAAACGTTTGAAATTGAGTGATAACTCGACCTATATGTGGCACTGTCGTCTTGGTCATATTGGAGTGAAGCGTATGAAGAAACTCCATTCCGATGGACTTCTTGAATCACTTGATTTTGAATCACTTGAAAGATGCGAAGCATGTCTGATGGGTAAAATGACTAAGACTCCATTTTCTGGTATGATGGAGCGAGCTACGGACTTATTAGAAATCATACATACTGATGTGTGTGGTCCAATGAGTGTAGCATCGCGCGGTGGTTATCGCTATGTTATCACCTTCACGGATGACTTGAGTAGATATGGGTATATCTATTTCATGAAACATAAGTCTGAAACTTTCGAGAAGTTTAAGGAATTTCAAAGTGAGGTAGAGAATCAACGTAACAAGAAGATTAAATTTCTACGATCTAATCATGGAGGTGAATATCTGAGTTACGAGTTTGGCGAGCATTTGAAGAAATGCGGAATACTTTCACAGTTGACACCGCCGGGAACACCACAGCGTAATTGTGTGTCCGAACGTCGTAATCGAACTCTCTTAGATATGGTTCATTCTATGATGTCACTTACAGATTTACCGCTATCATTTTGGGGTTATGCATTAGAAACAACCGCATTCACTTTAAATAGGGCACCATCTAAATCCGTTGAAACGACACTGTATGAATTATGGTTTGGGAAGAAACCTAAATTGTCGTTCCTTAAAATTTGTAGTTGCGAAGCTTATGTAAAGAAGTTACAGCCCGACAAGCTTGAACCCAAAGCATAAAAATGCGTCTTCATAGGATACCCAAAGGAAACTATTGGGTATACCTTCTATCATAGATCCGAGGGCAAAAATCTTTGTTGCCAAGAATGGATCCTTTCTAGAGAAGGAGTTTCTCTCGAAAGAAGTGACTGGAAGGAAGGTAGAACTAGACGAGGTTGTTGAACCTTCTCTCGAACTTGCGAGTAGCGCAGCACCGGAAGTAGTTCCAGTTGCGCCTACACCAATAAGAGAGGAAGCTAATGATATTGATCATGAAACTTCAGTTGAAGTTACTACGGAACCTCGCAGGTCAACGAGAACTCGTACCACTTCTGATTGGTATGATCCTGTTATGAGTGTCATGTTGGTGGACAACACCGATGACCCTGCGACATATGAGGAAGCGATGATGAGCCCAGATTCCAATAAATGGCAAGAAGCCATGAAATCCGAGATTGGATCCATGTACGAAAACCAAGTATGGACTTTGGTGGACTTATCGGGTGGCTGGAAGGCTGTCGAGAACAAATGTATTTTCAAGAAGAAAACAGATGCTGATGGTAATGCTACTGTCTATAAAGCTCGACTTGTCGCAAAAGATTTTCAACAAATTCAAGGAGTTGACTACGATGAGACTTTCTCACCAGTAGCGAAGATAAAGTCTGTGAGGATTATGTTAGCAATCGCTGCATATTATTATTATGAGATATGGAAGATGGATGTCAAAACGGCGTTCCTCAATGGAGACATTGATGAAGAGTTGTATATGATGCAACCCAAAGGTTTTGTCGATCCTAAAGATGCTAACAAGGTATGCAAACTTCAACGGTCCATTTATGGATTGAAGCAAGCATCCTGAAGTTGGAATCAACGTTTTGATAAGGTAATCAAAAGCTTTGGTTTTATACAAACTTATGGAGAAGCTTGTATTTACGAGAAAGTGAGTGGGAGCTTTGTAGCATTCTTAATACTATATGTAGATGACATATTGTTGATTGGGAATGATGTAGACCTTCTTAATAGTGTCAAGGATTATTTGAATAATAGTTTTTCAATGAAAGATCTTGGCAAAGCAGCTTACATATTAGGCATAAAGATTTATAGAGATAGATCGAGACGCCTAATATCGTTGTCACAGAGCACATATTTGGACAAAGTTCTAAAGAGGTTTGGAATGGAAGATAGCAAGAAAGGATTGTTGCCCATGTTGCCCAATACGACCTTGAGTAAAACTCACACTCCTACAACAGCAGAAGATAGAGAAAGGATGAGTAAGACACCCTATGTCTCAGCCATAGGATCTCTTATGTATGCCATGCTATGTACTAGACCCGACATTGCATATGCAGTTAGTTTGACTAGCAGATATCAAAGTGATCCAGGAGTGGATCATTGGACAATGGTCAAAAACATCCTTAAGTACTTGAGAAGAACTAAGGATATGGTTCTTTCTTATGGAGGTGATGAACAACTCGTTGTTAATGGTTACACCGATGCTAGTTGGAACACCGATCCGGATGATTCTAAATCTCAATCTGGATACGTATTTACTTTGAATGGTGTAGAAGTTAGCTGGAGGAGTGCAAAGCAAAGCGTTGTGGTGAGATCTTCAACTGAATCGGAATACATAGCTGCTTCAGAGGCTTCACAAGAGGCGATATGGATGAAGGAGTTCATTACAGAGCTCGGTGTGGTTCCAAGTGCGCTGGACCCAATGTCTATCTACTGTGATAACATGGGCGCCATAGCCAATGCGCAAGAACCAAGGTCACACAAGAAGCTGAAGCACATCAAGCTACATTTTCACACTATTCAAGAGAATGTCCAAGATGGTGACATAAAGATTTGCAAAGTACACACAGATCTGAATTTGGTGGATCCGTTGACTAAACCTCTCCCTAGGGAAAAATATGACCAGCACCAAACCGCCATGGGTGTTTGGTATATTACCATGTAATCTAAATTAGTTGACTCTAGTGCAAGTGGGAGACTCTTGGAGATATGCCCTAGAGGCAATAATAAAGTGGTTATTATTATATCTTTGTGTTTATGATAAATGTTTACATTCATGCTATAACAGTATTAACCGGAAACATTAATACTTGTGTGATTTGTAAACTAAATTAGATTCCCTAGTAAATCCTTTATGTAATACTAGCTTGTTGGTTAATAGATGATCGTGGTTTCCCGATCATGAGCATTGAGATGTTATTAACGACAAGATCATATCATTAGGAGAATGGTATGATGGACATACTCCTATAGATAAGCGTAGCATTAAGATAAAGTCATTTCAATAGTTTGTTTGCTATAAGCTTTCTGATACATAGTAACCTAATTCCTTCGACCATGAGATCATGATAATCACCATCACCGGAAGTATGCTTTGATGACATCAAACACAACACCGTAACTGGGTGGCTATAAAGGTGGCATTGAGTGTTTGGAAAGTATGTGTTGAGGCACATCAATCAAGAGTGGTATTTGTCCATCCATCTGACATATAGATATACTCTGGGCCCTCTCGGTGGAATGTCATCCAATTGACTTGCAAGCATGTGAATGGCTCGCAAGGGATCACATATCACGGGAACGAGAAAATAGTACTTATCGGTAACAAGGTTGAACTAGGTATGCAGAGATACCGACGATCAAAACCTCGAATAAGTAAACTATCGTGAGACAAAGGGAAATTGGTATCGTATGTAAATGGTTCATTCGATCACAAAGTAATTGAAGAAATATGTGGGAGCCATATGAATTTCCAGATTCCTCTATTGGTTATTGATCGGAGAAGTGTCTCGGTCATGTCCGCATAATTCACGAACCGTAGGGAGACACACTTAAGGATTCAATGTTGTTTAGTAGATATGGAATGTTAGTAGGGATACCGAATGTTGTTCGGAGTCTCGGATGGGATCTCGGAATGGTCCGGAGAATAAGATTCATATAAAGAAAGTCAGATTCCGGAGTTCGGGAATGATTCCGATGTTTTCATCGGAGAGGTTCTAGAAGGGTCTAGAAGGGTCTAAAAGGTTCACCGGACCGGAAGGGGAATGGACCATGAATGTGTCATGAATAAGTGGAATAATTGGATCATATCCTAGGTCACTTGGTTTGGGCATTTGCAAGAGAGAATTAAAGCTCTAAATTGAAAGTCAAACGAGAAGTTTGAAAAGTCAAACTGGAACAATGGTTTCCTAGTGGAAGAAGGAAAGAGTCCTTCTCTCAATCGAACTTGGGTTTGGGTTTGGATTCAAACCCACCCCTCCCAAGGCTGCCCCCTCTCTCATAAATAGAGGGGGAGGGCTGCCCCAAACACAAGCCCTAGCCCTCCCCATACCCGTGCGCCGCCGCCGCCAAGCCGCCACTGCACGCCGCCTAGCGCCGTCGCCACCTCGTCGCCGCCACCCTAGCCGCCACTGACACCTCCTCCTCCTCCCGGTCTTCTAAACCCTAGATCACCAGGAAACCCTAGATCCACCATAACTCGCACCGGCTTAGGCGAAGCCCTGCGGGATCTTCCCTCTACTTCCTACACCACACCTCGTGCTGCCGAAATCGGGAGGGGAGAACTACAACCTCCGCTGCCTGCTGGAACAAGGGAGAGGAAGGTCTTCATCGAGTACTGAATGAGTGACCGACTGCGGAAGCGTTGCCGGAACGCAGCGCCGGAAGGATCGTCTACGCGATCTTGAGATTGGTAGGTGTACGACTACATCACCCACGAGAATCTGCTCTCGTTAACCGCTTTGGAATCTTCGAGGGTGAGTGCTTCTATCGACTCGTTGCTACAATCTAGTAGATAGATCTTGGCTTGTTTGTGTGCATGCGGAAAATTTTGTTTTTCCATGATACGAACCCCTACAGGGGCATCTCCATAAATTAATTGGAGGCTCCCAATAATCACCACCAGGGCCACTACACCGTCTAGGGTTCCAAGAACCCAAGAGTAACAAGATTCTTGATTTCACCAAACAAATCCTCCGAGGAGAACTCACATCGATGCACCTAATGAAATGGAAAGTCCTTCACTCCAAAATTCTACCAAAGCTACAAAACCTATTTGGGGAATAAGAGAGGAAGAACACAAGAGGAAAACCACACAAGTCTCCAAGATCTAGATCCCAAGATGTTCCCTGACTTATAGGAGAGTTGAATTGGTAGGATTGTAGATCTAGATCTCCACTCTCTTTTCCCTCAAATAGATGCAAGAATCATGGGAAAGAAGAGGGAGAGGACAAGCTCAAGAGATTCAACAATGGAGGGGGAAAATACATCAGATGGATACGGTCCAATAGAGAAGAAGGGTCCTTAGCCAGAAATCTGCCCGTTGGGCTACTGTGATGGCCGGTACTACCGGACCTGGCAGCGGTAGTACCGGAGAATCCCGGTACTACCGTCCTGGTACCGAGGTGAGCAGAAGACAGCGAGGAAAACCAAGGAGCTGGACCAGCTTAGTGACCACCCGTAGTGCCGGATCTAAGGGCAGTACTACCGCTTACCGGTAGTTCCATGCCATGGAGCGACACTATTGCTAACCCCCGTAGTACTAGGGGAGGTACCGGATGCTCCAGAGGAGGAGCCCCAGCTTACTGCTAGGTTCAGATGTGACCGGTACCACCGGGAAGTACTACTGCTACAGAGCGATACTACCGGACAAAAGAGTCCGGTACTACCGGACACGACAGACAGTTCTGGCAGCAGCAACAAATGCAATAACTCGAGCAACCGAACTCCGCATCGGATGAAACCAATTTAGTTAGAAAGATAACGACGAGTAGAACCCAAGGGAGAAAATACTGGATATCACCAAGGGAGAAAATATAAAGTATTATTATGTGAGATACCTCCCATGGTGTGGAGCCGGAAAACCTTTAAGATAAAAAACGCAATAAGAGATATAAGAGAAATCCGTTTTTGATGAACTAGAGCTTGTTATGAATATTACCACAATCTCTAGAACCTCACATGGATAGGGTCCAAATAATAATCAAGAAAGATAATGTTAAATATGCAAAGGTTTGAGCCGTCTCCGAAAGATAGATCGAGTTACTCACTCAAGAGACCCTCTTGATAGTACCGTAATCTATCCTAAACCTGGTCTCCCAACTAACAATATAAGACCGGTAAAAGGGAAAACCTATCATGATTATACCTCTGCCTTGAGCATTCCAGTTTATCTTGATGTAGAGAATCTTATTGTGGCATCCCGCAAAAACCACTACTAGAAAATCGCGTTGTTTTTGTGCATTGCATCATCATGACCGCATGCTCATGTCATCATGCCACATTGCATTTGAGCATTGTCATCATCTTGCATTTGCTTGCATAAAACTATTTGCGGAAAGACCCGTCCTTATTTTCTAAACGCCCCGTCTTTGTTCAAACGCAAAACCCGGGTCACCGGATTATTTTGTTTTGTTTGCTATCGGTTTGCAAAAGTCTGTTTGAAACAAATAAAATTATTTAATTATTTTTGTGGGGGCAGTCGAACGGGCCGATTCGACCCAGTCGACCACCCCCGGTATTAATCAGTCCACCCTAAACCCCTTTTTACACCCAGACCTAGTCTACCCACCCCTCCAGCCACCTCACCCCCACCAATCTCTGGCTGCCACCTCACCCTCTCCCTTCCCCTATCCTATCAAACCCTGCCACCTCACCAACCCTCTCTCACTCCCTCTCTCACCCCCAACCTCCCCAGCCACACACTCACACACACACACCACCCAACCCCACACACCCACCCCACGGCCCCACTCTCCACTCACCCCCACCTGGCCCCACCCCTGGCCCCGCAGCACCCCCACCACACCACACCGCCTGGCCCCCACTCCCCTGGACCCACCCCCTGTTCAACCGCCCGGCCCCGCGACCTCCCCAACCCGACGCGCTCCCTCCCTCTCCTCTTACTCCTCCCTCTCGCCGGAGCAGCGCCGCCGGCCGACACCAACCCCACGCCCTCGCCTCTGACCCCGCGCCGCCGGCGCAGTCGTCTCCCCGTCGCCAGCACACCGCTGCCTCCCTCCTCCGGCCTCCACCGCATCCAGTGCCGCCCCCTCGAGCTCCTCCCTGACCTCTCTCCTTCTCCGGCACCGCCCGCCGGCGTCGCCACCTCCCACGCCCCCGGCCCCACCCCGACGCTCCTGCCTCCCCACGCGCTCGCCCGCCTCCTCTCCCTCCGCCGCCGTCCCGCCTTTCTCCCTCCCTCCGGCGACTGCCTCCCATCCCGCCGCGTCTCCTTCCTCCGCTCTCCTCCCTCCGCCGCGCGACCGTCTCCGCCTCGCCGTCCTTCCCCCGGTCCGCCTCCTCCCTGCCGGCCGCCTCGGGCCCCGTCGACCCCGCCTCCTCCGCTCACCATCCTCGCCGCCGGCCTCGCCCCGCCTCTGGCCGCGCTCGCCCCGCCCTTCAACCTCTCCGGCGCCGCCCCTCCGCGTGCTCGAGCCAGCCGCCTCCCGCGCCGCCCCGACGACTCTCGCCCTCGCCAACGTCCCCGCGGCCCGAGCCCGTCAGCGCCGGCCACCTCCTTCCCCCTCAACGCTCGCCTCCTCCTCCAGCCGCCGCGGTGCCTCTACTCGCCCTGCAGACCCCCTGCAGAGCGCCGCGCCCCTGCTGCCACGGCCCCGCCCCGTCGGCCTTCCCGCCGTCCCTCGCTCCGGTCGCCCTCCGCCCAAGGGCGCCGGCGCCGCCCCTTGACCCCGCGCCCGGCGCCGCCCGCCCGCCGGCCGCAGCTTCCGCCGTCGCCCCGGCTGTCCTCTGCGACCCTGCAGCACTGCCGCTTGCGTGCTTGCTGCGAACCTTGCCCCGCGTCGTCCCTGTCCAGCGCCGTGCGCCCAGTCCAGATAAAACCAAGGCGACACTAGATGATTGTATGGCACCGAAAAGATCTACCACTCGGACGAGACACGATCAAGAAGAAGCCCCGAACACCAAGATCTTCTTCATGGATGCGGATCCGATGCCCCGTTCACGGAGTCTGAAGACCGATACCGCCGAACCAAGTCCGTCAACGACGAACAAGTTAGAACCCCAAGATCTTCCCCCGGCACCGAGGACGCCTACACGGAACGACAAGATCGCCACATGGACGCGAACCCCAAGACCCGGAGGCCCCGAACCGAAGGCCGATCCGAAGCGCCAAGGCCTTCGACAGGGAATCGACAAGGTCATCGCGGGACTCCACGGTCTACTTCGAAGTTTGCCGAACGCCGAGATCTTCAATCGGATCCTAGGACACCGAGACCCCGATGCGACAAGTACTTCATCCCGAACGCCATGACCGTCGACATGACCCGAAGACCACGGATGCGCCAAGATCAACCTCCGTTATCAGAGAACGAACCCGCCGAGGCCGAACCCCAGATCCGAACCCTGAGACCGAACCCCGAACCCTCGGAACACCAAGATCGCCGAACCCTAATGTGTGACCCTTATCCGAGAACCCTATTTTATAAATTGTCAACTATATAAATTGTTGCATATTGAATTGTCATACTCGCATGCATATCATCATGTGGTTTGGGGGCCTTAGGCCGATTCACCTCATAATTAAATATGGGGCCCATATGCGGGCAAATCTAGTCTAATGTTGGCCTCATTTAAATTTGTGTAGCGAACCGGTGATATAATTTTGCCTTGTTAAGACAACATTTAATTTGCGGGGTAGATAAACAACTTGAACCGTTTAATTAATTGTCGGGACCCCGGTTCCACTTAATATGGCCCAATTGCCTCGCACCCTGCCATGTCATACATCATACATGCATCATGCCGATCTTTTGCCGTAGTATTAAATAGTGCATCCGGTGTTCTTTTAGTGTTTTGCTTCTTCGCGGATAAGGCCATTGAGTTGATGTGAGCTTCGCCCCGATCTTCGGATGAACCTTCGGCAATGTTTTCAGGCGAGCATCTTCCCCTTTCTACCTATCTTACTTTTATAGTATTTATTCCCCCCTGTTGATCTATTGCTATCTGTGTTGCGATGCTCTAGTTTTCGTACCCGTGATATCCCTTGCAGCCTTAAATTGCCATGGCCACCTCCTATTACCTGCTGTTTGGTAGATAGTTGGACTTGCGCGTCGTAGTCGCTTGCTCAAGTGCTGTTGCGTGTCGCCATGTACCACAGTTATTGGAGTATTGCCACATGTTTGATGTTGGAGATGATCTCGGCTTTACTTATCGTTCACTTTATTTAATGTTTAACAACTAAAATTGAAGTAGGTAAGCAGAGGCACAGGTGGGCAATAGATGTTATTTGGTTGTTAACCGTCCACTTGTGTCCCGTAGGACCCCGAGTGCTTGATACCTGTTCCTTGATTTATCGCGCTATCCACATCCGGGAGGATTATGGGACCCCCCTGAGCCAGAGCTCGATTCATTCTTATTTCTTGGGGCCACATACTAGTTTGAGGTTTTATTACTATCCTGTACTTATGCCATGCTACTGCTTTATTTACGTTTGTGCGAGGAGCACACTGTACTGTTTAGGATCGTGGCATGATTCCGCGGTATCGACAAGCCCAGTTTTGGGTTCTCAGTCGTTTACAGCCGTCCCCACAACCTTGAGTCCGTCTCGGAGCCGGCCGGCTTCGTTGCGGGTCTACTTTAAGGGGTGGCCCCCTGAAATATTTCTGAATCCTGTGATTGCTTTGTCGTGAAGGCCTCGTTGGGTTTTGATTTGGTTTTTCCGAGGTTGATCGAGTGTGTGTTGCTATTGGTGCACCCCGGCCGGGTAAAACTTTCTGAAAGCCGTGTCCGCGATTATGGACGACTTGGAGCACAGTATCTCGATCATAGACAACTATAACTAAAGTAGTGCTATAAATTTGACTTTATAATGACTAGTAATCAGCTTCACTATAATGGAATGGCTAAATAAAACTGGCAACAACTGCTTGTTTGGTTTGTCGCTTGCGACAATTGTATCTGACTAGTAAGTATTGCAACTACAACGGAATGGCTAAATAAAAGTACCAACAACTGCTGGGTTTTTGGGTTATCTCATGCTATTTGTATCTGATTAGTAAGTGTTGCAACTATAATGGAATGGTTAACTAAAATTGCCCACTTTATTTTATCAGGATGACTATCTATATTTGACTAGTAATTGCTGCAACGATAACTGAATAAATAAAACTGCCAACTGTGTGCGTTCCTCGGTTGACTTCCTCATTTGGTCTCGAGGGGGAAACATCAGGATGGGTTTGTTTGGTGGTAGCATCAGGTTGGATTCGAATAGGTCTTTCTTATCCCTCTCTGATATCCGCCAGTTGTATCGAGTCTCTATAGGTTGTTTAGTGCATGCTGCCGCTGCCGCTTCAGTCCACCATACCTATGTAGGCGAGTACCGCCGAATTCTAGCCTCGCCGTGTACTGGCCTCAGTACTGACGCTCCTCTTTTTTCCTTTTCCTTTGTCGGCACCCCTTTTGTTTAAGCAGGTTTTGAGATCGACGTCGTTAGCAGGGTTACCCTTCCGGCTTGGCCTGGGCAGGGTTATGGACGCCATTGGTTATTCTTCAGGGCTCTTAGCCCCATTTGCATCTTGTCCGTAGTCGGACGCTCTATCGTTTCAAAGGTGATTTGGATCTTTGTATATTGTATCTGTATTCTTGTCTCATGGAGTCGTGTTGTAAATATATCTGTTCTGTGGGTCCCATCGAGGACTGTTGTGCAATGTTATTACTTCGTTTTCCACCCGCACGAAAGTGTCTGGTGGGCACCTTTGAATCGTTTCTATGCAGGTTCGGCGGGTTTCGCTAAAACTTGCATAGGGTCGATTCTGAGGGTGTTACACTTATCCTCCTTAAGATGAAACACCTGTCTTGATTGCTCTTGCTCGCGCTCGCTTGATGAATAGCTGCGAATTGTTCCCCCATACATACGGGGAAACTCTTTCTTAGAACATGTCTTCATCGATACATGATCACCGAGGATAGCAAACTTAAAGGATGAGATCTTCTAGAGATGGCACATCTTGAGCTTGCACAACAATTCTTCTAACTTCGTTTGAATGATGTCTTAAAGATACACATAAGAAATTCTATCTTTTTCTTCAAGACACTCTTCATCTTCTTTTCTTCATTATTCTTCTTCTACATGATTCCCATTGGCCCAAAGCCCTTGGATAATGTTTCTTCTTTATTTCTTCTACCTTAAAGCCAACACATGGTCCAAACGATGCCAATGGACAATTCCTATAAGTGTAACTTAATGCAAACATTAGTCCATAGATATTGTTATTAATTACCAAAACCACACATGGGGCACACATGCCCTTTCACCAATGGATGCATTCGTTACTGATGTGCGCCTAGTTCTGGCAAAACTATGGTTGCACCTCGTCCTCGACGGCTCGGACTATATCGGCTCCGGCATCGCCACCTTCGACGACTGCCTCGACGCGTCTTCTTCATCATCCTCGCTCACTATGCGCACGCGGCTTCATGTGCAGCTACCTCGACACCAGCAATCCCGACCATGACCACGACAACAGCGACCCCTCGCACGGCTACATCGACCAGGACACCGTCCCACGCTCTCGACTTCCTCAACATAGGCAAAAAGGGTTACCACCTTGCTTGAGCTTCTCACCAGCTTCCTCTATTGTCCAAGTTGCCGCCCCGCGACATCGTCCATGACGTTCCCGCTCGAAATGCGGGGAATGTGAGCCTACTTGATGCTATTTTAGTTCATCTATAATCTGACTTTCTGTAATGTTTGAGTTGTTTACGATGCTACCGCTACGACTGCAGGAATATTAGATTATTGTATGAATATGATTGTTACGGTAGTTTAAAATTCTAACCTTAATTGATTTGTACTTCTAAGATGATCCCTTGTACTTCTAAGATTATTCCTTGTACGGCCATGTAATCAGTCAATCCTCTCTCTCGTTCTACACTGTAAGTGTCGGTGATTGTATATAGCATGAAAACAGTCGCTGACCTCATCTAGATGTATGGAACTATTATCACCGCTTTGTCAAGCAGTACTACTCATTGCTTAGATCAACGCGAGTCGGTTAACCAAAGTTGTAACTGGTGTCTGCTAACCGAGTCCGTGCTTCTTGGTCTGACACCCGCAGGGCTGCAGGATGGGTTCACGCTCGTATGGTCCGGCTCTGCTGTCACTGCACACGAGTGGATAGGACAGCGTGCACGCATCGTGCACCGCCCCGGTACATATGTACCTGCAGTGGCAGGTTGTACTGGTTGGATCAACGAGCCTAGCTGTAGTAACTCTGGAACAGAGTGCACAGGCAATGGCCTTTTCTTTCTTTTTTTGGAGGAAAGTTCTGTCGAGGTTGACAAGCCCGTGCGCATGGCCCGGCCGATTGTGGATGGGTACGAAATGGAAGTCGTGTGGTCTGGGAGGTGTCGAGTGGTTGTCTAATACGGAGTATCGATCAACTACTATTTCCATTCTTCTAGCTAATCGACAGGAACCTTCGAAGCGATTAATTCGACGGTTCCAATAAAGACTCCGAAGTAGTACCTCTTCGTAGAAGTGCAGAAAATGTGGCAGTAGGATAGAGGGCTCGTAGCACCCTGCAGATCTTGGACCAGAAATACATAGGGGCGCACTGGCGCTACTGCTAAGTGCTAACCCAGGGACATTTCCCATGGTCGGCCCATTTGCTTCACTATTTGTGTTTTCGGTCTTTTTTTGTCTTATTTTTTTATATTTTTTGTTTTTTAAGGTTCCTATTTTAGCAAATTATTTATGATTTCCAAAAAATATACTTTCTCTGATTTATATTAATGGTCTCAACTTTGTCTAAATTCGTATATAGGTCATTAATATGGACCGGAAGAAGTACATGATTCATGTTTTTTAAATTGTTCATGTTTTTTGAAAAATGTTCATGTTTTTAAAAAATTATTAAAATTGGTTCATGGTTTCTAAAAAATGTTCATGATTTTTTGAAAAAAATTGACTTTTTAAAAAGTTTGTGATTTTAAAGGTTTATTTTTTTAAAAAAATCATGGTTTTAAGAAATGTATATGTTTTTAAAAATCTTTATATTAAAATGATAACATTTTAAAATAAAATTAGAAAAGAAAATAAGTGCAAAAAATAAAAGATGAAAAAAAAGGAAAAGCGCCTCACTTGGGCCGGTCCAGTAGGCGCGTCCTTCAGGCGGCGCGTGCGACTAATACTGCTTGAAGCGGCATCTAGCACCGCCCAGATCCCGCTCCCTTGAATTCCAAGACTTTTGTCCAATCTCTGTCCCATAACTCTCTCATCGCACGACTCAAATACTCGGTTGCCTTGCTCGTCTTATGCCACTACAACGGCAATGCCTATATGCCTACGACGCGGCAGCGGGTAGCCAGCCCAAGTGGATGACCTTTTATTTGCTCTTTCTCTTACGTTTCTAATCTTAGTTTCCTTTCCTTTTATTTCCTTTCCTAGATTTATATTTTTGCTTTATTGTTCTATTATTTTTCTTACATTTTCGTTTCCTAGATTGCACTTTTTTCTATTTCCTTATATTCAATTATTTGTCCTTGTGTATTTTTCTGATTTTTAATTATATTTTCTACCAATTTTCTCCTTCACTCTTTTTGTATTCCCATTTATCGCAATTTTAAATTTATTTTACTTTTTCCTAGAAATACCCGAACATTCTTTAATTGTCATGAACATGCATCCTAACTTGATGAACATTTCTTCCAAATATGAGAACATTTCTTTGATTATACATGCAATTTGTAATACTATGAAGATTTTTTTAGTGTAAATAAAACTTTCAGGATTCATATAAGAAAATATACCTGTTATTGGCCGCACAAGCATGAGTGCTATGTAGTCCGTCAAGTGGTATTCTATTTGGCACACCGGGCGTTGGATAGGAGCCCCCTAACCACCTTGCGTAGCGAGCAATCCATTCTGTAGAGATTTGGTAAATACTTTGTAGAGTCGAGAGGGCGGACGGAGAATACGTTTTCTTCCGGGATCAAATCCACCCCGCCTCGAAACATGGTAGACAACTCAGTTGTTCTATGAAAAATAAAATCTAAACCTTGGTCCATATATTGCTAAACCAAGATTTATGCCCATGTTGGTGGTTTTCATAGTTATAATTTATCCAACATTCAAGTTTCATCGAAATTTCATGTACAAAACTGAGAGGTTGTGGACATTGTTAACGTGTCAAGTATGTTTGGCATGTAACAAATATTTGTAACAACTTTAGGATCCTTAGATGAGGATCTCGGTGGTTGAGTAACCTCTGCGTGAGTTATCCTACCGATCACGTTGACGTGATCCTATTGTAAATCTCCCGTATAATCCTCCAGGTGTTGGTTAACCAGGACTCCTATTTAACACGCAAGGATGTGCCCAGCCAGGGATTAACACATCTTCACATATTATCATATGGTATCAGAGCCTAACTCCACCACATCCAGCTCTCCCGAGAATCCTACCAATCCACCGATCTAAAACCCATGGCGACATCCTCGTCGTCGATCTCTCCCTCGCTATTCACCAGCACGCCCGCAGTCAAGCTCACCAAAGGTAACCATGTGATCTGGCAAGCTGTTGTGCTGCCAGCGATCAGAGGCGCCAGGCTTGAGGCCTTCCTCGACGAAGAACAGAATGTGTCGGCCAAGGAAATCATCGTCAAGCACGGCGACACCACCACCAAGGAGGCGAATCCGGACTACGGTGTCTGGGTGGCTCGGGACCAACAGGTCCTAAGTTTTCTGGTTTCATCGCTCTCAACAGATATTCTGCCCCATGTCGTCGGCGCCAAGACATCGGCCGGGCTTTGGGGCGTCATCAACAACATGTTCGCGGCAAGGTCCCGCGCCAACACCACCAACCTTCGCATCGCCCTCGCCATGGCAGAAAAGGGCACCAAGTCCATGGCCAAGTAAGTCGCCAAGATGAAGACGTTGGAGAATGAGATGGATTCTGCTGGCAAACCACTCAATGACGAAGATATGTTCTCCTACATCCTCGCCGGCCTCAAGGAACCTGCCTACGATGGACTCATTGCCGCCATCCAGGCACGCGCCGATGAGATCTCGGTAAGTGAATTATATTCACAGCTTGAGTCTTATGAAAGTCGCCAGATCATGCTCCGCGGATCCAACTCATCCCAATCACACGCCAACGCCGCCACACGTGGCGGACATGGCCGCTTTGGCTGTGGAGGAGGTCGTGGACCTCAGGGTCTCGGCAATAACAGAGGCGGCGGCTACAGCAACACCGACTTCAACAACAACAATGGTGGCCGCGACAACTACAACAACAACAACAATAACAACAACAACAACAACAACAACAACAACAACAACAACAACAACAACAACAACAACAACAACAACAACAACAACAACAACAACAACAACAACAACAACGGCCGCGGCAAATAAAACAACACTGGCCGCGACAACTACAACAACAACGGTCGCGGCCGTGGCAATGGTGGCAATGGAGGCAACCGTCCAAGGTGCCAAGTGTGCAACATCACGGGCCATGTGGCCACGTACTGCTGGTACTGCTTTGATGAAGACTTGCATCCTAGCTTGATGAACATTTATTCCAAATATGAGAACATTTCTTTGATTATACATGCAATTTTTAATACTATGAAGATTTTTTAGTGTAAATAAAACTTTCAGGATTCATATAAGAAAATGTACCTGTTATTGGCCATACAAGCATGAGTGCTATGTAGTCCGTCAAGTGGTACCCTATTTGGCACACGGGCGTTGGATAGGAGCCCCCTAACCACCTCGCGTAGTGAGGGTACATACTTTGTAGAGTCGAGAGGGCGGACGCAGAATATTTGTTTATGAAGAGAGGTGGTGTAGACTTTTTTGCTTGGAACGCTAGAGAATATAATACGTTTTCTTCCGGGATCAAATCCATCCCGTCTCGAAACATGGTAGACAACTCAGCTATTCTATGAAAAATAAAATCTAAACCTTGGTCCATATATTGCTAAACCAAGATTTATGCCCATGTTGGTGGTTGCCATAGTTATAATTTATCCAACATTCAAGTTTCATCGAAATTTCATGTACAAAACTGAGAGGTTGTGGACATTGTTAACGTGCCAAGTATGTTTGGCATGTAAAAAATATTTGTAACAACTTTAGGATCCTTAGATGAGGATCTCGGTGGTTGAGTAAACTCTGCGTGAGTTATCCTACCGATCACGTTGGCGTGATCCTTTTGTAAATCTGAGTTATCCTACCGATCACGTTGGCGTGATCCTTTTGTAAATCTCTCGTATAATCCTCCAGGTGTTGGTTAACCAGGACTCCTATTTAACACGCAAGGATGTGCCCAGCCAGGGATTAACACATCTTCACATATTATCATATGGTATCAGGTCCTAACTCCACCACATCCAGCTCTCCCGAGAATCCTACCAATCCACCGATCTAAAACCCATGGCGACATCCTCGTCGTCGATCTCTCCCTCGCTATTCACCAGCACGCCCGCAGTCAAGCTCACCAAAGGTAACCATGTGATCTGGCAAGCTGTTGTGCTGCCAGCGATCAGAGGCGCCAGGCTTGAGGCCTTCCTCGACGAAGAACAGAATGTGTCGGCCAAGGAAATCATCGTCAATCACGGCGACACCACCACCAAGGAGGCGAATCCGTACTACGGTGTCTGGGTGGCTCGGGACCAACAAGTCCTAAGTTTTCTGGTTTCATCGCTCTCAACAGATATTCTGCCCCATGTCGTCGGCGCCAAGACATCGGTCGGGCTTTGGGGCGTCATCAACAACATGTTTGCGGCAAGGTCCCGCGCCAACACCACCAACCTTCGCATCGCCCTCGCCATGGCAGAAAAGGGCACCAAGTCCATGGCCAAGTAAGTCGCCAAGATGAAGACGTTGGAGAATGAGATGGATTCTGCTGGCAAACCACTCAATGACGAAGATATGGTCTCCTACATCCTCGCCGGCCTCAAGGAACCTGCCTACGATGGACTCATTGCCGCCATCCAGGCACGCGCCGATGAGATCTCGGTAAGTGAATTATATTCACAGCTTGAGTCTTATGAAAGTCGCCAGATCATGCTCCGCGGATCCAACTCATCACAATCACACGTCAACGCCGCCACACGTGGCGAACATGGCCGCTTTGGCCGTGGAGGAGGTCGTGGACCTCAGGGTCTCGGCAATAACAGAGACAGCGGCTACGGCAACACCGGCTTCAACAACAACAATGGTGGCCGCGACAACTACAACAACAACGGCCGCGGCAACTACAACAACACTGGCCGCGACAACTACAACAACAACAACAACGGCCGCGGCCGTGGCAATGGTTTCAATGGAGGCAACCGTCCAAGGTGCCAAGTGTGCAACGTCACGGGCCATGTGGCCACGGACTGCTGGTACCGCTTTGATGAAGACTTCGTCCCGCGGGAGAGGTTCGTCAACGTCGCCACCTACAACAACAACGACGGCTACAACAAATATGGTGGCGACGGTGGATGGAACATGGATTCCGGCGCCACCGACCACATTACCAGCGAACTAGAGAACCTCCACATCCATGACAAGTATCATGGCAATGAACAAGTCCACACCTCCAACGGTGCATGTATGGACATTAACCACATTGGTCACTCTATTATTCCAACTTATGATCGAAATCTTCATCTAAAAGATGTTCTTCATATTCCTGATGCCACAGAAAATCTTATCTCTACCCATAGATTCACTAAAGATAACCATGTATTCGTTGAAATTCACCCTGAATTATTTTTCATTAAGGACAAGGCCACGAGGAAAGTTCTGGTTGATGGTCCTTGCCAAGATGGCCTCTACCCCATGCCCAGGCCATCTTCATCGTCACTTCCACCCAAGCAAGTCTATGGAGTCGTCAAGCCATCCCATCATAGATGGAATAGTCGTTTTGGCCACCCGACATCTACTATAGTCTAGCACATTATTAGCAAAAACAATCTTCCATGTTCTAGTGAGAATAATGAATCTGTTTGTGAAGCATGTCAAAAGGCAAAGAGTCATCAATTTCCTTATTCTAGATCCACTTGTGTTTCACACCATCCATTAGAGTTGATTTATTCGGATGTTTGGGGCCCTTCCCCTGATTCCTTTGGTTGCAAAAATTATATGTTAGCTTCATTGATGATTTCAGTGGATCTATGTGATCAGACATCGTTCTGAGGTTTTCAACATCTTTCATCAATTTTAATATGTTGTTGAGAGACGTTTTTCTAGAAAAATAATCACTCTACAATCTGATTGGGGAGGAGAATATGAGAAGCTAAACTCCCTCTTTAAACAAATTGGCATCATGCACCATGTCTCATGTCCACACGCTCATTAACAAAATGGCGCCGCTGAATGCAAACACTGCCATATTATAGAAGTTGGCCTATATCTCCTTTCTCAAGCCTCCATGCCTCTCAAATATTGGGATGAGGCTTTCATTATTGTCGTCTATCTCATCAATAGACTCCCCACAAAATTACTAAAGAATTCTACTCCCCTAGAACTTCTTGAAAACATCAAACCAGACTATGCTTCCATGCGCATTTTTGGGTGTGCTTGTTATCCTAATCTTCATCCATTCAATAAACGAAAACTCCAATATCGCACCACACAATGTGTGTTTCTTGGGTATAGCAATATCCACAAAGTATTTAAGTGTATTGATCTCACAACTGTAAGTATTTATATTTCTCGAGATGTTATTTTTGTTGAGACTCTCTTTCCATTCTCTAAGCTACATAGCAACGCTGGACAACGTCTCCGTGAAGAAATTCTTTTGCTACATGATCATTTTCTTAATTCCTCCACTCTCGATCATAGGGGAGAAAATAGAATTGATTCAATTGTGGCTAATAGTCCTCTAAATCCTGCTAATGATGTGCTTGAGACTATAGAAAATATTGCAGCTGCAGACCTTGGAGAAAGCGGCGCTGGAAACCAAGAATCCCGGCGTGATTTCATGTATCCTTCGTATGTACATCACCCCGGCACGGAAGCCCAGGGTCACGTGGACCCTACCGCGTTGACCGGTACGGAAAGCGCGTCGATAGAATCCTCATGTTCAGCGCGCGGCGAACCAGGAACTGCCGCACCATCTCGACACCAACCGCGCGCACATGCGGGCCCCACCAACGCTCCCCGCCTGCACATCAATCGCAACACTGATGGATCTTCTGCGGCAACGATCACGTCCAACAGCTGCCACACCGCGCCGACCGGATCTGGTGCGGCTGAGGACATCGATCCCGAAGTGGATTCGGGTCCGCGCGAGCAGTCTACGTCTGGCGCAACGCCAAGGGCCAGATCTGGTGCTCCTGAACGTGTTGTGACCTCTCTTGTGCCAAGGATGAGTACCAGACTTCAAATGGGTAAGATTCAACCCAAGCAATATCGCAACATGGTCAGGTATGTGAATCTAACCACTACTGGTGAACCACATGACTTAGATGAGGTTTTAAAAAATAAAAAATGGAAAACAGCTATGGATGAAGAATATCTAGCACTTATGGAAAATAGGACTTGGCATCTAGTTTCTCCACAAAATGCTAGCAAAAATATCATAGATTGCAAATGGGTGTACAAAATAAAGCATAAATATGATGGTAGTATATGTTGGAATTATGCCCTAGAGGCAATAATAAAGATGTTATTATTATAATTCTTGTTCATGATAATGTTTATATTCCATGCTAGAATTGTATTAAGCGGAAACTTTAATACTTGTGTGGTTTGTGAACAACACCGTGTCCTTAGTACGCCTCTATGGACTAGCTCATTGATCAATGATGGTTAAGGTTTCCTAACCATAGACATGAGTTGTCAATTAATAATGAGATCATATCATTGGGAGAATAATATGATGGACAGACCCAAACTAAGCGAAGCAATTAGATCGTGTCATCGTGTTCGTCTTTGCGAAGCTTTTCTTATGTCAAATATTGTATTCCTTAGACCATGAGATAATACAACTCCCTGGTATCGGAAGAAATCTTTGAGGTCATCAAACGTCATCCTATGAGAGGGTGATCATAAAGGTGTCTCTCAGGTGATTGGAAAGTATCTGTTGGGTTGTATGTATCGAGATGGGATTTGTCCCTCCCAAGTCGGAGAGATATACTTCGGGCCCACTCGGTAATCGATATCAACACCGCTTGCAAGCATGTGGTTAAGGAGTTAATCACAAAATTATATCGGATTACGGAACGAGTAAAGTACTTGCTGTGAACGAGATTGAACTAGGTATGACGGTACCGACGATCAAATCTCGGGCAAGTAAAATATTGCGAGACGAAGGGAATATATATATGGGATTGATTGAATCCTGGCATCGTGGTTCATCCGATATGATCATCGATGAATGTGTGGGAGTCAATATGGGTTTCCAGACCCCGCTGTTGATTATTGATAGAAGATCATGTCTGCATATTCTCGAACCCGCAGGGTCACACACTTAACGTGTCTCGACGCTAGGATAGATTGGATAATTGGTTTATGAGTTTTTGTTCGGAGTCTCGGATGGGATCCGGGACATCATGAGAGGTTCCGGAGTGGTCCGGAGAATAAGATTCATATAAGGCAGTGCAGTTTTTGGAGTTCGGAATTGTTCCGGATTAATCGGTATTGTACCGGAAGCTTCTAGAACCTTCCGGAAGGGGACCAACGTGGCCCCACCTTTCGGGAGGGGGCATGGGCCTATGAGGGAGTGCCCTGGCCTCATTGGACCAGGGGCACAAGGCCCCATAGGGCCCAGCCGGCCAAGAGAGGTTTAAACTCTAGATAGAGCTTCTAGAAAGGGGGGGTTTCCTTGCCCCCCACTCTTCCTCCTTGGGGCCGCCGGCCTTGGCTTGGGGGAGGGGCTAGGGCTGCGCCCACCCCTCTATATATAGAGGGCTGGGGGCTCACCAACCCCATACACCTTCCCCTCCAACCCTAGCCGCCCTGCTGCCCTCCTCTCTCCCTCCCGACTGCTTGTAGGCGAAGCCCTGCTGCAGAAATTCTCCACCAATTGCACCGCGCCGTCGCGTTGTAGATCCAACCCATCTCTCCACCATACTTGCTAGACCAAGGAAGGAGGAGACGTCGAGGTTCCGCACGTGTGCATCTCACGGAGGCATCGCCACTTGTGGTGCTAGATCGGATCGGATCGCGAGGAGGAGAAGCGAGTACGACTACATCACCCACGTTCCGACGAACGTTCTGCTGTGCGAATCTTCAAGGGTATGAAGATCTAATACAATCTCTCTCGTTGTTTGCATCTCCTAGATTAGATCTTGGCTTCCCTCTGTTCGCATCCGTAGAAAATTTTGATTTACTATGCCGCGAAACCCTTCAGTGGTATCAGAGCTAGATCTATGCGTAGATGTGTTTCACGAGTAGAACGCAACATGGTTGTTGCGGGCGTTGATGTTTTCTGTTGCAAGCCTCTTGTTTGTGTTCTTCTTATGACGCGGGATAGTGAGATTGAAGCGCTCCAGGCCAACCTTACGCGACGTCGTTCGCGAGACCGGCTCCGCACTTGACGTGTGGCTTGTTCCACACATGTGGCTGGTGGATGTCAGTTTCTCCCACTATAGTTGTCATGGGATTAACACAGGAGTTTGGCAACCATAATATCACCGTTGTGGCTTTCCGTAGGTAAGAATCGTTCTTAGCATCTACTCCCATAAGCCACGTAAAACATGCAACAACAAAGTAGAGGCGTCTAACTTGTTTTTGCAGGGAGTGTTTTCTGTGATATGGTATGGCCCAAGATGTGATGTGTATAATGTATGCGATGATCATGTTTTGTAATGTTTCACGACTTGCATGTCGATGAGTACACAACCGGTAGGAGCCATATGGTTGTCTTTATAATTGTGTATGACCTGTGTGTCAACTTCTTATGCGCCATGTAATAGTTTCACTTTATCGCTAAGTAGTTAGCAATAGTTGTAGTTGCTATTCGTGGTGGAGGCAATCATGGTGGAGTGATGGAGATCATGCCGGAGCGCACAATATGGAGATCATTGCGCGAAGATTGGCTATACCATGTCACATTAAAGTTATATGCATGTGATGTTTATCCTTTTATGTATCTTATTATGCTTAGATCGCGACGGTAGCATTATAAGATGATTCCTCACTTAAAGATCAAGATAAAAACTGTGTTCTCCCCGAGTATGCACCGTTGCAAAAGTTCGTCGTGTCCAAGCATCACGTGATGATCGGGTGCTATAGACTCTACGCTCACATACAACAGGTGCAAGCCGGTTTTGCACACGCGGAAATACTTGGGTCTAACTTGACGAGCCTAGCATGTACAGACATGGCCTCGGAACACAAGAACCGAAAGGTTAAGCATGAGTCATATGAATGATATGATCGACACTTCGTTGTCCACCATTGAAACCACATCTCTTCTCGTGATGATCGAATTATGTGTGGTGAATTTGGATCGTGTTCACTAAACAACTTGAGGGATGTTGAATTTAGTGGGAGTTCATCTAGTAATTTGATTAAGTTGAACTATTTATCATGAATATAGTCTAAATTGTACTTGCCAATACTGTAGATCACATGGCCAAGTCCAACTTCAACTTCAACGTTTTTGCTGAGAAGGAAAAGCTTAGAAACAATGGGTCTAACTTCACCAATTGGTTCCGCAATCTAAGAATCATTCTCTCTGGCGGTCAAAAGGACTATGTCCTTGGGAAAGCGTTAGGTGACCCCCCTGCTGCAACTGCGCCATCTAATGAGAAAGCTGTCTATCAGTCGCGCAAAGATGATTATGGTGTGATTAAGAGCACCATGTTGTTTGCTATGGAACCGGAACTTCAAAATCGTTTTGAAGACTATCCCGGGCCCTTTGAGATTCTCGAAGAACTGAAAACCATGTTTCAGACTCAGCCCCGTTCAGAGAGATATGAGATCTCTGAGAAGTTCTTTAACTGCAAGATGGAGGAAGGGAGTTCTGTTAGTGAGCACGCCATTAAGATGACGGGCTACACTCAACGCCTTGAGCAACTGGAATGCACGATTCCAGAGGAGCTCAAGATTGACAGGGTTCTGCAATCACTCCCTCCTAGCTACAAAAGTTTTGTAGTGACTCATAATCAGATTGGTTCCACTGATACGATCACCGAGCTCTTCGCAAAGCTGAAGGCCGCGGAAGTGGACATCAAAAAGGATAATCATGTGTTGATGGTCAACAAGCCCACCTTTAAGAAAGGTAAGGGAGCAAAGAAGCCATTCAAGAAGGGCGGCGGCAAGCGCACTGCCCCTGCTGAGAAGAAGCTCAAGTCTGGTCCTAAGCCGGACACTGAGTGCTTCTATTGCAAGTACAAGGGTCACTAGAAGCGCAACTGTCCGAAGTACTTAACGGACAAGAAGACTGGCACCATCAAAGGAGCTACGAAATAGACGACGACTTGTGAGGGATGAGGTGACGATGCACGTTGGCAACGGATCAAGAGTTGATGTGATGGCCGTCGGCACGCTCTCCTTAGTTTTACCTTCGGGATTAGTTTTAAACCTTAATAAGTGTTATTATGTGCCTACGTTGAGCATGAACATTATTTATGGATCTTGTTTATTGCAAGACGGTTATTCATTTAAATCGGAGAATAATGGTTATTCCATTTATATGAGTAACATCTTTTATGGTCATGCACCTATTGTGAATGGTTTATTTCTTCTAAATCTCAAAAGGGATGAAACACACATCCATAACATTGAGGCTAAGAGATGCAAAGTAGATAGTGATAATACTACTTATTTGTGGCACTGTCGTCTAGGTCATATTGGTGTAAAGTGCATGAAGAAACTCCATTCTGATGGACTTTTGGAGTCTCTTGATTTTGAATCATTTGACACATGCGAACCATGCCTCATGGGCAAGATGATCAAAACCCCGTTCTCCGGTATGATGGAGCGAGCAACGGACTTGTTGGAAATCATACATACCGATGTATGCGGACCGATGAGTGTTTCGACGCGCGGTGGATATCGCTATTTTCTCACTTTTACCGATGACTTAAGTAGATATGGGTATATCTATTTAATGAAACATAAATCTGAAACGTTTGAAAAGTTCAAAGAATTTCAGAATGAAGTGGAGAACCATCGTAACAGAAAGATTAAGTTTCTATGATCCGATCGTGGAGGTGATTATTTGAGTTATGATTTTCTCACGCATCTTAAAGCAAGCGGAATTGTTTCGCAACTCACGCCACCCGGAACACCACAGCGCAATGGTGTGTCTGAACGCCGGAATCGAACCCTATTAGATATGGTCCGATCAATGATGTCTCTTACTGATTTGCCGTTATCATTTTGGGGTTATGCATTAGAAACCGCTGCATTCACTTTAAATAGGGCTCCATCTAAATCCGTTGAGACGACACCGTATGAACTGTGGTTTGGTGCTAAACCTAAGTTTTTGTTTCTTAAAGTTTGGGGATGCGAAGCTGACGTCAAGAAGTTGATGCCGGACAAGCTCGAACCCAAAGCGGAGAAATGCGTCTTCATAGGATACCCTAAGGAAACTATTGGGTATACATTCTATCACAGAACCGAAGGCAAAGTGTTTGTCGCAAAGAACGGTTCCTTTCTTGAGAAGGAGTTTTTCTCGAAAGAAGTGAGTTGGAGGAAAGTAGAGCTAGACGAGGTTATTGAACCTTCTCTTGAATTGGAGAGTAGCGCAGCACCTGAAATTGTTCCAGTGCCGCCTGCACCAACAATAGAGGAAGCTAATGACAAAGATCATGAAGCTTCGGACGATGCTGCTACTGAACGTCGCAGGTCGCGTGCCCCTCCTGAGTGGTACGGCAACCCTGTCTTGACTGTCTTGACTGTCTTGTTAGTATAAGACAGTGAACCTACGAACTATGAGGAAGCGATGATGAGCCCAGACTCTGAGAAATGGCTAGAAGCCATGAAATTCGAATTGGGATCCATGAGCGAAAACCAAGTATGGACTTTGGTGGACCCTCCTAGCGACCGAAAGGCCGTTGAGTGCAAATGGATTTTCAAGAAGAAAACGGACGCGGATGGTAATGTTACCGTCTATAAAGCACGGCTTGTCGTGAAAGGTTTTCGACAAGTTCAAGGTGTTGACTACGATGAGACTTTCTCTCCCGTAGCGATGTTTAAGTCCATTCGGATTTTATTAGCAATTGCTGCGTTTCATGATTATGAAATATGGCAGATGGATGTCAAGACTGCGTTCCTCAATGGCAACATTGATGAAGAGTTGTATATGATGCAACCCGAAGGTTTTGTTGATCCTAAGGATGTTGATAAAGTATGCAAACTTCAGCGTTCCATTTATGGACTAAAGCAAGCATCTCAGAGTTGGAACCTTCGTTTTGATCAAGTGATCAAGAGCTTTGGATTTGTTCCAAATTGCTACGAAGCTTGTATCTACAAGAAAGTGAGTGGGAGCTCGGTGACATTTCTGGTACTATATGTGGATGACATATTGATTATTGGAAATGACATTAACATGCTTAACGATGTGAAGAGTTATTTTAACAAGTGTTTTTCAATGAAAGACCTAGGTGAAGCTGCTTATATATTGGGCATCAAAATCTATAGAGATAGACAAAGACGCCTGATAGCTTTAAGCCAGAGTACATACCTAGACAAAGTTCTGAAAAGGTTCAGAATGGATAAGGCAAAGAAAGGTTCAGTGCCTATGTTGTCAGGTAAGATATTGAGCAAGGCTCAGTATCCAGCTACGGTAAATGATAGGGAAGCTATGAGCAAAGTGCCTTATGCCTCGCCCATAGGTTCTATCATGTATGCCATGCTGTGTACTAGACCGGATGTGTCCAATGCTCTTAGTTTGACGAGCAGATATCAAAGTGATCCAGGAGTGGAACACTGGACAGCCGTGAAGAACATCCTAAAGTACCTAAATAGGACTAAAGAAATGTTCTTAGTCTATGGGGGTGATGAACAGCTTGTCGTAAAAGGTTACGTCGATGCTAGTTTCGACACCGACAAGGATGATTCTAAATCTCAGACAGGATACGTTTATATTTTGAATGGAGGAGCTGTGAGCTGGAGAAGCTGCAAGCAAAGCGTGATCGTGGGATCTACAGTAGAAGCGGAATACATGGCTGCTGCAGAAGCGTCAAGTGAAGGAGTTAGGATCAGGAACTTCATCACTGAGCTTGGCGTGGTTCCAAGTGCATTGGACCTACTGGAGATATTGTGTGACAACACTGGCGCCATAGCACTCGCTAAGGAACCAAGATATCATCCAAAGACCAAGCATATCAATCGCAAGTTTCATATAATCCGAGATTATATAGCAGATGGAGATCTGAAGATTAGCAAAGTACATACAGAGCTGGATGTCGCAGATCCGTTGACTAAACCTCTTCCGCGTGCAAAACATGATCAGCACCTCAGTGCCATGGGTGTGAGATTGTTGCCAAATGTAAACTAGATTATTGACTCTAGTGCAAGTGGGAGAATTTTGGAATTATGCCCTAGAGGCAATAATAAAGATGCTATTATTATAATTCTTGTTCATGATAATGTTTATATCCCATGCTAGAATTATATTAAGCGGAAACTTTAATACTTGTGTGGTTTGTGAACAACACCGTGTCCCTAGTACGCCTCTATGGACTAGCTCATTGATCACTGATGGTTAAGGTTTCCTAACCATAGACATGAGTTGTCAATTGATAATGAGATCATATCATTGGGAGAATTATATGATGGACAGACCCAAACTAAGCGAAGCAATTAGATCGTGTCATCGTGTTCGTCTTTGCGAAGCTTTTCTTATGTCAAATATTGTATTCCTTAGATCATGAGATAATACAACTCCCTGGTATTGGAAGAAAGCTTTGAGGTCATCAAACGTCATCCTATGAGAGGGTGATCATAAAGGTGTCTCTCAGGTGATCGGAAAGTATCTGTTGGGTTGTATGTATCGAGATGGGATTTGTCCCTCCCAAGTCGGAGAGATATACTTCGGGCCCACTCGGTAATCGATATCAACACCGCTTGCAAGCATGTGGTTAAGGAGTTAATCACAAAATGATATCGGATTACGGAACGAGTAAAGTACTTGCTGTGAACGAGATTGAACTAGGTATGACTGTACCGACGATCAAATCTCGGGCAAGTAAAATATCGCGAGACGAAGGGAATATATATATGGGATTGATTGAATCCTGGCATCGTGGTTCATCTGATATGATCATCGATGAATGTCTGGGAGTCAATATGGGTTTCCAGACCCCGCTGTTGATTATTGATAGAAGATCATGTCTGCATATTCTCGAATCCGCAGGGTCACACACTTAACGTGTCTCGACGCTAGGATAGATTGGATAATTGGTTTATGAGTTTTTGTTCGGAGTCTCGGATGGGATCCGGGACATCATGAGAGGTTCCGGAGTGGTCCGGAGAATAAGATTCATATAAGGCAGTGCAGTTTTTGGAGTTCGGAATTGTTCCGGATTAATCAGTATTGTACCGGAAGCTTCTAGAACCTTCCGGAAGGGGACCAACGTGGCCCCACCTTCCGGGAGGGGGCATGGGCCTATGAGGGAGTGCCCTGGCCGCATTGGGCCAGGGGCACAAGGCCATAGGGCCCAGCCGGCCAAGAGAGGTTTAAACTCTAGATAGAGCTTCTAGAAATTGGGGTTTCCTTGCCCCCACTCTTCCTCCTTGGGGCCGCCGGCCTTGGCTTGGGGGAGGGGCTAGGGCTGCGCCCACCCCTCTATATATAGAGGGCTGGGGGCGCACCAACCCCCTACACCTTCCCCTCCAACCCTAGCCGCCCTGCTGCCCTCCTCTCTCCCTCCCGACTGCTTGTAGGCGAAGCCCTGCTGCAGAAATTCTCCACCAATTGCACCGCGCCGTCGCGTTGTAGATCCAACCCATCTCTCCACCATACTTGCTAGACCAAGGAAGGAGGAGACGTCGAGGTGCCGCACGTGTGCATCTCACGGAGGCATCGCCACTTGTGGTGCTAGATCGGATCGGATCGCGAGGAGGAGAAGGGAGTACGACTACATCACCCACGTTCCGACGAACGTTCCGCTGTGCGAATCTTCAAGGGTATGAAGATCTAATCCAATCTCTCTCGTTGTTTGCATCTCCTAGATTAGATCTTGGCTTCCCTCTGTTCGCATTCGTAGAAAATTTTGATTTACTATGCCGTGAAACCCTTCAGTATAGACAGATACAAAGCTCGTCTAGTTGCTAAAGGATTTAAGCAAAAATATGGCATTGACTATGAGGACACCTTTAGTCCTTTAGTCAAGCCAGCAACAATTCGTCTTGTGCTATCTATTGCAGTGTCCAGGGGTGGAGCCTCAGACAATTGGATGTAAAGAACGCGTTTCTCTATTGTGTTCTGGAGGAAGATGTGTAAATGAGGCAGCCTCCGGGGTATGAGGTGAAAGAAAAAAGAAATCATATATGCAAACTTGATAAAGCTTTATATGGCTTGAAAAGAGGCCCCAAGAGCATGGTTCTCAAGATTGAGTACAAAGCTACAAGCACTTGGTTTCTGTCCCTCCAAGTCTAATACACCATTATTCTTTTATTGCAAAGGAAATATTTCCTTATTTATGTTGATGACATAATTGTTGCTAGATCTTCTCACAATACAACAATATTTCTTCTTCGAGATCTCCAAGAGGAGTTTGCCTTGAAGGATCTTGGAGATGTGCATTATTTCCTAGGTCTTGAGGTAAAGAAGATGCATGATGGGCTTCTGCTCACACAAGAAAAGTATACCTCAGATGTGCTAAAAAGTGTAGGTATGACAACTTGCAAGTCTACAAATACACCCATGGCAACAAGTGAAAAATTATCTGCTCATGAAGGGATTCCACTTGAAGTGGAAGATGCAACAAGGTATAGAAGCATTGTTGGAGCATTACAATATTTAACTCTTACTCGGCCAGATATATCTTTTTCTGTCAACAAAGTTTGTCAGTTTCTGCATGCACCAACTTCTTTGCATTGGGCTGCTGTTAAAAGAATTCTGAGATATCTCCAGGGTACCTCCAACCTTGGGTTAAGATTCATCAAGTCTCCATCTATGCGTGTAAGTGACTTTTTAGATGCAGATTGGGCAGGATGTCCTGATGATAGGAGATCAACAGGTGGTTTTGCTATATTTCTTGGTCCTAATTTAATTTCATGGAGTGCAAGAAAGCAAGCCACTGTGTCAAGATCAAGTACAGAAGCTGAATACAAGTCCTTGGCAAATGCTACATCAGAAGTAATGTGGGTGTAAACTCTTCTTCGAGAACTGAAAGTTCAACATCCTCATGCTGCTCAATTATGGTGTGATAATATGGGTGCAACATATCTTTCAGCTAATCCAGTTTTTCATGCTAGGACTAAGCACATTGAAGTAGACTATCACTTTGTTAGAGAGAGTGTAGCAAAGAAATTGTTAGATGATACATCGGAAACGTATCTATAATTTTTGATGCTCCATGATTGTTTTGTATCTACTTTGCTTTACTTGTCTACACTTTGAGGTGCTTTTTACATGTTTTCTGGTACTAACCTATTAACAAGTTGCAACAGTGTCAGATGCCTGTTTTCTGCTGTTTTTGGTTTCAGAAAAGTTAGTAAAGAAATATTCCCGGAATTGGACGGGACGAAGGACAAAGTCAATAACTTTCCGTGGGGAACAAGAAGTCCAGAGGAGAGCACGAGGGGCCGGCCAGAGGGGCCAGACCCCCCCCCCCCAGGCGTGGGTGGGCCCTAGCCTGCGCCTGGCTAGGGTTTGGTCGCCCTGGCGGCCGCCTCGGTCTCCCCCTTCGCCTATAAAAAGCCCCCGATGTAGAAACCCTGAGTACCCGATCAGAAATCCACGAAACCGTCTGTAGCCGCCGCCACCATTATCCCTAGATCGGGGGGATCTAAAGTTCTTCCCGCCACCCTGCCAGAGGGGAGATCATCCCGGAGGCTTTCTCTCCGGTATGATTCGTGAGTAGTTCCACCTTGGACTATGGGTCCATGTAGTAGCTAGATGGTTGTATCTCCTCCTTTGTGCTTTCATGTATAGATATTGTGAGCTCCGATCATGATCAAGAGCTAATCTATTTATAATCATGCATGTTGTGTTTGCGGGGATCCGATGGATATTGAGATTATTATGTTGGTTTGATTAATGGTTTTATCTTTATGATTTTATCATGTCTATGTTGTTTGTGATCTTGCATGCTCTCCATTGCTAGTGATTATCTTGGCCAAGTAGTTGCTAGTGACTCCAAGAGGGGGTATTTATGCTCGATAGTGGGTTCATGCCTCTAGTTTTCAAGGGAAGTGACAATAATATCTTCGGTTGTAGATGTGTTGTTGCTACTAGGGAGAGAACAACGGTCTCTTGTTCATGGAACATGTGGACAGTTTACCTTACGCACTTTTCTTAAATCAGTTTTCTGTTGCTTGCAACTTAATACTGGAGGGGGTTCGGATGATAACGTGAAGGTGGACTTCTAGAAATAGATGCAGTTGGATGACGGTCTATGTATATTGTTGTATTGCCCAATCAACTTCATAGGATCTTTCTGGCTAGTAATTGCATTGTTATGCCTTGCTCAGTTCCTGTCAATTGCCCTGTTGTAATTTGTTTACCCATCATGCCATGTTGTTTATCTAAGGAGAGCACCTCTAGTGAACTATGGACCCCGGTCAAATCTTTACCATTGATACATCTTCCACTGTTACCTGTTTACTTGTTGCAAACCATTACCTTCCACACCATACGTTTAATCCTTTGTTACAGCAAACTAGTGAGCTTGACAACCTCACTGATTCGTTGGGGCAAAGTCTTGAGTTTGTGTTGTGCAGGCCTCCGCGTTGCTTGCAACACCCGTGTGGCATTTCCTTCCTCCTACTGGTTCGATAACCTCGGTTTCTTACTGAGGTAAACTTGTTGATGTGCTGCTTCATACCTTGCTCTTGGGGTTTCCAACGAAGTGTCCCACAACAAGTGGTGGGCGCCGGGGAGTCTAAGGACGTCTTCACTAGGGGAGTCCGTCACTTCCTTTCTCTTTACTTTGTTTTCAGTTTGCTTGGTTTTGTTTGCCTCTTTTCAAAAAACACAAAAAAAATAGTTCCTGCTCTAGTTGCTAGTCTGTTGTTGCCTTGCTTGGTCATGCTTTCTATCAATGGATGATTTCTTTGAAACTAGTTCTTATTGGCAAGATGGGTTCACAGAAGAACAAAATTATTATTATAAGGAACATCGTTTGTCACAAAAAGGGAAAAACTTATGGGAACAAATTGATAAGTTGAATACTATTGCTAGAGACGTGTACTCTACTTATAATGTTACTTATTGCTTTGATAAATCTTGTTGCTGCAGGAGGTATAAACACCTACCTTTTCAATGTGAGTATAATGATAATATTACCATATCTTCTTATGTTAAAGGAAATTATGAGTTTTATGATGTGGAACAGATGAAGAATTCATTGCCTTCAAGGGTGAATTTAAACTTGCTAGCTTATTTGAAAATAGTGATGATTCACCTTATGAAAATGAGGTTTATCAGATACTTAAATTTTTCTTTGACAATTACAAGGAAGCATATGGCTATATTCTTGAATATTTTAATAGGTGATTTCCACAACTGGAAAAGACTAATGCCTTGTAGGAGCCTATGGAAGAAGAAATTGTTGAAACTGGAAGCTCATTAGATGAAAAAGAGGAGGAGAGTGATGAACAAAAGGAGGAAGAATGGATCTACCCATGTCTACCTTCTAATGAGAGTAACTCTTTACCTCTTATATTATTTGATTGTCCCCCATGCTTACCAAAGAAGGATGATTGTTATGTTCCTATGGATCCTTTTGAAATATCTACTTTGGGTAAAACCTGTGAAGTTTTTAATCCCACTATTTTTGAGCTTGATAGAAATTATGTGTTTGTAGATCATGAAAAGCATGATTTATGTGATAGCTATATTGTTGAGTTTATTCATGATGCTACTGGAAATTATTATGAGAGAGGAAAATTTGGTTGTAGAAGTTTTGATGGTATTGAAACACCTCTCTTTGTGCTGAAAGTTTTGAAGTTACTCTTGTCTTATCTTCCTATGCATGTCACTTTGTTCTTCATGAATTTATTTGTGTACAAGATTCTTATGCATAGGAAGAGGGTTAGACTTAAATGTGTTTTAAATTTGCTTCTTGATGCTCTCTTTGACTTCAATTCATATTTCTCATGAGAGCATCTTCTCAAACTTTTCGTGCCTAACTTAAAGGCGTTAAAGAAAAGTACTTGTTGGGAGATAACCCAAGACTTTCCTTGAGTTTTGGAAGTTATTACTTCTTTAATAATCTCTCCTTATCCTTTTTGTTTTCCTTGTGCCAAGAATGACCTCTAATGAGAGAGAAATAAGATTTGGGGAGTTGCTGTCCCGAAACAGATTTATGTCCTCCACCAAAACAAATCGTGAGGAGGATATGTAACTCGGATTCAGCTCAGAATTTACGAATAAATCCACCAGTATGTTATGTAACTTTAGTTAGTTCAATACTTTTTGATTTGAGCAACAGAAGATGTTCAAAAAAATTCGTTTTTACCTGCTGATCTGTTTTGACAGATTTCTGCCATTATTTGCATTTGCTTCTTATTGATTCCTTTTTGAGTTCTCTTTAGGTGAATTGAGATTTTTAAAGGAGTTACTACAGTAGCTTGTGTTTTTAGTGAAAAGTCTTGTTGTTCCGAAGCTTTGCCAGAGGTCTAATATCTTTTGAATAAACTAATGTTGCTAATGAAGATTGTGTGAAGTTTTGTATGAAGGAAAAATTTCAGGTGTAGAGAGAGAATGATGTAATGATATGAAGAATGGACAAAAGCTCAAGCTTAGGGATGCCACCACGGTGTCACCCCAAGAAATATCCAAGAGGTACAAGCGTCAAAGTTTGGGGATGCCCAAGGCATCCCCTTCTTCATCAATAAAAAGCTCAAGTCTTTCTAGACACTTCGTTTTTGTTGTTTCATGCACAGTTGAGTTGTTCTTGGAGCGTATTAGTTTTCGTTTTCTTTGCTTAGGTTGTTTAGTTTGCTTGAATAAAGTATTTTGGACCCCCGTTCTCGCTGTGTTGTTGCAAATAAGTTGCTTGGTGTTAGAAAGGAGTAGTAAGTTCTTGCTTGAAAGTGCAAGAGGAGCTTGCATTGACTGTGACTTAGACTTTAGCATGACATGCTAGGTGTTGTTTTGGCATTATGCTTAGTGATTATTGCTGTAGCATGTCTTGTTCCAAACAATTGGGATTTCTTAGTGTGCCTTGAAGAAATTAGGGTTGTTTTAGCATGCAAAAGCATAATATTGTGGTATTCTCCTTTGATGTTTTCCTTGGGTTGACTTGGCACATGCTCACACCATGTTATGACTCTCACAAGTCACCATTATCCTCTATGATCATTTAGTCCTTGACTTGTATTACCACTCTTTGCTTTGATTAGTTTGCTTTGTTGCATTGCATAATTTTGGCCATTATTGCTCTCTTAGTTGGTTGCTCCCAGTCTTTTGCTAGCCTCCACTTGTATGATTAAGTTCTACTCATGCTTCCAACTCCCAAGAAACCAAGTTATTCCAAAGTGTCCACTATAAATTCCTATGCATGGTGTGTTACACCATTCCAAGTATATTCTTGTTTTCAACTATCTTCCAATTAAAAACTATTTTATTATGTGAAAACTTAGTGATTAAAGCCCTCACGAACTTGATGTCACACTTTATTCTTTACCCCTAATAAACTTGAACCATTGTGATAACTTTGTTGTATATGCTTGCACTTATAAGTTGGAATTAGCAGAACCGTATTGTCACGGGGAACGTTTTCAACAATGCACTTGTACCTTGTTGTACTCAGTTGATATCATGTTCTTTTGTCTATGGATGTCACCGGTATGAAATAAAGAGGGAACTTGTAAGTCCATGGAGTTTGTATCCTGTGTTAGAGAAACGTCTGGGCCGCTAGCCTAAGCCATGCCTAATCATGGTGGAAACTTGTAGCATCACCATAGTGACATCTATGAAGCATTCTTCTTATAAAAAAAGAGACACATTGAGAAAAGAGGAAAGAGAGAAAAAAACACCATATTCCCATGGTACATAAGAAGAATTGCTGAGATGCTCATTATCTGCTTGCCTTATCATTTTGGTTATGGGAAAGGTCCTATACCATGTGCAAGGGGTACCCCTTTGGCGGTTCTCAATGATATACAAATACTTACAGTGACAAGAACTTACCTGGACCCAAAGTTGAGTATGCATGAGGTGTGGCCCTCGTATTCAAGGGACATGAGATTGCCAACTTATACTTCCTCAAGCATATACTCTAGCTTTGCCACTTTAACCTTAACCACTTCAAGATGCTTATGATAGGGGCAATGAGGGCTGAAAGCTAACTAGTGCCATAATTTTTGGAAGCTCTGTTTGAAACTTGTAATCCCTGCTTCCTTTACAAAAATTTCTTTCTTACACCACTATTGAGTCTCCACCTTCTACCTTTAGGCACCATTAAGAGAGCATAGTTGTCATTCTATGTGCAGTGTTCCAAAGCTTATTAATTGATGCATATTGTATTATTACTTGTTCTTGTGTTATTTGTTTCTAGTCACTCTTGTGAACTTTGCAGGTGTCCTATGCATCTATTTGCTACTCTATGAGGGACAAGCTGATTGCCACTATGCTATGTTTTCTGCATGTGAAACAAACAAAATGTTTTTAATGTATATTATTCATGATCTTTGTTTGTATCTTGCCACGTTGCATGCATAATTACTATGTCCTATTGTTAGAACTCCATCTTTCATGCACATGTTTAAGTATTTTGATCCCAGCTTTCAATGCTTGCAAATGGTTGGATCTTTATTGTGAGGGTGCATGTCACCTTAAAAGTTATTCTTTTGTTCACTTACCTACTCGATGACAAGCAGGAGTTAAGCTTGGGGATGCTGATACGTCGGAAACGTATCTATAACTTTTGATGCTCCATGCTTGTTTTGTATCTACTTTGCTTTACTTGTCTACACTTTGAGGTGTTTTTACATGTTTTCTGGTACTAACCTATTAACAAGTTGCAACAGTGCGAGATGTCTGTTTTCTGCTGTTTTTGGTTTCAGAAAAGTTAGTAAAGAAATATTCTCGGAATTGGACGGGACGAAGGACAAAGTCAATAACTTCCCATGGGGAACAAGATGTCTAGAGGAGAGCCCGAGGGGCCGGCCAGAGGGGCCAGACCTCCCCCCAGGCGCAGGTGGGCCCTAGCCCATGCCTGTCTAGGGTTTGGTCGCCCTGGCGGCCACCTCGGTCTCCCCCTTCGCCTATACGAAGCCCCCGATGCAGAAACCCTGAGTACCCGATCAGAAATCCACGAAACCGTCTGTAGCCACCGCCACCGTCGTCCCTAGATCAAGGGTGAGGGTCTGAAGTTCTTCCCGGCACCTTGCCGGAGGGGAGATCATCCCGGAGGCTTTATCTTCGGTATGATTCGTGAGTAGTTCCACCTTGGACTATGGGTCCATGTAGTAGGTAGATGGTTGTATCTCCTCCTTTGTGCTTTCATGTATAGATCTTGTGAGCTCTTTTCATGATCAAGATCTAATCTATTTGTAATCATGCATGTTGTGTTTGCGGGGATCCGATGGATATTGAGATTATTATATTGGTTTGATTAATGGTTTTATCTTTATGATTCTATCATGTCTGTGTTGTTTGTGATCTTGCATGCTCTCCATTGCTAGTGGTTATCTTGGCCAAGTAGTTGCTAGTGACTCCAAGAGGAGGTATTTATGCTCGATAGTGGGTTCATGCCTCTAGTTTCCAAGGGAAGTGACAATAATCTCTTCGGTTGTAATGTGTTGTTGCTACTATGGAGAAAACAACGGTCTCTTGTTCATGGAACATGTGGACTGTTTACCTTACACACTTTTCTTAAAGTAGTTATCTGTTGCTTGCAACTTAATACTGGAGGGGGTTCAGATGATAACCTGAAGGTGGACTTCTAGTCATAGATGCAGTTGGATGACGATCTATGTATATTGTTGTATTGTCCAATCAACTTCATAGGATCTTTCTGGATAGTAATTGCATTGTTATGTCTTGCTCAGTTCCTGTCAATTGCTCTGCTATAATTTGTTTACCCTTCATGCCATGTTGTTTATCTAACGATAGCACCTCTAGTGAAATATGGACCCCGGTCCAATCTTTACCATTGATACATCTTCCACTGTTACCTGTTTACTTGCTGCAAACAATTACCTTTCACACCATACGTTTAATCCTTTGTTACAGCAAACCAGTGAGCTTGACAACCTCACTGATTCGTTGGGGCAAAGTCTTGAGTTTGTGTTGTGAAGGTCTCCGTGTTGCTTGCAACACATGTGTGACGTTTCCTTCCTCCTACTGGTTCGATAACCTCGGTTTCTTACTGAGGGAAACTTGCTGCTGTGCTGCTTCATATCTTGCTCTTGGGGTTTCCAACAAAGCGTCCCACGATAAGTGGTGGGCGCCATCATTAGACATTAAGTTTATTCCTACAGGAGATCAAGTTGCAGATGAGTTTACTAAACCCTTGTCAGCACGCCAACTAGAAGCATTTAGAAACAATCTTAACTTAGATAAGTTATGATTGAGGGGGTGTGTTAACATGTCAAGTATGTTTGGCATGTAACAAATATTTGTAACAACTTTAGGATCCGTAGATAAGGATCTCGATGGTTGAGTAACTTCTGCGTGAGTTATCCTACCGATCACGTTGGCATGATCATGTTGTAAATATCTCGTCTAATCCTCCTGATGTTGGTTAACCAGGACTCCTATTTAACACGCAAGAATGTGCCCAGCCAGGGATTAACACATCTTCACATATTATCATAGACATTGCTGAGTTTGATAGAATACATGATTCTTTTGCAATTGACTATGATGCTCTCTATATAAAAACTTGATGTGGGTTGATTTTAATAATATCCATGGTTACTTATTCTAGGATCCAAACTTTAGGATCACACTTTGCGAATTCTAAAATCTGACTACATTTAGTAGATTGTCATTTCCCTTGCTTACTTCCTCGTGAGCATTGATTAGTGCGGTAGGGGATTTTGTATGCACTCTGTATAGCCCAGGGGCTGATAGAGAATGCCTCTTCGGTGAAGTGAGTCAACGACACATCTACTCTACTACGCTTGATTATTTGTTTATCATCTCTGAGAAGGCATAACATTGTCCTCCAAAATTAGGTCATTCCGTCGTTGAAACATGGATGGTGATCACAATAGTGGGCTATGTAGAAGAGCCAAAACTAAGTATTTTCCGACATGATTTGATATGTTTATGATATTCACATCACAAGATCTCCAGTTTCAACTCAAAAAGATTATCCTAGTTAGACGAGCATATATCGGTTGGAATAGTTCTAACAAATCGAAAGTTGTCGGTTACTCTATTATGTCATATTTAAATGAATTTGGACGTGAATTTCGATTCACATAATTGCAATACTCATGATATACTAGTAGTAAAATAATTAGCATGTTTAATCAAAAGTGAATTATTTGTTCTAAAATAACTTGCTCGCTGATTCATAAGATTTTTTTCTTTAGTACTTTAAACTGTAACTTTTTTTCGAAATGGGGGATTACCCGGCCTCTGCATCCTAGGATGCACACAACCATTTATTAAAAGAAGTCTTAAAATGTAGCCAACAATATTACAACTGAAAGAGCATAAGAGGTTGATACAAACACCAACCCTAGGAAATAATAAAAATTCTCACACGAGATCGGACTCTAAAGGAGTAGCTAGATATGAGTCACTCTACTAGAATGAAGCCACGAAGTTTGGTTGAAAAAATCCGTAATAACCGCCACAAGACGGATACACCCAGAAACCAAGGGTTGCCGCAGGTGTTGAGGCGACATAAGTGCCCAGAGCTGAATCCAGTAAGCCGCCATAAGAATAACCTGCAAAAAAGACGAAACTCTAGTATTGTTAAAAATACAATTGTTTATGCATTTCCAAATTGACCAACACATGGCCGAAATGCCTATACGTATTCTTGCTTTACTTTCTTTGTCTACCCCGTTTAGCCAATTCCCAAACGTATTGGTGATATTGGTTGGAGGCGGTAAGTTAAAAGTGAAGAATACCATACGCCACAAAATCTTTGCAAAAGGGTATGATAAAAGTAAATGTTCTATTGTTTCGTCAGCGTCACAAAAGCAACATTTTTTACATCCGTTTCAATTTCTCTTTGCAAGGTTGTCTTTTGTTAACAACACTTTCTTATTGAGAAACCACATGAATTTTTTTAATTTCGTCGGTATCTTCAATTTCCATAGATATCTAGTAGGGAAACTTGGATGACCATTCATAAGATCATCATACATCGATTTAACCGTGAAGATTCTATCCTCGGTTAACCTCCATAGAAATTTATCAGGCTCATTTGTCAAAGTTATTTCCATTAATCTCTCACATAGATGCAGCTATGCATCCCATTTATTGTCAATTAAAATACGTCTAAAAGTAATATAAATCGGATTGTGAGATAGAACATGGGACACGAGTACATTCTTCCTATGTGCAATATTATAAAGAGAAGGATATTGTTGTGCTAGCGGCGTCGCTCCTAACCAAGTATCTTCTCGGAACCTAATGCCTATCCAATTACTAATTTTAAAAGTACCGCCGGAAAAGAACTCATCTTTTCCTCCCATTAGTCCCGTCCAAGAATCCGTCGGTTTAACTTCCACTTGTGCTAAAGTTTTCGTTTTCAAGTATTTGTTATGTATCAATTCTTTCCACACCCCTTGCTCTGTCAGCAGCTTATGCAACCACTTGCTAAGTAAACATAAGTTTTTCAATTCTAGCACCTTTATGCCTAAGCCCCCTGATCCTTGGGCCTACAAATAATGTTTCACTTAGTTAACCTGTATTTCTTCTTATGTTCATCACTTGCCAAAAGAATCGTGAACGAAAGAAGTCTAGTCTTTTTCTCACACCCTTGGTATTTGAATAAAGGATAACATAAACATAGGCATACTAGATAAGACAGAATTAATCAGAACCAATCTGTCCCGTATAATAGTAGTTTCCCTTGCCAACAATCTAATTTACCTTCAAATCTGTTTTCCACTGGATTCCATCTGAATTCCGTAACTTCCTATGATGTATAGGCATCCCAAGATATCTAAACGGTAAGGATCCTCCTTCGCAACTAAAAAATTTCTTATAACTTTGCTCGTGACTAGCAGCCTCTCCAAAGCAGTAAAACTCACTTTTATAGAAGTTAATTTTCAAACCAGATAATTGTTCGAAAATACAGAGTATTAGCTTCATGTTGACTGCCTTTTGAAAATCATGTTCCATAAACAAAATTGTATCATCAGCGTATTGCTCTAGTAATAAGAATGGCAAGCATATCAGTCACCACTTTAAACTGTAACTTGCTCTTTGATCCGTAATATATTGTTGTTTCTAATATTTTGGCATGAGGGATCAAAATATAAATATCACAAAATTTCAGATTCTGTATTTTGTTTGGCAAGGCAGATTTTTCATGGGGTCACCGAGTTCTGAGGCATGCCGTACTCAGTATAGTGTTATACTTATGTTGTAAAGCCGACAACCTTCAAATACTGCAGTGTATGTACGTAGTATATGTATATCAAAAAACGAATATTGTTTATCTCAAATAAAATTGTACTTACTCTATTTCAAAATATAAGATTGTTTCAGCTTTGTGAAGCAATTGTATCTAGACTTTTTTTAATATATAGGTTTACTCGGGTTTAGAATGAATCTAGATATTAAAAGAAGTCTAGATACATTTTCTTTACAAACCTAAAACATCTTATATTTTAAATCGAGAGAGTATTAATTATGTTAACTTCTAAAACACCTCTAACTAGATATATGCGGCTCGCAACTCTACTAATACTGCTACACAAGTGCTTCTGACGTATCTTCGTGCCATTCTGATTCATTATCTTCGTCAACAATTTGATCGCAAAGGTGTGGACTTTCTGCAGTAATATAGAAAAGTTCGTTTTCTGATTCGTTTGGGCCTTCATGTTCGGCTACATACCTTCCGTTTTCTGATTCATCTGGGCCTTCATGTTCAGCTCCAGACCTTTCCGTCGATCATTTGGACCATGATGAAACAGACAAAAACGCGAAAAGGTTTCGATGTATTAACACGTGCGAGTGACTCAACGGCCACACGCTCGCATATGCACCGGCATCAGATGATCTAGGAGCAATTAAATTAGGAAAATGATACCGATCACCCGGGGATAATGCCGCGCGACCCCCGGGATACCGATCACCCGGGGATTTGCTACATGAGGATTCTGAAGTTGCTACCTATGGCCACAGTCGTTGCTATCTGCGACATCGGCGTTGATACGCAGTCCTGCTACACACGGCGATCGTACCTGCTATATATGACCCGTGGTGTTGCTACACCCGGTGAGCGGTGCTGCTATAATGGCATATATTTTGCTACAATTTTTGCTTCGACAATGTCTCCGGCGAAGTCACGTTTTTGCTACATTAGCATAATCATCTTGCTACATCTGTTTTCTGATTTTGCTATAGAAGCACATTTTTTGCTACGCGTTATCCGGCGAGATGCTCTGGCGAAAGTCTCCGCGAGTCTCCGGTGAGGTCGGATATGCTACATTAGTACAATTTTTTGCTACACGGTCGCCTGCGAGGTCTCCGGCAAGGTCCAGTCTGTTTTTCTATTTTTTTTGGGACGAACCGTTTTTTGCTACAGTGTAGCAAAAGCGGGGCGTATGTAAGAAAAGCGGGTCTGAGTATAGCAAAAACGAAATTTGGGTGGACACGTGTCAGCACGAGGACCCGGGATCAGAAATTTTACCCGGAGACGTGTAGCCCTGCCCATTAAATTAACAAATCACATGCACATGCGAGTTGATGTCGCAAACAGAGAACGCGCGTTCTCACTGTCTGACTTGCAACAAAACGTCAAGGCGTGGCCGGCCAGTTGGCCACCACTGGCCATCGTAAACGAATAAAATATTGTTGCATGGCCAACGTGCTTAGCTGAATATGAGTATCGTGGGTTGTGCAGAGATCTTATTCGCGCCCATCTCGATCTTGATTTGCTCTGGTCCAAACCATCATCAAAGAGGTCATCATCCAACATGTAGTCATCTAACGACGTTTCGTTATATTTTGCGTGCCTGTCCAAAAAGCTTGCCCCTGTCCTCTCTCTCTTCGAGACTTGTGCAAGCGAAATTTGGGTGGACACGTGTCAGCACGAGGACCCGGGATCAGAAATTTTATCCCGGAGACGTGTAGCCCTGCCCATTAAATTAACAAATCACATACACATGGGAGTTGATGTCGCAAACAGAGAACGCGCGTTCTCACTGTCTGACTTGCAACAAAACGTCAAGGCGTGGCCGGCCAGTTGGCCATCACTGGCCATCGTAAACGAATAAAATATTGTTGCATGGCCAACGTGCTTAGCTGAATATGAGTATCGTGGATTGTCCAGAGATCTTATTCGCGCCCATCTCGATCTCGATTTGCTCTGGTCCAAACCATCATCAAAGAGGTCATCATCCAACATGTAGTCATCTAACGACGTTTCGTTATATTTTGCGTGCCTGTCCAAAAAGCTTGCCCCTGTCCTCCCTCTCTTCGTCTGCGTGTACAAGACTTGTGCAAGCAACACGTATACACCATGAACTGATCGAGACAACCCTTACAGTACTTACTTTCCCGTGTGTTTGCCAACTATAGGGCTGTCAAAAAAGTTTGGGCTTGACAAACTGTGCGAGTTCGGCGCGTTAACAGCTCGGCTCGAGCTTGATTCGTCTCTCTAACAAACCAAGCTCGAGCCTGTTTTCGAGCTCGCGAGCTTAGTCGAGCCGAACTCAAACAGTTCGATAAAGCTCGTGATTTTTGTACAGCCGCAAAATTGAGTCTGCTATTATTATTCCATCTGTTGTAAGACCGCTAAAATAATTATGCTGGCATGTTGGCACTGTATTACTATTATATGAAACTCCAAGCTATTTTTGCTATTCCGTTTTCAAGCTTTACTATTTTCTTGCTATGTAGCTGCATGTCGATATACTAAAATTTTCTTACCAAGCTTCAACGAACCGAGCTCAAGCCTACTCGAGCTTTGGTCGATCCGAACTCGAGCCTAGATGTAGGCTCGACGGTCAACCTAGGCTCGCTCGAGCTCGGCTCGAGCTTCTACCGAGCTCGAGCCGAGCCTAACAATGTTCGCTCGAGTTCGGCTCGTTGACAGCCCTACCACAATGGGATGTATATGAAAAAAATATTTTGTGCTCTTGCTCGTCCCCTTGGCCGACGCATGGGCAGAACCCTAGCTTCCAGCCTCTTACCCCTCCCGCTATTTTGCCGCCGCCAGGCAAAGTCCGAGTGGTGCTAGAGCGAGTTCACGGATGTAGAGCGACAACCATGGAAGTTAGAGGGCAAGGATGGCTTTCTAGCGAGCGACGCGGCGGTGGTGGTAACATCTCTTTGGCCATGTGGATGTCGAAGAGCGGGCAGAAGGGAACCCTGATGTTGGCAATGTGATATAGGATCTGTTGAGGAGGGTATTTACAACTTGGAGACAAACACCGAACTCCAAGGTCTTGTACAACTTATAGATTAACTATAGAGAGGGGTTCCCATCTAGGGTTAGGCACAAGCCTTCATTCATCATCAACTCCAACTAGATCTAGGCCACAAGGGGGATATTTATAATACTAGGGGCGAATGGGTAGGTAGAAGGGAATATTCTAGGGATCAAACCCTTCACACTGCGTAGACTGGCATTTCCGGTGATAAGTTCGACGTCGCCGGAAATGTCGTCGGAAGTTTCTAGCGGTCTCCGGTTTGTTTCGGCAGTCGCCGGAATGGTGTTCTGTCTAGCATTTCGGCGGGCGCTAGAAAGGTTCAGCTGAGACCAGGAGTATTCCGGCGGTTGTTCCGGTTCGTCGGATCTGGCGCCGAAATGTTTTGGCAGAGGTTCTAGTTCGCTGGATCTGGCGCCGAAACGTTTTGGCGTGGATTCCGGCGGCGCCGGGCCTGGTGCCGGAAACCTTGTTCTATCTTGTCTTCCATGCTTCCTGCTTGGGCGTCTTGGATCTTGTGGTGTCCTTGCCTTCTCCTCTTGGTGTCTTGGTCATGGGCCTGGTCATAGAATTGGCACTTGTGTCAAGTAGGATCTCATTCACATGATAACCAAAGGAGGGCGAGATATGGAACGAATTCACCTTGGTGGGAATGGTTGGTGTAGCATGATGTGGACCAATGGTGAATGTCATATGTTGGGCTACATCCCCCCTCCCCCCCCCCCCCGCTTGAAAATGAGTCAACCTTGACGAAGTTGTATCATCATGAAAGGAGAGAGATGTACACATGGTCTTGGGCTTGTATGTGGGTGGATCTCTGTTGTCATAGCCTTGTTCAAAGTGGTTGAAGATATTAAAGTTGAGCTTGTCATCAAGTTGTGGTTGGAGATCTTGTAGCGTGTTCCTTGTAGGTGGTGGTCGATCTTGGGTACCTTGCAAAACCGACAACAAAGAGAGAGATTTGTATGATGGATTGTTAGTATGGGTCACACTCAAATCACTCTTCTCACTTTTGGTGGCATGCAACACGACACTCATGATTTTCCACTCATTTGTGGCTTGTGGCAATCACTCACGTGATGTTGGTTCACTCTCTCACCACTCATCTCACAAGGATCCTTAGCTTGCTTTATCTTGGGCAACACCGTCATGTTGGAAGCAATAACTTGGCTTGACATCATAGGTTGTAGCATAGATGTCTTGCCGTTCCACCTGAAAGAGTATTGGTTGGAGGTACCATCATATATTGCTCCCTTGTCGTATTGCCATCGTCTTACAAGGAGCATGTGACACACGGTCATCGACACGACATCACATTCAACAGTGTCTTGATACGTGGAACGTCAGAAACGTATCTATAATTTTTGATGTTCCATGCTTGTTTAGTGTCGTGGGAATGGTCACGGCAGATGCTGCAATCGGCAGCGAGTAGTAGAACGAGGGGCAAGGGCGGCCAGCCATCTGCGGTGCGAGATGAGGGCAAAGACACAGGGTTTTACCCAGGTTCGGCCCCCCGGAGGGTAAAGACCTACTCCTGCTAGATTGTATTATGGAGGTGTTTACAATGGGCGAGCTCGGCGGCCAAGCGGCGAGTCGCTTGGGTGTATGAGGGAACGTGTCTCTACTCACCCCGTAGGGAGGTTTATATAGACTCACCTCCCCTAGGGTTTACATATCTCAACCGATTCGGTTACAGCTTCGGTAATCATTTAACCTAGTCCGACTGGGCCTATCTACTCGCCTGGGCCTTCATCTTCCAGTCGCTTGGTACCTTGCTAGGCTTCGATCCACTCGCCGTTCTGCAGGCCCACTCGCCAGCCCTCGGGCCAGTCGGAAACGTCCTGCTGAGTATACCCCAGTAGGCGTATCCCCATCAGTAGTCCCCGAGGCCGTCGTTGATTAGGCGTAGGTGGCTGCTGGCAGTCGGAGTATACGGCTTCAAAGTAGGCATCCAGTCGAATCGTCGGCGGGCTCCTGTATGAAGGAGAAAATCCAGTGAACCAAGTCGCGTCTTTGGCAAGTCGAGCCAACGGGACGCGGCCACGGCGAGTGGCCTAGCGAGCCGAGTGGCTGGAGTTGGACCGTCAGGCGTGGTCAAACTAGCCGTTAAGGTAACTCAACGGTAACTCTCGGCGTAATCATCGCGCGGTAACGGCCTCCTGATTTGGCGGGTAACTCCCGCTATATAAGGGGAATGGCAGGCAACCATAGAGCTAACTGCCCACCACTTCTTCCGAGTGCGCGCATTCTCTTTTCTTTGCTCCTTGATCCAATCGAGCCGAAATCCTCCGACCTCCAACCAACCTCTCGGCTATGGCCCTTCCCTCCGAACCATGGGGCAGGTCCAAGTGCACGAGGGCGCAACTGGCCTCCTTCGAGGAGGCCGGAATCCTGCGAGCCGGCTGTTGGCGTATCCCTGCAGCCGGAGAAACGACCCCAAACCCGCGAGAGAGAGAGTTCGTCTGTTTCACCAGTCATCTCGAGCGGGGGTTAGGGTTTCCCACGTCTTTGTTCTTCCGGCGTTTTTGCGCCTACTACGGGATCCAGCCCTCAGATCTGGGTCCCCACAGCATCGAGCAGCTCACCATCTTCGTGGCGTTCTGCGAGTGCTACTTGGGCTGCCGGCCCTACTTTACCTTGTGGCAAGATCTGTTCCACGGACGGATCAGCCGCGAGGAGGCAGGCGGCCCAATGCTAGCCGCGGGCGGCCTGACGTTCCAGCTTAAGTCCAAAGCTTCCTTCTTTGATCTAATGCTGCCCTCCAAAGCAGCGAGCGACTGGAAGAAGTCATGGTTCTACGTAACCGAGGCGACTCCGGAGGATGAGGCGGCGATCCCGCGGTACTCGGCCAACCGTTCCGAGCCGCGCCATCTCCAGGTCAGCAAGCTCCCCGACAACCAGCGAATGGTCGTCGACGAGATGCTCCAGGCCATCCGTGGTCTGAAGAAGAAGGGGCTTCAGACGATAAACTTGTACAATTGTTGGCTTGGGCGACGGCTCGTTCCGCTCGCCCAACGCGACCATTACATGTATCAGTACACAGGCCGGGGAGACTCGACGAAAGCCTGCCTCGACGAATGGAAGCTGGAGGATTATCTCCCAGCGTTGAAGAAGATCACCCAGGCGGTGTACGTGGATGCACAGGCCGGGGTCCCCCCCTACACCGCGAAGCGTCCGGCTCCGACGGTAATTTCTTTATCTTGTTCGCAGTCGCAGCCTGTGCAGTCGCGGTAATTCTAATTCTGTTTCGTATTCATCGTAGCTGTTCCAAGTGGTGGAAGGGTGGCTCCCACCTGCCGATGACGAGAGCCCGGGGCCATCTGCCCAGGATACAAGCGAATCGTCGCCCGCGAAGGGCAACGAGGATGACGAGGACGAGTCCGAAGAGGAAATCGCCCCGCTGGTCCGAAAGACCCGCGGGCAACGTCAGCGCGAAATCGAAGCGAGCAGGAGCCTCGAGCGTCATGATGACGACGATGAGCTCCCAGAAACCACCTCGCGCCGCCAGGCCACTCCTTCGAAGAAGAAGAAGAAGAAGAAGGAGGCGAGGGCCCCCCGAAGAGGAAGACGAAGCCGCCGAGGATGGCCTCGCCGCCGCACTCGACGAGCAGCTCTGACGCTCACAGCTCGGCCGATGACGGCGCGGCCCCAGCGACAACCGCGCTAGATGCGCCGTCTGTGGAAGTGATGCTGGCCTCGATGCCTCCGCCATTCGCGCCAGTCTCTGGGCTAGGGAAGGCTCCAGCCGTGGCGACTTCGCCTCGCAAGGAGGTTCCGATTGGGGCGGCTTCGCCCCGCAAGGAGGCTCCGGCCGTAGCGGCTCCAGTTCGCGAGGACGCCCCTGCCGAAGGTATCCCAGAGGCGCCAGCCGCAGCCTCGACGACGAAGAAGCCGTCCGTGTCTTGGGCACGCGACGTCCTGGAACTAGGGCTCAGTCGGCAACTGGGCCCCGAGCTGGAAAAACCGGCCGGCCTTCGCACAGGGCTACGCTTCATCCCGGTCGCCAAGTGAGTGCATTCGGCCTTCCCTATTTTCCATAGCTGTTTCGATTGTCTTTACTGATTCGACTGATGTGCAGGACCGGAGTGAAAAGGATGGGCCACCCGACCGTGGCCCAGGTACCCTCCACCGCTAGCGAGGAGGATCCTTCCCGTAAGAGGAAGGCGGACGAGTTCGTTGCCTCGGCGGATGGCAGTAAGAAGGCCAAGGGCGACGACATCGTCACTGTCTCTGACGACACGGCGGTTGCGCCGGCCGGCCCCGCGGTGGAGGCAGCCGCGTCTACGAAGGAGGGCGTTTCCTTGCCTGGAATGGCGGAGGCGACTTCCTTTGGAGCGGGTGCCTCTATCGCCACCTTCCCTCGCTTCGTGACCAAGGCGGCCGCGGCGAGCGGGGCTGCATCCCCGAGCCTCGCTCCAGGGGCCGTCGATGCTGAAGTCGACCAGCGTCGTGGGCACACGCCAGCGTTACTCGCATCCGTGGACGCGATGCAACTTCATGGCATGCTTGGCGCAGCCATCCAGGTATATCCAGTCCCCGAGGATCAGGTCGGTGCTTTGCAGCGGCTTGATTCTTATTATTTTCTCGTCTTTTACTTTCTTATCCAGTCCCCGAGTGCGTACGCGCTAAATTTTAGCGGGGTGGGCACTTAGGAATTTCTTGATCGCCAGTCCCCGAGTACGCACTCGCTGAATTTCAGCGGGTGGGCACTTAGGAGGTTCGTTTTTACTGACTTTTTTGATGATATGCAGGGTCTGCAGCTCGAATCGGCGGACCGATTGGCCGCACAGCAGCATGCTGAGAAGGAGCTGACCACCATCCAGGAGGCGAACAAAGAGCTCCATGATGTTGCTGCGAGGGCAGAGGAAGCTCGCCAGGAACTTGTCCCTGCTGGTGAGTTGGAGGCGGCGCGATCTGCTCTGGGCGCTGCTGAACAGCGGGTCGCTGACCTCGAGCGCGAGCTGCGGGAAGCGAGGGAAGAAGCTAGCTCGGCGGACGGGCGGGCTAAGGCCGCCATTGCAGCCGCGGAGGAGGATCGCAAGGTGTCGGAAGTCCTTATTGCTGGGCTACAGGACGACCACACGTCGCTTCAGTGCTTCATCACGGGGCTCGCCCGCCCATTGCTTGGTGAGTGCATCTTTCCTTTCCGTTAGTTGGAATTGCTGTGGTGTCCGTCGCACTCATCATTGTCTCCTTCTCGCAGGTCGCGTGATTGGTAGCCAAGAAGAAGCGAGCTCGCTCGACGCGAGGCAGTGCGTAAGCATGCTCGTCGACTCGGCTACGCTATCGGCGACGTGCATCCGCGCCTACCTTCAAGAAATGTCGCCCACGGAGGTTATTCCCAGCGACCTCGTTGAGGTGTGGGAGTATTTGGAGAAGGCGCCCGCGGTCGTTGAGTTCATGACGCGGTCGGCGTTTCGGCGTGGAGCGTCGACAGCACTGAGCCTTTGACTCGCCCACTTCCCCGAGGATTTCGACCTCGACGATGTGACGAGTGGGTATCCCTCGTCGACTGGCGCGGTGGACCTGTCCGAGGTTCTCAAGTTGCAGGAGCGTGCCGCCGCGTACTCGGAGCGTGTCTGGGCAATGGGCGACCTCCTTCCCTATCAGGAGACGGTCGTCGCGCCGAACGACCCCGAGCCGCCGCATTGTGACTTCAAGGTCGAGCAACCTTTCCGCGCGGCGATGGCGGGTGAACTGACGACGTATCCGTCAAACCCGTACACCGCGTTCATCCGTAGGCGCCGGGATTCTGGCGAGTCGTCATCGAAGCCTGCAGAATAGGGTAGTTTGCCTGGATGTGTTAGCATCAGTTCTGCCACGCGGACATATTTTGTAATATAAGACAATGCAATATGCGATTGAATGGGACGTCGTGTCCGTTTTGCTATTTGTTTGTGTGCTTTGGATTCATTTTGGACGAGTCCCCGAGCGCGTCCGCCCTTTTGTGGGGTTTACCTCGTATATGATGTTTTGTTGTTAACAAGTGTTTTGTTGATTTAGTCGACTCGCCCGAGCTCGGAGAACCAGTCGCAAGGCGACTCCCTTGAGTGCTCTGTACTTTACCGTTTTCCCGTGCGCGAACGGGGTCGGGTGGCCGAGTCCCCGAGCGTGGTACTTGGTAGTTCTAGGCGCGACTCGAGGGTGGTTGAGGACTCAGCGCGTTGGTGTGAGCGCGTCACTCCTGCCTGGACCGTGGGGTCAGTCGCGTGGCGAGTCCTGGGCATGCTCTCTTACTTGGCGTTTTCCCTGACCGATCGCGACGAACTGGTATTCAGTCCCCGAGCGTGGTACTTAGCCGTTCGAGTCGCTATGCCGAGGATGCGGAGGACCAAGGTCGCTGTGAGAAGCGAGGGCAGTTGTCTTGGTTCGTAAAACCAGTCGAGCTAGGCGACTCCAATGGGGCTCCGGATTGGCGTTTTTCGTGGACGACGCAAGACCTGAAATGACTCAGTGCTCTTACATCGCACTACTTAGCCGTGCCGATCGCTGTACCAAAGGTTGACTTCTGCATTTTAGCATGACGCTGTTATTACGAGTGCGAGTGGCACAAGGCATGGAGAGTAGACGCAATTTTGCGGTAACCGTTTCTTTTATTTCATAGCGACTGGAGAGTACATGTGTGGGGTTCTAGGAGTAGAACTTCCGGAGGAGATTGACATTCCATGGTCGCTTGACGTCGAGTTCGCCGTCCCCGCGGACGTCGATGAGGTAGTAGGCGTCGTTGCCGAGTACGCGCCCGATGGCGAATGGGCCTTCCCACGGAGGGGAGAGCTTGTGCATGCCCTTCTTGTCCTGGATGAGGCGTAACACCAGGTCGCCTTCCTGGAAGGTGCGGGTTTTCACCCGTCGGCTGTGGTAGCGGCGGAGTCCTTGCTGGTAAATGGCGGTGCGCGATCGAGCGAGGTCGCGTGCTTCGTCGAGCTGGTCGAGCCCATCTTGGCGGGCCAGCTCGTTTGCGGCCTCCGTATAGTGGACGACCCGCGGCGAGTCGTGTTCGAGGTCGGTGGGCATGACTGCTTCGGCGCCGTAGACCATGAAGAAGGGAGTGAATCCCGTCGATCTGTTAACCGAGGTGCGGATTCCCCAGATGACGGAGGGCAGCTCTTCGACCCAGCATCCAGCGGTGCGCTCGAGTGGCACTTGGAGTCGCGGCTTCAGGCCGTGGAGGATGCTTTGGTTGGCTCGTTCCGCCTGGCCGTTGGATTCCGGGTGGGCGACTGACGCGAGATCGAGCCGGATGTGGTGCTCTTCGCAAAATTCGGCCATTGCCCCCTTGGCGAAATTTGTGCCGTTGTCCGTGATGATGCTGTTGGGGAACCCGTAGCGATATATGAGCTCGCGTAGGAATTTAGTGGCGGTCTTCCCGTCGCATTTCCGGACTGGCTTGGCCTCCACCCACTTGGTGAATTTGTCGACGGCGACTAGCAGGTGGGTGTAGCCGGAGGGGGCTTTCTTGAAGGGGCCTACCATGTCCATGCCCCATACGGCGAATGGCCAAGTGATGGGGACGTTTTGAGCGCTGAGCTCGGTACGCGCGTCTGATTGGCGTACTTCTGGCACCCGGCGCATCGCTGGACGATGTCGACGGCGTCGGCGTGAGCGGTGGGCCAGTAGAAGCCGTGTCGCATAGCCTTGGCGACCAGGGAGCGGGCGGCGGCGTGGTGGCCGCAGTCACCTGAGTGAATGTCGTGGAGGATTTTGCGTCCTTCAGCCGGTTGGACGCAACGTTGGAACACGCCGGTGACGCTGCGCTTGTGTAGCTCGCCGTCGATGATGGTGTAAGACTTGCATCGGCGAGCGATCATCCGAGCGTTTGTCTCGTCTGCTGGCAGAGTGCCGGTTTCCAGGTAGGCGATGTAGGGCTTGGTCCAGTCGTCTGGCTCGGTGATGAGTGCGACCAAGGCTGCCTCTGGTTGGAGTGGGACTCCGATGTCGATCTCCCTCGGGGGAGAGACTGATGGCTTGGAGATTGTGTCGAGGAACACGCCGGCGGGTGGTGCGAGTCGAGCCGACCCGATGCGAGAGAGGGCGTCGGCCTCCTCGTTTTTTCGCCTGTCGATCCACTCGACAGAGTAGCCGGTGAAGTGGCCGCCCAACTTATCCACCTCTTGGCGGTACGCCGCCATGGTAGGGGAGATGGCGTCGCAGGTGCCGGCGACTTGTCCCGCAACGAGGTCGGAATCTCCGTAGCATCGTAGGCGGTTGACGCTCATCTCCTTGGCGGCTCGCATGCCGTGGAGTAGGGCCTCGTATTCGGCCATGTTGTTGGTGCAGGGCGTGAATTTGAGGCGGAGGATGTAGCGGAGCTTGTCGCCCTTTGGTGAAGTCAGCACTATCCCCGCTCCTGCACCGTCCGTGTTTTTGGACCCGTCGAAGTGCAGGCTCCAGTAATGGAGGTACGACAGCTTCTCTGGCTGCTGGGCCTCCTCCCAGTCGGCGATGAAGTCTGCCAGTGCCTGTGACTTAATCGCCCTTCGTGGCTCGTATTTAATGTTGTGGACGCCGATCTCGACGGCCCACTTGGCGACTCGCCCGGTCGCCTCGCGATTGCGGATGATGTCTTGCAGCGGCGCTGAGGAGACGACCGTGATCGGGTGCTCCTGGAAGTAGTGCGGCAGGCGCCGCTGAGCCCTGAAGACCGCGTATACTAACTTTTGGTACTGTGGGTACCGCTGGCGCGATTCGGTGAGAACCTCGCTGATATAGTACACCGGCCGCTGAACCGGGCGCTCCTTTCCTTCCTCTGGTCGTTTGGAGACGACGTACCCCGGTAGTTGTCCGGCGGGTACACCGAAGGTGCATTTGCCTGGGTTGAGCTTTATCTTGTACCTCCGTAGATTGGCGAAGGTCTCTGCCAGGTCGGCGAGTAGGTCGTCTTGGCGAGCGGATTTCACGACCACGTCGTCGATGTAGACGTGGATGTTGCGGCCAATTTGGCTCGCGAGGCATTCTTGCATGCACCGCTGGTAGGTTGCCCCGGCGTTCTTGAGGCCGAAGGTCATGGCGGTGTAGCAGAAGGCTCCGAATGGCGTGATGAACGCCGTCTTCTCCTCGTCTTCGACAGCCATTTTGATCTGGTTGTACCCCGAGTAGGCATCGAGGAAACATAGCGACTCCGAACCCGCGGTTGAATCGATTATTTGATCGATCCGCGGGAGGACGAACTGCTCCTTTGGGCAGGCGCTGTTCAGGTTTGTGTAGTCGATGCACATTCTCCAGGTCCCGTTTTTCTTCTCGACCAGGACTGGGTTTGCCAGCCACTTGGAGTATTTGATTGGCCGGATGAAGCCGGCAGCGAGTAGGCGCTGCACTTCCTCGGCGATTGCTCGACGGCATTCTTCATTGAAGGGCCGTAGCGACTGCTTGACAGGTCGCACTTTGGGGTCGGCGTTTAATTTGTGCTCAGCGAGCTCCCTAGGGACACCGGGCATGTCGGAGGGTTTCCATGCGAAGATGTCCCTATTCTCACGAAGGAACTCGATGAGCGCGCCTTCCTATGTTGGGCTCATGCCTGTCCCGATCGTCACCGTCTGGCTGGGGTCGCCTGGGACCAGCTCGATGGTGCGGGTGTGCGTCGTGGCCTCAAAGGTTGAGGTGTTTGTGCCCTCTGAGTTGGGCCTCTTGAGCATTGTGGGATCGTCATTGTTGACCCCGCTCGCGTATTTGGCGAGCTCGTCGGCGTGGTTTGTTTCTGCCGCGATGACAGCGTCGGCGAGTTCGGCTCCTTTGGCCTCGCATTCGGCGGCCATGTCGGGGTCGCCGTTGATGGTGATGACGCCGCACGGCCCGGGGAGCTTCATCGCGTTGTACGCGTAGTGGGGCGCTGCCATGAATTTAGCAAACGCCTGGCGCCCCAGGACGCAGTGGTAAGGGCTGTCGAAGGGCACCAGCTCGAAGACGATCCGCTCGGTGCGGAAGTTTGCCGGACTGCCGAAAGTGACTGGCAGCGTGACTTTGCCGATCGGATACGCCTTCCGACCGGGGACGATGCCGTGGAACGTGGTGTGGGTTGTCTCGATCATCGACTGCGGGAGCCGCAGCCGCCTGAAGGTGTCGAGGTAGAGGATGTTGATGGAGCTGCCGCCGTCCATCAGTGTCTTGGGGAGCCAGTAGTCGCCAACCTTGGGCTTGACCACCAGGGCGACTCGTCCTGGGTACTCGATGCGTGGCGAGTGGTCTTGCCGGCTCCAGGTGATGGGCTGTTCCGACCAGTTCAGGAACTGGGGGACGTCTGTTTGGGCCACTGCGTTGACGGCGACGGCGCGGGCGATGACCTTCTTCTCGCGTTTCGTGTTGAAGCCTGTGAAGGTGTGGAGCGAGCCGGCTACTTTGCCGAACTTTCCGCCATGTGGCGGGTCGTTGTCGGTGTCCTCCCGCGCGTGCCGTGCCTTCTCGATTTCCCTTAGGGTGTGGCAGTCGGCGGTGGTGTGCGTTGCAGGCTTCCCTTCCCTGCTGTGAAACGCACATGGTTGGTTAAGGAGGGCCGCAGGATCGAACCTTGGCTTGTTCTTGTAGTTGCCTCCATCGCGCCGTTGCCCTCCGTCGCGGCGGTAGCTCTTGGGCTCGCGCTGTGCGTGCCCAGCGTTGGCGACGAAGTCGACTCGCCCGTCGCTGCGGCGCTTGCCTGTGAGGCGGGTGCCGCTGTAGCGTAGGTCGGTTCGGCGTCCGCCGTCGTTGCCGCCCGTGCGGCGTTGCCTTCCTGACTCGTCGTCGATTTCCTGGTTTGGATCCTCCTCGGCGTACCGTTTGGCGATCTCGAGGAGGTCGGGGATGTTGTCGAGTGTGCGGGCGTGTCGCTTGAGCTTGGCGACTAGAGGCTCGTAGCGGCACGAGGTCTTGAAGCAATGGATCGCGGTGTCCGGGTGGATGCCGACCACGTTGTACCAGAGCTCTTGCCACCGTTGGACCTAGTTGCGGGTCGACTCGCGGGGTCCCTGGACGCATTGTTCCAGGTCCTCGATGGTGGTGCGCGGGTGTAGGAGCACTCGAAGTGCCTGACGAAGGCGTCGCGCATTTCCTCCCAGGAGTCGATACTGTCCTGGGGGAGCGTGTTGATCCACTGCCTGCACGTCCCCTCCATCATCAATGGGAGGTAACGGGCGGCGACTAGGTCAGTGTGACCCGCGATCCCCATTGCCATGAGGTATGTGTCGAGCCAGACTGCGGGGTCGTACGAGGAGTCGTACTTTTCTATCTCCTTTGGCGCCTTGAAGTTTGGCGGGTACTTCTCGCCTCGGATCATTGGTCCGAAGCACTTAGGCCCAAGTCGACTGAGCGACCCCATGGGCTCGCCATCGCGGCGATTAGTTAGGGTGTGCCGCAAGTCGTCGGGCTGGCGTGCGCGCCAGTTTTGGTTGTTGATGATGTGAGTGCGGGCGTCGATGGGTTGTCCGTTAGCGGCGACGAAGTTGGTCGCCGGCCTGGGATCGTTGGTGGAGAGTGCCGCGTTCGCGGGTCGGTGTTGGAGCTGCAGTGGCTCTGGTGGCGGGCAATTGAGGGTGTTTGCCACCGCGGGGCGGCCGCTTGAGGCCGCTCTGCTTCCCGAAGAACGCGAGTATACTCGACCTTGCGAGTCGGCGCCCGCTTTTTGCTGCTCCACAGCCTTCGCAAGCAAGGCCTTGACGTACTGGATCTGTAAGGCGCCGTCGCCAGTGGCTATGATGCTATCGGCTGCTGCTCGGCCTGCCACGAGGTTGTCCATTGGGGTGGAGAATAGTGGGAGGCCGTTTGCGTCTCGCTCCCGTGAGGAGACAACTATCCGCGGTTGGTCCCTGGGAGGGGTGCGGTTGGGTGGTGGTGGGGCACCCATCGCCGTTGATCCTGGCGGGGGCCGGGCGCTTCCTCCTGGTGGCGCGTTCTCGCAGATCGCGCGCTCGGCTATGCGGGCCGGGTCGTTTTCATCGTCAAAGTTCAGGGCACGCCCTTGAACGGTGGGGTTCAAGCGTGACCTGATCCGCTGCTGGTGGTAGCGTGACAGCTCCTGCGCCGTCACCTGCTCGAGGCGAAATTTTTCGCGCTCGGCCTGCTCTTTGCGTACCGCCTCCGCCAGTTTCAAGCGGAGTTCCTCGACCTCCGTTGCCGTGGCGTTAGGAGGGATTGGGGTGGAGAAAGGATCCTCCGGTGGATCGGTGCTGGTGGCCATGTAAGTCGCGGCGTGGCGATTGGCGCCATCGCGGAGGTCGACGGAGTTCTCCGACCCGGAGTCGAATTCGAAGATCCCGAGGATGGAGGGGTCCTCGAAGTCTCCCGCGTTGGAGACCTGGGCGATGGAGCCCGCGGATGAGGCCGCGGTGATGGATCCGGCGAGTGACGCCGGGGTCGCCGAGTCGGCGTCGTCGGTGAGGGCCGCATCTTCTGCGGCCGCTGAGTTCCCGGCCACGTTGCTGTGGGCCGAGTTGTACTCGGAGGCAAGGCGGTGGATCGTGCGAACCTGGCTCTCGGAGAGCCGATCGCGTGGTGGCGACTCGCGGATGCGAGCCGAGTCTTCCGAGACGATGACGTCGGTGAGGCCGACGAAGAGGCTGATCGTGCCGATTGGCAGGATCACGCTGTGCGTGACGGGTCGCGCCGCCGGGACGTAGCTACTCGGCAAGATCTGGAGCATCTCGCCGATCGCTATCATGCGGCCGGTGGCGACCGTCTCGTTGATGGGCAGATTGGATCTCGCCGCAGAACACCGGCCAGACCGGCCAGGCCCCACGGTGGGCGCCACTGTCGTGGGAATGGTCACGGCAGATGCTGCAATCGGCAGCGAGTAGTAGAACGAGGGGCAAGGGCGGCCAGCCATCTGCGGTGCGAGATGAGGGCAAAGACACAGGGTTTTACCCAGGTTCGGCCCCCCGGAGGGTAAAGACCTACTCCTGCTAGATTGTATTATGGAGGTGTTTACAATGGGCGAGCTCGGCGGCCAAGCGGCGAGTCGCTTGGGTGTATGAGGGAACGTGTCTCTACTCACCCCGTAGGGAGGTTTATATAGACTCACCTCCCCTAGGGTTTACATATCTCAACCGATTCGGTTACAGCTTCGGTAATCATTTAACCTAGTCCGACTGGGCCTATCTACTCGCCTGGGCCTTCAGCTTCCAGTCGCTTGGTACCTTGCTGGGCTTCGATCCACTCGTCGTTCTGCAGGCCCACTCGCCAGCCCTCGGGCCAGTCGGAAACGTCCTGCTGAGTATACCCCAGTAGGCGTATCCCCATCATTTAGTATCTACTTTGCTTTGCTTTGTCTACACTTTGAGGTGTTTTTATATATTTTGTGGTACTAACCTATTAACAAGATGCCATAGTGTCAGTTGTCTGTTTTCTTCTGTTTTTGATTCCAGAAAGGCAGAAAATCAATATTCTCAGAATTGGACGGAACAAAAGCCAAAGTCAATATTTTACCGTGGGGAACACGGAGCCAGGGTACGAGATGGAGGGGAGGCACCAGGGGGGCACACCCCTGGCGGCGCGGGCTAGGGCTAGCCGCGCCTGGGGTGACCACCCTGGCCGCCCCCTGCCTCACCTCTTCGCCTATAAAGACCCCCCGATGCAGAAATCCTAAGTACCCGATCAATATTCCACGAAACCGTTTGTAGCCGCCGCCACCATTGTCCCTAGATCGGGGGGATCTGAAGCTCTTCCCGGCACCCTGCCGGAGGGGAGATCATCCCGAAGGCCTTCTTCTTCATCATGCCAGTGTAGAGGTCCCAACCTTTAATAAGGTAGAGATGCCTGTGTTTACAATGCTAGTCCCTGGATCAATAGCTAGCATCCACAGTTAAGATGTAATATCAAGAAACAAAGGTCATAATATAACATTATAACCAGGAATAAAATATTATATTACATCTTACATAGCTCATTTGGCTATCACATTACAATGCAACAGAAATATCTATATAGCATGGAGTCCTTCATCTTCAAGGTGTCACATGCAATCATGTTGGTTGTAGACTTGTAATCCTAATCAACACACTTCACTAACATCAAACAAACCTGCAACATAATAAGTTACAGCCACAATGGTTAATACATTTGAATTGTATTGACAAGTGATACTATGGTCGTATAGTGGTAACTATAATCTATATGCATTTGGCTAAGTGGAGCTTAGGGTTGCTTTGATCAAAATAGATTTTCCTTACCTTTTGAAAAACACTAAGTTTTTATTTAGCAAAAACTCCCAAGGAACCACCAATAGAAATTGGTGAACCTTTACCCTTGTTCAACCACAAGTTTTAACTTAGAAAATTGGGATGAGGAGATTCTTGATAGCTTCCATGTCTTGATGCTCAAATTGTCTATTGCCGGGGATACGGCTAAGTACTTAGATTTTACACTCTCCAGAGGTGGTGCACTTTTCCCACAATACTCGACATGCATCGAGACAAGATCTTTCAAAAACTTTCCCTTAGACCAGAATGGACGCGCTCCAACCTATCATCCCCTATCTAACGCCCGAAAAATATTAAAATTAGAAATTGATTGTTATTTTATTTTGTGCATCATCATGCATATTTTATTCATAAAATTATTTTATCAAACCATATTTTGTTTTACTAAATATCCATGTGGTTTTATTAAACTCGTCTCTCTTTCTTATTTTAAAATTAAAACAAATAATATTTCTCGTAGCAAAAACTTTTCTTGTTTTATCAAAAAAAATTAGGCTAAAACCCGTCTAAAGTTTTAGCCCAAAACTCCCCATCCAGTCTACTTTAGACTAGATAATAATTCATTCTTCTCTTTTACCTCTCAAACCCTAGCCCCAAACACCCAAATCTGAGATCTAATTCCCCTCTTTTGTCTACATGTCTACTCTGAATGTTTCTACACAAAACTCTTGCTAGCCGGCCGATTCTTCTCTCAGATTTAGTTCAACATGTATGCTCTCCACGATGTGCTGAAATCCTTCCTATTCTGATCCAATCTCCTTTTCCTTCCAGCTAGCTAAGCCTTCGTTGCTCCACCCAACTCTCGCTCCTATGTTGAGCCTTGCCCGTGCGCGAGACAGCAAGCAGCTGCCATGTAGCCCGTAGCTCCATCTCACCTAGATCCCAATCGATCTCCACCAAAACCAAATTTCACTCGCACACAAGCTTCTGACCCGTCGTATTCTACCATGCAGAAGCGGGTCAACGCCCAACTTCAGATCTCATCGACACGGCCACTGCCACTTGCGCATGTTGTGGCTCTGCCCGCCTTGGCCTCGCATGAGGCATGTCCCATCGCCGGCAGCGTCTCGTCCGATGCTCTATGTGTGTGCCTCTTGTTTCGATGCGCTGATTCTTTTTATTTTTCCATCGACAGATCGAGCCTCGATGCTCCCACCACTTCTTGCGCTAGGCCACCTGCGCGCGCCAAGGCTAGACCAGCCGCGCCTCTGTTTCTCCTCGCTGTGGGCGTAGTGCCATGCCCAGGACAACGCCGCCCATCTCGGTTTGTCTATGCATGTCTACGCATCCGTGTGTAAACATCTTTGCAGCTGCCCTTGGTTCCGATATGGTCGGCAGCGTACAAATTCAGCATGTCTCTGTGTATGGTCTTCTTGCCCGGTAGGTGTTCGGTAAAATGCTCACGAGAGTTTTGGTCTCCTTTCTCTACCTGACGCTGCGTCTTCACAACCACATTGGAAACCGACGGCCGATGTTGTCACCTTCGCCAAGGTATTCTCACCGGCGTTCGCTACTTTCATAACATGGGCTACTTTTATATAATCCGAGGAGCGCCTCCTCACCTCTACAATCCAAACCGTGAGAGTCTTCATATATCTCTATTTTTATTAAATGCTATCTATCTTCTATACATTAAATTATTCATGTTTGCATCGCATACCGGGTTGTTTGGGGATAATTGCCAATTCACCTAAACTAAACATGGAGACTACATGCGGGCTACTTTTGTTTCATCGCAACTCCATTTAAATTTGTGTAGCGAATAGATGCCATGCTTTGCCTTGTTAATTCAACATTTAATATGTGGGGTAGTTAAATAATTTGAACCTAATAATAAATGCCGGGATCCCGATTCCGCTTAATATTGCTAAGTAGGACCGCATATTGTCATGCCATGCATCATATCATAATTATGCCAGATCTTCTGCCTAGTATTAAATATTGCATATGTTGCCTCTTCTAGTGTTTTGCTTCTTCACCGGATAGGACGATGAGTAGATGCGAGATACGACAAGCCTCTGGTCACCGACTTTGTCTCACAGGCGAGCATTCCTCCCTTCTACCTATTTTGCATTTATAGTCTTTACTTCCTTCCTTTGTCTACTGCTATCCTTATTGTCGATGCTTTAATACTGTCCCCTTTATTTAATTGCTCCACTATATTGTCTTGTTTGATTATCTAGTCTTGTCCTTGTGAGTCGTAGGCATGCTTAGTATTACTCCCATACAGGTGGAACATGATACTTAGATATTGATGGTGATAAGATAATTAAATTGGTGACATTGGTTATGGTTATGATTTCACCTAATGGTAAGGCCCCGGCAGGGACCACCTTTGGGAACTGCTTGAGCCGACCTAGGACCCGTTCGTTCTACAATATCAGTTCTAAGTTGATCCCCCGCTAACCAAACGTGGGGGCCTTTGGGATCCCCCCTCAACTACCGGCGCTATTCGTATATCCAGAGGGTTACAAAATTGGTTTTCTATTTAGTGCATACGCATAATATGTCCTCGGACATGAGTGAGTTGATATGTCTTCGGACTTGATGTTTTGGTGGATTGCCATGGCTTGCATTACATAAAATTGGGATATCGTGTCGGAGGTGGGATGGAGCTCTACAATTTATCTTCCGATCATCGCCCGACCGTAGACTCAAACGCTGTGCCACCTAGAGAATCAGCTGTATCTCTTGTGTGGGTAAAACACAATAGGTGATACCTCTGGATATGCGCGTAGTTATGGTACAATTCTTGTTGTGAGATTCGGAAAGCATGCGTAATATGTTGCCTGAAGGGTTGAGCATGCGTTTGGGTACAGTAGTGCATCCCTGTAGGGTAAATCTTTTCGAGAAGCCGTGTGTCCACGGTTATGGACGCCTCAGGAGTACAGTGTCATGATCATAGACAGCGCCACTAATGTTTTGCCTTTAATAATTTGATTAGTAATTAGCCCTATCAACTAAACACTTGCTTAACTAAAATTGCCACTGTGTGAGTTTCGCAAGAGGACTTCCTCGACTGGTCTTTGAGGGGGAAATCTTCGGATGGGTTATGCTTGGTGTTACATATAGTTATCGTATAGTGCTCTCTTATCTCTCTCTAATAGCCGAAGTTGTAGCGTGTCTCTATCAGTTAGATAGTGCAAGTTTTGATGCCGCAGAGCCCACCATACCTATGTAGGCGAGGACCGTCGAATTCTAGTCTCGCCGTGTACTGGCCTCAGTACTGACCGCTCTCTTTCTGTTTTTCCCTTGCCTTTGTCGGCACCCTTTTGGCTTGACAGGTATGTGATTGATGACGTTAGCAAGGTTACCCTTCCGGCTTGGCCTAGGAAGGGTTGGACACCGCTTGGTTATTCTTCAGGACTCTTAGTCCCATTTGGATCTTGTCCGTACTCGGATACTACTTTGCTTCCTCTTTGAATTGTATCATTTAAATTCTTGACTCGTTGAGTCGATGTTGTATATATAAGTTCTTGCGGACTCTGTTGTAAACTACTGTGATGTAACTACTTGTATTCAAATCCCACCCACACGAAAGTGTCTGGTGGGCGTCTTTAAATCGCTTCTATGCGGATTTTGGCGGGAAATGCTGAGATCTGCATAGACCCGATTTGGAGGCGCTACACCCTACCACCAACTGTCCATTTGGCTAAGTTCTTGCAACCTATATGATCCAGGCAGAGCCCATAATGCCAAGTGGCTGCACTTGAAGCTTCTCAACATTTGACATCTCAAATCTCTTTGTTCCTGGGTGGCTTTCCACATGTGAGATACCAAGTTTTCCCCAGTATACTGGACTTGGTGAAGCCCAAGTTTTCCCCAGTATACTGGACTTGTGTAACAACTCAACACAAACCTTTCTTTCCATTCCACCCAGGTGATTCATTCACATAGTTGTTTTATTAAACAAAACACAAGTCCTTGACTTAGAAATATTTCATAGCATGAATATAATCCACCCTTGTTTTCTACTAGCTAGGCTAAGCATGATAGTAGTAGGAATCTTAGACTTAGGAAAATTCTACTAAGGTTTCATCTACTAGGATTTCCCATGGCATGGTTTATACTTAGAAAAATTCCATGCAAGTCCTACTTAGAAATATCACTAATGCATAGTGAAATTAATGGGACAAAAGTATGAAGCACCACTTGCCTTTTTGGTAGAGAATATAAGTTCACTTCTTGATCTTGCAATAGTCACACTCTTCAAAGTTCACTACAATTCAATCAAGCAAGGCACAACTCAATCTACCATTCAAGCAATTCATCACATAGGATAATAAAAACAAAGCAATGCATGCAAGCATGCCAAAGATTGTTTTATTTGGAAATGTGGTTTCTAATATGTTATAAACACTTTAAAACACCTATTGGTCATTTATAAAAGTGGCAAAAACCATTTGATGTCAAGTTAGTGAAAATGCCCTTTTTAAATCATTTTATTTTGCTAGAAACGATATAAATCCAAGGAAGATTTTCTAGTGTTTTCCAAATATATTTTTAACACAATGTTAGTGTTTTAAGGTCAAGTGTTTAATATTGAAACCATTTGCAAAAGGTTTTACCTATAAGCCATTTTTATACCAAATCAATATTTTATGTTGTTGAAAATGCTTTTTAGCAAAGTAATAATTTATAGAGTTCTTAAAATATATTTTTAAATCCTAAAACTTGGTGTTTAGGGTCAGAGAGTTTAAATCAAATCATTTTCCAAAGGTTTTACTCAAAAAGCATTTTAAAACATATTCAACAATTTTTATTTAGCTAGAAATGCTTTTATTCAAAGATTTATTCCTTAGCTTCACAAAATACACTTTTAAATCCATAAGTTGGTTTCTATGGTCAGTAGGTTCAAAACAATCCATTTGCCAAAGATTTTGCACCAAAAATATTTCTAGAATAAATTTTATGTTCAAATTATGCCTACAAAAGTTTCTGCAAAAACAACCAATTTTTCAGAAGCAATTTACTAAACAAAGTGTATAATTGTAAAGTACTTGTTTCGCTGATTCCATTGATATAAAATTTGCAAACTTTGGACGTGTGGATCAAAAGTTATGAATTTTGCAAGTTCTAACATCTAATAGAAACAAATCCGTCTTTTATATCAGAACTGTGCCACGCGTCTTGTTATTATTGGTCAAAAACGATTCGTGCGAATCGGCTGCTATGATGCGTCAGATCTAATGTGGATCGCACGGCTCACAGCACTAGATACCTTTTCGGTTAATGAATCTATCGTGTGCATCCGATCAAAATCCTACGACATAAATCATATGACCAGGAACGAGCGACGGTGGTTGGCGGCGGCGCGGTCAGACGGTGTAGTTGCCGGCGATTTAGGAGGATAGAGAGAGAGAGGAGTAGATTACAGTGATCGCAGGAGTGTGGCGAAGCTCAAGGCGTGCTTGGTTGGCGAAGGGGCGCACGAAGTTGATCTTAATCGCTCGTCGGAGTTGATGTCGCTGTCAGGCACTCTCTGTCGTCGACGGAGACGAGGCTGCAAGGCTCGGGAAGGTAAGTGGAGGGTATCGTTAGCTTCGTACGCGAGTGGCAAAGAAGTGAGCATCAAAAGAGGGCAAGGGGGGTCTGTGCTCACCAGGAAAACTCGCCGGAGTCGAGACAGTGGATGGCGACGTCGTGTCTTGGTCGTTGCCGACGTTCTGGGGCGCGCGCGAGTGAGCTGAGGGTGCTGGCAGGTGCAGAGGTCGATGGGGAACAGGCTCGCGTGGTCGAGGGGTCAAGGCGCGGTCTGGGCTCGCCGGAATTCGTCGGTGGGCTCGTCGGGGCAGTGACGGGGCGGGCAGAAATTCTCGCAGTCTAGGGGCTCCGATGGTGTGGCGTCTGGGGGAAAGAGAGGGAAGAGAGGGGCGATTAAGAGGGCGGGATTACTGGGCGGTTTAACTGTGGCATTCAAACGAATTTAATCAGATTCATCAACGGCAGAAACGGCCAGGGAGAGGGGAGAGGTCACCGCGGGGTGAGGAAGAAAGGTCTGGCAGGTGGGGTCTGTTTGACAGCGGGAGAGAGAGAGAGACGATGGGGGCCAGCGATCAGTGTCTCTGCGGGTTCGTTCTCTGGTGCGAATGGAAATCGTTTCGAGGGGGAGAGAGGTGGGCTGCTAGTCCTTAGTGGGCTAGCTGGGTTGGGCTGGGTCCTTTCCATTTTTTTTGGTCCGATTCATTTTTCTTTTTCTGTTTTCTTTTTCTGTTTTGATTTTGTTCAAACAATACAAATAACCATTTGAATTCAAAAACCCTCCAAACTTTTCAGTTATTTTTAATATGTTTTAAACATGTATTTAAAGTCCTTTTTAGGAATAATTCCTTTATTTATCTATGGTTTATATTTTATTTGAAAAGGGTACTTACCTTTATTAAATAAGATTAAATTATTTTTTCAAACCTTTATTTGAAATCAAAATTTCACCAAACCTTTTCAGTAGGTTTTATTAATTTAAAAGGGTGTTAAATAATTCACTTGGAATTATTTAAAATATTTTAATATGGTCTATTTATCATTTAAAATGAGCAAATGTCTTTATTTAAATCAAAACAATTATGGCTTTAATTCTATGTAAATTTTATTTAAAAGATTCCTCATTTAATTATTTCTTTCTTTATCTTATAAAATCCATATATTTTTATTTAAAGATCCAAACTTGGTGATTCCAATTTTGTATAACTTTATTTAATATTTGTTTATCCTTCTAAATCTCTTTAGGATTATTTTCTCACCATTTGGTACGGATTTTAGATAAGAGCATTATTAGCTTTGGAAATTATTTCCTTATCTTATTAAATTCATAAGATTTTATCTATGCATCCAAATTGAATGAAATCAATTTCTATGGTTTCATAATACTTTTATTTATCAATCTTGATCATTTATAAATGTTTGTTGATAAATGCATCCAAATTTAGTATTTGAGAGATCTTGGAAGTGTTTTTCTTCCATTAGGGTTTTAGAGTTTTGGTTTATTTCCAAGTGTTTAAATTTCAATATGCATTTATGAAGAATGCATTTCACTTGATTTGAATTTAGTTGGATTCAAATTTTATTCAAAGTTTGTTCAAGATGGGTTTTAATGTTTTCACTTTAAAACAAAAAGTTTCTTTTCACCCTAAATTTCAACAATTATTTATTTTGTTTATTTATTTCCACATTACAAAATTTGGAAAATTTTGGGATATGACAGGCTACCACCCTTAAAAGAAATCTCGTCCCGAGATTTGGGAGGCTAAAGGTTACAAGTTGGCTCAAAGCAACTAGGGTACTACCACCCTTAAAAAGTTTTCCACTAGATTACATCTTGGCTTGCTTGGGATCTTGATGAAACTTCTCTGGACACTTGTGTAGAGGTCCCAACCTTTAATAAGGTAGAGACCCCTGTGTTTACAATGCTAGTCCCTAGATCAATAGCTAGATGTAATGTCAAGAAACAAAGGTCATAATACAACTTTATAACCAGGAATAAAATAATTTATTACATCTTACATAGCTCATATGGCTATCTCATTACAATGCAGTAGAATATAACGATAGCATGGGGTCCTTCATCTTCAAAGTGCCACCGGAAGTCATGTTGGTTGAAGACTTGTAATCCTAATCAATAAACTTCACTAACATCAAACAAAACCTGCAACATAATAAGTTACAGCCACAAGGGTCAATACATTTCAATTGTATTGGCAAGTGATACTATGGTAATATAGTGGAGTCTATCATCTATATGCATTTGGCTAGCTGGAGCTTAGGCTTACTTTTCTCAAAATAGATTTTCCTTATCATTTGAAAACACTAAGTTTTTGTTTGTCAAAATCACCCAAGGCATCTCCCAATAGAAATTGGTGATCCTTCAACCCTTGTTCAACCACAAGTTTTTAACTTAGAAATTGGGATGAGGAGATTGTTGATAGCTTCCATGTCTTGATTCTCAAATTGTCCTTTACCAGGGACATGGCTAAGTACTTAGATTTTACACTCTACAGAGGTGGTGCGCTTTCTCCACAAGACTTGGTTTCACCAAGACAAGATCTTTCAGAAGCCTTCCCTTAGACCAGAATGGACGCGCTCCAACCTATCAAACCCCTACCACCAACTGTCCATTTGGCTAAGTTATTGCAACCTATATGATCCAGGCAGAGCCCATATTGCCATGTGGCTGCACTTGAAGCTTCTCAACATTTGACATCTCAAATCTCTTTGTTCCTGGGTGGCCATCCACAAGTGAGATACACAAGGTAAACCATAGAAATGGGCCTTGTGTAACCACTCAACACAAACAATTCCTTCCATTCCACCCAGGTGATTCATTTACTTAGTTGTTTTATTAAACAAAACACAAGTCCTTGACTTAGAAATATTCCATAGTATGAATATATTCCACCCTTGTTTTCTACTAGCTAAACTAAGCATGATAGTAATAGGAATATTAACTTAGGAAATTTCTACTAAGGTTTCATCTACTAGGATTTCCCATGGCATAGTTTACACTTAGCAAAAATTCTATGCAAGTCCTACTTTAGAAATATCACTAATGCATAGTGAAAATAATGGGACAAAAGTATGAAGCATCACTTGCCTTTTTGGTAGAGAATATAAGTTCACTCCTTGATCTTGCAATGATCACACTCTTCAAATTCCACTACAATTCAATCAATCAAGGCACAATTTCAATCTACCATTCAAGCAAACATCACATAAAATAATAGAAACAAAGCAATGCATGCAAGCATGCCAAATATTGTTTTATTTGGAAAAGTGGTTTATAATAGGTTATAAACATTCTAAAACACCTATTGGTCATTTTATAAAAGTGGCAAAACCATTTGCAAAAGATTTCACCTATAACCAATTTTAAACCAAAATAATATTTTATGTGGTTGAAAATGCCTTTAGCAATGTAATGATTTTTATGAGGTCCACCAAATATGTTTTTAATTCATAAAACCTTGTTTTTAGGGTCAAGGGTTTAAATCAAAACATTTTTCCAAAAGGGTTTCCTCAAAAAGCATTTTTAATATATAAACATTATTTTTATTTGACTAGAAATGTTCTAAATCAAAGGTTTATTATTTTGCCTCACAAAATATGTTTTTGGAACCACAAGTTGGTTTATATGGTCAGTAGGTTAAAACAATCCATTTGCCCAAAGGTTTTATCACAAAAATAATTTTAGAAATAATTTCATATTCAAATTATGCCTACACAAGTTTCTGCAAAAACAACCATTTTTCCAGAAGCAATTTACTAAACAAAGTGCATGGTTGGAAAGTACTTGTCTTGCTGATTCTATTGATATAAAATTTGCAAAATTTGGACGTGTGGATTGAAAGTTATGCAATTTACAAATTTGATCATCTAATAGATCAAATCCTGTTTTTAAAACAAACTCTGGGCCACGTGGCTGCTTCCTATTGGGCAAAAATGGTTCGCGTGGATCAACAGATACATGCTGTCGGATCTAAAGTGGATCGTGCGGCACAGAGCGCTACTTACCCCTTCGGTTAAGGTTCTATCGCAGCGCTTGGATCCAGATCCTACAGTGCACATCACACTAGCCACTAACTGGCGGCGCTGGCGGCGGCGACTGACGGCGCGGTCTGTCAGTGGTGTCGCCGACGAAGTAGGAAGCGAGGGAGAGGATGGCGAGGCTTACCAGGCTTGCACAGACTTGCTGAAGCTCGAGGTGGGGTCGGCTACTCGAGGGGCACACGGGGTTGCTATCAATCGCTCGCCGGAGTTCAAGACGGCGTCGGGTGTTCTCTGTTGAAGACGGTGGCGAGGCTACAAGCCACGGGAAGGCAAAACAGTGGATCTGTTAGACGCACGAGAGAAAGGAGAGCGTAGGAGTATCATCCCGAGAGGAAGGGGAGGTCAGTGTTACCGGGGAGAGGTCGACGGAGTTGCTGTCGTCGTCGGCGGTGCTCTGTCAAGGTTGTTGCCGAGGATACTGAGAACGCGCGGGCTCGAGGAAGATACCGAGAGATGCGCCTGGCAGTAGGGAGTAATCTCGCATGCGCCAGGGAGCAAGGGGAGGCGAGTCTTGGCCGTAATTGTGGCCGGAGTGTCGTCGGAGCAGCGAGAGAGAGAAAAGAGAGGTGGGGTCTGGTTGTCATCCACTGTGCGGGTGAGGTTCTGGGTAGAAAAGATAACGATTCGAGGGGGAAAAGAGGTGGGCTGTTGGGCCAGATGGGCTTGGCTGGGTTGGGCTACTTTGTTTTATATTTTTTTCTTCTTCTGTTATTTTTCTTTTTCTATTTTCATTATTCTGTTTGATTTTTGTTTAATCAGTTCAAACAACAATTTGAATTCAAAATTCAACCAAACTTTGTGTGTATTCAAATACTGATTAATAATACATTTTAAAGTCAAATTTAGAATAATTCTCTTATTCTTTTTAGGGTATATATATTAATTATTTAAAAGAAAGCCCTTGCTTCAAATTCAATTAATATCTAATATATTTTTAACCCTTATTTAATTTCAATTTTTCACAAAAACCCTTTCAGTAATTTTTATTCATTTATTAGGGTGTCAAATAATTAACTTTGAATTATTTGGAATATTTTTAATGTGATTTATTAATCATGTTAAATTAGGTATTTGTCTTTATTCCAATGAAATCAATTATGGTTTTAATTCCATAAATTTTATTTAGGTGAATTCCTTGATTCCATTTAAGTTAATTAATTGACTTTTACTTCACTTGGGTAAATTCCAAATACTATTTTCCCATGATTTAAAATAATCATTCTTATTAGAGATTTTGTCTTTATTCAAATAGGGATAGAATTTGGTTATTGCCATTTTATTTTGGAAAATTTCTTTATCCTTTTATTTTACTTGGATTTGGATTATAATCATTCCATTTGCTTATGGATTAGGCCAAGATTTAATTTGGTCTTTAAATATTCCTCATTTAATGTTTCTTTCTTTATCTTATAAAATCCATATCTTTTTATTTAAAGATCCAAACTTGGTGATTCCAATTTGAAAAACCTTATTTAATATTTGTTTATCCTTTTAAACCTCTTTAGGATTATTTTCTCACCATTTGGTATGGATTTCTAGATAGGTGCCTTATTAGCTTTGAAAATTCAATTTCCTTATCTTATTAAGTTCATAAGATTTTATCTATGGCTCCAATTTAAGTGAAACCAACTTCTATGGTTTTATAATATTTCAATTTGTGATTCTTGATTATTTGTAAATATTTGTTGACAAATTCTTATATGGATCAAATCCATAGTCTTAGAGATGTCTTGGAAATGATTTTAATTCCATTAGGGTTTTTAGGGTTTTGGTTTATTTCTCAAGTGTTTAAATTTCCAGATGCAATTATGAAGAATGCATTTCACTTGATTGAATTTAGTTGGATTCAAACTTTACTCAAGTTTGTTCAAGATGGGTTTTAAGTTTGCATTTAGCATCAAAAGTTTCTTTTCACCCTAAATTTGAACAATTATTTATTTTGTTTATTTATTTTTCACATTAAAAATTTTGACATTTTTTGGGATGTGACAACTTGTTTGCATAATGTCCTTTGTCACCACACTTGAAACATGTGACAAGGTTGATGTCTTGAGGTATCTTCTTCTTCTTTTCTGGACATTCATTGGCATAGTGTCCCATCTCTTTGCAATTGTAACATTGCTCTTGGGTAATGTCCTTCTTGCTAGGGTTGGGGCATTTCTTCTTCTTCTTCTTGGGTCTCTCCAAAGCTAGGAGTTCTTCTAGTTCATGATCTTCATATCTCACCACAAAGGTGGGAAATCTTTCTCTCTCCTTGGGACAGTTACTAGAGATATGACCTTCCTCTTCACAAGAGTAGCAACACTTTGTGGTCACTTTGGATTTGGCCTTGTGATGCCTGGTTCTGACTTTGCCTTCATCCTTCTTGGTAGATGTTGTTCCCTTATGGAGGTTTCCAAACATTTGATGCTTTCCATCTTTCTTTATTTATTGAACTATAGAATAGATGGGGCATTGGATAGGGACATGATTATTTCCTTCACATAGGAAACAAGTCACTTGATATGTGGGGCATTGGTTAGTTGGATGTTTCTCTTCACAATTAGGGCATTGATCTTCATGCTCTTTGGAAGTGTGATCCATGTCTCCACAAATATTGTCGGCCTAAGTTCCTTCTATAATATCATCCTTGACATCATTGTTGTCACAAACTCCTTGCGAAAGGTTGTCTTTCATGTTGATCATGTGAGTGGTCACCCCTTGCAATAATTGAGATTGATTTTCCAAAAACTTTTGCAAGGTTGGGTATAACTCATTGTTGTTGGCTAAAAACTGAGTTGTCATCTAATTCAAATGGGTTTGTTTTACTAGTAGCTGTTCTCTCATGAGCATCTCTTGGTTGTTGTTGTCACCATTCTTGATGTTGCAGTTTCTTGGAGTAGTCATCTGTTTGGGTTGGACTGGGATTAGAAGAGGCAAAAGATTTCTATAGGAAGAATTCTAATCACGCACAAAAATTCACACAAGCAATGTGCAAGCAATCACCAACAAACATTCCACTCAAACAACAAGTTTTAAGCACATTTTTAGGCAATAAAATATTTTTTGGTTTGATCTAAACTTTAGTATGGTGGTCCAACTATAGGGTTCACTTGAGATCATTCCATTCTTCTTGGTTGTTTCTTCATGAACAAGATCATTGTTTCCTTGGGAAAATTCATGTGTCTTGGTCACAAAACTTCAAAGGTGATGATGGTTCCTTCTAAGTTGTGTTTCCTTAGTCTTCAAGTCTTGAGTAACATTCTTGTCTCACTTGTAGTCTTCAGTGATATTCAAGTTGAAGTCCTTGGTGAAAATAAAGTTGAAGTCTTTGATGATGTTGAAGTTGAAGTCACTTGAGTTGGTGAAGTCCTTTGCTCCTGGTGAGGTCTTTGCCAACAAGTTGAAATAGAAGAGATGTAGAATCAAAACCAAAAATGGTTGGGGAAAGAGTTTACAAGATTGTTTGTAAATAAGTTTTGGAACAAGAACAACTGCTATTTTTCTAAGGGGTTTTGTCCAATCCTAGGGTTACAATCCTACAGGAAACACAGTGCTCTGATACCATCTGTAGAGGTCCCAACCTTTAATAGGGTAGATATGCCTGTTTTTACAATGCTAGTCCCTGGATCAATAGCTAGCATCCACAGTTAAGATGTAATATCAAGAAACAAAGGTCATAATACAACTTTATAACCAGGAATAAAATATTATATTACATCTTACATAGCTCATTTGGCTATCACATTACAATGCAGCAGAAATATCTATATAGCATGGAGTCCTTCATCTTCAAGGTGCCACAGGCAATCATGTTGGTTGTAGACTTGTAATCCTAATCAACACACTTCACTAACATCAAACAAACCTGCAACATAATAAGTTACAGCCACAAGGGTTAATACATTTGAATTGTATTGGCAAGTGATACTATGGTGGTATAGTGGTAACTATAATCTATATGCATTTGGCTAAGTGGAGCTTAGGCTTGCTTTTCTCAAAATAGGTTTTCCTTACCTTTTTAAAAACACTAAGTTTTTGTTTAGCAAAAACTCCCAAGGAACCACCAATAGAAATTGGTGAACCTTCACCCTTGTTCAACCACAAGTTTTAACTTAGAAAATTGGGATGAGGAGATTCTTGATAGCTTCCATGTCTTCATGCTCAAATTGTCCATTGCCGGGGACACGGCTAAGTACTTAGATTTTACACTCTGCAGAGGTGGTGCACTTTCCCCACAAGACTCGACATGCATCGAGACAAGATCTTTCAGAAGCTTTACCTTAGACCAGAATGGACGCGCTCCAACCTATCATCCCCTACCACCAACTGTCCATTTGGCTAAGTTCTTGCAACCTATATGATCCAAGCAGAGCCCATAATGCCAAGTGGCTGCACTTGAAGCTTCTCAACATTTGACATCTCAAATCTCTTTGTTCCTAAGTGGCTTTCCACAAGTGAGATACCAAGTTTTCCCCAGTATACTGGACTTGGTGAAGCCCAAGTCTTCCCCAGTATATTGCACTTGTGTAACCACTCAACACAAACCTTTCTTTCCATTCCACCCAGGTGATTCATTCACATAGTTGTTTTATTAAACAAAACACAAGTCCTTGACTTAGAAATATTTCATAGCATGAATATAATCCACCCTTGTTTTCTACTAGCTAGGCTAAGCATGATAGTAGTAGGAATCTTAGACTTAGGAAAATTCTACTAAGGTTTCATCTACTAGGATTTCCCATGGCATAGTTTATACTTAGCAAAATTCCATGCAAGTCCTACTTAGAAATATCACTAATGCATAGTGAAAATAATGGGACAAAAGTATGAAGCACCACTTGCCTTTTTGGTAGAGAATATAAGTTCACTTCTTTATCTTGCAATAGTCACACTCTTCAAAGTTCACTATAATTCAATCAAGCAAGGCACAACTCAATCTACCATTCAAGCAATTCATCACATAGGATAATAAAAACAAAGCAATACATGCAAGCATGCCAAAGATTGTTTTATTTGGAAATGTGGTTTCTAATAGGTTATAAACACTTTAAAACACATATTGGTCATTTATAAAAGTGGCAAAACCCATTTGATGTCAAGTTAGTGAAAATTCCCTTTTTAAATCATTTTGTTTTGCTAGAAATGATTTAAATCCAAGGAAGATTTTCTAGTGTTTGCCAAATATATTTTTAACACAATGTTAGTGTTTTAAGGTCAAGTGTTTAATATTGAAACAATTTGCAAAAGGTTTTACCTATAAGCCATTTTTATACCAAATCAATATTTTATGTTGTTGAAAATGCTTTTTAGCAAAGTAATAATTTATAGAGTTCTTCAAATATATTTTTAAATCCTAAAACTTGGTGTTTAGGGTCAGAGAGTGTAAATCAAATCATTTTCCAAAGGTTTTACTCAAAAATCATTTTAAAACATATTCAACAATTTTTATTTAGCTAGAAATGCTTTTATTCAAAGATTTATTCTTTAGCTTCACAAAATACACTTTTAAATCCATAAGTTGGTTTCTATGGTCAGTAGGTTCAAAACAATCCATTTGCCAAAGATTTTACCCCAAAAATATTTCTAGAATAAATTTATGTTCAAATTATGCCTACACAAGTTTCTGCAAAAACAACCAATTTTCCAGAAGCAATTTACTAAACAAAGTACATAGTTGGAAATTTCTTGTTTTGCTGATTCCATTGATATAAAATTTTCAAAATTTGGACATGTGGATCAAAAGTTATGAATTTTGCAAGTTCTAACATCTAATAGAAACAAAACTGTCTTTTAAATCAGAACTGTGCCACTCGTCTTGTTATTATTGGTCGAAAACGATTCGTGCGGATCGGCTGCTTTGGTGCGTAAGATCTAATGTGGATCGCACGTCTCATAGCACTAGATACCTTTTCGGTTAATGAATCTATCGTGTGCATCCGATAGAAATCCTACGGCCTAAATCGTATGACCAGGAACGGGCGGCGCTGGTGGCGCTAGCGGCGGTGGTTGGCGGTGGCGCGGTCAGACGGTGCAGTTGCCAGCGATTTAGGAGGCTAGAGAGAGAGAGGGGTAGCTTACAGTGATCGCATGAGTGTGGCGAAGCTCAAGGCGTGCTTGGTTGGCGAAGGGGCGCACGGAGTTGATCTTAATCGCTCGCCGGAGATGATGTCACTATCGGGAACGCTCTGTCATCAACGGAGACGAGGCTGCAAGGCTCGGGAAGCTAAGTGGAGGGTACCGTTAGCTTCGTACCCGAGTGGCAAACAAGTGAGCATCAAAAGAGGACAAGGGGGGTCTATGCTCACCAGGGAAACTCGCCGGAGTCGAGAGAGTGGATGGCGACGTCGTGTCTTGGTCATTGCCGACGTTCTGGGGCGCGCGCAAGTGAGCTGAGGGTGCTGGCAGGTGCAGAGGTCGATGGGGCAAGGCGCGGTCTGGGCTCGCCGGAATTCATCGGGGGGCTCGTCGGGGCAGTGACGGGGCGGGCAGAAATTCTCGCAGCCTAGGGGCTCCGATGGTGTTGCGTCTGGGGGAAAGAGAGGGAAGAGAGGGGCGATTAAGAGGGCGGGATTACTGGGCGGTTTAAACGTGGCATTCAAACGAATTTAGTCGGATTCATCAACGGCAGAAACAGCCAGGGAGAGGGGCGAGGTCATCGCGGGGTGAGGAAGAAAGGTCTGGCAGGTGGGGTCTGTTTGACAGCGGTAGAGAGAGAGACGGTGGGGGCCAGCGATCAGTGTCTCTGTGGGTTCGTTCTCCGGTGCGAATGGAAAACGTTTCGAGGGGGAGAGAGATGGGCTGCTGGGCCTTAGTGGGCTAGCTGGGTTGGGCTGGGTCCTTTCCATTTTTTTCTTCCGATTCATTTTTCTTTTTCTGTTTTGATTTTGTTCAGACAATACAAACAACCATTTGAATTCAAAAACCCTCCAAACTTTTCAGTACTTTTTTAAATATGTTTTAAACATGTATTTAAAGTCCTTTTTAGGAATAATTCTTTTATTTATCTATGGTTTATATTTTATTTGAAAAGGGCACTTACCTTTATTAAATAAGATTAAATTAATTTTTCAAACCCTTATTTGAAATCAAAATTTCACCAAACCTTTTCAGTAGGTTTTATTAATTTAAAAGGGTGTTAAATAATTCACTTGGAATTATTTAAAATATTTTAATATGGTTTATTTATCATTTAAAATGAGCAAATGTCTGTATTTCAATCAAAACAATTATGGCTTTAATTCTATGTAAATTTTACTTAAAAGATTCCTCATTTAATTATTTCTTTCTTTATCTTATAAAATCCATATCTGTTTATTTAAAGATCCAAACTTGGTGATTCCAATTTTGTATAACTTTATTTAATATTTGTTTATCCTTCTAAATCTCTTTAGGATTATTTGCTCACCATTTGGTATGGATTTTATATAAGAGCATTATTAGATTTGGAAATTATTTCCTTATCTTATTAAATTCATAAGATTTTATCTATGGATCCAAATTGAATGAAATCAATTTATATGGTTTCATAATACTTTTATTTATCAATCTTGATCATTTATAAATGTTTGTTGATAAATTTTTATATGGATCAAACCCTTAGTCTTTGAGAGATCTTGGAAGTGTTTTTCTTCCATTAGGGTCTTAGAGTTTTGGTTTATTTCCAAGTGTTTCAATTTCAAGATGCATTTATGAAGAATGCATTTCACTTGATTTGAATTTAGTTAGATTCAAATTTTATTCAAAGTTTGTTCAAGATGGGTTTTAATGTTTTCACTTAAAAAAAAGTTTCTTTTCACCCTAAATTTCAACAATTATTTATTTTGTTTATTTTTTTCACATTACAAAATTTGGAAAATTTTGGGATGTGACAGCCAGCCTCCGGTATGAAGTGTGAGTAGTTCCAACTTTGACTACGGGTCCATATGGTAGCTAGATGGTTGTATCTCCTCCTTTGTGCTACCATGTTTAGATCTTGTGTGCTCCGTTCACGATCAAGATCATCTATTTGTAATCATGAATGTTGTGTTTGCGGGCATTCAATGGATATTGAGATTACTATGTCAGATTGATTAATGGTTTTGTCTTATTGATTCTATCATGTCTATGTTGTTTGTGATCTTGCATGCTCTCCGTTTCTAGTAGCTATTTTGGCCAAGTAGATGCTAGTTACTCCAAGAGGGGGTATTTATGCTCGATAGTGGGTTCATGCCTTTATTTAATCTAAGGGAAGTGACAAAAATCTCTAAGTTTGTAGATGTGTTGTTGCCAATAGGGATAAAACAACGGTCTCTTGTTCATGTAACAAGTGCATTGTTTACCTTACACACTTTGCTTAAAGCAGTTATCTATTGCTTGCAAATTAATACTGGAAGGGGTTCGGATGATAACCTGAAGGTGGATTTCTAGTCATAGATGCAGTTGGATGGCGGTCTATGTATCTTGTTGTATTGCCTAATCGAATCTCATAGGATCATGAATGTCTAGTATTGAATTGTTATGCCTTGCTCAGTCCTGTCAATTGCCCTGCTGTAATTTGTTTACCCAACATGCCATGTTTGTTTATCTTAAGGAGAACACCTCTAGTGAACTATGGACCCCGGTCCAATCTTTACCATTGATACATCTTCCACTGTTATTGTTTACTTTCTGCAAACCACTATTACCTTCCACACCATACATCTAATCCTTTGTTACAGCAACCGGTGAGATTGACAACCTCACTGTTCGTTGGGGCAAAGTCTTGAGTTTGTGTTGTGCAGGTCTCCAAGTTGCTAGCAATACCTTTGAGTCATTTCCTTCCTCCTACTGGTTCGATAAACTCGGTTTCTTACTGAGGGAAGACTTGCTGTTGTGCTCATCACGCCTTGCTCTTGGGGTCTCCCAACGAAGCGCTACCAAGCGCCATCAACAAGTTTTCTGGTGCCGTTGCCGAGGAGGCTAAGGACGTCTTCACAAGGGGAGTCCTTCACAACCTTTCTCTTTACTTTGTTTTTGTTTTTCTTAGTTTCTTTTGCTTGGTTTTGTTTTTATCAGAAACACACAAAAAAATTAGTTCCTGCTCTAGTTGTTGTTGCTGTTGGCTTGCTCCACTTCTGCCAAAATGAACTCTGCTGAGAACACCAAGTTGTGGGGATGACTTCACAAGCACAAACAACAATGATTTCCTAAGTACTCCTATTTCTCCACCTGCTCCCGATGCTACCTTTTATGAAATTAAGCCTGCTTTGTTGAATCTTGTGATGAGAGCAATTTTCTGGTACTAGTTCTGATGCTGCTGCTGCCCACCTCAATAACTTTGTTGAACTTTGTGAGATGCAAAAATATAAGGATGTAGATGGAGATATTATTAATCTCAAGTTGTTTCCTTTCTCCTTGAGAGTAAAATCTAAAGAATGGTTGCTATCCTTGCCTAGAAATCGTATTGATTCTTGGATTAAGTGTAAAGATGCTTTTATTGGAAAATAGTATCCTCCTGCTAAGATTATATCTATGAGAAGTGATATTATGAAATTTAAACAACTTGATAATGAACATGTTGCTCAAGCTTGGGAAAGAATGAAATCTTTGGTAAAGAATTGTCCCACTCATGTACTTACTGCTTGGATGATTATCCAGACTTTTTATGTAGGTTTAAACTTCTCTTCAAGAAACCCGTTGGATTCAGCTGCTGGAGGTACCTTTATGACCATCAACTTGGGTGCTGCAACAAAAATCTTTGATAATATGATGGTTAATTATTCTGAATGGCACACTGAGAGAGCTCCACATGGTAAGAAGGTAAATTCTGTTGAATAAACCTCCTCTTTAAGTGATAATATTGATGTTATCATGGCTATGCTTGTTAATGGGAAAGCTCCTTTAGATTCTAATGATGTTCCCTTAGCCTCTTTAGTTTCTCAAGAAGAGCAAGTTGATGTGAACTTCATTAGAAACAACAATTTCAACAAAAATGCCTATAGGAATAATTTTGGTAGTAACAACAATTATAAGCCTTATCCTCCTAATAATGGCAATACATATGGAAACTCCTACAATAACACTAGAAGTGCCCCCTCTGAACTTGAAGTCATGCTTAAACACTTTATTAGTAAACAAACCACTTTCAACAAGACTGTGGAGGAAAAGCTTTTGAATGTTGAGAAAAATATTTCCTCTTTGTCTGAAGCACAATCCTCTTTGATTAATAAAATGGCCGCTAAACCTGAAACTTTGGAAAGTACCTTTGATGGTACTCATGCTATACAAGTTACTATTGATGAAAATGTTAGACTGTTAGCCCAATTACCTGCTAAGTGAGAAAGAGAAGCTGAAATTGCTAGAAACAATAGTGTGTGCAATATCACCACCAATATGGATGCCACTAAACCACAAGAAGTCCCTATTCCTCCTACCACAATGCCTAAACCCAATGAGTCTACTACTAGTGATGCTAAGTTTGATTTTGATCTTGATGGTTGCCATATTTCTGAAGTGATTATGTTCCTACAAAAGCCTACTAGAAGTCCTGATGCTATTGATATGAATGTGGCTTTCACCAAACACATTACAGATGCTCTTATTAAAATTAAGGAAGAGAAGTTGAAACACAAAGCATCTATTCCTAGGAAAGTATAAGATAGTTGGGAACGCATTATTAACATGCAAGTGAATGACTTTGATCTCAAATATTCATGTGACCTTGGTTCTAGTATCTCTATTATGCCTAGAAAGATTTATGAAATGCTTGATTTGCCACCTCTGGAAGATTGTTATTTGGATGTCCCACTTAATTATAATGCTAAAAAGAAACTCATGGGAAGTGTTAATGATGTTCTTATTATGGTTAACAATGCTTATGTCCCTATTGATTTCTATGTTTTGGATGTTGAATACAATGCTTCTTATCATATTACTTTGGGAAGACCTTTTCTTAGAACTGTTGGTGCCATCATTGATATGAAAGAAGGCACCATGAAATATCAATTTCCATTAAAGAAAGGTATTGAACACTTCCCTGTGAGGAAAGAAAAGTTGCTTTTGCCTCCTCCTTTAAAATCAAGGTTTGATGTTAATGCTTCTTCATTTGAAAATACTTGATTCTTACTTCTTGTGCCTAACTTAAAGGCATTAAAGAAAAGTACTTATTGGGAGATAACCCAAAAAATTTCTTGAGTCTTGGAAGTTATTACTTCAGTAATGACCTCTCCTTATCCTTTTTACTTGATTTTTGTGCCAAGAATGACCTCTAATGAGAGGAAAGTAAGATTTGGGGAGTTGCTGTCCCGAAACAGATTTTTGTTCTCCACCGTAAATATTCGTGAGAAATATCTGTAAGTCGTATTGAGCTGATATTTTCTGAATAAATTCCCCAGTATGATAGCTAACTTTCTTTATTTCAACACTTTTTGATTTGAGCAACATAAGGTCTTCGAAAAAATCGATTTCTACCTACTGGTCAGTTTTGACAAATTTCTGCCATTATTTGCATTTGCTTCTTATTGATTCCTTTTTGGGCTCTTTTTGGGAAATTTAGCTTTTGAGGGAATTGCTACAGTAGCTTGTATATTTAGTGAAAGTTTTTCTATTCTAAAGCTGTAACACCCTCAGAATCGGACCTATGCAAGTTTGAGCAAAATTCGCCAAACCCGCATAGAAACGATTCAAAGGTGCCCACCAGGCACTTTCGTGCGGGTGGAAAACGAAGTAATAACATTACACAACAGTCCTCGATGGGACCCACAAAACAGATATATACAGCAGCGACTCAAAGAGTCAAGAATACAGATATAATATACAAAGATCCAATCACCTTGAAAACGATAGAGCGTCCAGCTACGGACAAGATGCAAATGGGGCTAAGAGCCCTGAAGAATAACCAATGGCGTCCTTAACCCTGCCCAGGCCAAGCCGGAAGGGTAACCCTGCTAACGGCGTCGATCTCAAAACCTGCTTAACAAAATAGGTGCCGACAAAGGGCAAAGCCGAAAAAACAAAGAAGGAGCGTCATTACTGAGGCCAGTACACGGCGAGGCTAGAATTCGGCGGTCCTCGCCTACATAGGTATGGTGGGCTGAAGCGGCAGCGGCAGCATGCACTAAACAACCTATAGAGACTCGATACAACTGGCGGCAATTAGAGAGGGGTAAGAATGACCTATCCGGATCCAACCTGAAGCTAACACCAAACAAACCCTTCCTGGTGTTTCCCCCTCGAGACCAAACGAGGAAGTCAACCGAGGAACTCACACCGTTGGCAATTTTACTTATTCAGTTAACGTTGCAGCAATTACTAGTCAGGTTTAGATAATCATCCTGATAAAGTAAACAGTGGGCACTTTTAATTGACCATTCCGTTATAGTGGCAACAATTACTAATCAGATACAGATAGCATGAGATAAACCCAAACCCAGCAGTTGTTGGTACTTTTATTCAGCCATTCCGTTGTAGTTGCAATAATTACTAGTCAGATACAATTGTCGCAAGCGACAACCAAACAAGCAATTGTGGGCAGTATTAATTAGCCATTCCATTGTAGTGAAGCTGATTACTAGTCATTATAAGTCAAATTTATAGCAGTAAACTTTAGTCATGCTTGTCTATGATCGAGAAACTGTGCTCCAAGTCGTCCATATCCGCGGACACGGCTTTCAGAAAGTTTTACCCGGCCGGGGTGCACCAATAGCAACACACACTCGATCAACCTCGGAAAAACCAAATCAAAACCCAATGAGGCTTTCACGACAAAGAAATCACAAGATTCAGAAATATTTCAGGGGGCCACCCCTTAAGTAGATCCCGCAACGGAGTAGGCAAGCTCCGAGACGGCCTCAAGGTCTGTGGGACGGCTGTGAACGACTGGGAACCCCAAACGGGGCTTGTCGACACCGCGGAATCGTGCCACTATCCTAAACAGTACAGTGTGCAGTACCTCGCACAATCGTAAATAAAGCAGTAGCATGGCATAAGTACAGGATCGCAATAAAACCTCAAACTAGTTTGTGGCCCCAAGAAATAAGACGGAATCAAGCTCTGGCTCAGGGGGGTCCCATATACCTCCCGGATGTGGATAGCGCGATAAATCAAGGAACAGGAATCAAGTACTCGGGGTCTTACGGGACACAAGTGGGCGTTCGGAAACCAAATATTATCTATCACCCACCGATGCCTCTGCTTATTTCAATTTTAGTTGTTAAACAGAAATTAAAGTGACGATAAGTAAAACTATGATCATCTCCATCAACAACATACGGCAATACATCAACAACTGTGGCATATGACGACACACATCAGCACTTGAGCAAGCAACTACGACGCGCACGTCCAACTATCTACCAAACAACAGGTAATAGGATGTGTCCAAGGCAATATAGGGCTGCACGGTATATCACGGGTACGGAACTAAAGCATCGCAACACAGATAGCAATAGATCAACAGGAGGGAATAAATACTATAAAAGTAAGATAGGTAGAAAGAGGGAGATGCTCGCCTGAAAACATTGTCGAAAAGTTCATCCGAGGATCGGGGCGAAGCTCACATCAACTCAACGGCCTTATCCGCGAAGAAGCAAAACACTAGAATAAACACCGGATGCAATATTTAATACTCGGCAGAAGATCGGCATGATGCATGTATGATGTATGGCAAGGCAAGGTGCATTGCAATTAGGTCAAGATTAAGCGGAACCGGGGTCCCGACAATTAATTAGGTGGTTCAAGTTATTTAGACCCCCGCAATTTAAATGTTGTATTAGCATGGCAAAAGATAGCACCGGGTTCGCTACTCAAATTTAAATGAGGCCAATATGAGACTAGATTTGCCCGCATATGGGCCCCATATTTAATTATTAAGTGAATCGGCATAAGGCCCCCAAACCACATGAATGTGCATGCGAGATGACAATTAAACATGCAACAAGTTGTTATGTTATAAAATAGGGTTCGAGGAAAAAGGGTCACACATTTAGGGTTCGGCGATCTTGTTAGGGTTCCGGGGTTCGGGGTTCGACAGGGTCCGGGGTCCAGGGTTCGACGGATAGGTCTCGGCAGGAACGTTCTCGGTAGCGGGGTAGGTCTTGTTGCATCCGGGGTCTTTGGGTCATGTTGACGGTCATGGCGTTCAAAGTGGAGAACTTGGCGTTCCGGTGGCGGTCTTGGCGTCAGGGATCTCGCGTCAGGAGTGAAGTATTGACGTCCTCGAGGAAGTACTTTCCGTACATGTGTCTTCGGTCCCGTGTCGATGATCCTGTCGTCCGATGTCGGGGTCTCCAGGGTCTTGACGGCTTCGGGTCCGAGAGGGAGATCTTGGCGTCGGGGTTTCCGTGACGAAGATCTTGTCGCGCGGCGTCAATGCTTCCGGGAAGGAGATCATGAGGTTCCGGCTCTGGTGGTCCATCGGGTTCGTTCGAGTCGGCGTCGATCTCGGGATCTGCCCCTACACGGTCTTCGGGGAACTCAGGGTTCAGGGGTCCGGCGTCCGTGAAGTCCTTGTTGTTACCGCTTCGAGAAGATCTTGTTGGTGCCGGATTCCGCTTGGTGCAGATCTTGTATGACGGCGACGCACTACGGCTTCGGGGACATACACGGGAACGGCGGCTCCTGACGGGGTCGACGGGGCTCCAGCGGGGCTGTGCTCGGGCGTGCACATGGAGGGGGCGCCCCTGGCAGAGGGGACGGAGGGCCCACACGGCGAGGAGCTCGCAGGGGGGCTGAGCGGCAGGCGGCCAGACGGAGGAGACGAACGGGGAGCTCGCTGCGGTGGGGGAGGAGGCACCGTGCGGCGGCGGGCGGGATCGGGGCACTGGCGGCGCAGGCGGGCCACGGAGAGTGCTAGCGGGGCGGACGAGCTCGCGGCGCGCGCGGCGGCGCGGCTGCGGGGGCGGACGGCGTCGGGCGAGGCGGATGCAGGCGTGACGGCGGCGAAGACGCTCATCCGCGGGCGGGGCGGAGCCGGCAGAGGCGGGCCGGGGGTCGCGTCGAGGATGCGGAGGTCGAGGCGCCGTCGGCGAGGGTCGGTCCGGCGAGCGGGAGGAGAGGAAGCGGACGGGTCCGGCGGACGCGGTTGGTGCAGAGGGGGAGGGCGAGCGGCGCGGAGGCGTGAGGGAGGCCGGCGGCGAGGCTAGCGGGCGGCGCTCGCGGGCTTGGCGGGGCGGCGGGGAAGATCCGGGAGGCGGCGGCAAGGTGGGGGATGCGGGCGGTGGCAGAGCTGCCGCTTGAGAGGGGGAGGGCGGCGAGAGGCGGCGGGGTGAGCGGGCCAGAGCGAAGCGGCGGCGACGGGGCAAGGAGGTGGCGAGCGGGGCGCCTGGCGAGGAAGAAAGGGAGGAGGGAGAGGAGAGCCGACAGGGTGGGGCCCGCGCGGGAGCGGCGCGCCCAGGGAGGGAGTGGGCAGCCGCGTGGGACGCGGTGGGGGTGTGGTGTACGCGTGGTGTACGTGTGTGGTCGCTGCGGGGTGGGCCAGAGGGAGGTGGGGCCGGGTGTAAGGGAGAGGGGAAGCAGGCGGGTGCGTGCGCTGCGGTGTGCGTGTGCGTGGGGCCCAGGGCGGGACCGGGGACAGGGAGGGTCGGCCTGGCAGCGCGCGCGCATGTGTGCTGTGTGTGCTGGCTGAGGGATGAGAGAGAGGGGTGAGAGAGAGAGGGGTGAGGGAAGGTGAGGTGGCGGGCTCTGAATGGTGGGAGTGAGGTGGAGAGGGGTTGGGGTAGATTAGCTGGGTGAGAATAGGATTAGAAGGGCGGTTCAGCTGGACCGTTTTAAAAATCTGGGGCGGTCGTTCGGGTCGGTCGGCCCGTTCGACTGCTCCGGCCAAAATAAATAAAAATTTTATTTGATTTAAACGGGCCGTCTGCAAACCGATAGCGGCCAAAACAAAATATTCCGGGGACCCGGTTTTGGCGTTCGAATAAAAGACGGGGCGTTTTAGAAACAAAACGGCTTTGCGAAAATAGTTTTGGCAACAATGCATGATGATGACGATGCAATGCACAAATTCAACGCGATTTTCTAGTAGTGGTTTTGCGGGATGCCACAAAAGCTAAACCCAAAGGGTCTATTATATTTTGAATACACTAATGTTGCTAATGACGATTTTGTGAAGTTTTATATGAAGGAAAAAATTTAGGTGTAGAGAGAGAATGATGTAATAAGATAAAGAATGGACAAAAGCTCAAGCTTGGGGATGCCACCCCGTGTCACCCCAAGAAATATTCAATAGGTACAAGTGTCAAAGCTTGGGAATGCCCAAGGCATCCCCTTCTTCATGAATAAAAAGCTCAGGTCTTTCTAAACACTTCATTTTTATTGTTTCATGCACTGTTGTGTTGTTCTTGGAGCGTCTTAGTTTTCATTTAGTTTGCTTGAATAAAGTAGTTTGTACCCCTGTTCTCGCTGTGTTGTTTCAAATAAGTTGATTGGTGTTCGAGTTCTTGCTTGAGTAGTACAAGAGGAGCTTGCTTTGACTGTGACTTAGACTTTATCATGTCTTGCTAGGTGTTATTTTGACCTTATTCTTAGTGATTATTGATGTAGCATGACTTGTTTCAAACAATTGGGATTGCTTAGTGTGCCTTGAAGGAATCATGCGTTGTTTTAGCATACATAAGCATAGTATTGTGGTATTATCCTTTGATGCTTTGTTTGGGTTGACTTGGCACATGCTCACACCATGTTATGACTATAACAAGTCACTATATCCTCTATGATCATTAAGTCCTTGACTTGTAGTACCACTTTATGCTTTGATTATTAATGTTTTGTCGCTCTGCATGATTATGGCCAATATTGCTCTCTTAGTTGGTCGTGCCCAGTCTTTTGCTAGCCTCCACTTGTATGAGTAAGCTCTACTCATGCACACAACTCCCAAGAAACCAAGTTATTCCAAAGAGTCCAATATAAATTCCTATTCATGGTGTGTTACACCATTCCAAGTATATTCTTGTTTTCATCTATCTTCTAATTAAAAAGAACTTTTATGTGAAAACTTAGTGATTAAAGCTCTCACGAACTTGATGGCACACTTTATTTTTCTTGCCCCTAATAAACTTGAACCATTGTGTCATCTATGGTGTATATGCTTGCACTTATACGTTGGAATTAGCAGAACCGTGCTATCACGAGGAACGCTTTCAGCATTGCACTTGTACTTTGTACACGGTTGATATCATGCTCTTTTGTCTATGGATGTCGTCGTGTGAAATGAAAGGGGAGCTTGTAAGTCCATGGAGTTATGTACGTGTGTTAGAGAAATGCCTGGGACACTATCCTAAGCCATGCCTAATCATGGTGGAAGCTTGCAGCATCACCATAATGACATCTACGAAGCATTCTTCTTATGAAAAAAAGAGATAGAAAAAAGAGATTGAAAAAGAGAACAAATGTGAGAAAAAGAGGAAAGAGAGAAAAAAGCACCATATTCCCATGGTAAATAAGAAGATTGCTGAGATGCTTATTGTCTGCTTGCCTTGTCATTTTGATTATGGGATATCTCTTGTATCATGTGCAAGGGGTACCCCGTTGGCGGTTCTCTATGATACACATGTACTTACTATGACAAGAACTTGCAAGTAACTAAACTTGAGTAGCATAAGGAGCGGCCCTCGTATTCAAGGGACATGAGATTGCCAACTTATACTTTGTCAAGCATATATTCCTTAGTTTGTTCACTTTAACCTTAATCATTCCAAGATGCTTATGATAGGGGTATGAGAGCTAAAAGCTAACAAGTACCATAATTTTTGGAAGCTCGTTTTGAAACTTGAAATCCCATGCTTCCCTTTATGAAGGGACTTTCTTCCACTATATTGAGTCTCCATATTCTACCCTTAGGCACCAGTTAAGAGAGCACATTTGCCATTCTTAGTTCTATGTGCATTGTCCCAAAACTTATTGATTGATGCATATTGTTGATATTACTTGTTCTTGTGCTATTTTTATCTAGTCACTCTTATGAACTTTGAAGGTGTCATATGCATCTATTTGCTACTGCATGAGGGACAAGCTGAATGACACTATGCCATGTTTTCTGTATGTGAAACAAAAAACGTTTTTCAATGCATGTTATTCATGATCTTTGTTTGTAACCTTTCATGTTGCATGCATAGTTACTTTGTCTTACTGTTAGAACTCCATCTTTCATGCTCACGATTAGAGTTCTTTGATCCCAGCTTTCAATGCTTGCAAATGGTTTGATCTTGATTTTGATGGTGCATGTCACCTCAACAATTATTCTTTTTATCACTTACCTACTCGAGGACGAGCAGGAGTTAAGCTTGGGGATGCTTTATACGTAGGAAACATATCTATAATTTTTGATGTTCCATGATTGTTTAGTATCTAGTTTGCTTTGCTTTATCTACACTTTGAGGTGTTTTTATATGTTTTATGGTACTAACCTATTAACAAGATGCCACAGTGCCAGTTGCCTGTTTTCTTCTGTTTTTGGTTCCAAAAAGGCAGAAAATCAATATTCTCAGAATTGGACGGGACAAAAGCCAAAGTCAATATTTTACCGTGGGGAACACGGAGCCAGAGTACGAGACGGAGGGGAGGCAGCAGGGGGCCACACCCCCTTGCGGCGCGGGCTAGGTCTAGCCGCGCCTAGGGGAGGGGGTGTGACCACCCTGGACGCCCCCTGCCTCGCCTCTTCGCCTATAAAGACCCCCACATGAAGAAACCCCAAGTACCCGATCAATATTCCTCGAAACCGTCTGTAGCCGTCTCCACCATCGTCCCTAGATCAGGGGGATCTGAAGCTCTTCCCGGCACCGTGCCGGAGGGGAGATCATCCTAGATGCCTTCTTATTCATCATGCCAGCCTCCGGTATGAAGTGTGAGTAGTTCCACCTTGGTCTACGGGTCCATGTAGTAGCTAGATTGTTGTATCTCTTCCTTTGTGCTACCATGTTTATATCTTGTGAGCTCCGTTCATGATCAAGTTCATCTATTTGTAATCATGCATGTTGTATTTGCAGGGATGCGATGGATATTGAGATTACTATGTTAGATTGATTAATGGTTTTGTCTTATTGATTCTATCATGTCTGTGTTGTTTGTGATCTTGCATGATCTCCATTTCTAGTAGCTATTTTGGCCAAGTAGATGCTAGTGACTCCAAGAGGGGGTATTTATGCTTGATAGTGGGTTCATGCCTTTATTTAATCTAAGGGAAGTGACAGAAATCTCTAAGGTTGTAGATGTGTTGTTGCCACTAGAGAGAAAACAACGGTCTCTTGTTCATGGAACAAGTGGTTACCTTACACACTTTGCTTAAAGCAGTTAGTTGTTGCTTGCAACTGAATACTAGAGGGGGTTTGGATGATAACCTGAAGGTGGATTTATAGTCATAGATGCAGTTGGATGGCGGTCTATGTATCTTGTTGTATTGCCCAAACGAATCTCATAGGATCATGAATGTCTAGTATTGCATTGTTATGCCTTGCTCAGTCCTGTCAATTGCCCTGCTGTAATTTGTTTACCCAACATGCCATATTTGTTTATCTTAAGGAGAAAACCTGTAGTGAACTATGGACCCCGGTCCAATATTTACCATTGATACATCTTCCACTGTTACTGCTTACTTTTTGCAAACCACTATTACATTCCACACCATACAGTTAATCCTTTGTTACAGCAACCAGTGAGATTGACAACCTCACTGTTCGTTGGGGCAAAGTCTTGAGTTTGTGTTGTGCAGGTCCCCAAGTTGCTAGCTACACCTTTGAGTCATTTCCTTCCTCCTACTGGTTCGATAACCTCGGTTTCTTAGTGAGAGAAGACTTGCTGCTGTGCTCATCACACCTTGCTCTTGGGGTCTCCCAACGAAGCGCTACCACGCGCCATCAATAGGGCCAATCTTGAAGGAGACATTGACCTTTTGTTTGATTTGGATGGTGCCATTATCATCAAGGCATTTGACATGATATGGATGAGAGTGCTACATGTAGAGTTTGGTACTCGCAAGGTTGTGACAACTTCCCCCATCGATGATTACTTTTATGAACTTGCCACAATTTAGGCTCGAGTTTGGAAAATGTTGAGGAGTTGGTCCTCGTGTGGAGTGGAGTGGGTTATCAAGACTTGCGCGATGACGAGTGAAGGACTTGGATCATGCTCGCATAGAAGTGTGTCATCATCGTGCATTGTTGTATCCTTGGTGATAGCAGTGTGAGTCAAAGCTTCATGTCCTTCTTCACTCATAGATGTAGGTTGTGCCATTCTCATCCGTTAGCATAAATCTTGTGTTGATGCACTCATAAGACTTGTGGCCCTTTCCTCCACACTTGTATCAAACGACTTGACTATCCGTTGTTGTGTTGGAGGAGGATGCCATCGGGGTCTTGGTTTGCTTGGATGAGCTTGTTGCTTGATTTTTTGGCTTGGATGCGGCATTGGCATTGATTTAAGCGTAGTATGCCATTTTCTTGTCATAAGAATTTTCTTTTTGCAAGTGGTGCTCAGCCTTGGTGGCTTTGTGGAGGAGGTCCACTATAGTCTTGTAAGGTTGGAAATCGACCATTTTGCGTATTGGGCGGCTCAATCCATTGAGGAACCGTGCTATTGTTTTCTCCTCGAGCTCCTTCACATCGGCTCTCATCATAGTCATGTACATTTCCTTGTAGAACTATTCAATTGTCTTTGTGCCTTGCTTCAAGTTTTGTAGCTTGCCAAAGAGGTCTTGGCGATAGTTATCGGGGACAAATCTTGCATTCATCATGTGCTTCATCTCGGTCCATGTGGTAACCGGTGGTTCCTATAGCTTCTCACGATTTCTTTGATAGTCTTCCCACCAAACATTGGCATAGTTCTCAAACTCAAGAGATGGCATTGAAACTTTCTTCTCTTCGGAATAGTTGTGTACCCATAAGATCTTGTCAACTTTGAGATCCCATTCAAGATATGAATTGGCATTTTCGTCTCCTTTTAACTTTGGCATAACGAACTTAAGCTTCCCAAACTTGCCATCATCACGCTCATAGTGGTTATTTTGACGTTCATGGCGCATAATTGCTTCACTTGGTGGGCATGGAGGCGGTGGAGGTGGATCTTGATTTCCTAGAGGCGGTGGGGGAGGTGCTTGATGATGTTCGAAGTCCCTTCTTCGCCTTTGCTCCACATCATTGGAATTGATAGCTTGTCAGTTTCGGTGGTGGTGTTGTGCATGCCGGTTGTTGCGTCTAGCTTGGTGCGCATCCTCATCCTCATCGCTTGTATCCCATGACGATGCTTGATTTTGTTGAAGAGGCACATGTGGTCATGAGGAGGATGGCGATGCCTATCATTTTGGTTGTTTTCATCATGATGTTCTCATTGGTATTGCACTTAAATGATTGCTTGTTGTGGTGGTGGACCATGCTCTTGGAGTTGTTGTTGAGGTTGAGGGGCATTTGGGTCCACCGCTTGAGCATGACGATGACGAGCTTGTTGGCCCCCATTATGGTGGTGGGGTTCTCCACGACGGGAGTTGGTGTAGGGTTCGCAACATAGAAAACAAATTTTTTCCTACGATGGGAACAACTAAGTACCAAGATCTATCTACTAGATATAAGCAACGGGTGGATATACATCCATAGAGAACATACCCTTGTAGACTGACAAAGTTTAACGAGGTTGTACTCGTGAATGATGTAGACGAACACTTGCCGATCTCAGATCAAGAAGAAGTCTATCACCGCAAATCAGTAACGCATCCTTGCTCGCACACACGTTCAAGACACCGACCAACCTCCACCTCCTTTCTCTAGCGATGCAGCAGAAGCAACAACTCTTTCCAAATGAAAAGCCATCGGGAACATGTATCTCGCTAGTCCGAGACCATGGGGGATAAACTAGAGGGGGAGAGAGATCCTTCACGAGGAGGTGTGAGTGAGAGAGAGAGAGGGAGTAGGGGACTTTTATAGGAGGAGGGGCACCCCAAGGGGCATGGCCGACGCCATGGGGGCTGCCCCCACCCCTTCCTCCATTCATGTGGGTGGAGCTCCCACTCACCAAAAAGTCCCTCCATATTCCCACTCAAAAACTCACTCATATTCCCATTAAATTTCCACCAAATTTATAATATCTCTTTAAATAAAACTCCTTTTATTTATTTATTCAGAATTTTGTCAAATACATTAATTAACAAACATTCACATTAAACACCTTGCTAGTATTCAATTTCACATGCAGAAACAATTTCACCCGAAACAATTCCAGTGTCTAGTGAAATAATTCCTGCGCTTTGTAATTCTTTTCGTCTAGAACATATTGGTTCCAAATGGTGTCGGTGCCTATTAAGTGTGTCACCCTACGGTTCGCGAGTAATGCAGACATGATCGAGACCCCTCTCGGATCAATAATCAGAAGCGAGACCTGGAGATCCATATTGACTCCCACACATTCAACGATGACTTCTTGTGATCGTGAGAACCTTAGACGCTAGTAACTTAATCCCTTTGTCTCGCGATACATTACATGTATGAGATTCGATCATCGGTATCTCTATACCTAGTTTGATCTCGTTACCTACATGTACTCTTTTCTCATTCATGTGATATAACATTCTAGTGATCACATCACTTGCTTGCAAGCTAACTAATGTGATATCACCGAGAGGGCCCAGAGTATATCTATCTGTCATCGGGATGGAAAAATTCCACTCTTGATCCATGAGCCTCTACATAACACCTTCGTAGCACTGAAGCCACCTTTATAGTCACCCTGTTACGGTGTGACGTTTGATGTTATCAAGATACTCTTCGAGTGTTAGTGATTGACATGATCTCATGGTCTAAGGATTAGGATTACTTCGTATGATGTTATAGCAATATAAACACAATGACTTGATCATAATGCTATAATTCAGATGAATGTTCATCACATCATTCCAGTAATGTTGTGTCCTCGTTATTAACAACATCCAATGTCCATGATCAGGAAACCTTGATCATCTTGTTAATCAACGAGCTAGTTTATAAGAGAGGCATAACTGGGAACTTTCCATTTGTTTATTAAACATGCATGTATTAAAGTTTCCGCATTAATACAATTATAGCATGCAAAATAAACATCTATCATATACTCAGAATATACATAATAACAACTTTATTATTGCCTCTCAGGGCATATTCCCTTCAGTATTCCACTTGCACTAGAGACAATAATCTAGTTACATAGTGATAAATATAACACCCATGGAGTTCTGGTGTTGATCATGTTTTCCCTAGGGAGAGTTTTAGTCAACGGATCTGCTACATTGAGATTCGTGTGTACTTCATAAATCTTTATATATCTATCCTTGACATGTTCGCGGATGGAGTGAAACCGACGCTTAATATGCTTGTAATTCTTGTGAGACCTTGGTTCCTTGGCATTGGCTATGGCTCCATTGTTGTCACAATAGATCACCATTGGGTCCAACGCACTAGGAACCACACCTAGTTCGGTAATGAACTCCTTCATCCAAACTGCTTCCTGGGCTGCTTCCAAAGCAGCAACATATTCAGCCTCCGTTGTTGATCCTGCCACCACGGGTTGTTTGGAACTCCTCCAACTAACCTCTCATCCATTCATGAGAAATACGAATCCGTATTGAGACTTAGATTCATCCGGCTCGGTGTCGAAGCTAGCGTCGACATAACATTTAGCGACGAGCTCTTCTTCACCTCCATACACGAGAAACATTTCCTTAGTTCCTCTTAAGTACTTAAGGATATTATTGACCGCTATCCAGTGTTCCAAACCTGGATCAGATTGGTATCTACTAGTCAAACTAATAGCATGTGCCACATCCGGTCTTGTACATAGCATGGCGTACATTATAGAGCCTATGGCCGAAGCATAGGGGATCTTGTTCATTATCTCTCTTTCTTTCGCCGTAGCTGGACTTTGAGTCTTACTCAATGTCTTTCCTTGCAACATAGGTAAGAACCCCTTCTTACTTTCGTCCAATTTAAACTTCTTTAAAATCTTATCAAGGTATGTACTCTGTGGTAGCCCTATTAGGCGTCTTGATCTATCTCTATAGATCTTTATGCCTAATATGTATGATGCTTCACCTAGGTCCTTCATTGAAAATTTGTTTTTTAGATAACTTTTAACACTGTTTAAAAGATCTACATCATTTCTGATTAGTAATGTGCCATCCACATATAATATCATAAATGCCACATTGCTCCCACTCACTTTCTTATAAATACAAGCCTCTCCATAAGTTTGGACAAATCCACACTCTTTGATCACCTCATCAAAGCGGAGATTCCAACTCCAGGATGCTTGCTTCAGTCCATAGATGGATCGCTAAAGCTTGCATACCTTGTGAGCATCCTTAGGAGCGACAAAACCCTTTGGTTGTATCATATACAACTCTTCTTCAATGTTGCCACTGAGGAACGTAGTTTTGACATCCATCTGCCATATCTCATAATCGAAATATGCAGCAATTGCTAACACAATCCTAACTGACTTTAGCATCTCTACAGGAGAGAATGTCTCATCGTAGTCAACTCCTTGAATTTGTAGAAAACAGTTTGCGACAAGTCGAGCTTTATAGACGGTTATGTTACCATCAACATCAGTTTTTATTTTCAAAATCCATTTGTTCTCCACCTCCTTTCGGTCGTGAGGTAAGTTCACCAAGGTCCAAACCTGGTTTTCATACATGGATTCCATCTCGTATTTCATGGCTTATAGCCATTTGTTGGAATCAGGGCTCATCATCGCTTCTTCATACGTCGCAGGGTCATCTATTTCATCAACCATGAAATTCACAACAGAATTTTCGTACAGTTCAGGAGCTGCACGCGTCCTGCTTGACCTGCGAGATTTGGTAGTATTCTCTTTCGGAGTTTCATGATCATTATCATTAGTTCCCTCCTCATTCGGTGAAGTCAACTCCGAAACAACTTCCGGACCTGCGCTACTCGCCATATTATGAAGAGAAGGTTCAATAACCTCTTCGAGTTCCACCTTCCTACTACACACACCTTTCGTGAGAAACTCTTTATCTAGAAAGGATCCATTCTTGGCAACGAAAACCTTGCCCTCGGATCTGTGATAGAAGGAATACCCAATAGTGTCCTTAGGGTATCCTATGAAGACGCATTTTTCTGCTTTAGGTTTGAGTTTATCAAGCTGAAGTTTCTTCACATAAACATCGCATCCCCAAACTTTAAGAAATGACAGCTTAGGTTTGTTTCCAAACCATAATTCAAACGGTGTCTTTTCAATGGATTTAGATGGTGCCCGATTTAAAGTGAATGCAGCGGTTTCTAGTGCATAACCCCAAAATGACAGTGGCAAGTCAGTCAAAGACATCAGATCGAACCATATCTAATAAAGTACGATTACGACGTTCTGACACACCATTTCGCTATGGTGTTCCGGCAGGTGTGAGTTGTGAAACTATTCCACACTCTTTCATATATGCGCTAAACTCGTAACTTAGATACTCACCTCCATGGTGAGACCGTAGAAATTTGATCTTTCTATTATGATGATTTTCCACTTCATTCTGAAATTCCTTGAACTTTTCAAAGGTTCCAGACTTGTGTTTTATCAAGTAGATATACCCGTATCTACTCAAATCATCCGTGAAAGTAACAAAATAACGATATCCACCTCGCGCCGATACACTCATTGGACCACATACATTAGAATGTATGACAATAAATCTGTCGCTTGTTCCATTGAACCAGAAAACGACGTTCTAGTAATCTTTCCCATAAGGCATGTCTCACATGTATCAAATGATTAGAAATCAAGTGATTCCAAAAGTCTATCTGAATGGAGTTTCTTCATGCATTTACCGCCAATATGACCTAGATGGCAGTGCCACATATATGCAGATATATCATCATCAATTTTAATCCTTTTAGCATCAACATTATGATTATGTGTAACACTATTATCGAGATCCAACAGAAATAAACCATTCATCATAGGTTCATGACCATAATTATATCATTCATATAAATCGAACAACCATTGTTTTCATATCTAAATGGATAACCACTTCGCATCAAACATGATCCGGATACAATGTTCATGCTTAGTGTAGGCACCAAATAACAATTATTTAGGTTTATAACTAATCCTGGCGGTAAGTGGAGAGGCAGCGTTCCGACAACGATCACATCAACACTTGATCCATTGCCGACACGCATCTTGACCTCACCCCTTGCTAGCGGTCGCTTGTTCCATAGCCCCTGATTTACAAATATTAGCAACCTATCCGATATCAAATACCCAGGTGCTATTGCGAGTACTAGTCAAGTACACATCAATAACATGTATATCATATATACCTTTGTTTGCCTTGCCAACCTTCTTGACTGCCAAATACTTGGAGCAGTTACTCTTCCAATGGCTAGTCCCCTTACAATAATAGCACTTGGTATCATACTTAGGTCTAGCACGGGATTTCTTTTCAGGCGCGGCAACAAATTTATCGCCCTTCTTTCCCTTCTGTTTATCCTTCTTGTCTTTCTTGAAACCGGTGGTCTTATTGATCATCAACACTTGATGTTCTTTCTTGATATCCACCTCTGTAGTCTTAAGCATTGACATAAGCTCGGGGAGAGACTTCTGCATGCCCTGCATGTTATAGTTCATCACAAAGCTCTTGTATCTAGGTGGAAGATATTGGAGGACATGATGTATGCCTAAGTCAATGGGGATCTTTATTCCCAAGGACACAACCTTATCGGCGTACCCAGACATTTTGAGTACGTTCTCACTAAAGGAGTTGTTCTCTTCCATCATCCAGCTAAAGAACTTTTTAGAAGCATTATAACTCTGTACAGCAGCATGGGTGTCGAAAATAATTTTTAACTCACCCATTGTATCAAAGGCATTGTCGTTTTTGAAATGGTTTCGAAGTTCTGGCTCTAGCCCATACAGTATGACGAATGAACTAAGTTGTGGTCCTCGTGACGAGTCTGATAGACGTTCTTTTCCTCGTTAGGGAATTATCAAGTGGTGGGGGCCTAGCAGCTCTTCTAGCACATATTTCTTTCGTGCAGCAGAGAGGAGAATCCTCAAATTCATGGCCCAGTTGGTAAAGTTGCTACCATTCGTCGCAAGTTTCTCTTTCTCCATGACCATGTTCAAAGTAAAAGTAGGTGGTGCCATCTACAACAGAAATTGTAAAGTTTAGAATAAGGTTATGATAGGTCGAGGTCAACTAATCCAAATTATGAATGAACTCCTGATGGGGCCTAGAAGCGCTTCATCGGGAAACCCCAAGAGCAAGGTGTGGATCAGCACAACAGCAAGTCTTCCCTTAGTAAGAAACCGAGGTTATCAAACCAGTAGGAGGAAGTAAACGTCACACAAGTGTTGCAAGCAACATGGAAACTTGCACAACACAAACTCAAGACTTTGCCCCAACGAAAGGTGAGATTGTCAATCTCACCGGTTGCTGTAACAAAGTATTAACTGTATGGTGTGGAAGGTGATGATGGTTTGCAGCAAGTAAACAGTAACAATTCAAGATGTATCAATGGTAAAGATTGGACCGGGGTCCATAGTTTACTAGTGGTGCTCTCCTTAGATAAACAACATGGCATGAAGGGTAAACAAATTAAAGCAGGGAAATTGGCAGGAAATGAGCAAGGCATAACAATCCAATACTAGACAAAAAGATCCTATGAGATTCGATTGGGCAATACAATAATATACATAGACCGCCATCCAACTGCATTTATGACTAGAATCCACCTTCAGGTTATCATCCGAACCCCCTCCAGTATTAAGTTGCAAGGAACAGACAACTGCTTTAAGCAAAGTGTGTAAGGTAAACAATCCACTTGTTCCATGAATAAGAGACTGTTGTTTTCTCCCTAGTGGCAATAACACATCTACCATCGAAGAGATTTCTGTCACTACCCTTGTAAAGTAGAGGCATGCACCCACTATCGAGCATAAATACCCCCTCTTGGAGTCACTAGCAACTACTTGGCCAAGATAGCTACTAACAACGGAGAGCATGCAAGATCACAAACAACACAGACATGATCGAATCAAATAGACAAAAGCATTAATCAATCTGACATAGTAATCTCAATATCCATCGGATCCCCGCAAACACAACATGCATGATTACAAATAGATTAGATCTTGATCATGAACGGGGCTCACAAAGATCTATACATGAAAGGACGAGGAGGAGATACAACCATCTAGCTACTACATGGACCCGTAGTCCAAGGTGGAACTACTCACGCTTCATACCGGAGGCTGGCATGATGAAGAAGAAGGCCTCTGGGATGATCTGCCCTCCAACAGGGTGCCAGGAAGAACTTCATATCCCCCGATCTAGGGATGATGGTGGCGGCAGCTACAGACGGTTTCATGGAATATTGACCGGGTTCTTAGGGTTTTGGCATCGGGGGGACTATGCAGGGGGGCCACCAGGGCGGCTGCACCCCCCAGGCGCGGCCAGCCCTAGAGCGCGCCGCGAGGGGTTGTGCCCCCTGGTAGCCTCCTCTGTCTCGTATTCTGGCTTCGTGTTGCCCACGGTAAAATATTGACTTTGGCTTTTCTCCCGTCCAATTCCGAGAATATTGATTTTATGCCTTTCTGGAACCAAAAACAGAAGAAAACAGGCAACTGGAACTATGGCAAATTTTTAATAGGCTAGTTCCAGAAAACATATAAAAACACCTCAAAGTGTAGACAAAGCAAAGCAAAGTAGATACTAAACAAGCATGGAACATCAAAAATTATAGATACGTTTCTGATGTATCAACTCCCACTCAAAAACGACATCCCTCGTGTAATTTTGGTGATTACATGAACAAAATTTACTACACCAAGTCTGATCATCACGTGAGTCGGTGTAGATTCAAAGCCGAGCATCTATATGGGCATCATATCAAATATATGCCTCATGCTTAACCTTTCAGTCCATGTTACGAGACCATGTCTGTACATGCTAGGCTCGCCAAGTAAGAACCTTAGTATTTTTCGTGTGTAAAACCATCTTACACCCGAAATATGATCGTGGATTCAAGTACACCCAATCATCACGTGATGTCTTGAAGCGGCGAAACATAACCGGTGCATACTTAAGGGAGACCACATTTTTATCTTGATATGTAAATGATGCAACAACATCATATTATGATCATCTTATAATGCTAATAAAATGCCAAACAAGCAATATACGATGCAACAACATCATATGTGAAAAGTGAAATGATATGGTTCTTGCACTTGGTCACTATCATGTGCATGGTGGTATGATTTTTATCATTCCTTTGTGTGTAAGGCCAAGGTCTATGAAACTTACACGTTAGGTGTGTTGTAAGAGTATCTACTATACATCTGAAATGGATCATATGGGCACCTAGAGGGGGTGAATAGGTGCTACTCAATTTTTATTTCTTTTTCAATTTTAGGCTTGACACAAAGTAAATTCTCTAGTTATGCAAATACGAGAATTTCCCTATATGCAAACCTAGCTACTAAGCACGTAAAGAGAGGAGCGAGGAAACCGTAGTGGAGCATGCGGAGACACATGGATTTGTTTTACCGCAGTTCCTTCCTTGTTAAGGGAAGTACATCTGCGTTGGAGGGGTGGGCGGTTCTAAGACCACCACGCCACAATAGGACTCACCCTATTCTCTGATGGATCTCGCCACAAAAGGCCTGACCACCTTCTCCACTATTGGTACCCTTCAAGGCAGGAACCAGTGCCTTTACAACTCTACTGGGCACACACCCACAACTGAATTGGGGGCTCCCATAATGACAACAAGCTGTCACAAGAACAAGGTTTATCAATATAAACAAAAGCAAGGATCTAGATATTTGCAAGAAATACTAGATCGGTGATTCTCCAAATGAATGGAGAGGAGATGAAGCGCTTGATTGCAGTAGTTGAAGATCGAGTTCTCCTCCTTCGATTTCCCAAGGGACGTGGCCTTTGGCTGGATGAAGGTGGAGCTCTCTTGGATGAAGGTTGAAGAATATATCCTTACTTTTTCGAATGAATCAAGAGTTTTGGCAGGAGGGGGAAGGCTGGCTTCAAGACCCCCTGCCCAGATCTTGCCATTGGAGAAGTTTTGGGGCGGATTATCCGCCCCCACTAGGGGCGGACCATCCGCCTTAGGGGAAAACTCTGCCCCCAAGACAGAAACTCCGGGGGAAAATCCTCCCCCCATACAGAGGGTGACGCCGGTCTTGACTTGGTGAAAATCCTTGAGGGGCGGATTATCCGCCCCCTCAAGGGGCGGACTATCAGCCCCTGGGGAAAAACCGCTCCAGAGACGGAGAGTCCGGGGGGAAATCCACCCCCTCTCTGAGCAATGCGCCTTGTCAACCTTAGATACGAAAACCTGGGGGCGGACTATCCGACCCTAGAGGGGCGGATTATCCGGCCAGGCCGGAAAATCCGCCAGATACTCCGCCCCCATACCGGGGCTTGTGCCCTTCTGAGATTGGGGAGGGGCGGATTATCCGCCCCCCAAAAGCAGTTTCCTTTTCCTTTTTAAGGTAGATATCTGCAGCACTTCAACACACATTAAATAATCCTTGATATTGTTATCTAACACACAAAACACTAGGGATTATGAAATTTTCTTTCAATCTCCCCCTTTTTGGTGTTAGATGACAATACTAGGATTTGCAATAAAACCTAGTAACAACACCTTAAGGAAATGAAAGAGGCTCCCCCTAAATGTGTGCATATTTATAATTTGCATTTGAATACAAATGCACACACTAAAGAGCAAGCCAATTTCACAAGAAAGACAATTAAAACAAGGTGAATTAGGAAACAAAGTCATACCACCGGGATGTGAAAATAGCCAATGTGAATATTGAGATTATAAGGCCTCAAGCACATCCCACAACATCGATAATTCCATAATACCATATGCCATCAATACAATACCATACTCCATAGATAGATCCAGAATTCCATATGAGTAGTTCCACAAGATAAATCCAGAATTCTAGAGATCCATACATGAGCTCAAATTATCACACGACAAAGTCTTATACAAACCAAGCACCCAAAGTTCAAATAAAAATGAGTGAAAAAGGCAAGTTCTTGCGCCCAATGCTTGCGCCTGACCGATGCAAATCTGTGACCTAATAGAACTACTTCTCCCCCTTTGGCATCGAAACACCAAAAAGGAAGAAGAGCGATGAACAAAAGATATGCAAGAAAATCCAAAGAGAGCCATTAGAACCCAATTCTTCTCAAGGAAGAGGGCAGTGGCCGAAGCCACCATGTTGGAGCGCATGGCATGACACCGCGAAGATGTATCTTGATTTCAAAACCAATGCTCATCGATGACCCACATATCACAAAATGATATTAAGGGAAATGATTTTTATTGCTTTCGAAATTATGCGGGGAGGGTTAGCCCAATAAATTAGGACCACACCCCCCTATGTATATGCCCGCATCTAAACCAAATACATGAAGAAGAGTAAGTGTGTATGCAAGGGTTGGCAAGCCAAGCTCCTTGAATCTATGATATTTAGCTCATTCCTCAAATAACAAAACCTTGCTTCATCAAGAGGCTTTGTGAATATATCAGTAAGTTGGTTCTTCGTGCTCACAAAATATAGTGCAATATCGCCATGAGCAACATGATCCTGAATGAAATGATTGTGAATCTCAATATGTTTTGTTCTTGTATGCTGCACCGGATTGTAAGCAATTTTGATAGCACTTTCATTGTCACATAAAATAGGCACTTTGTCACAACTGACACCATATTCCTTTAAATTTTGCCTCATCCATAATAACTGTGTACAAGCACTTGCAGCAGCAACATATTCAACTTCGGCGGTTGAGAGTGATATGCAATTTTGTTTCTTAGAAGACCAACACACTAGAGACCTGCCCAAGAATTGACATGCACCAGAAGTTGATTTTTGATCATCTTTGTCACCAGCCCAATCTGAATCAGTGTACCCACATAGAGAGAAACTAGAGCCTTTTGGGTACCATAAACCAAAATTTGGGGAACGAACCAAATATCTGAAGATTCTCTTGACCGCCACTAAGTGGATTTATTTAGGAGCAGCTTGGTACCTTGCACACACTCCTACACTCAACACGATATCAGGCCTAGATGTGCAAAGGTAAAGGAGAGAGTCGATCATGAATCGGTATACCTTTTGGTCCACGTCTTTACCCTTTGGATTAAACTCAAGATGACACTTAGTTTGCATTGGAGTAGCAACGCCATTGATATCCATCATCTTGAACCTCTTGAGCATGTCTTGGATGTACTTATCTTGATTAATGAAAGTTCCCTCTCTAAGTTGTTTGATATCGAATCCAAGAAAGAACCTCAATTCTCCCATCATAGACATCTCAAACATGCCAGTCATAAGCTTTGAAAATTCATCATTAAAAGCTTGGTTAGTAGAGCCAAAAATAATGTCGTCTACATATAGTTGGCATACAAAAAGCTCCCCATTAACCTTCTTAGTAAAAAGAGTGGGATCGATTTGCCCAACTTCGAATCCACGGTCTAACAAAAGCTCTTTAAGGTGCTCATACCACGCACGTGGGGCTTGTTTAAGGCCATAGAGCGCCTTATCGAGTTTGTAGACATGGTTTGGAAATTTGGGATCCTCAAATCCCAGGGGTTGCTTGACGTATACCAACTCATGTAGTGGACCATTAAGAAAAGCACTCTTAACATCCATTTGCTGTAATTTGAAATTATGATGAGTGGCATAGGCAAGAAGGATACGGATGGACTCAAGACGAGCCATAAGAGCATAAGTTTCGCCGAAATCAATTCCTTCCTCTTGATACTTGAGCCACTAGCCTTGATTTATTCCTTACAACAATGCCATTTTCATCTTGTTTGTTCTTGAAAATCCACTTGGTGCCGATAACATTGCGGCACTCTTTGGGTTTTTCTATGAGCTTCCAAACCTTGTTGTGCTCGAAGTTGTTTAATTCTTCATGAATTGCAACCACCCAATCGGGATCTTCAAGAGCATCAAAGACCTTCTTTGGTTTAACCATTGAAATGTGCGCTTGATGATCACAGAAGCTAGCAAGTTCTCTTATAGTAGACACCCTTCTTCTTAGATCACCGACATCCTTGTCAAGAGTGTGACCCCTTACCTCAAGGTTCCGATCAGCGTGAGATTTACAACGGGCCTCAATTTCCTTATTGTTTCTAGAAGGAGTTGATTCAGCATTTGGATCCTTGTATTGGCCACTACCTTGCCCTTGATTCTGATCTGAGTTGGAAATAGGCGACTGTTGTTGTTCATGTTCTTCAGGGCCGGACAATCCGCCCCTCGGTGGGGCTAGACTACCCGAACTGGGCGATGCGGTTTAAACTTCTTCTTCCTGAGAGTCCCTGGCAGAACTTGGAGTTCCAGGGCCGGATAATCCGCCCCCTTGGGCCGGAGAATCCGGCCTGGGAATTTCTTGGCCGTCTTGATCTTCTTGATGTCCACTGGAGCAGGTTGGAGTTCCAGGGGCGGACTGTCCGGCCCTTGGAGGGGGCGGATAGTCCGGCCTGGGACCACCATTTTGCGCAGAAGACGGATGATCTTCAGCAGGTTGAGGTGTTGGTGCAGAGGATTCTCCAGCAGTAGGGGCTTGTTGATCTTGTGTAGATGAGGTATCCACTTGAGTGGAGAATTTTCCTTCCCGATCCTCCACAAGGGGTTCCTCAATGGGGCGGAAAAATCCCACGCCCATTCTTATTATGGCATCTTGGGGTATTTCAACATCTGCATCACAAACATCAACTTGCCCCACATGGGATCCATCATTTTCATCGAATTCCACACTACAAGATTCTACAACAGTTTCGGAGAGCTTGTTGTAGACTCTATAAGTGTGGGATTCGGCACCGTAACCAACAAAAATGCCTTCTAAAGCCTTAGACTCAAATTTAGACAAGCGAACTCCTTTGATGAGAAAGAAAAACTTACAACCGAATACCCGGAAGTATGAAATGTTGGGCTTGTTACCGGTAAGTATTTCATACGGAGTTTTGTCCAAGATCTTGCGAAGATAGAGCCGATTTGATGAGTGACAAGCGGTGGATATGGCTTTAGTCCAAAAGTTGTAAGGAGACTTGAATTCAGCCAACATCGATCTAGCCATATACATCAAAGTGCGGTTCTTCCTCTCTGATACACCATTTTGTTGAGGGGTGTACGCAACGGAATATTGATGTCTTATCCCCTCTTCACTTAGAAATTCATTTAATGTGTAGTTCTTGAACTCGGACCCGTTGTCACTTCTTATTGCCAATATGGGAACATTATGTTGACGCCGAACCTCATTGGTGAAATCAATGACTGTTTGTTGAGTCTCACTCTTTAGCTTGAAGAAATAGACCCATGTGTATCTTGAGTAGTCATCAACTATCACCAAGCAATATTTCTTCCCACCGAGACTGACATGATATGGAGGACCAAATAAGTCCACATGAAGTAATTCCAAGATTCTCTTAGAAGAAACAATAGTTTTCCTCTTGTGGGGAGAGTCATGCATTTTGCCTTCAACACAAGCCCTGCAAACACGATCTTTGGCAAAGGAAACATTGTATTTTAGTCCAAGGATGTGGCCACCCTTGTGAAGGCTTTGCAAAGTTCTCATGTTGACATGGGCTAAACGGTGATGCCATAGCTAGCCCACGTCGGCCTTTCCGAATAGGCACATCGGACCCGAAGTGGTTTTCCCCGAAAAGTCCACCACATACAGGTCATTTTCGACATACCCAACGAAAGCGACCTTTAGAGACTTGCTCCACAAGAGTACCACCAAATCATCATCAATGAAAACACCAAAGCCCATCTTACCAAGGGCACGAACAAAAAGAAGGTTGTAACCGAGGGTCTCAAGAAACATGATGTCCACGAGAGATATATCGTGGGCGACTACCGCTTGCCAAGACCCAATACCTGAGATTTAGACTTATCACCATAGGATACTATAATATTATCATGATTGGGTCGCATCTCCGAGATGATCTCCTTGCTTCCGGTCATATGACTAGTACATCCACTATCCAGCACCCATTTAGACCCACCAGAAGCATAGCCCTGCAAGAGAATTACTTCTTGGTTTTAGGTACCCATTTTTCAATGGGTCCTCTCATGTTAGTAACAAGGGTCTTTGGAACCCAAATAGACCAATAAACATATTCATCAAAAAGACTTCATAATTTGGATTGTGAGACCCTGCAAAATCAATATGGTCAGTTTTGTCTTTTGTGACATTCTTCTTAGCGGTGTTTATCTTTGATTGTTCACCCTTGGTCTTCTTATTCTTGGACTTGGTGACATATCCAAGTCCTTCTTTTCCAAGATTTGACCTTTGCTTGCCAAGTATCTCATCAAGAGCACCCTTACCTTTGGAAGTGGTGTCACAAACTAGCTCATCTTCCACACTAGCATATTCCTTGTGAATATATGTTGATCTAGATGTGCTAGGAACATCATACTTGGTCAATCGAATTTGGAGCTAATCATGAGACTCATTGATAATGGAGAATTCACTTTTCAAAGCCTTGTGAGAGATGTCAAGTTTATCTAATTCCTCGGAGAGTCTAGCGTGAGCAGACCCAAAGTCAATCTTTTCTTTCTTTAACTTATTTGCTTTGGCTACTGCATGGTCACGTTCCTTAACAAGTTTTTTCACCATTTCTTCATGTGACTCCTCAATAGACTCAAGTCTCTCTTCAAGAGATACCCGAGACTCTTCTTCTTCTAGAGCATATTTTAAGGACGCAATTTCCATTGCATCCTCCCTTTCAATCCTACCCTTTTCTTAAAGAAGCACTTCATTTTGGGCCAGCTGGTCCATAAGATCCTCAAAATGTATTTTGTGCTCACCTTGCAAGTTAGTGAAGAAATAGTCCAAAGCAATAATCTCTTCTTTAACCTTAAGACTAGTAGGATCATCCATGTCAATCATAGCCTTAGGAAAAGAAGTGTTAGAAGTTGATACCTCGGAACCCCTTGCCATGAGACAAATAGCGTTCTTGTTGATGACGTTTTCGTTCAGATAGTCGAAGAGAGATGTTGGTGTAGATGTGGTGACTATAGCATCCACCTCTCGAGAGCTATCATCCTCATCTTCATCTTCACTTCCCGGAGAATATTCTTCTTGAGCCACTAGAACAATCTTTGGTTGCTTCTTGAAAGGAGCATTCTTCTTTACAAATTGTTTCTTGCGTGGAGCCTTTGACTTTTCCTTGAGAATGAGTCTTCTTCCTCCATTATCTTACCTACTTTGATACGGACACTCGACTACAAAGTGCAGCCAGTCTCCATAGTTGAAACAAGTTCTCAGCTTGGGACCGTTTTCCTTTCTTCCATATGCTCCACTCTTGCGTTCTAGTTCAGATTTGGCCTTGGCCGGATCCTTCCAAAAGTTTCTAGCATAGAAGGCCATGTATTGTCCATGAATTATTTTTACATCCTCGGGACAGTCCATACCTTCTATGTCATCTTCATCATGATCATCCACACTTGTCTTCAAGTCCACATTGACTCCCTTTTGCATCCCCATAGCTCGTGCACGATCATCTTCGGCATTCTTGGCAGCCACTTTGAAAGCGGCCATTTCTTGCATTATCTCATTGGATGTCATAAGGTGGTAGTTATGCCTTCCTTGGAGACTCTACAAATATGTGGGCTCAAATGGCATAAGAGCACTTACATACTTGCGCTTGATCCAAGCATCATCAACATGAGAGGCACCATGATTTCTAAAAGTGGTGGCTATTGACTTTAGCCTCCTATACATGTCCTCCTGGTCTTCTCCATCTAACATATAGAATCCTTCAGCTTCATTGCTCAAAGCATCATATCTATTTCTTCTCATGCTCTCATTTCCAATGAAGAGCTCGGTGAGGGCATCCCAAGCTTCCTTAGCTGTGCAAAGATGCTGAATGTGTGGCATGTCTTTGTCACCCACACCAAGCTGAATCATGTGTAGAGTCGTTGCGTTGAGTTTACTGTTAACAACCTCTCTTCTTGTTAGGTTGTTGGGATCTCCAACATGAAGACCATTCTCTATGATTTTCCACAACTCAATGGAGGAGTTGCACACATGAGACTTCATAAAAATCGCCATTGATTAAAAGTAGATGCTGAAAGTTTGGGTGGATCACCGCTATTATGTATATGAGGACGTGGGATAGGTGGATCAGATGAATACACATGGGAAACCTCATTGTATCCTTCCTTACCACTATCCTTTTTCGAGGAGTTCTTGCTAGTGCCATCACCAACCACTTCGTTTTCTTTGCTATCGGTTTTACCCGTTTCCTTGGATTGCGGAGTGGTAGCCTCAGAGGAAGATGGAGGTGATGTTGCGGATGTGGAGAGACACATTATCATTTGATGCATCTCTTCCATCTTATCATCCATGCAACTAACCAAGGTTGTTTCCAACGTCTTGAGATCGTTCATGGTGACTACCTCTAGAGCATCACTCCCATCTACCTTGGAACCCATACTTCTCTTAGGCGGTTAAGCCCGAATTAAGAGCCGGGGCTCTGATACCAATTGAAATGGATCGTATGGGAACCTAGAGGGGGGTGAATAGGTGCTACTCAATTTTTTAGTTCTTTTTCAATTTTAGGCTTGACACAAAGTAAATTCTCTAGTTATGCAACTACGAGAATTTCCCTATATGCAAACCTAGATACTAAGAACGTAAAGAGGGGAGCGAGGAAACCGTAGTGGAGCACGCAGAGACACAGTGATTTGTTTTACCGCAGTTCCTTCCTTGTTAAGGGAAGTAAATCTGTGTTGGAGGGGTGGGCGGTTCTAAGACCACCACGCCACAATAGGCCTCACCCTATTATCTGATGGATCTCGCCACGAAAGGCCTGATCCACCTTCTCCACTATTGGTACCCTTCGAGGCGGGAACCAGTGCCTTTACAACTCTACCGGGGCACACACCCACAACTGAATTGGGGGCTCCCGTAATGACAACAATCTGTCACAAGAACAAGGTTTATCAATATAAACAAAAGCAATAATCTAGATATTTGCAAGAAATACTAGATCGGTGATTCTCCAAATGAATGGAGAGGAGATGAAGCGCTTGATTGCAGTAGTTGAAGATCGAGTTCTCCTCCTTCGATTCCCCAAGGGACGGGGCCTTTGGGTGGATGAAGGTGGAGCTCTCTTGGATGAAGGTTGAAGAACAGATCCTGACTTTTTCGAATGAATCAAGAGTTGTGGCAGGAGGGGGAAGGCTGGCTCAAATACCCCCTGTCCAGATCTTGCCGTTGGAGAAGTTTTGGGGCGGATTACCCGCTCCCCACAAGGGGCGGACTATCCTCCCTGGGGGAAAACTCCGTCCCCAGGATGAAAACTCTAGGGGAAAATCCGCCCCCCATACAGAGGGTGACGCCGGTCTTGACTTGGTGAACCTCAAGGTGCGGACTATCCGCCCCTAGGGAAAAACAGCCCCAGAGACGGAGAGTCCGGGGGAAACCCCGCCCCCTCTCTGAGCGACGCTCCTTGGCAACCTTGGAGACAAAAACCTGGGGGCAGACTATCTGGCCCTAGAGGGGAGGATTATCCGGCCAGGCCGGAATATCCGCCAGATACTCCCCCCCCATACTGGGGGTTGCGCCCTTCTGAGATTAGGGAGGGGTGGATTATCCGCCCCCCAAAAGCAGTTTCCTTTTCCTTTTCAAGGTAGATATCTACAACACTTCAACACACATTAAATAATCCTTGATATTGTTATCTAACACACAAAACACTAGGGATTATGAAATGTTCTTTCAACATCTACTTACAATACTACCATATCATGACACTAGACCATCAACAATCTAAACTAGACGCTTCTAATTTATCCATTGCAAGTTTTACGTGGCTTACTGCTTTCGAAGATAGAACCGTTCTTACCTACGAACATGGAACCACAACAAGGATAAGCAAATTATTAACAACTCGTTGTAAATCAGATATTGACTATAGTAGGAGAGACAAACACCCGCTAGCCACTTATGCAAAACTAGTTGCATGTCAAGAGTGGAACAGGTCTCATGTGCGAGGACATGTAAAGTTTGTCCGGGCCGCTTCAACCCACTATGCCACCAATACCCAAAGTACAAGAAAAAAAGCAATAACATGATCATCATCGCCCACATACTCATATGTGTACTACATGTGCAAAGCATCTACGCATAGATCCGGCTCTGATGCCACGGTAGGGTTCGCAACATAGAAAACAAAAAATTTCCTACGATGGGAACAACTAAGTACCAAGATATATCTACTAGATACAAGCAACGGGTGGATATACATACATAGAGAACATACCCTTGTAGACCGACAAAGTTTAATGAGGTTGTACTAGTGGATAAGATAGACGAACGCTTGCTAATCTCAAGATCGAGAAGAAACCTAGCGTCGCAAATCAGCAGCGCATCCGTGCTCGCACACACGTTCAAGGCACCGAACAACCTCCGACTCCTCGCTCTAGCGATGCAGCAGAAGCAACAAATATTTTCAAACGAAAATCCACCGGGAACATGTATCTCGCTAGTCCGAGACCATGGGGGATAAACTAGAGGGGGAGAGAGATCCTTCACGAGGAGGTGTGAGTGAGAGAGAGGGAGTAGGGGGCCTTTTATAGGAGGAGGGGGAAACCCAAGGGGCATGGACGACGCCATGGGGGCTGCCCCCATCCCTTCCCCCATTCATGTGGGTGGATCTCCCACTCACCAAAAAGTCCCTCCATATTCCCACTCAAAAACCCACTCATATTCCCATTAAATTTCCACCAAATTTATATCTCTTTAAATAAAACTCCTTTTATTTATTTATTCAGAATTTTTTCAATTACATTAATTAACAAAAAATCACATTAAATCCCTTGCTAGTATTCAATTTCACATGCAGAAACAATTTCAGCAATGTCACCCGAAACAGTTTCGGTGTCTAGTGAAATAATTCCCGCGCTTTGTAATTCTTTTCATCTAGAACATATTTGTTCCAAATGGTGTGAGTTTCTCTTAAGTGTGTCACCCTATGGTTCACGAATAATGCGCCCCTCTCGGATCAATAATCAGAAGCGGGACCTGGAGATCCATACTGAATCCCACACATTCAACGATAACTTCTTGTGATCGTGAGAACCTTATACGCTAGTAACTTAATCCCTTTGTCTCATGATATATTACATGTCCGAGATTTGATCATCGCATCTCCATTCCTAGTTTTATCTCGTTACCTACATGTACTATTTTCTTGTTTCGGTGATATAACATTCTAGTGATCACATCACTTTCTTGCAAGCTAACTAATGTGATATTACCGAGAGGGCCCAGATTATATGTATCCGTCATCGGGATGGACAAATTCCAATCTTGATCCATAAGCCTCTACATAACACCTTCGTAGCACTAAACCCACCTTTATAGTCACCCTATTATGGTGCGATGTTTGATGTTACCAAGATATTCTTCGAGTGTTAGTGATTGACATGATCTCATGGTCTAAGGATTAGGATTACTTTGTATGATGTTATAGTAATATAAACACAATGACTTGATCGTAATGCTATACTTCGGATGAATGTTCATCACATCATTCCAATAATGTCGTGACCTCGTTATTAACAATATCCAATGTCCATGATTAGGATACCTTAATCATCTTGTTAATCAACGAGCTAGTTTATAAGAGAGGCATAACTAGGAACTTTCCATTGATTTATTAAACACACATGTATTAACGTTTCCGTATTAATACAATTATAGCATGCAAAATAAACATCTATCATATACTTAGAATATACATAATAACAACTTTATTATTGCCTCTCAGGGTATATTCCCTTCAGTTGGACCTTGAAGACTCGCCATGTCGACTTGAAAAATGCATGCGGGACGAACTTGACGAGCTTGAGAGGTGACCATGTCGGTTGCCAAGATTGGCAATAGCTTGGTAAATAGCTTGGAATTGTACGTGATGCTCCGCTTGACGTTGCCGCTCACGATACTCAAATTCTCGGAAAGTATCATCGAGACGGTGCTCAAGTCGCTCAAATTGAGTATTGAATTCTTGGCGTTGCGCCCATAAGTTGTGGCGGGTGAAAAAACCATCTTGGTTGTTGAAGTTGCCCTCTCCACTAGCCCCGCTTCCCCTAGACATTGTGCATGAACACACTTGATAGAGAGGGTGATATCGGTGGAATGGTAATTGCTACCTTGCCTCACCGGAGTTAAAAATAGGAAAGATTTTTCTTACCGAGAGGAAAGCGAATAATAGATACACAAGACACACTCACAAAGGCTTATGGTGGTTGGTTAGGAAGGTGGATAGAAAATGTAACAACCAAACGAAAAGGTTATTGTCAAAAGTGGAGAAGATCCAAAAGATCGAAATTCAAAAGGAAATGATCAAAAGAGCAAATAAACATATGCTATACATACATGGTAGGGATAAAAGGGGTTAGCACGACTATAGAAAATGAGCAACGGACAAAATGGTCCTGGCGAAGACTAAAGCTCGGTGTCGTGCCAACACTAGGAGAGACCGTAGCTTGTTTGCAACAAGATTGACAAGAAACGTATTTGCGCGCTTGTCTTGCTCCAACTCGCACTCTTACTTAGAAGCTTTGGTCTCTCTTTTGTATTGGCATCTTTATTTTTATTTTTCTCCTTTTTAGGGTTATATCTGTTTTCTTTCTGTGCTATGGAGTCACCTTTTTCTATTGTGTATGCACTAGAACTTTGCAAGAGCAAGCGCACAATGCTTCAGCAAACACAAAATGAGCTACTCTCGATAGGTTAGGTATCACACAAAGGAAGAAATGGGTTATACAAGGGTGATGCAAGTTATACCTTTTGTGGATGGCGAACTCACAGTTGTAGGGTACGGTGTGAGGTTCGTTGTGTTGAAGAGTGGGAAGAGTTGTTGTAGAAGCTTGCTGTTAGTGTGCGAAACGCTCACGAAACACAACACACAAAAGGAAGCAAAACTATCAAAATCGTGGTCAAAACTGTTTTTTGGTGGGGAATCCGGCAACACCGATTTTGTCGCCGGAAATTTTTGGTGAGGTTTCCGGTTCGTCGGAAATTTTGCCATAAATTTTTTATGGCAGAATCGGTTTGCTGGAATGCCTGCCGATTTTAGTTCGTGATGAGCTCCAAAATTTTGATCTGTTGATTTAAAGGGAAATTGGTCAAATTGGGGTTAGGGGATGAAGAAAAACAAAGATCATCACCTAAAGCACTAGATCTATGGACCAAATCCACTAAAAACTTACCAGAATGAGAGATCGATCCAAAAGCAATTTGGGCAAAAGTTTTGGTATTTTTGAATTTATGGTGGAAATCGGTGAACAAAGTCAAATCCGTGGCCACCAAAAGCTGCAGATACCATTTGATATGGGATCCCTTGTATGATTGATCCTAGTATGGCCCGATCTTCACGGATTTGAGGCAGGGAGCGAGGGAAAACTCGATGAACATGATGAACGCAAGACAAATGCAAGGTAAAGATACAAACGCAAGCAAACACACCCGATTCGATTTTCTCCCGTTGATTTGAACAACCAATCCAATAGAATCCTCGGCGAGAGACCATGAGATAGATCACCATGGGATAGATCGGCAAGCGGATGATAGAATCCCAATCAAGGAGAGAGTAGCAACCAAGTAGAATCCCAAAGGGAGAGACCTAGGACTACTAGAATTCTTGATGGGGAGAGACCAAACACTTGAGGAGGGTCTTGACAACTTGGAGACAAACACCAAACTCCAAGGTCTTGTACAACTCATAGATTAACTATATAGAGGGGTTCTCATCTAGGGTTAGGCACAAGCCTTCATTCATCATCAACTCCAACTAGATCTGATCCACAAGGGGGCTATTTATAGTACTAGGGGAGAAGGAGTTGGTAGGGGGAATATTATGGGCATCAAACCCTTCACATTGCGTAGACTGGCATTTCCGGTGATAAGTTTGGCATCATTGGAAATGTCGCAGGAAGTTTCTGGCGGTCGCCGGTTTGTTTCAACGATCATCGGAATGGTGTTCTGTCTAGCATTTTGGTGGGCGCCGGAAATGTTTGGCGGATACCAGGCGGATTCCGGCGGTTGTTCCGGCTTGCCGGATCTGGAGCCAAAATGTTTCGACAGACGTTCCGGTTAGCCGGATCTGGCATCGGAACGTTTCCGCATGGTTCTGGCGGCGGCGGGCCTAGCACCGGAAACCTTTTTCTGTGTTATCTTCCATGCTTCCTGCTTGGGTGTCTTGTCTCTTGTGGTGTCCTTGCCTTCTCCTCTTTGTGTCTTGGTCATGGGCCTAGTCATAGCATTGTCACTTGTCTCAAGTAGGATCCCATTCACATGATAACCAAAGGAGGGCGAGATATGGAATGAATTCACCTTGGTGGGAATGGTTGGTGTAGCATGATGTGGACCAGTGGTGAATGTCATGTGTTGGGCTGCATCACGATGCTTCGGCAATGGAGGTGCCTAGAAGGCATCATGGAGGTCTAGTTTGAATGCAATAGGCAGTCCATGGTTTTGTTGTACGGAGAGGAGTTTTTTTTTGGTGAAACCCTAGCACTTCGGCACCAGCGGCGATGCTTGTGGGTTTTGTGACCCTCTTGAGGGTGTAGATGTGGTACTTCTCCCACACAACGACTCCTAGTGAAAACCCTAAACAGTTCAGTCTTTGCGTCAGTAGCGCGTCGCATCATTGCCCTCTTGGGGCGTCATCATGGATCACCGAGTTCTTTTGGTCCCATCGTGTTAGAATCGACGGGTTACTCGAATCCTACCTTATTGCACTTTGGCCCTGGCATGGGGCGTTCAACGGTCTCCTATCATCTACACACGACTTAGTTTTCTCTGCACCTAATACTCGTTGTCTGCTGGCAGGCGCTCCACATCCCGTAGGCGGGTACTCTCCTGCGATGACTTGTTGGGTCTAGGGTGACGTTGTCCAGTGTTTTCATAAGGTTACATAGGTGCAATTTTAGAAGGTTGTCTTGGATGTGCCATGGAGGGTGCGCTTTCTCCAGTGTTTTTATCTATAATCTACTTCATAAGTGGGTTTTCTCGTCATGTTGTATGGGCTCTGTCATGTAATTTTATTTATAAAATAGGCACATGCAATAGTATACATAGAGAGCATGTTAGGTAGCCTGCATCCGATTCTTGGCCCGGTATGGCACTGCCACAGGCAGCACTGCACGCTTGAGGCAGGCATCGGTCTTGGTTTTGCAGCCTGTTTGGTACCCTGCATGGGCTACCTAGGTATGGTTTCGGTATTTTTGCCCTTTGTGTTTGGTTGCCTGCATCACTGACTTTTAGCCCATTTCATGCAAAAAAACACTTGTTTAGTTTCATAGGCTGGCTCTTATGGTCACCCTATTCAAGACCTGGTGTGCTTACCACCACTATAAACACATCCAATCATATGCACCACCCTAGAATAAGATCAACTTGACGATCACCATAAGAAGAATGATGATGATGAAGTCCTTGAGGCTATCATGTTGGATACACTGTTGTTCTTCATAGCCAGCAATGTGCATCTACTGTTCTTCTTCCCCGGCAACAACTTGCACCTACTATTGTTCTTCATGGGCTACATTGTCCAGCTAATGTTCTTCTTTGTTGATGTAGTTGCCATTAACAAGGTTGTTGTTATGCTCAGCTATGTACCTGCGATATGCCTCAAATTTCTCGGTGGTGTCAAACCCTTCATAGCTATTGTCTGAGTAACCTGGAACTTGATCCTGTCAGTGTCTACATTTGGAGTAAACCCCTGGTTTCCTCCTCTAAAAACCACATAGAAGTTTCTCTACAAGGTAGAAGCATAGCATGTCAATGTGTAACGGCACAAGATCATCATATGCATGTACCATCCACAACTAGCATCACAAGTTCATCAGGTAGGTGCGTACTAACAGGTGCGTGCATGATCATTCCCAAAGGGGATCACAGATTCATCCTACACTACATGGTGTTAACCTACCACCACATAAAAAGGAGGTGTCATCCTACCACCATAATCAGGTTCAGAATCGCATGAGGGGTTAGTATATACCACATCATCGATTCATACAAGCCATAAAAGTTATTGGGTCCTAGCTACTACCAAAATATACATCACAAAGGTCGTAAGTTCATCATCACCACCAGCACCACTTCCGCCATCATGCACACCACCTCTCTGACCGTAGAAGCCGAAGCTTTAGTCGAAGTACTTAGCCAGGAATGTCCTGATCCACAGGATCCTATGCGGATCACGCATGCCAACAAAGTCGGTGCCCTGCTCCTTGCTATTGACGAGGTGGCTGAGAGCCGCCATGAGATGACACTCCGCAAAGCCAACAATGTCCATCACTGCCGCGCAAAGGTCAGGGTGCATGTAAGTGGGCTTGTTGTCCCTGATGGCCTGCGCAATGTCCTTCATGGTGTCGATCATACTGCTGAAGGCATGGATCTCGTCGTCAAAAAGCACTCCCCTCTTCTTCTTCTTCTTCTTCTTGCTGTTAACGGCAGTAGCAGTTGCCCTTGCAGTTGCCGCTACAGCTTAAGCATCGATCAACTTCCCCGAGGCATCATGGTTCCTGGTGTCGAACTCTTGGGAGTTAGGGTCTTCAGGAGTGCTAAGGGGCTCGCCTGACCCCATGGCATACCTCCCGGTGGCAAGGCCATATGAGAAGATGGTCTGCATCTGGACATGGTTCTGGATGGGCTTGTTGAGGTACTTTGTGTCCCTTGCGTGCGCCTACGAGTTGCAAAAAGAGTGTGTTAGCGGTGATAATGTTTATGAAGAGAGGGGTACAGTGATCATAGCTGCAAACCTGAACATGTCTCTGGAAGTGCTCAGTGGCAAGAAGAATGGTGAACGTGTCCTCATCCATATCGCGCCGCTAAGGTATCTCAGCTTGGTGATTTGGATTCAATGCTCCTTCCACTTCCTCAGGTGATTGTACACATGAGGGCCTGAGACCTCAGCAGCACAATGCTTGAACAAAGCTTTGGCAAACACATTGAGATGGATCTCCTTGAACCCCTTCTCAGTACGAGCTCTTCACTATCTCGTACATCTTGTTGAGCATGAAGGTGAAAATGTAAGGGAGCCATTTCATGGTCCCCTTCACATGCGCCTTCTTGAGCTTAACCGCGACCTTAGCCTCGATGGAGGCAACATAGGTCTGGACAGAAGTGTCACCAGACATGATGCCCCTAGAGTGGGTTACATCGACGACACTACCTGGTTCTTTGGGAGAGGCTGGCTGGCATCCACATAAGAACAGGGGATCTGGGAGTCCCCAATAGGGATCAAAGCCTGGCTAAAATGGTCACAGAACGAGTCCTACAACAAGGACACAATAGTGACGCAAATGAATCAAGGTGCGAAGAAGATGGTGTTCTAATGGAGGAAACTAGCATATGCATCAAATTCATATCAATCTATCAACAGTAATAGTTCATCCACAAGATCGAGTCGAACACAGGCGAACTTTCACATCCTACCGAGAAAATCCTATAAATCTGGCTGAAACCTACACCTGCTATTTGCACAACAATCTACCATGTACTTGAATGAAGCTTAGAACTACAACTCCTAACCCTAGCAGATTTGCAGATCTAAGCTAACCCTAGGTGGAAGTGGAGATGCTTACCGTCATCGCAGGAGATGGCCGACACAGCTCAGTCGTAGAGGTGGAGGAGGTTCCCTTCACGCCGTCGTGGCCGCCGTCACTCACTGGAGAAGAAGAAGCTACTTACCTAGCGCGGACGAAGCGGGAAACATAGCTCGATCTTGGGGGAGGGGGAAATGGCGGGTGCTTTTTCCCAGTTGGGCGGGTGGGTAGAAATAAGGGGGGTTCGGCGGAGAGATGAGCTCACCTCCCGCGCCAGCTTTTCGATGCAGCCGAAAAGCTTGCTCCATCGCCGTCCTCGGCCGCGCTCGTGCCGGGGGAGCTCAGGTTTTGTATCTATGGGGCGAACGACGAGGGTGGCTCGCTAGAAACGATAAATCAACCGTAGCCGTTAGGTCTGGCTATGGGCTGCTTTAAGATTATCGCCAACTTAGTCCAACCAGCACCGTAGGAAACCAAACGTCCTATTTTCTGCTCCGCCAGGCCGTGTGGATTCATGCCAGCTACCAGCCGAGACAGTTTTAAACACCGCATGCATGAATCGCGCGTCCGGCGGGGTTCGTGTATGAAGTCATGGGGCACACTACGGCAGTACATTAACATATTCGTAGGGTGTGTTTGGTTGAGCTGTGGATTCTGAAAAAGCTGTTGTGAGATGTAAACTGTGAAAAAGTTGCTGTGAGCTGTGAACTGTGGATTTTCTGAAAGCTGTTTGGTTGTAGCATCTGTAAACTGTAGATTTGTTTGAAAATGTCTATAATGGCCCTAAGGCACGGAGATGACCTTTTGTATTCTAATTAATCAGAAAACATCCATATATACACTGGTTATTATATAAATCGCCATTTCAATATAATATTTTTAATTTTCGTAATTTCCATACATATAGATAATATTATCAGAAAGTGATATTCTCAAATCATGTATCACACTGAAAACATATTTCACATGATAATATCTTTATCTATATAGATATTTTATTTCTGTCTCGCTATATATAAGCAAAGCATAAGCGATCCTACTCCAAATGTATGTTCATGAATTCCTTGTCCTTCACTTCCGTGACATCATGAACATACTAGCCTAATATATATGATTATACGTATTGTCAGGAAGCCAGAAACACAACTGGTTGTCCACGGTGATCAAGAGGGTATCATTATACGTATCGTCGAGCGGCCGGAAATACAACTGGTTGTCCATGATGATCAAGAAATACAGTCAAAATTAGTATGTATGAATCATTATACATGTCACCGGATGGCCGGAAACACACCTAGTGTCCATGGTAATCAACGAGTATAGCCAAAACTAGTATTATACACGTTGCCGGACGGCCGGAAACACGCCTTGTATTCATGGTGATCGAGGAGGAGATGATGCGGCTGGCGGGCAGCGCCGCAGTCATTTTGGCCGTGAAAGGCTGCCTGGGCGGGTCGCAGTACAGGGCGGGGGCTGCTGGCGGAGCATTAGAGTACGGCGGCTGAGAAGGCGGTGCGCTGCCGGCAATCCGGCGGGTCAGACGAGGCGGCGCGAATGCTAGCTGGAGGCGGGGTTAGCTCGTGAGGGAAAGGAAAATCGAAACGGTATCACTTATGGGTGGTATTTGCGGGTAAATATTTGTAACTACAGAGTTCGGTTCGCCGTCAACGCGAAAGCAGGGTTCGAGCAGCGTTGGATTTTATACTAAAAAAAGCTGGTTGCGTTTGGATAATCAGCTGTGAGATTTTCCCGTTTGGTTGGCGTTGAGCGTTGACAACGCGAAAGCAGGTTCCCAACGCGGAACCAAACAGACCCTACGATAGGAAAACTGGAAAAGTACAACTCTAGTTATCCCCGAGTGGCTGAGTCAAATCTAAAAAAAAAGAACAAGGAAAACGAGGCATGGACCGTGGTCTGTGGGAGAGATCGATCGAGCACCGAATTATAAGCTCGTGAGCGGCGGGGTAAACCGGGGATACGGTTCGCCATCCATTCCTACTTGTCCGTTTTTTCCGGGGCACGACATCCCACGAATCACAGCCCGACGTACGTCCCGATCGATCCCATCCACTACGTCTGGAAGCAAAGAAAATTAGCTAGCCATTCATACGTCCGCGCAAATTAACAACCGCGCCTGCGCTGCTCGCTCCATGTCGATCATCGCCAACGAGCGTGGTCGCACCACGTCGCCCCCGCTCGCGGGCCTCCTATCTTTTATTCCGCACGTGTCGCACGACACGACGCGGCCGGCCCGGCCGGTTTGGTGTGCCACAGGCTGGGCTGGGGTTGGATAGTGGGAGACGGATGGAGAGGACGCGCGCTGATATTTGTTGCGCGGCGGGCAATGGACCAAGCTGGATGGGGAGCTGAATGCGAGCGCTTGATCACGACCACTACACATCTATTCTATCGAGCTGTCCCAAAACGTGACGACGATATACGCGCATACGTACAGTGCCCTACTAGAATGCTGCCGGCAGGCCGGCTTGCTCCACTCATGTCCCTCTTCTGAGCGCAACCCCTGGCTGCAACTAGCTCATCTCCCGTGGCGTGGCGTGGCGTGGCGTGGCGCGAAATAATGGACACAAGCGAATGTACGTACTCAGCTGCCGAATCCTACGTGCGAACATGTACAATCTTTAGTTTCTCGCGCGTATTGCAGGACTAATAAAAAGCAAGAATTTTCTGCCAAGTTCGATTTTGATGGGCACAATTTGCGGGAGTTGTTGTGTGGCTCGCGGCACGGTACGTACATGTTGCGAAAAGACGATCGGCCGGCGGATCATGTGGCCAGCATTTTCCCCAGAAAATCTGCATGCTAGCTGCTTGCCGCCGATCGAGCTGGACGTTAGTAGTACTGGCTAGTAGTGTAGCAATGTTCTTTAGCCCACCGGATAACTAATGTGTGAGTAGACTAACATGCATGCAACTCCATGGGGAATTCGCCATCACCTCTGGTCCTGCTCGATGTACCTGGCGGAGGTATACATGCCTCGTGCAAATAGACTTTCATCTATCCATGAGTATTTTTTTAGATGCGTGATAGCTTGACATAATCGGCGACCGACTCATCGTGCTTCTGTTTAATCTATCTTTTTTTTTCGCGAAAACACAAAAGGTTTGTGTTTCGATTCATTGATAGAAAAAAAAAATTCTGTATAACTATTCATTGATAGGTTAAACCTGTTATTAGCCTTAAATTACACGATTTTTCTAGGCTTCAATAATTATTGGATCCGCCATTGCCTAGATTGTAACTAGGTGTGTTGAAAACTATGCTTTTTAGTAGCATCAGTATATTCGCAGGCAACTTTAAGCACTTATTGATTATACTCACTATCATGTGAATCTAGGACGACTAACTAATCATAAGAAAATGGGCACCACTAGGCATCGGATGCCGATACTAGCTAAACATCGGACTAGTAGCTTCTCATACGATGAGAGTCGTTTGAAGCGTCCGATTGGCTGGGCTGGTTACCTAGTCCCGTGATTTCCTTCACAGTAATAACTGCTTTCGTGTAGTATCCCTTAATCCCGTCAGCAGTTTTTCACGATGCATGCATGGAAGCTAGGGATCATTCCTTTTCATGCATGAAAGCATCATTTTTTAAGGCTCCGGAAGCATCATTTTCTGGTGTGACGGAACTGATTATTCCTTATTTTGAGAAACTAATTATTCTAGATTTTAAGTACATTGGTAGAAATCTAAGAAAAAATTGTTTCCATGCAACGTTTGCTTTTGGTGAATTTCATATTTGCTTCTGATATAAATGAATTTGATTCTGTATGAAAGGAAATTCTTTTCTAATGTAAAAATGCTTTTCAATGTGGAGAAAATATGTTTCCACCCACCAAAGAATTTGCTTCCCCCTATGAATGAGATTTGATACTATTTTATCAAATTTTGTGTATAACGTAATTAGAATTCATAAATATCATCTCCGTCAACTAGATAAATGCTTTCAATAAAATAAAATTTTGTTTTGATCAACTGTAGAAATGCTTTAACAAACTAAAATTTTGCTTCCATTGACTAGAGAAATAATTCTTGTTTTTTTCGCGGGTAATGATTCTTGTTTCTATCGACCAGAGAAATGCTTCCAACAAAATAATATCTGTTTTTTGTCAAATAAAATCTGTTTCAATCAATAGTAAAAAAAGAAATGCTTCTATGAAACTAGGGATTGGTTTCTGACGATTTTTTTTGCTCCCATCTCAAGAAAAAAACAGAGAATTTGCTTCCATGCATATACTTGCTTGAGTTTGCTAGTCACGTTTTGTTTTGATTGATCCTACAATACGTTTCCCAGTTCCTAGACGCTTTCTACCACGCTGCCCTCGCAGATGTTCCTTGAGAGTCAAGATTGGAGCTGACACGCCGCCACGGGCATGATCCCAACGTCGGGACTATCGGAGTCTTAGCGATGTTCCTGCATGAAATACATTTGCTACACAACCACCGTCATGTTCTCCCTCAGACCAGCATGCCGGATGAAGACGGCTCCGCGTTGCTCGTTGACGGCATCACCAGACGAGATTGTGCTTTAGCGGAGATGGTCGTCGACTGGGTGACAGGACAAGGTCACTGGAGTGTAGCTCGTCTTGGAATCATGCGTAAGACAGGCTGCTCGGAGGAAGCAACCACCAAAACACCTCGGGCACCTACTTTTGTCGGACGGCGGTCAGTTTGGCCCCACCGACGTCTCCTCTCGTCGCCTCGTCGGAACGTTATCCATGCCTGCGCTTGAGATGCTGAGGCGGAGGATACGACTCTGGGAGAGAGCCGATACAAAGCAGGAGAGCAGTATGCACGCACGGCTGGTGGAGGAAGCATCAAGGCGGGGCTAGGGATGGGAGGGGATGCGCATGAGACAAATCAGCTGCCGCCGCTAGTGCTCAACCGAGATTGAGAAGCTTGGTTGAAGAATTGGAGTGACGTGAGGAGAGTAGTTGTCGACGGGGAGCAAGACGACGAGGATGTGATGGTCAGTCGGCTTCCAGGATCGATCTCTGCCGGCATCAATATGGGAAGCATCAATTTGGGATGCGTCAATTTTGGAGGCGTTACCCTTACCCCAGCCAAACTAGCAATAACTCCTGCCATGATTTTAGGGATTTTGATCGGGTTTAACTTACTATAGAAAAACTCGAGGAGCCGTCTGATGGGCAACTGGATCGACGGCGCTGGAGTGGGCCGATGAATCGATTTCCATCGGACTCCGTTGTATAGTATTTACCTAAGAAAATGCTTTGATACTTATAGTAGTCTCGTCGAGTAGAGGAGTCAACTGGACTTCACTAGATGAAACGTCGTTCCTTGCACAATCCTTTTTGAACGTTGCTAGAAATGCATGATGATCTGGCTAAACTTGACCCAAGCCAAATCAACCGCATACAGCATCCAGCCGATCATGTAGAAAACACGAAAATTTTAATCCAGAGCAAACAAACAACACCCCTAAAAGTTCACTTTCTCGCTTCTTTCGAAGCAGGTCGATCTCCTCCTAGTGTTTGACTCACAATATTTTACTCCTATGCAAACAAAGATGCGCGTTCTCGCTGTGAGACTTGCAACACGTTAAGGCGTGGCCTGGCAGTTGGCTACTTCCCAGTTTCCACATCAAATAGGAATAAAATACTGCAGCATGGCCAACGTGCTTAGCTGAATATGAGTATCGTGTGTTGTCCGGAGATCTTATTCGCGCCCATCTCGATCTCGATTTGCTCTGGTCCAAACCATCATCAAAGAGGTCATCATCTAACATGTAGTCATCTACGACGTTTTGTTATATTTTGCGTGCCTGTCCAAAAAGCTTTGCCCTGGTCCTCCCTCTCTCCGTCTGCGTGTACAAGACTTGTGCAAAAGAGCATTCTAGTGTGTCTCCCTCTCCCCTCTCCCGTGAACAGTTCCCCGAGAGAAAAAGAAAGCAGCCGGGCCAATCCCGAGCCCCTCCGGCGGCGATGCCGGCCGGAGGTGGCGGAGGGGAGGCGCCGGAGTAGTTTAGGATAGTAGGTAGATTGGTTTGCGGCGGGTTCGTCGCGGGTTCGGGCTCTGTCCCGGAGTTTTGCCCAGGTCGTTGACCCAGATCTGGGGCATGCCGGTAGGATTTCTCTCTCGTGAGCTCCGGTGGCCGAAGCCTTGGGGCAGATCTGCTGCTGGAGGCTCTCAATAAGTGATAGGGCAAATGTGTCCGATCTTTCGATGAGATGGCGATGATCGATTTGGTGGAGTTTGGGCTTGACGATCCGACTACACGTGCGAGCACGAGCGCCAATGCAATCGCTAGGCCAATCTCCTGGAGGTTACCGATCCTGCGTGAACACGATCAGCCTGACCAACGAGGGTCTTAATTCCTACCTGAAATCGAGAACAAGTAAGAACCAATATTGCAATCAAGATATTGCGGATTAAGAGGAAAGCTTTATTGAAGAAGTGGGATCCTGAATAGGTGCGAAGTACAAGAGGCCTCTGCGGCGCTCGAGCCTTGGCGAAGTTGCGACTATGGCTAACTTAATGTCTAAACAAAATCCGAGTCTAGAGGTACGGCTATGGGGCGTATTTAAGGGCGAAAAGGTAGGGTTTCGGCCAGCCATGGAAGTGGTGGCCGAATCCAACCCTAAAAGTCCTTTTCCCCTCAAATACGGACTCTAAAAAGTGGCTAATTAAAATCCTGCGAAAATTACATGGGCCTGGCCCAAAATAAAGGTGTCGCAGCACCATATTATGCTATGGACGAATTCGTAAAGTATTGATCTTGAATATTTCGTCCAAGCCTTCCTTCTTCATTATGGTGGCCTCAAAGTTCTGAAATCTTCATCCGTGGCCTTCTCTTGGATCATCACATGCTTGCTGCCATCTCCATGCATGGCCATGCTCCAATGCTTGTCCCTCTCATCCATGCTTGGTCCATCATTCCTAAGAGTAATAAATATATCTGATTTAGGCAGCATCATATTCTCATGTATGTAAGGAATAGTTCCAAGAAACGAAAGTACCTGATAGTTCAGTTGTTTGGCACGAGATCTTGTGATGGGTCCTTGTATGTGTGTTGCTGTAGGTACAACGGTTGTATCAATAGTAGGGATGTCCACATCATGCTCCCCTTCTTGAATTGAAGTCGTCCTCGACGCAATCTCATCTTCCTCACCAAAGTAAGGCTTCAAATCTGCAATGTTAAATGTGGGACCAACCGTACCAAAGTCTGGAGGCAACTCAAGTTTATATGCATTATCATTGATTTTCTCTAACACCTTAAAGGGACCAGCAGCACGTGGCATTAACTTAGACTTGCGTAAATCAGGAAAACGATCTTTACGCAAATGTAACCAAACAAGATCGCCAACATCAAACACAACATGCTTTCTCCCTTTATCCCCAGCAAGTTTATACTTAGCATTCATGTGTTCAATGTTATCTTTAGTAGTCTTATGCAAGTTTAATATCATTTCAGCGCATTGTGTAGCATCCAAATTATGTTGCACTGAAGAAGGTAAAGGCAATAAATCAATAGGTGCACGAGGAACAAAACCATACACAATCTCAAATGGGCACATCTTTGTGGTAGAATGCAATGAACGATTATAAGCAAATTCTATATGAGGTAAACTCTCTTCCCACAATTTTAAGTTCTTCTTTAAAACAGCCCGTAACATAGTAGACAAAGTTCTATTTACTACTTCAGTTTGACCATCAGTTTGGGGATGACATGTAGTACTAAAGAGAAATTTAGTCCCCAACTTAGCCCATAAACATCTCCAAAAGTGGCTAAGAAATTTAGTATCACGATCAGAGACAATAGTATTTGGCACACCATGCAAACGAACAATTTCACGAAAGAACAAATCAGCAATATGCGCAGCATCATCCGTTTTATGACAAGGAATAAAGTGTGCCATCTTAGAAAACCGATCCACAACAACAAAAATACTATCCCTCCCCTTCTGTGTTCGTGGCAATCCCAAAACAAAGTCCATAGAAATATCCTCCCAAGGAACACTAGGAACAGGAAGAGGCATATATAAACCATGTGGATTAAGGCGAGACTTAGCTTTTTGACAAGTAGTGCAGCGTGCCACAAATCTCTCAACATCTCGACGCATACGTGGCCAAAAGAAGTGTGCAGCAAGAACATCCTCCGTCTTCTTGACACCAAAGTGTCCCATCAATCCTCCTCCATGCGCCTCCTGTAACAACAAAAGACGAAAAGAGCTATTTGGAATGCATAGTTTGTTAGCACGGAACACAAATCCATCATTGAAGACGAACTTGTTCCAAGTTCTACCATCTCTACAATTCTGCAACACATCTTTAAATTCAGCATCATGCACATATTGTTCCTTAATAGTTTCCAATCCAAATATTTTAAAGTCAAGTTGAGATAACAAAGCATAACGGCGTGACAAAGCATCAGCAATAATATTATCTTTACCCTTTTTGTGTTTGATAACATAAGGAAAAGACTCAATAAATTCAACCCACTTTGCATGACGACGATTCAACTTAGCTTGACTACGAATATGCTTCAAAGATTCATGATCAGAATGAATAACAAACTCTTTAGGCCATAGATAATGTTGCCAAGTTTCTAATGTCCGAACCAACGCATATAATTCTTTATCATAAGTAGAATAGTTCAGACTAGCCCCACTCAATTTCTCACTAAAATATGCAACAGGTTTTCCCTCTTGTAATAACACCCCTCCCAAACCAATTCCACTAGCATCACATTCAAGCTCAAAAGTCTTAGTAAAATCAGGAAGTTGGAGTAAGGGAGCATGTGTTAGCTTATCTTTCAATATGACGAAGGCCTGTTGTTGTGCATCGCCCCAAACAAAGGGCACATCCTTCTTGGTAAGCTCATTCAGCGGTGCGGCAATTGATCCAAAGTCTTTGACAAAGCGCCTATAAAAACCAGCGAGGCCAAGAAAACTCCTCACTTGTGTGACCGTCTTGGGCTGCGGCTAATTCTCAATAGCTTCAATCTTGGCTGGATCCACTTCAATACCCTGTGATGTAACAACATAGCCAAGAAACGCCACTCGATTGGTGCAAAAGGTGCACTTCTCAAGGTTACCAAACAAACGTGCATCACGTAAAGCATTAAAAACAGCACGTAAATGGTCTAAATGATCCTCTAAAGATTTGCTATAAATCAGAATATCATCAAAGTAGACTACCACAAAACGTCCAATGAAAGCACGTAAAACTTCGTTCATTAATCTCATGAAAGTGCTAGGTGCATTAGTTAAACCAAACGGCATTACTAACCACTCATATAAACCGAACTTAGTTTTAAATGCTGTTTTCCATTCATCTCCTAATTTCATACGAATCTGGTGGTAACCACTACGCAAATCAACTTTAGAAAACATGGTAGAGCCACTCAATTCATCAAGCATGTTATCTAAACGTGGAATAGGATGACGATATCGAATAGTAATATTATTGATAGCTCTATAATCCGTACACATGCCGAAGAACCATCTTTCTTAGGTACCAAAATAATAGGAACAACACAGGGACTAAGGGACTCACGAATATGATCTCTGTCGAGTAGTTCCTGAATTTGGCGTTGTATCTCCTTTGTCTCCTCTGGATTGGTTCGATATGGCGCGCGGTTGGGCAACGTGGCACCAGGAATTAGATCAATTTGGTGCTCAATTCCTCTAATAGGAGGTAGTCCTGGTGGCAGCTCAGCGGGAAAGACGTCCTCATATTCCTGCAAAAGGTTAGCAATAGCGGGTGGCAAAGAAGGAGGCATATCCTCAAATGAAAACAAAACCTCTTTGCAGACAATTGCATAACATTGAGTATTGGTTACATCTAGTTCAGCAATATCAATTTTATTTGCAAGTATACATGGACTCTTCAAACGAATTTCAGTAGCATGTGTAGAATCAGATTTGGTGTTCTTTGGTGGTATAAAATCTGCAGCAACAATCTGATTCTCACTTTTAATTTTCTCCTCAGTTTTAGCTCTACTAGCTCTAGCAAGATCATCTTTTAAAATCTGTTCGGGAGTCATAGGTTTTAGACCAATTTTCTTTCCATCATGCATAAGAGAATAGTGATTAGTTTTGCCATTATGAAAAGATTCTCTATCAAATTGCCATGGTCTACCAAGTAACAAAGAACAAGCTTGCATAGGTACAACATCACAATCAACAAAATCAGAATATGTACCAATAGTAAAATGCACGCGTACCGTTCTTGTTACCTTGATCTTGCGAGAACTCTCAAACCATTGGATGTAATATGAATGTGGGCGTTGTCTTGTTGGAAGCGCAAGCTTCTCTACCATGTCAACACTGGCCAGGTTATTACAACTCCCTCCATCAATGATGATCTGTATAGCTCTTTCCTTGACAACACCACGTGTTTGGAACAGATTGTGACGTTGATCTTGCTCAGATTTGCTCAATTGCACACTCAACACACGTTGTGTAATTAAGCTCTTGTATTGATCAGCAGCTTCAGCTCCCATTACCTCTGGCTCTTCATCAGCATCAGAATTGTCTCCATCTCGAGCAGAAATAAGGGCTAGTGTATCTTCATCAAAGTCACTCGCTGAATCGTATTGACCATCTTCGCGCACCATCATCACACGTTGTGTTGTGCACTGTCTCTCAATATGACCAAAACCCCAGCACTTGCGGCATTGTATATCCTTTGTCTTACCCGTGGAAGCCATAGAAGATGCACTACGAGCAGGAGCATTGGATGATGGTGGAGGAGTAGCTGGAAATCTTGTGGTGGCCTTGGATGTGGTAGTAGCTGGAGGCGAATCACGAGGAGGCGTTGATTGTCGGGATGTCCAAGTGGATGTGCGACCCGCAGAATTATTAGTCCTCCTCCATGGTGTTTGGCGGTCCTGCACTTCACGTTCAGCTTTGCAAGCAAGATGAAACAAACGAGTGATAGAATTATATTCCTTATAATCTAAGATGTGATGAATGTCCTTGTTTAATCCACCAAAGAAACGTGCAAGCATTTGTTCATTAGATTCAACAAGACCACACCGAACCATCCCCGTTTGCAATTCCTGATAATACTCTTCTACAGAATTTTTCCCTTGCTCTAAACGTGTCAGATTCTTTAGTAAATCACGTTGATAAGTAGGAGGTACAAAACGAACACGCATAGCAGTTTTTAAAGCAGTCCAAGTACTAGGAATAGTAGTAGGATTTAAACGACAATACTCAGACCACCAAAGGGAAGCAAATTTAGTAAATTCACATGTAGCAGCAGCATATTCTCAGGATATTTTAAGCATGCAAAACGTTGTTATACTTCCATCTCCCATGTAAGATATGCATCAGGATTATATTTACCCTCAAAAGATGGAATATTTAATTTAAGCTTTGCAACATGATCATCATCACGTACTGGTGGTCGAGCGTTGCGGTAGTAATGTCGGGGACGATCAGCAGGTACCTGTGGAGGTTGTTCAACCTCCTCGTCAAACAGATCGTCGTCGTCGGGGTCGTAGTAGTACCCGTCGTCTGTCCCCAATGTTGCAGCAGCAGCCGCGGCGGAAGTCTGAGGAGCGCCAGCCGCAGCGGCAGCCGCCGGGGGTGCGGCGGGAGCCGAACCAGCAGTCCGACCCGTGATCGGAATGCGCCGTGCGCCATGTGTGGGTGCCGGTGCGGGTGCGGGCAATCGGTTCAAAAGCTCCTTGAACCGATCGTCAAGCTTGGCGTTGAAGGATTTCTCGAGTCCATCGATCTTGTCCATGGCGTTGGTGAGTTTGGTGTCAAACTCCCCTAGGCGCGTATCCACGTCTTCAGCGCGACTGACCAAGAGCGCGGAGAAGTGGGCATGTAGTTCTTCGTTCGTCATGGTGGCAGGGTTCCGCGAAGTATCTGTCATGGTTAGTCCTTAAGAAGCACAGGTATATACTACATGAATATGGTGGAAGTCACGCGTAATCCGTCAAGCAATATACGAAGCTCTTACAAGTTCTTACCAAACAGCAGGAAAAAGCGATGTGCAACTGCGAGGATCAGTGGGTCCAGAGATTGAACCAACCGATTACCAGGAGTCGAAAAACCGCACGCGGAGAATATCTGTGGAGCTCTGGGAAGGCTTAGCAAGGGGGGTTAGTAATTATCAAAACAACAATGCAAAAGTTGAAAGAATGATCAACGACGGTACTGTGCTGGTCCTAGGCTAGACCGTACTAGAGACGCGAGCCTAGATCACCAACGATGTCACGACGCGACACAACAAGCACTGTATGATGATATGGCACCCTGAAAAGCGAACCGAGATGCAGAAAATCACTATGATGGCGAGTGTCTAGAACTGATCTACGAGGTCGAAAAAGAGGTTAGCCCTAAAAATTTTTTTTTGAAATTTTTTATTTTGCTCCGGAAAGCGCGCAGGCGCCAAATAAATATCGCTATAACGGCCGATGGAGAAAAGTGATCCCCAAAGCCGAAAACTAGTATAGCCAGAAATTTTTTTCGGAGGCGGTTCCAGACTTTTTTTTTTTTGCTCTCCTTCTGGACTTACGACCGGACTTGGAGCTCGACACGGACTTTAGCTTAACACGGAAACAACAAAGAAGGAGAGGAAAAAGAAATAACTAGGAAACAATAACTCTACTCGGACTCGTACCACGGCAGGGAACTGATCGGATCTGTGTCGCGGTAGGAAGGCGGTGGCGGAGTATTAGGGTTTATGGTGGCAGGGTGTATGGCGGCGGAATATGGTGGCGGAATATGGTGGCGGTGATCAGCGAGTGTGGCGGTGACTATTATGATCAGACTCGAAACTCTAAGGGACGAGACACTAAGACCAGCAACTCGACGCGACGATGTAGACACAAATTCAACAATGCAAAAACTGAAAAGATAATGCGAGGCGTAGATTGGTTATGGGATGGATCTAAAGTATAACTGTGTTTTTGGCTTTTTCGTGGGTTATAGGTAAAAACAGATCTAATCTACGAAAACAGTAAAATCTCATCGAGCAACCTGAAATCTGATACCACTTGATAGGGCAAAGGTGTCCGATCTTTCGATGAGATGGCGATGATCGATTTGGTGGAGTTCGGGCTTGACGATCCGACTACACGTGCGAGCACGAGCGCCAATGCAATCGCTAGGCCAATCTCCTGGAGGTTACCGATCCTGCGTGAACACGATCAGCATGACCAACGAGGGTCTTAATTCCTACCTGAAATCGAGAACAAGTAAGAACCAATATTGCAATCAAGATATTGCGGATTAAGAGGAAAGCTTTATTGAAGAAGTGGGATCCTGAATAGGTGCGAAGTACAAGAGGCCTCTGCGGCGCTCGAGCCTTGGCGAAGTTGCGACTATGGCTAACTTAATGTCTAAACAAAATCCGAGTCTAGAGGTACGGCTATGGGGCATATTTAAGGGCGAAAAGGTGGGGTTTCGGCCAGCCATGGAAGTGGTGGCCGAATCCAACCCTAAAAGTCATTTTCCCCTCAAATACGGACTCTAAAAAGTGGCTAATTAAAATCCTGCGAAAATTACATGGGCCTGACCCAAAATAAAGGTGTCGCAGCATCATATTATGCTATGGACGAATTCGTAAAGTATTGATCTTGAATATTTCGTCCAAGCCTTCTTTCTTCATTATGGTGGCCTCAAAGTTCTGAAATCTTCATCCGTGGCCTTCTCTTGGATCATCACATGCTTGCTGCCATCTCCATGCATGGCCATGCTCCAATGCTTGTCCCTCTCATCCATGCTTGGTCCATCATTCCTAAGAGTAAGAAATATATCTGATTTAGGCAGCATCATATTCTCATGTATGTAAGAAATAGTTCCAAGAAACGAAAGTACCTGATAGTTCAGTTGTTTGGCACGAGATCTTGTGATGGGTCCTTGTATGTGTGTTGCTGTAGGTACAACGGTTGTATCAATAGTAGGGATGTCCACATCAATAAGGGTCTAGGAACCGGCATCTGGGGTGGGAGTGGATGCTATGATGCCTTTCTTGGCCGGCCGTGGTGGCGGGGGAGAAGGGCGTGGTGGCGGGTGGTGCAGCGGCTTCTCTTTTCCTGGCCGGCCGTGGAGGCGAGGGGGTTGCGGAGTGCTGCGTCGTCCCTCCTCCTCCTCTTCTGGATACTGGTGTTGTCCATGCCGAGGCAGGTTCCCTCTCATGCTTCCTCTGGCTACCATGGTGGTAGCTAGGAGAGCGGGGTCTGGTTGCCTGCGGCGGCGGTTGATACTTCTGGAGCTTCTCTCCGGCGTGTCTTTGGCGGTTGCTCCGTCATCACGCCGGACCCTATGGCAGTAGGGCTGCCGCTCCGCGCTGCTCTGCTCCTCTCGTCGGTCGCTTCCTATGGCTTGGACGGCCGTCGATGCTGGAGATTCGTCGCCGATCTGGAGGAGGATGAAGACCAAGGACTGGATTGCTTTTTCTAGTTTCTTTTAGGGTCCTCAATGCATTTTCTTGGGCCTCTATGTAATTTTTATCTTTTTGGCCTCTATGTACTCCATCGGCTTCTTTGCAGCAATATATGTCGGGTGCTTTGCACCCGTTCAATGTTCAAAAAAAAAAGACTTGTGCAAGCAACAGGTACACTATGAACTGATGGAGACAACCCCACCACAACTTCCTTTCCCAAGTGTTTGCCAACCCACAATGAGATGTATATGAAAAAAGGCATTTCATGCTCTTGCTCGTCCCCCGGATGACACATGGGCGGAACCCTAGCTAGCTTGTGCTAGCCCCTTCTCCCCTCCCGCTATCCGCTACTGTTAGGAAAAGTTCGGGTGGTGCCAAAGCGAGTTTGTGGATGTCAGGGCGACGGCCATGGAAGGTAGACCGCGTGGATGGATCTATGGCGAGTGACATGGCGATGGTGGTGGCTTCTATTTGGCCATGTGGCTAGCGAAGAGCGGGCAAAAGGGAATCCTTATGTTAACGGTACTCCGGTAGTGGCGGTGCCTAGAAGGTGTCTTGGAGGTCTAGTTTCAATGCATCATGCGGTCCATGGTTTCGTGGTATGGAGATTGGAGAGGAGATTTTTAATTTGCGTCGAAAGCCTAGCACTTTGGGGCCAGCGGCAGGGATGCCTGTGGGTGACTGACCATCCTGGGGCGTCGTTGTGGTACCTCTCCCACACCAGGGCTCCAGGTAAAAACCCTAACCATTTCGGCCTTTTGCAACGGCAGTGTGTCACGTTGTCACACTCTTGGACATCATCATGGATCCCCGGTTCCTTTTGTTCCAGGATCAACGCTCCAAGTCTCATAGGGAGAGGGTAGGCGGCCCTCTCCTACAATAACTTGTTGGGTCCGGGGTGATAATGTTTGGCGTTTTCATAAGATGGCCTAGGTGCACTTCTAGAAGGTTGTCTTGTACGTGCCGTAGAGGGTGCATCTTCTCCGGTGTTTTTTTTGTATCTTAATCTGTTTTGTAAGTGGGTTTTCTTATTATATCCTATTGATTCGCCCGTGTAGGTTTATTTGTAGAACGGCTCACATGCAGCAGTACAGAAAATCTTGAACAACGCATGCATGGATCGCGCGTCCAGCCGAGTCCACGGTTCCTGTGTGAAGTCATGGCGCACACTACTGGAGTAGATTATCACGGTAGTAACATATTCCTATGCATGATCAACGAGACTACGATTACTAGGAATATAGTACAGCTCAAGTTATACGCGAGTCAAAGAACTTGGCCGCCAAAAGAAAAGAAAAAGGAAAACAAGTCATGGACTGTGGTCTGTGGGGGGCGGGATCTCGATCCCCGAATAAGTTCGTTGCGTGGCGGGGTAAACCTAGGTGTCGCGATCCATTTCCTACTTGTCCGTTTTCTTACATGCATGGCACGACATCCCGCGAATCACAGCCCGACGTCCCGATCGATCCTGTCCGTTACGTCTCGAAGCAAAGAAAACTATAGCTAGCTATCCGTTCGTTCGTACGTCCGGGCAAAGAAAACCATGTTCAGGTCAAAAAAAAAAAACATGTTGATCATCACCATGCAGTGACCAACGGGCGTGGTCGTCGCACCACGTCGTCCCCGCTCGCGGGCCTCCTATCTTTTATTCCGTACGTGTCGCACGACACCCCACGGCCGGCCCGGTTTGGTGTGGCACAGGCTGGGGTACTACTCGGGTGGGAGGGATAGTGGGAGATGGATGGAGAGGCCAGGCGTGTCGTATTACATGTCTCGCGTCTTGTATTTGCTAGTGTATTCGTGCGAATTGTATAAAATTATTTTAATTTTTATAAAATCTTTACAGTCGGTTTATTATGTTGGGTTTGGCCAGGATAATCTTGATATATCCTCATAATTTTTTTATATTTTTATCTAGATTAAAAACTCTTTTCGAAGATAAAATATTTTGGAAAAGAGTATTTTAAAAGGTTAGAGAGTATTGAATGAATACCAAATTTTCGTATATCCCTAAAACTCTAGTACTTCCTCCAACCTATATTAGTAGTTAAAAATACAAGAAAAGTACGGGGAGCTGAATGCGAGCGCTTGATCACGACCACTACACATCTATCCTATCGAGCTGTTCCAAAACGTGACTACCAGATGTGCGCGTAGTAACAGTGCCCTACTAGGAATGCTGCCGGCCGGTAGGCCGGTTTGCTCTACTCGTGTCCCTCTTTTGAGCGCAACACCTGGGTGCAACTGGCTCACCTCGTTTGGCCTGGCGCGAAATAACGGACAGGAGAGAACCGAATCCTACGTGCGAATATGGGCAGCATTTCTCCCAGAAAATCTGGCGGATGTAAAAGACGTTATATCGGCGGATGTGGCCAGCATTTCTCCCAGAAAATCTGCATGCTAGCTGCTTGCCGCCCAGTTGGACATTAGTTCTGGCTAGTGTAGCAATTATTAGCCTGACTAAAGTTTTCTTTTGGGCAATGGAGGTGATACCTCATGTCTCTGCATAAAATTAATATATACAACCTTTTTTATTTATTATTCAATAAAATTTTACAAAAGAATACTCTATCCGATCCATAATACGTATTTGGGGGCTTAGTCCATATTTGAACTAAAACCCCCAACAGTTATATTATGGAGTACATAGATCAACCTGAGTCACCTAACTAACAATAGTCGCAACTCCTATAATCTTAATAAAGGGGTCACCATGTCAGAGCCAGGACCTTGACCTCACACTTATGCACATTATCATAAAACCGAAGACCTCATCAATCGCCTAACGGCTACCCAGGGGCACGAACCGGTTTGATAGACCCAACACGCAGCGGTACGTGCTCCAGAAGTCACTGCCACCATCTTCCTTGGACCCATCTTCAAGATAGAGATATAGGCATTGACCTTGTCAGGCCTGCCAGCGACACCGCCAATGCGCCAGACCGCGCCTTCACCCTCCTTAAGTCCATCATATTATGTTCAACACCTGGACTCCGCTGTGCCAGGCCACCGAGACTCACCATCATCGATGAGGTAGACGTACACTGCTCCTCCTCGTGGCTCCACCATCCAACAGCTGCCCTAAAAACGATGCCCCAAGAGGAAGAGCGACGCCCAATACGTCGCCATTGTCTGGTATGGTAAACTCGGGTCTATTATCCTCCGAAGCAGCGCGAGTAAGTAGACAATAACTGCAGCAGTGATGCCTTTAACAAGGTAAAGGAGCTAAGACGCTATCATTACTAGGGTCATAGCACGGTTTCACCGGCAGTCGCGCCTTCCCAACTCGCCTTCGGTGCTATATGAGGGTGTAGGGGTTCGTAGCATGGAAAACAAAAAAATTCTATCACATACAAACAAACAAGCCAAGATCTATCTACTAGATTGTAGCAACGAGTCGATGGAATAACTTACCCTCGAAGATTCCAAAGCGTTTAACGAGAGCGGATTCTCGTGGGTGATGTAGTCGTACTCTTCCCGATCTCAAGATCGTGTAGACGATCCTTCCGGCGCTGCGTTCCGGCAGCGCTCCCGCAGTCGGTCACACGTTCGGTACTCGACGAAGACCTTCCTCTCCCTTGTTCCAGCAGGCAGCGGAGGTTGTAGCACTCTCCTCGCGATTCCGACAGCACAACGGCGTGGTACCGGAAGTAGAGGGGAAATCCCACAGGGCTTCGCCTTAAGCCGGTGCGAGTATGGTGGAGTATGAGAGAGGCTATTAGTGGTCTAGTAATTAGACACACCAATTAGAAGGCTCTAAACCAATTAGAAGGCTCTAAACCGAAGGCTAAAGCAATTAGAAGCTCTAAACCAAAACGGCTCTAAACCGGAGGTAGAAGATAGGAACTTGTGTGTGCTAGGAGGGGAGCCCTGCCCCTCCTTATATAGATGGGAGGGGCCGGCGGCCAAGGGGAGGAGTCCCTCCCCAAGTCGGCCTTGGGAGGCGCGCCGGCCAAGGGGACTCCTCCCCCAAGTCGGCCTCCACCAATCCTCCTTCTCCTCTTTCCGAAAACTGGCAGTTTGACTTTTCAAACTAGCCGTTTGACTTTTCAAACTAGGATTTGAATTAACCCTTTATTTCGGACAGTGATGACACTTAGTACATGATGCAATCATACCAACTTTGATATAACACATTCATGTACCCTCCCCCCCGGAGTGCCGGACATTCCGGAACCTTCTAGAACATTCCCGATGAAAACATCGGAATCATTCCGCAACTCCGAAACGGGACTTTCCTTATATGAATCTTATTCTCCGGACCATTCCGGATCACCTCGTGATATCCCGGATCCTATCCGAGACTCCGAACAACATTCGGTCTCTTTCTCATAATACCATAACTACTCAAACAACGTCGAATCCTTAAGTGTGTCTCCCTACGGTTCGTGAATTATGCGGACATGATCGAGACACTTCTCCGAACAATAACCAATAGAGGAATCTGGAAATTCATATGGCTCCCACATATTTCTACGATTACTTTGCGATCGAATGAACCACTTACATATGATACCAATTTCCCTTTGTCTCACGATATGTTACTTATCCGAGGTTATGATCGTCGGTATCTCTGCATACCTAGTTCAACCTCGTTACTGATAAGTACTCTTTTCTCGTTCGCGTGATATGTGATCCCTTGTGACCAAGTCACATGCTTGCAAGCTAATTGGATGACATTCCACCGAGAGGGCCCAGAGTATATCTATCCATCATATGGATGGACAAATCCCACTCTTGATCCATGTGTCTCAACCAAAACTTTCCGAACACTCAATGCCACCTTTATAACCACCCAGTTACGGTGTGGTGTTTGATGTCATCAAAGCATCCATCCGGTAAAGGTGATATGCATGATCTCATGGTCGAAGGAATTAGGTTACTATGTATCAGAAAGCATATAGCAATTGAACTATTGAAATGACTTGATCTTTATGCTACGCTTATCTATAGGAGTATGTCCACCATATCATTCTCCTAACGATATGATCTTGTTGTTGATAACATCTCAATGTTCATGATAGGGAGACCACAATCATTAATCAACCAACAAGCTAGTGAAGTATAGAGGCTATACTAGGGACTTCAAATTAAGTTTACAAATCACACAAGTATCAATGTTTCCTTGTTAATACTATTATAGCATGAATGTAAACATTTATCATAAACACAAAGATATAATAATAACTACATTTATTATTGCCTCTAGGGCATATCTCCAACAGTCTCCCACTTGCACTAGAGTCATCTAATCTAGATTACATGGTAATATACCGAACACCCATGGCAGTTTGGTGTTGGTCATGTTTTGCCCTCGGGAGAGGTTTAGTCAACGGATCCGCCACATTCAGATCTGTGTGTACTTTGCAAATCTTTATATCCCCATCCTGGATATGTTCTCGAATAGCGTGAAAACGCAGCTTGATGTGCTTCAGCTTCTTGTGTGACCTTGGTTCTTGCGCATTGGCTATGGCGCCCATGTTATCACAGTAGATAGACATTGGGTCCAGCGCAATAGGAACCACACACAGCTCTGTAATGAACTCTTTCATCCATATTGCTTCTTGTGAAGCCTCTGAAGAAGCCATGTATTCCGATTCAGTTGAAGATCTCGCCACAACGCTTTGCTTTGCACTCCTCCAGCTAACTGCTGCACCATTCAAAATAAATACGTATCCGGATTGTGATTTAGAATCATCCGGATCTGTGTTCCAACTAGCATCGGTGTAACCATTAACAACGAGCTGTTCATCACCTCCATAAGAAAGAACCATATCCTTAGTTCTTCTCAAGTACTTAAGGATGTTTTTGACCGCTGTCCAATGATCCACTCCTGGATCACTTTGATATCTGCTAGTTAAACTAACAGCATATGCAATGTCGGGTCTAGTACATAGCATGGCATACATTAGAGATCCTATGGCTGAGGCATAGGGAGTCTTACTCATCCTTTCTCTATCTTCTGCCGATGTCGGACTTTGAGTTTTACTCAAGGTCATATTGGGCAACATGGGCAAGAACCCTTTCTTGCTTTCTTCCATTCCAAACCTCTTTAGAACTTTGTCCAAATATGTACTCTGTGACAATGATATTTGGCGTTTCGATCTATCTCTATAAATCTTTATGCCTAATATGTAAGCTGCTTCGCCAAGATCCTTCATTGAAAAACTATTATTCAAATATTCCTTGACACTATTAAGAAGGTCTACATCATTCCCAATCAACAATATGTCATCCACATATAGTATTAAGAATGCTACAGAGCTCCCACTCACTTTCTTGTAAATACAAGCTTCTCCATAAGTTTGTATAAAACCAAAACTTTTGATTACCTTATCAAAACGTTGATTCCAACTTCGGGATGCTTGCTTCAATCCATAAATGGACCGTTGAAGTTTGCATACCTTGTTAGCATCTTTAGGATCGACAAAACCTTTGGGTTGCATCATATACAACTCTTCATCAATGTCTCCATTGAGGAATGCTGTTTTGACATCCATCTGCCATATCTCATAATCATAATATGCAGCGATTGCTAACATAATCCTCACAGACTTTAGCTTCGCTACTGGTGAGAAAGTCTCATCGTAGTAAACTCCTTGAATTTGTTGAAATACTTTTGCGACAAGTCGAGCTTTATAAATAGTAACATTACCATCAGCATCTATTTTCTTCTTGAAAATCCATTTGTTCTCGACAGCCTTCCGGCCATCCGGTAAGTCCACCAAAGTCCATACTTGGTTTTCGTACATGGATCCAATCTCGGATTTCATGGCTTCTTGCCATTTATTGGAATCTGGGCTCATCATCGCTTCCTCATATGTCTCGGGGTCTTCGGTGTTGTCCACCAACATGACATTCATAACGGAATCATACCAATCTGGAGTGGTACGAGTTCTCGTTGACCTCCGAGGCTCTGTAGCAACTTCAACCGAAGTTTCATGATCACCATCACTAGCTTCCTCTCTTATTGGTGCAGGCACCACAGGAACTTCTTCCGGTGCTGCGCTACTCGCAATTTCGAGAGAAGGTTCGACAACCTCGTCGAGTTCTACTTTCCTTCCAGTCACTTCTTTCGAGAGAAATTCCTTCTCTAGAAATGATCCATTCTTGGCAACGAAGATTTTGCCTTCGGATCTATGATAGAAGGTATACCCAATGGTTTCCTTCGGGTATCCTATGAAGACGCATTTTTCCGCTTTGGGTTCAAGCTTGTCCGGCTGTAACTTCTTTACATAGGCTTCGCATCCCCAAACTTTAAGGAACGACAATTTAGGTTTCTTCCCAAACCAAAATTCATACGGTGTCGTTTCAACGGATTTAGATGGTGCCCTATTTAAAGTGAATGCGGCTGTTTCTAATGCATAACCCCAAAATGATAGCGGTAAATCTGTAAGTGACATCATAGAACGAACCATATCTAAGAGAGTTCGATTACGACGTTCGGACACACCATTACGCTGTGGTGTTCCCGGCGGTGTCAATTGTGAAAGTATTCCGCATTTCTTCAAATGCTCGCCAAACTCGTAACTTAGATATTCACCTCCACGATCAGAACGTAGAAATTTAATCTTCTTGTTACGTTGATTCTCTACCTCACTTTGAAACTCCTTAAACTTCTCGAAAGTTTCGGACTTATGTTTCATGAAATAGATATACCCATATCTACTCAAGTCATCCGTGAAGGTAAGAACATAACGATAACCACTGCGCGATGCTACACTCATTGGACCACACACATCGGTATGTATGATTTCCAGTAAGTCCGTAGCTCGCTCCATCATACCAGAAAATGGAGTCTTAGTCATTTTACCCATCAGACATGCTTCGCATCTTTCAAGTGATTCAAGAAGTCCATCGGAATGGAGTTTCTTCATACGTTTCACTCCAATGTGACCAAGACGACAGTGCCACATATAGGTCGAATTATCGCTTGATTTCAAACGTTTAGCCTCAATGTTGTTGATATGTGTATTTCCACTATCGAGATTCAATAAGAATAGACCATCTATCAAAGGTGCATGTGCATAAAACATATTACTCATATAAATCGAACAACCATTATTCTCGGACTTAAACAAGTAACCGTCTCGCAATAAACAAGATCCCGATATAATGTTCATGCTCAACGCAGGCACCAAATAACAATTATTTAAGTATAAAACTAATCCCGATGGTAGATGAAGGGGTAGCGTGCCGACCGCGATCACATCAACCTTTGATCCGTTTCCCACGCGCATCGTCACCTCATTCTTCGCTAGCTTCCGTTTATTCTGCAGCACCTGTTTCGAGTTACAAATATGAGCAACCGAACCAGTATCAAATACCCAGGCACTACTACGAGTACTAGTGAGATACACATCAATAACATGTATATCAGATATACCTTTCTTCTTGATGTTGCCGTTCTTCAAATCCGCCAAGTACTTTGGGCAATTCCGCTTCCAGTGACCTTCTCCCTTGCAGTAAAAGCACTCAGTATCAGGCTTGGGTCCAGCCTTGGTCTTCTTCGCCGGCGTAGTAACTTTCTTACCACCCTTCTTGAAGTGTCCCTTTGGCTTAGACTTGCCTTTCTTGAATTTGGTGGTCTTATTGACCAACAACACTTGGTGCTCTTTCTTGATCTCCACTTCTGCAGATTTCAACATGGCAAAGAGTTCTGGCAACGTCTTGTTCATGTTCTGCATGTTGTAGTTCATCACAAAGTTCCTGTAACTTGGTGGTAGTGATTGGAGGACACGGTAAATCCCCAAAGCATTAGGAATCACTATACCCAAGCTTTGAAGTTTGTTTGCGTGCCCAGACATCTTAAGCACATGCTCACTGACGGAGCTGCCCTCTTCCATCTTGCAGTTAAAGAACTTTTCAGAAGCTTCATAGCTTTCAATTGCCGCATGAGTCTCAAAAATCAATTTGAGATCCTCGACAATATCATATGGGTCTGAATCCTCAAACCTTTTCTGAAGCTCCGATTCCAAACCATACAAGATAGCACACTAAACTATGGAGTACTGATTCTTCCGAGCGAGGTAAACATTCTTTACTTCATCGGGAGCATCAGCTGCAGGTGGGTCACCCAGCGGTGCATCCAGCACATAGGTCAAATTACCAGCTGTGAGGACAATCCTCAAATTGCGGAACCAATCCGCGAAGTTGCTTCCATTGTTTTTCAACTTTTCTTTCTCTAGGAACGCATTAAAATTGATGGTAGGGGCTGCCATTGATCTACAACATATTTGCAATAGTTTAGACTAAGTTTATGACAAATTGAGTTCAAATTAATTAATAAAGTTAATCTAGGTGAACTCCCACTCAAAACAATATCCCTCACATTGTTTTAGTGATCACATGAACCAAATCCACTACATCAACACCGATCATCACGAGAGTTGATATAGTTTCAATGGCGAACAATCATCATGTTCATCATATCTACTATATGATTCATGCTTTACCTTTCGGTGATCCGTGTTCCGAGACCATGTCTGTACATGCTAGGCTCGTCAAGATCAAACCTTAGTTTCCGCATGAGCAAATCTGGCTTGCTCACGTTGTATACACTTGCGGAATCTAACACACCCGATCATCACGTGGTGCTTCGAAACAACAAGCTTTAGCAACGGTGCTAACTAAGGGTGAACACTTTATGACTTGAAATTCATGTGCATGAGGGATCATCTTATAATGCTACCGTCGTCTACTAAGCAATACAAGATGCATAAAGGATTAACATCACATGCAATTCAATATATATGTGATATGATATGGCCTTTCTTCTTTGTGCTTCCGATCTCCATCTTCAAGCACGAACATGATCTCCATCATCACCGACATTGCATCAAGGTCAATGACGCTACTCCATGGTTGTCGTCCACCGGCTTCAACTATTACAACTACTTTGAATAGACATGCGGGTCTTAACATAAATTAAAGACAACCATATGGCTCCTGCCGGTTGCCGACTTACAATAAGGAACATTGCATACATCAAATATAATCACAATCATGGCCATATCACATCACTGCACACCCCTGCAAAACAAAGTTAGACGCCTCTACTTTCTTTGCATATTTTACGTGGTTTGGGGCTTTCAATAAGTGTCGTTCTAACTTACGAACAAGAACCACAACATTGATACTAGTATTGTTAATCACCCGTTGTAAATTGGATCTTAACTATGCTAGGAGAAACAGGCACCCGCAAAGCCACTTATGCAATACAAGTTGCATGTCAAGCGTGGAGCAAGTCTCATGAACGATGTCATGTAAGGTTAGCCCAGGCCGCTTCATCCCAACATACCGCAAGATGCAAAGTACACAAGAAGCAATCGACAATAAAAGCATCAACGCCCACAATGACCATTGTGTTCTACTCGTGCAACAGATCTACATATAAACACGACTCTGATACCACTGTAGGGGTTCGTAGCATGGAAAACAAAAATTTTCTATCGCATACAAACAAACAAGCCAAGATTTATCTACTATATTGTAGCAACGAGTCGACGGAATAACTTACCCTCGAAGATTCCAAAGCGTTTAACGAGATCGGATTCTCGTGGGCGATGTAGTCGTACTCTTCCCGATCTCAAGATCGTGTAGACGATCCTTCTGGCGCTGCGTTCCGGCAGCGCTCCCGCAGTCGGTCACACGTTCGGTACTCGACGAAGACCTTCCTCTCCCTTGTTCCAGCAGGCAGCGGAGGTTGTAGCACTCTCCTCGCGATTCCGGCAGCACAACGGCGTGATACCGGAAGTAGAGGGGAAATCCCGCAGGGCTTCGCCTTAAGCCGGTGCGAGTATGGTGGAGTATGAGAGAGGCTATTAGTGGTCTAGTAATTAGACACACCAATTAGAAGGCTCTAAACCAATTAGAAGGCTCTAAACCGAAGGCTAAAGCAATTAGAAGCTCTAAACCAAAACGGCTCTAAACCGGAGGTAGAAGATAGGAACTTGTGTGTGCTAGGAGGGGAGCCCTGCCCCTCCTTATATAGATGGGAGGGGCCGGCGGCCAAGGGGAGGAGTCCCTCCCCAAGTCGGCCTTGGGAGGCGCGCCGGCCAAGGGGACTCCTCCCCCAAGTCGGCCTCCACCAATCCTCCTTCTCCTCTTTCCGAAAACTGGCAGTTTGACTTTTCAAACTAGCCGTTTGACTTTTCAAACTAGGATTTGAATTAACCCTTTATTTCGGACAGTGATGACACTTAGTACATGATGCAATCATACCAACTTTGATATAACACATTCATGTACCCTCCCCCCCGAAGTGCCGGACATTCCGGAACCTTCTAGAACATTCCCGATGAAAACACCGGAATCATTCCGCAACTCCGAAACGGGACTTTCCTTATATGAATCTTATTCTCCGGACCATTCCGGATCACCTCGTGATATCCCGGATCCTATCCGAGACTCCGAACAACATTCGGTCTCTTTCTCATAATACCATAACTACTCAAACAACGTCGAATCCTTAAGTGTGTCTCCCTAGGTTCGTGAATTATGCGGACATGATCGAGACACTTCTCCGAACAATAACCAATAGAGGAATCTGGAAATTCATATGGCTCCCACATATTTCTACGATTACTTTGCGATCGAATGAACCACTTACATACGATACCAATTTCCCTTTGTCTCACGATATGTTACTTATCCGAGGTTATGATCGTCGATATCTCTGCATACCTAGTTCAACCTCGTTATTGATAAGTACTCTTTTCTCGTTCGCGTGATATGTGATCCCTTGTGACCAAGTCACATGCTTGCAAGCTAATTGGATGACATTCCACCGAGAGGGCCCAGAGTATATCTATCCGTCATATGGATGGACAAATCCCACTCTTGATCCATGTGTCTCAACCAAAACTTTCCGAACACTCAATGCCACCTTTATAACCACCCAGTTACGGTGTGGTGTTTGATGTCATCAAAGCATCCATCCGGTAAAGGTGATATGCATGATCTCATGGTCGAAGGAATTAGGTTACTATGTATCAGAAAGCATATAGCAATTGAACTATTGAAATGACTTGATCTTTATGCTACGCTTATCTATAGGAGTATGTCCACCATATCATTCTCCTAACGATATGATCTTGTTGTTGATAACATCTCAATGTTCATGATAGGGAAACCACAATCATTAATCAACCAACAAGCTAGTGAAGTATAGAGGCTATACTAGGGACTTCAAATTAAGTTTACAAATCACACAAGTATCAATGTTTCCTTGTTAATACTATTATAGCATGAATGTAAACATTTATCATAAACACAAAGATATAATAATAACTACATTTATTATTGCCTCTAGGGCATATCTCCAACAGAGGGATGAACCACCACAACCAGCCAGTCGACCACCTCTGGCGGAGGAATAGGCCGCCACCGCCATGCCGGAAGACAATGCACACTGTGTCGAGGGGATGAACCCAGATCACCTCCACATGTCGTCATCGGAGACAACGAGGTACTATAGGGACGACGAAGTGAAGGTTGTGGCCCGCCCGAACCAATATGAGCCTAGATCGGGCTTACCTGTGCTGATACCACCGCATGTTGGGCACCTGCGCCACCCACCGCCGTTGATCGTTGAGACGTGTCGAGTGTCGCCAGCCCGCATCACCGCCGGAAAATAAGAATCGACGGACACCGTTGCCACGCTCCAGATGTTGGTTGAGGAGGATCCGCCACCGCTGCCGCCCTACCAGGGCTTTGCCCGACAATGTTTCCGGCGACGACCAGAGTAGGGGAGAGATGGAGTGGTGGAGTGGAGGGGAGACAGCGCCCGGTGTGGCCCGGTGTTGCGGCATGGGGTCAGGAGGGGGAGGGGGAGGGAAGTAACTGTATCCTCGGTGGATCTGTCTCTCACACGGATAATTAAAGTGTGAGTAGACTAACATGCATGTAACTCATGGGAATTTGCTATGGCACAGTCTGGGTACTGGGGTGCTATAGTGGGAGAGGATTTGCGTCATACTAGATGTCTCGTCACGCCCCTGCTGATAATTGTTGCGCTACGGGTAATGGATCAAGCTGGAGATGGGGATATGAATGAGAACACTTGTTCCAGCGTGACGCGATACACGCGTACGTACTTTTAATAAGCCCTACTAGAATACGGTCGGCAGGGCTGGTTTGATCCCCGCTGAGAGCATCTAGGAGATACCGAATCGTGAGCCAACCCGCTATAGCCCTTTCTGCGCTGCATCGTCGTTGCCATAAACCCTCCCATTCCTCTGTTGGACGTTTCCACCGCGAAAGCCCATCAGCGCCCCTACTTCCGCGACTGCCGTCGAGAACACCGTCCCTCCTCCCACGGTCAAGAGGAACCTGATATGTCGGAAACGTATCTATAATTTTTCATGTTTCATGCTTGTTTAGTATCTACTTTGCTTTGCTTTGTCTACACTTTGAGGTGTTTTTATATTTTTTCTGGAACTAACCTATTAACAAGTTGCCACAGTGCCAGTTGCCTGTTTTCTTCTGTTTTTGGTTTCAGAAAGGCAGAAAATCAATATTCTCGGAATTGGACGGGACAAAAGCCAAAGTCAATATTTTACCGTGGGCGACACGAAGACCAGAGGAGAGACGGAGAGGCAAGCCAGGGCCGTCACACCCCTAGGCGTGGCCAGGGTGGGCCCGCACCTAGGCAGGGTGTGGGCCCCCTGGTCGCCTCCCAGCCTCGCCTCTTCGCCTATAAGAAGCCCCCGATGCAGAAACCCTAGGCACCCGATCAAAACTCCATGAAACCTTCTATAGCCACCGCCACCATCGTCCCTAGATCAGGGGGGATCTGAAGTTCTTCCTGGCACCCCGCCAGAGGGGAGATCATCCCGGAGGCCTTCTTCTCCGGTATGAAGCGTGAGTAGTTCCACCTTGGACTACGGGTCCATGTAGTAGCTAGATGGTTGTATCTCCTCCTTGTGCTTTCATGTATAGATCTTGTGAGCTCCGTTCATGATCAAGATCTAATCTATTTGTAATCATGCATGTTGTGTTTGCGGGGATCCGATGGATATTGAGATTACTATGTCAGATTGATTAATGGTTTTGTCTTATTGATTCTATCATGTCTGTGTTTTTGTGATCTTGCATGCTCTCCGTTGTTAGTAGCTATCTTGGCCAAGTAGTTGCTTGTGACTCCAAGAGGGGGTATTTATGCTCGGTAGTGGGTTCATGCCTCTAGTTTAGAAGGGAAGTGTCAGAAATCTCTTCGGTTGTAGATGTGTTGTTGCCACTAGGGAGAAAACAACGGTCTCTTGTTCATGGAACAAGTGGATTGTTTACCTTACACACTTTGCTTAAAGCAGATGTCTGTTGCTTGAAACTTAATAATGGAGGGGGTTCAGATGATAACCTAAAGGTGGAATTCTAGTCATAGATGCAGTTGGATGACGGTCTATGTATCTTGTTGTATTGCCCAATCGAATCTCATAGGATCTTTTTGTCTAGTATTGTATTGTTATGGCTTGCTCAGTTCCTGTCAATTGCCCTGCTGTAATTTGTTTACCCTTCATGCCATGTTGTTTATCTAAGGAGAGCACCTCTAGTGAAGAATGGACCCTGGTCCAATCTTTACCATTGATACATCTTCCACTGTTTACTTGCTGCAAACCATTCATCACCTTCCACACCATACAGTTAATCCTTTGTTACAGCAAACCAGTGAGCTTAACAACCTCACTGATTCGTTGGGGAAAAGTATTGAGTTTGTGTTGTGCAGGTTTCCATGTTGCTTGCAACACCTTTGAGAAGTTTTCTTCCTCCTACTGGTTCGATAACCTCGGTTTCTTACTAAGGGAAAACTTGCTACTATGCTGCATCACACCTTGCTCTTGGGGTTTCCCGACGAAGCGCTCCACGTTGACCCAGCGCTCCATCAGAACCGCCTCGGCGCGAGGTCCCGCGCGACTGCTGGTGGTTCGAAGGAGGCCTCCTCCGCCCCCGCAGAGCAACCAGACGGCAGCCCCAATAAGCATCGTCAAAAGAAGCCCGCCATGAAGCTAAAGAAAGCCGGCGGGGGAATCCCCTCCCCATGGGCACGACGTTAATGACCCCCTCACTGTGACTGTCCTGCTCTACACAATTCTCCGAGGTTCCGGGAAGGTATGATTTCCCCCCAAAATCTATTGCATTCTGATCGTATTGTTTTGATTGCCGACTTTGTGTAACGATGAGGACAAGGGAAGGGCAACCATTATTGTCGATGAGACACTGTGATGATGATGGATCCTGAAAATATTTTTTTTGGAAAGGAGCATATATTAATATCAGATGATACCTATTACACCCAGACTCTGCAACAACGCATTACCCTAGCGGCCACACAGATTCACACGGCCAAAAAAAAAGAACTACAAAAAATAAAAGTCCCGCTATAGTGACTCATTCATTGAAACAACAGTACTACCACCACCAAGACAGCACCAGAAGTACAGCTTCTCCAAAAACGACGCCTCCAAGAAGGAAATAGTGCACGAACACCGTCATCGCCTGATCAAGGATCTAGGTTTTCACCCTAAAGAAAGTCTGTGCTCTCAAAACAATACCTTCAACAAGGCCATTGCCAGGCACAACCAATTAAGGCCAGACCCTGGGTTTTCACCCTGAGAGGTAGGACAATGAACCTCTCCTGTGCAGTCGCCCCCACTTGCATGCGACTGCTCCAATTCACAAGTCACCTAGCCAATTCCTCATCACCACCCTGATGACCCACAAGTATAGGGGGTGTATCATAGTACTTTCGATAAATAGGAGTGTCGATCCCAACGAGGAGCAGAAGGTGTTGACTAGTGGTATGGAGCAGGAAATCTCTGTAAATACTTAGCAAACGGATTTTTAGGGGTTTTCTGATAAAGCAAAGAAATAAAGTGCAAGTAAATAAAACAACAAACAATTGCAACAAGTGGCCCAATCCTTTCTTAGCAAATGACAAGTCGGTGGAAATACTTATGAGGACCAAACGTTCTCGAGGACACATGGGAATAATGTCAACTGCTTTCGCTTCATATAGCTGAGTAGTCTTCTTTGGTTTTATAAGTGTTGTGTGGGTGAACCTGTGCTAACATACCGACCTTACTTAGACTAATACATACTTGTGATTAACCCCCCTGCAAGCATCCGCAACTACATGAAAGTAGTTAAGATATAAATCTAACCACAGCCTTAAACTCTGAGATCCTACACTCCCTTGTGCAAAGGTGTCCTAACGAGGGTTCAGGTTTCTGTAACTCCGGCAACCCCACAATTAGTAGACAAATACACAATGCATCTGTAACATCCCAACATTAGAGCTTAGAAATAAGCTGAACCCAGATGTGTGCATTGTATTCATGCATAGAAAATCCGAATAATTTTCGCGCTTTAAACAAAACTTGTCAAAGTGATTGGAAGTTCTCTCAACTTGATGGAATTGAATTAGATCATCAAGATGACTGCGATAAGATTCAATATGACCTTTCCTAAAACCTTATTTGGGTAAGCATGATTTGATCTAATGGTAGATCAAATATAATAAAATGTTACTCATAATGCATTGCTTAAATAATTAATATCTGATCCTTAAGGGATCCTAACATAATATTCAGCACAACAACTCATAAATGCCAAGTAAATATTACAACTTAAGTAATAAGAATGTGTCAACACCCAGATTTTTAATCCCAGATGCCTGTTATGCCATAAATCGCAATCCCAGGATTACCATTTTTGCGAGACATAACAGATTTGGATATCACAGTACATCATCCATTACAAACCATACATAAGGTCTTACAAAAATAAGGATATCATGATCCAGTTCTTAATACAATACAAGAAGCGGAATAACGTAATAGTAACAATAGCGTAGGTGAAGCTCCATCTTCAGGGTCACAGGCAATGCTGACGATGGGAGATGATCCTAGTTGTCGTAACCTTCCTGCGGTCCTTCATCCTGATACTCCTCTTCATAGTCTGGCCACGGGAATAGCCAGGGACAAAGCCATGAGTACTCTTTAAGTACTCGCAATCTAATACTAACAAGTTAAGGGGGGGGGGGTTGTAGTAGGATACTAAGCTCTAAGGTTATTTTGCAAAAATCCAGATTTACCCCTACTAAGTCCAGAAGCAAGAAATTTAGTTGAAAGTTCTATAACACCTAAGTGGGAACTTGAATTTTATACCACCACTCTGTTGTGGTCAAGTCAAAGTCACAAATCATTTCACAAGTCATTTTGAAAACATCTGACGAGGGAACAGTATGGCCACTCCAACTGTCCATAACCGTGGACGCAACTATTCGAATAGTTTGACACTCTACAGAGATTGTACACTTTCACCACAACATTCGATACATCCGTCAGGAATAATCCTGAATTCACCATACTTAGTATGCGGATAATCAATCCTAACCTTTCAATTACACGCCCTAGTATAGGCACCTCTCCTTTGAGTTTGGCCTCCCAACCATGACCAACTGTCATCTTGGGTACTGCACAGGTGGACAATCTTCACAAGGTAGCCTCAGCTCAAACCTTGGCCGCGAGGGAACCCATACTAAGGTATATAAATTTCCAGTCAAGCCCTACCCAAATTTAGGGTATTGTGGTTATACAATAAAATTGGAATGGTATCGCATCCAGACAACCATCAGTTTGAAAAAGAGCTAAGGCTCATGCCTCAACATTTTCATCATCAAAATCATATGGTGTTTGGAAACACATGTCCAAAGATTTCAGTAGAATGACTCATCATTCTAAGGTTTTCATAACCATTTTCACCAAGTATTCCCATCTAAATTTGATCAAGTTTTATACTTAGCACTAGCATCTACAAGTGGTGGTAAATACTAATGAGGGGTGATAAACAAGTGGGGATTTGCTAAGTTCAATCTCATGCCTTAGGATGACATCAAGATTATCTAACTTAGGCCAAATTTTATGCTCTTTCTGCTACCTTTAGTTATATTTCTAGAATCTACAAGTCACCATGTAAACTCTAAGATAAAGCTTTGATAAAGAAAATAAAGTATTAAGCTTGCAAGTAAAACTAGGATTGGGTTATCAAGTGGGTATGATAACATATGCTTAAGGCATATAGTTGGCATAGTAACAAGCAAGTATTAGCTTGCATAAATTGCAAGGGTTATCTTGCAGGGTTTCAAGTATTGGCTTGCATAAATATCAGTATAATCTTGCCTTGAGCAGAGTAGTGGTTGAAGTTCTCCTCGGCTTCTTCCTCGTAGTATCCTCCTTCCTCCTCGTATCCTTGGTCGGTACTAGCGTCTATAAATAAATACGAGGTACACAATCACCAAACAATACTTAACTATTTCCAATCATCACACAATGGTTCACACTAGATGATCTAGCATCATCACTAATATTACAAGATTAAGGCCCAGTTCTTTTGGCGGCTTCTTCGAGAAGCCGCCCTACCCCCACCTTCCTGGGGAAGCCGGTTCCAAAATTCTGTGAGGCTTCCAAGTTAGTTTAGCCTTAAATTTTTTGAACCGGCTTCCCCAGGAAGCTGGGGGTAGGGCGGCTTCTCGGAGAAGCCGCCAAAAGAACTGGGACTAAAGCACTTGCCTTATTTTTTTTACTTTTTAGAAAAGTAATTTCTACCCATTGAAAAACTACTTAAGATTTAATATTCTCCAACTCAAACATGGAATCATGTTGACACATGTCATCACCACATATTTCAGTACATGGGAATATGATTTAAAGTGGTGTCACAATTTAATAAGGTTTAACCTTTTTATTTTTATTAAATAAAGTGACTAGAAATGCCTATGTAGCATTCTTTTATTACTTGAACTTTATTTCTGCAAGTAAACCCATATGTTTTTATATATTCTGAAAGGTATGATCAAATGTGATTTTTGAGAGTTGGAATCAACTCAAAAGCTCTTATGGTTGAATTTTGAAAAATGTTTGAATGCAGAAAATCTTCTGCCTTTTTATTTTACCATGGTTGATCTATAAATCCAAATGATTTGAATCCAACGGGCTTGGATTAAGCATTTTAGTACATTTGTGACAAAATTGGTTTCATGCATTTTTGTTCAGTGAATCGAGCTAGGTTGATTTTTGAATCTAGGTACAAAACTATGTTTGAAATTAAATGAATAATCTTAATTTGAATTGTTGGGTCGCGCAGGATGTTTTACTGGGCCGGCCCACTACACACAGCGCGTACGCGGGAAGGTTAAGTGACTGTCCCCATGCGTCAGTGAGACGGGGAGGGGCGAAGCGGTACGGGGCAGTGTAAACCGCACGATCTAACTATAATCGAACGGCGACGGTTCATCGTCCACGTCAGGCAGCGCCGGAGAGACAGAACCCTAACGCGACAGGTGGGGGTTGTGGGAGACTCACTGGGGCTTAGGCGAGGGTTGGCGATGGGGGCGAATGACGAAGTCGACGATGGTGGTTCTCCTGGTACCGGCAGCTCCTCCTGGGGCGGCTCCAATCGATGGCTCCCTTCTTCTCCAGCAGCGGCGGGCTCCAGCCAAATTCCGGCGATGTGCTGATTGTCTTGCCCCGGGAGTGAGGTGGGGTGATTCTGGGCAAGAGGGGAGTGAACTGGTGTGGCGAAAACGAGCGGTGGAGGCCTCTATTTATAGTGGCAGAAGGGTACCGACAGGCACGGGCTGAGCTCGTCGTGGTCGACGGCACATGCAGCTACTGGCATGGGCGACAGTAGGGGGCGGTGTTGTGCTCCCTGGCGAAGCTCAACGGCGTGATCTTGCGGCGTGGGGCGGTGCTGATCGGTCGGAATATCACGGTGCTCTGAGCTGGTCTGACGGCAGTTTTAATGTCGCACAGCGCGCGTGGCCTGCGCGGCGGCGAACGGGCATGTCTGGCGGGATGATGGGGTGCTGGTGATCATCCCTGCAAGCGGTGAGGGCGGCACGTGGTCTGTGGGTGCTGGTCGAGCATGGCGCACTGGCGCGCTCTCGGCTCGCGTGCAGAGAGGTTTGGCATGGGCGTGTCATGTGGTCCAGGGGCTGGCATTGCTCGGGGCTGGGACAATGGGTGGCGGTGGACGGTGGGGTGCTTGCTAGACATGCTGGCTAGGCTTAGTGTTTCTCGTAGCTTGCTGTCGACCATGGGGTGGCAATGGTGCTCTCGGCATGCTTGACATTAATGGCTAGGATTGCTCACAGTGGTGCTAAAGATTGTTAAAGAGGCTAGATGATCAACTAAGGGCTAGTTGCAACCAGAGAGGGGACAAGTTAGGCCAATTTTACTGCTGCAAATAGAGTTAGATGTTTGTTTGATTTGAATCTGCAAGGTGTTTGATGAAATGGCCGCAAGAAGTTTAAATTTGAATTGTGGATTCAAACTTTATGGGTTTGCTAGGCACATGCTAGGGAGTATCTGGTTGGTTGGATTAGTCAAGGGGCATTGGTTTGGTTGGGTTTTGAAAATGGATGATCTTCACATATGAATAACATTCAATTTTGAATTGTGATTTGAACGGGGTTGCCAAATGTTTCTGCAAGTTTGAAAGGTGGGCCTTGATTCACTTTTACTAGTTCTATCAAGGGGTGAAAAGAATTCGGAAAGTTTCTGTTTGAAATCTTGGACTAGAAGCACTCAAAGTGACCCAGTGAGCAAGATTGGTAAAAATGACCATTTGCTTTATTTGCTTTGTTTTTGATTTTCTTTTGATTTGTTTCTGCATGGAAATGTTTTATATGATGTTATTTTCATCTTTAAACCATTTCTTTCTATTTAGGTTAATCACACAAGTTCGTTCATGCATTTATCAAATTATCTCATTCACACATGCATTCATATGATTTTAAATTACTCAAAGTTTTTGTTAACCCTAATTTTAGTGATTAGAGTTTTGATGATCCTTGGGTTATATTTTTGGGATGTTACAGAATGTAATGACTAATTCTGACCTATCTTGTTCTTATCTATTCTTACTATGAATATCATGGTAATACCTAACCTTAACTCTTTAGTAAGTTTGAGTAGGAAAGAAACCAATTCAAGATCATTCACCATATATCTTTCTTTCCGTATCAATCCTTATCATCTCTATGGATCTATATTCCAATATATGTTGTTCATCAATGTTGAGAAATCAACTATTGATTCACCAATTCTCAATCTATCAACTCTTGACCATATCATAGCATACATTTAAGTGCCTATAAAGAAACAACTAAGAAGAGGTGATTAGTAATGCTAGTTTTAGATATCATCTATAGGATGGGAGGGATTGAAGAGGAATAAAATCAATATGATAATTGATGGAGTTAAACTTACTCCTGAAATAATAGAAGAGTATCTGAGGTACAGATTATGAGGATGAATCTTGAAGATAGTTACCAGTAGTAATTCTATTGGATCAATTGGGCACAGTCCATGAATAATAGCCTTACTCCAATTAGAGATACTGAGAAGATAATTTCAATACAATTGTAAGGTTGTATTGATGAAGCCTTGATGAGCCAATTGGAAACTTAAGCTATAAATGATTAAAGGATTATAGTGACCATGCCTTGCTCACCCGAAATTGTCTACTTATATCTAGTATAAGTGACATTGGTGGGTAGAAATAATTGAAACCCTAGTATAGATAAGTTATACTAGAGTAGTTATTGCAAGTCACATTAATATAATGTGAGGTTGGAGTATGAGTTATTAGAGTAAAGTAAATGTAAGACAGTATGATTTAATTAAAGCTAGTATAGCATGGAATTATTGAAATAGTGTTATTTTCATCTTAAAGGATAGTAAGCTTTAGAGAAAGGTAGTTTGATGTATACATCTATTTAAATAATCTTAGTGATGGATGAGTATGGAAGAATGGGAATGGAGTGAGAAATAGCTACTTGTTGGGTTGAAGGTTATCAGCAGAAGAGTAGTTGTTATAACCAAGTCTGGATAGGTGAAGATCATGAAATGCTTTAGTGTCAAACTCATTGAGTTCATCCATGAGTTTAGAAGAATAATAGGAGAATAAGAATATTTTTGTGAAGTAAATCTCATCATGTTAACACATGATGTTAGATATGAAGAAGTAATATATCTAAGAAAGGAATTCCTTAATTAGAAGTCCAGGATTGTGAATTATGGAAGATAAAAATTCTTGGTAAACATTAAACCCTAAATCTATGATCAAGCTTAATATCCATCTCATCTACTAGATATAGCATATTATTTCTCCTCTGGCAATTCCAATTGATATGATACTTCTCCTCGACGATTCAGAATCTTGAAGGGTCTGATATATCTGGGGGCTAACTTTCCTTTGAGCTGGAAACGTTGCATTCCTTTCAAAGGCGACACTTTAAGATACATGAAATCGCCGATATTGAAAGCGAGGTATCGACGTCTCTTGTCGGCGTAACTCTTCTGTCTTGACTAGGCGGTCTTGAGGTGCTCATGAATCTTGTGGACTTTCTCTTCTGCTTCTTGTAGGATGTCAGGTCCGAAAATCTTACTCTCTCCTACTTCCGACCAATTCAAGGGGGTGCGGCACTTCGTTCCATACATAAACTCAAATGGGGCCATTTGCAGACTAGCTTGATAACCGTTATTGTAAGAAAATTCCGCGAAAGGCAGACAGTCTTCCCATTTAGATCCATACTCTAGCACACATGCTCTCAACATATCTTCGAGTATTTGATTTACTCGTTCCGTTTGTCCATCGGTCTGAGGGTGATAAGATGTGCTGAAATCTAGTCGAGTTCCTAAAACTTCTTGGACTTTCTTCCACAATCTCAAGGTAAACTGAGTTCCTCGATCTGATACGATGTTCTTGGGGACTCCGTGCAAACTGACGATTCTAGCAATGTATAACTCCGCTAGCTTCGAACTCTGGTATGTGGTCTTGACGAGTAAGAAATGGGCAACTTTGGAAAATCGGTCCACTATGACCTAGATAGAGTCATTTACGCTACTAGAAGTAGGAAATCCGGTGATAGAGTCCATTCCAACTGAATCCCATTTCCATTCTGGAATCTATAGAGGTTGCAATAGTCCAGCGGATCTTTGATGTCCCGCCTTGACTCTCTGACATATATCACACTTGGCGATATAGCTTCCAATTTCTCTCTTCATCTTATGCCACCAAAATTGTTCCTTCAAATCCTGGTACATCTTTGTTCCTCCGGGGTGGATAGAATAAAGAGTATCATGGGGATCTTTCAAAATCACTTCTTTCAATTCCTAATATGCTGGTACACAAAGGCGTCCTTTGTACCACAAAACTCCTTCTTCATCTTTCGTGAATCCGAGTACTTTGCCTATACCGATACGACGCTTGATTCCGTCGATACTAGCATTTCCTTTCTGCACCTCTTTGATCTGGATGATCAAAGTGGGTTGAAGTTCTATGCTAGCCAGAAATCCTTCACTCACTAATTCCATTCGGAAATCTTCCATCTCTTTGTGAAAACTTGGTTGCTCCTTCAAAATCATGGAGTTCAAGCGGCACAGCAATCTGCTAAGGGCATCTGCTACCACATTGTCTTTACCGGGGTGATAGTGAATGTCCAGATCATAATCCTTGATTAGCTCAATCCATCTTATCTGCCTCATATTCAACTTCTTCTGAGTGAATATATACTTCAAGCTCTTGTGATCCAAATAAATCTCACAACAGTTTCCCATTAGGTAATGCCTCCATGTCTTCAGGGCTAGAACTACGGCTGTGAGTTTGAGGTCATGGGTTGGGTAGTTCTGTTCATGCTGCTTCAGTTGTCGGGATAGATAAGACATAACTTTGCCTTCTTGCATTAGCACACATCCGATGCCGATCTTGGATGCGTCACAATACACATCAAAGGGCTTCGTGATATCTGACATGATCAAGATGGGGGCTGAGATCAATCTCCTCTTGAGTTCTTGAAAACTCGCTTCACATTTGTCTGTCCATTCAAACTTCTTGTCCTTCTTCAGCAATTGGGTCATGGGTCTAGCGATACTCGAGAATCCTTCAACGAACTTGCGGTAGTATCCCGCTAATTTGAGAAATGCATGAACTTGGGTTTGAGTGGTTGGGGCTTGCCAATCTTCGACATCTTTCACCTTCGTAGGGTCAACGACAATTCCTCCGACTGATACGATATGTCCAAGGAAACCTACTTGCTGTAACCAGAATTCACATTTGCTAAACTTGGCATACAAATGATGCTCTCTAAAGGTTCTAAGAATGGTCCTTAGGTGTAGCTCATGTTCTTCTTCTGATTTGGAATAAATCAGAATGTCATCGATGAAAACAACGACAAACTTATCCAGGAAGTCCATAAAAATCTTATTCATGAGATTCATGAAATAAGCGGGGGCATTGGTTAATCCAAAAGACATGACAGTATACTCGTATAATCCATATCTAGTGGTAAAGGTAGTCTTTGGAATATCCTCTGCGCGAATCTTGAGTTGATGATAGCCAGTTCTAAGATCAATCTTAGAAAACACTTTCGCACCAGTCAACTGGTCAAACAAATCTTTGATCTTCGGCAACGAGTACTTTTTTTTGATAGTGACATCATTCAACTTCCGATAATCCATACATAGACGGTTACCTCCATCTTTCTTGTCCACGAAAAAAACAGGTGATCTCCATGGTGACGCACTTGGTTGAATCAATCCAATTTCCAGCATGGCACCCAATTGCTTCTTCAGTTCTGCTAGTTCAGACGGGTTCATACTATATGGTCTATGGGATATGGGTCCGGTTCCAGGGATTAGTTCAATGATAAACTCGATATCCCGATCTGGGGGCATACCGGGCAAAACATCTGGAAATACGTCGGGGTATTCACAGACTATCCGGACTTGGTCAATGGTAGGTTGGGCTATACTCTTGTTGCACTTGAATTGACGAGGTAAGGTTTCATATACATGCTCGACTGATATTCCGGCTGTACTGGTCATGGTTATGGCTTTCTTGGCACAGTCAATTATTCCTTTGTGTTTGGACATCCAATCCATTTCTAGTACTACTTCCAAATCTTTAGTTCCGAGTACTATTAGATTAGCATAAAAATCTATGCCATGGATTCGGAAAGGGACGACTTTGCAAATTTGTCTAGCTTTGGTGGTTGAACCGGGGATTTGAACAATCATAACATGCTTCAATTTGGTTGGTTGAATCTTACTAGTGCATGCAAATTCTTCACTATCTCCAGAATCAAACAACACTCTTGCAAGTACTGAGTTAATGAAAAACATACCCAGCACGACGTCTGGCGCTTCCTGGGCTTCTTCAGCATGCATGAGAAAACGACGGCCGTTACGGTTGAGCGAATTCCCTGGGGCAAACCTTCTTCTGGGTTGAACACGACGATGTTGCTGAGCTAGGGCATTTGCATTGGGGGCTGCGGCATTCTTCTTGGGGCACTCATTGGAGTAGTGACCCTTGGTTCCACATTCATAACAAGTCACTTGCGACTTGTCCTTTGCTGCAACAGGCAAAACATTGCTTCCGGTCCTTGGGGCAGTGTTGGTGTTGGTGGCGGCATTGTTGTTGAACTTGGGTGGTGCACGATTGAAATTGCTAGAGTTGCCGGGGTTGTTGTGGTTTCCTCCGGGCCTTGGGTTTCCACGGTTGGGATATGTCGGACGGTTTATCGGGGGTCTGTTGGTTCTCGGGGCAAATCCTAGAGATGGGTTGGGGCGATACTTTGGTGTCTGGTGGGTTCCTGGTTGATGCATCATGCGGCGTTTGCGGTTCTCATTGGATTGGTTGATCTTTCCTTCCATCTGAATGGCAGAGTCGACTAGGGCTTCAATATCAGCAAAGGGGATATTGACCAACACCGTCTTCATCTCATCGTGTAGACCGTTCAAGAATCTCTCTTTCTTCTTGGCTTCAGTGTCGATCTCATCCGGTGCATACCTAGATAATGACAAGAATTTGTCACGGTATTCCACTACGGTTATCCTTCCTTGATTCAGTTCTCTGAATTCATCCCTCATCCTCTTGATTAAACCCGATGCACATGGGTTCTGCTGAACTTGACCTTGAATTCCTCCCAAGTCATCATCTGACCTCCGATCATTGCACGAACGCTGTTCCACCATGCTCTTGCATCTCCGGCCAGATAGTGGGTGGCGAACAGAACTTTCTCGTTAGCTTCCACTCCTGCGACTTCCAGATTGTTCTCCATGGTTTGCAGCCAATCATCTGCATCTAGGGGTTCTTCTGACTTAGTGAAAATAGGTGGGTTGGTGTTCTGGAAATTCTTGAGCTTAGATCCATGGTTGTCCTGATTTCCATGACCTTGGTTGTTGTTGGCCATCTGAGCTATCTGTTGAAGGGTGTCTAGTTTGGCTTGACATTCGACTCTTTTGCGCGGTCTGAAACCATCATTTGCAAGAGTTGCAATATCGGGTCCGGGGCTGAACCGCTTCCTCCACGAGGCATCTGAAGATTGAGATAGATCATGAGAAAAGAGGGAAATTTCTAAGGTTCAGGGGTTGTTGAAAAGTTTTTAAAGTTGTTAAAGTGTGACTCAGATTTTGCTAGGAACTTGCTTTTCATTCATTCATATCACACAATACAACACCCACCACAACAAAGAAAAATAGATGGTTTTAAGAACCATTCTGTGAAGCTGCAATACAGTGGAACCGACTACAATTCATTAACGCTAGTGCTCAAGTGCTACTACTCCTCGGAGTCAGTGTAATCATCATCCTCATCATCATCATCGTCATCGATGAAGGCGAAATCATCCTCATCGGTGAAGAAGTCCATGGCCTGATCCTCCATAAAGTCATCATCATCGCTGAGATAAGAGTAGGGGTCTCCACGAAGGTCTTCTCCGACATTCTCCCTTTCCTCCAACTGCATGTCTCTCTCGTGGATGGTCTCCTCCAAATCCGTGATCCGGTGGCGAAGACGGGCATGATGCGCTCCTTATTGTCAAACCGACGGCAACGATACTTGCGATCCTTCACTAGCATGGCGAGGGTCTGATCCTTCTTCTTGGCGATGGCGTACTGGTGGTTGGCGTAGGCACGGGCATTGTCCAACTCCTTCTGACGGTCGTACATCATGAAGCTGAGGTGGTCCAACTGACTCTTCAGCTCAGGATGATATGGGGCCTCCAGTGGCTGTCCCAGAACATCACGCCTTGGGTAGAACTCAAAGCGGGTACCCTTGATCTGATTGATACTCTGCCCACACAGACGGGCAAGGGCTTCCTGCATTGCCCTGGCCAGTCCATTGAGCCAGTTGTTCTCTCTTAAGGTGAACTGAATTCCCTCTACAGTGGGAGGTTCAATCTTTCCTCGGAGACTTGCAACAACTAGCCACTACAGGTCTTCTCCTTCCTGATCATTGAGCTTAGCTCCGAAGAACTCGGGGTGCAGACGCTCCAGAAGTTCCGAAAGCTGGTCCAAGTCACACTCAAAGATGAGGTCTCCTCCATTCCCCAACTGATAAAACTTGCTGTACTTCACGTCCATCTATAAGAATATAGGATGAGTAAGTTAGTAGAGTGATCAAGTGTGTTAAATTTTAGGTACTTTACAAGAATTTTTGAGGAACATGAATTTTCATGAAAGAATCCAAGTGATAAGAATGAGAATAAGTTTTTGTAAATACTCACTTCCTTTGGTTTTGAAACTAAGTTTTTGATTCAAACGTCCATTCTAACTAGGGTCTCCTATGGTTAGGATGGCTCTGATACCAACTTGTCAACACCCGGATTTTTAATCCCAGATGCCTGTTATGGCATACATCGCAATCCCAGGATTACCATTTTTGCGAGACATAACAAATTTGGATATCACAGTACATCATCCATTAGAAACCATACATAAGGTCTTACAAAAATAAGGATCTCATGATCCAGTTCTTAATACAATACAAGCAGCGGAATAACGTAATAGTAACGATAGCGTAGGCGAAGCTCCATCTTCAGGGTCACAGGCAATGCTAACGATGGGAGATGATCCTAGTTGTTGTAACCTTCCTGCGGTCCGTCATCCTGATACTCCTCTTCATAGTCTGGCCACGGGAATAGCCAGGGACAAAGCCATGAGTACTCTTTAAGTACTCGCAAACTTGTACTAACAAGTTAAGGGGAATTTTTGTAGTAGGATACTAAGCTCTAAAGTTGTTTTGCAAAAAGCCAGATTTACCTCTACTAAGTTCAGAAGCAAGAAATTTAGTTGAAAGTTTTATAACACCTAAGTGGGAACTTGAATTTCATATCACCACTCTGTTGTGGTCAAGTCAAAGTCACAAATCATTTCACAAGTCATTTCGAAAACATCTGACGGGGACAGTATGGCCACTCCAACTGTCCATAACCGCGGACGCGGCTATTCGAATAGTTTGACACTCTGCAGAGATTGTACACTTTCACCACAACATTCGATACATCCGTCAGGAACAATCCTGAATTCACCATACTCAGTATGCGGATAATCAATCCTAACCTTTCAATTACACGCCCTAGTATAGGCACCTCTCCTCTGAGTTTGGCCTCCCAACCTTGACCAACTATCATCTTGGGTACTGCACAGGTGGACAATCTTCACAAGGTAGCCTCAGCTCAGACCTTGGCCGCGAGGGAACTACTAAGGTATATAAATTTCCAGTCAAGCCCTACCCAAATTTCGGGTATTGTGGTTATACAATAAAATTGGAATGGTATCGCATCCAGACAACCATCAGTTTGAAAAAGAGCTAAGGCTCATGCCTCAACATTTTCATCATAAAAATCATATGGTGTTTGGAAACACATGTCCAAAGATTTCAGTAGAATGACTCATGATTCTAAGATTTTCATAACCATTTTCACCAAGTATTCCCATCTAAAGTTGATCAAGTTTTATACTTAGCACTAGCATCTACAAGTGGTGGTAAACACTAATGAGGGGTGATAAACAAGTGGGGATTTGCTAAGTTCAATCTCATGCCTTAGGATGACATCAAGATTATCTAACTTAGGCCAAATTTTATGCTCTTTATGCTACCTTTAGTTATCTTTCTAGAATCTACAAGTCGCCATGTAAACTCTAAGAACAAGATTTGATAAATAAAATAAGGTACTTAAGCTTGCAAGTAAAACTAGGATTGGGTTCTCAAGTGGGTGTAATCACATATGCTTAAGGCATATAGTTGACATAGTAACAAGCAAGTATTTGCTTGTATAAGTTGCAAGGGTTATCTTGCTAAGTTTCAAGTATTGGCTTGCATAGATATCAGTATAAGATTGCTAAGTTAATAGCTTGCCTTAAGTAGAGCAGTGGTTGAAGTTCTCCTCGGCTTCTTCCTCGTAGTATCCTCCTTCCTCCTCGTATCCTTGGTCGGTACTAGCGTCTATGAATAAATACGAGGTACACACTCACCAAACAATACTTAACTATTTTTGATCATCACACAAAAAGTCACACTGGATGATCTAGCATCATCACTATTATCACAAGGATTAAAGCTCTTGTCTTATTTATTTTATTTGAGAAAAGTAATTTCTAATCATTGAAAAACTACTTAATATTTAATATTCTCCAACTCAAACATGGGATCATGTTGACACATGTCATCACCACATATTTTAGTACATGGGAATGTGATTTAAAGTGGTGTCACAATTTAATAAGGTTTAACCTTTTTATTTTAATTAAATAAAGTGACTAGAAATGCCTATGTGGCATTCTTTTATTACTTGAACATTATTTCTGCAAGTAAACCCATATGTTTTTATATATTCTGAAAGGTATGATAAAATGTGATTTCTGAGAGTTGGAATAAACTCAAAAGCTCTTATAGTTGAATTTTGAAAAATGTTTGAATGCAGAAAAGCTTCTGCCGTGTTATTTTTACCATGGTTGATCTATAACTCCAAATGATTTGAATCCAATGGGCTTGGATTAAGCATTTCAGTACGTTTCTAAAAAAATTGGTTTCATGCATTTTGGTTTAGTGAATTGAGATGGGTTGATTTTTGAATCTAGGTACAAAACTATGTTTGAAATTAAATGAATAAAGCTTAATTTGAATTGTTGGGTCGCGCGGGATGTTTTACTGGGCCGGCCCACTACACACAGCGCGTACGCGGGCTGTTTAGGTGGCTGTCTCCACACGTCAGTGAGACAGGGAGGGGCGAAGCGGTACGGGGCAACGTGAACCGTGGGATCTGGTTCTAATCGAACAACTATGGTTCATCGTCCACGTCGGGAAGCGCCAGCAAGACAGAACCCTAACGTGGCAGTTGTGGGTCGTGGGAGGCTCACCGGGGCTCAGGCGAGGGTCGGCGACGGGGGCGAACGACGAAGTCGACGACGGCGGTTCTCCTGGTACCGACAGCTTCTCCTGGGGTGGCTCCAATCGACGGCGCCCTTCTTCTCCAGCAGCGGCGGGTTCCGGCCAAATTCCAGCGATGCGCTGCTCGCCTTGCTCTGGGAGTGAGGTGGGGTGGTTCTTAGTGAGAGGGGAGTGAACTAGTGTGGCGAATTCGTGATGGGGAGGGCTCCTTTTTATAGTGGCGGAAGGGGACCGACGGGCGCGGGCTGAGCTCGTCGTGGTCGACGGCACAGAGGGCTACTGGCATGGGCGATGGTAGGGGGCGGTGCTATGCTCCCTGGCGAAGGTCAACGACGCGATGGCGAGGCGTGGGGCGGTGCTGATCGGTCGGAACACGCTGATGCTCTGGGCGGGTCCGATGGAGGTTTTAATGTCGCACAGCGTGCGTGGTCCGTGCGGCGGCGAACGGGCATATCTGGCGGGGTGCTGGGGTGCTGGTGATCATCCCTGCAAGCGGCAAGGGTGGCGCGCAGTCTGTGGGTGCTGGTCGAGCGTGGCGCACTGGCGCGCTCTGGGCATGGTCGAAGAGGAGTTTGGCATGGGCGTGTCGTGTGGTCTAGGGGTTGGCATTGCTCGGGGCTGGGACAGTGGGTGGCGGTGGATGGTGCTGCATGTCCCAGACAAGGTTGGCAAGGCTAGTGCGGCCTCTAGCTCGCTGGCGACATTGGGGTGGCAATGGTGCTCTCGGCATGTTTGACATTAATGGCTAGGCTTGCTCACAGTGGTGCTAAAGCTAGTTAGATTACTTTGATCATCTACTGAGAGTGTGGAGTGAGCTATATAGGGAACAAGTTAGGCCAATTTTACTACACACTATAGTGTTTTATGTTTGTTTGATTTGTATCTACAAGGTTTTTGATGAAATGGCCGCAAGAACTTTGAATATGAATTTTGGATTCAAACTTGGTGGGTTTGCTAGGCACATGCTAGGGAGTGTATGGTTAGTTGGATTAGTCAAGGGGCACTGGTTTGGTTGGGTTTTGAAAATGGGTGATCTTCACATATGATAAAGATTCAATTTTGAATTGTGCTTTGAATGAGGTTGTCAAATGTTTCTGCAAGTTTGAAAGGTGGGCTTTGATTTACTTTTACTTGTTCTAGCAAGGGGTGAAAAGAGTTGGAAAAGTTTCTGTTTGAGATCTTGAACTAGAAACACTCAGAGTGAGCAAGATTGGCAAAAATGACCATTTGCTTTATTTTGTTTGTTTTTTATTTTCCTTTGTTTTGTTTCTGCATGGAAATGTTTTATATGATGTTATTTTCATCTTTAAACCATTTATTGCTATTTAGGTTAATCACACAAGTTCATTCATGCATTTATCAAATCACCTCATTCACACATGCATTCATATGATTTTAAATTAATCAAAGTTTTTTGTTAACCCTAATTTTAGTGATTAGAGTTTGATGATCCTTGTGTTATATTTTTGGGATGTTAAAAACCTTCCCCCTTAAACAAAATCTCGTCCCGAGATTTGAAAAAGGAAGAAAAAAGATTACCTAGGATTTAAAGAGATCGGGAAACTCCATCCTGATGTGATCTTCGTGCTCCCAGGTAGCTTCTTCTTCAGTGTGGTTGCTCCACTGAATCTTGAGAAACTTGATGCTTCGGGTTTTGGTGGTCCTGAAAGCTTCTTCCAAAATACGGATGTGTACTTCGGGATAGGTCAGGTCATCGTTGATCTCTATGGTCTGGTGATCAATGTTCTTGAAAACTTCGGTCTTCTCCGGAACTTCAAGGCATTTTCGAAGTAACGATATATGGAACACATTGTGCACTGCGGACATTTCCTCTAGAAGTTCCAATTGATATGATACTTCTCCTCGACGATTCAGAATCTTGAAGGGTCCAATATATCTGGGGGCTAACTTTCCTTTCAGCTGGAAACGCTGCATTCCCTTCAACGGCGACACTTTAAGGTACACAAAATCTCCAATATTAAAAGTGAGGTCTCGACGTCTCTTGTCGGCATAACTCTTCTGTCTTGACTGGGCGGTCTTGAGGTGCTCACGAATCTTGTGAACTTTCTCTTCTGCTTCTCGTAGGATGTCGGGTCCGAAAATCTGACTCTCTCCTACTTCCGACCAATTCAAAGGGGTGCGACACTTCCTTCCATACATAAACTCAAATGGGGCCATTTGCAGACTAGCTTGATAACTGTTATTGTAAGAAAATTCTGCGAAAGGCAGACAGTCTTCCCATTTAGATCCATACTCTAGCACACATGCTCTCAACATATCTTCGAGTATTTGATTTACTCGTTCCGTTTGTCCATCGGTCTGAGGGTGATAAGCTGTGCTGAAATCTAGTCGGGTTCCTAAACCTTCTTGGACTTTCTTCTAGAATCTCGAGGTAAACTGATTTCCTCGATCCGATACAATGTTCTTGGGGACTCTGTGCAAACTGACGACTCTAGCGATGTATAATGCCGCTAGCTTCGAACTCTGGTATGTGGTCTTGACGGGTAAGAAATGGGCGACTTTGGACAATCGGTCCACTATGACCCAGATAGAGTCATTTCCCATACTAGAAGTAGGCAATCCGGTGATAAAGTCCATTCCAACAGAATCCCATTTCCATTCCGAAATCTGTAGGGGTTGCAACAGTCCACTAGGTCTTTGATGTCCTTCCTTGACTCTCTGACATATATCACACTTGGCGATATAGCTTCCGATTTCTCTCTTCATCTTATGCTACCAAAATTGTTCCTTCAAATCCTGATACATCTTTGTCCTTCCGGGGTGGATAGAATAAAGAGTATCATGGGCCTCTTTCAAAATCACTTCTTTCAATTCCGAATCTGCTGGCACACAAAGGCGTCCTTTGTACCACAGAACTCCTTCTTCATCTTCCGTGAATCCGGGTACTTTTCCTATACCGATACGACGCTTGATTCTGTCGATACTAGCATTTCCTTTCTGGGCCTCTTTGATCTGACTGATCAAAGTGGGTTGGAGTTCTATGCTAGCAAAAAATCCTTCACTTACCAATTCCATTCGGAAACCTTCCATCTCTTTGTGCAAACTTGGTTGCTCCTTCAAAATCATGGAGTTCAAGCGGCGGGGCAATATGCTTAGGGCATCTGCTACCACATTGGCTTTGCCGGGGTGATACTGAATGTTCATATCATAGTCCTTGATTAGCTCAATCCATCTTCTTTGCCTCATATTCAGCTCCTTCTGAGTGAATATATACTTCAGGCTCTTGTGATCCAAATAAATCTCACAACGGTTTCCCATGTGTTAGGGGGATGACCCCGGATAGGGTCAAGATAGGGGAAAGAAGAAATGAATCTCCCTTACCTTAAGCCGATTTACTAACTATGTCGGCCGAATCAAGCAAGATTCGGCCGAGATAAGTTGAGCCTGGGAAAATATAAAATGAGTAACGCCTTACTCAGCCGACGTATGAGCTATGTCGGCCGAATAAGGCTGGTCGACTTATATGCAGGTGAACGCCGAGACGAGTTATGCGAGATGAGGCCGAGTAACGTGAGACTTGCAGGATAAGGAGGAGCCTATAGTCAAACCCTAGTTGCTGGCTAGGAGGAATCTAGACAGAGCCAAGCGCTAAGGACAAAGAGCAGAGTTGCAGAGGGGCAGACAAGCGTCATGGAGGTGACAGTGAGGAAGCCCGAGGCGCACATGTGAGGTCCTCTGGAACATTGCCACCGATAGAAGGCGGACATGGAAAGGGTTCCACCGAGTTACCACTTTGGGATAAGCATATTCCAAGAATATGCTTGCCATGTCAGCCCTAGAAGCAGTCGAGGAACCCCTTTATAAGGAGGGGAACGGGCTCCAGAGAGGGGGATCGATTCATTCCAGGCCGAAGGGCGCGCGTTGTAGTTCTCTTCTTCCCTTTGATACAGCTCGAGGAGCATTTGTAGTCTTTGAGAGGAGGAATAAAGATCTACTTGCTAGTCATTTGAGTGTAGAAACCACTACATCTTCCCTCCCCGGATCCCTCTAGCATCCATTGGCCCCATACTTTAGCCTACCCATGGCATCTGCCGTGCCACCACCACCACAGTTGGCGCCCACCATGGGGCCAGCAGCGGTGCTAGCTGGAGTCAAGATCCGGACGGGAAACTTCATCCACATCGGCGAGCGGGTTGTTTCTGGCTTAGTCCATAGATTTGATATCTGGGACTATGTCAGTGATAACGCTGGCAGCTTTAGGAGGAAAGCACCCCCGCGCAACGGCGTCTTCATCAACCTGGGCGCTCACAAGGTCTACGTCAGCGTCGACACTTCCTGCGTCTACCCGCGTCGAGTCATCGAGGAGGGAGAACCTCCCCTCTGTGTTGCTAGCGGTCCGCACGGAGTATGCCTTGCAGGCAGGTGATGATGACGGCCCTGGCACCAGCAGCAGGAGCAGGCGCTGGACCAAGCAAGGACCCGACGACAGGAGGACAGGTAGTCACGAAGCAGGCAGCTCCAAAACCCACCGAGGTAGATCCACCAGCAACTAGGGCGACCGAGGCGCAAGATGTGACTCCAAAGGCGGCAAGGGTAAGATGGCCACCTCTAGAGAGACCAGAGAATATCCTTCAGGCAACTATAGATAACCTAACTACGCCTGTAGCACCGATACTTGACCCGGAAAACGCACATGCGGAGTTAGAAGAAACTAGACAGAAAGTGCTAGTAGAGGCAAAAAAGGTGGTGGCTTTGCAGGAATCCTTAAACAGGACCCTGCGAGAGTACTCTAGGGCAAACAAACTAGATGTGGCCTCTGACCGAGTAGATGAGTTGAGATTAAGAGGAAAGAACCTCATGAATGATATCAAAAAAGAGCACGAGGCTCGCCTAGATGATTCAGTCGATCCAGGCTTGCTGAGGTATAGTACCCTGGCAAAGAACCTCAGGGCGGTGAATGCCGCAGCCCTGGAGTTGGAAGGGTTAAGTGGAGAAGACCGGCAAAAACAACAAGAAAGAGTAAATGAGATGGTATGCATTGCGATCTAGCAGAATGAGGAAATTCTTAGGGCTGACCCGGCGAAGCCAGGAGCTTCTCGCATGGTTCATTCGGCAGGAGTTGCCCCCGCACTATCTACGGCAGCAGCGTCCTCACCCAGAAAAAATGCGCGAAAAGACAGAGCAGTGACCTCTGGAAAAAGAAATAAGCAGATTGTCCCGTATGACCCGGCAGTGGCCGGGAAGGTCAATGAGAATAGAGGCAATATGAGCCGAGGTAACAGCAGTGACAAAAACCCCGGCCGAGAAAACAGAGAGCACGAAAACCCTAAAAGGGGAAACCATGAGAATAACAACCCGGCGGAAGGAAGGAGGTACCCCCCGCAGGAACCCCAGCTGAGGTATGAGCCTCAGATAGAGCGAGAAGCGAGACCAGCTCCGCAAAATCAGGCGAATGATAGATACAATGATGGTTACTCAGACATGGATTATGCAGAGCAGGGTGGACCAAATCACTATGGAGTACAAGAGAGAGTTATCTACAGAAACTTGCCGTCGACTGACGCAATATTGAAACTGGACAGATTGTATCGGTCCGAGCTATTGGAAGAACAAGGTCCACCTGGTCCGGCATGCTTTGGACCTCGGATCATGGGCGAACCACCCGTGCCGAACTTCTAGTTGGCAAGGGGCACGAAAACGTACAATCGAAGTACGAAGCCACAAGATTGGTTAATTGACTATGCCACGGCAGTGAAAATAGCTGGCGGAAATTTACGATGGGCGGTAAGATACGTCCCACATATGCTGGAAGGACCAACCAAAGTATGGCTGAACAATTTACCAACAGGAAGTATCAACTGTTGGTTGGATTTTTAAGAAATGTTTGTCAGTAATTTCACCAGCACTTATAAGAGGCCAAACAAGCCACAACAGCTCGCAATGTGCAAGCAGAAGCATAATGAAACAGATCGAGAATTCTTGACTTGGTGGTGCAACCTCAGAAACTCATGCGAAGGGGTCATAGAATCTCAAGCGATAGCCTGGTTTGCTCAGGGCTGCAGATATGCAAGCGTGTTATGGCAGAGGTTACAGATAGATATGGCAACCACATTCGTGGAAACTATCAAGATAACAGATTCGTACGCCTTAGGGGATTCGACTCAACCAGAGTTAATGTCGGCAGAACATCGGGAGCAGCAGGATCATTATGCTAGAGATGGAGCCGGATCATCACGGTGCAACGAATACCGAGGCAGAAGAAGGGACGAGAGGCCGGATTACAGATATTCTTCCAGTCAGGTGGCGGCAGTTGTGCAGGATCAGCCGAGTCATGGGAACAATCAGCGACAGAAGAATGGTCCTCAGCAGTGGACACCAAGGAATGAAGGGAAGAGGAAGTGGACGCCAGAACAAAAGAAGCAATGGCAGGAAAGGCCAAAATACACATTTGAGTCCTTGTTGGATCAACCGTGTAAGTTCCACACTCCTAACCCGGCCAAACCAGCCAATCACACTAATCGATAGTGTGCTTGGATGAAAAATGCAATGGGAAACCCGGCAGGGATACAAGCACCTCCTCATCAAGTACATCAATAGAACAACCACAGCTAACCGGGGCAAATGCGCAACAACTAATGTTACCACCACCCCCTCCGAGGTACGATAACTTGGACCGGAGGGATGTAGTACACCAAGTGGTAAATCAAAATCAAGATGGAAGAGGAAACCCCAGGAACAATGGACGTAATGATTATAGGGAACATCACCAATCCTATTGTGTGTTCACAACAGAATAGCAAGATAGACAAAGCGTACAACACCGACATATGGAAGTGAATGCAGTTATGCCGGCAGTACCAAGGTACGTGCCATGGTCCGATCAAGAGATAACCTGGAGCATAAAAGATCACCCAAGGATAATGTCGAACCCAGGATTGTATGCATTGGTACTGGATCCGACGTTTGTCAGGCCTAGCATCAATGTGAAGTTCTCAAAGGTATTCATTGATAATGGAAGTAGTATCAACATTATGTACAAGGATACAATGCATAAGCTCAGAATAACACAGAATATGCTGCAGCCCACAAGGACAACATTCCATGGGATAGTGTCGGGGCTCTCCTGCGAACCCATTGGGAAGGTCCGAGTAGATGTGTTATTCGGCACAAGAGAGAATTGCAGAGATGAGAATCTAGAGTTTGAGGTGGTAGACCTAGAAAGTTGCTATCATGCTTTACTCGGACGGCCAGCATTGGCTAAGTTTATGAGAAGTTGCCACATTACCTACTTGAAAATGAAGATGCCAGGGCCTCAGGGGGTAATAACAGTGGCAGGGGATTACAGAAAATCAATGGAATGTGCTTCGGCCGGGTCAAACTGGCCAAATCATTAGTAATTGCAAGAGAGAAAAGAAGGATTAAGGAAGTAGCAACTCTGGCTCAGTCGGCACAGCTTAATATGCCGGCATTAGCGAATCCACATGGGAGTGTATCTTTCCAGCCGACTAAGGAGACGAAGAAGATTCAGATTGATGATCAGTTCCCAGAGCGCACCATCACGATTGGTGATGGCCTAGATGCCAAATAGGAAAGCGATCTCACCAAATTCCTCCGTGAGAATCGGGATAACTTTGCATGGTCAACTCAGGACCTGCAAGGTGTTCCGAGGGAGTTGGCTGAGCACTCTTTGCCTGTAAGGCCCGAATCAAGTCTGGTGAAGCAACCTCTCCGCCGCTTCGCCGAAGATAGGAGAAAGATAATACGGGGATGAGATAGCTCGGCTCCTTGTAGCCGGGTTTATCATGGAAGTGCTTCACCCGGATTGGCTATCAAATCCGGTGTTGTTAGAAAAGAAAAAGGATGACCCACATGTAGCCGTCGTATGGCGAATGTGCATAGATTACACGAACCTCAATAAGGGGTGTCCCAAAGATCCTTTTCCTTTACCTAGGATAGACCAAGTCATTGATTCAACTACAGGCTGTGAGCTGTTATCATTTGTAGACGCGTATTCTGGTTTCCACCAGATACCATTAAACCCGGCTGATCAAATAAAGACTGCGTTTATTACCCCGTACGGGGCTTATTGCTATCGCACCATGCCATTCGGCATGCGTAATGCATGAGCGACATACCAGAGATGCATGCAGAAGTGTCTACATGACCAGATAGGAAAACATGTGCAAGTTTATGTAGACGATGTGGTTATAAAAACCAAAGAGAGCAAAACGCTCCTTAAAGATATTCGGCAGACATTTGCAAACCTGAGAAGGTTCTGAATGAAACTTAACCTGAAGAAATGTACGTTTGGTATGTCGGCTAGAAATTACTCGGTTTCCTCGTGTCTAGCCGAGGTATAGAGGCAAATCCAACTAAGATCCGAGCAGTTGAAAGAATGGAACTGCCGAGGTGTCTGAACGATGTACAAAATTTTACAGGATGTCTGGCTTCTCTGAGTCGTTTCGTATGTTGGCTAGGGGAAAAGCATTACCTCTATACCAACTGATGAAAAAATCCGACAAGTTCATCTGGACACCGCAAGCCGATAATGCATTTCATGAGTTAAAAAAGATGCTGGTCACGGCACCGGTTTTGGCTTCTCCATTGTCAAAAGAGCCTATGCTACTCTATGTGGTAGCTACTAACAGAGTGGTAAGTATAGTAGTTGTCATGGAATGGAACGAAGAGGATAAATCAGTGCAAAGGCCGGTATATTACCTAAGTGAGGTATTATCTTCCTCAAAGCAGAACTACCCACACTACCAGAAGATGGCTTATGGAGTATACATGTCGGCAAAAAAACTCAAACATTACTTCGAAGAACATCCGATAAAAGTGATTTGTGAAGCACCCATAGCCGAGATATTAAGCAACAAAGATGCAAGTGGCCGAATAACAAAATGGGCAATTGAGTTATCGCCTTATGCTCCGCAATTTGATAGGCGAGATGCAATCAAGTCTCATGCAGTGGCCGACTTCTTTGTGGATTGGGCCAAGGTACCTTATGAACCCCCATTACCAGATCCGAACTATTGGACAATGCATTTTGACGGGTCCAAGCTAAGAAATGGGCTAGGAGCAGGAATAGTACTGACTTCACCGAAAAAAGATCAGCTGAAATACGTGTTGCAGATACATTTCGCTGCATCAAATAATGTTGCCGAGTATGAAGCACTGGTCCATGGCCTGAAGATGGAAAAAGAGATTGGCATACGTCGGATTCTATGTTATGGAGATTCAGACCTCGTAGTACAACAAGTATCAGGAAATTAGGACGCACTAGATGCGAATATGTCCATGTATAGGTTTCGTGTGCAGAAGATCAGCGGTTATTTAGACGATGTGAGTTTCATCACATACCTCGGGCGGAGAATGATGCTGCGGATACACTATCAAAACTCGGATCTACTAGGCAATCAATTCCCCCAGGCGTAGCTCTGGATCACCTGAGAAAACCATCAATTACACCTTCACCAGAATCCGAGTCAATTCGTATCTCGGCAGAACATATAGAAGGAAATGTGCCAATGGAAATTGACACAGAATATGACCCGAATTATTTAAGGGTTGATTCGGCTGACCCACGGGTGAACAGGGAAAAGGCCAAAGATGTTATGTCAGCGGAAACTATGGAAATTGACAACATAGTTTTCCCGGAGAAAATTACGCCGACATGGGCACAACCTATATTCTCATTCCTTAAAGAGGAAATCTTGCCGAGTGATGAGGATCTGGCTAGACAGATAGTGAGAAGAGCAAAAGCCTACACGATCATAAACAATGATTTGTATAAGAGAAGTGTCACGAACGTGCTGCAACGATGCGTTGACTCGACAAAAGGGCAGGAAATACTTTTGGATATACATCAGGGATAATGTGGGCATCACGCCTCATCCAGATCCCTAGTGGCCAAAGCATTTAGGCATGGATTTTATTGGCCAACTGCGCTGAAGGAAGCGAAAGAATTGGTAGAGAGGTGTAATGGTTGCCAGAGATACGCCAGCAAGATATATCTACCTTCGTCCGAGTTAAAAACAATAGCAATCACTTGGCCTTTTTCTGTATGGTGTTTGGATATTGTAGGTCCATTCAAGACTGTCGAGGCAGAATGACTCATATTCTGTTCTTGGTGGACAAATTCACAAAGTGGATAGAAGTGAAACCGATAAGAAAATATGACAGACCTATAGCGGTGAAATTCCTCAAAGATATTATCTTGAGATATGGATACCCACACAGTATTTTCACGGATAATGGCACAAAATTCGCTGAAGGAGCTTTTGCTAGATTCTGCCAAGAGAAACACATAAGACTAGATATTGCCTCGGTGGCTCAACGGACATCAAATGGGCAAGTAGAAAGATCAAATGGACTGGTATTGTCAGGAATAAAACCTCGGCTAATCGAACCACTGCAAAGGTCGGCAGGGTGCTAGATTGAGGAGCTTCTAGCAGTACTGTGGAGCCTCAGGACCACCCCAAATAGATCGACGGGGTATACCCCATTCTTTCTAGTATACGGGGCAGAAGCTGTACTTCCAGCCAACATAATGCATGACTCGCCAAGAGTGGTCCAGTACACAAGTGCCGAGATAAACGAAATATCGCGACAAGATGATGTGGATTTGCTGGAGGAAGCAAGGGAATTGCCATTATTAATATCAGCTATTTATCAGCAAGAGCTCAAACGATATCATAGCAAAAAGGTCAGTCCAAGAGTTTTTAAAGAAGGAGATTTAGTTCTTCGGCTAGTGCAACGCACAGCCGGCATGCACAAGCTCTCACCCCCATGGGAAGGACCATTTATCGTGAGTAAAGCATTGCACAATGATGCATACTACCTGATCGATGCTCAGCCACCAGAAAAGAACAAGGCTATAGATGAATCAAAAAGACCATGGAACATAGCGTTACTTCGCCCATTCTACACTTAGAAGCCCTATATTGCATATTGACGTGATGCACCAAATCAGAATATCAAGCATGTATCAAACTTCGGCACCCCGAGCAGTGACTCGGGGACTGCCCCATATTATTTATCATTTTGAACTATGTATCAAACTTCGGCACCCTGAGCAGTGACTCGGGGACTGCCCCATATTATTTCTTATTTTGAACTATGCATCAAACTTCGGCACCCCGAGCAGTGACTCGGGGACTTCCCCATGTTATTTATTATTTTGAACTATGTATTAAACTTCGGCACCCCGAGCAGTGACTCGGGGACTGCCCCATGATGTTCTTTGTGTTGAATTATGTATTACATTTCAACAACCCGAGTAATAACTCGGGACAGCTTCATGTTGTTTGATACTTTTTGAGCATGTCTGAAACTTCAATAACCCGAGCAATAACTCGGGGACTAACTCATATTGCCCGCTGATTTTTGGCATACACATAAGAGTTTGGTAACTCAAGCGGAAACTTGGGGACTTCCCCGACTTATCAATCATAAATCGCAAGATGCGATATAAGCTTTCCTCGGCCATCGGAGGAATAACAAGGAGGAAACAACTAACGATTTCTAAAATCATAGTAACAAGAATGACAATGTCAGCAAGTCGAGGTATAAGGAGGGAAGCACCCTGACTATATCATTTTACCAATGAATACCTCGGGAAGGGTGATAAGCCAATCTATGGGCTTAGAACATATGTATAGGTCCCAACCTTTAATAAGGTAGAGATCCCTGTGTTTACAATGCTAGTCCCTGGATCAATAGCTAGCATCCACAGTTAAGATGTAATATCAAGAAACAAAGGTCATAATACAACTTTATAACCAGGAATAAAATAATTCATTACCTCTTACATAGCTCATTTGGCTATCTCATTACAATGCAGCAAAAATACTATATAGCATGGAGTCCTTCATCTTCAAAGTGCCACATGCAATCATGTTGGTTGTAGACTTGTAATCCTAATCAACACACTTCACTAACATCAAACAAACCTGCAACATAATAAGTTACAACCACAAGGGTCAATACATTTGAATTGTATTGGCAAGTGATACTATGGTAGAATAGTAGTATCTAACATCTATATGCATTTGGCTAGGTCGAGCTTAGGCTTCCTTTGCTCAAAATAGATTTTCCTTATCATTTGAAAACACTAAGTTTTTGTTTGTCAAAATCACCCAAGGAATCTACCAATATACATTGGTGATCCCTTAACCCTTGTTCAACCACAAGTTTTTAACTTAGAAATTGGGATGATTAGATCCTTGATAGCTTCCATGTCTTGATGCTCAAATTGTCCATTGCCGGGGACACGGCTAAGTACTTAGATTTTACTCTCTCGAGATGTGGTCCACTTTCCCCACAATACTCGACATGCATCGAGACAAGATCTTTCAGAAGCCTTCCCTTAGACCAAAATGGGCGCGTTCCAAACCTATCATCCACTACCACCAACTGTCCATCTGGCTAAGTTATTGCAACCTATATGATCCAGGCAGAGCCCATAATGCCAAGTGGCTGCACTTGAAGCTTCTCAACATTTGACATCTCAAATCTCTTTGTTCCTGGGTGGCTTTCCACAACTGAGATACACTAGGGTAGTCCATAAATATGGGCCCTGTGTAATGACTCAACATAACCCATTCACAACCATTCCACCCAGGTGATTCATTCACATAGTTGTTTTATTAAACAAAACACAAGTCCTTGACTTAGAAATATTTCATAGCATGAATATAATCCACCCTTGTTTTCTACTAGCTAAGATAAGAATGATAGTAGTAGTAATCTTAACTTAGGAAAATTCTACTAAGGTTTCATGTACTAGGATTTCCCAAGGCATACCATACTTAGTAAAAATTCCATGAAAGTCCTACTTAGAAATATCACTAATGCATAGTGAAAATGTTGGGACAAAAGTATGAAGCAGCACTTGCCTTTTTGGTAGAGAATATAAGTTCACTCCTTGATCTTGCAATATTCACACTCTTCAAAGTTCACTACAATTCAATCAAGGAAGGCACAAATCCAAAACTAGCATTCAAACAATTCATCACATAATAATAAAAACAAACCAATGCATGCAAGCATGCCAAAGATTGTTTTATTTGGAAAAGTGGTTTCTATTAGGCTATAAACATTATAAAACATCTATTGGTCATTTATAAAAGTGGCAAAACCATTTTAAGTCAAGTTAGTGAAAATGGCCACTTTAAGTCATTTTTGTTTTGCTAGAAATGGTTCAAATCAAAGTAATAATTTCTAGTGTTTGAAAAATATATTTTTAAACACAAATTTTAGTGTTTATGGTCAAAGTGTTTAATATTAAAACTATTTGCAAAAGGTTTTACCTATAAACCATTTTTAAATCAAAGCAATATTTTATTTTGTTGGAAATGCATTTAAACAAGGTAATAATTTTATAGGGTTCACCAAATATATTTTTAAATATCAAAACTTGGTGTTTAGGATCAGAGAGTTTAATTCAAGTCATTTTCAAAAGGTTTCACTCAAAAATCATTTTTAAACCATAATTAATATTTTTATTTAACTAGAATTCCTTTAATTCAAAGAAATAATTCCTAAGTGTCACAAAATATATTTTTAAATCCAAAAGTTGGTTTCTATGGTCAGTATGTTAAAAATAATCCATTTACAAAATATTTTACCCTAAAAACATTTTTAGAATAAATTTTATACACCAAATATGCCTACACATATTTCTGCAAAAACAACCAATTTTACTCAAGAAAATCATTACAAAAAGGGCATGGTTGGATAGAAATATTTTTCCTGATTCCATTGATATAAAGTTTGTAGAATTTGGACGTCTAGATTTAAATTTATGAATTTTTCAAATCTAACCATCTAATAGACAAGTTTCTGTTTTTAGATCAAACACTGTGCCACGCGTCTTAATTTATTCGCCGGTACCGTTTTGTGCGGATCGAATAACGTGGACTGTGGGATCTATTGAAATCGTGCGGCACAGAAACGATCATACCCCTTTGGGCTAAGGTTCTATCGGGTGCACAGGATCAAGATCTAACGGTCCAGAGCGTATCGACTTTAGATGGGCGGCGCAACGACGGTGGCTGGCGGGGGAGCGCTCTGGCAGTGGAGTCGCCGGCGATATAGGAAGCGAGAGAAGGAGGGGAAGGGCTCACCAGACTTGCCATGCTTTGCTGATGCTCGACGTGTCCTTGGTTGGCGAAGGGGCGCTCGAGGATGTCAGGGATTTCTCGCCGGAGTTGCTCACTGGATCGGGCACACTTTGTCGACGACGGAGGCGAGGCTATGGTGCATGCCAGAGAGAATAAAGGCTGGTGTTAGACGCATAGGGGATTGGCGAACTCGGTAGCAACAATCAGAGAGAAAGAGGAGGACGAGGCTTACGGGAAAACATCGCCAGAGTCGAAACAGACGGCGGCGTTGTACTGTCGATGTCGTTGCCGAGTATCTGGAGCATGCGCGGGTGAGTGGAAGACACTGGCAGGTGCGCCTGACGCTGTAGATCAAGCTCGTGTGGTCAAGGGGGCAAAGAGGTAGCTGGGATCACCGGAATTGGTTGGGGAACTCATCGGAGGCAGTGGCGGAGCAAGGAGGAATTCACGCAGCCTAGGGGCTCCGGTGGCGTGGTGTCTGAGGGGAAAAGGAGGGGAGAGACAGGCGATTAAATGGGCGTGATTGTAGTGAGTTATGGCTGCGGCGTTAAGGCGTATTACTCTGTAGAAATCAATCCAGATACAGTGACGAGGGGGGACGAGTCGCGGTGGTGGAGATGACGACAGACAGGTGGGGTTGCGTTTGTCAGCGAGGAAGAGAGGTTCAGTTGGGTCCAATTGTCAGCGACTGCGCGGGTGCGTGCTATGATGCGAATCGTTTTCTGCGGGGAGAAGAGAGAGATGGGCTAGCTGGGCTTAGTGGGCTGGTTCTTTTTATTTTTTTCTTCCTCTGTTTTCTTTTCCTTTTCTATTTCTATTATTCTGATTTGAATTTATTAAAATGATTTCAACCCTCTTTTTAATTCAAAACTTTTCTAAACTTCCAATATATTTTAGTACTGTTATAAATGTGTTTTTAAAGACCATTTTGGAATAATCCCTTTATTCAATTATGGTTTATTTAAATTAGGCACTTATTTTATTCAAATAAGATTTTAATTATATTTTCAAAACCTTATTTGAATTCTAATTTTCACCAAACCTTTTTCAGTAGGTTTTATTTATTCGATAGTATGTTAAATAATTCATTTAGAATATTTTATTTAGAATATAATAATATGATTTAATTCTAATATTCTAATATTTTAATATGATTTATTAATCATTTAAATTGGGTATTTGTCTTTATTCCAATAAAACCAAATATGGTTTTTATCCCATATAAATTTTATTCAAATAATTATTTTAAGTTAATTAGATAAATTTTTAATCCTCTTTGGTAAATTCCCATTTATTATTTCCCATTATTTAATTAATCATTTTCATTAGGGATTTTGTCTTTATTAAACATAATTAGAATAGGGTTTAATCCCATATACTTTTATTTGTTTATTCTTTATCCCTTTATTTCATTCAGATTATCTTTATTCCATTTGATTATGGATTTAATTCAAGGTCTAAATTATCTTCTAAATAATTTTATTGGGGTTTATTATTTAGTTTAGGCAACTTGTCTTTATTTAAATAAAATTGGACATTGTTCAATCCTTATGATTTTATTTAAATAATCTTCCACCCTTATTTATTATTAATAATCTTTCATTTTATTTGTTTATGGATTTGGCCAAGATTTAATTTGGCTTTTTAATATTCCCTATTTATTTATATATTTCTTTATCTTATAAAATCCATATCTTTTTATTTATAGATCCAAAATTGGTGATTCAAATTTGTATAATTTTATTTAATATTTGTTTATCCTTTTAAATCGTGTTAGGATTAATTTACTAACAATTTGGTTTGGATTTTCGATAGGAGATTTATTAGCTTTGGAAATATTTCATTTTGCCATATTAAACTCATAAGTTTTTATCCATGGCTCCAAATTAAGTGAAACCAATTTCTATGGTTTTATAATATTTTTATTTATCATTTTGATCATTTATAAATGATTGTTGGTAAATTTTTATATGGATCAAATCCATAGTCTTAGAGAGATCTTGGAAATGATTTTCTTCCATTAGGGTTCTGGGTTTTGGTTTATTTTTCCCAAGTTTGAATTTCAAGATACATCATTGATGAATGCATTTCACTTGATTGAATTTTTTTGGTTTCCCTTTTATTCAAATTTTGTTCAAGATGGGTTTTTTGATGTTTCCATTTGGAATCAAAAAGTCTCTTTTCACCCTAAATTTCAATAATTATTTCTTTTGTTTATTTATTTTCATATTTCAAAATTTGGAAAATTTTGGGATGTGACAACATAGTACTTCAAGGAGAAGTTGCGAAAACAATAACTCTACAACCAAATTTACATAAGGAACACAAGATGGATGCCGAACGAAAATCAGTCATATGAGAAATATGATCCGGATCTACGAAGTTAAAATTTGGCAAAGCAAAGATATGATTCACATAGACTCAGTTAGGTAGAATAACAACAATTACCATTACCAATGCCTCAGAGGACAAAGGAAAAAGGGTTCACATTATACCAAAAGGCGGATAATTTTTTCAAAGACAGCATACACCCGGCATCCCGGGAGTTAGGTTGTTTGGACCTCAGCAGAGGTTACCTCGGCATGGACGGAGGCCGTACTAACCTCTAGGGCAAGCTCTGGCTGCTGGGATACACCAACTTGGGCTCGAGAGGTTTCTGTTCCTTTGGAAGATGATCGCGCGTCGTCATCCCCATCTGAGCTGTCATTGGAATCATCGGCATTATCCAAACCATCCTCCGATTCATCTTGATCAGCCGAGTCACCACCCGATGCATCTTCAGCTTCGGCATCATCAGCCGGGTTGGGAAGAAAACTCGGCCCCTCGATCCAATGATGCAAATCAGCATACTCGATAAGCTGGAAGGCACGGGCTTGACGGCGAGCAACGAACTCCGGATTTTCAACCCAAGGAGAGCCAGTGCGAAGATTCATTATAATATTGAGGAAGATATCCTTGTACCAAGATAAAATAGCTGTAAGTGCCATATCAGCACCAGCCCTTCCAGCAGATTCCCTCTAGAGGTTGAGTTGAGTCTGAGATGCCATTAGCCTCGCCACAAGCACTTCAACTTCATCAATATCCGGCGAATTCGGCCAGAGAAGATGGTAGGCTCGGATAGCTGCCTGCACCAGATCTCTTCCCATAATCTTCATTGGTCCAATAGCAGCACCGACGGCAATCAGGAAATCTTCCATGGAGTACTCTTGACTCAAAGCAACGGAAACACCTCGGCGCTCACGAGCATAAATCACGGCCTTGGAGCTCAAAGGTTTAGCTTCTGGAAAATGATATGCACGAAAGAACATCATATGAGTTAAAACAAGAAAAGAGAAAGAATAACTCGACGAGAGCAGAAACTTACGATGAATGTAAATCAGCATTTTATGGAGATCCCAGGACAAGTCGGTCCTACTCTTCTCAAAGTGAATAATTTTCTTGCTCATCGCCCGGTTCTTTAATTCAGCGGCATCAAGAAGTTCCTTGTCTTTCTGCAGCTGTAGACTTAGTCTATTATTTTCTTCAGAGAACTCTTGATCAACTTTCTCTAGCTCAGACTTCTGGGAAAGCTTAAGAGATTCAACCTCGGCGCAACCGGGTTATCTCGTCATCTTTTTTCCTTGAGTTGCGCCGAATGAGCGACAACTGTTGGAGATATGCCCTAGAGGCAATAATAAATGTAGTTATTATTATATCTTTGTGTTTATGATAAATGTTTACATTCATGCTATAATAGTATTAACAAGGAAACATTGATACTTGTGTGATTTGTAAACTTAATTTGAAGTCCCTAGTATACTTCACTAGCTTGTTGGTTGATTAATGATTTTGGTTTCCCTATCATGAACATTGAGATGTTATCAACAACAAGATCATATCGTTAGGAGAATGATATGGTGGACATACTCCTATAGATAAGCGTAGCATAAAAGATCAAGTCATTTCAATAGTTCAATTGCTATATGCTTTCTGATACATAGTAACCTAATTCCTTCGACCATGAGATCATGCATATCACCTTTACCGGATGGATTCTTTGATGAAATCAAACACCACACCGTAACTGGGTGGTTATAAAGGTGGCATTGAGTGTTCGGAAAGTATTGGTTGAGACACATGGATCAAGAGTGGGTTTTGTCCATCCATATGACGGATAGATATACTCTGGGCCTTCTCGGTGGAATGTCATCCAATTAGCTTGCAAGCATGTGACTGGCTCACAAGGGATCACATATCACGGGAACGAGAAAAGAGTACTTATCAGTAACGAGGTTGAACTAGGTATGCAGAGATACCGACGATCATAACCTCGGATAAGTAACATATCGTGAGACAAAGGGAAATTGGTATCGTATGTAAGTGGTTCATTCGATCGCAAGTAATCGTAGAAATATGTGGGAGCCATATGTATTTCCAGATTCCTCTATTGGTTATTGTTCGGAGAAGTGTCTCGATCATGTCCGCATAATTCACGAACCGTAGGGAGACACACTTAAGGATTCGACGTTGTTTGAGTAGTTATGGTATTATGAGAAAGAGACCGAATGTTGTTCGGAGTCTCGGATGGGATCCGGGATATCACGAGGTGATCCGAAGAATGGTCCGGAGAATAAGATTCATATAAGGAAAGTCCCGTTTCGGAGTTGCAGAATGATTCCGGTGTTTTCATCGGGAATGTTCTAGAAGGTTCTGGAATGTTCGGCACTCCGGGGGGGGGGGGAGGCTACATGAATGTGTTATATCAAAGTTGGTATGATTGCATCATGTACTAAGTGTCATCGCTGTCCGAAATAAAGGGTTAATTCAAATCCTAGTTTGAAAAGTCAAACGGCTAGTTTGAAAAGTCAAACTGCCAGTTTTCGGAAAGAGGAGAAGGAGGATTGGTGGAGGCCGACTTAGGGGAGGAGTCCCCTTGGCCGGCGCGCCTCCCAAGGCCGACTTGGGGAGGGAATCCTCCCCTTGGCCGCCGGCCCCTCCCATCTATATAAGGAGGGGCAGGGCTCCCCTCCTAGTACACACAAGTTCCTATCTTCTACCTCCGGTTTAGAGCCGTTTTGGTTTAGAGCTTCTAATTGCTTTAGCCTTCGGTTTAGAGCCTTCTAATTGGTTTAGAGCCTTCTAATTGGTGTGTCTAATTACTAGACCGCTAATAGCCTCTCTCATACTCCACCATACTCGCACCGGCTTAAGGCGAAGCCCTGCGGGATCTCCCCTCTACTTCCGGTACCACGCTGTTGTGCTGCCGGAATTGCGAGGAGAGTACTACAACCTCCGCTGCCTGCTGGAACAAGGGAGAGGAAGGTCTTCGTCGAGTACCGAACGTGTGACCGACTGTGGGAGCGCTGCCGGAATGCAGCGCCGGAAGGATCGTTTACACGATCTTGAGATCGGGAAGAGTACGACTACATCACCCACGAGAATCCGCTCTCGTTAAACGCTTTGGAATCTTCGAGGGTAAGTTATTCCATCGACTCGTTGCTACAATCTAGTAGATAGATCTTGGCTTGTTTGTTTGTATGCGATAGAAAAATTTTGTTTTCCATGCTACGAACCCCTACAGTGGTATCAGAGCCGTGTCTATATGTAGATCTGTTGCACGAGTAGAACACAATGGTCATTGTGGGCGTTGATGCTTTTATTGTCGATTGCTTCTTGTGTACTTTGCTTCTTGCGGTATGTTGGGATGAAGCGGCCCGGGCTAACCTTACATGACATCGTTCATGAGACTTGCTCCACGCTTGACATGCAACTTGTATTGCATAAGTGGCTTTGCGGGTGCCTGTTTCTCCTAGCATAGTTAAGATCCAATTTACAACGGGTGATTAACAATACTAGTATCAATGTTGTGGTTCTTGTTCGTAAGTTAGAACGACACTTATTGAAATCCCCAAACCACGTAAAATATGCAAAGAAAGTAGAGGCGTCTAACTTTGTTTTGCAGGGGTGTGCAGTGATGTGATATGGCCATGATTGTGATTATATTTGATGTATGCAATGTTCCTTATTGTAAGTCGGCAACCGGCAGGAGCCATATGGTTGTCTTTAATTTATGTTAAGACCCGCGTGTCTATTCAAAGTAGTTGTAATAGTTGAAGCCGGTGGACGACAACCATGGAGTAGCGTCATTGACCTTGATGCAATGCCGGTGATGATGGAGATCATGTTCGTGCTTGAAGATGGAGATCGGAAGCACAAAGAAGAAAGGCCATATCATATCACATATATATTGAATTGCATGTGATGTTAATCCTTTATGCATCTTGTATTGCTTAGTAGACGACGGTAGCATTATAAGATGATCCCTCATGCACATGAATTTCAAGTCATAAAGTGTTCACCCTTAGTTAGCACCGTTGCTAAAGCTTGTTGTTTCGAAGCACCACGTGATGATCGGGTGTGTTAGATTCCGCAAGTGTATACAACGTGAGCAAGCCAGATTTGCTCATGCGGAAACTAAGGTTTGATCTTGACGAGCCTAGCATGTACAGACATGGTCTCGGAACACGGATCACCGAAAGGTAAAGCATGAATCATATAGTAGATATGATGAACATGATGATTGTTCGCCATTGAAACTATATCAACTCTCGTGATGATCGGTGTTGATGTAGTGGATTTGGTTCGTCTGATCACTAAAACAATGTGAGGGATATTGTTTTGAGTGGGAGTTCACCTAGTTTAATTACATTAATTAATTTGAACTCAATTTGTCATAAACTTAGTCTAAACTATTGCAAATATGTTGTAGATCAATGGCAGCCCCTACCATCAATTTTAATGCGTTCCTAGAGAAAGAAAAGTTGAAAAACAATGGAAGCAACTTCGCGGATTGGTTCCGCAATTTGAGGATTGTCCTCACAGCTGGTAATTTGACCTATGTGCTGGATGCACCGCTGGGTGACCCACCTGCAGCTGATGCTCCCGATGAAGTAAAGAATGTTTACCTCGCTCGGAAGAATCAGTACTCCATAGTTCAGTGTGCTATCTTGTATGGTTTGGAATCGGAGCTTCAGAAAAGGTTTGAGGATTCAGACCCATATGATATTGTCGAGGATCTCAAATTGATTTTTGAGACTCATGCGGCAATTGAAAGCTATGAGGCTTCTGAAAAGTTCTTTAACTGCAAGATGGAAGAGGGCAGCTCCGTCAGTGAGCATGTGCTTAAGATGTCTGGGCACGCAAACAAACTTCAAAGCTTGGGTATAGTGATTCCTAATGCTTTGGGGATTTACCGTGTCCTCCAATCACTACCACCAAGTTACAAGAACTTTGTGATGAACTACAACATGCAGAACATGAACAAGACGTTGCCAGAACTCTTTGCCATGTTGAAATCTGCAGAAGTGGAGATCAAGAAAGAGCACCAAGTGTTGTTGGTCAATAAGACCACCAAATTCAAGAAAGGCAAGTCTAAGCCAAAGGGACACTTCAAGAAGGGTGGTAAGAAAGTTACTACGCCGGCGAAGAAGACCAAGGCTGGACCCAAGCCTGATACTGAGTGCTTTTACTGCAAGGGAGAAGGTCACTGGAAGCGGAATTGCCCAAAGTACTTGGCGGATTTGAAGAACGGCAACATCAAGAAGAAAGGTATATCTAATATACATGTTATTGATGTGTATCTCACTAGTACTCGTAGTAGTGCCTGGGTATTTGATACTGGTTCGGTTGCTCATATTTGTAACTCGAAACAGGTGCTGCAGAATAAACGGAAGCTAGCGAAGAACGAGGTGACGATGCGCGTGGGAAATGGATCAAAGGTTGATGTGATCGCGGTCGGCACGCTACCCCTTCATCTACCATCGGGATTAGTTTTATACTTAAATAATTGTTATTTGGTGCCTGCGTTGAGCATGAACATTATATCCGGATCTTGTTTATTGCGAGACGGTTACTTGTTTAACTCCGAGAATAATGGTTGTTCGATTTATATGAGTAATATGTTTTATGCACATGCACCTTTGATAGATGGTCTATTCTTATTGAATCTCGATAGTGGAAATACACATATCAACAACATTGAGGCTAAACGTTTGAAATCAAGCGATAATTCGACCTATATGTGGCACTGTCGTCTTGGTCACATTGGAGTGAAACGTATGCAGAAACTCCATTCCGATGGACTTCTTGAATCACTTGATTTTTCCCATCAGACATGCGAAGCATGTCTGATGGGAAAAATGACTAAGACTCCATTTTCTGGTATGATGGAGCGAGCTACGGACTTATTGGAAATCATACATACCGATGTGTGTGGTCCAATGAGTGTAGCATCGCGCAGTGGTTATCGTTATGTTCTTACCTTCACGGATGACTTGAGTATATATGGGTATATCTATTTCATGAAACATAAGTCTGAAACTTTCGAGAAGTTTAAGGAGTTTCAAAGTGAGGTAGAGAATCAACGTAACAAGAAGATTAAATTTCTACGTTCTGATCGTGGAGGTGAATATCTAAGTTACGAGTTTGGCGAGCATTTGAAGAAATGCGGAATACTTTCACAATTGACAACGCCGGGAACACCACAGCGTAATGGTGTGTCCGAACGTCGTAATCGAACTCTCTTAGATATGGTTCGTTCTATGATGTCACTTACATATTTACCGCTATCATTTTGGGGTTATGCATTAGAAACAGCCGCATTCACTTTAAATAGGGCACCATCTAAATCCGTTGAAACGACACCGTATGAATTATGGTTTGGGAAGAAACCTAAATTGTCGTTCCTTAAAGTTTGGGGATGCGAAGCCTATGTAAAGAAGTTACAACCGGACAAGCTTGAACCCAAAGCGGAAAATGCGTCTTCATAGGATACCCGAAGGAAACTATTGGGTATACCTTTTATCATAGATCCGAAGGCAAAATCTTTGTTGCCAAGAATGGATCCTTTCTAGAGAAGGAATTTCTCTCGAAAGAAGTGACTGGAAGGAAAGTAGAACTCGACGAGGTTGTCGAACCTTCTCTCGAAATTGCGAGTAGCGCAGCACCGGAAGAAGTTCCTGTGGTGCCTGCACCAATAAGAGAGGGAGTTAATGATGGTGATCATGAAACTTCGGTTGAAGTTGCTACAGAGCCTCGGAGATCAACGAGAACTCGTACCACTCCAGATTGGTATGATCCCGTTATGAATATCATGTTGGTGGACAACACCGATGACCCCGAGACATATGAGGAAGCGATGATGAGCCCAGATTCCAATAAATGGCAAGAAGCCATGAAATCCGAGATTGGATCCATGTACGAAAACCAAGTATGGACTTTGGTGGACTTACCGGATGGCCGGAAGGCTGTCGAGAACAAATGGATTTTCAAGAAGAAAACAGATGCTGATGGTAATGTTACTGTCTATAAAGCTCGACTTGTCGTAAAAGGGTTTCGACAAATTCAAGGAGTTGACTACGATGAGACTTTCTCACCGGTAGCGAAGCTAAAGTCTGTGAGGATTATGTTAGCAATCGCTGCATATTATGATTATGAGATATGGCAGATGGATGTCAAAACAGCATTCCTCAATAGAGACATTGATGAAGAGTTGTATATGATGCAACCCAAAGGTTTTGTCGATCCTAAAGATGCTAAAAAGGTATGCAAACTTCAACGGTCCATCTATGGATTGAAGCAAGCATCCCGAAGTTGGAATCAACGTTTTGATAAGGTAATCAAAAGTTTTGGTTTTATACAAACTTATGGAGAAGCTTGTATTTACAAGAAAGTGAGTGGGAGCTCTGTAGCATTCTTAATACTATATGTGGATGACATATTGTTGATTGGGAATGATGTAGACCTTCTTAATAGTGTCAAGGAATATTTGAATAATAGTTTTTCAATGAAGGATCTTGGCGAAGCAGCTTACATATTAGGCATAAAGATTTATAGAGATAGATCGAAACGCCAAATATCATTGTCACAGAGTACATATTTGGACAAAGTTCTAAAGAGGTTTGGAATGGAAGAAAGCAAGAAAGGGTTCTTGCCCATGTTGCCCAATACGACCTTGAGTAAAACTCAAAGTCCGACATCGGCAGAAGATAGAGAAAGGATGAGTAAGACTCCCTATGCCTCAGCCATAGGATCTCTAATGTATGCCATGCTATGTACTAGACCCGACATTGCATATGCTGTTAGTTTAACTAGCAGATATCAAAGTGATCCAGGAGTGGATCATTGGACAGCGGTCAAAAACATCCTTAAGTACTTGAGAAGAACTAAGGATATGGTTCTTTCTTATGGAGGTGATGAACAGCTCGTTGTTAATGGTTACACCGATGCTAGTTGGAACACCGATCCGGATGATTCTAAATCACAATCCGGATACGTATTTATTTTGAATGGTGCAGCAGTTAGCTGGAGGAGTGCAAAGCAAAGCGTTGTGGCGAGATCTTCAACTGAATCGGAATACATGGCTGCTTCGGAGGCTTCACAAGAAGCGATATGGATGAAAGAGTTCATTACAGAGCTGGGTGTGGTTCCTAGTGCGCTGGACCCAATGTCTATCTACTGTGATAACATGGGCGCCATAGCCAATGCGCAAGAACCAAGGTCACACAAGAAGCTGAAGCACATCAAGCTACATTTCCACGCTATTCGAGAACATATCCAGGATGGGGATATAAAGATTTGCAAAGTACACACAGATCTGAATGTGGCGGATCCGTTGACTGAACCTCTCCCGAGGGCAAAACATGACCAACACCAAACTGCCATGGGTGTTCGGTATATTACCATGTAATCTAGATTAGATGACTCTAGTGCAAGTGGGAGACTGTTGGAGATATGCCCTAGAGGCAATAATAAATGTAGTTATTATTATATCTTTGTGTTTATGATAAATGTTTACATTCATGCTATAATAGTATTAACAAGGAAACATTGATACTTGTGTGATTTGTAAACTTAATTTGAAGTCCCTAGTATAGCCTCTATACTTCACTAGCTTGTTGGTTGATTAATGATTTTGGTTTCCCTATCATGAACATTGAGATGTTATCAACAACAAGATCATATCGTTAGGAGAATGATATGGTGGACATACTCCTATAGATAAGCGTAGCATAAAAGATCAAGTCATTTCAATAGTTCAATTGCTATATGCTTTCTGATACATAGTAACCTAATTCCTTCGACCATGAGATCATGCATATCACCTTTACCGGATGGATTCTTTGATGAAATCAAACACCACACCGTAACTGGGTGGTTATAAAGGTGGCATTGAGTGTTCGGAAAGTATTGGTTGAGACACATGGATCAAGAGTGGGTTTTGTCCATCCATATGACGGATAGATATACTCTGGGCCTTCTCGGTGGAATGTCATCCAATTAGCTTGCAAGCATGTGACTGGCTCACAAGGGATCACATATCACGGGAACGAGAAAAGAGTACTTATCAGTAACGAGGTTGAACTAGGTATGCAGAGATACCGACGATCATAACCTCGGATAAGTAACATATCGTGAGACAAAGGGAAATTGGTATCGTATGTAAGTGGTTCATTCGATCACAAGTAATCGTAGAAATATGTGGGAGCCATATGAATTTCCAGATTCCTCTATTGGTTATTGTTCGGAGAAGTGTCTCGATCATGTCCGCATAATTCACGAACCGTAGGGAGACACACTTAAGGATTCGACGCTGTTTGAGTAGTTATGGTATTATGAGAAAGAGACCGAATGTTGTTCGGAGTCTCGGATGGGATCCGGGATATCACGAGGTGATCCGGAATGGTCCGGAGAATAAGATTCATATAAGGAAAGTCCCGTTTCGGAGTTGCGGAATGATTCCGGTGTTTTCATCGGGAATGTTCTAGAAGGTTCCGGAATGTCCGGCACTCCGGGGGGGGGGGGAGGGTACATGAATGTGTTATATCAAAGTTGGTATGATTGCATCATGTACTAAGTGTCATCGCTGTCCGAAATAAAGGGTTAATTCAAATCCTAGTTTGAAAAGTCAAACGGCTAGTTTGAAAAGTCACACTGCCAGTTTTCGGAAAGAGGAGAAGGAGGATTGGTGGAGGCCGACTTGGGGGAGGAGTCCCCTTGGCCGGCGCGCCTCCCAAGGCCGACTTGGGGAGGGACTCCTCCCCTTGGCCGCCGGCCCCTCCCATCTATATAAGGAGGGGCAGGGCTCCCCTCCTAGTACACACAAGTTCCTATCTTCTACCTCCGGTTTAGAGCCGTTTTGGTTTAGAGCTTCTAATTGCTTTAGCCTTCGGTTTAGAGCCTTCTAATTGGTTTAGAGCCTTCTAATTGGTGTGTCTAATTACTAGACCGCTAATAGCCTCTCTCATACTCCACCATACTCGCACCGGCTTAAGGCGAAGCCCTGCGGGATCTCCCCTCTACTTCCGGTACCACGCCGTTGTGCTGCCGGAATCGCGAGGAGAGTACTACAACCTCCGCTGCCTGCTGGAACAAGGGAGAGGAAGGTCTTCGTCGAGTACCGAACGTGTGACCGACTGCGGGAGCGCTGCCGGAACGCAGCGCCGGAAGGATCGTCTACACGATCTTGAGATCGGGAAGAGTACGACTACATCACCCACGAGAAACCGCTCTCGTTAAACGCTTTGGAATCTTCGAGGGTAAGTTATTCCATCGACTCGTTGCTACAATCTAGTAGATAGATCTTGGCTTGTTTGTTTGTATGCGATAGAAATTTTTTGTTTTCCATGCTACGAACCCCTACAATAACTTGTTCTAAAAACTGCAACATCGTATCAGGCATAGATATGCATTCTTGATGCGACGATGCAAGTGTTCGTAACTCGGCTATACCAAAGCCGGAAGGTTGTAAGAAACCCAAGATTTACCTCGAACAAAAAGTCGATAAATTATAAGGAAAAAGGAGTAACTAACCTTCAAGAACGTCAACTTTCTTGGTAAGGCGAGCATTGAAGTTGTTGATACCAGCTGTGCACCAGCAAAATACCAGTTAGCACAAAAAACTAAATCTCTTACAAAAGGTAAGAAAAACTACACGGACTAGTTAGTTTACCAGTTTTCTTCACAACAGGGACAATCTGCTCATATTTATCTTGAAGTTTCTTGTGTGCAAAGAGCAACCTTTGAAATTCAGCTGTCCACCCATCATGGGCAACCTGAAAAAGGCAACAAGTTACACAAAGAATAGACAGATCCGAATCAAGTAAAACTTGACTCGGATCTAGATGGATGTATATGCGAAAGTAAGACAGATTCGAATCAAGTAAAACTTTACTCGGATCTAGATGGCTGGATATTCAAAAGTAGATCTAAATCAAGTAAAACTTGACTCAGATCTAGATGGCTGGATTTTAAAAAGTCAGACAGATCCGAATCAAGTAAAACTTGACTCGGATCTAGATGGCTGGATATTCAAACATAAGGCAGATCTAGATCAAGTAAATCATGTAATGCATTTAACACAGGATGAAGCTTCCAAACGAATAATAAATTATCCGGTTGCAAGCTTCGGGGACTAGTGTATATATAGTATCATCTGAATTATAGACAAAGTACCAACGAAGGCGCTTACCTCGTTCATCTTATCACTTTCAAGAACAATCTTAGAAGCCATATGCAAACGACTGCTGATGTCGGAAAGATGTAATGGTTGGCTACTTGGATTGCCCTCAAGTTGATCGGCGGCATTCCAGTTGTTCGCATATTCCACCAGTGAGCCAAGGCTATGCCTGCTCTCAGTACGGGTCAGCACTTTACCTCGGGCTTGCTGACTAAATGCAGCTGCCGCCGAACTCTTATGAAGAATAAGCTGAGTGTCGGTGGCAAGGGCAACACCGGGTTTAGCGGTTGAAGCTCCTTTGTGAAGTGCATCAGCAATGCTGGGCTGAGAAGAGCTTGTTGGCCCCTTTTGAGATGCTGAGGGTTTAGTAATAACAACTTTCTTGCTCTTAGTAGAGACTTCGACATGGGCAACAACTTCAGCACTGGGAACCACGTCCTTGGCGGCAGGAGGAACTATAGTTTCCAACGGGGCCGAGGTGGTGGTATCCTCGGTAGGAATTGGAGTAGGAGCTAGAACTGCGGTGATCAAAGGATCATTGGGGGAAACCTCGGGAGTCTTAAGAGGGACAGCAGGCTATGCCGGGTGATCCGGCGTAGGGGTTACATCAGCAACAACGGTGGGAGCAATTGTCTCATCTTGTTGAGGCGATACATTAGTCGGCGCAGGAGGAGAATCAACACGAGAGGGACTGGGAACCCGAGAATCTTCCGGAGGTGGCGGAGAAGATGGCCGAGTGGAATGGGTTGTCATACTCGGACCGCTTGGCTTTGCGGAAAGAGGAGATCTGCAAGGGAGAAAAAAAGCTGAGTCAGAAACAAAAAGAGAGAAACGAGAAATACAAATAAAAATAAACTCACCCAGTAACCCCAGGCATGGTCTTACGCCTCGGGATATGCTGAGCAGACTTCTTAACTCGCTTCTTGGGGGCAGCACCAGAAGGATCCGTCAAAGCGGTGCGCTTATTTGAAGCAACATGAGCCTCGGAAGCAAGAGGTTCGATGTCGTGCACCTGACCAGCTTGGTTAGCTGGGAAAGAAGGAGCCGGAAATGCATAAGAGATAGACACCGCGGCAACTACCTCAAGAATTTGGACGTTGTCCGAGTCACCTTCATCCACACGGGCCGAGGTCTTGCTCCTGGGACAAACAGGAGCAGCATCCGACTTAGGGACAAACTCCTCCGGGTCAGGTTCCCCATTGTCCGGGTATTGCGATCAGCAGTCTAGGGAAGAGACAAAACCTCGGCATCTTCTGTCTTCTGCTCCGTAAACCTCTGCGAGAGAAGTAAATAAGAGTTAGCAAAAGAACAATTGAAAAACAACTCGGAAGAAAACACCAGTGTTTAACTTACCTGAGGAGGAGGATTCCCGCGAGAAAATGGTTTCAGTCCCCATTTCCATTCCTCGGGCATCTCAGTCTTAAAAATAGCTCGGACATGCTTATAGATCTGATAATCATCAAGCTCAACCGTAGAAACTCAGTTGGGATCCAGAGGGCCACTCATATAACAGAGCTTATGAGAGCGAAGCTGGAAGGGGCAGACTCGGCTGCTGATGAACACAGTCATCAAATCTTCACCTCGGATCCCAGCATGAGTCAGTTCTTTAAGCCGGATCTCAAATGCCTCGGCAAGAGCATGACTTTTCCTCGGATTGTAGATCCAGTTCTTCTTGGAGGGAGGACCGATAGAGAAAGCGGGGAGCCGAATCTTATCTTCTTTCCCAGTATTCTTGACATAGAAAAATGATCGATGCCACTTCTTACAAGATTCGAGGCCGCCGACCCGGGGGAACACAGAGTTTTTCCGAGGTGTAATGGATGCAGCCCCGCATTGGGTGAGAGATTTTTCAGAAGGATGAATATATTTATCTGGCACTACGTTAGCTAGGATCTATTTGGACCAAACGTCTACGGAAGTCCAGAGGCCAAAATACCCCTCCAAAGTCGTGATAAAGGCCGACAGAGAGGCTACATCGTTAGCCAGCAGGTGATGCGGCTGAAGGCCGAAATAATCTTAGAAGCTCCTAGCAAAGTCACTAAGAGGAAGGACAAATCAACGAGCGAAGTGGGACATAAAAACTACGTACTCGCACTCATTGAGTACAAGGGAGGATTCTTTGCCGGGTAAGCGACAACTTACCTCGGCAGGGATTCAGCGTGTTTTGATTAGCCATTCTATCTCCCAGCGAGTAACCGCGGAACCCTGCCAGGAACCACGCTCTGGGCCGGCCGCAAGGTCATCTTCCCCAACGAGAGCGCCGCTAGCGGACCTAGACATGGGCTCGTCGGAGGAATCTACCAAAGAAAAACTGGCGGCGGGGAGAGGCCTAGAGGTGCAGGGCCCCATCGCGACGGTGACAGACACAGCGGTGGAGCAGAGAAAGCACCGCCGCGGGGAATCTTGGAATAACTAGAAAAATGGCTAACGGCAGGACCTAGCGACAGCGCTATAAGAAAACTCACCGGCGAGAACACCGAAGCGGAGGCGCTGCAGCGAGGTCGCGGGAGCCGGAGAATTGCAGTGTATCCGTCGAGGGGGAACGACGGTGGCGCAGCCACTGGAATGCGAACAGAGGCGGCGCTGCGAGGAAGAAGACGAATGGAATAGAAAGGGGGAAAGTGAACCGTCCTACCCCGCTCCCCTCTTTATAACCGCGTAGGATAAACCATAGTGGGATCATGGCTGTGCCACGCTAACCGCATAATCGCGTGTATCGCTTAACCGCTCACAGGTAGTGGAGCCACGACGAAGGCCACACGACGCAGGAGGAGATCAGGCCTCCTGACTGCTGCGGCACTCAAGGCGTCACTGCGCCGTCGCGACGGGTGCAGTAATCACTATAGCGTGTCAATGAACACTGTAGAGGAACAAAAAACTAGAGAACAATGATGACTGGTACACGTAGGACGAGGCTTACCCAGGAAGCCAAGCAAATAGCTCGAACGAAAGGAGATAACTCGGAGCGTATCCCACAACGGGAAAAGGATGAAATGATGAATAGGATAACGGAAAAAGAACATCGGCTAAGAAATATCTCGGAAAGAAATAAAAAAGATAAATGTCTGGAAACTGATGTGGCCCGGCCGAGGTTTCCGGCAGGACCGCACCAGCTTCGGGGACTAATGTTCGGGGGATGACCCTAGATAGGGTCAATATAGGGGAAAGAACAAAGGAATGTCCCTTACCTTAAGCCGAATTACTAACTATGTCAGCTGAATCAAGCAAGATCCGACCGAGATAAGTTGAGCCTGGGCAAATATAAAATGAGTAACGCCTTACTCGGCCGACGTATGAGCTATGTCGGCCGAATAAGGCTGATCGACTTATATGCAGGTGAACGCCGAGCCGAGTTATGCGAGATGAGGCCGAGTAACATGAGACTTGCAGGAGAAGGAGGAGCCTATATTCAAACCCTAGTTGCTGGCTAGGAGGAATCTAGACAGAGCCAAGCGCTAAGGACAAAGAGCAGATCTGCAGAGGGGCAGACAAGCGTCACGGAGGTGACAGTGAGGAAGCCCGAGGCTCACATGTGAGGGCCTCTGGAACCTTGCCACCGATAGAATGGGGACACGGAAAGGAGCCCGCCGAGTTACCACTTTGGGACAAGCATATTCCATGAATATGCTTGCCACATCAGCCCTAGAAGGAGTCGAGGAACCCCTTTATAAGGAGGGAAACAGACTCCAGAGAGGGGGATCGATTCATTCCAGGCCGAAGGGCTCGCGTTTTAGTTCTTTTCTTCCCTATGATACAGCTCGAGTAGCATTTGTAGTCTTTGAGAGGAGGAATAAAGATCTACTTTCTAGTCATTTGAGTGTAGAAATCACTACATATTCCCTCCCCGGATCCCTCTAGCATCCATTGTCCCCATACTTTAGCCTACCCATGGCATCTTCCGTGCCACCACCATGACACCATGAGATAATGCCTCCATGTCTTCAGGGCTAGAACTATGGCTGCGAGTTCGAGGTCATGGGTTGGGTAGTTATGTTCATGCTGCTTCAGTTGTCGGGATAGATAAGATATAACTTTGCCTTCTTGCATTATCACACATCCAAGGCCGATCTTGGATGCGTCACAATACACATCAAAGGGCTTGGTGATATTCGGCATGATCAAGATTGGGGCTGAAATCAATCTTCGCTTGAGTTCTTGAAAACTCGCTTCACATTTGTCCGTCCATTCAAACTTCTTGTCCTTCTTCAACAATTGGGTCATGGGTCTGGCAATACTCGAGAATCCTTCTACAAACTTGCGGTAGTATCCCGCTAATCCGAGAAATGCACGAACTTGGGTTTGAGTGGTTGGGGCTTGCCAATCTTCGACATCTTTCACCTTCGCAGGGTCAACGGCAATTCCTCCGGCTGATACGATGTGTCCGAGGAATCCTACCTCCTGTAAGCAGAATTCAAATTTGCTAAACTTGGCATACAACTGATGCTCTCTAAGGGTTCCAAGAATGGTCCTTAGGTGTATCTCATGTTCTTCTTCTGATTTGGAATAAATCAGTATGTCATCGATTAAAACAACAACAAACTTATCTAGGAAGTCCATAAAAATCTTATTCATGAGATTCATGAAATAAGCGGGGGCATTGGTTAATCCAAAAGACATGACGGTATACTCGTATAATCCATATCTGGTGGTAAAGGCAGTCTTTGGAATATCCTCTCCACGAATCTTGAGTTGATGATAGCCAGTTCTAAGATCAATCTTAGAAAACACTTTGGCACCGAGTAAGGCCTCCTGACTGCTGCGGCACTCAAGGCGTCACTGCGCCGTCGCGACGGGTGCAGTAATCACTATAGCGTGTCAATGAACACTGTAGAGGAACAAAAAACTAGAGAACAATGATGACTGGTACACGTAGGACGAGGCTTACCCAGGAAGCCAAGCAAATAGCTCGAACGAAAGGAGATAACTCGGAGCGTATCCCACAACGGGAAAAGGATGAAATGATGAATAGGATAACGGAAAAAGAACATCGGCTAAGAAATATCTCGGAAAGAAATAAAAAAGATAAATGTCTGGAAACTGATGTGGCCCGGCCGAGGTTTCCGGCAGGACCGCACCAGCTTCGAGGACTAATGTTCGGGGGATGACCCTAGATAGGGTCAATATAGGGGAAAGAACAAAGGAATGTCCCTTACCTTAAGCCGAATTACTAACTATGTCAGCTGAATCAAGCAAGATCCGACCGAGATAAGTTGAGCCTGGGCAAATATAAAATGAGTAACGCCTTACTCGGCCGACGTATGAGCTATGTCGGCCGAATAAGGCTGATCGACTTATATGCAGGTGAACGCCGAGCCGAGTTATGCGAGATGAGGCCGAGTAACATGAGACTTGCAGGAGAAGGAGGAGCCTATATTCAAACCCTAGTTGCTGGCTAGGAGGAATCTAGACAGAGCCAAGCGCTAAGGACAAAGAGCAGATCTGCAGAGGGGCAGACAAGCGTCACGGAGGTGACAGTGAGGAAGCCCGAGGCTCACATGTGAGGGCCTCTGGAACCTTGCCACCGATAGAATGGGGACACGGAAAGGAGCCCGCCGAGTTACCACTTTGGGACAAGCATATTCCATGAATATGCTTGCCACGTCAGCCCTAGAAGGAGTCGAGGAACCCCTTTATAAGGAGGGAAACAGACTCCAGAGAGGGGGATCGATTCATTCCAGGCCGAAGGGCTCGCGTTTTAGTTCTTTTCTTCCCTATGATACAGCTCGAGTAGCATTTGTAGTCTTTGAGAGGAGGAATAAAGATCTACTTTCTAGTCATTTGAGTGTAGAAATCACTACATATTCCCTCCCCGGATCCCTCTAGCATCCATTGTCCCCATACTTTAGCCTACCCATGGCATCTTCCGTGCCACCACCATGACACCATGAGATAATGCCTCCATGTCTTCAGGGCTAGAACTATGGCTGCGAGTTCGAGGTCATGGGTTGGGTAGTTATGTTCATGCTGCTTCAGTTGTCGGGATAGATAAGATATAACTTTGCCTTCTTGCATTATCACACATCCAAGGCCGATCTTGGATGCGTCACAATACACATCAAAGGGCTTGGTGATATTCGGCATGATCAAGATTGGGGCTGAAATCAATCTTCGCTTGAGTTCTTGAAAACTCGCTTCACATTTGTCCGTCCATTCAAACTTCTTGTCCTTCTTCAACAATTGGGTCATGGGTCTGGCAATACTCGAGAATCCTTCTACAAACTTGCGGTAGTATCCCGCTAATCCGAGAAATGCACGAATTTGGGTTTGAGTGGTTGGGGCTTGCCAATCTTCGACATCTTTCACCTTCGCAGGGTCAACGGCAATTCCTCCGGCTGATACGATGTGTCCGAGGAATCCTACCTCCTGTAAGCAGAATTCAAATTTGCTAAACTTGGCATACAACTGATGCTCTCTAAGGGTTCCAAGAATGGTCCTTAGGTGTATCTCATGTTCTTCTTCTGATTTGGAATAAATCAGTATGTCATCGATTAAAACAACAACAAACTTATCTAGGAAGTCCATAAAAATCTTATTCATGAGATTCATGAAATAAGCGGGGGCATTGGTTAATCCAAAAGACATGACAGTATACTCGTATAATCCATATCTGGTGGTAAAGGCAGTCTTTGGAATATCCTCTCCACGAATCTTGAGTTGATGATAGCCAGTTCTAAGATCAATCTTAGAAAACACTTTGGCACCAGTCAACTGGTCAAAAAAATCTTCTATCTTTGACAATGGGTACTTGTTCTTGATAGTGACATCATTCAACTTCCGATAATCCGTACACAAATGGTTACCTCCATCTTTCTTGTCCACAAACAAGACAGGTGATCTCCAAGGTGAAGCACTTGGTTGAATCAATCCAATTTCTAGCATGGCGTCCAGTTGCTTCTTCAGTTCTGCTAGTTCAGACGGGTTCATACTATATGGTCTCTGGGCTATGGGTCCGATTCCAGGGATTAGTTCAATGATAAACTCTATATCCCGATCGGGGTACATATCGGGCAAAACATCTGGAAATACATCGGGGTATTCACAGACTATCCGGACTTGGTCAATTGTAGGCTGGGATATACTCTTGTTGCACTTGAATTGACGAGGCAAGGTTTCAGATACATGCTCGACTGATATCCCGGCTGTACTGGTCATGGTTATGGCTTTCTTGGCACAGTCAATTAATCCTTTATGTTTGGACATCCAATCCATTCCTAGTACTACCTCCAAACCTTTAGTTCCGAGTACTATTAGATTAGCATAAAAATCTATGCCATGGATTCGGATAGGGACGGCTTTGCAAATTTGCCTAGCTTTGGTGGTTGAACCAGGTATTTGAACAGTCATAACATGCTTCAATTTGGTTGGCTGAATCTTACTAGTGCATGCAAATTCTTCAGTGACAAATGAGTGCGATGCTCCAAAATCAAACAACACTCTTACAAGTACTGAGTTAATAGAAAACATACCCAGCACGACATCTAGCGCTTCCTGGGCTTCTTCAGCATGCATGAGAAAAAGACGGCCGTTGCGGTTGAGCGAATTTCCTGGGGCAAACCTTCTTCCGAGCTGATCACGACGCTGCTGCTGAGCTAGGGCATTTGCATTGGGGGATGCAGCAATATTCTTGGGGCACTCATTGGAATAATGACCCTTGGTTCCACATTCATAACAAATCACTTGCGACTTGTCCTTTGCTGCAACAGGAACATCATTGCTTCCGGTCCTTGGGGCAGTGTTGGTGTTGGTGGCGGCATTGTTGTTGTTGAACTTGGGTGGTGCACGGTTGAAATTGCTAGAGTTGCCAGGGTTTGTGGTTTCCTCCGGGCCTTGGGTTTCCACGGTTGGGATAGGTCGGACGGTTCATCGGGGGTCTGTTGTTTCTTAGGGCAAATCCTAGAGATGGGTTGGGGTGATACTTTGGTGTCTGGTGGGTTCCTGGTTGATGCATCATGCAGCGCTTGCGGTTCTCATTGGCTTGGTTGATATTTCCTTCCATCTGAATGGCAGAGTCAACTAGGGCTTCAATATCAGCAAAGGGGATATTGACTAACACTGTCTGCATCTCATCATGCAGACCATTCAGGAATCTCTCTTTCTTCTTGGCTTCAGTGTCGATCTCATCCGGGGCATACCTAGATAATGACAAGAATTTGTCACGGTATTCCACTACTATCATCCTTCCTTGCTTCAGTTATCTGAATTCATCTCTCATCGTCTTGATCAAACCAGGTGGCACATGGGTTCTACGGAACTTGACCTTGAATTCTTCCCAAGTCATCATCTGACCTCCGGCCATTGCACGAACTTTGTTCCACCATGCTCTTGCATCTCCGGCTAGATAGTGGGTGGCGAACAGAACTTTCTCGTTAGCTTCCACTCCTGCGACTTCCAGATTGTTCTCCATTGTTTGCAGCCAATCATCTGCATCTAGGGGTTCTTCTGACTTAGTGAAAACAGGTGGACTGGTGTTCTAGAAATTCTTGAGCTTAGATCCATGGTTGTCCTGATTTCCATGGCCTTGATTGTTGTTGGCCATCTGGGCTATCTGTTGAAGGGCGGCTAATTTGGATTTATGTTTGACTCTTTCGGCTTCGCGGTCCGAAACAATCATTTGCAAAAGTTGCAACATCGGGTCCGGGGCTGAGTTGCTTCCTACGCAAGGCATCTGAAGATTGAGATAGATCATGAGAAAAGAGGGAAATTTCTAAGGTTCAGGGTTGTTTTGTAAAGTTGTTAAAGTGTGACTCAGATTTTTCTAGCAACTTTCTTTTCATTCATTCATTCATTCATAGCACATAATACAACACACACGACAACAAAGAAAAACAGATGGTTTTGAGAACCATTCTGTGAAGCTACGATACAGTGGGACCGAATACAATTCACTAACGCTAGTGCTCAAGTGTTACTACTCCTCGGAGTCAGTGTACTCATCATCCTCATCATCATCATCGTCATCGATGAAGGCGAAATCATCCTCATCGGTGAAGAAGTCCATGGCCTGATCCTCCAGAAAGTCATCATCATCGCTAAGATAAGAGTAGGGGTCTCCACGAAGGTCTTCTCCGACATTCTCCCTTTCCTCCAACTGCATGTCTCTCTCGTGGATGGTCTACTCCAAATCCGTGATCCGGTGGCGAAGACGGGCATGATGCGCTCCTTATTGTCAAACCGACGGCAACGATACTTGCGATCCTTCACTAGCATGGCGAGGGTCTGATCCTTCTTCTTGGCGATGGCGTACTTGTGGTTGGCGTAGGAACGGGCATTGTCCAACTCCTTCTAACGGTCGTACATCATGAAGCTGAGGTGGTCCAATTGACTCTTCAACTCGTGGTGGTATGGGGCCTCTAGAGGCTGTCCCATAACATAACGCGTTGGGTAGAACTCAAAACGGGTATCCTTGATTTGATTGATACTCTGCCCACATAGACGGGCAAGAGCTTCCTGCATTGCCCTGGCCAGTCCATCACGCCTGTTGTTCTCTCTTAAGGTGAACTGAATTCCTTCTGTAGTGGTAGGTTCAATCTTTCCTTAGAGACTTGCAACAAGTAGCCACTGCAGAGCTTCTCCTTCCTGATCATTGAGCTGAGCTCCGAAGAACTCGGGGTGCGGACGCTCCGGAAGTTCCGAAAGCTGGTACAAGTCACGCTCAAAGATGAGGTCTCCTCCATTCCCCAACTGATAAAACTTGTTGTACTTCACGTCCATCTATAAGAATATAGGATGAGTAAGTTAGTAGAGTGATCAAGTGTGTCAAATTTTATGTACTTCTGCAAGAATTTTTGAGGAGCATGAATTTTCATGAAAGAATCAAAGTGGTAAGAATGAGAATAAGTTTTTGTAAATACACATTTCCTTTTTGAAACTAAGTTTTTGATTCAAACGTCCATTCTAACTAGGGTCTCCTATGGTCAGGATGGCTCTGATACCAACTTGTCAACACCCGTATTTTTAATCCCAGATGCCTGTTATGCCATACATCGCAATCCCAGGATTACCATTTTTGCGAGACATAACATATTTGGATATCACAGTACATCATCCGTTACAAACCATACATAAGGTCTTACACAAATAAGGATCTCATGATCCAGTTCTTAATACAATACAAGCAGCAGAATAACGTAATACTAACGATAGCATAGGCGAAGCTCCATCTTCGGGGTCACAGGCAATGCTGACGATGGGAGATGATCCTAGTTGTCGTAACCTTCCTGCGGTCCGTCATCCTGATACTCCTCTTCATAGTCTGGCCACGGGAATAGCCAGGGACAAAGCCATGAGTACTCTTTAAGTACTCGCAAACTAATACTAACAAGTTAAGGGGGAGGGGGGTTTGTAGTAGGATACTAGGCTCTAAGGTTGTTTTGCAAAAATCCAGATTTACCTCTACTAAGTTCAGAAGCAAAGAAAACTAGTTGAATGTTTTATAACACCTAAGTTGGAATTTAAATTTCATATCACAACTCTGTTGTGGTCAAGTCAAAGTCATAATTCATTTCACAAGTCATTTTGAAAACATCTGACGGGGGAACAGTATGGCCACTCCAACTGTCCATAACCGCGGACGCGGCTATTCGAATAGTTTGACACTCTGTAGAGATTGTACACTTTCACAACAACATTCCTTACATCCGTTAGGAACAATCCTGATTTCACCATAGTCAGTATGCGGATAATCAATCCTAACCTTTCAATTACACGCCAAAGTATAGGCACCTCTCCTGTGAGTTTGGCCTCCCAACCATGACCACCTGTCATCTTGGCTACTACATAGGTGGACAATCTTCACAAGGTAGCCTCAGCTCAAACCTTGGCCGCGAGGGAACCCATCTAAGGTATACAAATTTCCAGTCAAGCCCTACCCAAATTTCAGGTATTGTGGTTGTACGGTAATATTGGAATGGTATCGCATCCAGAAAACCATCAACTTTATAAAAGGGCTAAGGCTCATTCCTCAACATTTTCATCATCAAAATCATCTGGTGTTCATAAACACATGTCAACACATTTCAGTAGAATGACTCATCATTCTAAAGTTTTCATAACCATTTTCACCAAGTATTCCCATCTAAAGTTGATCAAATTTTATACTTAGCACTAGCATCTACAAGTGGTGGTAAATACTAATGAGGGGTGATAAACAAGTGGGGATTTGCTAAGTTCAATCTCATGCCTTAGGATGACATCAAGATTATCTAACTTAGGCCAAATTTTATGCTCTTTATGCTACCATTAGTTATCTTTCTAGAATCTACAAGTCACCATGTAAACTCTAAGAGAAATCTTTAATAAAGAAAATAAGGTACTTAAGCTTGAAAGTAAAACTAGGATTGGGTTCTCAAGTGGGTGTAATCACATATGCTTAAGGCATATAGTTGACATAGTAACAAGCAAGTATTTGCTTGCATAAGTTGCAAGGGTTAGCTTGCTAAGTTTCAAGTATTTTCTTGCATAGATATCCATATAAGCTTGCTAAGTTAATAGCTTGCCTTAATCAGAGCAGTGGTTGAAGTTCTCCTCGGCTTCTTCCTCGTAGTATCCTCCTAACTCCTCGTATCCTTGGTCGGTACTAGCGTTTATAAATAAATACGAGGTACACAATCACCAAACAATACTTAACTATTTTTAATCATCACACAAAAAGTCACACTAGATGATCTAGCATCATCACTATTATCACAAGGATTAAAGCACTTGTCTTATTTATTTTATTTGAGAAAAGTAATTTCTACTCATTGGAAAACTACTTAAGATTTAATATTCTCTAACTCAAACATGGGATCATGTTGACACATGTCATCACCACATATTTTAGTCCATGGGAATGTGATTTAAAGTGGTGTCACAATTTAATAAGGTTTAACCTTTTTATTTAATTAAATTAAGTGACTAGAAATTCCTATGTGGCATTCTTTTATTACTTGAACATTATTTCTGCAAGTACACCCATATGTTTTTATATATTCTGAAAGGTATTATCAAATGTGATTTTTGAGAGTTGGAATCAACTCAAAATCTCTTATAGTTGAATTTTGAAAAATTTTTGAATGCAAAAAAGCTTCTGCCTTGTTATTTTTACTATGGTTGATCTATAACTCCAAATGATTTGAATCCAATGGGATTGGATTAAGCATTTTAGTACCTTTCTAACAAAATTGGTTTCATGCATTTTGGTTCAGTGAATCGAGCTGGGTTGATTTTTGAATCTAGTTACAGAACTATGTTTGAAATTAAATGAATAAAGCTTAATTTGAATTGTTGGGTCGTGCGGGATGTTTTATTGGGCCGGCCCACTACACACAACGCGTACGCGGGATGGTTAAGTGGCTGTCCCCACGCGCCAATGAGACGGGGAGGGGCGAAGCGGTACGGGGCAACGTGAACCGTGGGATCTGGTTCTAATCGAACGACTACGGTTCATCGTCCACGTCTGGCAGCGCCGACGAGACAGAACCCTAACGCGGCAGGTGTAGGTCGTGGGAGGCTCACCGGGGCTCAGTCGAGGGTCGGCAACGGGGGAGAACGACGAAGTCGACGACGGCGGTTCTCCTGGTACCGGCAGCTTCTCCTGGGGCGGCTCCAATCGACGGCTCCCTTCTTCTCCAGCAGCGGCGGGCTCCGGCCAAATTCCGGCGATGCGCTGCTCGCCTTGCTCTAGGAGTGAGGTGGGGTGGTTCTGAGTGAGAGGGGAGTGAACTGGTGTGGCGAATTCGTGATGGGGAGGGCTCCTTTTTATAGTGGTGGAAGGGGACCGACGGACGCGGGCTGAGCTCGTCGTGGTCAACGACACAGAGGGCTACTGGCATGGGCGACAGTAGGGGGCGGTGTTGTGCTCCCTGGCGAAGCTCAACGGCACAGTGGCGAGGCGTGGGGCGGTGCTGATCGGTCGGAACACGCTGATGCTCTGGGCGGGTCCGACGGCGGTTTTAATGTTGCACAGCGCGCGTGGTCCGCACGGAGGCGAACGGGCATGTCTGGCGAGGTGTTGGGGTGCTGGTGATCATCCCTGCAAGCAGCAAGGGCGGCGAGCGGTCTGTGGGTGCTGGTCAAGCGTGGCGCACTGGCGCTCTCTCGTCATGGTCGCAGAGGAGTTTGGCATGGGCGTGTCGTGTGGTCCAAGGGCTGGCATTGCTCAGGGCTGGGACAGTGGGTGGCAGTGGAGGGTGCTGCATGTCCCAAAAAAGCTTGGCGAGGCTAATGCGGCCTCTAGCTCGCTGGCGACATTGGGGTGGCAATGGTGCTCTCGGCATGTTTGACATTAATAGCTAGGCTTTCTCACAGTGGTGCTAAAGCTAGTTATATTAATTTGATCATCTACTGAGAGTGTAGAGTGAGCTATAGAGGGAACAAGTTAGGCCAATTTTACTGCACACTATAGTGTTTGATGTTTGTTTGATTTGTATCTGCAAGGTGTTTGATGAAATGGCCGCAATAACTTTGAATTTGAATTTTGGATTCAAACTTGGTGGGTTTGCTAGGCACATGATAGGGCGTGTCTGGTTAGTTGGATTAGTCAAGGGGCACTGGTTTGGTTGAGTTTTGAAAATGGGTGATCTTCACATATGATAAAGATTCAATTTTGAATTGTGCTTTGAATGAGGTTGCCAAATGTTTCTGCAAGTTTGAAAGGTGGGCTTTGATTTAATTTTACTTGTTCTAGCAAGGGGTGAAAAGAGTTGGAAAAGTTTCTGTTTGAAATCTTGAACTAGAAACACTCAAAGTGACCTAGTGAGCAAGATTGGCAAAAATGACCATTTGCTTTATTTTGTTTGTTTTTTATTTTCCTTTGTTTTGTTTCTGCATGGAAATGTTTTATATGATGTTATTTTCATCTTTAAATCATTTATTGCTATTTAGGTTAATCAGACAAGTTCATTCATGCATTTATCAAATCATCTCATTCACACATGCATTCATATGATTTTAAATTAATCAAAGTTTTTTGTTAACCCTAATTTTAGTGATTAGAGTTTGATGATCCTTGCGTTATATTTTTGGGATGTTACAAATTCCAAGTCAAGATTACAACTTAAGTAATAAGAATGTGATGACTAATTCTGACCTATCTTGTTCTTATCTATTCTTACTATGAATATCATGGTAATACCTAACCTTAACTCTTTAGTAAGTTTGAGTAGGAAAGAAACCAAGTCAAGATCATTCACCATATATCTTTCTTTCCATATCAATCCTTATCATCTCTATGGAGCTATATTCCAATATCTGTTGTTCATGAATGTTGAGAAATCAACTATTGATTCACCAATTCTCAATCTATCAACTCTTGACCATATCATAGCATACATTTAAGTGCCTATAAAGAAACAACTAAGAAGAGGTGATTAGTAATGCTAGTTTTAGATATCATCTATAGGATGGGAGGGATTGAATAGGAATAAAATCAATATGATAATTGATGGAGTTAAACTTACTCCTGAAATAATAGAAGAGTATCTTAGGTAGAGATTATGAGGATGAATCTTGAAGATAGTTACCAGTAGTAATTCTATTGGATCAATTGGGCACGGTCCATGAATAACAGCCTTACTCCAAATAGAGATACTGAGAAGATAATTTCAATACAATTGTAAGGTTGTATTGATGAAGCCTTGATGAGCCAATTGGAAACCTAAGCTATAAATGATTAAAGGATTATAATGATCATGCCTTGCTCACCCGGAATTGTCTACTTATATCTAGTATAAGTGACATTGGTGGGTAGAAATAATTGAAACCCTAGTATAGATAAGTTATACTAGAGTAGTTATTGCAAGTCACATTAATATAATGTGAGATTGGAGTATGAGTTATTAGAGTAAAGTAAATGTAAGACAATATGATTTAATTAAAGCTAGTATAGCATGGAATTATGGAAATAGTGTTATTCATCTTAAAGGATAGTAAGCTTTAGAGAAAGGTAGTTTGATGTATACATCTATTTAAATAATCTTAGTGATGGATGAGTATGGAAGAATGGGAATGGAGTGAGAAATAGCTACTTGTTGGGTTGAAGGTTATCAGCAGAAGAGTAGTTGTTATAACCAAGTCTGGATAGGTGAAGATCATGAAATGCTTTAGTGTCAAACTCATTGAATTCATCCATGAGTTTAGAAGAATAATAGGAGAATAAGAATATTTTTGTGAAGTAAAGATCATCATGTTAACACATGATGTTAGATATGAAGAAGTAATATATCTAGGAAAGGAATTCCTTAATTAGATGTCCAGGATTGTGAATTATGGAAGATAATAATTCTTGGTAAACATTAAACCCTAAATCTATGATCAAGCTTAATATCCATCTCATCTACTGGACAAAGCATATTTTTTCTACAATGGTTGCTAGGAATAATTTCCTATATCAAATCACTTAAGCATATTTTTGTCATTCTCAACCATTATTATCCTAGATACTTAAGAACTATCTTTATTAATTATTTCTCATAAGATAGCCTAGAAAACCATTCCACTATTTTACTTTAAATGGTGATATCATTAAAAATCACAAATATAAAGACAATGTGTTTAGCCATTAATCTTCATTCACATCAACAAAAGAATATAAATATAATTCAGAACCCTAAACCTATTAATGAGTTTTCGCATCAACATCTCATAAAAATTCTATCTATATTCATTAGACAAAGTCTTTGATCCATTTCTCTAAACTACTCATTCCAAATGAGCATGGAATAAGTAGGGATACAATAATTATAAACCACTCTATACTTTGCTATATGATTAAATACATAAAACTAAACTCTATGACTATCAGTAAACATTTTAAAACCTCATTACTCCAAATAAAAGTAAAACCAATGTTATAGTTAAATTTTTTAAGATCTCAAGAAAATCCTAAAAACCCTAAATCCTACTTATTCTATTTAATAAAAGAATATGTCTCTAACTAGAAAATTAGAGAATAATAAATAAAGTATGCTATCAAAATACTAAATTCATCCCAGAATTTGAAATACATTTTTATATACTGAAACTATTTAACAAATAAATTCTCTAAAAGAAATTTGAAATAAATGTGTAATACACAAATTTGTAAACAAAAACAGAAAAGAGAAAAGGAAACAGTGAGGAAAAAACTGCAAGCAGGACGCAGCCCAACCTCCCTCTTCTTATCTGTTGCCCATGTGCAGCCCACAAAAGCCCAGCAGCCAGCCCAACTCATCTTTTTCTATGACTGACGGGTGGGACCAAGGAAGGACCGCATGTTGAGCTGAAAGAATTGCCAGGGGGTTTTCCGCAAAAGTAACATCATCGTCATCCTCACGCACACAGGCAACTCGATGGAGGAGTCTGCCGCCGCCCGATGCCGTCGTCGTCAGCCGTGCGTCAAGATGCTCGCCGTTGTTCCAGAGGGGGATAAGAAGGCCACCGCGACGCCCTGCCTCAATCCCTATCCACATTCCCTCCTTATCCTCTCTGATTCGAATGAGGCCGAAACCCTAGCTCATCGTAGCCACACCTCGCCTCGAGTCACACCTCCCCACACTCTTCCAAGTAACCATGGAGAAGCCCCGTCCTTCGTAGATCCTCTGAGTGAAATCTTGCATCAAGAGGAGCACTGGAGTGGACGAATTTTGTCGTTCCTCTTTGTGTCAGTTCGTCGGAAATCTTGTCGGAGAGCTCGCTTCCGACCACGCTTGTCCTCGCCGACCTCTCTATCATCATCACGGTGAGTTCCTGAATCTCCCAGTCTCCCTAAATCGCCATCTCTCATTGTAAAACGCTGTCACGCTTTATGCCACCGTCGGAGCTCGTCGGAGCCTCTGAGCGGCACCGCCACTTTAGAGTTCAGCGCGTTGCGCTGATTTAAGCTAGATTAGTTTCGTTTGCTGGGGCGTCATGGATCGTCGCCGGCAACCACCCACTGACGGTGGTGGTGGTGCTGACGCCATAGCGATGTCATGCCGACGCCACCCTGGACCCGGTCCACTGTTTGACCTGGTCTTTGTCTCACGTGGCAAGTGACATGGCCTAGGGCCCATCTGTCATTGTCTGAGAGTAGTAATCAGGCCGGTAGCAAATGCATTTATTTACTTGAGGGATGATGTGGCCACTGGCCCACTAGTCAGTGACTTTGGGTAGAGTTAGCTTCGGTACAGAAATTTATTTTCTGCTTAAGAAATAAATAAAATATTATAAGCTCAATTATCAATATTCCAGAAATAAAATAAATGATTAAATCTTATTAAATCCATAAGTTCTGTTTTATAATTCAGAAAAATATGTATAATATATGAAAATTTGTAGAAAAATAAAATCTATAACTTAAAACTATTATCAAACATTATTATGTTAACAACTTTGATAATTCATATTCTAATAATAATAAATGTTAAAAATATAAATATAACACCAAAAATCTTAGAAAAATAAGAACAATAGTTTAAAACTTTAATCATGCATTATTATTTCTCTTAATTAAATATGTATTACCTATTAAGTATTTATAAAGTAATAAATATTGTCAAAATCATATCTTATTATTTATAAATCACAAAAATAAATGTAATATATCAAAATGATCACAAAAATAATATCTACTTGTTAAAAATATAATATTCCACTTTTAAAGTAAATAAAAAACTTAATACTTTAGCAACTTGAATTTAAACCTATTTCTTTAGTTAATAATCTCTATAAGGGTAAATAAAATTTGTTAATATTTCTAAAATTAGTCAATAATGTCTAAAAAATAGTATTAGTCTTAAATATTGATAATATTAAGTCAAAATGGTTCAAAATATTTTAAATACAATTCTATTTGATTTATCATTCAACAAAGTGTATATTATTATTCAAATAGAGTTATCAAATATTAAATTCTCAATATTATTATATTGACTTAATAAAATCTATTACCAATGTTTCAACCTCAAGTTATAAACAAACCAAAACACCATACTAAGTCTATAAGTAGTTAAATAATATTATTCCTTTGTTTATAACCCCAACTACTCATCTATAAAAAGGTAAATGATATTATTCCATTATAAAATCAAGAACCACTACACCAAGTAAAAAGATAACTATTCTTAAGTAACCTTAAGGAAACATTACCAGGTACACAAGGTACAAATATCATAAGCATTAAACTTCCAAACCATTTATGCTTTAAAAGTTAACTTTAGTCTCAAGGCTTATAAACATTATATCTAATAAACTACACATGATTTTATAGTTAACTTTGGTATATTCCAATTAAGACATAAAACATCTCAAGTCCAAACTAATCAATCACACACCAAAATACATTGAACACATCCTATTAACAATAAATATTGTTTAAACCTTAGAAAAGAAATCTTTTCTTCAAATGTTATTCTTTTTGCCACTTCAAACAACAATTCTTATATAAGTAATCCTTGAATAGCATTCCACAGTTTTGTATCTTACTGTTGTATGATAGTGTAATTACATATTGTTTCACATACACTCACAAGCCTTAATAAGAAGCACAAGTAGGAAACTTATCTAAAAGGGACAACACATTCTAAAATAACCATTTCCGATATCCAAACCCTAGAACAATGTTATCCCCGGGATTCACGTTTATAAAGTGCATCACATTACATATGCATAAAAGCATCTTGCTTCTTTAAACATTAGTACTCACCGGACCAATGATGTTGATTTCAGATTTTAGATCTTATATTGTCTTGAAGACCGTGAGTGCATAATCTTGCAATCACAAAAGGCAAGTTCACACTTGCTTATGTCCTTTGATTATTTTCTGTAAAGTATTTTGCAAATCCAGTGTTGTCATCACCTGCATTTTAAAAAGGTCAGAAAACACTATTTTCATAATAAATGATTATAGGTTATTTACCATGAGGTAATAACCTACTATGAAAGTTCTGATGGTAAAGGAACATATTATATAGGACTTAACAACCAATGTCGCCAGTGATTCTTGCGCCGTATATTACGCGTTAACCATGAGATTTGGAATGGGACGGAGAAGTCAGTTGTATCCTTTTCCTCTTGTATGGAGGCGAGACGACCTTAATGTGACGTTGTGATTCCTTGTGTGGATCCAACATATGGTGGGCACCCTTACGCCCCACACTTTTGGTGTCTAGATTATCTATGAATGGTGTTTAGGGAAATAGTCCATGTAAATGGTACTATTCCGGGCATCACTAGGTCATGGAGTATTCGGGAACTCATCAGGGTTTTAGCCTGCCCGAAAGGGGGCTTAACGAAGGTGGGCCAACCCCGAAGGATCGTGTAGACATATGAGGTCACGGAGAGGGCAGTGATTGGCTTGGATCATCTATTAGGCCCCACAACATGGAATTGTGGACGGGTAAGCTGCTCGGTTGTGCAACAAGGAGTTGATCTCTCATGGGAAAAGTAACGCACCTCTGCAGAGTGTAAGAACTGTAACTTTTTACTCCCTGTTCCGGGAAGGAGCTGCGAACGCGGCAGGAAAGGAACTCCATGCAAGTTCTGGTAAACCCGTGAAGGCTGACGGACATAGCTTTTAAGAATAAAAACAACCTTTGAAGAAATGTTTATGAAAACTTGCATTGCCTACGACCTACGGTCTATGGCTGTAGTTATAGTGCATCAAACACTCCTTTTCTAGTGAACTTGCTGAGTACGCTCGTACTCAACGTATCTTCTTAACCCTTGCTAGATTCTGAAGCCGGTACAGACAACATCTACATCAAGTTACGCTCTAGGAATCATCATCCAAAGCTAAATATCTTGAATGCAGACAAGGAAGTCAACATATACATCAACTCAAGTGAAGATGAAGTTACTGGTTAGGTAGGAATATACCCTCTAGCCAAAGAACCTAATTCTGTAGTGGATTGCAATAGCAGCAATGCCAACCCCTTAAGTTAAAATACTAGTTTTAATAGTATAATAGTTCTTGAGTTGTTTATCTTTGATTCTTATTTGTAAGAAGTTCTTTCTCTCTCTCTTTAACCTAGAGTATTCTCTGGATCTTGTGTAAACAGTGAGTTGTAACCTTTAGCCATGTATTGGACCCGCTGTGTTTATGATGTTCCATTCTGAGGGATGTAATACTAGTGAACGATGTTTCATTGGTGTTATGTCAACTACTATAGTATACTACATCATGCAGTGGTATGCTGGGTCATCACAGCATCCCCCTAGGCCCATAAATGGTGAAGTATCATGCAGTCGACGTTCACATGATACCACTAGAAGAATAGCACCACAACTTAAATACTAAACCATTGAATAATGCCTCAACACAAATCCACTACTAACAACATGACTTCTCCCATGTCCTCAAGAACTAAGCGAACTACTCATGAGACATCATATGGATCAAGATCAAAGATGATATGGTGATGAATAACAATCTGAACATAAACAAGAATCCAATGATTCCACTCACAAGAATCAACTACAATAGTAATCAACACCGGGAAAGTTTCCCCTAAGAACTATGCAAGATTCAACACAATTGTTACAGCGGGATGGAGTGGTGATGATGGTGCTAGTGGAGATGATGGTGTGGATGATGATGATGATCACAATGAAGTCTACCTTGATGATGGTTTTGATGGCGACGATCTCCCCTCTCCGGGAAGGAATTTCCCCGGCAAAATCTGTCTGCCGGAGAGCTCTTTCTCTCTCGGTGTTTTCCACCCCGCAGAGGCAGCGGAATCTTTCAGTGGTCGCTCCCCCTGTGTATTAGGGTTTCGATGAGAATAATAAGGCGAGAGGGCGGAGCTAGAGGTGGGCCACACCCCCTGTAGGCACGACCTAGGGTGGACCGCGCCTGGGGGTGTGTGGGCCCCCTGTGGCCCAGCTCCCCCTCCCCTTCTGGCATTCTTCGTCTTCTGGGAAAATAGGATTTTCCATACTTTTTCTGTTAATTTTTTGATCTTCACGAAATTGCATCAAAACACCGCTTTTTCCATCAGAATCCTGACTCCGGCAGTTCATCCTCGAAGAATCATCCAACATGCAAAAACAGTTGTGAAGACATAAGTATCACCTCTTAATATGAAATATATCAATGAATAGAGGCAAATTATGATATAGAATGGTGATGCAAATTGGACGTATCAACTCGCCCCAAGCTTAGACCTCGCTTGTCCCCAAGCAAAAACTGAGCTAAGTAAACATGTCCATAGGTTTGTGGAGTGAATTGTCGATAAAAGAATACGGACAGGAAGCAATACACAACTCATAGAAGAAAGCAACTCACCATTATATAACTTAGCTTGCAACAAGTATAGGAGTCACAATAAAGATGCATACAGATAAATCATAATTGGGATTGGCAAACTTTGTTCTTGGTCAGAGAACAGTTGGCAAACAATTTTCAAACAAAGCTTTTGTAGAAGTTTTACAACAAGAGTACAAAGGTTTTTCGCAATGATGGCTTTCAATGTAATACTCATTAGATAAGATTCTTGTGAAAACAAGGAAGATAAAGAACATGGTTGAATAAATCATCATATCAATGCTTGAAACACAACAACTCAAATGCTTGCTGGAGATAGAGAGGAATAGGCTTACTGACTCAACTTAGAAGTAGAAGAAAGGCCCTTCATAGAGGGAAGAAGAGATCTCTAGTTCATAATGAGGTTTCAAAAGATTATGGTACTTACTAGCTTTGAGATCTCATTGCCCCTATCATAAGCATCTTGAGGTGATTAAGGTTAAAGTGAACAAAGATGGAGTCTATGCTTGACGAAATATAAGTTGGCAATCTCATGTCCCTTGAGTGCGAGGGCCGCTCCTCATGCTACTCAACTTCAGTTAGAGGTAAGTTCTTGTCATTGTAATTACATGTGTATCATAGAGAACCACCAACGGGGTACCCCTTGCACATGATACAAGAGCTATCCCATAATCAAAATGACAAGGCAAGCAGACAATGAGCATCTCAACATTCTTCTTATTTACCATGGGAAAATGGTTCTTTTTTCTCTCTTTCCTCTTTTCTCATATATTTTTATTTTTCTCAAACTCTTTTTCTCTGTCTCTTTTTTTCATAATAAGAATGCTTCATAGATGTCACTATGGTGATGCTGCAAGTTTCCACCATGATTAGGCATGGCTTAGGCTAGCACCCAGGCGTTTCTCTAACACATATACATAACTCCATGGACTTACAAGCTCCCCTTTTATTTCACACCGATGACATCCGTAAACATAAGAGCATGATAACAAATGGGTATGTATTTACAGGTGTTGAAAGCGTTCCCCATGACAGCATGGTTCTGCTAATCCCAACGTATAGATGCAAGCATATACAACTTCGATGACACAATGGTTCAAGTTTATTAAGGGAAAGAAAAATAAGGTGTGCCATCAAGTTTGTGAGATCTTTACTAACTAGTTTTCACATAACGAAATAATTTTTTATTCGAAAGATAGATGAAGCTTGAGAATTTTCTTGGAATAGCAATAATGGTAATAGGTAGATATGGTGGACACAAATGGCACAGGTTTTGGTCCAAAGGGATTGGATGCATGAGAAGTATGCCTTCTCAAAACAAGTTTTTGGGTAGCAAGGATGGGTAGCAAGCAAAAGAGTTGAAAGAAACAAGGAAACCTACAAGTGATAAAGCCAAACATGCAATCTTCCTTGAAGACACAAAAGATTTAAATAAAGAATACTAAGCTTATGAGCCAATCAAGAAAGGAAATAGATGATACAAAATACTTGTAAGATTTTTCTCTTTTCCTTTAAAACCTCAAAAAGTGTTGCTACTGACCAGATATCGGTTTTCCAAAACCAATTTAGATCTACTTGATGCTCCCAAAGTGATACCAATATTGATCAACAAGATCAATCATATAATTGAGATTGCAAACTAAAATAATAAGTGCAAAAATTAAAAGATGAAACTTCTCATTAATATTCCATAAAGGCACTCACACCAAGGGATACATAGATAACCAACTAAAGGAGAGATACTTCCACATGCAAACCAACCTATAAGATAACTTCTATACCCAAGATACGAATCTAATAAAAAGGTAAAAGATGAAAGATAATGATGTGATACAGTGACACTCCCCCAAGCTTGGAACAAGCCAAGGGGATGCCAAACCTGATGACGAATTACTCCTTCGATGGTGGTGTTCCCTTGTCATCATCAGACTTCCAAGGTAAAGGCTCCCAATCCAAAAAAGGATGTCTTGGTTTCCACAATCCTGAAACTAACAGTAGAGCTTATGCCTTTAAATCTAGCCTCATACTCATAGTTTTGATTTTGTATGCTGTAGAGTTGTGCTTGTAATTGGTTCGTGGTCTGATGGAGTGAGAGGATTTCTTCTCGGAGCTCCGCAACCTCCTCCTCGTGCTTGGAGATGATTTCTAAACTTATCTTATGGATGACATCCACTTCGTGTTCCGCCATCTTCTTGTACCTGAAAACTTCTTGCTCCAATGCTTCCATCCTGTCTTCCAGACCGCCTTCTCCTTTAGGGCATTGAACTTATTTCATTCGCACCTTCCCATCCTTTAGAATCAACTCTTTGGGATGAATCCTCAACTCACACATATATGGGTTGATGACATCCGTGGAGGAATCCTCCATGGGTGATCCAGAGGAAGACATTGTGGCTCCAAAACTGAGAATCTGTCTGACAGAAACATATCGAAACAAAAACACAAAGAGAACACGATATACGAACCTCGGGGAATTCGGGGGGTTATATATTATGAAGTATCAATGCATAAGGGAGGTACTGTGCGAAAACGAGGCGAAGACGGACTCCAGGGGATCACACCCCTGTAGGCGTGACCAGCTGGGGCCCACGCCTAGGGTGGGTGTGGCCCACCTGGTCTTCGTTTCCTCCTCTGTTTCGTCTCGTAACCTTCCGTATGTAATGAAAACCTCAAAATATAAAAAGATAAGGTTGTCACAAACCTTTAGTTTTCACCACTTTTTTCCTATTCAAAGATGGACTCTGCAGATTCTTGTGTTTGGTTTCTAATAAATTCTTTCGGGATCACCATTTGAACAATATCAACATCTTCATTTGAAGAATCTCCAGAAATATAATGTTTGAGCCTTTTGACCATTCACCACATGTGTAGTGTTCTCCTTCAAAGAAGATATTTTGATAGCCCCTGAACGATACACTTCCTCAATAACAAAAGGTCCTTCACATTTTGAGAGTAGTTTCCCTGTAAATAATCTGAGACGAGACCTATACAAAAGAACTTTCTCACCAACCTGGAACTCCCTTTTGAGAATTCTCCTATCATGCCATGTTTTTACCTTTTCCTTAAAGATTCTATCATTTTCATAAGCTTCACTTCTCCACTCGTATAAGGTACTCAAGTCAAGCAATCTTTTCTCATCAACAAGTTTAAAATCTCTATTCAGTTATTTCACTGCCCAATAAGCTTTGTGTTCTAATTCTAGAGGCAAGTGACAAGCTTTCCCATAAACCATTTTGTATGAGACATTCCCATAGGATTTTTATAAGTATTTCTATAAGCCCATAAAGCCTCATTCAACTTTTTAGTCCAATTTTTCCTAGAATATTAACAGTCTTCTGCAAGATAGATTTAATTTCTCTATTAGAAAGTTCTACTTGCCCACTGGTTTGGGGGTGATAGGCTGAAGCAATTCTATGGTTACCATCATATTTAGCAAGAGTCTTCCTAAAACCACCATGAATAAAATGAGAACCTCCATCAGTCATGAGATATTTAGGCACACCAAACCTAGGAAAAATAACATCTTTAATCATTTTTAAAGAGGTCTTACCATCGGCGTTGTTTGTAGGTATGACTTCTACCCACTTTGTAACATAGTCAACAGCAACAAGAATATGAGTATACCCTTTTGAATGAGGAAAAGGACCCATAAAGTCAAATCCCCAACAATCAAAAGGTTCAATAACAAGAGAATAATTCATAGGCATTTCATTGCGTCTAGAAATGTTACCAACTCTTTGACATCCGTCACATGATTGTCAACACCCGGATTTTTCAATCCTAGATGCCTGTTATGCCATACATCGCAATCCCAGGATTACCATTTTTGCGAGACATAACAGAATTGGATACCATAGTACTTCATCCATTTCAAATGATACATAAGTTCTTAATCAAATAGGGATCTCATGATCCAGTCTTTAATACAACATCAAGCAGCGGAATATGTAGTAATAACGGTAGCGTAGGCGAAGCTCCATCTTCGGGGTCACATGCAATGCTGACGATGGGAGATGATCCTAGTTGTCGTAACCTTCCTGGGGTCCGTCCTCCAGGTACTCCTCTTCATAGTCTGGCCATGGGAATAGCCAGGGACAAAGCCATGAGTACTCTTTAAGTACTCGCAAACCAATACTAACAAGTAAAGGGGGTTTTTGGATAATAGGACACTAGGCTCTAGGGTTGTTTTGCAAAAGCCAGGTTTATAACTACTAAGTTCCAAAGCTAGTAAAAATTTTATAACTCCTAAGTGGGATCTTGTATTCCAGGACACAACTCTGTTGTGGTCAAGTCAAAGTCACAATTCATTTCACAAATCCTTTTGAAAAAAGTTTGACGGGGGAACAGTATGGCCACTCCAACTGTCCATAACCGCGGACGCGGCTATTCGAATAGTTTGACACTCTGCAGAGATTGTACACTTTCACCACAACATTCGATACATCCTTCAGGAACAAATCCTGAATTTAACATACTCAGTATGCGGATAATCAATCCTAACCTTTCAATTACACTCCCTAGTATAAGCACCTCTCCTGTGAGTTTGGCCTCCCAACCATGACCACTGTCATCTTGGGTACTACACAGGTGGACAATCTTCACAAGGTAGCCTCAGCTCAGACCTTGGCCGTGAGGGAACTAATACTAAGGTATATAAGTTTCCAGTCAAGCCCTACCCAATATTCGGGTATTGTGGTTGTACGATAAAATTGGAATGGTATCGCATCCAGACAACCATCAGTTTTATAAAGGGCTAAGGCTCATGCCTCAACATTTTTATCACCAGAATCATCAAGTGTTTGGAAACACATGTCCAAAACATTTCAATAGAATGATCCATCATTCCAAGGTTTTCGTAACCATTTTTCCACCAAGTATTCCCATCTAAAGTTGATCAAGTTTTATGCTTAGCACTAGCATCTACAGGTGGGGGTAGTACTAATGGGGGGTGGGAACTAATGGAGTTTCAACTAAGTCCAACCTTATATCCTAGGCTGATATCAAGGTTTCTCGCTTCGGCCAAATTTTATGCTCTTTATGCAACCTTCAGCACAACTGTCTAGTATCTACCAAACTCTTAGGTAGACTCCAAGTACTTTGATAAAGAAATAAAGTAAGAAGCTTGCCATAAAACTAGGATTGGTTTAGCAAGTGGGTATGGTCACATATGCTTAAGGCATAAAGTAATCATCTCACAAGTATGGGTTTGTGGCATTAGTAGGGTATCTTGCAAGTGTTAGCTTGCATTGGTCAACTTGGTTAGTAAAGCTTGACTTGTGCAGAGCAGTGGTTGAAGTTCTCCTCGGCTTCCTCTTCGTAGTATCCTCCTTCCTCCTCGTATCCTTGGTCGATACTAGCGTCTACGAATAAATACGAGGTACACAATCACCAAAAAATACTTAAATACTTGCAATCATCACACACAAGGGTCCTATAGATGATCTAGTATCATCTCTAACATTACAAGGTTAAAGCTTGGTTTAAAACCTTTTTATTTTTAGAAAAGTAATTTCTACTCATTGAAAAACTACTTAAGATTTAATATTCTCCAAACTAAACATGGGATCATGTTGACACATGTCATCACCACATATTGTAGTCCATGGGAATGTGATTTAAAGTGGTGTCACAATTTAATAAGGTTTTACCCTTTTATTTTAATTAATTAAAGTGGCTAGAAATGCTTATGAAGCATTCTTTTATTGCTTGAACAATATTTCTGCAAGTAAACCTATATATATTTTTATATATTCTGAAAGGTATGGTTGAATGTGATATTTGGGAGTTGGAATCAACTCAAAAGCTTTTATGGTTTAAATTTGAAAAATGTTTGAATGCAGAAAAGCTTCTGCCTTGTTATTTTTGCTATGGGTGATCTACAGATCCAAATGACTTGAATCCAACGGTCTTGGATTAAGCATTCACAGACCTTTCTAACAAAATTGGTTTCATCCAATTTGGTGCACTAAGTCGATCTGGGTTGATTTTTGAAGTTGGGTACAGAAGTGTGTTTGAAATTATAAAGAAAACGTTTAATTTGAAATGCTGGGCTGCGCGGGAACTTCTAACGGGCCGGCCTGCTAAGCACAGTGCTCCCGCGGGCTGCTTAAGTGGGTGTCCCCACTCGTCAGTGACACGGGGCTGGGCGAAGCGGTATGGGGCAACGTGGTTCGTTCGATCTAGTTCTAATCCAACGGCTGAGGGTCATCGTCGACGCGAGACAGCTCCGGCGAGAACGAAACCTAGCGCGGCCAGTGAGGGGTGCTGGGGGCTCACCGGGGTACGGGCGAGGGTCGGCGAGGCGGGCGAACGACGAAGTCGACGACGGCGAACCTCCTGGTACCGGTGGCTTCTCGTGGGGCGGCTCCAATCGCTGGCTCCTTTCTTCTCCGGCAGCGGCAGGCTCCAGTAAAATTCCGGCGAGGTGGTGCTCAGCTTGCTCTGAGAATGGTGTGGCACGATCAGTGAGGAGAGGGGAGTGAGATGGTGTGAATAAATCGTGCGGGGGTGGCCTCTATTTATAGTCGAGCGAGGGGACCGTCGGGGCGCAAGGTGAGCTCGTCGGAGGCGACGTTACAGGCAGCTAATGGCATGGGCAAGGGTAGGGGACGGTGCTGTGTCTCCTGGCGATGCTCAACGACATGGTCGCGAGGCATGGGGCGGTGGGGTTTGGTCTGGAACGGGCGATGCTCTGCGCGGCAGAGGCGGCGTCTTCGACGGCGGGCGGTGGCTGTATGGCGCGGGACGGCAAACGGGGATGTCTGGCGGTCTCCTGGGTCGGTGGTGATCGTGTGTGCGCGCGGTGAGGGCGGCGCACAGTCTGTGGGTGATGGTCGAGGGTGGCGCTCTGGCACACGCTCGGCATGGTCTGGCCATGTCTCGTGCGTGTGGTCCAGGGCTTGGCAACGCTTGCGGCTGGGACAGCCAGTGGCGGTGGACGGTGGGCTGCCTCCCAGACATGCTGGCTAGGCTTGCTGCTGCTCCTAGCTTGCTGTCCACATTGGGGTGACATGGGGGTGCTCGGCTGTTCACCATTAATGGCAATGGCAAGCTCACAGGGGTGCTAGTGTTGGTCTAACCTTTCTAGATGATCTACTGGATTGTGTGAGAGCTAACTAGGGAACAAGTTAGACTCAAAACACTGCACACTATAGTGTTTGATGTTTTGTCTGATTTGTGTCTACAACATGTTTGATGAAATGGCCACATGAAATCAAGTTTTGAATTTTGAAATGATTTTTGGTGGGTTTTCTAGATTGGTTCATGTGAGTCTGCAGATGCTTGGGTTTTGAAAGTTGAGCTTGTTTGAGTGGGTTTTGAAAAAGTGGGATCTTCCCATATGAAGAAGATTCAATTTTGAATTGTCATTTAAACTATGCATTTGAAAGTTTCTGGATGATCACAAAGTGGGCCTTGATACTTTTTTATGAGTACATTCAAGGGGTGCAAAGATCCAGAAAAGTTTCTGTTAGGTTTTGAAAGTTTGAGACAGCCAAAGTAGGCATGGGAGTTAAATTGGTCAAAATGACCATTCACTTAATATATTTGTTTTGATTTACTTGTCTTTAGGAAAAGTGTGGGGAATGTTTTAGATGATGTTTATTTCACCTAAGAAACATTTTACAAGCAATGGATCACACAAACAAGGTGGTTTTTAAAGAAATTCAAAATCCATGCATACACATATACATGCATTCATGAATTGATTTAGAAAAGTTTTTGTTAACCCTAAACTTGAGGATTAGTGTTTTGATGATCTAAGTTTGATATTTTTGGGATGTTACAATGATAAAACAAACTTCCTTGCATACTTGAAAAGGGTAAGCCAATAAAATCCAGATTGTAAATTTTTTGTGCAGTTCTATTCCCAGCATGATGTCCTCCATAAGCACTGCTATGACATTTTCTCAATATCTCTTGTTGTTCATAATCTGGAACACATCTTCGCATAATACCATATACTCCTTTATATAAATGTGGGTCATCCCAAAATTAATGTATTAGATCATAAAAGAATTTCCTTCTTTGCTAAGCTGTAAAGGTTGGAGGCAAATACTTGGAAACAATAAATTAGCGTAATCAGCATACCAAGTACTCTCATGCGGGCTTACCATTATTGCAGCCAACTGTTCATTTGGAAATATCATTAACAGGCGTTGGGTCAAAAGAAATGTTTTCCAAACGAGATAAATTATTGATATGTCGGAAACGTATCTATATTTTTTTATGTTCCATGCTTGTTTAGTATCTACTTTGCTTTTCTTTGTCTACACTTTGAGGTATTTTTATATGTTTTCTGGTACTAACCTATTAACAAGATGCCACAATGCAGTTGCATGTTTTCTTCTGTTTTTGGTTCTAGAAAGGCAGAAAATCAATATTCTCGGAATTGGACGGGACAAAGGCTAAAGTCAATATTTTACCGTGGGGAACATGGAGCCGGAGTACGAGACAGAGGGGAGGCAAAAGGGGACCACACCCACTGGAGACGCGGGCTAGGGTTAGCCGTGCCTGGGGGGTGTGACCACCCTGGTTTCCCCCAGCCTTGCCTCTTCGCCTATAAATACCCCCCGATGCCAAAACCCTAAGGACCCGATCAATATTCCATGAAACCATCTATAGCTGCCGCCACCATCGTCCCTATATCGGGGGGGTCTGAATCTCTTGCCGACACCCTGCCGGAGGGGAGATCATCCGGAGGCCTTCTTCTTCATCATGACAGCCTCCGGTATGAAGCGTGAGTAGTTCCACCTTGGACTACGGGTCCATGTAGTAGATAGATGGTTGTATCTCCTCCTTTATGCTATCATGTTTAGATCTTATGACCTCCGTTCATGATCAAGATCTCATCTATTTGTAATCATCCATGTTGTGTTTCGGGGATCCGATGGATATTGAGATTACTATGTTAGATTGACTAATGGTTTTGTCTTATTGATTCTATCATGTTTGTGTTGTTTGTGATCTTGCATGCTCTCCGTTGTTAGTAGCTATCTTGGCCAAGTAGATGCTAGTGACCCCAAGAGGGGGTATTTATGCTCGATAGTGGGTTCATGCCTCTATTTAATCTAAGGGAAGTGTCAGAAATCTCTAAGGTTGTAGATGTGTCGTTGCCACTTGGGAGAAAACAACGGTCTCTTGTTCAAGGAACAAGTGGATTGTTTACCTTACACACTTTGCTTAAAGCAGTTGTCTGTTGCTTGCAACTTAATACTGGAGGGGGTTCGGATGATAACCCGAAGGTGGATTTCTAGTCATAGATGTAGTTGGATGGCGGTCTATGTATATTGTTGCATTGGCCAATCGAATCTCATAGGATCATGAATGTCTAGTATTGCATTGTTATGCCTTGCTCATTTCCTGTCAATTGACCTGATGTAATTTGTTTACCCAGCATGCCATGTTTATTTATCTAAGGAGAACACCTCTAGTGAACTATGGACCCTGGTCCAATCTTTACCATCGATACATCTTCCATTGTTCCTGTTTACTTTCTGCAAACCACTATTACCTTCCACACCATACAGTCAATCCTTTGTTACAACAAATCGGTGAGATTGACAACCTCACTGTTCATTGGGGAAAAGTCTCGAGTTTGTGTTGTGCAGGTCTCCAAGTTGCTTGCAACACCTTTGAGTCGTTTCCTTCCTCCTACTGGTTTGATAACATCGGTTTCTTACTGAGGTAAAACTTGCTGTTGTGCTCATCATACCTTCCTCTAGGGGTTTCCCAACGAAGCTCAACAATCAACTGAGCCACCATCAATTATCAGTAGCAGGATTTTCAGCACCTTTCCTATCTACAATATGCAGATCAAACTCTTGTAAAAGCAACACCCATCTAATAAGCCTAGGCTTAGCATCTTTCTTTGTCATAATGTACTTAATAGCAGCATGATCAGTATGGATAGTAACCTTTGAATTAACAATATAGGGCCTAAACTTATTGCAGGCAAAGATTACCGCTAAGAACTCCTTTTCAGTAGTAGCATAATTATTTTGAGAAGCATGTAGAGTTTTGCTAGCATAATGAATAACATTCAAGTTTTTATCAACACGTTTCCCAAGGACAGCACACACAGCAAAATCACTAGCATCACACATAATTTCAAAAGGTAAATTCCAGTCAGGTGGTTAACAATAGGAGCAGTAGTCAAAGCTTTCTTCAAAGTTTCAAAAGCTTCCTTACAATCATCATCAAAAACAAAAGGTACATCTTTTTGAAGAATATTAGTAAGGGGCTTTGAAATTTTGGAAAAATCTTTAATAAACCTCCTATGGAAACCAGCATGACCAAGGATACTACGAATACCTTTTATATCCCTAGGGAAAGGCATCTTCTCAATTGCTTCAATTTTGGCTCTGACTACTTCAATACCTCTTTCAGAAATTTTGTGTCCAAGAACAATCCCTTCATTAACCATGAAGTGGCATTTCTCCCAATTAAGAACAAGGTTAGTTTCTTCACATCTCTGCAAAACTTTATCAAGATTGTGCAAACAGTTATCAAAAGAAGTTCCATAGACGGAGAAATCGTCCATGAAAACCTCCACAATTTCTTCACAAAAACCATGAAAAATAGCAGACATACATCTCTGAAAGGTAGCAGGAGAATTACATAAACCAAAAGGCATACGCCTATAAGCATAAGTTCCATAAGGACAAGTGAAGGTGGTTTTCTCTTGGTCTTGTGCTCTCACAACAATTTGAGAGAACCTAGAATAACCATCAAGAAAATAAAAGTGGGTCTTTTTAGACAACCTTTCTAGCATTTGATCAATAAAGGGCAGAGGATAATGATCTTTCTTAGTAATTTTATTAACCTTTCTGAAATCAATGCACATCCTATACCCAACCACTACTCTTTGGGGTATAAGCTCATTATTTTCATTAGGCTCAACAGTGATTCCCCCTTTCTTTGGGACACAATGAACATGCTAACCCATTGACTATCAGCAATAGGGTAAATAATACTATCATCAAGGAGTTTTAATACCTCATTCCTTACCACATCCTTCATCTTAGGATTTAAACGGTGTTGGTGTTCAACAACTGGTTTTGCACCAGGTTCTATATTGATAGCATGCTGACATATAGTAGGAGAAATCCCTTTTAAATCATCAAGAATATACCCCATAGCTCCTCGGTGTTTCTTCAATATTTCCAACAATCTTTCCTCTTCCTTCCCTAAAAGTTTAGAACTAATAATAACAGGATATATTTTCTTATCATCTAGATAAGCATATTTAAGATCATCGGGTAGAGGTTTTAATTCGAAAACAGGATCCCCTTTAGGTGGTAGTGTGGTACCCAAATATTCCACAGGTAGATTATGATTAAGTAACTCAGGTTGATAAAGGAAAACCCCGTCAATCTCATTTATTTCCTTCATGAAGACTTCACTTTCATGATCTTCCATAAACTGCTATAAGGCATTGTTAGGAGCAAGAGAAATAGCAGAAAGTTGTTCAACCCTGAAATCCTCATTAGGCAGTTCATTTTCATAAGGAGTTTTAGCAAATTTGGAAAAATTAAACTCATAAGACTCTCCATCAAACTTAGTCAAAACTGCTTCCTTCCTACAATCTATGATAGCCCCACAAGTATTGAAGAAGGGTCTACCAAAGATAATAGGACATGTTCTACTAGTTTCAGAACCAAGTACTAGAAAATCGGCAGGATATTTAATCTTACCACAAAGAACCTCCACATCTCTTACAATACCAATAGGGCAAACTGTCTCTCTGTTAGAGGTGAATAACCACATCAATGTCCTCAAGTTCATAAGGACCAATTTCATGCATAATTACCATGCAAAGCTCATAAGGAATAACACTAGAACTAGCACCAATATCACATAAACCATAGTAGAAATGATCACCAATTCTAGCAGAAAGCACAGGGACACTACCTTTTCTAGGATGAGAGACAGTATTAGAAGCGTCTTTACAGAACACAATGTGCTCATCCTCTATATTTTTAGTGACAAGATCTTTCACAATAGATACCATAGGTTCAATGTTTATTTGCTCATCGGGTTCCATAGTTTTCTTTACACTTTTGCTAAACACATTATCTATAAGAGTGTTCCTTTACCTTACCAGGAAAAGAGATTTTCTGAACATAAGGTTCAGGCAAGATAGGATCGACAGTACAAACTTCAATGCTAGCAGGAACATGGGTAACAATATCTTTGTAAGAAGCATGGTACTTGTCCCACTCCTTTTTGGGAATTTCAATATAAGAGGAAAAAAGCCTTAAAACATTTTGCAAGAACTTGAGAATCAAGACCATACTCAGTACTAATATCACGGAAGTCATCAGTTCCCATAAAATATTTAATGCATTCATAATCATAGTTTATACCTAACTTTCTTCCTTTGTCATTCTCCCATGCTTTAGTGTTCTCTTGAATACGGTATAGGAGATCCCATTTAGCTTCTTCTATCATACGTGTGAATGATCCAGCACAAGAAGCACCTAGTAAATCTTTATCATGAAGAGAAAGCCTTGCATAAAAGTTATTGATGGTAATATTGTTAGAGAGTTCATTAATAGGACATTTAAGTATTAGTAACTTCAATCTCCCTCAAGCTTGAGCTGTACTCTCTCCATCACGAGGCCAAAAGTTATATATTAAATTTCCTTATGAATCTCACTGGGAGGATAGAATTTAGAATAAAGAGAGGTACTATTTCCTCCCATTCCATGGATTGTCCATTCTTCAGCAGCTTATACCATTCTTCAGCTCTTCCTTTCAATGATATAGAGAGTAACTTCTTCACCTGTTCAGTTGTGATACCTGCACACTTAAACAACCCGCATAATTCATGGATAAAGAGCAAGTGATCACCAGGATGGACAGTTCCATCCCCTAAATAATAATTATCCATAACACGATCAACAATACTTGTAGGTATCTTAAAAGGATCTATCTCAACAGCTGGTGGTTCATCTACTACCCTAACAGTGTAGTAGTTTTCCCAAACATAAAACCAAGTGGGTTACCAATATTGAAAACAAAGTAACAAATAGAAATAAAAATCAATACTCACAGCAGAAGTTTCCTTTACCAGTTCCACTCTTCAATAGCACTTCACTCCCCAGCAATGGCGCCAGAAAATAGTCTTGATGACCCACAAGTATAGGGGGTGTATCATTGTACTTTTGATAAATAGGAGTGTCGATCCCAACGAGGAGCAGAAGGTGTTGACTAGTGGAATGGAGCAGGAAATCTCTGTAAATACTTAGCAAACGGATTTTTAGGGGTTTTCTGATAAAGCAAAGAAATAAAGTGCAAGTAAATAAAATAGCAAAAAATTGCAGCAAGTGGCCCAATCCTTTCTTATAAATGGACAAGCCGGTGTAAATACTTATGATGACCAAACGTTCTCGAGGACACATGGGACTACTGTCAAGTGCTTTTGCTTCATATAGCTGAGTAGTCTTCTTTGATTTTATAAGTGTTGTGTGGGTGAACATGTGCTAATGTACCGACCTTACTTGGACTAATACATACTTGTGATTAAACCCCTTGCAAGCATCCACAACTACAAGAAAGCAATTAATATATAAACCTAACCATAGCCTTAAACTCTGAGATCCTACACTCCCTTGTGCAATGGTTTTCTAATGGGTGTTCAGGTTTCTATCACTCCGGCAACCCCACAATTAGTAGCTAAATACACAATGCATTCCCCTAGGCCCATAAATGGTGAAGTATCATGTAGTCGACGTTCACATGACACCACTAGAAAAATAGCACCACAACTTAAATACTAAACCATTGAATAATACCTCAACACAAATCCACTACTAATAACATGACTTCTCCCATGTCCTCAAGAACTAAACGAACTACTCACGAGACATCATATGGATCAAGATCAAAGATGATATGGTGATGAATAACAATCTAAACATAAACAATAATCTAATGGTTCCACTCACAAGCATCAACTACAATAGTAATCAACACCGGGAAAGTTTCCCCTAAAAACTATGCAAGATTCAACACAATTGTTACAGCGGGACGGAGTGGTGATGATGGTGCTGGTGGAGATGATGGTGTGGATGATGATGATTATGTCGATGAAGTCTAGCTTGATGATGGTGTTGATGGTGACGATCTTCCCTCTCCGGGAAGGAATTTCCCCGGCTGAAATCTGTTTGCCGGAGAGCTCTTTATCTCTTGGTGTTTTCCGTCCCGCAGAGGCGGCGAAATCTTTCTGTGGTCGCTCCCCCCGTGTATTAGGGTTTCGAGGAGAAGGTATAGGCAAGAGGGCGGAGCCAGAGGTGGGCCAGGTAGGCCACAACCCCTGTAGGCGCGGCCTAGGGTGGCCCGCTCCTGGGGGTGTGCGGGCCCCCTGTGGCCCAGCTCCGCCTCCCTTTCTGGCATTCTTCGTCTTCTAGAAAAATAGGATTTTCCATAGTTTTTCTGGTAATTTTCTGATCTTCGCGAAATTGCATCAAAACACCACTTTCTTCATCAGAATCCTGAATCCGGCAATTCATCCCCCAAGAATCATCCAACATGCAAAAACAGATAAAAAATACATAAGTATCACCTCTTAATATCAAATATATCAATAAATAGAGGCAAATTATGATATAGAATGGTGATGCAAATTGGACGTATCACACCCAGACTCGAACCACCATTACCTGTCCTCAGATCTCGGTCTCCATGATTTTCCCCGTCAGCACCATGGAACGAGAACATGCCCCATGATAATAACAGCCAACAAAGCTTCGAAGCACACTCTCTGTCCTTCCAACAAACTCACGGCATGATAGCAGTTATGGAGTTTGCCGACGGAGCCTTCCGAAACACGACACAGAAACCAGATCAATGGAGACCAACATCCGGAAGATCATCGACTTGGCTTGAGAGGGATCCAGGACCACCTCCTTTATTGAAACCGAGCCAGCAGCCCCCACGCCACCCGCCGAAAACTAGGAGGATCCGCCGCAAGACGACAAGACCACCCGGCTGACCATTCCGACGGAGAAGGAGGCCACCACCACCATGCCAGGGACAGATGCCCCAAGCGCCCTAGTGTCACGGACAAGGCCCGGGTCGCCTGGGCGCCGACGTCAAGTCCAACGTACGGGACAGATCGCGGCTAGGCCCAGATCCCCGCCGCCGCCTGCCGCCATCTGGGCCAAGGATCACCAGCCGCCGCTCGCCGCAACACCACCGCCAAACCAACCGGGACGGACGCCGCCGCCTTCCCGCCAGATCGCGATCAGGGACGCCGCCGCCGTCACGTCCCCAGGTATTTTCCTGGCGACGATCCGGGGGGCGGCGGCAGGGAGGAGAGACCACGGGAGGAAGGGCTCGGCGGGGAGGAGAGGCCGCTCGGTGCGGCGCGGCACGGCGCCGCCGCGCGGGTGCGAGAGGAGGAGGGGTCGGGAGGTGTCCCGGATCCTGAAAAGATGGATCCGATCACGAGGGAGTGGTGGGACGATAGAAGGCTAGAGGTGATCATGGTCTTCACGGTGCGTATTATGTTGTTTTCATCAGGTTTAAAACAAATGTTCAATTTCATTTGTATTGTTGAAACTTCCGATGAATTCTATGTGTCTTATTTTGATCCCTGAGTGGAATAGTGATGGCAATCTATGTTTGTATTGTTCAAACTTTGAAAAATTCTATGTCGTTCCTTGTGAAACACTCAATTATGAGCATGCCGCGGTAAACTCTGTTTTGTGGTACACGTGACGGTACGATCATATGTCATATAGCTGACCCGTAAAGAAAAATATTTGAATCCGCGGTACATATATGCGGCATCTGCTTCGCTACGCCATTTTTTCGCACCGCAGAGACAAGATGCGATTCACCGCAGACATGTTTTGCGGCTTGACGAGATATGGTATCTAGTAGAGGCGGTGCAACTAGCCGATGAAATGGACACGAGCGAACGTACTCGGCTACCGAATCGTATGTTCGAATATGTACTCTTTAGTTTCTCACACGTCTTGCAGGATTAATAAAAGGCAAGAATTTTTCTGCTAAGCTCGATTTTGATGGGAACCAACTAACAAGGCTAGCTGTCGCGACAGGCAAATTGCGGGAGTTCTGTGGCTCGCGCCTCGCGGCACGGTACATGTTGGAAAAGATGATCAGCGGATGTGGCCAGCATTTCCTCTAGAAAATATGCATGCTAGCAGGTTGACGCCGAGCTGGCCGGACGTTCGTACTGGCTAGTGTGTGTAGCAATAATGTTCTTTAGCCTACCGGATAACTAACGTGTGAGTAGACTGACATGCATGTAACTCCATGGGAATTCGCTGTCACTTCTGTTCCTGCTTGATGCACATGGCAGAGGTACACCTCGTGCAAATAGACTTTCATTTCCCTATCCACGAGCGTTGAAAGTTCGCGCGCTGCCGCACTGGCATGGAACATGCACCACGTAAGCAAACATGCCCGCGTCCTTGGAAACGAGATAGAGCCGAATCTCGTCGCAAAGCTATATACACATGATTTGCTTATACATGTGGCGGCAGCAGACACGTTCTAGCTACACGTTTAGTTGGATTCCTTCGCTTTCTGTTTCACTATAGATATCCTTTTGCATCTACCCACTGGTAGAAAACACCCCATGTGTCCCGGTTGGTAAGGGGCATTAGTCCCGGTTGCCCAACCGGGACGGGGCAATCGGGACTAAAGCCCGAACCTTTAGTCCCGGTTGCCCCACCAACCGGGACAAAAGATCATACACGTGGCAACTGCACCGTGCGAGGAGGGGGGTGGCTTTAGTCCCGGTTCGTAATACGAACCGGGACTAATAACCTTCTGCCGCGGCAGAGATTTGGCCCATTTCTCTGCCGCGGCAGAGAATTCATTTTTGCACATTTTGTTGCCGCGGCAGCATTTTCGCCACTTTTTGTGCCGCGGCAGAGAATTCATTTAGGTTGTTTTATTGTTTATTTAGTGTTTTGCACTTATCAATGAAGGAACCTTATATTACACAAGATCATCATGACAATATTACATTCATGCACTACATACAAAAGTATTCCCCTTGTCTATACACGGACCGAGTTGCTATTTTTACAATCCCTATTGTCTATACACAGCAGAATAGTACTCCCCTTTCGGGTCTAGGACTTCTGCATCCAAGAATCCCGCCAATTCCTCCTGAATTGCTCGTACGCGATCCTTTGGCAGAAGACCGTCCCGTAGACGTTCGATCTAATTTAAAAAAGGAGTCAGTCTATATGAATGAAACTAAACACAATTTGTTTGAAAATAAAACTATAGAAATTGTTTACATACGTGGAGTTGCTCTAAATTTCTGCCCTTCTCATCGCACGTCTGCCGGATGAACTCGCAAACATAGTATCCACAGAGATTGTTACCTGGTCCCTGTGTCAGGCACTTCACAAGAACATAGTTCAATCAAAATAATAATCAAGCATGATAATAACTGTATCAAAACTAGAATCAAAGATATGCGCGGATATAGCTAGTGGTGCTTACATTTAGTGGTTGAAATGTAAGCTCCTCTTTCCAAACACCCCTAGCCTTGTTGGTGAACCGTTTCCAAGCGCTGCCCGGCGTAGAAAACGAATAAAATAAGTTCTTAAGTACTTGATATCATAAAATTCACGAACATTGCCGATATAGTGTCGTAATGATTAGAATTACCGCTGGAGAAGTATCTGCATGTCCTTCCACGTCTCAAGGGGTTTATGTTTCGAGTCCATGACTAGTACACGCCCTTTGTCAAGTTGAATGATTAACAGAATATAGTGGAAGCTGCGAATGCATAACTAATCAATTATATACTTAACATCGAGTTAGCGAAATAGAAAGTGTATACAAGACAATAACACTCACTGGAAGTTGTAAGGAAAAAGTATTTCCGTTTTGGTTTCTTGAAACCTTAACGCGTGTACTATATTATCCTCCGTATCCTGGGGGCTTATTTTGAGATTAGCTTCATGAACCCAATATGGGTCAATGAAGCCAATATCATAGATTTGTCCTCTGCTGCATTCGAGAATCTTCATTCTGCATATTACAGTATGATTATATACATGCAATAAACAAAGTGAGATAGCTGGAGACTAAGTTAATTACAGAATTAGTACTTACAGACAATAGGCACTGATGAGCGATTTGTCCAAGGCGTCTTGATTGAATAATTGAAATAGCTCATTAAATTCAATGGATATCATGTCATCACTTTCTTTCCCATGATGCTTTTTTGTAACCCTCAGCACTATCCAGTTAGCCCCGGCCCTTGTGGCGTGCATGTACCAGTTATGCAATCTTCGCATTTTTGTTGAAAGATTATTTACCTCCTCAGGTTTGACGAGAGGTTTGCCGTACTGGTATTTGTATGCTACTTCACTCACGGGGAAGAACTCTAACTGGGATAAGTACTGGGCAATACTCATACCTTGAGCAGCGGCAGCTTCTCCGTATTGTGCAACTACCTCTGGATCATACTGCTCTTCGGCCCCATATTTGCTCGACCCCACATTGGTTTGAGAAATCACATTCAGAGGGGCGCAAGTCTGTTTTGCTTGTTCTCCGAGCTGGGCAACAGATTTCCCGCTTGCATCAGTACTGCTCTTCGAGGCTTTTTGTGCTGCATGTGACTTGAGAATAGAACGCTCATAGTCTGATGACAGCTTTGGCTCGGGTTGATGAAGAGTCTTTAGCATTTTCAACACTTTGGCTTTTTCTTCTTTGGTGCTGGGGAACTCTGGCTCTTTCGGCCGCCTCAGCTTAGCGAAAAACGCTGTCGTTTCCGCATCAACGATCGCCGCAGTCTCCTCTTCAGTACAGTCATAAGATCTCTTGGGAGGAACCGTTGGTACTTTTGGAAGAGGCTCTTGTTTACGTTTCGGCGATCGCTTACGACGCACAGTAGCGGTACGCTTACGCTTTTTATCCTGAGGCGCCGGCGATGGCTCCCGCGGCGATGGCTGCACCGGAGATTGGTGAGGCGACGGAGCCGGGTGAGGCGACGAAGACGGCTGCCGCGGCGGCGACGACCTCGCTGGAGACGAGTGAGGCGGCGGCGAAGATGGCCTTGGCGTGTGATTTCGAAGCACGATACAATCCTTCGGCCATAGAATGGTGACGTTTTTTGCGTCACCCAGCACAGTCACATCCCCTTCACCAGCAGGGTAGTGAAGATCCAAAACCTCAAAGGTGGGCATGATTTCATCCACGCCGACAACAGCGTAGCCCTCTGGAACCGGACGACTGTGGTAAGTTGGTGTGGGTCCAATTGGTAAGGCATAGCCGACCGCCACCTTCATTGATATGTTCACAACTTTGACATGTAGCTCGCAGTGTGTCATCTCTGTGATATCATCCACTGGGTAGCCAACAGGAGCCATCGTCGGTGCATCATCGGCATCGCCATTGTCATCACCCGGGACCTCGGTGGAAGCCACACTGCTTTTTCGATTATTCGATAGGCCGGTAGCATCGAATGCAGTGTGCTGCTGAGATGGGGCGCCGGTAGTACTTTGCTCTTTAAGTGAGTTAATTTCATCTTGTTGTTGCTTTAATCGTTCTTCAATGAAACGGATTCGCTCTTTCTGACTTTCTGCTTCAACTGCCGCCCTGTCCTTACTCCTCTGACGGCTTCTATCAGGATATTTCTTCCTCTCTTCGGGAAACCCAGTCCTCCATGATTGGGAGCCTATTGTGCCTCGTGTTCGTCCATCATGTTCCTTATTTCCAAGGGCGAGTGTGAGCTCATCATTCTCTCTATCGGGAATGAAGTCCCCATCTTTAACAGCCTTTACTGCTTTTCTCATCCTCTCGATTGGCAAGGGGTCTTCTTTATGTCGTATGGTATATATACACCTCCCTTCCGAGTCCAACGTGCCCCCATGCCCGTAAAACCAATTCCTTGCATGTTCTACCCAATCGTCTGTCTCTGGGGTGATATTTTTATCACGCAGTTCCTGCTCAAGTTTCTCCCACTTAGGAATGCCAGCCCTGTAGCCACCTTGCCCCATAGTATGGTGATACTTCTTGTTAGCAGCATTCAGCTTATTCGTTTCAGACATTTTCTTAGCTTTTTCTGATTTCTTGTATTCCACAAACTCATCCCAGAATGGTTTTATCTTCTCAAACCGAATATTCTTGAAATCGGGAGTCTTCTTTTTCACGACATAGTCAAGGTGCAATCTTTTCTTCCAGTTGGTGAAACACTGGGCCATCTTCTTCAAAGCCCACTCCCTGACCTTAGCCTCCATGGCTCTCCCATGTTGTAAGGCGTCCTCAACTGGATCCTCCGCATTTGGATCCAGCTCTATCTTCGGTAGTTTGAAATTAACCATGAGCCTCTTCCACAGTAAATCTTTGGCGTGGTTAGGGACAAATAAACATGTTCCCTCTTCATCCGCATTAGCAGGCCTATTCCAATTTCTAATGGTGATCGGGATTAAGTCCCTAACGATTACTCCGCATTGTGCCACAAATTTGGTTGCGACAACTTCGGGAGCTGTCGGTCTGCCGTCTGCAGCGACATCTTCGATCCTGAACCTCTCATGGTCTTCCAACTTTTTGGTTGGGCCTCGTCCGCTCTTTTCAGTAGATTCCTTCGATTCGGAGGGCTAAAAGAAGAAAGATCGCCGTTACTATTTCTATATAGATAGCAGATGATTAATTAATGAATTGATTTATATTACATGCACCTTGCCGGAGCGGTCGTCTTCTCGATTACACAAGGCATCGCCTTCTCCCTCGCGGAAGGCAACACCTTCAACCTCAAACAAGTTGTCTACTCCGGTAAAAAGAGGATCACCCTCACCGGAGTTGTTCAGAAACGTTGATACGTCTAAATTATCTTCCCCACGGATCACACCTTGGATCAACTCTTCCTTTTCTTCGTCTCTGACGTGTGGATCCATATTTTCTGCATAGGTGGAAAAACGAATAAGTCAAAGCGGCTAAAGGAGAAAGTTAAGGAGAAACCCTGATATATACATACACAATAATAAAAATGAAGAGAAACCCTAAACCTAGCTACAAAAAGGAAACCGTGTAGTAGATAGGTAACTCTAGCTAAAATCAACGGTTATCAATATTCCGGAGTTCCGAGGGGTGTAACCTAGTTCGGAGAAACCTCCGATGCATATGAGAGGGGAACCCACATGCACCTAAGGGGTATTAATGATTCCTTATCTAACCACAGTGACTGGCAATGTGAATCGGGTCTGGGGCTACCCACATTGACTGACCAGTGGGGCCGAAGACCAATAATACCAAACTAATTAATAAACCTAATAATACCTAACTAATAATAAACCTAATAATCGAAACACCGAAAAGAAAGGGAAACAATCAACACATGGCATCGATGCAATGCTCAAGCAAGTATGATGATATGACAAGTTAATTTGCATTGGAATGTAACCCTAAGACATGCTCGACGATTTAATCGGGGTTCCGACGGGTGAAAACCCTAACTCGGGGAAACTCCGGAACATATGAGAGGGGTGCATTTGTTCTTATAATTATACTTGTCATTTAAATTGTTGAACAATGCATGATTATAGGTTAAATAGATAGGTTTCATTTTTCTGAACAATTTGATATATTATTTGTAATTTTCTGACTTATAAATAAAAAGATATTGAATTTACAAGTTTATATCAATTTCTGCAATTATTAAATCATTTAAAATTGAATTACTGTGGGCCACGTCAGCAAGCCACCGTGGGCCACGTCAGCGGGCCCGTACCACCGTGGGCCACGTCAGCGGGCCCGTACCACCGTGGGCCACGTCAGCGGGACTAATGCTCCCAGGGGTGGCGAACGGATGGCCCTTTTTCCTCTAGTGTTGGTATTTATCATTGTAACACGTAATGCAAATTAACACGGACATCACGGGTCTGTGCACCAAGGCTCACCCCTAAATCTAGTATATACATAATATGGCTTGGCTATTGGATTTTTTGCCGAAATAGTCCAAGCCCATTTATTATATGACAATAAATTTCTGAAATCCTAGAGACACATTTGGCTAATTAATGCAAGGCAAGAACTGGAACAAAAGTTTTGTCACATCCCAAATTTTAGATTTAGTTTTGCATGTCATTCATAAGCATTGCATTATGTTCGTGAAAGTTTGAGTTGCAAAACACTATTTTGAAGCCCTATTTTTGAATCACCAAAATGCACCTACAAATGACTATGCAAGGATTTATAAATCCACTACTTGCAAAATAGTAAAAAGATTGCAATTATGATCCTATGTTGATCCTCAGATTTTTTAGAAAAATTTGAAGACTAAAATCACTCCATTTGGAGTTATAAATAAAAAGATACAAAAGATTTACTAAAACAGAAAAGAATAAATGAAACAACAAAAAAAATAACTAGACTAATCTACCCGACCCAGCCCACCTGCCCCGCCTAGCCTATCTGCCGCGCACCCTCCCCGCGAGCAGCGCGCAGCGCCGCAGCCACGCAGCAGGCCGGCCCAGCAAGCGCAGCCAGCAGCAGCCGCGCAGCCCGCCCAGCAGCTGCAGCGGCGCGCGCGCGGCGGCGGCGCCCAGCACCAGCAGCGGCGACGATGGAGGAAACGGCGCGCGCGGCGGCGCCCAGCACCAGCAGCGGCGCCCAGCAGCGGCGCCCAGCAGCACCACCACCAGGGAGGGGGAGGACAGAGAGGGGCAGGGAGGGGCGGCGCCGTACCAGCGCGGCGGTGGGGGAAGGGCGCGGTCGTCGACGGGAGGCAGAGAAGCGGGCGGCGGCCGGAGGCGGAGGAAGGAGACGCGCGGGCGGCGCGGTCGTCGGCGCGCGGGAAGAGACGCGGGTGGCGGCCGGAGGCGGAGGCGTTGACGACGGAGCCGCTACGGGGAGCGCGCGACGGTGGCGGGGGCAGCCTGGCGGCGTCGTCGTCGGCAATGGCGCGGGCAGAGGCAGAGTGGGGAAGGGAAGAAGAAGAGGAGGCACACGCCCTTATAACTAAAGGGCCTTTAGTCCCGGTTCGTGGCTCCAACCGGGACTAAAGGGGCATACGTCCCGGTTGGAGCCACCAACCGGGACCTATAGTCCAAATTTTCAGCAGTTGAAGGGGCGCGCGCAGGGGGCTCTTTCGTCCCGGTTGGTGGCTCCAACCGGGACGTATTCCCCTGTTTTCAAATTTTTTCAGTTATTTTCTCTCTGTTCCCGCCTTATTTTTTATTTTGGGGTTTAAATTTGTAATGTTTTTTAAATGATAATTACTTTGGAATTTAGAAAAACTTTAAACATAAAAAGTGTTTGGATTTGAATAACTAATTCGAAACCATTTTCTGTTTTGAAAAATAATTAATGTAACCATTTAAACAACGAACCATTTAAAATTAATAATGAAATAACTTATATTTTTTAAATATTAATTTGGAATTTAGAAAAACTTTAAACATAAGAAGTGTATGGATTTGAATAAATAATCCAAAACCAATTTCTATTTTTAAAAAATAATTAATGTAACCATTTAAAATTAATTAACTTATATTTTTGAATATTAATTTGGAATTTAGAAAAACTTTAAACATAAAAAGTGTTTGGATTTGAATAAACAATTCAAAACCATTTTCTGTTTTAAAAAACAATTAATGTAACCATTTAAAATATGAACCATTTACAATTAAAAATGAATTAACTTATATTTTTTTGATATCAATTTGGAATTTAGAAAACTTTAAACATAAGAAGTGTATGGATTTGAATAAATAATTCAAAACATATTCTATTTTTAAAAAATAATTAATATAACCTTTTAAAATGAATTAACTTATATTTTTGAATATTAATTTGGAATTTAGAAAAATTTTAAACATAAAAAGTGTTTGGATTTAAATAAATAATTCAAAAACATTTGTCCTTTTTACCAGGGATGGACGAAAAGGTTTGAGATGTACCGGTTGGGATATAGTCCATGTAAGGTGGTCTAGTATTTTAGGAAAATAGGACGGTAGCATTCTGAAACGGCATTTTGGTGGTTACTTCACAAAACGACCCGTTTTTTGCGCTCGGAAAATGGAAAAGGGCTTTTCCGTGCGACAAAAAGGAAAACTTCCTCCTGCAACATTGTTCTCCATACCAATGTCCACACACATGCATAATATGGGCACAACATCACAAACTATGCCGTGATTCAGCACATAACATCGGTCATTTGGACCGAAAGCCATGAAACCTCGAACATGATAGGTCATTTTGTGAAGGTTTTTTCGAAACATGATCAATATACCAAGTCTGGTATTTTTCCTTTCAACTATGTAACATAATATGACACCACGCGAAGGATTTTCATTGTTCGGATTTTTTTTGAATTTATTATGCCCGTTTTGAATTATTTGAATTTCTAACTATGGTCGAACCGGTGTGCATGAAGATAGGGGACGGGCATCGTTAGAACTTGCATTGGATCTCTGAAGAAACCACATATTGCGAGTCTAAAAATGATTTTTTCAAAAAATCACGGGCGGTAGATCATGTACCTGTAGTACAAACCGGACCCACTTCCTGCCGATTCGGCAGACATTTGTCCTTTTTACCAGGGATGGACGAAAAGGTTTGAGATGTACCGGTTGGGATATAGTCCATGTAAGGTGGTCTAGTATTTTAGGAAAATAGGACGGTAGCATTCTGAAACGGCATTTTGGTGGTTACTTCACAAAACGACCCGTTTTTTGCGCTCGGAAAATGGAAAAGGGCTTTTCCGTGCGACAAAAAGGAAAACTTCCTCCTGCAACATTGTTCTCCATACCAATGTCCACACACATGCATAATATGGGCACAACATCACAAACTATGCCGTGATTCAGCACATAACATCGGTCATTTGGACCGAAAGCCATGAAACCTCGAACATGATAGGTCATTTTGTGAAGGTTTTTTCGAAACATGATCAATATACCAAGTCTGGTATTTTTACTTTCAACTATGTAACATAATATGACACCACGCGAAGGATTTTCATTGTTCGGATTTTTTTTGAATTTATTATGCCCGTTTTGAATTATTTGAATTTCTAACTATGGTCGAACCGGTGTGCATGAAGATAGGGGACGGGCATCGTTAGAACTTGCATTGGATCTCTGAAGAAACCACATATTGCGAGTCTAAAAACGATTTTTTCAAAAAATCACGGGCGATAGATCATGTACCTGTAGTACAAACCGGACCCACTTCCTGCCGATTCGGCAGACATTTGTCCTTTTTACCAGGGATGGACGAAAAGGTTTGAGATGTACCGGTTGGGATATAGTCCATGTAAGGTGGTCTAGTATTTTAGGAAAATAGGACGGTAGCATTCTGAAACGGCATTTTGGTGGTTACTTCACAAAACGACCCGTTTTTTGCGCTCGGAAAATGGAAAAGGGCTTTTCCGTGCGACAAAAAGGAAAACTTCCTCCTGCAACATTGTTCTCCATACCAATGTCCACACACATGCATAATATGGGCACAACATCACAAACTATGCCGTGATTCAGCACATAACATCGGTCATTTGGACCGAAAGCCATGAAACCTCGAACATGATAGGTCATTTTGTGAAGGTTTTTTCGAAACATGATCAATATACCAAGTCTGGTATTTTTCCTTTCAACTATGTAACATAATATGACACCACGCGAAGGATTTTCATTGTTCGGATTTTTTTTGAATTTATTATGCCCGTTTTGAATTATTTGAATTTCTAACTATGGTCGAACCGGTGTGCATGAAGATAGGGGACGGGCATCGTTAGAACTTGCATTGGATCTCTGAAGAAACCACATATTGCGAGTCTAAAAACGATTTTTTCAAAAAATCACGGGCGATAGATCATGTACCTGTAGTACAAACCGGACCCACTTCCTGCCGATTCGGCAGACATTTGTCCTTTTTACTAGGGATGGACGAAAAGGTTTGAGATGTACCGGTTGGGATATAGTCCATGTAAGGTGGTCTAGTATTTTAGGAAAATAGGACGGTAGCATTCTGAAACGGCATTTTGGTGGTTACTTCACAAAACGACCCGTTTTTTGCGCTCGGAAAATGGAAAAGGGCTTTTCCGTGCTACAAAAAGGAAAACTTCCTCCTGCAACATTGTTCTCCATACCAATGTCCACACACATGCATAATATGGGCACAACATCACAAACTATGCCGTGATTCAGCACATAACATCGGTCATTTGGACCGAAAGCCATGAAACCTCGAACATGATAGGTCATTTTGTGAAGGTTTTTTCGAAACATGATCATTGTTCGGCACACATTTAGTCCCGGATGTAGTCACAAACCGGGACTAAAAATATTTTCCGCCATTTCCCACCTCTTCCCGCCAAGTTTTCCCGCCCTTTCCTTTCTACTAGAGCTTTTAGTCCCGGATGTAGTCACTAACCGGGACTAAAGATATTTCCCGCCATTTCCCAAAGCTTCATGCCAAGTTTTCCCGCCCTTTCCCTCTATATTTAGGGTGATCGTGTCATGGCTATCCACACATCCACACCTTCCTCTCTTAGAACAATGGACAACGCCTACTGGGCCATTCTGACCCTCGAGGAGACCGAGGCGCTGTGCGCCTCCAACTACCCTTGTCCACCGGGGTACCGGCCGCCCGCCGGCTGGATGCTGAGCGCTGGAGGGGTTCCTGTCCCTCAAGGTTCCGCACGCCAGGCGGCCATCACAAACCACTTCTACCACGAGCTCACGCCGGAGCAGCGGATGGATCCCCAGTGGGATCCCGACAACTATGACACCTGGAATGCCTTCTTCGCGAATAGGCGGGAAAGGGAGCTCGCCAGGTACGAGGGTGATGGCCCGCCACCGGTGAACAACAACGAAGTCGGCCGTCGTCTGTGGTGGGAGAACCGTACTATCATCGAAGTGATGCGCTACATCGCCGGGGGAGACCATCCTCGCCTACGGTGCCCACGAGTCCACCCACCACAGGCCCCACACTGTCCCGGCGGTAGCGGCATCGTCTTCCAGGAGACCCCTCTCCCACCCGCCGTGAATCCAAGGCTGGAATGGCCCCTGGTATATGCCATGGATGGGCTGAGGATCCCCGGAGTGGCAGGTGACGATGACGATGATGATGACGACGACGATGAAGACCCTGAAGCTGCGTACTATAGGACTAGGCATGATTATGACTAAAGGGGGCGGCTTTAGGCCTGAGTGTTAGCTAGTCCCGATTTGTCCCGGTTTTTAATATTAATAAATGTCTTAAGTGTTACCTAATAAATAGAGGGAAATGCCTATATAAAGAGAGGGTTCATATTTAGTCCCGATTTGTACCGGTTGGGATATAGTCCATGTAAGGTGGTCTAGTATTTTAGGAAAATAGGACGGTAGCATTCTGAAACGGCATTTTGGTGGTTACTTCACAAAACGACCCGTTTTTTGCGCTCGGAAAATGGAAAAGGGATTTTCCGTGCGACAAAAAGGAAAACTTCCTCCTGCAACATTGTTCTACATACCAATGTCCACACACACATGATCATTGTTCGGCACACATTTAGTCCCGGATGTAGTCACAAACCGGGACTAAAGGGATTGCGGCAGAGTGGGCCAGACAACACTAATAATAGGGGTGAGTGTCGACATTATGTCGTGCGGCTTGTACCTTGTCCCGGATGGTGTCACCAACCGGGACTAAAGATGAACCTTTAGTCCCGGTTGGAGACACCAACCGGGACTAAAGATGAGTCAGCACTAATAATAGGGGTGAGTGTCGACATTATGTCGTGAGTGTCGACATTATGCCGAGCTGCTTGTACTATAAATATGCATCCTTGTGAGTCCAGTCCTCCAGCCAGTTTGAGGCATCTCCAAGATGGTTTTAGAGAGCAGGGACACCACTACGGCCAGTTTCAGGGAGATGCCGACGGAGCCCAGTCCTCCGGCATCTCCGAGAAACTGGTCATAGAGGCACTCCCTAATATGTGAAATTAGTTAGCTCCGAGGCGTATTGATCTAGTTAGTGAAGTTACAAGCTGCAAGATGGTTTTCGAGAGCAGGGACACCACTGCGGCCAGTTTCAGGGAGATGCCGACGGAGCCCAGTCCTCCGGCATCTCCGAGAAACTGGTCATAGAGGCACTCCCTAATATGTGAAATTAGTTAGCTCCGAGGCGTATTGATCTAGTTAGTGAAGTTACAAGCTGCAAGATGGTTTTCGAGAGCAGGGACACCACTGCGGCCAGTTTCAGGGAGATGCCGACGGAGCCCAGTCCTCCGGCATCTCCGAGAAACTGGTCATAGAGGCACTCCCTAATATGTGAAATTAGTTAGCTCCGAGGCGTATTGATCTAGTTAGTGAAGTTACAAGCTGCAAGATGGTTTTCGAGAGCAGGGACACCACTGCGGCCAGTTTCAGGGAGATGCCGACGGAGCCCAGTCCTCCGGCATCTCCGAGAAACTGGTCATAGAGGCACTCCCGGTCCAGCCACAAAATGGGACTAACACTCAAGACATTTATTAATATTAAAAACTGAGACTACAAAACCGGGACTAAAGGCCACAAACCGCGAAAGATATCCTTCGGTCAAGCCACAAACCGCGAAAGACATGAACTAGAGTTACATAATATGAGCATGAACTTCTTGGCATATGTCATTCCTTATGACCGCTTCAGACGTAACCATGGAGCATCTTCTTTACTTAACGGAATGCTTGGGTCAGTTTTCACTGTGAAGGGCGGAATTTCATCAAACTTATTATAATCTTCTGACATGTCTGTCTTGCCCTCGATTCCCACGATGTTTCTTTTCCCTGAAAGAACTATGTGACGCTTTGGATCATCATATGATGTATTCGTTTGCATATTTTTTCTTTTTTTCGGTCTGGAGGACATGTCCTTCACATAGAAAACCTGAGACACATCATTGGCTAGGACGAATGGTTCATCTCTATAACCAAGATTGTTGAGATCCACTGTTGTCATTCCGTACAACTGGTCTATCTTTACCCCTTCCCCATTCAGGTTGACCCATTTGCAGCGAAACAAAGGGACCTTAAAAGAGACTCCATAGTCTAGTTCCCATATCTCCTCTATGTAACCATAATATGTGTCCTTTTGTCCATTCTCGTCTATTGCATCAAAGCGGACACCACTATTTTGGTTGGTGCTCTTTTTATCTTGGGCGATCGTGTAGAATGTATTCCCATTTATTTCGTACCCTTGGAAATTCAATACAGTAGAAGATGGTGACGCGGCCAACAAGTATAGCTGATCTCCAACAGTGGTGTCATTCAAGAGATGTGTCCGCATCCAACCACCGAAAGACTTCATGTGTTCATCTGTAATCCATGATTCAGGCTTCCCCGGGTTTTTGGAGCGTACAATATTCTTGTGTTCCTCCATATACGGAGCTGCCAAGGTGGAATTATGTAGAACTGTGTAGTGTGCTTTAGTGAAAGAATCCCCGTCCCTACATATCAGTGCTTTCTTTCCCAGCGTGCCTTTTCCACTTAGTCTTCCCTCATGCCGCGAGTCAGAAACACCAATCGGCTTAAGGTCAGGAATAAAGTCAACACAAAACTCAATGACCTCCTCTGTTCCATATCCCTTGGAGATGCTTCCTTCTGGTCTAGCACGGTTATGAACATATTTCTTTAAGACTCCCATAAACCTCTCAAAGGGGAACATATTGTGCAGAAATACCGGACCGAGAATGGCAATCTCTTCCACTAGATGAACCAGGAGATGCGTCATAATATTGAAGAAGGATGGTGGGAACACCAATTCAAAACTAACAAGACATTGTACCACATCCTTCTGTAACCTTGGCAGAATATCTGGATTGATTACCTTCTGAGATATTGCATTGAGGAATGCACACAGCTTCACAATGGGTACTCGAACATTTTCTGGTAGAAGCCCCCTCAATGCAATCGGAAGCAACTGCGTCATAATCACGTGACAGTCATGAGACTTCAGGTTTTGGAACTTTTTCTCTGCCATATTTATTATCCCCTTTATATTAGATGAGAAGCCCGACGGCACCTTGATACTGTAAAGGACTTCAAAAAAGATTTCCTTCTCTGCTTTGGTAAGAGCATAGCTGGCACGACTTAAGTGACGCCCTTTATCCGTCTTGTTATCTGTATGCATGTTCTTTGGGTCTTTCATAATTTGTTGGTCCTCCCGTGCTTCAGGTGTATCTTTTGTCTTCCCATACACGCCTAGGAATCCTAGCAGGTTCACGCAGAGATTCTTCGTCACGTGCATCACGTCGATTGAAGAGCGGACACGCAGGACTTTCCAATATGGCAGCTCCCAAAATATAGATTTCTTCTTCCACATGGGTGCGTGTCCTGTAGCGACGTCGTTCGGAACTGATTGACCGCCGGGACCCTTTCCAAAGATTACTTCTATGTCCTTGACCATACCAAATACATCATCACCAGCAGGGAGTTCAGGCTTCTTCCGGTGATCTGCCTCACCTTTGAAATGCTTGCCTTTCTTTCTTACGGGATGATTGGTCGAAAGAAATCGTCGATTCGCTAGGTACACAACCTTCTTGCATTTATGCAAATATGTACCTTCGGTCTTATCTAAACAGTGGGTACATGCCTTATATCCTTTGTTTGTCTGTCCTGAAAGGTTACTAAGAGCAGGCCAATCATTGATGGTTACGAATAACAACCCTCGTAGATTAAATGGCTCCTGTTTGTTCTCATCCCACGCACGTACACCTGGTTTGCCCCACAACTGTAAGAGTTCTTCAACTAATGGCCTAAGGTACACATCAATGTCGTTGCCCGGTTGCTTCGGGCCTTGGATGAGCACTGGCATCATAATGAACTTACGCTTCATGCACAACCAAGGAGGCAGGTTGTAGATACATAGAGTCACGGGCCAGGTGCTGTGACTGCAGCTCTGCTCCCCAAAAGGATTCATGCCATCCGTACTTAGACCAAACCATAAGTTCCTTGCGTCACCTGCAAAGTCTGGGAAGTCTCTCTCGATTTTTCTCCACTGTGACCCATCAGCAGGGTGTCTCAACTCCCCGTCTTTCTTACGGTCTTCTTTGTGCCATCGCAACAACCTGGCATGCTCTTTGTTTCTGAACATGCGTTTCAACCTTGGTATTATAGGAGCATACCACATAACCTTAGCAGGAACCCTCTTCCGGAGGGGCTCTCCCTCAACATCACCAGGGTCATCTCGTCTGATCTTATACCGCAACGCGTTGCATACCGGGCATTTATCTAAATTCTCATACTCCTTACCGCGGTAGAGGATGCAGTCATTAATGCATGCATGTATCTTTTGCACATCTAATCCCAGAGGACAGAGAGTCTTCTTTGCTTCGTAGGTACTATCGGGAAGTTCGTTATGTTTTGGAAACTTCGGCTTCATTATTTTCAGCATCTTTTCAAATGAGGAGTCAGTTAGACCACACTCTGCCTTCCATCGCAACAATTCCAGTGTCGTACCGAGCTTTGTGCTGCCATCTTCACAATTTGGGTACAACAATTTCTTGTGATCTTCTAACATGCCCTCTAACTTCAACTTCTCATTTTCTGTTTCACAGTCTCGCTTTGCATCAGAAATGACCCTACCAAGTTCATCAGCCGGCTCATCTGATGCCCGTTCTTCACCTTTTTCCTCTCCATTGTCTTCCATTGCAGTATCACTGTATTCAGGAAACATATGATGATAGTTGTTATCATCATCTTCTTCTTCACCATCTTCCATCATAACCCCTCTTTCCCCGTGCTTGGTCCAGCAATTATAGTTGGGCATGAAACCTTTCATAATCAGGTGGCCGCGAATGATTTTCGAGGAAGAGTACTCCTTGTTGTTCCGACATTGAACACATGGACAACGTATAAATCCATTCTCTTTGTTTGCCTTAGCCACATCGATAAATTTATCCACGCCTTTGATATACCCGGCTACCCGCCGGTCACCGTACATCCATTCCCGACCGTTCATCTGCATCATATAAGTAAGTTTATCAAAAAACAGGACATCATAAATAGTGAAATAACCAATTCACACCGACACATGAATTGTATCAATGACCTAGAAAAGATAAGATTGCTAACCTCGATCGAGGGAAATAAGCTCAAGCGCGTCTCGGACACCTTCTATATTTTTGTTCTATGAGAAATTCAACGGGATTTTTCACTCAAACATTTCAACAAACACCTTCCATACATGCATGAGAAAAAACTAGCACACACCCTCACAGCTTACACCATTCGAAAAAACAGAGTGGAGGCAGAGGAGGGGGCTGGGGCGTTGCATTTATAGAGGGCAGGGGTCTTTAGTCCCGGTTGGAGCCAGCAACCGGGACTAAAGGTGCGTGCCAGGCCACGTGGCTGTGGCCAAACCTTTAGTCCCGGTTGGTGGCTCCAACCGGGACGCATGCCCCCTTACCAACCGGGACCCATGCCCCCTGGCCCCGTGCCCGCTCCAACCGGGACGCGTGCCAGCATTAGTCCCGGTTGCTGGCGCAACCGGGACTAATGCTCCCAGGGGTGGCGAACGGATGGCCCTTTTTCCTCTAGTGACCCATGCCTCTCCAAACGGATCTTTCTATTGTCTCCCGTGTAACCAAACAGAGTTTTGCTCATATGTTGGGTTTTTAGAATTTTTCATTGCTTTTCATGAAGGGGCTTTGGATGTTCAAAGATTGAACTATGGAATAATCGCTCTGTTACCTAAAGTTGCCGGTGCAGACAAAATTACTCAGGAGTATAGACCAAATTTGCCTGTTGAGATGTATATACAAATTGCTCACAAAATTGTTGTCAAATAGACTAGAACCCTATGCTGATAAATTGCTCAACGTTAATCAAAATGCTTTTATCAAGAAAAGGAATATTATGGATGGCATCCTCTCCTTACAAGAAATTTTGCATCATATTCATGTGAAAAAACAATTGGTGTAGTTTTGAAATTGGATTTTGAGAAAGCATGTGATAAATTCAATTGGGATTTCCTTATAAGATGTCACTCTGCTAAAGGTTTCTGCTATATATGGTGTAATTGGATTAGGAATTTTTTTTTTTTACTATTTCTATGAAGTTGAATAATAAATGTAGTCCCTATTTTCAAAGTCATGAGGGAATGCGGCAAGAGATCCTATGTCCCCTACAAGTCAATTTGGCAAGTGAATGTCCGACAAAAATGATCTTGAATGCTCAAAAAATGGTTTGTTGGTGGGTTTACAGATTTGGGAGAGTGTGGCAGGGAGTGAAGGTTAGGGTTGCCACTCAGTGAAATTTATAACACCAGCTATAACATCGGGAACCAACATTATAGAAAACTGTGTCTTTTGAGTTCCCTCCTATCACAAGAAGAACCCACGTAAATATTATGAGATTTTCTTTCCAACAAGGACATGAGAAAACTAACAAATATTTTTAAATTATAAATCATAATTACAATAAATTAATATGAGTACTCCTACTTCTTGCGCCCTTCTTTCGCGCCATCCTCATCCCTCACATGGCCTCTCTCTTTCACGGTCATTGGTTGCGGCTCGTCAACCTCCGCCTGTAGCAGTACCTCCTCCTCCTCGCCCCCTCATGCGGCGGCACATCCTCCTCATCATTTTCCTCCTCCTCCTTGTCGATCTACTTCGCATCAAAGTCAAGCTTCAGCTTCTCCTTGGCCCCTTAAATGAATTCAATGAATTCTGGATCATCGGAGCTAGAAGTTGATGATAGTTTGTTCTCAGGTCCGTCCATAGAACCATCGTTGTGGTCAGGACTGTCGGGCGGTGATGGAGTTAACTCCTAAGATTCCCAGATTCGGGGCATATTGCAAGAGAGGAAGTTAGTGAAAGGTCGATCCATCCAACGAGAGAGTAGCGACCTTTATAGGCAATAGCTGGTGAATCCAATTCCTCACAAAATCCACCACATTTAACTGGTGTGCTTCAACCTATAAATATAATTGAAATATTTCTAAATACTACCCTTCGAGATTTAGTTCACATTGCACATGAGTATTTATAGAAGACCGTATACATAGGGTGATATCGGACACGAGTATATAAAAGGGAACGTTGCTATTATATTTTGCAGCAATCTCATATACTTGTCCGTCACTAATGTTTATACCCTTGGCGTGGCTCATCTCTAGTAGGCCACATCCACAATGTGCAATTACGTTTAACCGTGGGCTGTATCACTGTCATTTTCGATGGAGGCATCCTTAGCCCACTCTATACTAGTGAGAAGAAGCGAACACACACCATGCAAAGAATACGATGAACTATACACAAACACAACACAATAAAGGTCGATTGATCTCATTGGTGACCACCAATCCAATGGAATCATCAAAAGAAAAGATTGGTAAAAACGTCCTTTGATCCCAATCAGAGAGGGGTGAGCACCTTGGAGAAGTCCTTGACAACCTACTTCGCAATCACGCAAACAAGGGCCTTGTACAGCTCATAGATAAATATCTATAGATGTCTTGTAGATAAAGGCTCCCTTTGAAGGGAGATGAGACAAAATAAGAATTACAATCTAGTGTTCTTATTTTATCTTCTCTTCTAAAGAATAGAGGTGGGATATAGGGGATATTTATAGTGCAAAGAAAAATGGGTAGGTAGGAAAGGATAATATTGGGAATATTTCAAGGCGGCAAACCCAATCTGCACACAGGCAGCGTCCCAGCGGTAGTACCGCTGGACCCAGCAGTAGTATCGCTTAGGACATTCTCCGGATTAGGTGCTCGGGGAGGCAGTGACATGGCATGTACCGCTTAGCATGACCCATGAGGGGTCAAATGGTAGTAGTGGCGGTAGTGATAGCTGTGAGATTCGACACATTTTTTATGGTTTTTTATCAATGGATTTCGTTTGGATTTGATGGTTTTCTAGCTTTATCTAACGCTAATACTTCGGTAGCAAAGAAAACTTTGTTTTTAATGTGTGTTTCAGGTTCTGAACATCAACAGAGGGATTTAACAGCAAAAACACAATATTCAGACGAAAACAAGCAAGTCTCTTTTTGGAAGCAATCAAAGGGAGGATACAGAAGCTTTAACGAGCAACTATACGGCGGGAATATTTTTTCGGTCGTATATTTCCCACCGTATAGCTGCCATCTCCTTCGTCTTATTAAAAGGGACAACTTTCATGAAGAGGCAGAGGTCGAAAACAGAACACACGAGCCTCCATCCCATACAGAAGGAAGAAAGAAGAGATCCGGAGAAGAAGGGGAAGACGTTATTCATCTCTATCCACGATCTTCGATCTCCTAGCCACCACACCTCCATAGCCATTACTTGTACTTGAGAGAGAGATATACAACTTGCAAGATTAGGGTTTGGGATTATTCTTCCCATCTTGAATTGTTTTGGATTTATTTCTATTATTATTGTGGATCTCAATGGTAATATCAATAATAACTCGCTTTATTTAATTATATCAATGATGCTTTCTTCTCTCATGTGTGAGTAAGTTCCCTTGGGCGTGGGAGATGTAAGGGATTGGTGAGATGTGATGTGCCTATACAATTTCCATTAAGTTTGTGGTTGATTTTAATTACTATATTATGTGTGTTTGACTATCTGTGGAATGCTTAATGCCTGTTGTCTAATTAAGGGCCCAGACAACATGATGATTTGTTCTATATAGATAGAATCTTGTTCGCTAGCGGACCGGTGACCCCCGAGTGACACGGAGATATCAATGGGAAACTAGTTTGACTCGAGGATCACGAGGAGCCACCGAGCTTATTGCATTGGTCCGATCCAAGGAGCTTAATTGCTAAGCAACCTGAAGTATCTTAATCATCTAGTGACTGATCATGGTTGTGGTAACATGATAGTAGGATTATTTAAGTTGGGATGAAATCTACCAAGAGTAGTTCCGGCTAATTATGGATTGCTCGCCTACACACATACTTATAAGATTATAATTATTACACTTATCACTCGTCCACCTGGCACATTCACTATCACCATGAACTGAATCTCCTCGTGCCTCTTTTGCCATCTCTAGAAAACAATAACCAAATCGTTCTTTACTTTTATGCTTTTTATTTTTGAAGTTTACATCTTAGTTTTATTTAAATACAATCGCTTTAATCCAAATCTCATTCTTATTTCAACACTTGCAGTCAATTCACTCGAAGACCTGTGACAACTTCGGGTGTGACAGAGACTTCACCAATAAACACTTACCTTTGGGCTCCCTGTGGGATGAGATGTCAGAAACGTATCTATAATTTTTGATGTTCTATGCTTGTTTAGTATCTACTTTGCTTTGCTTTGTCTACACTTTGAGGTGTTTTTATATGTTTTTCTGGACTAACCTATTAACAAGATGCCACAGGGCCAGTTGCATGTTTTCTTCTATTTTTGGTTCCAGAAAAGGCAGAAAATCAATATTGGATGGGACAAAAGCCAAAGTCAATATTTTAACGTGGGGAACACGGATCATGAATATGAGACAGAGGGGAGCCACCAGGGGGCCACACCCCTAGTCGCGCGGCTAGGCCCAGCCCACGCCTGGGGGGTGCGGCCGCCCTGGCTGCCCCCTGCCTCGCCTCTTGGCCTATAAAGACCCCCCGATACCAAAACCCTATGTAAGGTTCCCAACCTTTAATAAGGTAGAGATCCGTGTGTTTACAATGCTAGTCCCTAGATCAATAGCTAGCATCCACAGTTAAGATGTAATATCAAGAAACAAATGTCATAATACAACTTTATAACCAGGAATAAAATAATTCATTACATCTTACATAGCTCATTTGTCTATCACATTACATTGCAGCAGAATATCTATAAGCATGGGGTCCTTCATCTTCAAAGTGCCACAGGCAATCATGTTGGTTGTAGACTTGTAATCCTATTCAACACACTTCACTAACATCAAACAAACCTGCAACATAATAAGTTGCAGCCACAAGGGTCAATACATTTGAATTGTATTGGCAAGTTTCACTACTATGTAGAAATAAGTGGATCCTATCATTACATGCATATTTGGCTAAGTAGGGTTTAGGCTCATTTGCAGAAAGCAATATAGTTTTATCCTATCTTTTCAAAATAGTTTTGATCTTTTGTCAAATATTTCTGAACTTCTATGAAAACTCCAAGTGCTCCAGTGAACAAAGACTGGTTACGCTCAGTGAACAAAGACTTAGTGAACAACTGATCCAATGGAAGCTAATGACTGGTTATGCTCAGTGAACAAAGACTTAGTGACTGTTGGCTGCACCGATGAAGAAAAAGTTAGGTTTGCAGCATTTCTGCTTGAAGGACCAGCAGCAACATGGTGGGACAACTTTCAGATCACCACTCCCCTTGAAGATGTGACTTGGGCTATTTTTGAGGAGGGATTCAGAACAACTCACATCTCACCTGGAATAATGTACTTAAAGAAAAAGGAGTTTCACAATATGAAACAACGTCACATCAGTGTGGCTGAGTACATTGAAGAATTCAACAATCTGGCACGCTATGCACCAGATGAAGTTGATACATATGCTAAGAGAAAGGAGAAATTTCTTGAAGCACTTAATGATGAGTTGAACCTGCAGCTAGCTGTTGCCTATGTCCCAACTTATCAATCACTTTGTGACAAAGCCACCATTTTGGAAAACAAGATGAATCAAGTTGAGAACAGAAAGAGGAAACATAAACTCAAGAATCACTCAGGATCATCAAAAAAGAAGCATTCATTCAAAAAGAGCAATGAAGATTCTGAACCACATCAGTATCACCACAACAACAATGGAAGTGAGAATAATGGAAATGATACTGACAATGGAGATGACCTTGGTCAGAACCAACATGACACTTTCAGGAAGAAAGACATTAGCCAGTTGCAATGCTATAATTGTAAGGAACTTGGACACTATGCATCAGACTATCCTAAGAAGAAAAAGAACAAGGATGCTAGAAGAGCCAATGGAAATGACTCCAATGTGACCCAGAAAGGACATGTGAACCACATTGTCATGGATGGAAACTTTGAAGAGATAGAATAAGTGGATGTCAAGAACTAGTAAACTCAGAATAGTCAAATAAGGATTCCTTGTCTGGATATCAAGTGTTGAACCCATAGTCAAGTGAACCATCAATGTAACCCTATGAGACTTTATTTTAAGGGTGGTAGTACCCTAGTTGCCTTGAAGCCAACTTGTAACCTTTAGCCTTCCCAAATCTCGGGACGAGATTTATTTTAAGGGTGGTAGCCTGTCACATCCCAAAATTTTCCAAATTTTGAAATGTGAAAAATAAATAAACAAAATAAATTTTTGTTGAAATTTAGGGTGAGAAGAAACTTTTTTGATTCCTATTGGGAACATCAAAACCTATTTTGATCAAATAAAATCCTAAAGGGATTTCAAAAGATAAACAGTTAATAAATAAAGTTTTAATAGTTGGAATTGCTATTTTTGGATCTTTTAATAAAAAGATTTGGTTTTCAAAAAAAAGGTAGAATTATAAATAAGGATTATTTTATAGAGCCAAATTAAATCTTAGCCAAGCTTTTGAAAAAAAATATTTCTATTTGATAAAAAGAGTAAAGGTTTATTTAAATAAAATAATGAGGATTTATTAATATCCAATTTTATTAAAGTAAAGGCTTTGCCATTTTAAATAAGCACTAAAACTTGTTGTTTTATTTTAAATAAGTTTTTCCAAGTGTTTTATATTTTCAAATAAAACCTACTGAAATGGTTTTGACAATATTTAGACTTCAAATAGAGTTTTAAAATAAATAAAATCCTATTTGAATTAATAACTAGGGTCCATTTATTTAATTATTAATGAATCCTAAAAAGAATAAAAATTATTTTGTTTTGGACTTTGATTGTGTTGTTAAACAGAATTAAAAACTACATCAAGTTTGGCAAAGGTTTGAATTCATTTGGGTGTTTGAATTGTTTGAATAAAATAAAAACAAAAATTCAAATAGAAAAAGGAAAAGGCATTCTGTATAAAAAAAATCAAACCCAACCCAACCCAATAGGCCCAGCAGCGCAGCCCACCAGCTCTCACCACGGCGAAACGTTTTCTCACGCGAAAATGAACCCGCTGAGTCACAGACAGCAGGACCCCACTCCCTCCTTCCCCACCTCACTGACGAGCAGACCCCACAGCCAGCACATCATCGTCTTCACCGCGACATTTCCTCCTCGCCGTTTCTGCCCTTTAACTCCGGCGATCAATTCGCGTTATTGCCTGCGTTATTGTCGCCCCCGACCACGCACACTTAAGCGCACGCCTCTCCTCGACATTTCCCCTCACTCGCCCCTCCTTCTCTGCCCCAGGGCTGCCCCGATTTCCTCTTGCACCGCCACTGCTCCGGCGAGCATCTCCGAACAATTCCGGCCACACCCCGCCGCCTCTCGCCTCCCACTGCACACGAGCTCGCTCCTCACCTCCTGGCGCATATCCCTGTGCCACTCGTTCGCTCGCGCGCGCTCCGAATCATCGGCTTCGTCATCACCTGAGCACCGCTGTGTCTGACTCGTCTCCGACGAAGTTCCCTGGTAAGCCTCGACCGCCCCAGCACCTCCTGTTGATGCTCCCATCTTCCCTAGATCAGTACGCATCTGACCACGTCTTTGTTTTACCTCGGCATGACCTGCAGCCTCACCTCCGTCAGCAAACAGAGCCGCCCGTTGTCAGGAGCTACTCCGGCGAGCAATCGTCGCCGTTCCTGAGCGCCCCTCTCCAAGCCAACGCCACCTCGAGCTTCACCAACCCTCTGCGAGCATGGTGAGAACCTCCGCTTCTTCCCTTGCTTCCTGTAACTGCCGCGTCGCCACCGTCTGACCGCGCGCCGCCGCCAGCCGCCGTCAGTGCCGCTCGAGTTAGGTCAAATCGTTTTACACCGTTAGTGTAGCGGGAGTGTCCCAACCTTTACACAATATAAGGTGGTGTCCCCTGTGTTTACAATGCTAGTCCCTGGATCAATAGCTAGCATCCACAGTTAAGATGTAATATCAAGAAACAAGGTCATAATATAACTTTATAACCAGGAATAACATAATTTCATTACACCTTTACATAGCTCACTTGGCTATTACATTACATTGCAGCATAATAACTATAGTCATGTGTCCTTCATCTTCAAAGTGCCACAGGCAGATGTCGGTTGTAGACTTTGTAATCCTAATCAATCAATCTTCACTAAAATCAATCAAACCTGCAACATTACAAGTTACAGCCACAAGGGTCAATACATTTGAATTGTATTGGCAAGTTTCACTACTAGGTGGAATATAAGTGGATCCTATCAATACATGCATATTTGGCTAAGTAGAGTTTTAGGCTCTTTTGCATAAAGCAATAATTTATCCTATCTTTTCAAAATGGTTTTGGTCCTTTGTCAAAACTCCTTTTCAAAATCCCTTGAACTCCTTGGTAACCCCAAGTGTTCAAGTCTTTGTCAAAAATCCCTTGAGCTACTTGGTAACCCCAAGTGCATCAAGTCTTATAAAAATCTCATGAGTTCCTTGGTAACCCCAAGTGTTCATGTTTTCAACAAAATCTCTTGAGTTCCTTGGTACCCCCAAGTACATCAAGTTTTGTCAAAGTCTCTTGAGCCCCTTGGTAACCCCAAGTGCATCAAGTCTTTAAAAGTTTTTCTTTTAGAAATTAGAATGTCGAAATCTCCCATAGCTTCAAACTTTAGTTGCTCAGTATTGTCCATAACCGGGGACACGGCTAAGTACTTAGATTTTGTTATCTTCTGCAGAAGGAGTACACTTTACCCACATGTCACAATCCCATCCTTTTGCCACCAGTGGCCGCTGGATTAGTACTCACCAAGATGGAGTACCAGCAGATTGAGAATGTGACGAAGTCTTTCCAAAGGGTCCTCCCATACATCATTGCTAGCTTTGTCAACAACACCCATGTAGGATTCCAGGTCCCCATGTCCAGTAAACTGAAGACAATGTATGGGTCTTCCCAATGTAGTTGACTAAGCCAGAGCCATAATAGCATGTGGTTGCACACGAAAGCCACAATTTGAGAAACATGTTCAATCTCTAAGTTTCCTGGGTGGTTTCCTTTGGAGCACAACACAAAGTGATTGCCATAGACATGGTTCCTTTTGTTGCCAACTTCTCCAAAACTCAAGTATCCTTGGCCACCCAGGTGGTTCATTGAGTCCTTGTTTTATTATATAAAATCACAAGTCCTTTTCTCAACTTCATAAAATCTCAACATGTATCTCTTTTCAAAATATAGCATGGCAAAGCATGTATCAACTACATTGTTTTCACTAAGGAATGTATAGGGAATCCTATTAGGATTTCAGCATAGCATAAGTATAAAATATCTTTTCATGCATGTTTCAAAATCCACTGAGTATAATGAAAATAGTAGGACTTTTAGATGATAGTGTCACTTGCCTTTTGGTAGGGAATGTTGGTTCACTCCTTTATCTTGCTAGTCTCACACTTTTCTAACTTCACTACAATCAATCAAGCAAACACAATATCAACAAGCATTCCAAACCAATAATCAATCAAACAATTCACACACATAAAACAATGGAATCTAAGTCATGCATGTAAGCATGCAAGAGATAGGTTTATTTGCTAAAGATGGTCTCCACTAGGCTTCTAAACTTGGTAAGGCTCAAGGTGGTCATTTTCCTAAGTGGCAAAGTCATTTGCAAAAAGGTTTGGTCCAAAAACCATTTTTAAATCCTTTCATTATTTTATGTGGTGGAAAACATTTTTATCAAAGCAACAACTCTAGGTTGTTCACCAATAAGTTATTGTTTCTCAAAACTTGGTGTTTATGGTCAGTAGGTTTAATCCAAAACATTTTCCCAAAGTTTTTATTCCAAAACATTTTCATAGCAAAATCAATATTTTTAATTGGCTAGAAATGGGCTAAACCAAGTTTTTATTCCCAAACTTCACCAAATTCATTTTCAAAACCATGGGTTGGTTCCTAGGGTCAGTGAGTTTACAACAAACCATTTTGCAAAGGTTTTAACCCTAAAAACATTTTTAAACAATTTTTCTAATCTAAACAAGCACACAAAAGTTTCTGCAAAAACCAACAGGCTAACAGATACTATTTACTAAACAAATGGCATTGTTGGCTAGGGTTTGTTCTATTGATTCCAACGATATAAAATTTGTAATTTTTGTACGTGTGGATCAAAAGTTATAGGGATTTCAAATTGCTACTCAAATCTGTTTTTCAAATTCTGTTTTAAACAGAACTGGCCACGCGTCGCAATTTCACTGGTCGATACCGCTTCGGCCGGATCGGCTCTGTGGTGCGTTGGATCTAAATAGATCGCACGGTCCTGATCGCGTACCCCTTCGGTGATTAAGTGGATCTGTTTCGTTCGCTCGATCTAGATCCTACGGTTGCTAGCATGCTTGCCAAAGATCGGCGGCGCTGGCGGCGGCTAGCGGCGGCGCACGGCCAAGCGGTGGCGCTACGGTAGTTACAGGAAGCGGAGATGGGAGGGAAGGTGCTCACCAGAATTGCGAGGAAGTGGTGATGCTCGACGTGTGCTTGTCGTGGCAAGGGGTGCTCTGGTACAGCTGCGATTGCTCGCCGGAGTAGAGAACAACGTCGGGTGGTCCTGGTCGTGGTCGAAGGCGAAGCTGTCGATCACGAGGAGGCAAACAGAGGGCGTGGTCAGATGCAGGAGGTCACGGAGATGACGCGAGCGTGAAGGAGAAGGCTTGGGGCGGTCTGGACTTACCGGAGGAGCTCGACGGAGACGAGACAGACGGCGGCGAGGTCAGAGCTCGACGAAGGTGATGCTCTGGGGCGCTCGCGTTAGAACAGAGGGTACTGGGAGATGCGCCAGGGAGTGGGGAAGGTGTGAGCTTGGTCGGGGAGACAGGAGGTGGCGAGGCTCGGCCGGAATTGGAGGGGGAAGCTCGTCGGAGCAGCGGCGGTTTGGAGATGATTCCGAGCAGCCTGGGGGCGATGTGGAGTTGGCGTTTGCGGGGAATGACAGAGGGAGGAGAGGTGCTTATGTACGCATGGTCAGGGGAGAGATTAACGCAGCCATTAAGAGGAATTAAGCGCGCAGTTATCTGACAGAAACGGCGACGAGGTTTGGGGGAAGAAGAAGTCGCGCGGGTGAGGAGGATGAACAAGGAGGTGGGGTCGGCTGTCAGTGAGAAAGAGAGTGAGGGGAAGGTCCACCAGTCAACCACTCTGCGGGTCAGTTGCCAGGTGTGAAGCGTTTTCTTCAGGGAGGGGGAGCTGGGCTGTTTCTGGGCTTCTTGGGCTTGGCAACTGGGCTGGTCCAGATCCTATTTTTTTTTCTTTCAAACTGTTTTTCCTTTTCTGTTTCTAAATTCTGTTTTGAAATTCAAACAACAAACAATATTCAAAAAAATCCAAACAATCACTAAACTTTGTAACTTTTGAATTTTGTTCTGTTCAGTAACATAAGCCAAAATCCAAAATGAAATATTATTTAAATCTTTTTAGGTTCCATTCATTAATTAAATAAAATGGACCATTGTTATTAAAATAAAATAGGATTTGTTTTAATTAAATAGTCCTTTTGAAATCTAATTATTTTCAAAACCAAAATAGTAGGTTTTATTTGAAAATACAAAATGCTTGGAAAACTCATTATAAATACATAAATAAGTTTTGGAGGTTTTGGAAATAGTAAAACCTTTATTAATAATATTTGGATATTAAATCCTTATTAATTTATTTAAATAAACCTTTACTATTTTTATCAAAACAAAATGTTTTATTTCAAAAGTTTGGCCAAGGTTTAATTTGGCTCTATGGAATAATCTTTATTTATAAAACTTCTATTTCATTTGAAAACCAAATCCTTTTATTTAAAAGATCCAAAATAGCAATTCCAAAATATTTTATTTTCCTTTTATTAAATGTTTATCTTTTTAAATTATTTAATTCAAATTGGTTTGAAGATTTCCAATTGGATTCAAAAAGTTTCTTCTGGCCCTCAAAATCAAACAAAGTTTTATTTTATTCATTTATTTTTCACATTACAAGATTTGGAAAATCTTGGGATGTGACAGTTAGATCTCCATCTGGCGGCTTAGATAGAATCATTAAATGAAGAGGTACGGGCTAATCTGAACCGCACCATCTCACTTAGATCCAACGGCTGTAACTGCGCAATCCACGCGAACCGGTATCAGCGAATCAGAAACAGACGTGTGGCACTAGTTTAGTTTAAAACGGAAATTAGAATCTGATTGAATTGCAAACTTGTAAAATTCATAACTTTAAATCTACATGTCCAAATTTTGCAAATTTTATATCAATAGAATCAGTAGAACAAGTACTTTGCAACCATGCACTTTGTTTAATGTTTTGCTTCTGGTAAATTGGTTGAATTTGCAGAAACTTGTGTAGGCTTATTTTGAATATAAAAATTGTTCTAGATATCATTTTAATGTGAAATATTTTCAAAATGGTTTGTTTTGAACCTACTGACCCTAGGAACCAACTTATGGATTTAAAAATGTATTTTGTGAAGTTTAGGAATAAATAATTGAATTAGCTCATTTCTAGTCAAATAAAAATATTGATTTTGTTTTAGAAATGATTTTTGGGTGAAACCTTTGGGAAATGATTTGATTAAAACCTTCTGACCCTAAACACCAAGTTTTGAGAATTAAAATATATTTGGTGAACTCTTTAAAGAATATTGCTTTACTAAAGGCATTTTCAACCACATAAAATATTGATTTGATTTAAAAATGGTTTATAGATAAAACCTTTTGCAAATGGTTTTACCACTTTAGTAAATGACCACTTTTTTAACTTTACAGTGTTTAGAGCCTAGTAGAAACCACCTTTGCAAATAAAACTATTTTTTGCATGCTTGCATGCATGACCTTGTTTTTGTTATTTTATGTGTGATAAATTGGTTGGAATGCTAGTTGAATTTGTGTTTGCTTGATTGATTTGTAGTGAAGTTAGAAGAGTGTGATATTAGCAAGATCAAGAAGTGAACCATCATTCTCTACTAAAAAGGCAAGTGACACTATCATCCATGTCCTACTATTTTCATTACACTTAGTGGATTTTGTAACATGCATGGAAAGGTTTACTATATTTTATGCTATGCTAATTCCTAATAGGATACCCTTATATATTCCTTAGTGGAAACATTGTAGTTGTAGTATGCTTAGCGCTGCTATATATTGGGATGGGATACATGTTATGATTATATGAAGAGTTGAAAAGACTTATGTTTTATATAATAAAACAAGTACTCAATGAACCACCTGGGTGGACAAGGATACTCAAGGTTGGACAAAGTGGCAACAAAAGGAACCATGTTTATATGGCTATCTCTTTTTGTATGTGCACTAGAAGAAAACAACCCAGGGACTTAGAGATTGAACATGTTTCTCGTACAGTGGCTTCCGTGTACAGCCACATGCTAAATGGGCTCTGGCTTAGTCAACTACATAGTGGAAGACCCATGCATTGACATCTTCAGGTTAACTAGAATTTGTGTAAGGGAACTTGAAACCCTACATTGGTGCCTGGATGACAAGCTAGCATTGTGTATTGGGAGGACTTATATGGAAAGACTTTGTCACATTCTCAATCTGCCAGTACTCCATCTTGGTGAGTACTTGTCCAGCGGCCACTGGTGGCATCAAGATGAGATTGTGTCATGTGGGTAAAGTGTACAACTTCTGCAGAAGATCAAAATTATAAGTACTTAGCTGTGTCCCCGGTTATGGACAATACTGAGCAACTAAGGCCTGAAGCTATGGAAGATCTCGACATTCCAATTTCTCAAAGTAAAACAAGGGATTTTGAAGCACTTGGAGTTTTCCAAGAAGGGATTTTGAAGCACTTGGAGTTTTCCAAGAAGATTAGAAAGATTTTGACAAAATATCAAAACTATTTTGAAAAGATAGGATAAAACTATATTGCTTTCTACAAATGAGCCTAAACCCTACTTAGCCAAATATGCATGTAATGATAGGATCCACATATTTCTACTTAGTAGTGAAACTTGCCAATACAATTCAAATGTATTGACCCTTGTGGCTGCAACTTATTATGTTGCAGGTTTGTTTGATGTTAGTGAAGTTTGTTGAATAGGATTACAAGTCTACAACCAACATGATTGTCTGTGGCACTTTGAAGATGAAGGACCCCATGCTTATAGATATTCTGTTGCAATGTAATGTGATAGCCAAATGAGCTATCTAAGATGTAATGAATTATTTTATTCCTGGTTATAAAGTTGTATTATGACCTTTGTTTCTTGATATTACATCTTAACTGTGGATGCTAGCTATTGATCCAGGGACTAGCATTGTAAACACAGGGATCTCTACCTTATTAAAGGTTGGGAACCTTACACCCTAAGGACCCAGTCAATATTCCGTGAAACCGTCTGTAGCCGCCGCCACCATCGTCCCAAGATCGGGGGATCTGAAGCTCTTCTCGGCACCCTGCCAGAGGGGAGATCATCCTAGAGGCCTTCTTCTTCATCATGTCAGCCTCCGGTATGAAGTGTGAGTAGTTCCACCTTGGACTACGGTTCCATGTAGTAGCTAGATGGTTGTATCTCTTCCGTTGTGCTACCATGTTTAGATCTTGTGAGCTCCTTTCATGATCAAGATCATATATTTGCAATCGTGCATGTTGTGTTTGTGGGGATTCGATGGATATTGAGATTACTATGTTAGATTGATTAATGGTTTTGTCTTATTGATTTTATCATGTCTGTGTTATTTGAGATCTTGCATGCTCTCCGTTTCTAGTAGTTATCTTGGCCAAGTAGATTCTAGTGACTCCAAGAGGGGGTATTTATGCTTGAAAGTGGGTTCATGCCTCTATTTAATCTAAGGGAAGTGACAAAAATCTCTAAGGTTGTAGATGTGTTGTTGCCACTAGGGAGAAAATAACGGTCTCTTGTTCATGGAACAAGTGGATTGTTTACCTTACACACTTTGCTTAAAGCAGTTATCCGTTGCTTGCAACTTAATACTGGAGGGGGTTCGGATGATAACCTGAAGGTGGATTACTTGTCATAGATGCAGTTGGATGGCGGTCTATGTATCTTGTTGTATTGCCCAATTGAATTTTATAGGATCATGAATGTCTAGTATTGTATTGTTGTGCCTTGCTCAATCCTATCAATTGCCCTGCTATAATTTTTTTACCCAGCATCTCATATTTGTTTATCTTAAGGAGAACACCTCTAGTGAACTATGGACCCCGGTCCAATCTTTACCATTTATACATATTCCACTGTTACTGTTTACTTTCTGCAAACCACTATTACCTTCCACACAATACAGTTAATCCTTTGTTTTCAGCAAACCGGTGAGATTGACAACCACACTGTTCTTTGGGTCAAAGTCTTGAGTTTGTGTTTTGCAGGTTTCCAAGTTGCTAGCAACACCTTTGAGTCGTTTCCTTCCTCCTACTGGTTCAATAACCTTGGTTTCTTTCTGAGGGAAGACTTGCTGTTGTTCTCATCATGCCTTCCTCTTGGGGTCTCCCAACGAAGATCTACATTGATCTGAGCGCATCATGGGATCAACATCTTAACTTTGAAACTAGCTACAAATGATTTGTGCACTTGCAGCCATCAAGCTATTATCAAAAACTCAAAAAAAAAATAGTTTAGTTTGGTTTGCTTTATCTTATCAAAAACACAAAAAAATAGTTCCCACTCTAGTTGTCACCTTGCTCTAGCTCACCATGTTGATCCCCAAGTTCACCCTAAAATACCTTTCAATAGGTAGTGGCTCTATAATTGGGAAAGAAAATATTGAAAAATTCTTTAATCATATTAGCAAACATGAGGATATTGAGGATAGATCCATAGCAGAACTTGCTCCTAATTATGAAATTGCTGTAGCTTCTTTAGTTCATATGTTGGATGCTAGGTTTGTTAACCTTAACCCCATGATGCAAATTTTGTTTCTTAAACTAAAAGAAGAAGAGGATCCTGAAAAGAGAGAATTTATCCTAGAAACTTTACTAAAAGAGTTCAATGATGTTGCTAAGGAAGCCAAAAAGGTCTTTGAATGTTTTAATATGCTAGGCTCTTGTGTAGATGTTATGGGTACTTTCGATAAAACCAAATACGGAGAGGAAATTAAGATACCCATACCTTTTAAACTTGTAGGAATACATGAAGCCTTAGAAAATAATTTTGATTGGATTGTTCCTAAAAACCCTTTTGATGAAAGTAGTGAACCAAAGAGAGATGAGAAGGGATCCTCTAAAACTCATTTGTATGAGATACCTTTCCTAGTTGAAGATATTGCGAGTATTGATCTTAATGCTTCTTCATTTTAAAAAACTTGATTCTTGCTTCTTGTGCCTAACTTAAAGGCGTTAAAGAAAATTACTTATTGGGAGATAACCCAAAAGTTTTATTGAGTCTTGGAAGTTATTACTTCATTAATGACCTCTACTTATCCTTTTTATTGCTTTTTTGTGCCAAGAATAACCTCTAATGAGAGGGAAGTAAGATTTGGGGAGTTGCTGTCCCAAAACAGATTTCTGTGCTCCACCGTAACAATTCGTGTAAAATATTTGTAAGTCGGATTGAGCTGATATTTTCTGAATAAATCTCCCAGTATGTTATCTAACGTTTGTTAGTTCAACACTTTTTTATTTGAGCAAAAGAAGGTCTTCGAAAAAATCGGTTTCTACATGCTGCTCTGTTTTGACAGATTTTTGCCATTATTTATATTTGCTTCTTATTGATTCCTTTTTTGGTTATTTTTGGGAAATTGAGATTTTTGAAGGAATTGCTATAGTAGATTGTGTTTTTAGTGAAAGTTTTGCTGTTATAAAGCTAAACCCAAAGGTCTATTATCTTTTGATTACACTAATGTTGCTAATGTAGATTGTGTAAAGTTTTGTATGAAGGAAAAATTTTAGGTGTAAGGAAAGAATGATGTAATGAGATGAAGAATGGAAAAAAGCTCAAACTTGGGTATGTCACCCTATGTCACCCCAAGAAATATTCAAGAGGTAAAAGCGTAAAAGCTTGGGGATGCCCAAGGCATCCCCTTCTTCATCAATAAAAATCTCAGGTCTTTCTAGACACTTTATTTTTATTATTTCATGCACTGTTGTTTGTTCTTGGAGCGTCTTAGTTTTCGTTTTAGTTTGATTGAATAAATTAGTTTGAACCCCCGTTCTCGCTGTGTTGTTTTAAATAAGTTATTTGGTGTTGGAAACGAGTAGAAAGTTCTGGCTTGAACAGTACAAGAGGAGCTTGCTTTGACTATGACTTAGACTTTAGCATGTCATGCTTGATGTTGTTTTGACCTTATGCTTAGTTATTATTATTGTAGCATGACTAGTTCCAAACAATTAGGATTTCTTAATGTGCCTTGAAGGAATCATGCGTTTTTTTTAGCATACAAAAGCATATTATTGTGGTATTCTCCTTTGATGCTTTGTTTGGGTTGACTTGGCACATGCTCACACCATGTTATGACTATGAATCAGTCACCTTAGCCTCTATGATCATTTAGTCCTTGACTTGTAGTACCACTTTATGCTTTGATTAGTAATGTTTTGTCGCTCTACATGATTATGGCCATTATTGCTCTCTTAGTTGGTCGCTCCAGTCTTTTGCTAGCCTCCACTTGTATGAGTAAGCTCTACTCATGCATCCAACTCCCAAGAAACCAAGTTATTCCAAAGTGTCCACTATAAATTCCTATGCATGGTGTGTTACAACATTCCAAGAATATTCTTGTTTTCATCTACCTTCCAATTAAAAAGTCTTTTTTATGTGAAAACTTAGTGATTAAAGCTCTCACGAACTTGATGGGATACTTCATTTTTCTTGCCCCTAATAAACTTGAACCATTGTGTTATCTATGTTGTATATGCTTGCACTTATACGTTGGAATTAGCAGAACCGTGCTGTCATGGGGAACGCTTTCAACATTGCACTTGTACTTTGTACACAGTTGATATCATGCTCTTTTTATGGATGTCGTCGGTGTGAAATCAAAGGGGATCTTGTAAGTCCATGGAGTTATGTATGTGTGTTAGAGAAACGCCTAGGCCGCTAGCCTAATCCATGCCTAATCATGGTGGAAACTTGCAGCAGCACCATAGTGAGCAATCTATGAAGCTTTCTTCTTATAAAAAAAGAGACATATTGAAAAGAGGAAAGAGAGAAAAAAGCACCATTTTCCCATGGTAAATAAGAAGATTACTGAGATGCTCATTGTCTGCTTGCCTTATCATTTTTATTATGGGATAGCTCCTGTATCATGTGCAAGGGGTACCCTGTTGGCGGTTCTCTATGATACACATGTACTTACTATGACAAGTACTTACAGGTGACTAAAGTTGAGTAGCATGAGGAGCGGCCCTTGTATTCAACAGACATGAGATTTCCAACTTATACTTTGTCAAGCATATACTCCATAGTTTGTTCACTTTAACCTTAATCACTTCAACATGCTTATGATAAGGGCAATGAGGGCTGAAAGTTAACAAGTATCATAAGTTTTGGAAGCTCTTTATGAAACTTGAAATCCCTGCTTCCCTTTATGAAGGGCCTTTCTTTCACTATTATATTGATTCCTCACCTTCGATCTTGAGGCACCAATTAAGAGAGCATAGTTGCCATTCTTAGTTCTATGTGCATTGTTCCAAAACTTACTGATTGATGCATATTGTTGATATTACTTGTTCTTGTGCTATTTGTATATAGTCACTCTTATGAACTTTGAAGGTGTCCTATGCATCTATTTGCTACTCCATGAGGGACAAGCTAAATGCCAATATGCTATATTTTCTGTATGTGAAACAAACAAACATTTTCAATGCATGTTATTCATGATCTTTGTTTGTAACCTTTCATGTTGCATGCATAGTTACTTTGTCCTACTGTTAGAACTCCATCTTTCATGCTCATGTTTAGAGTTCTTTGATCCCAGCTTTCAATCGTTGCAAATGGTTTGATCTTGATTTTGATGGTGCATGTCACCTTAAAAATTATTCTTTTTATCACTTACTTACTCGAGGATGAGTAGGAGTTAAGCTTGGGGATGCTTGATACGTCGGAAACGTATCTATAATTTTTGATGATCCATGATTGTTTAGTATCTACTTTTCTTTGCTTTGTCTACACTTTGAGGTGTTTTTATATGTTTTCTGGACTAACCTATTAACAAGGTGCCACAGTGCATGTTGCCTATTTTCTTCTGTTTTTGGTTCTAGAAAAGACAGAAAATCAATATTCTCGGAATTGGACGGGACAAAAGCCAAAGTAAATATTTTACCATGGGGAACACGGAGCCTGAATACGAGACGGAGGGGAGACACCAGGGGGCCGCACGCCCTGGTCGCGCGACTGGGCCCAGCCCGCCCCTGGGGGGTGCGGCTGCCCTGGCTGCCTCCTCCCGCCTCGCCTCTTTGCCTATAAAGACCCCCCGATACCAAAACCCTAAGGACCCGATCAATATTCCAGGAAACAGTCTATAGCCGCTGCCACCATCATCCCTAGATCAGGGGGATCTGAAGCTCTTCCTAACACCCTGCCGGAGGGGAGATCATCCCGGAGGCCTTCTTCTTCATCATGTCAGCCTCCGGTATGAAGTATGAGTAGTTCAACCTTGGACTACGGGTTCATGTAGTAGCTAGATGGTTGTATCTCCTCCTTTGTGCTACCATGTTAAAATCTTGTGAGCTCCGTTCACAATCAAGATCATCTATTTGTAATCATGCATGTTGTGTTTGCGGGGATTGGATGGATATTGAGATTACTATGTCAAATTGATTAATGGTTTTGTCTTATTGATTCTATCATGTCTGTGTTATTTGAGATCTTGCATGCTCTCCGTTTCTAGTAGTTATCTTGGCCAAGTAGATGCTAGTGAATCCAAGAGGGGGTAGTTATGCTCGATAGTGGGTTCATGCCTCTATTTAATCTAAGGGAAGTGACATAAATCTCTAAGGTTGTAGATGTGTTGTTGCCACTAGGGAGGAAACAGCCGTCTCTTGTTCATGGAACAAGTGGATTGTTTACCTTACACACTTTTCTTAAAGGAGTTATCTGTTGCTTGCAACTTAATACTGGAGGGAGTTCGGATGATAACCTGAAGGTGGATTACTAGTCATAGATGCAGTTGGGTGACGGTCTATGTATGTTGTTGTATTGCCCAATTGAATCTCATAGGATCATGAATGTCTAGTATTCAATTGTTATGCCTTGCTTAGTCCTGTCAATTGCCCTGCTGTTATTTGTTTACCCAGCATACCATGTTTGTTTATCTTAAGGAGAACACCTCTAGTGAACTATGGACCCTTGTCCAATCTTTACCATTGATACATCTTCAACCGTTATTGTTTACTTTCCGCAAACCACTATTACCTTCCACACCATACAGTTAATCCTTTGTTTTTAGCAAACCGGTGAGATTGACAACCTCACTGTTTATTGGGGAAAAGTCTTGAGTTTGTGTTGTGCAGGTTTCCAAGTTGCTAGCAACACCTTTGAGTCGTTTACTTCCTCCTACTAGTTCGATAACCTTGGTTTCTTTCTGAGGGAAGACTTGCTGCTGTGCTCATCATACCTTCCTCTTGGGGTCTCCCAACGAAGCTCTACATTGATCTGAGTGCATCATCAGATCAACATCTTAACTTCAAAACTAGATACAAACGATTTCTGCACTTGCAGCCATCAAGCTATTTTCTGGCGTCGTTGTCGAGGAGAGCTAAGCGCTAAGCGCTAAGATGGTCTCCCTAGGCGATAAAGGGTCTACACACTCTGGTAGGGCTTATCTACCTGATTATCTTGATCGCGTACCTGCTTAAAGACGTGATGAAATTATTGAATAAGTTTTGAGATCGAATAAGGTTGAAGTTGAGAACCTTAGTGACTTCATGGAAGTCATGTCCATTCATATGACAACTCCCAAGAAACCTGAGAAGACTCTCAAAGAATACAATGCCCCAAATTCTGCTTTTCTTAAACAACCAATAGAATTTCCTAATCCTGGAGTTAGGGAATATCTATTTGATGGTGAAATTATTAGAAATTTGCAGGAAAAAGCTTTCAGTGGAAGGGAAGATGAAGACCCAGGAAGACACCTTAGAGAGTTCGATGATGTGATAACATCACTTGGGCCAAAAGGTTTGCCAAGAGATTTTTCCCGTTTAAAACTATTTCGTTGGTCTCTCAAAGATAAAGCTCTAGACTGGTTATATTCTCTCCCTCGTCATTATATTAAATGTTGGGAAACTGCATTGTTATATTCATAAAAGAGTTTAATCCTTTTGCAAAGGTAACAAAAATTAGAAAGAATATAGGCAACTTCAGTCAGAACATGGGAGAAAACTACCCACAAGTGTGGGAAAGATTCTTTGGAATGATCAATAGTATTACTAATCATGGCTATTATGAGTCAACTGTTTGCCACTTATTTTACCACGGTATTTATACTCAATGCAGGGAGTTGATAGATTTATCAGCAGGAGGATCGATAAATAGTCTAATGTTAAAGAATGTTTGGACTTGATGTCTACTAGGGATAAGAATGATTCTTTATATAATCCTGATTTTGGCACTAAGCCGAAAAAGGGAATACTTCGTATAAATCCTGATCTTATGCCTGAAGTACGCAAAACCATGAAAGAAAAAGGTATACCTTCTAAACTTGTCAAGGAAAGTAAAGTAGTTTTGTTACAAATTTTTACTAAAGAGGACGAAACTAGAAAAGTTTTTCAAGAATTGAAACATCGACACGCCAAATCTTAAAATAACTTGCATAAGCAATTTCAAAGGCACAAAAAGATTTTGGCCAAACTTACAGAAAATTATGAAGAAAATGGCCAAGAAATAAAATTATTTCACAAGTACCTTAGTATGATTGAAACCCAATGTGAACAAATAGCATCTTATCAAATTTTTCTTCAATATGATATAAATATTCCTATTTTTACTAATGTTGTTACAAGAAGAGGTGCAGTTGTTAAAGGACCATTAGGACCACCAGAATATGAAGCTGAAAAAGATCGAAGGTAAAAAGCCTTGCTGAAAGCAATCCAAGAAGATGATACATTAGTGGCTCCTCAAGATGAGTCTGCTCAAGAAACACAAGATCAAACCTTGAAGGAGCAGAATGATGCACAGGATGAAAGTTATGACTCTGATGCAGAAGTTGTCGATCCAAGAGAAGAAAAAGACACAAGCAAAGAAGATGAAGTTGTTGCAATAGAAAAGAATAAAAATGATAAGCAACAACAAAAGAAAGCAACTAAAGAGCCTGATCCTCCACAAAAGGTAAAAGATAAGAGTAAGAAACTTCCATTCCAGAACACAAAAATAAAGCAACGGATGAGGTAATCTATGATTCTTTTAAAAAGGCATTAAGTGATATTTGTCTAGAAATTCCATTTGTGGATGCAATAAAAGTGCCTACCTATTCTAATTTTCTCTCTGATATTCTTAATAGAAAGAAAGAGATAACTGAAACCGTTGCCATGGTGACTAGCTACCCTGCTAATGGGAAGCTATTGTCTAAATCAGGAGATCCTTCAATACCAACTATTTCATGTTCAATAGGCAAAACTGATATTCATAATGCCTTATGTGATTTAGGTGCAGGTGTTAGTGTAATGCCATATTCCCTCTATAAAGGTTAGGATTAGGAGAATATTCCCCCACTTTTATCACTTTACAGATGGCTGACAAATCCACCAAATAACCTGTTGGTATGATTGAGGATGTTATACTTACAATAGACGAGCATGTTATTCCCACTAACTTTATTATTCTTGAAATGCTAGAGGATGAAAAATTATCTATAATACTTGGAAGACTGATATGTCGTAAACGTATATATATTTTTTGATGCTCCATGCTTGTTTTGTATCGACTTTCTTATGTTTTGTCTACACTTTGAGGTATTTTTATACATTTTTCGGAACTAACCTATTGACAAGATGTCACAGTGCCAGTTTCCTGTTTTCTGTGTTTTTGGTTTCAGAAAAGCTAGTAAGGAAATATTCTCGAAATTGGACGGGACAAAAGCCAAAGTCAATATTTTACCAGAAGGAACACGGAGTCTGGAGGGCAGCTGAAGTGGGCCCACGATGCGGCCACACCTGGTGGCGGCGCGGCCCGGGGGGCGCGCCAACCCTAGGTGTGGGCCCCTCGGGCGCCCATCGACCTTGCCCTTTCGCCTATAAAAGCACCCCGATGCAAAAACCCTAAGCACCCGATCAAATCTCCACGAAACAGTTTATAGCCGCCGCCACCATCATCCCTAGATCGGGGGGATCTGAAGCTCTTCCCGCCACCCTGCCGGAGGGGAGAGATCATCTCGGAGGCCTTCTTCATCACCATGCCATCCTCCGGAGTGATGCGTGAGTAGTTCACCCTTGGACTATGGGTCCATACAGTAGGTAGATGGTTGTTTCTCCTTCGTGCTATCATGTTTAGATCTTGTGAGCTTCGTTCATGATCAATATCATCTATTTGTAATCATACATGTTGTGTTTGCGGGGATCCAATGGATATTGAGATACTAAGTCAGATTGATTATTGATTCTATGATGTCTATGTTATTTGTGATCTTGCATGCTCTCCGTTGTTCGTAGATGCTTTGGACAAGTAGATGCTTGCAACTCCAAGAGGGGGTATTTATGCTCTACAGTAGGTTCATGCCTCTAGTAATCTGGCGAAGTGATAGAAATCTCTAAGGTTGTAGATGTGTTGTTGCTACTAGGGAGAAAACAACAATCCTTTGTCCATGGGGAAATTGTATTGTTTACTTTACACGCATTGCTTAATGCAATTATCTGTTGCTTACAACTTAATACTGGAAGGGGTTCAGATGATAACCTGAAGGTGGATTATTATTCATAGATGCAGTTGGATTATAGTCTATGTAAGTCGTGGGAATGGTCATGGCAGATGTTGCGATTGGCAGCGAGTAGTAGAACGAGGGGCAAGGGCGGCCAGCCATCTGCGGTGTGAGATGAGGGCAAAGACACAGGGATTTATCCAGGTTCGACCCCCAAAGGGTAAAGACCTACTCCTGCTAGATTGTATTGATGAGAGAGTACAATGGGCGAGCTCGGCGGCTAGGCGGCGAGTCACCTCGCTAGGGTTTACAGATCTACAACCGAGTTGGATAAGGACTCGGAGGGTTTTGACCTAATCCGACTGGGCCTAACTATGCTTCCGGGCCTTCAGCCTCCAGTCGCCTGGTTCCTTCTTGGGTAGCGATCCAGTCGTCGTCCTGCAGGCCCACTCGCTGGAAGTATGATCCAGTAGGAAACGTCCTGCTGGGTATACCCCACTCGGCATATCCCCATCACTAGTCCCCGAGGCCGTCGTTGATTCGTCGCAGGTGTTTTTTGGCAGTCGGGGTATTCGGGTCCAATTCGGACGCCCAGTCGAATCGGCGATGGATTCCTTCAATGAGAGAAAGAATCTTCAGCATGCATCCTCAGTCGCAATAACAGCGACCAGTCAAATCGCCAATTTGGCGAGTAGTCGAATCGCAACCATGGCGAATGGATCGGCGAGTCGAGTAGACGTAGTTGGACCGTCAACCTGGTCAAACTAGCCGTTGGGTAATCCAACGGTAATACCGGCGTAATCACCACGTGGTAATGCGATAATGAGAGTGATGGGTGAGTTACGAGTCATTCCTCACATTTCCTCCGACCCTGCGCGCCCTCCAGTCTTTCATTCCCTCCAGAACCTCCAGAGCAAACCAGCAAGCCCAAATTCACGACCCAATGGCGCCTCCGAAGGAATCATGGGGGAAATCCAAGTGTACTAGGGCGTTTTTGAAGTCCTTCGAGGACGCAGGAATCCTCTGCACCAGGAGATGGCAAATTCCCGCGGCCGGGGATGTGGAGCCAGATCCACGCGCCGGTGAATTCATCTGCTTCACCAGCCATCTCGAGAGGGGACTCGGCTTCCCCACCTAGCTCTTCTTCCGGCGATTCTGCTGCGTACTACGGCATCCAGCCGTTGGATATGGGGCCGCATAGCATCGAGCAGCTCGCCATTTTCGTGGCGTTCTGCGAGTGTTATCTGGGCTGCCGCCCATACTTTCCCCTATGGCAGGAGCTGTTCCATGGGCGGATCGGTCGCGAAGGGGCAGGTGGCCTGATGCTGCAGCGGGCGCCCTTACCTTTCAATTGAAGTCCAAGGCCTCCTTCCTCGACCTCATGCTACCGAAGAAGGCGGCGAGCAAGTGCAAGAAGCACTGGTTTTACGTCAGCGAGTCGACTCCGTATGGTGAGGTGTCACTCCTGATGTACTCCGCCGAGCGGCCCGATCCGCGCCGACTCCAAGTCGCCAAGCTTCTGCATGACCAAAAGATGGTTGAAAGGATACGGATGTCGCCTAGAGGGGGGTGAATAGGCGATTAAAACTTTTCCTAGAGTGGCTCAACAAAGGCGGAATTAAACTAGTGTTTACTTTGTAAAGCACAACCTAGAAACAACTAAGGTTTACCATGTGCACCAACAACTTATGCTAAGCAATACAAACAACAAAGTGATAGCAAGATATATATTACTTCAAGCACAAAGGCTATCACAATGTAAAGTGCACAAGTAAAGAGCTCGGGTATAGAGATAACCGAGGCACGCGGGGACACCGATATTTTACCGAGTTCCTCCCAACATGGAGTACGTATCGTTTGGAGAGGGGGTGGTATCAAACCACCAACGCCACAAAAGGCCTCCCTTATTCTCCGGTGAATTTCACCCCAACGGGATCGATCCACGCTCCCACTATCGGTGCACTTGTCGGTGGCAACCGGAACCTCTCACAAGGTTGGGGCACAACTCCACAACTTAATTGGAGGCTCCCAACAAATGCCACCAAGGCCACAATGCCACCAAGGCCACAAACCGTCTAGGGTTCCAAGAACCCAAGAGGGACAAGCTCCAATGAGTAACTCAAATCAAATCCTCCAAAGAGAACTCAAACCGATGCACCAAATGCAAATGGCAAGAACACCACAAAGGTGCTCAAATCCCTCTCTACCAAATTCCACCAAAGCTACAAAAGCTTATGGGGGAATAAGAGAGGAAGAACAATGGAGGAAATCCACAAAAGACTCCAAGATCTAGATCCCAATATGTTCCCCTCACTTAGAGGAGAGATTGATTGGTGGGATTGTAGATCTAGATCTCCTCTTTCAAATCCCTCAAGAATATGCAAGAATCATTGGAGGGATTGAGAGAAAGCAAGCTCAAAAAGGTCAACAATGGAGGGGAAAACTTGCAAGAATGGTTTTCAACCATTGGGGAAGAAGGCCCCTTAAATAGGTTCCCCAAAAATCCAACCGTTGAAGCCAAAAAAGCGCAAATCCCGGTACTACCGGACATTCCCGGTACTACCGGACATTCCCGGTACTACCGGACAATCCCTGGGGATCCCAGGTCGCCAAACGCATTTTTTTCAGTACCGACCGGTACTACGGAGCGTTACTACCGGACCTCCGGTACTACCGGACCCTGGTCCGGTACTACCGGTCATCCCTGAACGAAAACGGCCATAACTTTTGCATCCGGACTCCGATTTTGATGATCTTGGGCTCGTTTCGAAGAGGACAACAAGCTCTAAAAGATAATGCAAAGAAACATTATAGTCCAGCAAGGGAGTATAGATCCAAATGACGAAAGGTTTAACCTCTATCAAAAAGATGAACCGATAAAACCTCCAACATCAAAAACGTAATAGAAAATGCATATGAAATCCGTTTTCGATGAACGAGAGCTTGTCATGGAGATTAACACAAGCTCTAAATCCTCACATGAGTAAGAACCAAATAATGGAAGGTTTTACCTATCTCTAAAATACAAACCGGTAAAACCTCCAAGATCAAAACGCAATAAGATATAAAAGGGAAATCCGTTTTTGATGAACTAGAGCTTGTTATGGAGATTACCACAAGCTCTATATCCTCACATGGATAAGACCAAATAACAACCAAATATGATGATGCAAGTATGCAAAGGTTTGATCTCTCTCCGAACGATGTGACTGAATTACTCATTCGAGAGCCCCTCTTGATAGTACGGTTATCTATCCTAAACCCGGTCTCCCAACAAACATGAGACCGGCAAAAGGGAAAACCTATCAATATTATACCTTTGCCTTGAGCAATCCACTTGAGATCGATGTAGACGATCTTGTCCTTCTCAAGATGGACACCTTTATTTATTCCTCATCATCGATCCATGATCACCGAGGATGGCAAGCATCAAACATGAGATCTTCTATAGATGGCGCATTTTGAGCTTGCACAACACATCTTCTTCTCATTTCATCTATATTGAAGTCAACACATGCTCCAAGCTATGCCAATGTAAAATTCCTACAAGTACAACTTAATACACACATTAGTACATAAAGATTGTCATTAATTACCAAAACCACACATGGGGGCGCAACATGTTCTTTCAATCTCCCCCATTTTGGTAATTGATGACTATCCCTTTAAGAGGGTTTATATAAGGAATATTAATGAATAAAATGGTAATACCAATATCAAATACTACAAAAGAATGTGATATTGGTACCACCACCATATATAGAGCAAACTCCCCCACAATCTATGCATGTGTGATGAACTTGAATTTCATTGCATATATTGCCAATCATTATCATTGGTGGAGTTTCCTCTATATATACCACATGCTAAGCAACAACAAAGATGCAAGAGCATGAGAGGAAAATGCATAAGAACAAACTCAATGCATAAACCAACTTCCCTTAAACCCTCTAAAACTTCTCCCCCATTGGCATCGATTGCCGAAATGGGTGACAAGTTCTAGAAGGCAAATATAGTAATAATTCCTCCAAAGGTGTGCCTTTGCACATATCCAATGATGAATACTTGGGAGGGAGTAGAACTATATCGAGGACCCGAAGATTGCAAAAATAAAGTCAAATGATGCAAGCAACTACAAGGTCCGACAAACCAATTTGAAAACAACAAATGAGTCCAAATGGAAACAACAAGATATTATGATATGAGAAAAAGAGTGTTTTAAATAACAAATAGAGAAGCTCCCCAAGATTTGTGCACAATTCAAAATAAATGTATTGGGATACATAATGCACAAATATGGAATCCTTGCTCCCCCATAAGCATTTAAAACACAACAAATGAAAGATCAAATAAATGACTAAATAAAATAGAGAAGTTCCCCAAGATTTGTGCACACTTTAGAATCGTTGTATTTCAATACAAAAATGCACAAATATGGAATCCTCACTTCTCCATAAACATTCAAGGCACAATAAATGATAAAACAAGACAAATGAGCATTATTAAATGAATTAGATGAGCTCCCCAAAGATAATGCACCAATTATGATAATTGTATTCGGGAATAAGGTGCATAATCATGGAATCCTCACTCATACAAGTTTATTTAACAATGCAAGGCATGAGAGAACAAATATGAGTGTCCGAAGATGCAAACAAGAGGAACAAGCACTCATAGGAAAATAAATTTGGAAGCCACCGAAGAATCAAAAGGAATAGAAAGGTGGTCTCCAAGGATTAAAAATCAACTAAAATTATCTTCTTATATGTGTATATGTATCTAAGTGGAAAATATCACAAAGACATATTCCAAAGAAGAAAAATGCACACATCAAGAAGATTATACAAGAAAGCACATGAAAGGCAAAACTGAAGTCATAACATATATCAATAAGATTTTTGCTTCAAAGCATGGCCAAAGGCTCACATATATCTTATTGTACATAATGGACTTCAAACACAAACACACTACATATATTACAACTATCACCAAGGGAAAAGTTGAAAGTTGAAATATATGAAGAAAGGCAACAAGTATCATAAGAGAAAATAGACTAGCAAAATCTCACTATTGCATATGAGAGAAGTTGAGGAGATGATAGGCAATAAAATTGCTAGATTGATATATTTGGGATTGGAGGATCATATGCATGATTTTGTATAGTCCCAACTATATGTACTCATCTCAACTTATACACATTTACAATAGAGAGTTCTCTTAAAGCCATGGATAGAACTACAACAATTACAAATACATGAATTCATGCTAGAAGGCAACCGACAAACGGTTGGAAACAAGATATATGAGCATGAGAAAGAGATACTTATTACCGAGATATAATTGGTAGGATGTAGAGTATATGAATTCGTTGATCATCCTATAGCTTGACTCAACTTTTCATGTACGCACCACTTCTTCAAAATTGAAAGACAAGCATCCAATATATCTCCAATGTACCTAAAACACAATTAAGTACAAAATGGTCCCCAAACTTATTGGGTCCAAAGTAGTTAGAGAAACTACAATACATAGGAGAGACTCCACATAATTATGTGCACATTGATATGAAATTGAATTTCATGCACAACTTAGCCGATGGGAATTGGTGGAGTTTCCCCTATATATTGGATCAAAGAAAGCAAGCATGCCATAATATAATCATATAGTAAATATGCATGCATGAAGCTTTCAAGAACCAAAAAGGAGATACAATTTGAACAAAATACCAAGTAAATCGAGATTGCACACACAAGAGTGTGACATGACAAACGATGTCCAAATTGTATCAACGAACTAATTCAACACATGAAAGATCACAATTTCAACAAATGAACTAGGCATAATCCAAGGAGCAAAAGATAGATAGAAATAAAAATGCTCAAGGATTTATCTCATTCTAAAATGGTCAAATCAAGAAACAAGGAATGAGACAAAACCAACTCCCAAAAAGAGCAAGGTTCCAACAAGAAACCAAACTCCCCAAACTTCACATGATGGCACAAGTACCAAAATGAAAAGATTGAGGTTCCAAGCACATAAAACACGATATGGATCAAAACAAGGAAGCATAAATATGAGTGTTCTAAATAATATAGGATAGCTCCCCATGGATAGTGCATTTTGTAGGATTTTCCTTTTAAATGCAAAATGCACACAAATGGGATCATCACTAGTACCTATAATAAGTAAAACACAAGAGGATATCAATAAAATAAGAAGATCCACAAGAAGCAAGGAAGGCCTGGGAGACAACACAAAACATTTTCTTGGCCAAATATAGGATAAAATTAAGCAAGGGCCAAAGTGAATATGATCAATAAATTCTACCATAAGTTGGGTACTCATTGTCCAAGGACAAGAAATAGAATAATTTTCCCAAGGTAGCTTGCATGGATATCCAAGATCATAGTCACAACAAGAAGCATATAACTAAATATAAGAAATTGAGCATGATACTTCGAACAAGATTCTTGGTAGCTTCCCCAAGTCACACAATCACTAGTGAATAGAATAACTTGAAGAAAATATGAGGAAACGCATACCAAGAAACACTCTCATATACAAGATCCAAAATAAGATCAATAAAGCCATTCATGCAAATAGGAACTTGTATGAGCCAATGTGTCACATAGGCGCTAGATAATTATCAATATCAATTCTAAGTGACATAACCTCGAATATTCACATTTTCTAGGATTGTAATATGCACTAAGCATAAGACTCCCCCATAATGTGATACTACCATAAAAACAACACGAGGCAAAATGATACAAATAGAGATAATTAATGGACATTATAAAACTTAAATTTCTCATGAGAATTATACCACATAGAGACTAGACAATAATCCAATATAAATACTAGGTGGTAATCCTCATGTACACATATTTTTAGGATTGTGGAATGCCTAAGCATAACACTCCCCCAAAATGGGATAGTCCATTAATCTCTCACAAGAGCCAAATAAGATACCAAATATAAACAAGTAAGGCTCAAGCACAAGAAACACACATACATGTTGTGCCACTTAATCATACACAAATATGATTGATATCTCAAGATAATTAAGTGGAAAGCACAACATGTAGAAAAACATGGAAGATACAAAACCAACACATGCACAAGGGGCGAGTAACTTTCAATGTAATGAGTTAAGCATATGTTACCGCAAGGAGGAACATTGGAAATATAATAAAATCATGATAATCCAAATGGCTTGGCTAGACAATAATAATTGATGAAGATCCCTCAATTCTTCATAATATAGCCAAGTCTCCAATGCCCTCCAAAACACACCTATTGATCAAGTTTTGACTTGTTGGTCCCCAACCAAGTTGGGTCCTAAGAAGTTAGTCACAATAGGCTTGGCAACCCAAATGGTTCTTTTCTTGACACCACATTGAGCACCAACAAATTTGGCAAACACATTGCCAACCTCATCCTTACAAACAGAATAAGAATCATCAATCAAGATAGGATGGGATGAGGATTTACCAATAGTGCATGCGGAAGAAATGTGCCCCTTCTCACGGCATATGTAGCAAGTTCTACTCTTGCTATCTTTCTTTTTGGATGAAGAAACAACTTGAGGAAGAGCTTGAGTCTTCTTGGGAGGAGGCCCATCTCTAACAAGATGTAGAGCTTGAGGCCGCTTCCCTTGTTGCTTCTTACCAAGGGACTTCTTCTTTAATGGGCAATGTTTGACATGATGCCCTTCTTCCTTGCACTTGAAGCAAACAATGTTGGCCGGATTCTTGACTTGATCTTGGCCATTATTCTTGTTATCCTTGTGCTTCAACTTGATAGTGGACTTGTTCTTCGCATTGGAGTTGAATCCAAGCCCACTCTTGTCATTGGGGGATTTTTGCACACTCAAATTTTTTTTGAGTGTGACCTTCCCTTGTTGACCCTTTTTCAAGTCATTCTTCAACGAAGTGACTTGAGCCTTGAGCTCTTTGATTTCCTCTACATGGTTAGTTTCAATACAAGTACTATAGGAAGTAGATGCTACATTGTTAGAGCAACAAGGCACGGAATCTAATTCATCACGAGATATATTATGGTTGTGAGAGGATGAATTACAAGGACTAGCACATGGCAATATAACATTTGGAGTAGATATAGTGCTAATGTCCACATGAGGCCCACTAGATGTTACCTTTGACATGATGGCCTCATGAGCCAACTTTAGCCTACCATGGGAGACTAGGAGATCCTCATGCGAGCTTGAGAGCTTAACATGGCTTTCTTCTAATTTCCCATAGTTGCTAGTTAGCAACGCAAGTTGAGCCTTTAGCTCAACATTCTCCTCCAAAATAGATGTTTCACAAGAAATAGAGTTAGTACCACAAGCATCATCATTATTAGCGAGAGGTGAGGGCAACTTGGCAAGCTCTTTTGAACATGAGGCTTTAAGTTGCTCATGTGACTCGGTGAGTTTGATGAGCTCCCTCTTAACGACCCGAGAGCCAATTTCGAGGTGCTTAAAATCCTCATCAAGTTTAGCATAAGCAACTTCAAGTTCATCATTTTTAATCTTGAAGGAGTTAACCACCGCAAGTTCTCTATCATGGTATTCCTTTACTCTAGATAATTCTAGAGTAAAAGTCTCCTCAAGAGATTCTTTAATGGTTTGTTCTTATTCAAGGGAGTCCTTTACTTGAGCAAGTTCATTAGCATATTCACGCTCAAGTGCAAACTTTTCATCAATTATGTTTTCTTGCTCCTCAATAAGATCATTGCCTTCTATAGCATAATTCAAGATTTCAAGAAGGTTGGAGGAAGCAAGTTTATTTTTGTAGAGAGAACTATAGACAACCTCTCCCATTTTCTTAATAGAGGTAATATCATACTTACCTCTATAATCATCATTATCATTCTCAACCTCATCATCATCATCATCATCATCATCATGAGATACAATGGGATTCAAAGAGGTTACCTTTGTTCCCTTAGCCATAAGGCACATGTGAGAACCGGAGGAAGGTGATGATGAGATTGCATTTGTGGCTTCATTCAAAACCATGTCTTGGCCCATAGAATCTTCGGTTTCCTCTACATGGTTAGCAACACAAGCACTAGAGGAAATGGAAGCATTTTTATCATGGCAACAAGACAACACAAGCATATCATCATGAGATCTATTCGAGTCATTTCTACATGATATGCAGGGACCATTAACACAAGCATGTAAGGAGTTTGTAGTGCTAGAAGTGTTAAAGTCCAAAGATAGATCATTGCAACTAGATAGAGATGAGGGATTACAAATAGTAAGCACAGTATCCAAATTGCAATTTCTATCACCACTCACCATATCATTACCTTGTGAAAAGTCACATGTTGGTGAAGTGGTAGAGGATGAGAACTCATCTCGACCGGAAGTGGAAGCAACACAATCGTCCTCAATAATGTTGGACACAACATATTTATCTTGAAGTTTTGTCCATAACTCATGAGCGCTCCAAAAAGGAATGATTGAAGAGGTAACTACATAGCTCAAAGCATTAACAAGCACATTAGAAGCTTGAGCATCAAGATATAAGTTTTTCTCATCCTCACAAGATAGATTTTTGAAATCCATAGGAGGAGAAAAACCTATATCTACAATACGCTCCAAATTTGGGTCCATGTCCCTAAAATGAATGAGCATGCGATTTTTCCATATATCATAATTTGTGCCATCGAATGTGAGCATGTCATTGTGCACTAATCCTCTAGCCGACATTTTTACTCTCAAGGCGGTGAAGCCTAAAATGAGAGACCGGGCTCTGATACCAATTGAAAGGATACGGATGTCGCCTAGAGGGGGGGTGAATAGGCGATTAAAACTTTTCCTAGAGTGGCTCAACAAAGGCGGAATTAAACTAGTGTTTACTTTGTAAAGCACAACCTAGAAACAACTAAGGTTTACCTATGTGCACCAACAACTTATGCTAAGCAATACAAACAACAAAGTGATAGCAAGATATATATTACTTCAAGCACAAAGGCTATCACAATGTAAAGTGCACAAGTAAAGAGCTCGGGTATAGAGATAACCGAGGCACGCGGGGACACCGATATTTTACCGAGTTCCTCCCAACATGGAGTACATCTCGTTTGGAGAGGGGGTGGTATCAAACCACCAACGCCACAAAAGGCCTCCCTTATTCTCCGGTGAATTTCACCCCAACGGGATCGATCCACGCTCCCACTATCGGTGCACTTGTCGGTGGCAACCGGAACCTCTCACAAGGTTGGGGCACAACTCCACAACTTAATTGGAGGCTCCCAACAAATGCCACCAAGGCCACAATGCCACCAAGGCCACAAACCGTCTAGGGTTCCAAGAACCCAAGAGGGACAAGCTCCAATGAGTAACTCAAATCAAATCCTCCAAAGAGAACTCAAACCGATGCACCAAATGCAAATGGCAAGAACACCACAAAGGTGCTCAAATCCCTCTCTACCAAATTCCACCAAAGCTACAAAAGCTTATGGGGGAATAAGAGAGGAAGAACAATGGAGGAAATCCACAAAAGACTCCAAGATCTAGATCCCAATATGTTCCCCTCACTTAGAGGAGAGATTGATTGGTGGGATTGTAGATCTAGATCTCCTCTTTCAAATCCCTCAAGAATATGCAAGAATCATTGGAGGGATTGAGAGAAAGCAAGCTCAAAAAGGTCAACAATGGAGGGGAAAACTTGCAAGAATGGTTTTCAACCATTGGGGAAGAAGGCCCCTTAAATAGGTTCCCCAAAAATCCAACCGTTGAAGCCAAAAAAGCGCAAATCCCGGTACTACCGGACATTCCCGGTACTACCGGACAATCCCTGGGGATCCCAGGTCGCCAAACGCATTTTTTTCAGTACCGACCGGTACTACGGAGCGGTACTACCGGACCTCCGGTACTACCGGACCCTGGTCCGGTACTACCGGTCATCCCTGAACGAAAACGGCCATAACTTTTGCATCCGGACTCCGATTTTGATGATCTTGGGCTCGTTTCGAAGAGGACAACAAGCTCTAAAAGATAATGCAAAGAAACATTATAGTCCAGCAAGGGAGGATAGATCCAAATGACGAAAGGTTTAACCTCTATCAAAAAGATGAACCGATAAAACCTCCAACATCAAAAACGTAATAGAAAATGCATATGAAATCCGTTTTCGATGAACGAGAGCTTGTCATGGAGATTAACACAAGCTCTAAATCCTCACATGAGTAAGAACAAAATAATGGAAGGTTTTACCTATCTCTAAAATACAAACCGGTAAAACCTCCAAGATCAAAATGCAATAAGATATAAAAGGGAAATCCGTTTTTGATGAACTAGAGCTTGTTATGGAGATTACCACAAGCTCTATATCCTCACATGGATAAGACCAAATAACAACCAAATATGATGATGCAAGTATGCAAAGGTTTGATCTCTCTCCGAACGATGTGACCGAATTACTCATTCGAGAGCCCCTCTTGATAGTACGGTTATCTATCCTAAACCCGGTCTCCCAACAAACATGAGACCGGCAAAAGGGAAAACCTATCAATATTATACCTTTGCCTTGAGCAATCCACTTGAGATCGATGTAGACGATCTTTTCCTTCTCAAGATGGACACCTTTCTTTATTCCTCATCATCGATCCATGATCACCGAGGATGGCAAGCATCAAACATGAGATCTTCTATAGATGGCGCATTTTGAGCTTGCACAACACATCTTCTTCTCATTTCATCTATCTTGAAGTCAACACATGCTCCAAGCTATGCCAATGGAAAATTCCTACAAGTACAACTTAATACACACATTAGTACATAAAGATTGTCATTAATTACCAAAACCACACATGGGGGCGCAACATGTTCTTTCAATGGTGGTAGATGAGATGCTGACGATGATTCGCCAGCTGAAGAAAGATGGGCTCGAGACCATCAATTTATACAATTGCTGGCTCAGGCGGCGATTGGTTCCCCTAGCCAACCGTGCCCACTAGATGTATGAGTACACCGGTAAGGACGACGGGACCAAGGCCTGCACCGCCGAGTGGAAGGCCGATGATTACGCCCTCGTGCTGAGGAAGATCACCGATCCGGAATACCGCGATCCGAAGGCCGGGATCGCCCATACACCATGAAGCGCAAGGCGCCACCGGTAAGTCTGCTTTTCCTTGTCTATCTCGCAGTCGTGGTTTATTAATCATGTGTTGTTTTTTCAGCTGTTCCAAGTTGTGGAAGGCTGGATCCCTCCCACCAACGATGAAATCTCGGACGAAGCTGTCAAGGACGAGAGCGACTCCTCTTCCGGCAAGTAGAACGGTGGAGACGACGACGATGATGACGAGGCCGTGGAGGTCGCCGCACCCGTGGTTCGGAAAACTCGCAGGCAACAGCAGCGCGAGCTCGAGGCTAGCAAGAGCCTCGAGGGTCACGATAGGAGAGTAGGCTAGGCCCATGAACATAGTTCGCGGCGTGTGGGTACGCCGTCGAAAACGAAGTCGTCAAGAAGAAGAAGAAGAAGAAGAAGAAGAAGAAGAAGAAGAAGAAGAAGAAGAAGAAGAAGAAGAAGACGAAGAAGAAGAAGAAGAAGAAGAAGAAGAAGAAGAAGAAGAAGAAGAAGAAGAAGAAGAAGAAGAAGAAGAAGAAGGAGGAGGAGGCGCCTAGGGCAGTGTCGCCGCCTCGGTCAGCGACTAGATCTGAAGCGACTAGTGCGTCCGATGATGCTGGGGCCGAAGCGTTGGCGAAGGCGCCTGAGGCGGCTGGCGCGACCGTGGTGGAGGACGAGGTGCCGCTGGCATCGCTTTCACCACCGTTCTCGGCAGTCACGGGCCTCGGGGTTGCTCCAACCGTGGAGGCGTCACCATCGAGGGAGGCACCCGCGTCGACCGGAGGGGAACTTCCCGCTGCCGTGGCCTCTTCAACGAAGAAGGCATCTGTGTTGTGGGCTTCAGACCTGCTCGAGACGGGCATCAGCCGAAATCTAGGTCTGGAGCTGGAGAAGCCGATGCACATCCGCACCGGCCTGCGCTACATCCCAGTCGCCAGGTAAGTGTCTTGCCATGTCGACTTGAATTGCTAGTTTGTGGATGTTGTTTGATTTGTTGACCATTTCCTTTTGCAGGACTGGCATGAAAAAGATCAGTCACCCCTCGGTGGCCAAAGTTCTAGTAGACGCCTCAGGGGCAGAGGCTGATCCCTCGAAGAAGAGGAAGGGTGACGATGCTGAGGCGCCCGCTGAGGGAGCGAAGAAGATGAAGGGCGATGAATTCGTCACGATCTCGTACGAGCTGATCGACGCGCCAAGTGAACCTCCGACTAGAGTGGATGCGACCGTGAAGGCCATCGAGGACGCGGGGTCGCAGAAGGTGGGACCTGCGGTGCTGGTCGGGGCATCAGACCCCACGACGAGTGCTCCAGGAGCGGCGGTGGCGACCTTCCCTCGCTTCATGGCGAGGGCCTCGGTTGCAAGTGTATCGGCGCAATCGGCCCAAGCGCCCGAAGTTTTGGGCTCGGTGGTTGAGCAGCGTCGCGGGCGCACGCCTCTTGTGCTATCGTCGATGGACGGGGTCGAGCTACACAGCATGTTGGGTGCGGCTATTCAGGTATGTCAGTCCCCGAGGATCTGGTCACTGAATTTCAGCGGGCAGATTCTTATTTCTTTTTGTTATCCAGTCCCTGAGTGGCTAGTCGCTGAATTTCATTGACTAGGCACTTAGGATTTTTTTTGTTATCAAGTCCCCGAGTGGCTAGTCGCTGAATTTCAGTGACTAGGCACTTAGGAATTTCTTTGATGTCCAGTCCTCGAGTGGCTAGTCGCTGAATTTCAGCGAATATGCACTTAGGAATTTCTTTGATGTTTGCTTATGTTAGTTGTGTCCGTGCAAGGCCTCCAGCGTGAATTGGCAGAGCGACTGGCTGCCAGAGAGTGTCTAGAGCGCGACCTCTGCTCCATGCAAGAAGTGAACAAGCAGCTGCATGCGACCGTGGGTAGGTTTTCGAAATACCCTCTCCACTGCTATCTTGTTTCTGATTGTGATATCACCCTCGCGTTGCTGCAGAGGGGAATTCAGCCGCGGTTGCGAAGGCTCGCGAGGGTTTGGTCCCCGTCGGCGAGTTGATGGCGGCCCAGTCGTCGTTGACCATCGCGAAAAAGGGGTGGCCGAGCTGCAACGAGAGCACAAAATCGCTAATTACCCACATGTATAGGGGATCACAACAGTCTTCGAGGGTAGTATTACCCAATTTATTGATTCGACACAAGGGGAGCCAAAGAATACTTGCAAGCCTTAACAATTGATTTGTCAATTCAGCTGCACCTGGAAATAGTTCTTGCTCACAGAAGTTTATCAGTAGCAACAGCAGCAGTAAAACGAAAGCAATAGTAAAAGTAGTAGCAAACAGTAGGATATGATCGCGGTGGGCATAGGGATGGATGGACGGGCATTGCATGGACAAGTCTAAACATGTAACTTCAAGATCTAGGGCAATTGCAGATAAATGAGATAAAGCATCCAAGTAAACAATCATAGGCATGTGCTCCATATGTAGTCATGCGTGCTCGCAATGAGAACTTGCACAACATCTTTTGTCCTGCCATCCCGTTGCAGTGGGGCCTCAAGGGAACTACTGGAAATTACGATGCTTCTTTTAATAGAGCACCGGAGCAAAGCATTAACACTCCCTGAACACATGTGATCCTCACATCACAACCATCCCCTCCGGTTGTCCCAATTTCTGTCACTTCGGGGCCTTTGGATCCGTACAATGATATGTGTACACAACTTGCAGATAAGATCACAAACAATACTATCATAATGAATCAATAATAAGTTCATTTCTGAGTGGCACTCGGGCCCTAGTGACAAGCATTAAGCACAACAAGTTACAACAAAGTCAAATAGCACTAATAAAGATACTAGGCACCATGCCCTAACAATCTTATCCGATTACATGATAGAACTCATATAATCCCTACCATCCCCATAGCCTACAACGAGGGATTACTCACTCATGGATGAGGGAAACATGGATGGTTGATGGAGAGGCGTTGTTGATGATGATGCCAATGATCCTCTCCAAATTCCCCATCCCGACAGGGTGCCAGAACAGAGTTTCTGGTTCCGAATCGCGGTTTCTGGTGGTGGCGGAGCAGCGGAACTCTTTCTGAAAAACGTTGAACCCCCTCGGTTTTTAGGTCAAGAGGCAACTTATAGGCGAAGAGGGAGGCCGAGGGGGTGCCCGGGGCGGCCACACCCCCTCTAGGCGCGTCCAGGCCTAGCCCGCGCGGCTAGGGGGTGTGCGCCCCCATGGCCCCACTCTGTCTCGTCTTCTAGCTTCACGAGTCTTCTGGTGAAATAGAATTTTTGGCATATTTTCTAGGATTTTTCCTGAAAGTTCATTTTCTGCACAAAAACTAGACACCAAGGTAATTTTGCTGAAAACAGCGTCAGTCCGTGTTAGTTGTATCCAAATCACACAAGTTTAGAGGAGAAACAATAGCAAAAGTGTTCGGGAAAGTAGATACGTTTTGGACGTATCAACTCCCCCAAGCTTAGATTATTGCTTGTCCTCAAGCAATTCAGTTGAAAACTGAGTGCGATAAAAGAACTTTCATAAACACATTTGCTTCATATGATGTATATATTCTCAGCACAGGAGTAGTGTCACATCCCAAGATTTTCCAAATCTTGTAATGTGAAAACAAATGAATAAAATAAAACTTTGTCTGATTTCCAAGGCCAGAAGAAACTTTTGAATTCAATTGGAACCTTAAAACACATTTGAATTAAATAAGGGATTTAAAAAGATAAACATTTAATAAAAGGAAAAATAAAACATTTGAAAATACTATTTTAAAACAATTAAATGAAAAGATTTGTTTTCAAATGAAATAGATGTTTACAAATAAGGATTATTTTATAAAGCCAAATTAAACCTTGACCAAGCTTTGGAATTAAAACATTTTATCAAATTTGCAGAGGTTTAATTAAATAAAATAATAAGGATTTAATATCCAACTTTATTTAAATAAAAGGATTTATCATTTTTAATTAAAATAACAAAACTTATTAAATTATTTAAATAAGTTTTCTAAGTATTATATTTTTCTTAATTAAAACCTACTGATTTGGTTTTGAAAATATTTGGGTTTCAAATAAGGATTTCATTAATAAAATCAAACTCTATTTGATTTAATAACTAAGGCCCATCTTATTTAATTGATTAATGGACCACAAATAAAGATGTTAATTTATTTTAAACAAGTTTTCCAACTATTATTTATTTCCAAATAAAACCTACTGACTTTGTTTTGAAAATATTTGGAATTCAAAAGGAGATTCTATTAATTAAATCAAACCCTATTTTATTAAATAATTAATGAACCATTCTATTTAATTAAAGAATGAATCAATAAAAATTATTATTTTATTTTGGAATTTAGGTTTATGCTGACAAACAGAACCAAGTTCAAATTGTGAAGTATGGGTTATTTGAATTGGTTTGGTTGATATTTGTTTGTTTGAAAATTCAAAACAGAATTCACAAATAGAAAAATAAAAAGTTACTGAATAAAAAAAATGGATTTGAACCAGAACCAACCCAGCAGCCCACTAAGGCCCAGAACCAGCCCAGTTTCCTCACCCCGCAAGAAAACGTTTCACACCTCGTACCTGACCCGCGCCGAGACTGACCAGTGGACCTCACTCTCATTTCTTTTCCCACTAACCAGTGGACCCCACCTCTACTGCTCATCGTCCACACCCGCGCGACCCTGTCACCCCCAAACCTCGCTGTCGTTGCTGCCTTTGAATGCCGCGTTCAATTCACTGGAATGCCGCGCGTTAATCTCGCCGTGACTGCACGATATTAAGCGCCTACATCTTCCCCTCCCTTTCCCTCTGTCGCCATTCCCTCTCTGCCCCGAGGCTGCCCAAATTCGACTCGACACACTCCCAGCTCCGACCACCATCTCCGGCAATTCCGACCAAACCACATCACCCCGAGCCTCCCTGAGCACACTGACAGCTTCCCCACTCTCAGACAATCCTCCCTGTGCCTTTAGTTCGACCGCGGGCGTCCCAGAACGTCGCCTTCGTCAAGCTTCAAGCGCCGCCATGTCTGGTTCTTCTCCGACGAGCCCCACAGGTAGATTTCGACCGCCCCGCGCCCTCTCGTTCACGCACACAGCTCTGCCTTGATCTTACGCTTCTAACCGTGCCCTCGTTTTGCTTCGGGGTGAACCACAGAGTCGACTTCGACCACGACCACACGCAACCGACGCCAACAGGAACTCCGGCGAGCAACTGCCGCAGTACCCGAGCTCCCCTTGTCAAGCCAACAGCACGTCGAGCATCATCACATCCCTGCGATTCTGGTGAGCACTTGTCCTCCCCTCTTTGCTTCCTTTAGCCGCCGTAGCGCCACCGCCTGGCCGTGCGCCGCCGTCTGCCGCCGCGCAGCGCCGCCCATCTGTGACCAGGCAGTAGTAGCCGTTAGATCTGGATCGAACGAATCGGATAGATTACTTAAACACCGAAGGGGTATGTCCTCTGGACCGTGCGATCGATCAGATCCAACGCCCCACAGCCGCGATCCACGCGAAGCGGTACCCGCAAATAGAAACGTGCCGCGTGTCACCTATCTCGTTTTAAAAAGAAATTTGAATTTGATTTAATTGCAAACTTCAAACATTTATAACTTGAGATCTACACGTCCAAAAATTGCAAATTTTATGTCGTTGGATTCAGGAGAGCAAGCCCTAGCCAACTGTGGAATTAGTTTAGCAAATAGTATCTGTTAGCTTGTTTGAATTTGCAGAAACATTTGTGTGCTTATTTGTATTAGGAAAATTGTTTAAAATTGATTTTAGGGTTAAAACCTTTGCAAAATGGTTTATTGTGACCTTACTGACCCTAGGAACCAACACATAGTGTTAAAAATGATTTTGGTAAAAATTGGATTAAATTATTTGACTTAGCCATTTTCTAGCCAAATAAAATTATTGATTTTATCATGAGAATGTTTTTGCAAAGAAAACTTTGGGAAAATGTTTGAACCAAACCTACTGACCCAAAACACCAAGCTTTGAAAATGGCAACTCACTTGATGAAAAACATAAAGTTTTGCTTTGATAAAAATATTTTCACCACATGAAATAATGTTTGGATTTTAAAATGGTTTATGGACTAAAAGCTTTTTGCAAATAACTTTGCCATCTTGGTAAATGACCAATGTGGACCTTACAAAGTTATAAGCCTAGTGGATACCTCCCTTGTGAATAAAACCATCTTAAGCATGTTCCCATGCATGACTTAGAATCCATTGCTTTGTGTGTGTGAAATATTGTTTGAATATTGGTTTGGAATGCTACTTGATACTATGCTTGTTTGATTGATTGTAGTGGAATTAGCAAAGTGTGAGACTAGCAAGATCAAGGAGTAAACCCTCATTCCCTACCAAAAAGGCAAGTTACACTATCATACAAAAGTCCTACTATTTTCATTATACTTAGTGGATTTTGGAAAAACATGCATGAAAAGATATTTCTGTACTTATGCTATGCTAAATCCGAATAGGATTCCCTAAACACTCCTTAGTGAAAATATTGAAGTTGTACATGCTTAGCCATGCTATGATTTGAAAAGAGATACATGTTGAGATTTTACAAAGGTTGAGAAAAGGACTTGTGTTTTATATAATAAAACAAGGACTCAATGAACCACCTAGGTGGTGGACACTGTATGTTTTGGAGAAGGTGGCAACAAAAGGGACCATGTCCATGGCAATCACTTTGTGTTGTGCTCCAAATGAAAACCACCTAGGAATCTTAGAGATTGAACATGTTTCTCCAATTGTGGCTTTCGTGTGCAACCACATGCTATTATGGCTCTGGCTTAGTCAACTACATTAGGAAGACCCATACATTGTCTTAGTTACCATACATGGGGATCTGGAATGCTTCATGGGGGCTGAAGACAAGCTAGCAATGATGTATGGGAGGACCTTTTGGAAAGACTTCGTCACATTCTCAGTCTGCCAGTACTCCATCTTGGTGAGCACTAATCCAGTAGGCCACTGGTGGCAACAAGATGGGATTGTGTCATGTGGGTAAAGTGTACTCCTTCTGCAGAAGTTAATAAAATCTAAGTACTTAGCCGTGTCCCCGGTTATGGACAATATTGAGCAACTAAAGTTTGAACCATGGGAGATATCGACATTCCAACTTCTAATATAAAAACTTGATGCACTTGGGGGTACCAAGGAATTCAAAGAGATTTTGTTAAGCTTGTTGCACTTGGGGTTACCAAGGTGCTCAAGAGCATGATGTACTTGGGGTTACCAAGGGACTCATGAGATTTCATAAAACTTGTTGCACTTGGGGTTACCAAGTAGCTCAATGGATTTTTGACAAGGACTTGAACACTTGTGTTTCTACCAAGGAGTTCAAGGATCTTGGAAAAGGGATTTGACAAAGGACCAAAACCATTTTGAAAAGATAGGATAAATGTTGCTTTATGCAAATAAGCCTTAAACTCTACTTAGCCAAATATGCATGTATTGATAAGATCCACTCATAATATATAAAGAAGTGAAACTTCCCAATACAATTCAAATGTATTGACCCTTGTGGCTGTAACTTGTATGTTGCAGGTTTGATTGATTTTAGTGAAGATTGTGTGATTAGGATTACAAAGTCTACAACCAACATCTGCCTGTGGCACTTTGAAGATGAAGGACCCATGACTATAGTTATTCCGCTGCAATGTAATGTAATAGCCAAATGAGCTATGAAAAGATGTAATAAAACTATGTTATTCCTGGTTATAAATTTATATTATGACCTTTGTTTCTTGATATTACATCTATACTGTGGATGCTAGCTATTGATCCAGGGACTAGCATTGTAAAACACAGGAGGAATCTACCTTATTAGGTTGAGACTTCTACAGATGGTATCAGAGCATTGTGTTGCCTGTAGGAATTGTAAACCTAGGATTGGACAAAAACCCTTAGAAAAATAGGAGTTGTATTTGTTCCAAAAACTTATTTACAAAAACACTTGTAAACTCTTTCCTCAACCATTTTGGTTTCAACTCTACATCTCTTCTATTTTAACTTGATGGAAAAACCAACCCCATGGCCAAAGACTACACCTTGTGCAAAGGACTTCTTCAACATCTTCGACTCTAATGACTTCAACATCTTCAACTCTAATGACTTCAACATCTTCAGCATATTCACCAAGGACTTCCAACATGGATATCACCAAGGACTACAAGTGAAACAAAGAAATCTTGCTTAAGATTTAGAGACTGAGGGAATGCAAAATAAGAAGGAGCCATCAACAACTTTGAAGTATTGTGACCAAGAGTTTTTCCCAAGGAAACCATGATCTCATACAAGAAGAATCAACCAAAGAAGGATGGAAAGATCACAAGTGAACCATATAGATGGACCACCATATTTTAGTTAAGTCAAAACACACCAACTTAGGTGGTGTAACAAAAGTATTTTTGTTGCCTAAGTGTGTACTTGAACTTTGTTGTTTGAGTGAAAAGTTGTTTGTGATTGCATACTCATTGCTTGTTTGAATTGTGATGTGTGTGATTAGAATTGATTCCTTAGAAATAACTTGCCTATTCTAACCTCCCTTCAACCCAAACAGATGACTACTCCAAAAGACTCCAAGGTTGATGACACCAACACCAACCAAGCTGACAGCATGAAAGAGCTCATAGCAACCCAACACCAGTTGAACCAACTGACAGCTCAGTTCATAGCCAACAATAGTGATAAAGATCCAGCACTACAAAGGTTTTTGGAAGAGCAGTCTCAACTGATGCTTAAGGTGACCAATCAAATGATCAGCATGGAAGAAAACTATCCCAAAGAAGTTTATGATAACAAGGCTGACAAGAATGTTATTCTGGATGGAGCCCCATCTTGCACTATTTGTGGAGACAAGGATCACACTTCCAAAGAGCATGAAGGTCAATGCCCCAACTGTGGAGAAGAACATTCTGTTGGACAATGTCCTACCTCTCAAGCCACTTGTTACCTTTGTGAAGGAAATGACCATGTCCCTATCCAATGCCCAATCTACTCCATGGTGGAACAAAGGAAACAAGAAGGATCCAAGTCTACCAAAGGAAAAGGACCACTTATACCTCCCAACAAGACAACCCAATTCAAAGGACAAAAGAAGCTTAAGAAACAAAAGCAAGACATGAGCCATGCACAATGTCGTAAATGTAAGGAAATGGGACACTACTCCAGCGGATGCCCAGAGAACAAGAAGAATAAAGAGATTGACCAAGTATGGTGCAACAACTGCAAAGAACCAGGCCATTATGTAGCAACTTGTCCACAAGAACAACGCAAAGAACTCAAGGACATTCATTGTTTCAACTGCAAGAATCCAGGACATTATGCGAGCAACTGTCCAGAAAGGATGAAAAACAAGTTGAACAAGCCTATGGATAAACTCAACCTTGGCCCATGAGTCAAGTATGGAACAAAGGACTCAATGCAAATATTTGCTTAGAGAAAATATTTCTCATAGTCCCAAGAAGAACAAAATGTAATTTTTGTTTGAAAATTTTTAAGGGTGGTAGTACCCTAGTTGTTTTGAACTTGCTTGTAACCCAGCCTTCCCAAATCTCGGGACGAGATTTATTTTAAGGATGGTAGCCTGTCACATCCCAAGATTTTCCAAATCTTGTAATGTGAAAACAAATGAATAAAATAAAACTTTGTCTGATTTCCAAGGCCAGAAGAAACTTTTGAATTCAATTGGAACCTTAAAACACATTTGAATTAAATAAGGGATTTAAAAAGATAAACATTTAATAAAAGGAAAAATAAAACATTTGAAAATACTATTTTAAAACAATTAAATGAAAAGATTTGTTTTCAAATGAAATAGATGTTTACAAATAAGGATTATTTTATAAAGCCAAATTAAACCTTGACCAAGCTTTGGAATTAAAACATTTTATAAAATTTGCAGAGGTTTATTTAAATAAAATAATAAGGATTTAATATCCAACTTTATTTAAATAAAAGGATTTATCATTTTTAATTAAAATAACAAAACTTATTAAATTATTTAAATAAGTTTTCTAAGTATTATATTTTTCTTAATTAAAACCTACTGATTTGGTTTTGAAAACATTTGGGTTTCAAATAAGGATTTCATTAATAAAATAAAACTCTATTTGATTTAATAACTAAGGCCCATCTTATTTAATTGATTAATGGACCACAAATAAAGATGTTAATTTATTTTAAACAAGTTTTCCAACTATTATTTATTTCCAAATAAAACCTACTGACTTTGTTTTGAAAATATTTGGAATTCAAAAGGATATTCTATTAATTAAATCAAACCCTATTTTATTAAATAATTAATGAACCATTCTATTTAATTAAAGAATGAATCAATAAAAATTATTATTTTATTTTGGAATTTAGGTTTATGCTGACAAACAGAACCAAGTTCAAATTGTGAAGTATGTGTTATTTGAATTGGTTTGGTTGATATTTGTTTGTTTGAAAATTCAAAACAGAATTCAGAAATAGAAAAAGAAAAAGTTACTGAATAAAAAAAAATGGATTTGAACCAGAACCAACCCAGCAGCCCACTAAGGCCCAGAACCAGCCCAGTTTCCTCACCCTGCAAGAAAACGTTTCACACCTCGTACCTGACCCGCGCCGAGACTGACCAGTGGACCTCACTCTCATTTCTTTTCCCACTGACCGGTGGACCCCACCTCTACTGCTCATCGTCCACACCCGCGCGACCCTGTCACCCTCAAACCTCGCTGCCGTTGCTGCCTTTGAATGCCGCGTTCAATTCACAGTAATGCCGCGCGTTAATCTCGTCGTGACTGCACGATATTAAGCGCATACATCTTCCCTTCCCTTTCCCTCTGTCGCCATTCCCTCTCTGCCCCGAGGCTGCCCAAATTCGACTCGACACACTCCCAGCTCCGACCACCGTCTCCGGCAATTCCGACCAAACTACATCACCCGCCTCCCTGAGCACACTGACAGCTTCCCCACTCCCAGACAATCCTCCCTGTGCCTTTCGTTCGACCGCGGGCGTCCCATAACGTCGCCTTCGTCAAGCTTCAAGCACCGCCGTGTCTGGTTCTTCTCCGACGAGCCCCATAGGTAGATTTCGACTGCCCCGCGCCCTCTCGTTCACGCACACAGCTCTGCCTTGATCTTACGCTTCTAACCGTGCCCTCGTTTTGCTTCGGGGTGAACCACAGAGTCGACTTCGACCACGACCACGCGCAACCGACGCCAGCAGGAACTCCGGCGAGCAACTACCGCAGTACCCGAGCTCCCCTTGTCAAGCCAACAGCACGTCGAGCATCATCACATCCCTGCGATTCTGGTGAGCACTTTTCCTCCCCTCTTTGCTTCCTTTAGCCGCCGTAGCACCACCGCCTGGCCGTGCGCCGCCGTCTGCCGCCGCGCAGCGCCGCCCATCTGTGACCAGGCAGTAGTAGCCGTTAGATCTGGATCAAACGAATCGGATAGATTACTTAAACACCGAAGGGGTATGTCCTCTGGACCGTGCGATCGATCAGATCCAACACTCCACAGCCGCGATCCACGCGAAGCGGTACCCGCAAATAGAAACGTGTCGCGTGTCACCTATCTCGTTTTAAAAAGAAATTTGAATCTGATTTAATTGCAAACTTCAAACCTTTATAACTTGAGATCTACACGTCCAAAAATTGCAAATTTTATGTCGTTGGATTCAGGAGAGCAAGCCCTAGCCAAATGTGGAATTAGTTTAGCAAATAGTATCTGTTAGCTTGTTTGAATTTGCAGAAACATTTGTGTGCTTATTTGTATTAGGAAAATTGTTTAAAATTGATTTTAGGGCTAAAACCTTTGCAAAATGGTTTATTGTGACCTTACTGACCCTAGGAACCAACCCATAGTGTTAAAAATGATTTTGGTAAAAATTGGATTAAATTATTTGACTTAGCCATTTTCTAGCCAAATAAAATTATTGATTTTATCATGAGAATGTTTTTGCAAAGAAAACTTTGGGAAATTTTTTGAACCAAACCTACTGACCCAAAACACCAAGATTTGAAAATGGCAACTCACTTGATGAAAAACATAAAGTTTTGCTTTGATAAAAATATTTTCACCACATGAAATAATGTTTGGATTTTAAAATGGTTTATGGACTAAAAGCTTTTTGCAAATAACTTTGCCATCTTGGTAAATGACCAATGTGGACCTTACAAAGTTATAAGCCTAGTGGATACCGCCCTTGTGAATAAAACCATCTTAAGCATGTTCCCATGAATGACTTAGAATCCATTGCTTTGTGTGTGTGAAATATTGTTTGAATATTGGTTTGGAATGCTACTTGATACTATGCTTGTTTGATTGATTGTAGTGGAATTAGCAAAGTGTGAGACTAGCAAGATCAAGGAGTAAACCCTCATTCCCTACCAAAAAGGCAAGTTACACTATCATACAAAAGTCCTACTATTTTCATTATACTTAGTGGATTTTGGAAAAACATGCATGAAAAGATATTTCTGTACTTATGCTATGCTAAATCCAAATAGGATTCCCTAAACACTCCTTAGTGAAAATATTGAAGTTGTACATGCTTAGCCATGCTATGTTTTGAAAAGAGATACATGTTGAGATTTTACAAAGGTTGAGAAAAGGACTTGTGTTTTATATAATAAAACAAGGACTCAATGAACCACCTAGGTGGTGGACACTGTATGTTTTGGAGAAGGTGGCAAAAAAAGGGACCATGTCCATGGCAATCACTTTGTGTTGTGCTCCAAATGAAAACCACCTAGGAATCTTAGAGATTGAACATGTTTCTCCAATTGTGGCTTTCGTGTGCAACCACATGCTATTATGGCTCTGGCTTAGTCAACTACATTAGGAAGACCCATACATTGTCTTAGTTACCGGACATGGGGATCTGGAATGCTTCATGGGGGCTGAAGACAAGCTAGCAATGATGTATGGGAGGACCTTTTGGAAAGACTTCGTCACATTCTCAGTCTGCCAGTACTCCATCTTGGTGAGCACTAATCCAGTAGGCCACTGGTGGCAACAAGATGGGATTGTGTCATGTGGGTAAAGTGTACTCCTTCTGCAGAAGTTAATAATCTAAGTACTTAGCCGTGTCCCCGGTTATGGACAATACTGAGCAACTAAAGTTTGAACCATGGGAGATATCGACATTCCAACTTCTAATATAAAAACTTGATGCACTTGGGGGTACCAAGGAATTCAAAGAGATTTTGTTAAGCTTGTTGCACTTGGGGTTACCAAGGTGCTCAAGAGCATGATGTACTTGGGGTTACCAAGGGACTCATGAGATTTCATAAAACTTGTTGCACTTGGGGTTACCAAGTAGCTCAAGGGATTTTTGACAAGGACTTGAACACTTGTGTTTCTACCAAGGAGTTCAAGGATCTTGGAAAAGGGATTTGACAAAGGACCAAAACCATTTTGAAAAGATAGGATAAATGTTGCTTTATGCAAATAAGCCTTAAACTCTACTTAGCCAAATATGCATGTATTGATAAGATCCACTCATAATATATAAAGAAGTGAAACTTGCCAATACAATTCAAATGTATTGACCCTTGTGGCTGTAACTTGTATGTTGCAGGTTTGATTGATTTTAGTGAAGATTGTGTGATTAGGATTACAAAGTCTACAACCAACATCTGCCTGTGGCACTTTGAAGATGAAGGACCCATGACTATAGTTATTCCGCTGCAATGTAATGTAATAGCCAAATGAGCTATGAAAAGATGTAATAAAACTATGTTATTCCTGGTTATAAATTTATATTATGACCTTTGTTTCTTGATATTACATCTATACTGTGGATGCTAGCTATTGATCCAGGGACTAGCATTGTAAAACACAGGAGGAATCTACCTTATTAGGTTGAGACTTCTACAAGTAGGTACTTAAACCATTTATAATAAGGAGTATGCAACTAAGTCTACTCAATAGTCAATGCAAGCTATGAAAATATTTCCAATTCAATAATAGTAAGTAGCATGAGACATAAACATAAGCAATATTTCAAAGCTCATAATAAGGTATGATAGAGTGGTATCTCGCTTGCCTTTGTTTGTAGAGCACAATATAAATGCCAAGGCACCTCTGAAGTTCAACTGAAGACTAGAAGTAAAGATATCAGAGATACAAGCATAAAGTCATGACATAATTAACCAAGTTTTGAGACAAGCACATTACACTAAGAATGACAACTATGCTCTCAAGAAGGTGCTCATAGAATAAGTGGTGACTCAACAAGGAAGTGAAAAAGGTTTTGAAAAGTTTGAAAGGCTTCCAAATGCTGAAAGTATGATACTCATTAGCTTTGAGCTCTCATTGCCCCTATCGTAGGAATTTTTATATGGTTAATGGTGAAAGTGAGGTCCAATATGAGTTATATGCTTGACAGACCATAAACTGGAAATCTCATGTCCCTTGAGTATGAGGGCCGCTCCTCATGCTACTCAACTTTAGTTACCTGTAAGTTATTGTCATCGTAAATACATGCGTATCATAGAGAACCGCCAACGGGGTACCCCTTGCACATGATACAGGAGCTATCCCGTGATCAAAATGACAAGGCAAGCAGACAATGAGCATCTCAGCAATCTTTTTATTTGCATAGGTTTTTGTTGAGGATGCTTCACAGATTGCTCATTATGGTTATGTTGCAAGTTTTCACCATGATTAGGCATGGCTTAGGCTAGTGGCCCAGGCGTTTCTCTAACACATATATAAAACTCCATGAACTCACAAGCTCCCCTTTTATTTCACACCGACGACATCCGCAAACAAAAGAGCATGATATCAACTGGATAAGTATCCATAAGTGTTCAAAGCGTTCCCCGTGATAGCACAATTCTACTAACTCCCAGCCTATAATTTGCAAGCATATAACTTTCATGGACAGTCGCAATGGTTTAGGTTTATTAAGTGCAAGGAATAAAGTGTGACATCAAGTTCGTGAGAGCTTTACTAACTAACTTTCTCAAAACAGTCAAACAATTTATTTGGAAGAAAACAAGGCATAATGAATATGCACTGAATAGCAAATGATGCTAGTCGGTAGGTATCGTGGACACTGTTGTCAATATTGGTTTTGGGGAGACAGATGCACAAGTAGAGCTCATACTCAGTGCAAGTGGAGGCTAACAATAGAGAGGTAGCAAAAAACGAGAGAGCAATAGCTGTCATAATCAGGCTTGCAACAAAACAGGACTAATTATGACATGAAGGTGATACAAGAACTCTGAGACAAAATAAATCATCGAGGATTACTAACTATTGTTTAGTCATATGCATGCATGAGCATGTGCCAAGTCAATTCACATGAAACATTCAGAGGAGGATACCACAATATCATACCAAATTATGAATAGAACAATGCAAGCAAACATTCATATAACATGCTACAAACTATTAGCAAGCTGGAGCTAATCATAAGAGAGCAAGAACTACTAAGCATCCATAAATAACATATGCCTTACATAAACAGACTAAGCATGCTCACAATGATGAGTATTGATGAGTGTAGAAGCACTTTGTTGGGAGACCCCAAGCGAAAGGTATGATGCAGTACAGCAGACAAGTTTCCCTCAGTAAGAAACTGAGGTTATCGAACCAGTAGGAGGAAGGAAACATCCCAAAGGTGCTGCAACCAATGTGGAGACCTGCACAACACAAACTCAAGACTTTGCCCCAATTCACAGTGACGTTGTCAATCTCGCCGGTTGCTGTAACAAAGGATTAACTGTATGGTGTGGAAGGTGATAATGGTTTGCAGTAAATAAACAAGTAACAGTGGAAGATGTATCAATGGTAAAGATTGGACCGGGGTCCATATTTGACTAGAGGTGCTCTCCTTAGATAAACAACATGGCATGAAGGGTAAACAAATTACAGCAGGGCAATTGACAGGAACTGAGCAAGGCATAACAATGCAATACTAGACAAAAAGATCCTATAAGATTCGATTGGGCAATACAACAATATACATAGACCCCCATCCAACTGCATCTATGACTAGAAGTCCACCTTCAGGTTATCATCTGAACCCCCTCCAGTATTAAGTTGCAAGCAACCGACAACTGCTTTAAGCAAAGTGTGTAAGGTAAACAATCCACTTGTTCCATGAACAAGAGACCGTTGTTTTCTCCCTAGTGGCAACAGCACATCTACAACCAAAGAGATTTCTGTCACTTCCCTTGGAAACTAGACGCATGAACCCACTATCGAGCATAAATACCCCCTCTTGGAGTCACTAGCAACTACTTGGCCAAGATAGCTACTAGCAACGGAGAGCATGCAATATCACAAATAACACAGACATGATAGAATCATATAGAAAAAACCATTAATCAATCTGACATAGTAATCTCAATATCCATCGAATCCCCGCAAACACAACATGCATGATTACAAATAGATTATATCTTGATCATGAACGGAGCTCACAAGATCTATACATGAAAGCACAAAGGAGGAGATACAACCATCTAGCTACTACATGGACCCATAGTCCAAGGTGGAACTACTCAGGCTTCATACCGGAGAAGAAGGACTCCGGGATGATCTCCCCTCCGGCAGTGTGCCGGGAAAAACTTCAGATCCCCCCGATCTAGGTACGATGGTGGCGGCGACTACAGAAGGTTTCGTGGAGTTTTGATCGGGTTCCTAGGGTTTCTGCCTCGGGGGCTTCTTATATGCGAAGAGGCGAGGCAGGGGCCGCTAGGGGGCCACACCCTGCCTAGGAGCGGGCTGGGCCCACCCGCGCCTAGGGGGTCTGGACGCCCTGTGGCACCCCTCCATCTCGTCTTCTGGCTTCGTGTCGCCCACGGTAAAATATTGACTTTGGCTTTTGTCCCATCCAATTCCGAGAATATTGATTTTCTGCCTTTCTGGAACCAAAAACAGAAGAAAGCAGGCAACTGGCACTATGGCAACTTGTTAACAGGTTAGTTCCAGAAAAGATATAAAAACACCTCAAAGTGTAGATAAAGTAAAGCAAAGTAGATATTAAACAAGCATGGATCATCAAAAATTATAGATACTTTTTCGACGTATCAAGCATCCCCAAGTTTAACTCCTGCTCGTCCTCGAGTAGGTAAGTGATAAAAAGAATAATTTTTGAGGTGACATGCACCATCAAAACCAAGATCAAACCATTTGCAAGCATTGAAAGCTGGGATCAAAGAACCCTAAACATGTGCATGAAAGATGGAGTTCTAACAATAAGACAAAGTAACTCTGCATGCAACACTAAAGGCTACAAACAAAGATCATGAATAACATGCATTGAAAAACATTTGTTTGTTTCACATACATAAAACATGGCATAGTGGCATTCAGCTTGTCCCTCATGGAGTAGCAAATAGATGCATAGGACACCTTCAAAGTTCATAAGAGTGACTAGATACAAATAGCACAAGAACAAGTAATATCACAGTATGCATCAATCAATAAGTTTTGGGACACTACACATAGAACTAAGAGTGGCAACTATGCTCTCTTAATGGTGCCAAAAGGTAGAAGGTGTAGATTCAATATAATAGTGCAAGAAAGGCCCTTCACAAAGGGAAGCAGGGATTTCAATCTTCAAAAAGAGCTTCCAAAAATTATGGTACTTGTTAGCTTTCAACCCTCATTGCCCCTATCATAAGCATCTTGAAGTGATTAAGGTTAAAGTGAACAAACTATGGAGTATATGCTTGACAAAGTATAAGTTGGCAATCTCAAGTCCCTTGAATACGAGGGTCACACCTCATGCTACTCAACTTCAGTCACCTGTAAGTTCTTGTCATAGTAAGTACATGTGTATCATAGAGAACCGCCAACGGGGTACCCCTTGCACATGGTACAGGAGCTATCCCATAACCAAAATGACAAGGCAAGCAGACAATGAGCATCTCAGCGATCTTTTTATTTACTATGTGCATAGATTTTTATTGAGGATGCTTCACAGATAGCTCATTATGGTGATGCTGCAAATTTCCACCATGATTAGGCATGGCTTAGGCTAGCGGCCCAGGCGTTTCTCTAACACAAAATACATAACTCCATGGACTTACAAGCTCCCTCTTTATTTCACACCGGTGACATCCATAGTGTCGTGGGAATGGTCACGGCAGATGCTGCAATCGGCAGCGAGTAGTAGAACGAGGGGCAAGGGCGGCCAGCCATCTGCGGTGCGAGATGAGGGCAAAGACACAGGGTTTTACCCAGGTTCGGCCCCCCGGAGGGTAAAGACCTACTCCTGCTAGATTGTATTATGGAGGTGTTACAATGGGCGAGCTCGGCGGCTAGGCGGTGACTCGCTTGGGTGTATGAGGGAACGTGTCTCTACTCACCCCATAGGGAGGTTTATATAGGCTCACCTTCCCTAGGGTTTACATATCTCAACCGATTCGGTTACAGCTTCGGTAATCGTTTAACCTAGTCCGACTGGGCCTATCTACTCGCCTGGGCCTTCAGCTTCCAGTCGCTTGGTACCTTGCTGGGCCTTGATCCACTCGCCGTTCTGCAGGCCCACTCGCCAGCCCTCGGGCCAGTCGGAAACGTCCTGCTGAGTATACCCCAGTAGGCGTATCCCCATCAGTAGTCCCCGAGGCCGTCGTCGATTAGGCGTAAGTGGCTGCTGGCAGTCGGAGTATACAGCCCCAAAGTAGGCATCCAGTCGAATCGTCGGCGGGCTCCTGTATGGAGAAGAAAATCCGGTGAACCGAGTCGCGTCTTGGGCGAGCCGAGCTGACGGAACACGGTCGCGGCGAGTGACCTAGCGAGCCGAGTGGCTGGAGTTGGACCGCCAGGCGTGGTCAAACTAGCCGTTAGGGCAACTCAACGGTAACTTTCGGCGTAATCATCGCGCGGTAACGGCCCCCTGATTTGGCGGGTAACTCCCGCTATATAAGAGGAATGGCAGGCAATCGTAGAGCCAACTGCCCACCACTTCTTCCGAGTGCGCGCATTCTCTTTCCTTGGCTCCTTGGTCCAATCGACCCGAAATCCTCCGATCTCCAACCAACCTCTCGGCTATGGCCCTTCTCACCGAACCATGGGGCAGGTCCAAGTGCACGAGGGCGCAGCTGGCCTCTTTCGAGGAGGCCGGAATCCTGCGAGCCGGCTGTTGGCGTATCCCCGCAGCCGGAGAAACGACCCCAAACCCGCGAGAGAGGGAATTCGTCTGTTTCACCAGTCATCTCGAGCGGGGGCTAGGGTTTCCCACGTCTTTGTTCTTCCGGCGTTTTTGCGCCTACTACGGGATCCAGCCTTCAGATCTGGGTCCCCACAGCATCGAGCAGCTCGCCATCTTCGTGGCGTTCTGCGAGTGCTACTTGGGCTGCCGGCCCTACTTTCCCTTGTGGCAAGATCTGTTCCACGGACGGATCAACCGCGAGGAGGCAGGCGGCCCAATGCTAGCCGCGGGAGGCCTGACGTTCCAGCTCAAGTCCAAAGCTTCTTTCTTTGACCTGATGCTACCCGCCAAAGCAGCGAGCGACTGGAAGAAGTCATGGTTCTACGTGACCGAGGCGACCCCGGAGGACGAGGCGGCGATCCCGCGGTACTCGGCCAATCGTTCCGAGCCGCGCCATCTCCAGGTCGGCAAGCTCCCCGACGACCAGCGGATGGTCGTCGACGAGATGCTCCAGGCCATCCGTGGTCTGAAGAAGAAGGGCCTTCAGACGATAAACTTGTACAATTGCTGGCTTGGGCGACGGCTCGTTCCGCTCGCCCAACGCGACCACTACATGTATCAGTACACGGGCCGGGGAGACTCGACGAAAGCCTGCCTCGACGAGTGGAGGCTGGAGGACTATCTCCCAGCGTTGAAGAAGATCACCCAGGCGGTGTACGTGGATGCACAAGCCGGGGTCGCCCCCTACACCGCGAAGCGCCCGGCTCCAACGGTAATTTCTTTACCTTGTTCGCAGTCGCAGCGTATGCAGTCGCGGTAATTCTGACTCTGTTTCGTATTCATCGCAGCTGTTCCAAGTGGTGGAAGGGTGGCTCCCACCTTCTGATGATGAGAGCCCGGGGCCCTCCGCCCAGGATACAGGCGAATCGCCAGCCGCGAAGGGCAACGAGGACGACGAGGACGAGTCCGAAGAGGAAATCGCCCCGCTGGTCCGAAAGACCCGCGGGCAACGTCAGCGCGAAATCGAAGCGAGCAGGAGCCTCGAGCGTCATGATGACGATGACGAGCTCCCAGAAACCACCTCGCGCCGCCAGGCCACTCCTTCGAAGAAGAAGAAGAAGGAAAAGGAAACGAGGGCCCCCCGAAGAGGAAAACGAAACTGCCGAGGATGGCCTCGCCGCCGCACTCGACGAGCAGCTCCGATGCTCACAGCTCGGCCGGTGACGGCGCGACCCCAGCGACAACCGCGCTAGACGCGCCAACTGTGGAAGTGCCGCTGGCCTCGATGCCCCCGCCGTTCGCGCCAGTCTCTGGGCTAGGGAAGGCTCCGGCTGCGGCGACTTCGCCTCGCAAGGAGGTTCCGATTGGGGCGGCTTCGCCCCGCAAGGAGGCTCCGGCTGTAGCGGCTCCAATTCGTGAGGAAGCCCCTGCCGAGGGTATCCCAGAGGCGCCAGCCGCGGCCTCAACGACGAAGAAGCCGTCCGTGTCTTGGGCACGCAACGTCCTGGAACTAGGGCTCAGTCGCCAACTGGGCCCCGAACTGGAAAAACCGGCCGGCCTTCGCACAGGGCTACGTTTCATCCCAGTTGCCAAGTGAGTGCATTCGGCCTTCCCTATTTTCCGTAGCTATTTCGATTGTCTTTATTGATTCAACTGATGTGCAGGACCGGAGTGAAAAGGATGGGCCACCCGACCGTGGCCCAGGTACCCTCCACCGCTAGCGAGGAGGATCCTTCCCGTAAGAGGAAAGCGGACGAGGTCGTTGCCTCAGCGGATGGCAGTAAGAAGGCCAAGGGCGACGACATCGTCACTGTCTCTGGCGACATGGCGGTCGCGCCGGCCGGCCCCGCGGTGGAGGCAGCCGCGTCTACGAAGGAGGGCGTTTCCTTGCCTGGAACGGCGGAGGCGACTTCCTTTGGAGTGGGTGCCTCTATCGCTACCTTCCCTCGCTTCGTGACCAAGGCGGCCGCGGCGAGCGGGGCTGCGCCCCCGAGCCTCGCTCCAGGGACCGCCGATGCTGAAGTCGACCAGCGTCGTGGGCACACGCCAGCGTTATTCGCGTCCGTGGACACGATGCAACTTCATGGCATGCTTGGCGCAGCCATCCAGGTATATCCAGTCCCCGAGGATCAGGTCGGTGCTTTGCAGTGGCTTGATTCTTATTATTTTCTCGTCTTTTATTTTCGTATCCAGTCCCCGAGTGCGCACGCGCTAAATTTTAGCGGGGTGGGCACTTGGGGATTTCTTGATCGCCAGTTCCCGAGTGCGCACTCGCTAAATTTCAGCGGGTGGGCACTTAGGAGGTTCGTTTTTACTGACTTTTTTGATGATATGCAGGGTCTGCAGCTCGAGTCGGCGGACCGATTGGCCGCGCAACAGCGTGCTGAGAAGGAGCTGACCACCATCCAGGAGGCGAACAAAGAGCTCCAGGCTGTTGCTGCAAAGGCAGAGGAAGCTCGCTAGGAGCTTGTCCCTGCTGGTGAGTTGGAGGCGGCGAGATCTGCTCTGGGCGCTGCTGAACGGCGGGTCGCCGACCTCGAGCGCGAGCTGCGGGAGGCGAGGGAAGAAGCGAGCTCGGCGGACGGGCGAGCTAAGGCCGCCATTGCAGCCGCGGAGGAGGATCGCAAGGTGTCGGAAGTCCTTATTGCTGGGCTTCAGGACGACCACACGTCGCTTCAGTGCTTCATCACGGGACTCGCCCGCCCGTTGCTTGGTGAGTGCATCTTCCCTTTCCGTTAGTTGGGGTTTTTGTGGTGTCCGTCGCACTCATCATTGTCTCCTTCTCGCAGGTCGCGTTATTGGCAGCCAAGAAGAAGCGAGCTCGCTCGACGCAAGGCAGTGCGTAAGCATGCTCGTCGACTCGGCTACGCTATCAGCGACGTGCATCCGCGCCTACCTTCAAGAAATGTCCCCCACGGAGGTTATTCCCAGCGACCTCGTTGAGGTGTGGGAATATTTGGAGAAGGCGCCCGCGGTCGTTGAATTCATGACGCGGTCGGCGTTTCGGCGTGGAGTGTCGACAGCACTGAGCCTTGGACTCGCCCACTTCCCCGAGGATTTCGACCTCGACGATGTGACGAGTGGGTATCCCTCGTCGACTGGCGCGGTGGACCTGTCCGAGGTTCTCAAGTTGCAGGAGCGTGCCGCCACGTACTCGGAGCGTGTCTGGGCGATGGGCGACCTCCTTCCCTACCAGGAAACGGTCGTCGCGCCGAACGACCCCGAGCCGCCGCATCGTGACTTCAAGGTCGAGCAGCCTTTTCGCGCGGCGATGGCGGGTGAACTGACGACGTATCCATCAAACCCGTACACCGCGTTCATCCGTAGTCGCCGGGATTCTGGCGAGTCGTCATCGAAGCCTGCAGAGTAGGGTAGTTTGCCTTGAAGTGTTAGCAGCAGTTCTGCCACGCGGGCATATTTTGTAATATAAGACAATGCAATATGCGATTGAATTGGACGTCGTGTTTATTTTGCTATTTGTTTGTGTGCTTTGGATTGATTTTGGACGAGTCCCCGAGCGCGTCCGCCCTTTTGTGGGGTTCACCTCGTATATGATGTTTGTTGTTATCATGTGTTTTGTTGATTTAGTCGACTCGCCCGAGCTCGGAGAGCCAGTCGCAAGGCGACTCCCTTGAGTGCTCTGTACTTTACCGTTTTCCCGTACGCGAACGGGGTCGGGTGGCCGAGTCCCCGAGCGTGGTACTTGGTAGTTCTAGGCGCGACTCGAGGGTGGTTGAGGACTTGGCGCGTTGGTGTGAGCGCGTCACTCCTGCCTGGCCCGTGGGGTCAGTCGCGTGGCGAGTCGTGGGCATGCTCTCTTACTTGGCGTTTTCCCTGACCGATCGCGACGAACTGGTATTCAGTCCCCGATCGTGGTATTTAGCCGTTCGAGTCGCTATGCCGAGGATGCGGAGGACCAAGGTCGCTGTGAGAAGCGAGGGCAGTTGTCTTGGTTCGTAAAACCAGTCGAGCTAGGCGACTCCAATGGGGCTCCGGATTGGCATTTTTCGTGGACGACGCAAGACCTGAAGTGATTCAGTGCTCTTACGCCGCACTACTTAGCCGTGCCAATCGCTGTACCAAAGGTTGACTTCTGCATTTTAGCGTACCGCTGTTATTACGAGTGCGAGTGGCACAAGTCATGGAGAGTAGACGCAATTTGTGGTAACCGTTTCTTTTATTTCATAGCGACTAGAGAGTACATGTGTGGGGTTCTAGGAGTAGAACTTTCGGAGGAGGTTTACGTTCCATGGTCGCTTGACGTCGAGCTCGCCGTCCCCGCGAACGTCGATGAGGTAGTAGGCGTCGTTGCCGAGTACGCGCCCGATAGCGAACGGGCCTTCCCACGGAGGGGAGAGCTTGTGCATGCCCTTCTTGTCCTGGATGAGGCGTAACACCAGGTCGCCTTCCTGGAAGGTGCGGGTTTTCACCCGTCGGCTGTGGTAGCGGCGGAGTCCTTGCTGGTAAATGGCGGTGCGCGATCGAGCGAGGTCGCGTGCTTCGTCGAGCTGGTCGAGCCCATCTTGGCGGGCCAGCTCGTTTGCGCCCTCCGTATAGTGGACGACCCGCGGCGAGTCGTGTTCGAGGTCGGTGGGCATGACTGCTTCGGCGCCGTAGACCATGAAGAAGGGAGTGAATCCCGTCGATCTGTTAACCGAGGTGCGGATTCCCCAGATGACGGAGGGCAGCTCTTCGACCCAGCATCCAGCGGTGCGCTCGAGTGGTACTTGGAGTCGCGGCTTCAGGCCGTTGAGGATGCTTTGGTTGGCTCGTTCCGCCTGGCCGTTGGATTCCGGGTGGGCGACTGACGCGAGATCGAGCCGGATGTGGTGCTCTTCGCAAAATTCGGCCATTGCTCCCTTGGCGAAGTTTGTGCCGTTGTCCGTTATGATACTGTTTGGGAACCCGTAGCGATATATGAGCTCGCGTAGGAATTTAGTGGCGGTCTTCCCGTCGCATTTCCGGACTGGCTTGGCCTCCACCCACTTGGTGAATTTGTCGACGACGACTAGCAGGTGGGTGTAGCCGGAGGGGGCTTTCTTGAAGGGGCCTACCATGTCCATGCCCCATACGGCGAATGGCCAAGTGATGGGGATCGTTTTGAGCGCTGAGCTCGGTACGCACGTCTGGTTGGCGTACTTCTGGCACCCGGCGCATCGCTGGACGATGTAGACAGCGTCGGCGTGTGCGGTGGGACAGTAGAAGCCGTGTCGCATAGCCTTGGCGACCAGGGAGCGAGCGGCGGCGTGGTGGCCGCAGTCACCTGAGTGAATGTCGTGGAGGATTTTGCGTCCTTCAGCCGGTTGGACGCAACGTTGGAACACGCCGGTGACGCTGCGCTTGTGTAGCTCGCCGTCGATGATGGTGTAAGACTTGCATCGGCGAGCGATCATTCGAGCGTTTGTCTCGTCTGCTGGCAGGGTGCCGGTTTCCAGGTAGGCGATGTAGGTCTTGGTCCAGTCGTCTGGCTCGGTGATGAGTGCGACCAAGGCTGCCTCTAGTTGGAGTGGGACTCCGATGTCGATCTCCCTCGGGGGAGAGACTGATGGTTTGGAGATTGTGTCGAGGAACACGCCGGTGGGTGGTGCGAGTCGAGCCGACCCGATGCGGGAGAGGGCGTCGGCCTCCTCGTTTTTTCTCCTGTCGATCCACTCGACAGAGTAGCCGGTGAAGTGGCCGCCCAACTTGTCCACCTCTTGGCGGTATGCCGCCATGGTAGGGGAGATGGCGTCGCAGGTGCCGGCGACCTGCCCCGCGACGAGGTCGGAATCTCCGTAGCATCAAAGGCGATTGACGTTCATCTCCTTGGCGGCTCGCATGCCGTGGAGTAGGGCCTCGTATTCAGCCATGTTGTTGGTGCAGGGCATGAATTCGAGGCGGAGGATGTAGCGGAGCTTGTCGCCCTTTGGTGAAGTCAACACTATCCCTGCTCCTGCACCGTCCGCGTTCTTGGAGCCGTCGAAGTGCAGGCTCCAGTAATGGAGGTATGGCAGCTTCTCTGGCTGCTGGGCCTCCTCCCAGTCGGCGATGAAGTCTGCCAGTGCCTGTGACTTAATCGCTCTCCGTGGCTCGTATTTGATGTTGTGGGTGCCGATCTCGACGGCCCACTTGGCGACCCGTCCGGTCGCCTCGCGGTTGCGGATGATGTCTTGCAGTGGCGCTGAGGAGACGACCGTGACCGGGTGCTCCTGGAAGTAGTGCGGCAGGCGCCGCTGAGCCCTGAAGACCGCGTATACTAGCTTTTGGTACTGTGGGTACCGCTGGCGCGACTCGGTGAGGACCTCGCTGATGTAGTACACCGGCCGCTGAACCGGGCGCTCCTTTCCTACCTCTGGTCGTTCGACGACCATCACAGCACTGACGACACGCTCGGACGCCGCGACGTAAACCAGCATAGGCTCTTTGTCGGCGGGGGCGGCGAGTAGTGGTGCGGCGAGTAGCACCTTTTTGAGGTCGCGGAGCGCGTCGTCCGCCTCCTTGTCCCACTGGAAGGTGGGGTTCTTGCGCATCAGGCGGTATAGGGGCATCGCATTTTCGCCTAGGCGGGGGATGAAGCGACTGAGAGCCGCTACCCGCCCGGCCAGCTTCTGGACGTCACGCAGGCACTCGGGTTTGTCGAGCCGGGCGATCGTGTCGATCTTTGTTGGGTTCACCTCGATCCCTCGTTTGGAGACGACGTACCCCAGTAATTGTCCGGCAGGTACACCGAAGGTGCACTTGCCTGGGTTGAGCTTTATCTTATACCTTCGCAGATTGGCGAAGGTTTCCGCCAGGTCGGCGAGTAGGTCGCCTTGGCGAGCGGATTTCACGACCACGTCGTCGATGTAGACGTGGATGTTGCGGCCAATTTGGCTCGCGAGGCATTCTTGCATGCACCGCTGGTAGGTTGCCCCGGCGTTCTTGAGGCCGAAGGTCATGGCGGTGTAGCAGAAGGCTCCGAATGGCGTGATGAACGTCGTCTTCTCCTCGTCTTCGACAGCCATTTTGATCTGGTTGTACCCGGAGTAGGCGTCGAGGAAACATAGCGACTCCGAACCCGCGGTTGAATCGATTATCTGATCGATCCGCGGGAGGACGAACTGCTCCTTTGGGCAGGCGCTGTTCAGGTTTGTGTAGTCGATACACATTCTCCAGGTCCCGTTTTGCTTCTCGACCAGGACTGGGTTTGCCAGCCACTTGGAGTATTTGATTGGCCGGATGAAGCCGGCAGCGAGTAGGCGCTGCACTTCCTCGGCGATTGCTCGACGGCGTTCTTCATTGAAGGGCCGTAGCGACAGCTTGACAGGTCGCACTTTGGGGTCGGCGTTTAGTTTGTGCTCAGCGAGCTCCCTAGGGACACCGGGCATGTCGGAGGGTTTCCATGCGAAGATGTCCCTATTCTCACGAAGGAACTCGATGAGCGCGCCTTCCTATGCTGGGCTCATGCCTGTCCCGATCGTCACCGTCTGGCTGGAGTCGCCTGGGACCAGCTCGACGGTGCGGGTGTGCGTCGTGGCCTCAAAGGTTGAGGTGTTTGTGCCCTCTGAGTTGGGCTTCTTGAGTATTGTGGGATCGTCACTGTTGACCCCGCTCGCGTATTTGGCGAGATCGTCGGCGTGATTAGTCTCTGCCGCGATGACGGCGTCGGCGAGTTCGGCTCCTTTGGCCTCGCATTCGGCGGCCATGTCGGGGTCGCCGTTGATGGTGATGACGCCGCACGGCCCGGGGAGCTTCATCGCGTTGTACGCGTAGTGGGGCGCTGCCATGAATTTAGCGAACGCCTGGCGCCCCAGGACGCAGTGGTAAGGGCTGTCGAAGGGCACCAGCTCGAAGACGATCCGCTCGGTGCGGAAGTTTGCCGGACTACCGAAAGTGACTGGCAGCGTTACTTTGCCGATCGGATACGCCTTCCGACCGGGGACGATGCCGTGGAACATGGTGTGGGTTGTCTCGATCATCGACTGCGGGAGCCGCAGCCGCCTGAAGGTGTCGAGGTAGAGGATGTTGATGGAGCTGCCGCCGTCCATCAGTGTCTTGGGGAGCCAGTAGTCGCCAACCTTGGGCTTGACCACCAGGGCGACTCGTCCTGGGTACTCGATGCGTGGCGAGTGGTCTTGTCGGCTCCAGGTGATGGGCTGTTCCGACCAGTTCAGGAACTGGGGAACGTCTGTTTGGGCCACCACATTGACAGCGACGGCGCGGGCGATGACCTTCTTCTCGCGCTTTGTGTTGAAGCCTGTGAAGGTGTGGAGCGAGCCGGCTACTTTGCCGAATTTTCCGCCATTTGGCGGGTCGTTGTCGGTGTCCTCCCGCGCGTGCCGTGCCTTCTCGATTTCCCTGAGGGTGTGGCAGTCGGCGGTGGTGTGCGTTGCGGGCTTCCCTTCCCTGCTGTGGAACGCACATGGTTGGTTAAGGAGGGCCGCAGGATCGAACCTTGGCTTGTTCTTGTAATTGCCGCCATCGCGCCGTTGCCCTCCGTCGCGGCGGTAGCTCTTGGGCTCGCGCTGTGCGTGCCCAGCGTTGGCGACGAAGTCGACTCGCCCGTCGCTGCGGCGCTTGCCAGTGAGGCGGGTGCTGCTGTAGCGTAGGTCGGTTCGGCGTCCGCTGTCGTTGCCGCCCGTGCGGCATTGCCCTCCTGACTCGTCTTCGGTTTCCTGGTTAGGATCCTCCTCGGCGTACCGTTTGGCGATCTCGAGGAGGTCGGGGATGTTGTCGAGTGTGCGGGAGTGTCGCTTAAGCTTGGCGACTAGAGGCTCGTAGCGGCACGAGGTCTTGAAGCAATGGATCGCGGTGTCCGGGTGGATGCCGACCGCGTTGTACCAGAGCTCTTGCCACCATTGGACCCAGTTGCGGGTCGACTCACGGGGTCCCTGGACGCATCGTTCCAGGTCCTCAATGGTGGTGGCGCGGGTGTAGGAGCACTCGAAGTGCCTGACGAAGGCGTCGCGCATTTCCTCCCAGGAGTCGATACTGTCCTGGGGGAGAGTGTTGATCCACTGCCTGCACGTCCCCTCCATCATCAGTGGGAGGTAACGGGCGGCGAGTAGGTCAGTGTGACCCGCGATCCCCATTGCCATGAGGTATGTGTCGAGCCAGACTGCGGGGTCGTACGAGGAGTCGTATTTTTCTATCTCCTTTGGCGCCTTGAAGTTTGGCGGGTACTTCTCGCCTCGGATCATTGGTCCGAAGCACTTAGGCCCAAGTCGACTGAGCGACCCCATAGGCTCGCCATCGCGGCGATTAGTTAGGGTGTGCCGCAAGTCGTCGGGCTGGCGTGCGCGCCAGTTTTGGTTGTTGATGATGTGAGTGCGGGCGTCGATGGGTTGTCCGTTAGCGGCGACGAAGTTGGTCGCCGGCCTGGGATCGTTGGTGGAGAGTGCCGCGTTCACGGGTCGGTGTTGGAGCTGCAGTGGCTCTGGTGGCGGGCAATTGAGGGTGTTTGCCGCCGCTGGGCGGCCGCTTGAGGCCGCTCTGCTTCCCGAGGAACGCGAGTATACTCGACCTTGCGAGTCGGCGCCCGCTTTTTGCTGCTCCACGGCCTTCACAAGCAGGGCCTTGACGTACTGGATCTGTAAAGCGCCGTCGCCAGTGGCCATGATGCTATCGGCTGCTGCTCGGCCTGCCACGAGGTTGTCCATTGGGGTGGAGAACAGTGGGAGGCCGTTTGCGTCTCGCTCCCGTGAGGAGACAACTATCCGCGGTTGGTCCCTGGGAGGGGTGCGGTTGGGTGGTGGTGGGGCACCCATCGTCGTTGATCCTGGCGGGGGCCGGGCGCTTCCTCCTGGTGGCGCGTTCTCGCAGATCGCGCGCTCGGCTATGCGGGCCGGGTCGTTTTCGTCGTCGAAGTTCAGGGCACGCCCTTGAACGGTGGGGTTCAAGTGTGACCTGATCCGCTGCTGGTGGTAGCGTGACAGCTCCTGCTGTAACACCCTCAGAATCGGACCTATGCAAATTTGGGCAAAATTCACCAAACCCGCATAGAAACGATTCAAAGGTGCCCACCAGGCACTTTCGTGCGGGTGGAAAACGAAGTAATAACATTACACAACAGTCCTCGATGGGACCCACAGAACGGATATATATAACAGCGACTCAACGAGTCAAGAATACAGATATAATATACAAGATCCAAATCACCTTGAAAAGACGAAGCGTCCGACTACGGACAAGATGCAAATGGGGCTAAGAGCCCTGAAGAATAACAATGGCGTCCATAACCCTGCCCAGGCCAAGCCGGAAGGGTAACCCTGCTAACGGCGTCGATCTCAAAACCTGCTTGAACAAAAAAGGGGTGCCGACAAAGGGCAAAGCAGAAAACAAAGAAGGAGCGTCAGTACTGAGGCCAGTACACGGCGAGGCTAGAATTCGGCGGTCCTCGCCTACATAGGTATGGTGGACTGAGCGGCAGCGGCAGCATGCACTAAACAACCTATAGAGACTCGATACAACTGGCGGTTATCAGAGGGGGTGAGAATGACCTATCCGGACCCAACCTAAAGCTAACACCAAACAAACCCATCCTGGTGTTTCCCCCTCGAGACCAAACGAGGAAGTCAACCGAGGAACTCACACAGTTGGCAGTTTTATTTATTCAGTTATCGTTGCAGCAATTACTAGTCAGGTATAGATAATCATCCTGATAAAATAAGCAGTGGGCACTTTTAGTTAATCATTCCGTTGTAGTTGCAGCAATTACTAATCAGATACAGATAGCATGAGATAAACCCAAAACCCAGCAGTTGTTGGTACTTTTATTCAGCCATTACGTTGTAGTTGCGATACTTACTAGTCAGATGCAATTGTCGCAAGCGACAACCAAACAAGCAATTGTGGGCAGTATTAATTAGCCATTCCATTATAGTGAAGCTGATTACTAGTCATTATAAGTCAAATTTATAGCAGTAAACTTTAGTTATGCTTGTCTATGATCGAGATACTGTGCTCCAAGTCGTCCATATCCGCGGACACGGCTTTCAGAAAGTTTTAACCCGGCCGGGGTGCACAAATAGCAACACACACACGATCAACCTCGGAAAAACCAAATAAAAACCCAACGAGGTCTCACGACAGAGCAATCGCAAGATTCAGAAATATTTCAGGGGGCCACCCCTTTGAGTAGAACCCGCAACGGAGTAGGCAAGCTCCGAGACGGCCTCAAGGTCTGCGTCAATGGCTGTAAACGACTGGGAACCCGAAAGTGTGGCTGGGCTTGTCGATACCGCGTAAACATTCCGCTTCCAAAACAGTACAGTGTGCAGTACCTCGCACAATCGTAAATAAAGCAGTAAAGCATGGCATAAGTACAGGATAGTAATAAAACCTCAAACTAGTTTGTGGCCCCAAGAAATAAGACGGAATCAAGCTCTGGCTAGGGGGGGCCCATACTCCCCATATGTGGATAGCGCGATAAATCAAGGAACAGGTATCAAGTACTCGGGGTCTTACGGGACACAAGTGGGCGTTCGGAAACCAAATATTATCTATCACCCACCGATGCCTCTGCTTATTCAATTTTAGTTGTTAAACAGAAATTAAAGTGACGATAAGTAAAACTAGAATCATCTCCATCATCAACATGCGGCAATACATCAGCAACTGTGGCCTATGACGACACACAACAGCACTTGAGCAAGCGACTACGTCACGCAAGTCCAACTATCTACCAAACAACAGGTAATAGGATGTGTCCAAGGCAATATGAGGCTGCAGGGAATATCACCGGTACGGAAACTAAAGCATCGCAACACAGATAGCAATAGATCAACAGGAGGGAAGTAAATACTATAAAATTAAGATAGGTAGAAAGGGGGAGATGCTCGCCTGATAACATTGCCGAAGGGTTCGACCGAAGATCGGGGCGAAGCTCACATCAACTCAACGGCCTTATCCGCGAAGAACCAAAACACTAGAAGAAACACCGGATGCAATATTTAATACAACGGCAGAAGAACGGCATGATGCATGCATGATGGATGACGTGGCAAAGGTGCGATGCAATTAGGTCAGATTAGGCGGAACCGGGGTCCCGACAATTAGTTAGATGGTGCAAGTTATTTAACCCCCGCAATTAAATGTTGTTTAGCAATGCAACAGGGGGAACCGGTTCGCTACACGTGTTTAAATGAGGCCAATATAAGACTAGATTTGCCCGCATATGGGCCCCATATTTAATTATTAGGTGAATCGGCATAAGGCCCCCAAACCACATAATATGCATGCGCGATGAATGATTTGATGTGCAACAATTGTATTATATTATGAAATTAGGGTTTCGAAAAGAGGTTCACACATTAGGGGTTCGACGATCTTGTTAGGGTTCGACGAACTTGGGGTTCCGGGGTTCGGGGTCCGGTCTCAGGTTCGACGGAAGCGGTCTCGGCAGGAACATTCTCGAACAACGGGGCAGATCTTGTCGTGCTTCAGGTTCGGGTGCGGTTCTCGGCGAACTGGTCTGTTCCCTGTCGGAGGTCTTGGCGCTTCGGATCGGTCTTCGGATCCAGGGTCGAAGAACTTGGTGTCCGTGAAGGGGGCCTTGGCGTTCCGTGTCGGCGACCACGGCATCCGGGTTCTCGGCGAACTTGGCGTCCGGGAAGGAGTACTTGTCGCACCGGGGTCTTCGGGTCCGTGTAGCCGGTCGGGGTGTTCCGAGGAGAAGATCTTGACGCATCGGAATCTCTTCGGAAGAACTTGGCGATGGTTTATACTCGATCACATAGGATATGCCACGGATGTTCTTGTCTTGCGCACAGCATCGTTGCACACAAGCCAGAATGAAGATGGACACAGCCTTAGACGTCAGGATTTTGTACTGGAATCACACCAACTGGCATGCGCACGAAGGGCAAGGCGAGCGGCACGGTCGCGGCCATGCTGGAGAGGCAGGGACACAGACCAAGGTGCACTGATGCAAAAGAACAAAATTACATGGCTGGTGCCGGACCGGCTCCTGCGCGCGTGGGTCAACATCGATCGTGGTGACACCAAGACGAGGAAGAGGAGGGGGCTTCGCTAGCAGGGGCCATGGACGGTGACGGCTGCAAGAAGGTCAGCGGCGCCGCACGCAACAGAAGGCCGCGGCGGCCGAGCGCCAGGGGCAAACGGGGAGAGGAAGAGGCGGCTGAGGACCAGCAGTGCTCGAGGGAGGCGGACGGCGACCGACACGGAGGCACCGGCGGAAGGAACCGCTCCTGGCGGCGGGCTCAGAGGAGAGGGGCGCCAACGAGGGGGGGGGGGAGAGGTCGAACGCAGAGGGGGGAAGGAGGCCGGGGGCGGCTCGAGCGTGGCGGCATCGGCGGGCGGCCGGCCGCGGGGAAGGTGGAGGAGGCGGGCGACGTGGAGGCCGCGGAGGGCGGTGACCGGCGAGCGGGGCGGGGCGGCCGGAGGAGGGGAAGAGCGGCGGTGGCGGCGCCGGAGAGAAGGGGCGCCGCGGTGGCGAGCCGGGGCCGGGGCGAGGCCGCATCGGAAGGAGAGGGTGGGGGAGGAGAGAGGTGGAAGGAGCGGGTCGGAGGCGGTGGTTGGAGAGGCAGAGGGGAAAGGAAACGGGGAGGCGGTGGTGGCCAGCGGGAGGAAGGGCGGCCGGCGGTGGTCGCGGGAGAGGACGCCGGCGATGAGGGAGAGGGAGGAGGCCGGCGGTGGCGCTGGGTTGGGAACGAGGAGGGGCACGGGGAGACGGGGAGGAAGACGGGGCCAGGGGGTGGCTGTCGGTGGAAGGATGGGGCGCGTGGGTGGGGCCCGGTGTGGGTCCCAGGGGGAGGGTGGACTGGGGAGGGGTGGACGCGGTCAGGTGGTTGGGCGCGTGGGTCAGGGAGGGCCCACGGGACAGAGGGGAGAGTTGAGAGGGCTGGGGGCTGCGTGAGTTTGAGAGAGAGAGGTGGAGAGAGGGAGAGGGGTGAGGGTGACGTGGCGAGGAGGGATTGGAGGGTGGGAGTGGTCAGCTGAGGTGGCATGCAGGGATAGGAGGAAGTGAGGTGGCCAGGGGGTGTGGGTAGGATAGTTGGTGAGTTTAGGATTAGATGGGGCAGATAGGTGGACCGATTTAATTTCTGGGGTGGTCGATCGGGTCAATTCGGCCCGTTCGACTGCCCCGCCAAAAATTAATTAAATGTTTTATTTAATTTAATTGGGCCGTTTGCAACCCGATAGCAACAAAACAAAATACTCCGGAGACCCGGGGTTTGGCGTTTGAATAAAAGATGGGACGTTTAGAAAACAAAACGGCTTTGCAAAAATAGTTTTAGACATACAACATGATGATGACGATGCAATGCACAAATTCTACGCGATTTTCTAGTAGTGGTTTTGCGGGATGCCACAATTCGACACCACTAACAATGGATCTCGCCCTCGAGATCCGCCTCATGGTACCGGAAGGAAGGGTCGGCGATCTGCGTCTTCTCGCTTCGTGTAGATCCTCGCGACACCACTAACGAGGGTTCCTTCTTCATCTTGAAAACGGCGACACCACCAACAAAGGATCGTTGCTCCTGATCCTCGAGAGAACACTCCGGGAACAAAAGGTCGAAGGTAGAGGTATCGCAATAAAGCCACCCCTAACTTCCGTGGACGGAGTAATTGCTGGATCCACTGCCTCGACGTACAAGAGTGAATGATAAGAGCAGTGGTAGGGTAGCTAATCCATCCCGCACTCAAACCATTACTCTGCACACGAATAGGCGGATTAAGCAACCAACTCTCGGAATCAGACTGAAGATCTTCACAGGCGGTATCCGGAACAAAGGTATGATGCCAGCAGAAATCGTATGAAAGACACACTGATTAGGTTTCGCGATGGTTCCATTGGCATGAACAACACGTGCTCAAGGTCGACTCCAACTTCACCAAAGCTCGTCCTTCTCAAATGTTTTTCAACGACACTGATATCCGGCAAGGAACACAGATGGACAAAGAGCTCAAGAACAACAGATTGGAGGAAGGGTACAACATACAAGTTGCAGATTGATGATCGTAGCACCTCCGTTACAAAAAGAAGAAAGCGAAACCCTGAAGGTACGACGGAAACCCAACCACGAGAAATCCTGGACTCGAAGAGAGGGAAGAGAGCGGATTCAAAACACGTAGAGATAAGAGGAGAGCAGCAGAGGGGTAAGGAGTAAAATCAGACCTAATCAGAACTATCCAACCGATTTTGCAAAAATAGTTTTGACACTCTACAGCGGCCGTTAGCTAGGTTATCCTACAGGCTGGACTTGTGGGGTATCGCAACTGCTGAGCTCTGATACCACTCTGTAACACCCTCAGAATCGGACCTATGCAAATTTGGGCAAAATTCACCAAACCCGCATAGAAACGATTCAAAGGTGCCCACCAGGCACTTTCGTGCGGGTGGAAAACGAAGTAATAACATTACACAACAGTCCTCGATGGGACCCACAGAACGGATATATATAACAGCGACTCAACGAGTCAAGAATACAGATATAATATACAAGATCCAAATCACCTTGAAAAGACGAAGCGTCCGACTACGGACAAGATGCAAATGGGGCTAAGAGCCCTGAAGAATAACAATGGCGTCCATAACCCTGCCCAGGCCAAGCCGGAAGGGTAACCCTGCTAACGGCGTCGATCTCAAAACCTGCTTGAACAAAAAAGGGGTGCCGACAAAGGGCAAAGCAGAAAACAAAGAAGGAGCGTCAGTACTGAGGCCAGTACACGGCGAGGCTAGAATTCGGCGGTCCTCGCCTACATAGGTATGGTGGACTGAGCGGCAGCGGCAGCATGCACTAAACAACCTATAGAGACTCGATACAACTGGCGGTTATCAGAGGGGGTGAGAATGACCTATCCGGACCCAACCTAAAGCTAACACCAAACAAACCCATCCTGGTGTTTCCCCCTCGAGACCAAACGAGGAAGTCAACCGAGGAACTCACACAGTTGGCAGTTTTATTTATTCAGTTATCGTTGCAGCAATTACTAGTCAGGTATAGATAATCATCCTGATAAAATAAGCAGTGGGCACTTTTAGTTAATCATTCCGTTGTAGTTGCAGCAATTACTAATCAGATACAGATAGCATGAGATAAACCCAAAACCCAGCAGTTGTTGGTACTTTTATTCAGCCATTACGTTGTAGTTGCGATACTTACTAGTCAGATGCAATTGTCGCAAGCGACAACCAAACAAGCAATTGTGGGCAGTATTAATTAGCCATTCCATTATAGTGAAGCTGATTACTAGTCATTATAAGTCAAATTTATAGCAGTAAACTTTAGTTATGCTTGTCTATGATCGAGATACTGTGCTCCAAGTCGTCCATATCCGCGGACACGGCTTTCAGAAAGTTTTAACCCGGCCGGGGTGCACAAATAGCAACACACACACGATCAACCTCGGAAAAACCAAATAAAAACCCAACGAGGTCTCACGACAGAGCAATCGCAAGATTCAGAAATATTTCAGGGGGCCACCCCTTTGAGTAGAACCCGCAACGGAGTAGGCAAGCTCCGAGACGGCCTCAAGGTCTGCGTCAATGGCTGTAAACGACTGGGAACCCGAAAGTGTGGCTGGGCTTGTCGATACCGCGTAAACATTCCGCTTCCAAAACAGTACAGTGTGCAGTACCTCGCACAATCGTAAATAAAGCAGTAAAGCATGGCATAAGTACAGGATAGTAATAAAACCTCAAACTAGTTTGTGGCCCCAAGAAATAAGACGGAATCAAGCTCTGGCTAGGGGGGGCCCATACTCCCCATATGTGGATAGCGCGATAAATCAAGGAACAGGTATCAAGTACTCGGGGTCTTACGGGACACAAGTGGGCGTTCGGAAACCAAATATTATCTATCACCCACCGATGCCTCTGCTTATTCAATTTTAGTTGTTAAACAGAAATTAAAGTGACGATAAGTAAAACTAGAATCATCTCCATCATCAACATGCGGCAATACATCAGCAACTGTGGCCTATGACGACACACAACAGCACTTGAGCAAGCGACTACGTCACGCAAGTCCAACTATCTACCAAACAACAGGTAATAGGATGTGTCCAAGGCAATATGAGGCTGCAGGGAATATCACCGGTACGGAAACTAAAGCATCGCAACACAGATAGCAATAGATCAACAGGAGGGAAGTAAATACTATAAAATTAAGATAGGTAGAAAGGGGGAGATGCTCGCCTGATAACATTGCCGAAGGGTTCGACCGAAGATCGGGGCGAAGCTCACATCAACTCAACGGCCTTATCCGCGAAGAACCAAAACACTAGAAGAAACACCGGATGCAATATTTAATACAACGGCAGAAGAACGGCATGATGCATGCATGATGGATGACGTGGCAAAGGTGCGATGCAATTAGGTCAGATTAGGCGGAACCGGGGTCCCGACAATTAGTTAGATGGTGCAAGTTATTTAACCCCCGCAATTAAATGTTGTTTAGCAATGCAACAGGGGGAACCGGTTCGCTACACGTGTTTAAATGAGGCCAATATAAGACTAGATTTGCCCGCATATGGGCCCCATATTTAATTATTAGGTGAATCGGCATAAGGCCCCCAAACCACATAATATGCATGCGCGATGAATGATTTGATGTGCAACAATTGTATTATATTATGAAATTAGGGTTTCGAAAAGAGGTTCACACATTAGGGGTTCGACGATCTTGTTAGGGTTCGACGAACTTGGGGTTCCGGGGTTCGGGGTCCGGTCTCAGGTTCGACGGAAGCGGTCTCGGCAGGAACATTCTCGAACAACGGGGCAGATCTTGTCGTGCTTCAGGTTCGGGTGCGGTTCTCGGCGAACTGGTCTGTTCCCTGTCGGAGGTCTTGGCGCTTCGGATCGGTCTTCGGATCCAGGGTCGAAGAACTTGGTGTCCGTGAAGGGGGCCTTGGCGTTCCGTGTCGGCGACCACGGCATCCGGGTTCTCGGCGAACTTGGCGTCCGGGAAGGAGTACTTGTCGCACCGGGGTCTTCGGGTCCGTGTAGCCGGTCGGGGTGTTCCGAGGAGAAGATCTTGACGCATCGGAATCTCTTCGGAAGAACTTGGCGATGGTTTATACTCGATCACATAGGATATGCCACGGATGTTCTTGTCTTGCGCACAGCATCGTTGCACACAAGCCAGAATGAAGATGGACACAGCCTTAGACGTCAGGATTTTGTACTGGAATCACACCAACTGGCATGCGCACGAAGGGCAAGGCGAGCGGCACGGTCGCGGCCATGCTGGAGAGGCAGGGACACAGACCAAGGTGCACTGATGCAAAAGAACAAAATTACATGGCTGGTGCCGGACCGGCTCCTGCGCGCGTGGGTCAACATCGATCGTGGTGACACCAAGACGAGGAAGAGGAGGGGGCTTCGCTAGCAGGGGCCATGGACGGTGACGGCTGCAAGAAGGTCAGCGGCGCCGCACGCAACAGAAGGCCGCGGCGGCCGAGCGCCAGGGGCAAACGGGGAGAGGAAGAGGCGGCTGAGGACCAGCAGTGCTCGAGGGAGGCGGACGGCGACCGACACAGAGGCACCGGCGGAAGGAACCGCTCCTGGCGGCGGGCTCAGAGGAGAGGGGCGCCAACGGGGGGGGGGAGAGGTCGAACGCAGAGGGGGAAGGAGGCCGGGGGCGGCTCGAGCGTGGCGGCATCGGCGGGCGGCCGGCCGCGGGGAAGGTGGAGGAGGCGGGCGACGTGGAGGCCGCGGAGGGCGGTGACCGGCGAGCGGGGCGGGGCGGCCGGAGGAGGGGAAGAGCGGCGGTGGCGGCGCCGGAGAGAAGGGGCGCCGCGGTGGCGAGCCGGGGCCGGGGCGAGGCCGCATCGGAAGGAGAGGGTGGGGAAGGAGAGAGGTGGAAGGAGCGGGTCGGAGGCGGTGGTTGGAGAGGCAGAGGGGAAAGGAAACGGGGAGGCGGTGGTGGCCAGCGGGAGGAAGGGCGGCCGGCGGTGGTCGCGGGAGAGGACGCCGGCGATGAGGGAGAGGGAGGAGGCCGGCGGTGGCGCTGGGTTGGGAACGAGGAGGGGCACGGGGAGACGGGGAGGAAGACGGGGCCAGGGGGTGGCTGTCGGTGGAAGGATGGGGCGCGTGGGTGGGGCCCGGTGTGGGTCCCAGGGGGAGGGTGGACTGGGGAGGGGTGGACGCGGTCAGGTGGTTGGGCGCGTGGGTCAGGGAGGGCCCACGGGACAGAGGGGAGAGTTGAGAGGGCTGGGGGCTGCGTGAGTTTGAGAGAGAGAGGTGGAGAGAGGGAGAGGGGTGAGGGTGACGTGGCGAGGAGGGATTGGAGGGTGGGAGTGGTCAGCTGAGGTGGCATGCAGGGATAGGAGGAAGTGAGGTGGCCAGGGGGTGTGGGTAGGATAGTTGGTGAGTTTAGGATTAGATGGGGCAGATAGGTGGACCGATTTAATTTCTGGGGTGGTCGATCGGGTCAATTCGGCCCGTTCGACTGCCCCGCCAAAAATTAATTAAATGTTTTATTTAATTTAATTGGGCCGTTTGCAACCCGATAGCAACAAAACAAAATACTCCGGAGACCCGGGGTTTGGCGTTTGAATAAAAGATGGGACGTTTAGAAAACAAAACGGCTTTGCAAAAATAGTTTTAGACATACAACATGATGATGACGATGCAATGCACAAATTCTACGCGATTTTCTAGTAGTGGTTTTGCGGGATGCCACACCTGCGCCGTCACCTGCTCGAGGCGAAATTTTTTGTGCTCGGCCTGCTCTTTGCGTACCGCCTCCGCCAGTTTCAAGCGGAGTTCCTCGACCTCCGTTGCCGTGGCGTTAGGAGGGATTGGGGTGGAGAAAGGATCCTCCGGTGGATCGGTGCCGGTGGCCATGTAAGCCGCGGCGTGGCAATTGGCACCATCGCGGAGGTCGGCGGAGTTCTCCGACCCGGAGTCGAATTCGAAGATCCCGAGGATGGAGGGGTCCTCGAAGTCTCCCGCGTTGGAGACCTGGGCGATGGAGCCCGCGGATGAGGCCGCGGTGATGGATCCGGCGAGTGACGCCGGGGTCGCCGAGTCGGCGTCATCGGTGAGGGCCGCATCTTCTGCGGCCGCTGAGTTCCCGGCCACGTTGCTGTGGGCCGAGTTGTACTCGGAGGCGAGGCGGTGGATCGTGCGAACCTGGCTCTCGGAGAGCCGATCGCGTGGCGGCGACTCGCGGATGCGAGCCGAGTCCTCCGAGACGATGACGTCGGTGAGGCCGACGAAGAGGCTGATCGTGCCGATTGGCAGGATTACGCTGTGCGTGACGGGTCGCGCCGCCGGGACGTAGCTACTCGGCAAGATCTGGAGCATCTCGCCGATCGCTATCATGCGGCCGGTGGCGACCGTCTCGTTGATGGGCAGATTGGATCTCGCCGCAGAACACCGGCCAGACTGGCCAGGCCCCACGGTGGGCGCCACTGTCGTGGGAATGGTCACGGCAGATGCTGCAATCGGCAGCGAGTAGTAGAACGAGGGGCAAGGGCGGCCAGCCATCTGCGGTGCGAGATGAGGGCAAAGACACAGGGTTTTACCCAGGTTCGGCCCCCCGGAGGGTAAAGACCTACTCCTGCTAGATTGTATTATGGAGGTGTTACAATGGGCGAGCTCGGCGGCTAGGCGGCGACTCGCTTGGGTGTATGAGGGAACGTGTCTCTACTCACCCCATAGGGAGGTTTATATAGGCTCACCTCCCCTAGGGTTTACATATCTCAACCGATTCGGTTACAGCTTCGGTAATCGTTTAACCTAGTCCGACTGGGCCTATCTACTCGCCTGGGCCTTCAGCTTCCAGTCGCTTGGTACCTTGCTGGGCCTTGATCCACTCGCCGTTCTGCAGGCCCACTCGCCAGCCCTCGGGCCAGTCGGAAACGTCCTGCTGAGTATACCCCAGTAGGCGTATCCCCATCACATAGACAAAAGAGCATGATATCAATTGTGTACAAAGTACAAGTGCAATGTTGAAAACGTTCCCCATGAGAACATGGTTCTGCTAATTCCAACGTATAAGTGCAATCATATACAAAATAGATGACACAATGGTTCAAGTTTATTGGGGGAAAAGAATATAAAGTGTGCCACCAAGTTTGTGAGGGCTTTAATCACAAAGTTTTCTCATAACAAAATACTTTTTAGTTGGAAGATAGCTGAAAACAAGAATATACTTAGAATGGTGTAACGCACCATGCATAGGAGTTTATAGTGGACACTTTGGAATAACTTGGTTTCTTGGGAGTTGGAAGCATGAGTGGAGCTTACTCATACAAGTGGCGGCTAGCAAAAGACTGGGAGCAACCAACTAAGAGAGCAATAATGGCCATAATCATACAGAGCGGCAAAACATTACTAATCAAAGCATAGAGTGGTACTACAAGTCAAGTAATAAATGATCATAGAGGCTATGGTGACTTGTTTATAGTCATAACATGGTGTGAGCATGTGCCAAGTCAACCCAAACAAAGCATTAAAGGAGAATACCACAATACTATACTTTTGTATGCTAAAACAACGCATAATTCTTTCAAGGCACACTAAGCAATCCCAATTGTTTGGAACAAGACATGCTACATCAATAATCGCTAAGCATAAGGTCAAAACAACACCTAGCATGTCATGCTAAAGTCTAAGTCACAGACAATGCAAACTCATCTTGCACTTTCAAGCAAGAACTTCCTACTCCTTTCCAACACCAATCAACTTATTTGAAACAACACAGCGAGAACGTGGGTCCAAGCTACTTTATTCAAGCAAACTAAAGAAACTAAGAAAACCAAGTGAAAAGTAAGACGCTCCAAGAATAACACAATAGTGCATGAAACAATAAAAACGAAGTGTCTAGACAGACCTGAGCTTTTTATTGTTGAAGAAGGGGATGCCTTGGGCATCCCCAAGCTTTGAGGCTTGTACCTCTTGGATATTTCTTGGGGTGACACCGGGGTGGCATCCCCAAGCTTGAGCTTTTTTCTATTGTTCATCTCATGACATCATTCTCTCTCTACACCTGAAATTTTTTCCTTCATACAAAACTTCACACAATCTTCATTAGCAACATTAGTGTATTCAAAAGATAATAGACCTTTAGGTTTAGCTTTGGAACAGCAAAACTTTTCACTAAAAACACAATCTATTGTAGCAAATTGTTCAAAAAGCTCAATTCACCAAAAGAGAACTCAAAAAGGAATCAGTCAATAAGAAGCAAATGCAAATAATGGCAGAAATCTGTCAAAACAGACCAGTAGGTAGAAACCGATTTTTTTGAAAATCTTGTGTTGCTCAATCAAAAAGTGTTGAACTAATGAAAGTTAGCTAACACACTGTTGGATTTATTTGCAAATTTTCAGCTCAATCCGAGTTACAGAGACTCCTCACGAATTTTTATGGTGGAGGACAGAAATCTATTTCGGGACAGCAACTCCCCAAATCTTACTTCCCTCTCATTAGAGGTCATTCTTGGCACAAAAAGCAAACAAAAAAGGATAAGGAGAGGTCATTACTGAAGTAATAACTTCCAATACTTAAGGAAAATCTTGGGTTATCTCCCAATAAGTACTTTTCTTTAACGCCTTTAAGTTAGGCAGAAGAAGCAAGAACTCAAGAATTTTCAAATAAAGAATTGAGATAAATACTTGCAAAGTCTTCAAATATGAAAGGTATCTCATCCAAATGAGTTTTGGAGGATCCCTCCTCATCTCTCTTTGGTTCACTACTTTCATCAAAAGGATTTTCAGGAACAATCCAATCAAAATTCTTTTCAAAGGCCTCATGCATACCAACAAGCTTAAAGGGTATGGGTATCTTAAATTACTCTCTAGGCTTGGTTTTATCTGAATTACCCACAACATCTACACAAGAGCCTATCATATTAAAACGCTCAAAGACCTTTTTGGCTTCCTTAGCAACATCATGGAACTCTTTTAGTCAAGTTTCAAGGATAAATTCTCTCTTTTCAGCATTCTTTTCTTCTTTTAGTTTTAGGAACAAAATTTGCATCATGGGATTAAAGCTAACAAACCTAGCCTCCAACATATGAACTAAAAAAGTTGCACCAATTTCATAATTAGGAGCAAGTTCTGCTATAGATTTATCCTCAATATCCTCATGCTTGCTAACATGATTAAAGAATTCTTCAATATTTTCTTTCCCAATTATAGAGCCACTACCTATCGAAAGGTCCTTCAGGGCAAACTTGGGGAACAACATGGTGAGCTAGAGCAAGGTGGCAACTAGAGTAGGAACTAATTTTTTTGTGTTTTTGATAGGAGAAAGCAAACCAAACTAAACTAATTTTTTGGAGTTTTTGATAAAAAGAGGCAAAAAAACCAAGCAAAAGAAACTAAGCAAACTAAAACAAAGTAAAGAGAAAGATTGAGGAGGACTCCCCTTGTGAAGACATCCTTAGCCTCCCCGACAACGGCGCCAAAAAACTTGTTGATGGCGCCTGAGAGCGCTTTGTCGGGAAACCCCAAGAGTAAGGTGTGAAGCAGCACAACAGCAAGTATTCCCTCAGTAAGAAACCAAGGTTATCGAACCAGTAGGAGGAAGTAAATGTCTCAAAGGTGTTGCAAGCAACATGGAAACCTACATAGCAAAAACTCAAGAGTTTTCCCCAACTAACAGTAAGGTTGTCATTCTCACCGGTTGCTGTAACAAAGGATTAATTGTATGGTGTGGAAGGTGATGATGGTTTGCAGCAAGTAAATAGTAATGGTACAGGATGTATCAATGGTAAAGATTGGATCGGGGTTCATAGTTCACTAGAGGTGTTCTCCTTAGATAAACAAACATGGCATGCTAGGTAAACAAATTACAGCAAGGCAATTAACAGGACTAAGCAAGGCATAATAATGCAATACTAGACAAAAAGATCCTATGAGATTCGATAGGGCAATACAACAATATACATAGACAGCCATCCAACTACATCTATGACTAGAAGTCCACCTTCAGGTCAACATCCAGACCCCCTCCAGTATTAAGTTGCAAGCAACAGACAACTGCTTTAAGCAAAGTGTGTAAGGTAAACAATCCACTTGTTCCATGAACAAGAGACCGTTGTTTTCTCCCTAGTGGCAACAGCACATCTACAACCATAGAGATTTCTGTCACTTCCCTTGATTAAGTAGAGGCATGATAGCTACTAACACGATCGCCGCAATGGAGAGCATGCAAGATCACAAACAACAAAGACATGATAGAATCAATAACAAAAAACCATTAATCAATCCAACATAGTAATCTCAATACCCATTGGATCTCCGCAAACACAACATGCATGATTACAAATAGATGAGATCTTGATCATGAACGGAGCTCACAAGATCTAGACATGAAAGCACAAGGAGGAGATACAACCATCTAGCTACTACATGGACCCGTAGTCCAAGGTGGAACTACTCACGCTTCATGCCGGAGGCTGGAATGATGAAGAAGAAGGCCTCCAGGATGATCTCCCCTCCGGCAGGGTGCCGGGAAGAGCTTCAGATCCCCCCTGATCTAGGGACGATGGTGCCAGCGGCTATAGACGGTTTCGTGGAATATTGATTGGGTCCTTAGGGTTTCGGCATCGGGGGCTTCTTATAGGCGAAGAGGCGAGGCTGGGAGGCGGCCAGGGGGCCGACACCCTGCCCAGGCGTGGGCCCACCCTAGGCCGCGCCTGGAGGTGTGGCCATCTTGTGGCGCCCCTCCATCTCTCCTCTGGACTTCGTGTTCTCCTCGATGAAATATTGACTTTGGATTTTGTCCCGTCCAATTCCGATAATATTTCCTTACTAGCTTTTATGGAACCAAAAACAGCAGAAAACAGACAACTGGCACTGTGGCAACTTGTTAATAGGTTAGTACCACAAAACATAAGAAAAGCACCTCAAAGTGTGGACAAAGCAAAGCAAAGTAGATACTAAACAAGCATGGAACATAAAAAATTATAGATATGTTTCCGACGTATCAAAGAGGGAGGCCGAGGGGGTGCCTGGGGCGGCCACACCCCCTCCAGGAGTGGCCAAGCCTGGCCCGCATGGCTGGGGTGTGTGGCCCCCAGGGCCCACTCCGTCTCGTCTTCTGGCTCCATGAGTCTTCTGGTGAAATATATTTTTTGGCATATTTTCCGGGATTTTTCCTGATAGTTGATTTTCTACACAAAAGCTAGACACCAAGGTAATTCTGCTGAAAACAGCGTTAGTCCATGTTAGTTGTATCCAAATCGCACAAGTTTAGAGGAGAAACAATAGCAAAAGTGTTCAGGAAAGTAGATAAGTTTTGTACGTATCAATCGTGAAGGCGGAGGCGAGCTCGACGGTGGAGATGGCTAAGGCGGCTGTCACTGCCGCAGCTGAGGAGCGGAAGGTGTCTGATGCTCTTGTCTCGGGGCTGCAGACCGATTTTTCGGGTCTTCAAGATTTCATCACGGGGCGCTGTCGTCCCCTCATTGGTGAGTTCCTTGGACTTGTGTTTATTTGTACCTGTGAGTCCCCGAGCATGCGAGTCGCCGTTGTCATTGAGTCCCCGAGGGGGTGGACTCGAATCGTGCATGCTTCTGACGCTGAATTGCTTGTTCTTCTGCAGGGAAAATTCTTGATGACGAGCCCAAGGCGCAGTCGTACGACACGCAGCAGTGTGTCACCATGCAGGTGGATTATGCCGCCCTTTCGGTGGTGGAGATCTCACCGACGGAGATGATTCCCAGCGAACTCACAGAGGTGTGGCGCTACCTGGAGAGGGCTCCGGCGGAGATGATTCCCAGCGACGGAGATGATTCCCAGCAAACTCATGGAGTTGTGGCGCTACATGGAGAGGGCTCCAGCGGCGGTGGAGTACATGTCGCGGTCGGCCTTCCGCCGCGGAGCCGCGACTGCGCTGAGCCTTGGGCTCGCTCACTTTCCTGATGACTTCGACCTCGACGATGTCACTAGTGGGTACCCCTCGGTGACTAGCTCGGTCGAAATCTCCGATGTGCTGAAGTTGAATGTTCGGGCCGCGGTCTACTCCGAGCGGGAGCTGGCGATGGGCGACCTTCTGCCGTATCAAGAGACGATCGTTACTCTGAACGACCCCGATCCGGCATGTCGCAACTTCAAGGTGGAGCAACCGTTTCGATCGGTGATGACGGGCACCTTGACGACGTACCTGTCGAACCCGTGGGTCCCCTTCATCCGCGTTCGCGGTGGCAATGGCGCGTCGTCTTCGAAGCCTGTAGAGTAGATGACTTTACCTCGTGTTTGTGTATGTATGTTTGCTTGTATACCGTTAGTTAGTTGAGGTCAAATCGCCATGGCTTGGGAAGCCAGTCGCTTGGCGACCCCAAGGGGTGCTCTGTACTTAGATGTTTTCCCGGACGCGAACAAAGTCAGTTGGGCGAGTCCTCGAGCGTGGTACTTAGCCGTTCTAGTCGCGTGCCCAAGGTAGGTGAGGACAGAGCGCGTTTTGGTAGGCGCGTCGCTCCTCCTAACTCAAAGAGCCAGTTGCACAGCGAGTCCAGGGTGCGCTCTCATACTTGGTGTTTTCCCTAGCCACGTAGGTTTGGACTGGCGTCAGTCCCCGAGAGTGGTACTTGACTGTTCGAGTCGTTGCGCCGAGGGTGCGGAGGACTGGGTCGCTGTGAGAAGCGAGTGCGGTTGTCTTGGCCCAGCAGGCCAGTCGAGCGAGGAGACTCCAATGGGGCTCCGGGTTGGCGTTTTTGTGGACGATGCAAGGCCCAAACTTTGTCGATGCCCTTGCGTCGCACTATTAGCCGTGTCGGTCGCGCGACCAAGGGTTGACTTCCGTGATTAGCGTAATGTTGTTTTTACGAGTGCGAATGGCACAAGGATTGGAGAGTAGACACAATTTGTGTGAGTCGAACATCTTTATTACATGGCGGGGGGAGTATAGGTCAGAGTTCCAGGTGTAGAACTTCCTTAGGAGGTTTACATTCCACGACCGCTTGACGTTGAGTTGTCCGTCGCCTCAGACATTGATAAGGTAGTAGGCGCTGTTACCCAGGACTCGCCCTATGGCGAATGGTCCGTCCCACGGGGGAGAGAGCTTGTGCATGCCCTTCTTGTCCTGGATTAGTCGCAGGACCAGGTCACCTTCCTAGAAGGTGCGAGTCCAGACTCGGCGGCTATGGTAGCGGCGGAATCCTTGCTGGTAGATGGCGGTGCGGGATCGATCTAGGTCGCATGCTTCATCGAGCTGGTAGGCCCCGTCTTGGCATGCGAGCTCGTTGTCGACCTCCGCGTAGTTGACGACATGAGGCAAGTCGTGTTCGAGGTCAGTCAGCATGAAGGCTTCGGCACCGTACACCATGAAGAAGGGCATGAACCCAGTCGATCGGTTGATGGAGGTTCGGATGCCCCAGATGGCGGAGGGGAGCTCCTCGACCTAGCACCCCGGAGTTCGCTCGAGGGGAACTTGCAGTCGCCGTTTTAAGCCGTGGAGGATGCTCTGGTTGGCGCATTCCGCCTGGCCGTTAGACTCCGGGTGGGCGACTGAGGCAAGGTCGAGCCGTATGTTGTGCTCCTCACAGTACTCGGCCATGGAGCCCTTGGAGAAGTTGGTGCCTTTGTCCATGATGATGTTGTGCGGGAATCCGTAGCGGTAGATGAGCTCGCGCGGGAATTTGGCGGCGGTCTTCCCGTCGCACTTGCGGACTGGCTTGGACTCCACCCACTTGGTGAATTTATCGACTGCGACCAGGAGGTGGGTGTAGTCGGAGGGGGCCTTCTTGAAGGGACCCACCATGTCCATTCCCCACACGGCGAATGGCTAGGTGATGGGGATGGTCTTGAGCACCGAGCTGGCTATGTGTGTTTTATTGGCATACTTTTGACACCCAACGCAGCGTTGGACAATGTCGACTGTGTCGGCGTGTGCGGTGACCTAGTAGAAGCCATGTTGCATGGCTTTGGCGACCGGGGACCAGGCGCCAGCATGATGGCCGCAGTCGCCGGCGTGGATGTCTTGGAGGATCTTGCGGCCTTACGTAGGCTGCACGCAACGTTGGAACACGCCGGTCACGCTGCGCTTGTGGAGTTCGCCGTTAATGATGACGAAGGATATGCAGCGACGCACGATCATGTGACCCTTCGTCTTGTCTGCTGGTAGGGTCCCTCCCTCGAGGTAGGTGACGTATGGCGTGGTCGAGTCGCTTGACTCCGTAATCATGGCAACCAGAGCTGGTTCTGGTTGCAACGGTATCCCGAGGTCGATCTCCTTCGGGGGAGAGACGAAGGGATTGGTGATGGTGTCGAGGAAGACACCAGCGGGTAGCGCATGGCGAGCCGACCCGATGCGATAGAGGGCATCGGCCTCTTCGTTCTTGCGCCGATCGATCCACTTGAAGGAGTAGCCGGCAAAGTGGCCCCCCATATGGTCCACTGCTTGGCGATATGCCACCATGGTGGGGGAGACGGCGTCGCTGGTACCAGCGACTCGCGCGGTGACGAGGTCGGAGTCGCCATAGCACCTCAGGCAATTGATGTTCATCTCCTTGGCGGCTCGCATGCCGTGAAGGAGGGCCTCATACTCGGCCATGTTGTTGGTGCAGGGGGTGAAGTCGAGGTACAACACGTAGCACAATTTGTCACCCTTGGGGGAGGTGTGTACTATCCCTGCCCCTGCGCCGTCTGCGTTCTTATACCCGTCGAAGTGGAGCGACCAGTAATGGAGGTATGGCAGCTTCTCTAGCTGCTGCGCCTCTTCCCAGTCGGCGAGGAAGTCCACCAGGGCCTGCGACTTGATTGCCTTCCGTGGCTCATACTTGATATTGTGGACGCCGATCTCGACGACCCACTTGGGGACTCGCCCAGTCGCCTCGCGGTTGCGGATGATGTCCTGCAACGGCGCCGAGGAGACGACCGTGATTGGGTGCTCCTAGAAGTAGTGCGGCATCCGCCGCTAGAATCGGAAGACCGCATATACAAGTTTCTGGTACTGCGGGTAGTGCTATAGAAACTCGGTGAGGACCTCGCTGATGTAGTAAACGGGGCGCTGCATGGGGCGCTCCTTTCCCTCTTCTGGTCATTCGACGACCATGACGGTGCTGACGACTCGCTCGAATGCCGCGACGTAGACGAGCATTGGCTCTTTTTCGATGGGGGTGGCGAGCAGCGGGGCATCGAGTAGCACCTCTTTGAGTGCGTGGAGTGCCTCGTCTGCCTCCTTGTCCCATTGGAACGTGGGGTTCTTGCACATTAGGCGGTAGAAGGCATTGCCTTCTCGCCTAGCCGGGGGATGAAGCGGCTAAGAGCCGGGACTCGTCCGACCAACTTCTGGACATCGCGGAGGCACTCGGGTTTGCCGAGCCGGGTGATCGTGTTGATTTTGGCGGGGTTTGCCTCGATGCCTCGCTTGGAGACTACATACCCCAGCAGTTGTCCAGTGGGTACACCGAAGGTGCACTTTCCTAGGTTGAGTTTGATCTTGTACCTCTGCACATTTGCGAAGGTTTTGGCCAGGTCGGCGAGTAGATCACTCTGGAGATTGGACTTTACCCCCACATCGTCAATGTAGACATGGATACTACGGCCAATTTGTCTTGCAAGGCACTCCTGCATGCACCGCTGGTAGGTCGCTCCGGAGTTCTTGAGGCCGAACGTCATGGCGGTGTAGAAGAAGGCACCGAATGGCGTGATGAACGCCGTCTTCTCCTCGTCCTTGACCGCCATTTTGATATGGTTGTAACCAGAGTAGGCGTCAAGGAAACACAGTGACTCTGAGCCCGCGGTCGAGTCGATAATCTGATCGATTTGCGGTAGAACGATTTTCTCCATTGGGAAGACGCCGTTGAGGTTTGTGTAGTCGATACACATTATCCAGGTTTTTTTCTTCTTTTCGAACAGGACTGGGTTTGACAGCCACTCGGAGTATTTGATGGGCCGTATGAAGCCTGCAGCGAGTAGACGCTGCACCTCCTCGGCGATTGCTCAGCGGCGCTCTTCATTGAAGGGCCGCGGTGACTGCTTGACAGGTCGTGCTTTGGGGTCGGCGTTGAGTTTGTGCTCAGCGAGTTCCCTCGGGACACCTGGCATGTCAGACGGCTTCCATGCGAAGATGTCGCGATTCTCACAGAGGAACTCGATGAGTGCGCTTTCCTATGCAGGCTCATGCATGTCTCGGTCATCACCGTCTTGCTGGAGTCGCCTGGGACCAGCTCGACGGAGCGTGTATGCGTGGTGGCTTCAAAAACGGTCGAGACGTCGTTCTCCGAGTTGGGCTTCTTTAGTATTGTGGGGTCGTCTTTGTCGACCCCGCTCGTGTATCTGGCGAGCTCCTCCGCGTGGTTGGCCTCCGCGGCGATGACGGCGTCCGCGAGCTCGGCGCCCTTTGCTTCGCACTCCGTGGCCATGTCGGGGTCGCCGTGGACGGTGATGATGCCGCACGTCCCTGGGAACTTCATCATGTTGTACGCGTAGTGCGGCACCACCATGAACTTGGATAACGCTTGTTGCCCCAAGACGCAGTGGTAGGGGATGTTAAAGGGCACCAGCTCGAAGACGATCCGCTCGGTGGGCCCAGCCCGTGCCTAGGGGCTGTAGCCACCCCAGGCACCCCCCTCGTCCTCCCTCTGCGCTTATAAGTTGCCTTTCGATCTAAAAACCGAGGGGGGTTCGATAGTTTTCCAGAAAGAGTTTCGCTCCGCCGCCGCCACCAGAAACCAAGATTCGGATCTAGAAACTCCATTCTGGCACCCTGCCGGGACGGGGAATTTGGAGAGGATCATCTCCATCGTCATCACCAACGCATCTCCATCAACCATCGATGTTTCCCTCATCCATGAGTGAGTAATCCCCCGTTGTAGGCTTGGGGATGGTAGGGATTGGATGAGTTCTATCATGTAATCGAATAAGATCTGTTAGGGCATAGTGCTTAGTATCTCTATTAGTGCTATTTGACTTTGTTGCAACTTGTTGTGATTAATGCTTGTCACTAGGGCCCGAGTGCCATGATCTCGGATCTGAACTTATTATTGAATCATTATGATAGTATTGTTTGTGATCTTATCTGCAAGTTGTGTACACATATCATTGTCCGGATCCAAAGGCCCCAACGTGACAATAATTGGGACAACTGGAGGGGATGGCCGTGGTGTGAGGATCACATGTGTTAATAGAGTGTTAATGCTTTGCTCTGGTGCTCTATTAAAAGGAGCACCTTAATTGCCAGTAGTTCCCTAGAGGCCCCGCTGCCACGGGCTGGCTGGATAGAATATGTTGTGCAAGTTCTCATTGCGAGCACGTATGACTATATATGGAGCACAAGCCTAGGATTGTTTAGTACTTGGATGCTTGTTATTATTTATCTGCAATGCCCTAGATCTTGAAGTTACATGTTTAGAATCGTCCATGCAATGCCCGTCCATCCATCCCTATGCCTACCGCACTCGAATCCCACTATTACCGTTATTGTTACTATTGCTCCTATTTTACTGCTGCTTGTTGCTTTGCTATTCCTACTACAAACTGTTGCTACTGATAAACTTCTGTGAGCAAGAACTATTTCCAGGTGCAGCTGAATTGACAACTCAGTTGTTAAGGCTTGCAAGTATTCTTTGGCTCCCCTTGTGTCGAATCAATAAATTGGGTAATACTACCCGCGAAGACTGTTGCGATCCCCTACACTTGTGGGTCATCAAGACTATTTTCTGGCGTTGTTGCCGGGGAGCATAGCTTTATTTTTAAGTTCACTTGGATCTATTATTGTTCACTGCTACTCCTTTCATCATGGGGAAATCTTGTGATGGAAAGTTCCCTAGTTTACCATCCACTACAAGAAGAGGTACAATCCTAAACACCTCTATTGCTCTTGATTCACCGTCTGTTATAAGTAAGCTTGTCACACCACCACCACATACTCATGCTACACACACTGCTACTACTACTGAATCTGAAACTGCTTTTGATGCTCATGATGTTACTTCTACTGTGCTTGATGCAAGTGGTTCATTAGGTCATTTTCTAGATGCTACTATGGCTAGTCTAGGAAATACCGAAACTCCTAGTGAAGACACGGTTACACCTATTAGCTCACCTGAGTCAAGAGAGAGTTATGATATTAATTATGGTTACATTGAGTTCACTGATGAATTTGTTAAAGAGTGCCAAAACACACATGGTACTAGTGCTATTAAGAGTCTCCTTGCTAGACGTACTATTATGCCTAAACTGTCCTCTGATCCTAAGTTTGCCACCTCTCCCATAGATATTAAAGATGAAGACTATGATTTATCTCTTGATTTGTCCTATTTAGATATTGTTGAGAAAGAACATTTTTGTGGGACTGAAAATGAGAGTGTTGTGGCTCATATGAATGAGCTTTCAACTATGAGTGCTTTGTTCTCTGGTGATTTTAAGATGCGTAAGTACTTTGTTACTAAGATCTTCCCTTTTTCACTAAAAGGAGAAGCTAGGGCTTGGTTTAATAGATTACCTCTTGGTTCCATTGATAGCCCTGATTGCTTGATTGCTTCTTTCTTCCAGAAATATTTTCCTCCCAGTGCTAGACATGCTGCTTTGCAGAGACTTTTTGATTTTAAACAAGGAGAAGAAGAGAAATTGCCTGAGTCATAGACAAGGTTTTGTGCCTTGATTCATGCACATCCTAGATGTACATTACCTAAGAATGAGATTCTTGATATTTATTATAATGGACTAACTGATGATTCTAGGACCTACCTAGATAGCTTTGCTGACTGGTTTTTCAGGAAAAGAACTCCTACAGATGGTGAAGAATTAATGGCTAAGATAAGCAAGAATTATGATGATTGGACTTCAACTGAGCTAAATACACCTGAGCCTATTACACTTGAACCAAATGTGCCTGAACCAGTTCCAACACCAACACCAAATAAGAGGGGAGTTATTGCATTAAATGATGAAGTGATGAAGGAAGCTAAGAAGTGTCTAAAGGAGAAAGGTATTACAGTTGAAGATGTGAAGAATCTACCTCATATAGAAGAATTATGTAAGCCAATTCCCCACTCATCCACTATTGAGGTACATTCTCTGCACTTTAATGAAGGGGATATTCCCTATGGTAAGCCTCCTGATCAATGCTTAGAGGAACTTGACACATTTATTGTTAAACAAGGTAATTTTATTAAACAAGTTCAGAATCATTTATTGGAAAACTCTAGAGCTATCCATGAGTTGAAAGATATTGCGGAAAGAACTTCTAATGATACTAAAATGGTTTGTAAACACTTTCAAATGGTTCAAACCCAACTTGATCAACTTGCTAAGGTACAAAAGGATATGCTTGTTGATGCCTCAGGAAATAAACATGCTTATGAAATTAGAACTAGGAGTTGTATATAGCTACTCAAGATCCTTTATATCCTGAAGGACACCCTAAAAGAATTGAGCAGGATTCTCAACAAGGTGAGAATAATGGTAGTCCTTGTAAGAGCAAGAAAAAGAAACATAAAGTAGTTGAGGAACCACTTGAACCTGTTGTAGATCCTAATATTATATCTGTCTCTGATGCTGAAACTGAGAGTGGTAATAATAATGATGCTCCTAATAAGGAGGAAGTTGAGGAAGAACCTGAGAAGCACACTAAGAACACTAGTACACTAAGGAAGATTTTATTGCTAATAAACATGGTAAAGAGAGAGAACCTTGGGTGCAGAAACCTATACCTTTTCCAGGTAATAAACACAAGTCAAAGGAGGAAGAACACTACAACAAGTTTTGTGAGTAGATGAAACCTTTATTTTTGCAAATTCCTTTGACTAATGCTATTAAATTGCCTCCTTATTCAAAGTATATGAAGGATATTGTCTCTAATAAAAGGAAGATTCCTAATGAGGAGATTTCTAATGTGCTTGCTAATTACTCCTTCAATGGTAAGGTTCCAAAGAAACTTGGTGACCCAGGTATACCAACTATTCCTTTCTATATTAATATTAATTATGTTAGAACTGCTTTATGTGATTTGGGAGCTAGAGTTAGTGTTATGCCTTTTTCTCTCTACGAGAGACTCCAGCTAGAAAAGTTGATACCAACTGATATATCTTTGCAAATGTCTGATAAGTCACCTAATATTCATGTTGGTATATGTGAGGATGTTCCTGTTCAAGTGGATCATAATTGCTTGGTTTTAACTGATTTTGTTGTGCCTAAAATGCCTGAAGATGATAATATGTCTATTATTCTTGGGAGACCTTTTCTTAATACTACAGGTGCTGTCATTAATTGTAATCAAGGAAAAGTAACATTCAATATTAATGACAAAGAGCATAATGTTTATTTCCCCAAGAAGGTTGCTAGAAGCTATTGCCTGAATTTCATTGAAAATATTGAGAGCATCAAGGTTGGAGAAATATATTGTCCCATTCCACGAGAAAACTTTGAAAATATTATGATTGGGACCATTGCTATCAAGTATGAGGTAACATAATCACCTTGTGGAATGTAAAGTTTTGTTTCATATCAGATTGTTTTGGTAACAAGACTTGATCAACCTTGCTAACAAAAGGATTTTTATAAACAAAATAATGTTTTCACTGTGGTTATACTTGCTTTTCTTTTACTTTTCTCCTTCCTAGTCTTTGTCTTTCTTTTGCTAGCTTTGGTTTTGCTAGTTTTTTGCTTGTTAGTTTGTCTTAGAGCTCTTGTATGTTGGTTTTTGGTTTGCTTTTGCTTCTTCTGAAAAAACTGTTTCTGCGAGAATATCAATTTCCATACCCTGAAAATTGGCCAAATATAAGTTTCCCGAAAAATCCCAAAAAATTCAAAATAAATTTTTCCTCGAAAAAAGGGGCAGAGAGACACCTGAAGTGACCCAGGGGGCCACCCCAGGACACCAGACCCATGGTAGGCGCGGCCTACCAGTGGGCGGCGCGTGGGGGGTCTGGCCCACCTGGGCCCCTCCAGGCTGGCTCCTCAAAGCCATCTTCCTTCTCTCTCCCGAAAAACACCGGAAAACTTGCTCAAACTCGAGATCTTGCTGTGCTCACAATTTTCGATCTCCTTGCTCAACCCCTCTTTGCTGCTGATTTTTAGAGAGATTGTTCCTTGGTTTGTGCCTCCTCCACTTGTCCAATTAGATTTGTGATTGGTAGATTGTATCTTGAGTATTTTGTTGCTATAGGTGACAGGTTGTTTGAGCTTGCATGCTTGTTCTATGCTTAGAAATTTCATTTTGATGCATGTGTAGTCCTCTAGCAAGCTCCTATAGTAGTTACTCATCATTTATCAACTTAGAAATCACTTGGTTCGATGTTTGTCTGAAAATTTCAGCAAGGAAGATGAGTACCTATCCACTAAATCAATATGACTTTATGATGTCCGAGACAATGAGGGTTCATTGTCAGTAGGCAGTTTTTCCTTCTGAATACCCATGCCATGAATTTATGAGAACCGTGGGAATCTCCCAGGATTTCCAAACCTTGATTACCAATGCAGGATTGGAACACTTTGTTGAAGGTGAACCATTTCAATTTGTTAAGCTAACCATGGATTTTGTGCAGGACTTTCGGTTCACTTGGTCTACATCTAATCCCATGGTCCATTACAAAATATATAATAAACCTTTCGACCTGCCTTTTGCTGATTTCTGTGCAGCAATTAGAGTACCTCAGTGGGGATCTTGTGAGAAGATCAAGGAAAGGCCCAAGTCACTTATGGATTTATATGATGAGATTTGACAAGGTTTCGAATTCTCAAAGGAAAGTGGTAAAATTCGGAACATTCAGTTCCCAGCTATTAGATACTTTTCCTATTTCATTACCAAGTGTGTTCTTGCTAGAAAGATTGCTAGAAAGTTGTCTTCTTTTGATCTAGCTTTTATTGCAGCTGCTCTGAATAGGAATAGATCTTATAGCCTGGGTGCTTCGATATCTCACCATCTCACCACCAACTGCAAGAAGGGTGGAATTTGTGGAGGTCTCATTGCTTCTAGGTTGCTAGTTTTCCATTGTTTAGAGACTCGCTATTCAGATTATCAGTTCCCCATAGAGAGGCTTGATCTTGAATCCATGATTCAGCATGGTTTTGTTTCATTGGGAGCTAATGTGAGAAGTTTACCGTATGAATTATCTTTTGCCCAGCAAGGTCGGAGAAAGGGTAGGACTGAGAAAATAGTTTATTTGCCTGCACCTGCTTTGTTTAATTTTGATAACAGGCAAGGATGGTCGCTTACGGAGGAGGAGGTTGACACATATGTGGCAGAGCTCTCCCATCAAGAGGAGAATGTTGAAGAGGATGTCAAAGACAATTCGGTTCAGCCCTACAACTTGGGAGAGTCTTCATACCAGCAGCCCTCATTTGATTGGGGCGCGTCTTCTTCTTCATCGCAAGCGCCTGACTATGATCACTCCTATGATGACCCACCATCATGGGGTTACTACCCACGCTATTGAGCCCCACTTAGGCAAAAAGCCTAAGCTTAGGGGGAGGTATACCGACATCACACTCATATATATATCATGTTCGGTCGGTTCGTTGTATATCCATTGTTTTGATTTCTTTTTGGTTCTTGTTGCTTCTTTCTTAAAACCCAAAAATACCAAAAATATTTTTGTTGTTTCTCTTTCTTTGTTTCTTTGCTTTGGTTTGCCTTAAATAAAAATCCAAAAATATTTTGCTTTGTTTGTTTGCTTTTTCTTTGTTTGTTTTTGCTTTGTTTGCTTTCTTTAAAAAATTGAAAACACCAAAAATATTTGTTGTTCTTCTTTGGTTTTGTGAGTTCTTTGCAGGGTTCAGCCGTCCTCACTGGATTTTGGTTTCATGTTATTATTCAAGTCACACAAGTGAAGGTCAATAATGAAGATTAAGACAACTCGAGGTGTGGTAAGAGGCTGGTAACAAACTCTATTTGTTTTTGTACATATACTCATCATTGTGAGCATGCTTAGCATGTTTGTGTAAGGTGTATGTAATTATGGATGCTTAGTAGTTCTTGCTTGTCTATGATTAGCTCCAGCTTGCTAATATTTTGTACCATGTCATATGAATGTTTGCTTGCATTGTTTTATTCATATTTTGGTATGATATTGTGGTATCCTCCTCTGACTGTTCATGTGAATTGACTTGGCACATGCTCACGCATGCATATGACTAATCAATAGTCAGTATGCCTCGATGATTTATTTTGCCTCAGAGTTCTTGTATCACTTTCATGCCTTAATTAGTCTTGTTTTGTTGCAAGAATGATTATGAAAATTTTTGCTCTCTCGTTTGTTGCTTCCTCTCTTTTTCTAGCCTTCACTTGCACTGAGTATGAGCTCTACCTGTGCTTCCAACTCCCCAAAACCAATATTGCCAATTGTGTCCACCATACCTACCTATTAGCATCATTTGCTACTTCAGTGCATATTCAATATGCCTTGTTTTCTTCCAAATAAAATGTTTGTCTGTTTTGAGAAAGTTAGTTAGTAAAGCTCGCACGAACTTGATGGCACACTTTATTCCTTGCACTTAATAATCCTGAACCATTCTGACTAGTCCATGAAAGTTATATGCTTGCAAATTATATGCTGGGAGTCAGCAGAACCGTGTTGTCATGGGGAACGCTTTCAACACCTTTTCGATATCATGTCCAGTTGATACTTTGATCTTTTGTTTATGGATGTCGACGATGTGAAATAAAAGGGGAGCTTGTGAGTTCATGGAGTTTATACATTGTGTTAGAGAAACGCCTGGGCCGCTAGCCTAAGCCATGCCTAATCATGGTGGAAACTTGCAGCATCACCATAATGAGTATCTATGAAGCATCATCAATAAAAATATATGCATATGGTAAATAAAAAGATTGCTGAGATGCTCATTGTCTGCTTGCCTTGTCATTTTGGTTATGGGAAAGCTCTTGTACCATGTGCAAGGGGTACCCCTTTGGCGGTTCTCTATGATATGCATGTATTTACAATGACAAGAACTTATAGGTAACCGAAGTTGAGTAGCATGCGGAGCAGCCCTCGTACTCAAGGGACATGGGATTTCCAGTCTATGGTCTGTCTAGCATATGATTCAGAGTGGACCTCACTTTCACCTTAACCATATGAAGATGCCTATGATAGGGGCAATGAGAGATCAAAGCTAATGAGTACCTTCCTTTCAGCATTAGGAAGCCTTTCAAACTTTTCAAGACCGTTTTCACAACCTTGTTGAGTCACCACTTATTCTATGAGCACCTTCTTGAGAGCATAGTTGTCATTCTTGTGTTTGTTCCAAAACTTGGTTAATTATGCCATGACTTTGATGCTTGTATCTCTGATATCTTTACCTCTAGTCTTCACTTGAACTTCAGGGGCGCCTCAGCATTTATATTGTGCTCTACAAACAAAGGCAAGCGAGATACCACTCTATCATACCTTACTATGAGCATTGCTATGTTGCTTATGTGTATGTCATGCTACTTATTATTATTGAGTTGGTTTCTCTTCATAGCTTGCAATGACTATTGAGTAGACTTAGTTGCATACTTCTTATTACGAATGGTTTAAGCATCTACTCCTGTGTTGAGAATATATACATCATATGAAGCAAATGTGTTCGTGAAAGTTCTTTTATCGTACTCAGTTTTCAGCTGAATTGCTTGAGGACAAGCAATAAGCTAAGATTGGGGGGAGTTGATACATCCAAAATGTATCTACTTTCCCAAACACTTTTGCTATTGTTTCTCCTCTAAACTTGTGTGATTTGGATACAACTAACATGGACTAGCGTTGTTTTCAGCAGAATTGCCTTGGTGTCTAGTTTTTGTGCAGAAAATGAACTATCGGGAATAATCCCGGAAAATATGCCAAAAATTATATTTCACCAGAAGACCCACGGAGCCAGAAGACGAGACAGAGAAGGGGCCTGGGAGGCCCACACCCCTGCCCGTGCCTAGGGGTGTAGCCACCCCAGGCACCCCCTCGGCCTCCCTCTGCGCTTATAAGTTGCCTATCGATCTAAAAACCGAGGGGGGTTCGATAGTTTTCCAGAAAGAGTTCCGCTCCGCCGCCGCCACCAAAAACCAAGATTTGGATCCATAAACTCCGTTCTGGCACCCTGCCGGGACGGGGAATTTGGAGAGGATCATCGCCATCGTCATCACCAACGCATCTCCATCAACCATTGATGTTTCCCTCATCCATGAGTGAGTAATCCCCCGATGTAGGCTTGGGGATGGTAGGGATTGGATGAGTTCTATCATGTAATAGAATAAGATCTGTTAGGGCATAGTGCCTAGTATCTCTATTAGTGCTATTTGACTTTGTTGCAACTTGTTGTGCTTAATGCTTGTCACTAGGGCCCGAGTGCCATGATCTCAGATCTGAACTTATTATTGAATCATTATGATAGTATTGTTTGTGATCTTATCTGCAAGTTGTGTACACATATCATTATCTGGATTCAAAGGCCCCAAAGTGACAATAATTGGGACAACCGGAGGGGATGGTCGTGGTGTGAGGATCACATGTGTTCATGGAGTGTTAATGCTTTGCTTCGGTGCTCTATTAAAAGTAGCACCTTAATTGCCAGTAGTTACCTAGAGGCCCCGCTGCCACGGGCTGGCTGGATAGAATATGTTGTGCAAGTTCTCATTGCGAGCACGTATGACTATATATGGAGCACAAGCCTAGGTTTGTTTAGTACTTGGATGCTTGTTATTATTTATCTGCAATGCCCTAGATCTTGAAGTTACATGTTTAGAATCGTCCATGCAACGCCCGTCCATCCATCCCTATGCCTACCGCACTCGAATCCCACTATTACCATTATTGTTACTATTGCTCCTATTTTACTGCTGCTTGTTGCTTTGTTGTTGCTACTACAAACTGTTGCTACTGATAAACTTCTGTGAGCAAGAACTATTTCTAGGTGCAGCTGAATTGATAACTCAGTTGTTAAGGCTTGCAAGTATTCTTTGGCTCCCCTTGTGTCGAATCAATAAATTGGGTAATACTACCCGCGAAGACTGTTGCGATCCCCTACACTTGTGGGTCATCAATGGCGCGGGCGATGACCTTCTTCTCATGCTTGGTGTTGAATCCGATGAAGGTATGGAGCGACCCGACGTCGTTGCCGAATGCCCTGCCATTTGGCGGGTTGTTGTTGGGGTCCTCCCTTGCGCGTCGTTCCTTCTCTATCTCCTTCAGGGAGTTGCAATCGGCGATCGTGTGCGTGGCGGGCTTCCCCTCCCTGTTGTGGAACACACGGGGTTGGTTGAGGAGAGCTGCGGGGTCGAATTTCGGCCTCGCCTTGTAGTTGTCGCTGTCGCGGTGTTGGCCTCCATCGTGGTGGAAGCTCTTGGGGTCGCGTGGCGCGTAGCCAGCGATGGCGACGAAGTCGACTCGCCTGTCACCGTGACGCTTGCCGGTGAGGCGAGTGTTGCTGTAGCGTAGCTCGGGTCGCCTCCCGTTGTCGTGGCCGCTTGGGCGGCGATTTCCACCCGACTCGTCGTCAGTTTCTTGGTTCATATCCTCCTCCACATACCGCTTGGCGATCTCGAGGAGGTATGGGATGTTGTCGAGTGTTTTGTACACCCGCTTGAGTTTGGCGACCAGTGGTTCGTGGTGGCATGAGATCTTGAAGCAGTGGATCGCCGTCTCTGGGTGGATGCTAGCCGCGTTGAACCACAGATCTTGCCACCTTTGGATCCAGTTGCGGGTCTACTTGCGGGGTCCCTAGACGCATCGCTCCAGGTCCTCGATGCTGGTGGCATGGGTGTAGGAACCCTCGAAGTGCCTGAAGAAGGCGTCGCGCATGTCATCCCAGGAATCAATGCTATCCGCGGGGAGGGTGTTGATCCATTGCCGAGTCGCTCCCTCCATCATCAGGGGAAGGTAGCGGGCGGCGAGTAGGTCGGTGTGGCCGGCGATTCCCATCGCCATGAGGTATGTGTCCATCCACACGTACGGATCGTACGAGGGATTGTACTTTTCCATCTCCTTTGGCGCTGAAAAGTTCGTCGGATATTTTTCGCCTCGGATCATCGGTCCGAAGCACTGGGGGCCGACTCGGCTGAGCAAGCCCCTTGGCTCGCCTTCGGGCTGGCGTGTGCGCCAGCTTTGGTTGTTGATGATGTGGGTCCGCGCGTCAACTGGCTGCCCGTTGAGAGTGTTCGCCATCGATGGGAGGCCGATCGAGGCTGCCCTGCTTCCTGAGGAGCGGGAGTACATGCGCCCCCACGAGTCAGCTCCTGTGACTTGCTGCTCGATAGCCTTGGCCAGTAGGGCCTTGGCGTATTGGATCTGTAGCGCGCCTTCCCCCGTCATGTTGAGGTTGGTGACCGCGGCTCGACCCGTGATGACATTGTCCATCGGGCTGGAATACAGCGGGACTGCCGGTAGAAAGTCTTGTTAGTTTTCAGCCCTCATTTACCCTATCATAATCATCTTGAAGTGGTTAGGCAAGGATGGAGTATATGCTTGATGAAGTATAAGTTGGCAATCTCAAGTCCCTTGAATACGAGGTCCACACCTCATGCATACTCAACTTCGGGTCCAGGTAAGTTCTTGTCATTGTAAGTATCTGCATATCATTGAGAACCGCCAACGGGGTACCCCTTGCACATGGTACAGGAGCTTTCCCATAACCAAAATGACAAGGCAAGCATACAATGAGCATCTTAGCAATCTTTTTATTTACCATGTGCATAGATTTTTATTGAGGATGCTTCATAGATAGCTCACTATGGTGATGTTGCAAGTTTCCACCATGATTAGGCATGGCTTAGGCTAGCGGCCCAGGAGTTTCTCTAACACAGGATACAAACTCCATGGACTTACAAGTTCCCTCTTTATTTCACACCGGTGACATCCATAGACAAAAGAACATGATATCAACTGAGTACAAAGTATAAGTGCAATGTTGAAAACTTTCTTCGTGACAGCATGGTTCTGCTAATTCCAACTTATAAGTGCAAGCATATACAAAAAAGTTGTCACAGTGGTTCAAGTTTATTAGGGGCAGAGAATATAAAGTGTGCCATCAAGTTCGTGAGGGCTTAAATCACTAAGTTTTCACATAAAAATAGTTTTTAATTGGAAGATAGTTGAAAACAAGAATATACTTGGAATGGTGTAACACACCATGCATAGGAATTTATAGTGGACACTTTGGAATAACTTGGTTTCTTGGGAGTTGTAAGCATGAGTAGAACTTACTCATACAAGTGGAGGCTAGCAAAAGACTAGGAGCAACCAACTAAGAGAGCATAATGGCCATAATCATGCAGTGCAACAAAGCATACTAATCAAAGCAAAGAGTGGTACTACAAGTCAAGTACTAAATGATCATAGAGGCTAATGGTGACTTGTCATAGTCATAACATGGTGTGAGCATGTTCCAAGTCAACCCAAGCAAAGCATCAAAGGAGAATACCACAATACTATGCTTTTGCATGCTAAAACAACGCATAATTTCTTCAAGGCACACTAAGCAATCCCAATTGTTTGGAACAATACATGCTACAACAATAATCACTAAGCATAAGGTCAAAACAACAACTAGCATTTCATGCTAAAGTCTAAGTCACAGTCAATGCAAGCTCCTCTTGCACTTCAAGCAAGAACTTACTACTCATTTCCAACACCAAGCAACTTATTTGCAAAACAACACAGCGAGAACGGGGGCCCAAACTTCTTTATTCAGGCAAACTAAACAACCTAAGCAAAGCAAACAAAAACTAAGACGCTCCAAGAACAACACAGTTGTGCATGAAACAATAAAAACGAAGTGTCTAGACAGACCTAAGCTTTTTATTGATGAAGAAGGGGATTCCTTGGGCATCCCCAAGCTTTGACGCTTTTACCTCTTGGATATTTATTGGGGTGACACCGTGGTGACATCCCCAAGCTTGAGCGTTCGTCCATTCTACATCTTATTGCATCATTCTCTCTCTACACCTGAAATTTTTCCTTCATACAAAACTTCACACAATCTTCATTAGCAACATTAGTGTATTCAAAAGATATTACACCTCAGGCAAAGCTTTGGAACATCAAGGATTTTTACTAAAAACATAAGCTACTGTCGTAACTCCTTCAAAAATCTCAATTCACCTAAAGAGAACCCAAAAAGGAATCAATAAGAAGCAAATGCAAATAATGGCAGAAATCTGTCAAAACAGACCAGTAGGTAGAAACAGATTTTTTCGAACATCTTCTATTGCTCAAATCAAAAAGTGTTGAACTAATGAAAGTTAGCTAACATACTGGTGAGTTTATTCGTAAATTTTGAGCTCAATCCGAGTTACATATACTCCTCACGAATTTTTTTGGTGTAGGGCAGAAATCTGTTTCGGGACAGCAACTCCCCAAATCTTACTTCCCTCTAATTAATGGTCATTCTTGGCACAAAAAGCAAACAAAAAGGATAAGGAGAGGTCATTACTGAAGTAATAACTTCCAAGACTCAAGAAAACTCTTGGGTTATCTCCCAACAAGTACTTTTCTTTAACGCCTTTAAGTTAGGCACAAGAAGCAAGAAGAATCAAGTATTTTCAAATGAAGATTTGCCCCTCTTGTTCTTACCTTTCTTACCTTTCTTTTTCTCTTTAGGGAAGATATGATTGCTTACCGGAGGAGCGAAGTGCATAATACCTTTTCCCACATCTATTACCGCTCCAAAGTGTTTCAGTAGGGATCTAACAAGTGTAATCTGTCCTTTACCTACACATTCAATAACAAGATAATCAGTAGACACCATTTTTCCTGAGAGTTTTGTAAACATACCTTCATCTATTCCAATAGGCAATATAGTTGCATTGTTGGTAAGAGATATTTCCACTCCTCCTTCAGTAAGCTCCCAAAGACTCAAGGAATCATAAATATCTTTAGGCATGAGGCAAAATTCAGACATGATATCACAGCGAGCATCGAAAAGTATAGTGTTTATTCAGACTTTGATTGTGGGCAACCACTTTGAAGGCTCAGAATTTATGGGAACATAATCATGGTAAGCCCTAAGCGTGTGATAGCAACTATTCATAGCAGCAATACTAGTCTCAAGAGTGTTCAACCTAGCAAAAAATATTTGTGAAAGAGGAATCAGACTTGCCAGGTGTACCATAAATCATGATTAGTTTTTTTATGGCATCAAAAGCTTCATCCTCAGTATATAGCAAAAAATATTTCTCAGCCACAGCATCCAAAGCATATCTATAACGAAGAACAATACCGCAGTAGAAACTATCAATAACCAAGCTAAGGCTCACCTTAGGCTCAGTTTCCCTCTATAAAGCAGAGATTCTAGACCAAGCTTCTTTAAAACTTTCTTCACTTTTTTGCTTAAAGGTGGAGATTTCTATCATAGGGGAAACAAAGGTTGGTCCAAAACCAGACATGGTAGCAACTAGAACAGGAACTAATTTTTTTGTGTTTTTCAATAAAGAAAGCAAACCAAACTAGACTAATTTTTTTGGGTTTTTGAAAAGAGGCAAACAAAACCAAGCAAAAGAAACAAAGCAAACTAAAAACAAAGTAGTGAGAAAGGAAGTGAAGGACTCCCCTTGTGAAGACGTCCTTAGCCTCTCCAGCAACGGCGCCAGAAAGTCTTGATGATGCTCTACGTGGCACTTTGTTGGTAACCCCAAGCATAGGGTGTGAAGAGCAAGATGCAAGTTTTCCCTCAGTTGAGACCGAGGTTATCGAACCAGAAGAAGTAAGGTAACATCACACAGGTGTTGCAAGCAACGCGAAGACCTGCACAACACAAACTCAAGACTTTGCCCCAACGAATCAGTGAGGTTGTCAAGCTCATCGATTTGTTGTGACAAAGGATTAAACGTATGGTGTGGAAGGTAATGGTTTGCAGCAAGTAAACAAGTAACAGTGGAAGATGTATCAATGGTAAAGATTGGACCGGTGTCCATAGTTCACTAGAGGTGCTCTCCTTAGATAAACAACATGGCATGAAGGGTAAACAAATTACAGCAGGGCAATTGACAGGAACTGAGCAAGGCATAACAATGCAATTACTAGTCAGAAAGATCTTATGAGATTCTATTGGGCAATACAACAAGATACATAGACCGTCATCCAACTGCATCTATGACTAGAATTCTACCTTCAGGTTATCATCCGAACCCCCTCCAGTATTAAGTTGCAAGCAACAGACAACTTATTTAAGCAAAGTGTGTAAGGTAAATAGTCCACAAGTTCCATGAACAAGAGACCGTTGTTTTCTCCCTAGTAGCAACAACACATCTACAACCGAAGAGATTATTGTCACTTCCCTTGGAAACTAGAGGCATGAACCCACTATCGAGCATAAATATCCCCTCTTGGAGTCACTAGCAACTACTTGGCCAAGATAGCTACTAACAACGGAGAGCATGCAAGATCACAAACAACAAAGACATGATAGAATCATAAAGACAAAACCATTAATCAAACCAACATAATAATCTCAATATCCATCGGATCCCCAGAAACACAACATGCATGATTACAAATAGATTAGATCTTGATCATGAATGGAGCTCACAAGATCTATACATGAAAGCACAAAGGAGGAGATACAACCATCTAGCTATGACATGGACCCATAGTCCAAGGTGGAACTACGCACACATCATACCGGTGAGAAGGCCTCCGGGATGATCTCCCCCCCCGGCAGGGTGCCAGGAAGAACTTCAGATCCCCCCCGATCTAGGGATGATGGTGGCGGTAGCTATAGACGGTTTCATGAACATTTGATTGGGTGCTTAGGGTTTCTGCATCGGGGGCTTCTTATAGGCGAAGGGGGAGGCCGAGGCGGCAGCCAGGGGCCCCACACCCCTCCCAGGCGCGGGGCAGGGCCCACCAGCGCTTAGGGTGGGTCTGGCCGCCCTGGCCGGCCTCTCCGGCTCCCCTCTGGACTTCTTGTTCCCCACGGAAAGTAATTGACTTTGACGTTTGTCCCGTCCAATTTCGAGAATATTTCTTTACTAACTTTTCTGAAACCAAAAACAGCAGAAAACAGGCATCTGGCACTGTTGCAACTTGTCAATAGGTTAGTACCAGAAAACATGTAAAAAGCACCTCAAAGTGTAGACAAAGTAAAGAAAAGTAGATACTAACAAGCATGTAGCATCAAAAATTATAGATACGTTTCCGACGTATCAATTGGCAGCGAGCAGTAGAACGAGAGGCAAGGGCGGCCAGCCATCTACGGTGCGAGATCAGGGCAAAGACACAGGGATTTACCCAGGTTCGGCCCCCCGAAGGGTAAAGACCTACTCCTTCTAGATTGTATTGATGAGAGAGTACAATGGGCAAGCTCGACGGCTAGGCGGCGAGTCGAGGGGGTGTATGATGGAACGTAAGTTCTATGCATGCCCTAGGGAGGTTTATATAGAGTCACATCGCTAGGGTTTACAGATCTACAACCGAGTTGGATAATGACTCGGAGGGTTTTGACCTAATCCGACTGGGCCTAACTACGCTTCTGGGCCTTCAGCCTCCAGTCGCCTGGTTCCTTCTTGGGTCGTGATCCAGTCGTCGTCCTGCAGGCCCACTCGCTAGAAGTATGATCTAGTAGGAAACGTCCTGCTGGGTATACCCCACTCGACATATCCCCATCAATGTATTATGTTTTAATGCCCAATCAAATCTCGTAGGAGTCAAGAGTCTAGTATATGCATTGTTATGCTTTCTCAATCTATCAATTGCCCCGCTGTAATTTATTCACCCAACATGCTATCTATCTTAAGGAGAACACCTCTAGTGAACTGTGGACCCCGGTCCAATCCTTTATCATTGATACATCATCTACTGTTACTGTTTACTTTTTGCAAGCAAATCACTATCTTCCACATTATACATCTAATCCTTTGTTTTTCAGCAACCCAGTAGATTGACAACCTCACTACAAGTTGGGGCAACGTATTGAGTTTGTGTTGTACAGGTTCCAAGTTGTTAGCAACACCTTGGAGCTGTTTCCTTACTCCTACTAGTTCGATTACCTTGGTTTTATAACTAAGGGAAAATTTGCCGTTATGCTCATCACACCTTGCTCTTGGGGTCTCCCAACAAGATTTACCATCACCGAGCCACGTCAAAGACATTTCCTTAGTGCTGCAGGAGCATTAGTTGATTGTGCTGAAGGGAAAATAATCTTCAATGTTTATGATGCTGAAATTATCCGGTATTTTCCAGAGAAACTAGAAGCAGGAGAAAGGTATGTTCCACTGGCAAAACGAGTTCATGTGGTAAGTACCTTTGATAAAGGGCAACCGAAGGTAAGAATTCGAGAAAAGAAAAGGGGTTGAAATATTCAACCATTCCTAATAAAATGATTAATGGGAGTCAACCCATCATATCAATAAAATAGAGTTAAATAATAAGATGTTTATCGCATCCCTATAATTTTTTTATAGAAATTTTTGCAGAAGCGCGCCCATAAAGATGCAGCTGTCAAAAAGTAGTAGAAATATCAATTGAATAAGTATAGATTTAGTGCAAAAAATAAAGTTTAAATTTTATATGTAGAAACTAGCTTAATAATATTGTCTAGATTAAAAAATGAATCTCTGAAAATTTGGGCGAAAAAGCATGTTCCAGGAGTTGTAACGACCAACTATACAGCAGAAATATTTATTCCAGCTGTATAGTTGCGGCCGTATAGTTATCGACAAAAATCTCAAAACTTGGGGCTCGGATACAGAACCGATCAACTATACGGCGGGACCATTTAGTCCGGCCATATAGTTGTGTCTTTATAGTTGTGATCTGGCGTTGGGAAACCCTAACCCTTGCCGCCGCCACAACTATACGGTGGGAGATACTTAACTCGGCCGTATAGCTCCCGCCATAAAGTTTGCCACGACCACTTAAACGGGTCGGGGCAGGCTAGGGTTCTTCATCCCCTCATTATTTCTCTCAAATTCTCTCTCTCTCCAAACCTCTCAAAACCCACCTAGAACTCTTGATTCTTCGTGTATTTCGTTCCTTTGAGTGGGGGAATTGACAGATCATGCATCAAGATGAACAAGCTCGGTAGTATTTTTCACAGGAGCAAGCGCCGACATGGTGAAGGCTCGGGGATCCGGGCTGATCTCGACAACAAGTACGCCATTGTTTTGGAAAGGAAGGTGTCGCCCACACGATGGGCCGATGACGGCTTTCTCAGCTTAGCAGGGTTGAGGGTGGACTTCGACCACTTGTGTGAAAATGCAGGGCTATCCAACCTCGCCTATGCAAGCCACCACACCTACGCCAAGCTCACCCACGAGTTCCTCGCCTCCTTCTACGATGACTACAAGGAGAATGTGCATGTACGGTGAGTTTCACCGTTAACCAATGGCCATATAAAATCACTTTTCAATAATTTTGTGAATCCTATGGATTCCCTCAGGAAGGGGAATCAACCATCACAAACTTGTATAACATCTCAAGTGGAGCAATTTGGGAGGTTATTTCTATTAATGGTGGCAGGGACTTCTATCAGAAGAATATGTCCACCATTCAGAACCCAACCATCTGTTACTTCCCTTTGTTTCTTGCTAACACTTTGTTAGGAAGATGAGATACCAACTCTATGGCCAATGCAGACATGGACATGATCACCAAGGCACTCTTCCCTGATGCACCACAGAGTCCCACTCCTGCAGCTCTATTCCTCCAGCACCTCCACCACAGAGCAACAAAAAGAAAGGTGATATTCGCATCGGTGGACTAGTAACCCACCTAGTCCAGGCTCTTGGAATTGCAATTCTTATTGTGCAACATGTTGATGGCTCCATACTTATGGATGTCAAGTATATAACTTCATGTGGCTTTCTCGATGTTTACCGAGCTAATAGGAGGCTCTAAGCCTGTCAATTTGGTAATCTTGATGTTGCGTAGGATGATCAGGTGCCATTGCCTTGCCCACAAGCCTTCGAGGTCCAGGGAAGGGACAACTGGATCATCACCAAGGAACAAGTGACTGAGATCATGGGAACACTATATCCTGACTCCAAGGAAGAGGAAGAAGGAGCGCAGCAGGATGAGTAGGATCAGCAGTAGGAGCAGGAGTACAACCCTGCTTGGGAAGGACAGCAACAACAACAGCAAGAGGGACCTTGGGACCCATGGCCCAATCAGCAGCGATAGCAGCAGGGGTTCAACAATGTCCCCTATCAAAATTTTCTGCAACTCAACCAGCGTGTTGGGGAGATCAACCAGAATCTGCATGTAGTGAGTGAAGATGTGAGTGCCTTAACTCACAACTTTAGTCACTTCATGACCAACTTCCCCGACTACTACCAGCAGCTTCCGTACCCACCGCCGAACGACGGCAACAACTAAGCATGGAAACCGCCTAAGCTTGGGGGAGGTTTGAAAAATCTCAAAACTTACATTCATATTTTTATTTATTCTTTTGATTTATTTTCTTTTCCAATTATAGCATGTTTACTTTCAGTTTGCATTGTTAAACCAAAAACAAAAAAAAATAGTTGTAACCTTTATTTGCAAGTTTGTTTCTTTGTTTTTCTCGGAGATTGCTCAATTTCAGGTGACATGGCACTAGGAAAATATAGAGGGGATTAGACTCAAGTACGAGAACAAAGAAAGCAAGAGGAGGTATCACATTCCTTTTATCACCTCTTCTGCAACTTTAAATTGATCCTACAATTGTTTACTCGCTTGCACTTGAGTCACTCCCCACCTAGATTGTTATCCTATAAATTATATTCCCTTGCCAGTGTCCTCTTTTAGCTTTGAAATAATGAGCAATGAACTTGGTTGAAATATTTCCGAAATTTTTACAACAAGAAAAAGGATCCAAGAGATGACTTGAGCCCATGTTTATCCCAAAGGATTTGATTTTAGAAACTACTCAACCCCATTGAGCTTAATGTAAATAGACTAGATAGCACCCTTGAATAAAATTGTCTGATAAAATGGATGGTTCAAAGTAGTAGAGATTATGCCACTGCTTTTTCTAATAATTACACTAGGATATTGCTTTACGTGTGTCACTACAACAGTGTTATACTCCATGGGTAACTATTAACTCTGCTGGCCAACGAACGATCTAAATGTGGGAAACCACTTGATTTCGGCTATTGAGTTATGCAAACGTCTGTAGCTATAATGCTATGACGGGTAAAATTTTAGTCTCCTCATGGTTTCATATTCCAAGTGAAGTTGTAGTACTCCTCTGACGCACTATTGCTCAACAGTTATCTATTGGTATGGTCATGAGTGTGCAACACAATCTCAATTAACATGTTAAAAACAGTGGCATGATTTCTCTATGAAAGAGCTGAAATTTTTGAAAAACAAGGAAAGGAAAAAGGTGCTTTGGGAGTCTTGAAATTTTGACGTGGGAGTAGATGAGTTGTTCTTAAATTAAATGTCGTTGGTGACAACTTAAGTACTTTTAATTGATTAAAGGAACAAGAGCAAAAAGTTTTCATCTCTCAATAAGAGAGAGAGACCAAAAAGATTTGTTACACTTTCCTAGCTAAATTATTGACACTCGCTGAGGCATATGATTTATTTGCTAGCAAGATATATGTGTATATGAAGTGCACTCAGTGCAATTTTGTGAATACTTGTATGATCATGTTTAAGATTGCAGGAATTGTGAAGAAAAGAATTTGACACCAATTCGAGCTTGTAAGTTCTTTTATTTCAATCTCGAATCTTCGCTATCCTTTCTTATTTCTTTGTCACTCAAGGGCGATCAACATCTAAACTTGGGGGAGTTGATAGATGTGAGATTCGACATATTTTTTATGGTTTCTATTAATGGATTTCGTTTGGATTTGATGGTTTTCTAGCTTTATTTAACGCTAATACTTCGGTAGCAAAGAAAACTTGGTTTTTAGTGTGTGTTTCAGGTTCTGAACATCAACAGAGGAATTTAACAGCAAAAACACAATATTCAGACAAAAACAAGCAAGTCTCTTTTTGGAAGCAATCGAGGGGAGGATACAGAAGCTTTAACGAGCAACTATACGGCGGGAATATTTTTCGGCCGTATAGTTCCCACCATATAGCTACCATCTCCTTCGTCTTATTAAAAGAGACAACTTTCATGAAGAGGCAGAGGTCGAAAACAGAACACACGAGCCGCCATCCCATCCAGAAGGAAGAAAGAAGAGATCCGGAGAAGAAGGGGAAGACGTTCTTCATCTCGCTCCACGATCTTCGATCTCCTAGCCACCATACCTCCATAGGCATTACTTGTACTTGAGAGAGAGAGAAAGAGAGAGATCTCCACCTTGCAATATTAGGGTTTGAGATTGTTCTTACCATCTTGAATTGTGTTGGATTTATTTCTATTCTTATTGTGGATCTCCACAGTAATATCAAGAATAACTCCCTTTATTTACTTATATCGATGATGCTTTCTTCTCTCATGTGTGAGTAAGTTCCCTTGGGCGTGGGAGATGTAAGGGATTGGTGAGATGTGATGTGCCTATACAATTTCCATTAAATTTATGGTTGATTTTAATTACTATATTATGTGTGTTTGACTATCTATGGAATGCTTAATGCCTATTGTCTAATTAAGGGCCTAGACAACATGATGCTTTGTTCTATATAGATAGAATCTTGTTCTCTAGCAGACCGGCGACCCCCGAGTGACACGGGGATATCAATGGTAAACTAGTTTGACTCGGGGATCACGAGGAGCCACCGAGCTTATTGCATTAGTCCGATCCAAAGAGCTTAATTGCTAAGCAACCTGAAGGATCTTAATCGTCTAGTGACTGATCATGGTTGTGATAACAAGCTAGTAGGATTATTTAAGTTGGGATGAAATCTATCAAGAGTAGTTCCGGCTAATTATGGGTTGCTCGCCTACACACATACTTATAAGATTATAATTGTTACACTTATCACTCGTCCATCTGGCACATTCACTATCACCATGAACTGAATCTCCCCGCGCCTCTTTTGCCATCTGCAGAAAATAACAAAAAATCGTTCTTTAATTTTATGCTTTTTATTTCTGAAGTTTACATTTTAGTTTTATTTAAATAATCACCTTAATCCAAATCTCATTCTTATTTCAACACTTGCAGCCAATTCACTCGAAGACCTATGACAACTTTGGATGTGACAGAGACTTCACCAATAAACACTTACCTTTGGTCTCCCTGTGGGATCGACTTCTTAACTTTGAAACTAGCTACAAACGATTCGTGCACTTGTAGCCATCAGGTAGTAACGACATGGTGGTATTAACGCTCATGGTAGTTGTAGCGCCGCTCCTAGAGCTCGCCGACTTCTGCTCTAAGCTCTGATGTAGGTGGGCGGTAGTACCAACTGCTCAAGTGGTAGTACTTTTTACTTCACCTCTTTTAACCCTCCGTCTTGTCGGGCTCAAGTCCTCATGCTCCCTTGCTTGTCTCCATACATATCGGTGTGAACCTACCATGGTAATATGATGGAGTATGAAGTAGTATACCGTTCAAGGGTAGGAAGTGGACTCGCATAGAGGATAAGTTTCACCTTTGAGGTCCAAGTTGACTTGGAATATGTTGGGGCACTTGATATAGTGACCATCGTAGGTTAGGTTGTATCACAAAGTATTCTAGAGTCCACAAGCATGTGAAATAAAGAGTGGAAAGAAAGAAGCGTGGATTGGAGCATAGTTTAAAGAACTGGACCAAATCCATGGTTTCACTAGAGTAAACTTAAATTGAAGCCGGTGGTGCCTAGCAATGTCTCATTAATGTATACATACAAGTATATAAACCCACAAACCACAATTAAATCCGTGGTGCTAGCTTGGACCATGGATTTTCAACTAACCGCACTTCATGCGCCGAAAAAACACTAGTAGGAAAAGGCTTATCCACAAGGGTCATATCCGTGGCGCACATTCGAAGTGTGCCCCACGAATAATTATCCGTGTTTCACCACAAAAAGGTGCTCCACGAATATGATCCTATCCGTGGCGCACAGGAAAAAGGGTGAGCCACTCATAAGCGAGCCCCGACATCATGGGGTCACCCTATCTATCCATGGCGCACGGAATCAACGTGCGCCACACATAAGTTTGTTCTCCGTGGCACATGTTATTGAGGTGCGCCACTGACCAGCCATGTTATTGAGGTGTGCCAACTGACCTGGCATGTTAGTGTCGCACAAAGCACCCATGCGCCACAGATAAGTCCTAAAAAATCTGCTCCCATCCCTAGATCGTCTTTCTAGTCTTGCAGAAAATAAAAGAAAATGAAAAACACTTTAAATTTTAAAATCCTTTGACATGTAGGTAGTTAATGTGGTCTAGTTTGTATCAAAATTAATAAACATGAATTTTGATTTTTTTGCAAAAAAGTCATGACATGATAAAACGGCCATAACTTTTGCATATGACGTCGAAAAAATTTGTTTAATATATCAAAATGACGAGAACGAAATTTTGCATCCGCTAGCAACACCTTAGGTCGTTTAGCGATTTTTTAAAATCTCAAATTTCGAAAGAGTAAAAAGTTCTGGAAAAACAAGATTTTTTCCTGCAAAAAATGAGGCAACTTATTTGTGGCACACCACAATAGAATGTGCCACAGATAAGTTTGGCAGGATTTGGAATTTGAATCGGCCGGCCATCAACCCCCTTCTCCTTATATTCTCCTCGACCTTCCCCCTTCATTCCCCTTCTTATCTCTTCTTCCTCTTCCTCCTCCTCCTCTCTGCTTCTTCTTTCTCCTCCTTCTCCTCTCCTCTTCCTCTCTTCTTCCTCTTCCACCTCCTCCTTCTCCTCCTCATCCTCCTCCTCTCTTTCTCCTCCTCCTCCTCATCCTTTGAATCCTCTCCTCTTCTCCTCTAATCCTCTTCTCCTTCCCCTCTCCTCTCCTCTGACCGCATCGGCCTCTTCCGACAACCCACGGGAGGCGCCACCTCCCGCCACACCGTCCTCGATCTCCTTCCCGGTAACGTGACACAGCACGACATGGCGACGAAGAGGCGAAGACGTGGTAGATCTAGATCCACTTTTTTTAAAATTTGAAAATTTTATTAGTGGCGCACCATACTCACATGCGCCACGGATAATTTTGAGGTGTCCCACCATTTTATGAAATTTTGAAATCGATATTAGTGGTGCGCCACAGATAGAACTTTTCCTACTAGTGAAATAATAATCCGCTGGAAGTAAGATTTATTGATCTCAGGACACGAGATAGCTAGTATTGGAAGTGGCAAGCACGGAAAGTGTCTTTGGCACATGGGCATCAGTGCTTCCTTTACTTTCGAATTTTCTAAAATTTGAAAACCTTACACTTCTCTGTCTCCAAAAATTATGGTGTTAATATATAGATAGATATATACATAAGCGTAAGCAAAAAAACTTCTATTAAAAAATAAATTGTATTTGAGAAATAAAAAAGACAAAATTTTGACAAAAATATATACTATTTTATTTTTATAGTCAGAAATTTGTCTTTTTATATCTCCCAAAATATAAAAAAAATTCACGGAATTTTTTTTGCGGTACACTCCTCCCGTATATATCCATCTATATATTTAACGCCATAATTTTTTGAGATATAGAAGTGTAAGGTTTTAAATTTTTCAAAAATCTGAAAATGAAGAAAGCACTGGTGCCCATGTGCACAAAATCACTTCTCGTGGCAAGCACTATTTGTTTGTTGACCAAGTGTGGATCACAACTGTTGTTAACCATTTGAACTCTTTACACTAAATGCATAAAGGTAACAAAATTTATTTTAGGGAACCAACTATCAAACCCATGTTACTAACGTCCATATCTGAACCAATGGGACTTGCTTTTATTTCGCTGGCTAGACCACTAATCCTTTCCTTAAAAATGTAAGTTAGTGTAAAAGGATATTTTAAGCTAGCCAGTGAAGATCATAGTCTTCTTAGCATAGGCCCCTGGACCTAAAAACGCAGTCACGAGACCAAAACAACATTTCACTCTCAACTATTACCCTAACACAATAGACAATAGGTTAATGGTCAAGCTAGAAAGAAAGAGATTTCCTCTATTCTCAGTGGGATAGATCAAGTGCTTGTCTTTGTACAACATCATGATTCAGAAGTCACACCATTTGCTTCGTGTCAGTGAAAGCCAACCGTCTCAACAATTGGAGCTCTAAGATAGGGTATGTCTTCGCCACCCGAGTGCGCCAAACTTGGCGATGTAAACACATAGGCAACATGTGCTAAGCATTGTGCATATGCATCTTGATTCATACAAACATACTTCTCGTCGGTATATGTTGAATTTCCAAGATATAAATTATGGGTTTGTGTGTGCGCGTGCGTGAATAAGAGACATAAGACACCTTTGAGTTCACACTTCACCATTGGTGAGTGTACTGGTTATGTCCTCATCTTTGGCGAATTGAGTGCTATTTCGTGCATTTGTGCCCTTTCTGCCATAAGTTGTTCTTGGTTGCTTTGATTTTGCTAGTCATCATTGTTGGTGATGTTGAAATCATAGAGCCAATCACAAATTTCCAATTTAGTAATAAAAAAAATATACTACTTCCTCAATATTAAAATAGATGTCTTAGGTTTTTCAAATTTTGAACGAATCTACATAATAAATAGTGTTTAGAATTTTAAAAAATCCGAGACATCTATTTTGAGACGGAGGGAGTACCTCCGATCCATAATGTAAGCCTTTTTACCAATTTAAATTGAACCGCTAAAAAACCCGTATACTTTATTTTAGAACGGAGGTAGTAATATATAGCCATCACGGTATTTCATTATGGTAAAAGGAGAAGAGACAGGACACGGGTTTAGGTGGGTGTCTATAAATGTGTCAATATCCTGGAACAAGAAAGCATGCAAATTGCAGCAAAATATTGAATACTACAATTAATCAAAATCCTCTCGCAACAAAGAACTTTATCCACATCCAATCGAATCATATCCGCGCAAACGTAGCCGTAGGCATGTCTACATTATCCACCGCTGTCTTACGCCGTTATCCTAAAAAAAGATTGGCTAACGAAAATTAAACAACTGGACGTCTGGACCCAAACGGCAATGTTACACGGTCAGTAGGTAAGCGACCTACCGTATGGCCGATTGGCCGTATATCTATACCGGGACCGGCGGGCGGTGGACCAAGTCCCTTCTTCCTTAAAAGGCCTCGGAAAAATCTCCCCGTTTCCTCCCAGCGCTTCTCCCCTACCATTCGAGGAATTTTTTTCTCAGGGATTCGATACGCCTCCCGATCCGAGGCCGAGTTTTCCATCAATTTCGGGCCAATTATCGGGAAAGGGCGGGTGTGTCTAGCTCGACGTGGCGCCAAGCCGGTAGGAATTGGCAGCATTTTCTTGTCGATTTTGCTCGATTTGAGTTCAGCCGGGGTCCAAAGGGGCGACCTTTTGGCCGAGCCGGCCGTGAAAGGCTTGGATTTGAGAATCCCCCAGCTCCGCATGCGTGATTCTTGAATTGTACTCTCCTGGATGTAAGGCTGATTGGCGGTTTCTTGGCTCGTATCCCACTTCGCTCGGCAAATCTGAGGCGCTTGGGAGTCGTTCGCAAACAAGGCGGCGATAGCCCGTGAAATTGGGTCTTAGATGGGGACGGGATCGAGCATCCTTGGCGCTGACGGGGAGTGGGGCGAGACATCGCTCGGCGACATGCCGGAGAGCTGCGTGGCGGCGGTGCTGCTCAACCTTGACCCGCCGGAGATCTGCCAAGTAGCCTGCCTCAACCGCGCCTTCCGGGGGGCCGCCTCCGCGGACTGCGTGTGGGCTGGCAAGCTGCCCGCTAACTACCGCTACCTTGCGGCTCTTGCAGCTGCCGCCGATGATGAGAGCGGTGGCGACGGAGACGGCAATGTCAAGCCCTGCTCCCCTATATCGACTAAGAAGGGGATTTACGCGCGCCTGTGTCGACCTACTCTTTTTGACGCTGGTACAAAGGTAGCTCATTTAACTAAACCCTTATAGCAGTCAACTGTAGCTGATTATTTGTGTCGGTGCACATAGATGATTAATTGAGCAGATAGATTGGCTAATAAGCTGGAGGAGATTTCTAATTTCTGTTTTGTTCATGTTTTGTGGGATTGGCAGTAGTCCTGTTCATGGCCCGTTCTTGCTTGAAATGATTTGTTATGTTTAATAGGAAAACATGTTGTGGCTTGTAGGAATTCTGGATTGAGAAGAACAAGGGGGGTCTTTGCATGACCATCTCCTCAAAAGCGATGGCCATCACAGGTATAGATGATCGAAGATACTGGAGCCACCTTGTCACAGAGGAATCAAGGTATTTTGCCCTTGCTAATCTTTCTTCAGTATAGATTTTCTCTATGAGATGTGAATTCCAATAATTACCATTAAAGAAATCATCTCAGCATATGGTTATTTGGTTCAGGTTTAAAGCCTTGTGAGCTAGAGTCATTACTGGCGTGCCCTTTCTTAGTCCCCAATATATTTTACAGTGAGTTATTTTTTGTATAACAGGACATTCAGTTTAGGACAGTCCACACAAATAGAGGGAACACTAGATAAGAACATTGAATTTGTTTAACTCTATTCTAGTAGTGTACTCTTTGATGTGACTATAAATTAATGTAATACTCCCTCCCTTTCAAAATATAAGATGTTTTAGGTTTGTGAAGAAAATGTATCTAGACTTCTCTTTGTGTGTATGTTCATTGAGGTTTGGAGTGAACCTACACACTGAAAGAAGTCTAGATACATTCTCTTCACAAACCTAAAAAATCTTATATTTTGAAACGGAGGGAGTAGTATATAGCTGGTGCCTGGTTAGGCTATTACGTGCTTTCATAGCATACATTGATGAGAGGCCTTTCTTTCAAATTAGAAATCATTTTAAGGTCAGAGTTAACTTCACGTTGCCCAAATGTTGCAAATTTTGTAAGATACATTATTCGATTAGTAGCCATTGGTATGTTAACCTTCTATTATCATAAACTAGATGTTAGTCAAGTGAATACCAACACCAATTAATTTGCAAGATGGTGTACTGTGAGGATGACAACGGGTCCTTTGACATGAATTTACTACAATATTAAAAGAAGGTTAACTGTTTCGTTCATGTTTGCTCCTCGGGCTAGAATTTCTCGTATTAATCTAAAAAGAATGAAAAACATATTGTCATCAGGGTGGGTCTAGATTATAACTGTGTAGATGTTACGAAAATAAACACATATTTACAAACAAAGGTACATAAATGAAAGAAAGTATCTGAAAAGATAAACTCCTTGCAATTATAGATTATCTATTTAAAAGGCGTGTTTTACTTTTGAGTTTTTAATACCCTTTAGTCTAAATATATATTTATATATTAGAATGACCCATTTCGATGCTGTTCTAAGTATGTCGTAAACAACTGTACATAATTTTAAATTTAAATAAAATTCATCAATGTGGACTATTTACAATACATGCACTTTATTATTCATTCTTTTTTTATATATTCTCAAGCCACATGAAAGATGCATTTAAAAGGAAGAAATGGTGAAAAAAATTCATAAAAATATAGTGACAGAAATATACTTTTGGAATTTTCGTTTGAACAATTTTCGTTTGATGCAGTATACAAAGTCTTTTACCCCCTTTCACTCAGGATTAAGTTAACTCCCCAAAATGGTGGAATAAGTCAACCAACCGAAATGGCATAATTAACTCTCCCATATTTTGTTTTGAATTGCTAAACCACAGCTAACCCTCCCAAGATATCCAAACTGCAGTATGTACTATATAATCAGGTTCGTTGCCAAACAATATCTGCATTAAGCTAACCTACCTAGATTAAGGTTAGCGAATTTAGTTATGTTTAATTCTTAACCAATGAAACCTTAGTGCCTTAAAGAGCATTTACACTTTTATGTTGATGAAGCTGTTTAGCTCTATGTAAATTATAGTAATTTTGCGTAACTTTGTACTTGATTTGAACTTTCATACTGGTATTGTTTTCTTGATTGTAGTCGGCTATATTTGGTGTTATCAGTTTCAGAGATCGTAACTTACGAAATACATGGTTACAAGATCTGCTGTCAGATGTTTAGTCTTTTAATTTTCTCGACATCTCCTAAACCATTTAGTTTCCTGTACTATATGAATCTATAGCAATATAAAAAGCATGAGTTAGCACCTTCAATCTTGGCTATCCATCCACTTCTCCCAGGATTGTAGTTGATTACTGAAATTGCCTATTAGTTGCAAGGCACATTCCCTAATCAATCAATCAACATGTAAAAAAAAAACCCTAATCAACCCCACGTAACTGCCGTACTGACCAACTCATCTGTCTTCCTTGTTCCATACGTCATTATAGATATTACCGATTAACACTGAATATAGTTCACTACTTAAAAAACAAAACAAGTATCTACTGAAGATGTATGGTATATTCACTATACCGTGTATAAGGTTAAACGTGCACTCTGCACATTTACAAATACTAGTATATGCAAAGGAAATGAACTTTGCATATTAAGTGCAACATTACTCTTCAATGTTTCATAGTGTGGTCTTTTGTATTTTCGGTACAAGGTGTACCTTTTCTTTATAGATTTGTGGTAAATGGAGGCTTGCTGAGTTTCTTCCCTCTGCTATTTCAGATTCCATAGTGTTGCTTATCTTCAGCAAATTTGGTGGCTTGAGGTGGGTGGGGAGCTTGATTTCTGCTTCCCTGCAGGTTCATACAGCCTGTTTTTCCGTCTTCACTTGGGCCGAGCGCACAGGCGCATGGGTCGCCGGGTTTGTGATACTGAGCTCATCCATGGGTGGGATGCCAGACCCACCCGGTTCCACCTCTCAACTTCGGACGAACAGCAGGCTACATCGGAATATTTTCTAGATGGACCAGGAAGCTGGATTCTTTACCATGTCGGGGATTTTGTCATTTCGAACTCCGAAGAGTTGATCAGCCTGAAGTATTCAATGATGCAGATCGACTGCACCCATACGAAAGGTGGCTTGTGTGTTGATTCAGCTGTGATATATCCGAAAGGGTATCGTCGCGAGAAGATGAACATGGTCTACATGTAATTTTGCAGAGTGGCTGCGATGCTCCAGCAACGCAGGGCAATTCAGAGGGAGATGGCTAGTATTTTTCCTGTCCATTCTTATCTGAAAGTCCGTGTATATATTATTTTTTTCTGTCTTCTTGCTTACTTTCTGAGAGTTTTGCACCTCGTTCTGTATTCTTTGTAGTGTTAGTTACATTGGTAGGGAGGTAGGAGAGATCTAGGAGCAGTTTAACTTGACATCTTGTTTGTGGAGTGCACAGTACTAGTCTGAAATAAGTGGTCAATGTCATCTTCATCTGTAGTTTTTCAATCAGCATAATGATCTTTGGCGAGCTGAGTGGGTGTTCTTTTTTGTGTGATCCTATGACTATTGATTAATTTTATCTCGGACCAGTCAGTGTATTCAGGAGCTGCGTTTGTTTGTTTCACCGTGTCAAGCTCAAATCTGTAAGAACGATATGTTCTATTAAGAAACAGTATAACTCAACCACCTACGCTCTCTCACATCGATTTGGTGCCGTTGGACGCTTGAGATCGCCCAAGGTTGCTGGAACATTTTCTTCTCGTCAATTCGGATCAATGGGCTAGCCGATCGGTGCTGGGCTGCTACTCTGCAGGTCTAATTAGAATGCATGTGGTTAAACGGGCTGAAAATATCTTAAATGGGCGAACATATTATTTCCTATTCAAGCGACAAAGGCCAATAGAAGGCAGAAGGCTCGCTGCTTCCTTTTATTTTTGTTAACCCTCACCTTCGCGTCGCCCACCAATTTGCCTGCCCTCGGGTGAACGGCGCCTTGCCGCCGGCCAGGCCAAGATCCCGGCGAGGCGACGTGAGCACAGGGACCCTCTTGTTTCCGGTGCTCACTTCCACCATCAGCTCGTCCCACTCCATGCTCTTCACTAGCAGCATCGAGCTGTTCTTGTCTGGCGCCGACGCCGGCGCCCGAAGGATGGTGCGTAGGCAGCTTAGTCTACTCTAGACTCTGGTTTTAGGCCTACTCTGGTTGCTTCTTGATTAACTAATGTTTGTATCATGTACAATGTACTCCTTCTGTTTTAAAATAAATGCCACAGATTGTTAAAATTTGGATGAATCTAGACACTATTTAGTATATATAGATTTATCCAAATTTTAACAAACCCGTGACATCTATTTTAAGACGAAGGGAGTAATATTTTGTTCCCAGTTTTGATGTACGCAATGAATGCTAAATTAAATTACATTAATCTATAGGATCGAAAATTGTGATTGTGATTAGTTTGCTTATTGTTGTGTGCAAATTTTTGTTGAATAAAATCTAGCTGTAAGTAGTGTTACCTGTTAGGTTTCATTTAGAAGTTCAGGTCCAGTTAGCCGATAGATAGATAGATAGATAGATAGATAGATAGATAGATAGATAGATAGATAAGTAGTTTAGACTGTTTCTTTAGATATAACACGACTTGTGTGTTTGACCGTGTTTGTAGGAATGTCATTGGTGCATCACTCGATTGTGGGATGGCATGATCCAGTGAGAGTGTCGAGCACACATAACCCACTTCATTGCCCGTTGATTATGAAAGGAAAACAGAAAAGCGGCATTCAGTACGCTGCACCAAAACACTTGTCTTCAGTTTCGCCAGTCCTAAGCTCGAACACCAGTGCGACATTGCTGAGAAATTTGTAATTTAGAAAAATCAAAATCTCCTTGAGTATGTGTCATCTGCAGGCAGGATTTAGATTATGATTAGTCCATTATTTCAAGGTTGCACCAACGGAGCTAAAATCTTTGTTAGCATAAGAATATAGTTGATTATGAAAGGAAAACAGAAAAGCGGCATTCAGTATGCTGCACCATAACATTTGTCTTCAGTTTCACCAGTCCTAAGCCCAAACACCATAGCGACATTGCTGAGAAATTTGTAATTCAGAAATATCAAAATCTCCTTGAGTATGTGTCTTCTGCAGGCTAGATTTAGATTGTGATTAGTCCATTATTTCAAAGCTGCACCAGCGGAGCTAAAATCTTTGTTAGCACAAGAATATAGATTGTATCTTCCATGCGTGTAGCTTTATGGTATCCGTTTCTTTTGATCCACTGTAGCTCATTTATTCTTCAGCCTATGACCAGCCATGAACGATGTGTTTTTTCTTATTGCCGAATAGCATTGCAAATGTGTATAGGCAATTTTTTCTCAGTGACATGGATACTAATGTTTCATTCTCTTTTTTGTTTATTTGTGCACTGAAACTTTAAGCAAATGTCCCACCTATATTGAGACATTATATGAATTTTGCACACCTTTTTCTGAAGACCGTAATAATTTAGTCTATTTTCTTTATAATGGACGGGCGCGGCAACGCGCGCTTCTATGGTCTAGTTTTTTGTAGAGAGAAATATGTTCTATCGGGTTGTGGCTAACATGTTTCTTGTGGTTACTGATTGTGCTGCTTGGTCTGAAGCTTATGCACGGACTGCAGATCACGCCCTGGAGAGATTTGGGAGACGGATCCGGGGAAGTCTTTCCTATACATTGCCTCTGCCGAGAAAGGCCACTGAACTCTGTCATAAATTCTCCACGAAGTTCAGTTTCAGCAAATTTCCTTCAGAGTGAGCCTTCTTGACTGCCAGCATCAGGACGAGCAGTTTTTTTCTATTTGAGAGAGAACATAGAATGCTTTATTGAACTAGATGACCTGGTGCGCCACCGGTGCCCAGGCCGAAAGTGAGAAAGTATTTTAGCTATAAGTTTTACCTGGAAATGATAGAAATTTTCATGTATGTCAATTTACATAAAAAAATGTAGCGACTGTCAACACACACGATATGAATTGTTCCTAATGTGACAGGCTGTAAATAGGTTGGCAGGGCAGTTAGCTCGAGTTTAAAGCAATCGAGAAGTACAAAGATGATAACTAAAGGCGGCAAGGGCTAAGTATGTGTCTTCAATGATAGAAGGGCCGCAACATTAAGTTTGTATAAGTCTCGTATCCTCCTTTGAACTCTCCGTGAGAGAACACATTGAGCCAAAAGATTTCAACCACGCATCTTACCGCCTCCATCCTCTGTTCCGTGAACAAAAATGGTCGAGACATTATTTAGAAGTAATAATACATAAACTGAACCATGATTCCAACAATACTGGGTGTGAGTAGCCTCTGAAGCTTGTAATAAGTGACTTCTTGCTTGAGTTCTAGTCCCACTGCAATATACTCCCTTCGTTTCAAAATATAAGATGTTTTAGCTTTATCTAGACTTCTTTTAATATGTAGGTTCACTCATATTTGGAGTGAATCAACACACTAAAATAAGTCTAGATACATTTTCTTCTCAAACCTAAAACATCTTATATTTTGAAACGGAGGGAGTACTATATTAGAGGCTGAATGAAGCAGTTGTATATGGGCAGGCACATCTAAGTAGCTGAGGTAGCAATGTCAAATCAAAGTTGGATCCAACGAGTTGAAAAACCTTAATAATTTATTAGTACTCAAGTTCAATCTATATACAATTACAAGAACGTTCTGACTCAAGGGCTATCAATTTTAGAATGTCAAATAAATCAAAACCATCAAGACCTACAGAGATGAATCCGCAGGGATATGATTTGACAATGAATGTCCATATCTGACACTCTTAGAACTAATTAAGGATGTGCAAAGGCATGCACGCCCAATTCATGCACACTCACTGATGGCATGAACCGATGAGCGAGAGGAAACATCATTGGTGTCATCTGGGTAGCAATCCACATAATATGACAAAATTGCAGGGTATCTCAGGCTGGAACTTGGTAGAAGCAGCAGACTTTCCTCTTCATGGAAAAAAGTTCACATGAGAGCAGAAATTAATAAACCTATCCAGCGACTCGTTGAGATAAAGCTGGAAAAAATTACACCAGAGAACCCTATATTTTCACATCAAAGAGGAAAAGGAGAATACGCCCAGAACTCGTTGCTAGATTCACTAATTCTAGGATAGAGAAACAAAATTAGGCTCAGTAGATAAAGGTGTCATCTTACTAGTGGCGAATAGAGGCATCTCAGACTGCTTATTCCTGAACATTATAACAAACCATATATTTGTTTACAAAGAGAAACAACAACCAGAAGTAACTCTAACAATAAAGGGTAGCAACTCTGAAAGGCGCAAATGGTCATTTGTTTGACATCATAATCATGATCATGAACGGTTAAAGAATATTCTTTCTTTCCTTCCCTACCAAGATAGACCTAAGGCTTGCATGTACAGGGATGGCATAAATTTATTTACCCACTGGAACACCAATCGAAGGAAGTCTAACCGTAATCTAACACTGTTAGAAAACGTCATCATATCATTTCTTTCCATCTAAAAAGCTAGCCCTAAACCACTTAAGCAATGTAGAGGAACAACCATGATTTGTTTTACCCACAGAAACTACAAGAATGGAAACAAAATATAATATAATAAACAACAATATGGACCAAGCGCCAAACTAAGTGAAAAAATGAAGGCAAAGTTTGAATCACCCCGAGAAGATGAAATAAAAAAGTGTAGAGAACAATTCCAACAAGATCACGGTAGAATTTAGCAGTTAGCATGAAGGCTTCAGAACTACACGTGGCTCGGCACTTTAGAAGAGTAAAGGCTTGTAGATAGCCCCCGCCAACACGTGAAATAAACACAAGGACACAAAACATAATAAACAAGCGGTAGTAGCAGTAGACACCAAGACCATGTAAGATGCATATTAACCAAGGTGCGATTACCAAACCAGCTTTCACTATTTATCTTTTTCCCCAATCCCAAATGGATATATTGTATTACAACTTTCGGCTACTTTTAAGTACGATAAATAATGCTGGTAGTCTATTTAAGACACACACACTTGATCTATTGCTTGTTTTTCTAAGGTACTATCATAGTTCGCCGATGATTTAAGCAATGCCATCATTTGTAGTTGGAGGTCCAACCATAATTTATCGAACTGCACATTGATCTGGCTAGTTTGTACTATAAACCATTTCTAAACGCTATTTTTATATTATAGGTTAATGCTTGTTGTCCTGACCAGTTGTAAGCAGCCCAAGGAATCCCACACACCTCTTTTTGTTATATTTTCTATATTTGTATTACATAGTGATATGATTTGTTTATGCGGGAAAGAGTTCAGTTGCTTGATTCATTGCATTCACTGCTACACTAGTTTAGTTAGTCTGCATGAGACACACATGTTGATTGCTTGATTTATTATATTAGGACAATGCTGATTTTAAAATTCTTTGACTACAAACACAGTGTTTCTTCGCCTTCTTTGCTTCTCTAACTTAATAGGTCTTAGTTTTAGCCTGCAAATAATCTATATTGTTTGTTCCATAGAGCGGTTGTGATAGAGGCACATGCTCGCATCAGTCTAGGACGACAACTATTCTTGTTATTCCGGAAAGAGATGTACGAGGCACATCATTGATTGTTCTTAGCCAATGATGCATTAGAATTATTTTACATATAAGATGGTTGTCAGTTTGTTGATATGCTGTGCTGACTTGTTTTCTTTGTTTCAGGTTGCACATAAAGCTATGTAGGTAGAAGGGAGGACTCCTAAGTTAAGTATTGAGGTCATTTCACAAAGCAACAGTGACAGTGGTTATTGCTTGCATCGGCCCACTGTTCTAGTTTTTTCATCACAAATAGGTGTTACAGCTGCATACGAAACAATTGATTTAATTGAACAAAAACAGAAGAAACATATGCAATAATCACGATTACATGCGAACAGATACATGAACTGAAAGATCGATAAGAGTGAAGTGACTGTCTACTTGATAATCTCTTCTGCAACTGTCATGGTAAGCTTGTTGTTAATTGTATGGTGATGTAAGCTCCATAGCAGAAATCTTGTTCCAACACATGTCTGGTGATGTTTGTGTAATACATCATTTTGTTTCTATTAAAATTCTGGTCTGTAATAAATTTCAAAATTTTCATGTTAATATAATATGATGATTCTCGCACGGCTATTAGTGAGCCGAAATATTAAAAAACTATTTTAAATAAGAATTGCGTCATATTTATAGAATATGATATGCCGACCAGCAGACATACTCAATAAATAGTAAAAGGCCAGAATCATGTTAGGCCGTATAAGCGGCGAAAGGACTTAAAACGTATCTTTTAGAACAGTAACAAGCAAAAGACCAGAACAACAACAAGACAGAACAGTAATAGTCCGGAACTGTAGCAGACCAAAACAATAACGTGCCAAAATTATACCAGGCCAGAACAGTAACAGGCCGAAAAACCTATGATGCCAGAACAGTAACAATGTCGCTTATGGGCCAGAACAATAACATGCCTTCTCAAAGAAGGGCGTTAGTGGGCGGCCCATGACAGGCTGTAAGAACAGTGACGGGCCGACCGCAGGCCTTAACAGTATTGTCGTGGTATTGCCAACGAGTACGCCATGGAGGGGTCCTCACAGTGCGTGTTTAGAGACGTGGGGTAAGGCGTACAGTTGATGGGTACGAGGTAACACAGCTTACCCAAGTTTAGATCCCACGACGGTGGCGGAATCCTACTCCTGCTATAAATCACTATAATGGCAGTACACCGAGTTACAGGGATCGGTTCGCTGTACGAGGTATGAGTTAATTGGTGCCCTAAAGGCTCCTATAGATCCGGCTTATATAGTCGCCAGGTCCTAGGGTTACAGGGAAAGTCCTAGTCGGACAGGTTATAGAGTCCCACACAGTATACAATCAGTCTAACGTGTCTTGCACTCCAAGGCTCCGGATACGTCGGTGACTCCTCCGTAGCCTTCCTTTATCCGGCATGGGCCTCCCTTCTGGATCCATCTAACTGGGCCGCCCAGCAGGCCATGGGCCATGCTACCAACTGTGGGTCATCCATATTATCCGGATAGGAGACATTCTATGAGGATACCCATATAGCATATCCCCAACAGTATCCCCCGGAGAACACCGAGATCTTGCGTCGTCTTGCCTCTTCAGGTTGAATGCTCTGTCTAGATGGATGTCGGCAAATCGTCAAGCAATATCTTGTAGTTCTCCCAAGAACCCTGCAACGCTCTCCGTCTTCAACTTGTAAGTCGGAGAAATGCTGAATCTTCCATCGTACTCTTCTCGTAGACGGACTGGATCCGTCCATGCCGGAATATTCCAATGTGATGGTTCACCTGCCCGTGTCAGCTAGAATGACGTAGACATTGGTCAGCGGCGCCTCGTAACTCACACATGCAGAGAACACAATCATGTCAGTTTTCCCGCGCGAAGGATACGAACCGTTGGCGGCGGCGGTTGGGAACGTGGCGAAATTTCCGCGCACACGCCCGCACATGTCATCCACGCGCCGACCATTCGATTACCTTGCACGAATCTTGACGCTGGGGTTATAAATTTTAACCGTGGCAGATTTTCTCTTCACCTTATTCTCCTCCTGCATCATCATCTTCCTCCTGCGAGCACCTCCTCGAGCCCTCCGCGCGTATGCGAAAAGCCCTAATCTCCCCAATCTTCCCAGTCACCTCTTCTCCCATCCCAATGGCGAACAGCAGCTCCAACCCTTCTATGGCGGTGGCGGCTGACGCTGCGGCAAAGCCGGCGAGCTCCGTCCAAGTGCCCCCAGAGGGTCTATTGCTGCCAAAGTCCGCGGTGGTGGAGTCCACCAGCGGCGACCATATCCCAGCGGCGCTAGAGCTGATGCAGGAAGAAGGCGAATCACATAAGGGGGAGTGGCGTGGCTCGGATATCACCAACAACAATATCAAGGAGCTGCTCATCGAAGGCTACCTCCCCGCGACGGAAGGGCTTGTCTAGCGGGCGGCGCCGGACGGCGAGGTCACCCCTTCTCCCAAAGCCGGAGAGAAGGTGTACCTCAAAGCTCAACTGGTACGCGGCGTCTCCCTCCCCATCTCCGACTTCTTCCTTGTTGTCCTCAAGCATTATCGGATTCAACCTCAGAACCTTTCCCCCAATAGCATCCTCGCGCTTAGCAACTACGCGGCGCTTTGTGAGGGTTACCTAGGGATTAGGCCTAGGTTAGACTTGTTCATCTACTTCTTTACCATCAAGAGGGAAGTCGGAGGGAGCAAGGACGAACTCAGGAATTGCGGAAAGATTAGTTTTAAGATACGGCCTGGCCGGCGGTTCCCCGACATCGTCGGCCATGAATCTTGCAAGAAATGGAAACGGACGTACTTCTACGACCCAGATATCCCTCTGGCTGGCTGAGAAGAAACGTATCCGGACTTCGTCGATGGAGCTGCCGCCGAAGCCCTGACATGGAGATCCCAGGCCACCCTTCCCTCCAACAACGATGCTTCCCGCGCCATAAGGCAGATAGAGTGGTTCGTAGACACGGGTCTGACCGGGTTGGACCTATCCATGTGCTGGTTCGTCAGGCGGATCCAACCTCTGCAGCACCGCCCGAAGCTGATGCATGAATATACCAAGGAGAGGAAGGATAGCCTCCGCATCTCCGAGGACAACTTCTCAAGTGACTCCATCAAGCTCCGCCTCAAGGACATCGCCAAGGTGAAGGATAGGAATCGTGGCTTCACCATCACCTACGACATGTTCAAAGAGGGCAAGTGCCCAGAGGTACCTGTTTATTTTATGTGTATGACATATACTCCAGTTCTTCCGTCTAGCCGTTATCATCTCATCTAACACTTTGGGATTTCACTTAACAGCTTAAAAGTCTAGAGAAGGATAGCATGGCTGTCTAAATCTACGACCCCAAGATCAAGGAAGTCACCGTCGTGTCCGACGGAGATGTTCCGTTGCCGCGAAAGTGGAAGAGCTCCACCTCCGACACTGCCGACGGAGGAAAGAAGAAGAAGACGGCGGGTGGAGCCTCCAAGAAGACTACCGCCGCCCTGGAGGCGGAGAAAAGAAAGATTATCGGGATCCCTTTTACCAAAGCACCCACTGTTGTGTAAGCCTCTTTTCCTCCGACATTGTCCATTGCTCATCTTTTTCCCGTACTTATACTTTTGCACGTTTCAGGAAGAAGGCTAGTTTAAGTTTGAAGAAGACCTCCAAAACATTGGGGGCTTCTAAAAACATTAAAGATACGTTGCACCGAGATGTGTCGCACCAAGCATCTCCCGCCATCACCCCTACCACTCCCAGTGTCCAGCCTGCCGCTGCTCCGACAAGCTCTTCAGCCAAGGATGCATCTGGCCCTTCCGCCATGGAAGTGGACCCAGCTGCCTCCGCGGAGTTCGTCGTTGCCGGCGAGCAGACGGCACAAGAAAGTACTGCTTCCAAAATGGTTGAAGCTCCGGCTAAGGATGCCATCGGTAGCGGTAAGGCGATGATGGTAGGTGGAGTGTCTCTCGAAGGTGGCACCTCTGCACCTAGGACTTCCACAGATCTTCCAAAGATAGTATACCCGACGCTTACGCCGAGTAGCTAACTCTGGCTCCTGGTGCACCGCCAACCTCTCCGACTTACGGTCTTGAGGATCTCCTCAGGCAAGCTGATATCCTGCGAGGAAATAGGCTTTCCATCAGCAAGATATTTGCCGAGAGCGCCACCAATCTCAAGGTCATCGCACTTGTAAGCTTTATTTGCCTTTTGCATTTCATATGAGTATCCCACTGTAGCCCCCGAGGATTTAGACGGAAAATCATAGGTCTTTGCATGTGAATGATCTAACAGTGACTAAGCTAGAAAACTTCGCATTGTAGCCCCCAAGTATTTAGTTTGAATGAATTATTCCGACTAGATACTTTCAGAGTAGCATACGCAGTATTTGTAAATTTTAATACTATAGCCCCCAAGCTTCTAGTTGAAACTGAATTAGTTCCGACTAGATGCTTAAAGAAAGACTAAGCATATTCCTGAGCTGAAAACTCATACTGTAGCCACCAAGCTTCTAGGTGAAAACTGAATTAGTTCCGACTAGATGCTTAAAGAAAGACTAAGCATTATGCTGAGTTAAAAACTCTCACTGTAGCCCCCAAGCCTCTAGGTGGATATTTATCCGGCTAGATGCTCCAAGTATACTAAGTTAATTTGATCTTATTTCCACAGAACGAGAATGCTCGGAGAGGCGTCGCCAATGAGAAATTCCACAAGATGCGTGCGGAGTTGGAAGCTGAAAAGGGTAAAACTACCTTCTTGAAGGAACAAATCACCAAGAGCAAGAGTCTGTTTTTTCTTTCATTTTCGTACTCCAACTTGGTCTTATGTCGTCACTCTCCAACTACTCATTTGTGTACTGTTCTTTCTCCGATTTGCAGAAACCATCGCCAAGGCCAAGGATATTGTTGAGTAATCCAAGCACATTGAGTTGCTGGATAGCAAAAACAAGATCCTTAAGCAGGAGAGGACTGATACCCTGAAGATGCACGAGGAGTCCATGGAAGCATTGAAGGAGTATGCCAACACTGATATCAACCCCTTGAAGGAGGAGATTGCGATGCTGAAAGAGCAGAAGAAAGTTGCCGATGAGAAAAATCAGCGCAATCTTGAATCATACAAGATCCTCCGATAAGAACGGGATTCCATGGCGGAGACGCTCCAGCAAGCCGAGGCGAGCATCTTTGGAAGTGATTCTCCATCTTTTACTTCTGTAAGTTAGGTACTTTGAACTTTTGTGTTATTGAACTCATGCGCTCCCTTGTCAGAAATGCAGCTCCTATTGGTTTAACCAAGTCGCCTCCTCCGCCAAAGGAATGCATGGTCCTTGCCGACAACTTCATCAGCACCGCCGTTAAGCAAGCCAAGGAGATCGCCAAGCCTCTCAATATTAATATCAAGGCGGTGGACTCCATGATGAAGTACTCGGAGATCTTGCGTCAAGCCCCCGAGCGTATAGTAAGCTGGAAAGCTTCATGTACCCGGGCTGGCGCAAGGATGTCTCTGGCGATGGTCAAGGCGCACAATGAAAACGCTGACCTCGACACGGTGACCTTGGGTCTTCCCGACGTAGACGATGACGGCCAAAAGATTGACCACAAGGCTATCTGGGCATCGCTTGCGGGTTTTGACACCAGGATTGCCGAGTTGTTCGATCCCAAACGTCTTCGTGCCGCTGGAAATCATTGATGGCAACCACCAGAGCTCCTCCGAGTCCCTCAAGACCACCGACTTCGTAGATGATGGCTCTCTTGCTATCGATGATGCTGCATCAAAGTCCCATGTGCGAGAGGAATAAAAAAACACTTTGTAATATTTGTTTTCCTCTGGTTTGGTGTATGCGGAAAAACTACTATGTTAACTTAAGGCAGAAAAACAATAGTTGTAATTTACTGCTACTCAAGTACTTGGTTCCAACATGTAAATATTTTTTAAGCAAGTGCTGGCTTATCCATTACTCTGGTTTTTATGCTTGACTTTTCATGAGTCAGAAGACTCGTAGTCGGAACCATGCGCTCAGGTGATGATGCCCAATGGCACCATCAAAAACCTAAGCACAAAATCGCCGACTTCAAGTGCCAAAAGTCACTACTCCAGAATCCACATAAAAACAACAAAGAACGTGTAGACTAGAAAACTTAAGATAACGCCCGTAGGCGGAATTTTCACAAGTGCAAATGCAAAGCTTGCGCATAAAGGTTTTATACGATCCAAAAATGAACATTAAAGGAGGTAAAAGACTCGGAAATATGAGTGAACCAGAGAGCTTTATTTCATTAATCATATAAGAGGTACACAGTAGATAAAAAATATGCTAAGTGTAAAAAGGACGTAGCTATGCTATGTTCCATGGCCGATCAAGCTCCGGGTAGTCATCATCCGGGCCACGTCGCTTACGTTTATGATCTTTGCTAGGTCTATCCTCAAGTTCACGATTGTCAACGAGGTAAAACCCATTGAGCAGCGCCTTGCTTATGATGAACGGTCCTTCCCATGGCAGGGATAATTTGTGTGACTTCTTCTGCTTAAGTCGGAGCACCAGATCCCCCTCTTTAAATGAGCGATGCCGAACGCGGCGACTATGGTAGCTGCGTAGCTTCTGCTGGTAGATGGCGAATCTTTGGCATGCCAAAACACGCTCCTCCTCGAGAAGGTCCACATCTAGGCGTCTGGATTCTTCAACGTCATCTTCGTCGTAGGCGGCAACTCTTGGTGAATCGTGAAGGATGTCGGAAGGCAGGATGACTTCTTCTCTATATACCATGAAGTACGGGGTGTAGCCGGTGGATCTGTTGGGTGTAGTTCGTAAATTCCATAGCATAGATGTTAGTTCCTCCGCCCAGGCTCCAACTGCTCTATGTAGCGGTGCCTTAAGACGTGGCTTGATTCCCCGCAGAATTAATCCATTGGTTCGCTCAACTTGCCCATTGGACTATGGGTGTGCCACAGATGCTAGGTCAAGTCATATGTAGGGGTTCGTAGCATGGAAAACAAAAAATTTCTATCGCATACAAACAAACAAGCCAAGATCTATCTACTAGATTGTAGCAACGAGTTGATGGAATAACTTACCCTCGAAGATTCCAAAGCAGTTAACGAGAGCAGATTCTCGTGGGTGATGTAGTCGTACTTTTCCGATCTCAAGATCGCGTAGACGATCCTTCCGGCGCTGCGTTCCGGCAGCGCTCCCGCAGTCGGTCACACGTTCGGTACTCGACGAAGACCTTCCTCTCCCTTGTTCTAGCAGGCAGCGGAGGTCGTAGCACTCTCCTCGCGATTCCGGCAGCACAACGGCGTGGTACCGGAAGTAGAGGGGAGATCCCGCAGGGCTTCGCCTTAAGCCGGAGCGAGTATGGTGGAGTATGAGAGAGAACTATTAGTGGTCTAGGGTTTAGACACACCAATTAGAAGGCTCTAATCCGAAGGCTAGGGCAATTAGAAGCTCTAAACCAAAACGGCTCTAAACCGGAGTCTAGGGCTAGGATTTAGATTAGAGGACAGGAACTTGTGTCTAGAGGAGGAGGCCCTGCCCCTCCTTTTATAGGTGGAGGGGCTGGCGCGCCAGGGAAGGGGAGGGGAGTCCCTCCCCAACTCGGCCTAGGCTGGCCGCCGGCTTGGAGGAGAGGGACTCCTCCTCCAAGTTGGTTTCAACCTCCTCTTGCTTGTTTCCCACAATTTCTTGTTTTAGCCGTTTGACTTTCAAACTGGACATTTGACTTTTCTGTTTTAGGATTCAATTTAATCCTTTATTTGGAACAGCAAGAACACTTAGTACATGATGCAATCATTCCAATATGTAATGACACATTCATGTACCCCTCCCCCCCCCCCCCCGGAGTGCCGGACATTCCGGAACCTTCTAGAACATTCCCGATGAAAACACCGGAATCATTTCTGAACTTCGAAACGGGACTTTCCTTATATGAATCTTATTCTCCGGACCATTGAACATTGTTGTGAACTCTTTCCCAACATGTCGACTATTTTATAGATGTAAAACATCCATGTCTATTTCTTTATAGATCCAAACACAACTGTAAGGTCTTACACCTTTCTCGAGGGTCCTTCAAGTTCAAAACTTGATTTCTCGTGTATGGAACTATCACGGATTTTATGGCTTCAAGCCATTTGACGGAGTCAGGGCTCATCATCGCTTCTTTGCACGTAGTCGGATCATTATTGTCAAATAATGATTTAACTCTCAAATCTTGGTATTTGATTGTTTACCCGACCTACTTGTTTCAATAGAAACTTTGACTATTGTAACCACAACCTTTGAGGCACGTGAGCCATGAGCATTGTCGCTGCCTCCGGAACACTTTCGGCGCTGCGCAACTTTGCACATATAGCTAAGGTTCCTTTAACCTTATCAAAGTTCTATTGTCCTCCCACTTAACTTTTCACGAAAAATTCCTTCTCAAAGAAACTTGACGTTCTAAGCGACAAACACTTTTGTCTCCGGTGTTATGGAGGAATACTTAACAAAGACAGGTTCATCCGACTTTGGTTGCAAACATCTTTCTTATGTATAGCATACCAATGTTTAAGAAAGGACTACTTGGGTTTTATCCCAAAGCATAACTTTATATGGTGTCATTTCAACGGATTATGATGAAGCTCTTTTCAGTGGAAAAACGGTAATCTCTAAAGCTTTTAATCTTTAAAATACAATGGCAGTTTTATGAATTACACCTTCGATCTTACCATGTCAAACAAGGTTTAATTACATATCTCGAACGCTCCATACTCTTATGGTGTTTCGGGAAATGCAAATCCACGGAACGATTCCTTAAATCTTAGGTATTATGCTAAACTCTGTAACTCAAATATCTTCCTTTATGATCTTTATCATAAACTGTTTATATTCTTGTTACAATGATTTTGCAGTTCATCTTGAAAGTCTTTGAACTTTTCAAATATTTCTTACTTCATCCTTATTAAGTAAATATTCATATATTCACTCAAATTTTCGGAGAAAGCATATGAAGTTGAAATCCATCGCTCTTTCCTACACATAATGGACTTCGTACAACAATATGTACAAGTTCCAATAGGCTAGTCATTCGTTCCCTTTTGGCCTATGAACGAAGTTTTAATTATCTTTAGGAAAGTTTCACAAGCGTCATGTGATCAAAAATCAAAAGACTCCAAAATTCCATACACATGGAGTTTCTTCATGTTTTCTTTCCAATATAATTTAAACGGCGATGTCACTTCCTAAGTGATCTTTCAATCAATTTGTCTTTCGACATTTTTAGCACTAGTTTTATGGATGTGATTTCTCCAACGAGATTTGTGAATCATCCATCTTTTATAGATTATGGAAATTATTTGAACAACCCTTTTGTTCTCATAATACCTGATAAAACAAATCTTGAAGGCAAGCTTTGATGTTTAACGATCAACACAATAACCCTTTATTTGTTCTCGATGAACATCATCACATATTCTTTTGCTAGTTACTTAGGCCATTGTAGTTCATGAATTATGTTGTTTCGTATGACGATTCACACCAACAAATTCAGTATCAAATACTTAAGAACCACATTGTTTAATAAGCAAAGAATATAGCCATAACATGTATATCATCTATATACTTAAACTGAACAATTCTAGTCTTTTCTTTTCTGCCATATATTTATGAGATTCTCTTTCAGTATTTCCTTTTCTGTTTGAAAGAATCTATCAACATCAATAGTGGAGTCATACATATGACACATAGTCCAAAGCGTGTATAGTTAAATACCAATGTATTTGGACTTGCACTTTGAAGTAGATCACCATTATCAAATGTTTGGTGTTCTTTCAAATTCCTTTCTTTAGTAATCTCTTGGTGTAGTAAACATTTTACCTACATCAAATATTCACCCTCATCATGGATTTATCCATGATCAAGCTACTTTTAGCTTGTAACGGTGAATCGCGAGTATAATGTTGCTCTCCAAAACCTTTTGGAGGATTAGGACAACTAGTGTCTCCAACCTTTTGCAAATTCTCATCAAATATGAGAACATGACTTTTGCCATATTATACTCTATCATGTTGTAACCAAAACTTCGTTTCAGATATCACAATATCTTCCACACATCATGGTTTCTGAAACAACTCTTTCAGATCCTAGATAACCTTGATATTAAGACAATCCTATGAATATCAAGAATCATGGAGACAAACATGATACTTATACACTAACATTTGGAATTATCACTCTTGTTTTAATACCAATTATTAAACTTCATGGAATAACCGGAACTTACTGAAAGTTTGCAATAGGACTTTTAAACTTTAGATTAACACTTCAAAACAATACGATACCAGTTCGTAAAGTAACTAACCAGAATTCTATAGTTCTATCATCTCAATTATAACTAAGTGCAAGGTGGTAAACGGATGCCAATGACTACAACAACTATGCAAATTCATTTGATTTAATTTATGATAAATTGAGTTCTAATTAATAATTAAATTAATCTAGGTGAACTCCCACTCAAAACAACATCCCTCACATTGTTTTAGTGATCACACGAACCAAATCCACCACATCAAAACCGATCATCACGAGAGTTGATGTAGCTTCAATGGCGAACAATCAACATGTTCATCATATCTACTATATGACTCATGCTTTACCTTTCGGTGATCCGTGTTCCGAGACCATGTCTGTACATGCTAGGCTCGTCAAGATCAAACATTAGCTTCCGCATGAGAAAATCTGGCTTGCCCACGTTGTATACACTTGCGGAATCTAACACACCCGATCATCACGTGGTGCTTCGAAACAACAAGCTTTAGCAACGGTGCCAACTAAGGGTGAACACTTTATGACTTGAAATTCATGTGCATGAGGGATCATCTTATAATGCTACCGTCGTCTACTAAGCAATACAAGATGCATAAAGGATTAACATCACATGCAATTCATAATATGTGATATGATATGGCCTTTCTTCTTGTGCTTCCGATCTCCATCTTCAAGCACGAACATGATCTCCATCATCACCGGCATTGCATCAAGGTCAATGACGCTGCTCCATGGTTGTCGTCCACCGGCTTCAACTATTACAACTACTTTGAATAGACACGCGGGTCTTAACAGAAATTAAAGACAACCATATGGCTCCTGCCGGTTGCCGACTTACAATAAGGAACATTGCATACATCATATATAATCACAATCATGGCCATATCACATCACTGCACACCCCTGCAAAACAAAGTTAGACGCCTCTACTTCCTTTGCATATTTTACGTGGTTTGGGGCTTTCAATAAGTGTCGTTCTAACTTACGAACAAGAACCACAACATTGATACTGGTATTGTTAATCACTCGTTGTAAATTGGATCTTAACTATGCTAGGAGAAACAGGCACCCGCAAAGCCACTTATGCAATACAAGTTGCATGTCAAGCGTGGAGCAAGTCTCATGAACGATGTCATGTAAGGTTAGCCCGGGCCGCTTCATCCCAACATACCGCAAGATGCAAAGTACACAAGAAGCAATCGACAATAAAAGCATCAACGCCCACAATGACCATTGTGTTCTACTCGTGCAACAGATCTACATATAGACACGGCTCTGATACCACTGTAGGGGTTCGTAGCATGGAAAACAAAAAATTTCTATCGCATACAAACAAACAAGCCAAGATCTATCTACTAGATTGTAGCAACGAGTCGATGGAATAACTTACCCTCGAAGATTCCAAAGCGGTTAACGAGAGCAGATTCTCGTGGGTGATGTAGTCGTACTTTTCCGATCTCAAGATCGCGTAGACGATCCTTCCGGCGCTGCGTTCCGGCAGCGCTCCCGCAGTCGGTCACACTTTCGGTACTCGACGAAGACCTTCCTCTCCCTTGTTCCAGCAGGCAGCGGAGGTCGTAGCACTCTCCTCGCGATTCCGGCAGCACAACGGCGTGGTACCGGAAGTAGAGAGGAGATCCCGCAGGGCTTTGCCTTAAGCCGGAGCGAGTATGGTGGAGTATGAGAGAGAACTATTAGTGGTCTAGGGTTTAGACACACCAATTAGAAGGCTCTAATCCGAAGGCTAGGGCAATTAGAAGCTCTAAACCAAAACGGCTCTAAACCGGAGTCTAGGGCTAGGATTTAGATTAGAGGACAGGAACTTGTGTCTAGAGGAGGAGGCCCTGCCCCTCCTTTTATAGGTGGAGGGGCTGGCGCGCCAGGGAAGGGGAGGGGAGTCCCTCCCCAACTCGGCCTAGGCTGGCCGCCGGCTTGGAGGAGAGGGACTCATCCTCCAAGTTGGTTTCAACCTCCTCTTGCTTGTTTCCCAGAGTTTCTTGTTTTAGCCGTTTGACTTTCAAACTGGACATTTGACTTTTCTGTTTTATGATTCAATTTAATCCTTTATTTGGAACAGCAAGAACACTTAGTACATGATGCAATCATTCCAACATGTAATGACACATTCATGTACCCCTTCCCCCCCCCCCCGGAGTGCCGGACATTCCGGAACCTTCTAGAACATTCCCGATGAAAACACCGGAATCATTTCCGAACTCCGAAACGGGACTTTCCTTATATGAATATTATTCTACAGACCATTCCGGATCACCTCGTGATATCCCGGATCCCATCCGATACTCCGAACAACATTCAGTCTCTTTCTCATTCATTCCATAACTACTCAAACAACGTCGAATCCTTAAGTGTGTCTCCCTACGGTTCGTGAATTATGCGGACATGATCGAGACACTTCTCCGAACAATAACCAATAGAGGAATCTGGAAATTCATATGGCTCCCACATATTTCTACGATTACTTTGCGATCGAATGAACCACTTACATACGATACCAATTTCCCTTTGTCTCACGATAGTTTACTTATCCGAGGTTTTGATCGTCGGTATCTCTGCATACCTAGTTCAACCTCGTTACTGATAAGTACTCTTTTCTCGTCCCCGTGATATGTGATCCCTTGTGAGCCAGTCACATGCTTGCAAGCTAATTGGATGACATTTCACCGAGAGGGCCCAGAGTATATCTATCCGTCATATGGATGGACAAATTCCACTCTTGATCCATGTGTTTTAACCAATACTTTCCGAACACTCAATGCCAACTTTATAGCCACCCAGTTACGGTGTGGTGTTTTATGTCATCAAAGCATCCATCCGGTAAAGGTGATATGCATGATCTCATGGTCGAAGGAATTAGGTTACTATTTATCAGAAAGCATATAGCAATTGAACTATTGAAATGACTTGATCTTTATGCTACGCTTATCTATAGGAGTATGTCCATCATATCATTCTCCTAATGATATGACCCTGTTGTTAATAACATCTCTATGTTCATGATCAGGAAACCATGATCATATATTAACCAACAAGCTAGTTTAACAAGAGGCTTTACTAGGGACTCTTATATGTTTACAAATCACACAAGTATTAATGTTTCCTGTTAATACAATTATAGCATGGTATGTAAACATTTATCATAAGTATGAAGATATGATAATAACTCACTTTATTATTGCCTCTTGGGCATATCTCCAACATCATATGCCCTTGTCCCAATAATAAGCTTCCACTTCTCCGAGTGACAAGTTGATGCCGTTGTCGGTGATAATGCTATGTGGGAGACAAAATCTCACCACTAGATCTCGGACAAACCTAAGGGCAGTTGCCCCATCGAGCTTTCTAATGTATTTAGCTTCTATCCATTTGGTGAATTTTCAACTGCTACCAGCAGATGTGTAAACCCACAAGGTGCCGTATGTAATGGACCAACCATGTCTAGCCCCAGACTGCAAACGGCCAAGTTATTGGTATTGTTCGCAGTTCTTCAGCTGGAACATGAGGTTGACGGGCATAGTACTGGCATCCCATGAATGTCTCAACCAGCTTGTCGGCGTCCGCCTACCGGTCAGCCAGTAGAATCCTTGCCGGAAGGCTTTGGAGACCAACGACCGAGGAGCGGCGTGATGCCCGCAATCTTCGAGATGGATCTCACGAAGGATCTCAATACCTTCTTGCTGGGAAACACACTTTAGGTATACACCAGTGGTGCTTCTTTTGTAGATCTGTCCATTGATTATGGTATAGCCCTTTGCTCAATGTACTATTTGTCGTCTTTCAACCTCGTCGTCGGGCAAAGTTCTGTGTATGAGATATTCCATGAACGATTGTGTCCAAGCCGGAGGGACCTTTGTCATTGTGTGAACGAAAGATTCAACTCTATCCGGGTTGTCGAAGTCCGCTCCCTTCACGGATGGTTTCCGTAGATGCTCTAGAAAAACGCCAGGAGGAATTCGTTTGCGCCCTGATCCAAGCTTAGACAGTAGATCAGCCGCCTCGTTTTGCTCCCTAGGTACATACTTGACTTCGTATCCCAATAAGCTCTTGGCTATCTCGTCCACTTCGTCTTGATATGCCGCCATCATAGGGTTCCGCGCGTTCGAGGTGCCAGCCACCTGCTGGGCAACCAAGTCGGAATCTCCATAGCAAACTATGCGCTTGATGCCAATATCCTTGGCTACGCGTAGTTCGTGAATGAGTGCTTCATACTCCGCCATGTTGTTCGTAGCCTCGAAGTGGATCTACAGAACGTAGTGTAGATTTTCCCCGGTTGGTGACTGTAGCAGTACACCAGCCCCCGAGCTATTGAGTAGCTTTGATCCGTCAAAGTGCATTACCCAGTATTCTGGCTCCGGCATAGGGGTAGCATCTGGCTCTCCGTCCAATCTGCGATGAAATCCGCCAAGGCCTGTGACTTGATAGCGTCGCGTCTCTTGTAGGTGATCTCGAAGGCAGCAAGCTCAATGCCCCACTTCGCGACCATTCCTATAGCGTCGCTATTGTTGATGATGTCGGACAGTGGAGCTTTGCTCACAACTGTGATAGGGTGCTCCTGGAAGTAGTGCCTTAGCTTTCGAAAAGCAAGGAATAGTCCATAGCTATCCTCTGGTAGTGCGGGTAACGCTGCTTAGACTCCGTCAAGAACTCACTTACATAGTAAACTGGTCGTTGAACTCCGTACTCATGCCCTGGTTCTTTCCGCTCTACCACGACAACGATGCTGATTACCCGGTTGGTGGCCGCCATGTAAATTAACATAGGCTCCATTGGCTTAGGTGCTGCAAGGATAGACGCCGAGAATAGTGTCTCCTTTAGATGCTTAAGTGCTGCATCTGCTTCGTCCGTCCACGTGAATTTGTCCGCCTTCTTCAGAAACTTGTACAGCGGCAGGGCGTTCTCTCCAAGTCGGCTGACTAACCGACTAACTACTGCAACACAACCTGTCAGTCGTTGTATGTCCTTCAGGCATGTCGGACGGTTTATGTTTAGGATGACCTTGATCTTCTCCGGGTTGACCTCAATTCCATGTTGGGAAATGATGAAGCCCAACAATTTGCCAGCTGGAACCCCGAAGACGCACTTCTTAGGGTTAAGCATCATGTTGTATTTCAGGAGATTATCAAAGGTTTCTTTTAAGTCGGAGATTAAGTCGTTTGACTTTTTAGACACCGACGCTATATCGTCCACATAGACGTAATGTTCCGACCAATTTGGTCGTGTAGGCAACGCTGCATTTTCCGTTGTGTTGGGAATATGCCCTAGAGGCAATCATGTATGATGATATTTCCCATTGTATTCATAAAGTTATTAAGTTGTCTTTGTATGTACATATGATGTATATCATTGAATATGTGATTTGGTTGTGGAACTATACATTCATGTTGTTTGTACTAAATATCCTTGGTCATTGAGGTTGTGCTCGACACACAACTTAGACTAATGTGAAAGTTGGCTTGATGACTCGGTTCCACTTGTCATGGGCATGGTGATGTTATTCCGACTTACACAGATTTGGCTAAAGAGTTTAGCGATTCGGATTGACCCATATTGAGGTACAACGAACAAGTTGTCATTTGTATATCTCAATCAATGTAATCCTTAGACCTGTCGTTATTGCATAGTCCGAGTTGAGGATCACCGAATTACGTTTTGTCAAACGCTGATCCGTGACTGGGCAGTTATAAAGGCAGAGTTCGGGTCGACTGAGAATCAAGCTGCGTGATGTGAATAACCAAGATGAGATTTTGCCCCTCCACTTGGAGAGATATTCTCTGGGACCTCTCGTGATATATGATTTGGAAAGCACGGCCATGCACGACTCGGTTAAGTGTTAACCGAGGCGATCGACTAAGAGTTAGTTGGGTGAATCACTTATCTCAGATCGAGAAGAGAGTCAGACTATAAGGGATGACAATTATTCGCCTATAGTCTAACAAGGTATATCGTGAGGCAAAAGGGACTCGGACGCAAGTCACATTGAAAGGCAAGTCGTTATGACTCTTTGGTACTTGGTAGTCGGCATGTTCTGCTAGGAGCCGCAACCGACTGGTCGATTGAGAGTCGGACTCTAATCGTGTCTAAGTAGCCATGAGCCTGCGGGGTCACACACTTAAGAGCGGGAGCAAGTTCGGATTGGATCTGAACTGGAAATCTGGTTGGGTTGGACCCGAGCCTGATTTGGACTGAGTTAGTGAGTTGGACTCACAGGGACTAATATTATATGGGCTTTAGTGAATGGGCCGCGCGAGCAGAGCCCACATTCACTCCCTATATATAGTGGAGCACCGTAACCCAGAAAGGTTAATCGTTGTTCGGTTAGGTCATTCCATGTGTTGGAAACCCTAGCTCCACAGCAGTCCTGCCGTCGTATCGAACCTAGCAGTTCGCCGCCGGTGCTCCTCCTTGTACGTGTGGATACCAGCAGAGGTGATGTACGATTAGCACCAGGACAATCGGATCGCAAAGGATTGCACTGCATCAATTGACGCGCTTCATCAGTAATCTACAACTACGCGTCTAGTGGTAAACCTCGTGGCCTTCTACCTCGGCTAGATCTTGGGATCACCACGTTAGAGGAAAAGGTTTTGTTTTATCTCTGCGTGGCCCAATAGTGGTATCATAGCAAAACCTTCTGGTTTTAGGCTCGAGATCTCGCATATGTGATATGTGGTTGGCTATAGATGAGATCTATGTGCTGTTTGGTGGTCGATCTATGAGATAGATCGGTTTTGTACGAGGTTGATTGGATCAACTGTACTCGGGGAATGGTAGATATGATTTCCGTGATCATACCGCTGAGGTCGTGAAACGACATACCCCTACCGGTCGGCTTCCGCCATCGGGGTGGACTATGACACGTAAATCTAGAGGCGGTGATCGAAGATCAAAAAGTTTGATCAAATCGGAACAATGGTCGGAATCCATGTCCGGACCACCAGCTTCGCCCTGTCGTAGCGCCTTAGATGTCGTTGCGAGTTTCACAACACCGGTAGATATTGTATCTATGCATAACTTGTTTTTGCAGGAAGTTGTGAATGGTATGGTTCATGTGCATGTGATGTATGTGTAATCCATACGTGATTTGCGAATCACGGTTTTTGTCAGCCGGCTGGAGCCTAGGTGCTGTCATTTTATTGTATAACAACTTGCGTGTCGGATTCTCTATGTAATTTACTTTACTAAGCTAGTGTAGCTGTTTAGAGAATCCGGATGACATGCAAGGCGATGTACATGTCGGCGACATGGAGTAAGACGGCAAGTGACAAGAGTTGGCACGAGTCGGATTACAGGCTTTATGGAGATGGAGATCGCCATGATGGGAGCCATACCATTTCACATTATAATTGCTTTATTTGTGTTATTGTTATGTCTCTGTTTTACCTCTATTAGATAGTCGGTAAAATTTAATCCCTCAAAGAAGGTCTAGTCGGTTTTCCCCGCCAGTGTTTGGACCATCACAAGTCGGACATTTTTGGTAGTGGGCTCATAAAATTGAGGTGTTGCCAATTCTTTCCGACTAGGTGGGTTCGAGTCGGACTCTTACTGCGGAAACACTTGGTAAGCTAGACGGGTCTATCACAACGGTTGTGGGGATCGGGGAAAAGCCGGACAGGAGCCGGGGCATGTGATGCCACCCGTCCAACAGGAGTCGTATGAGATGCGATTGACAAGGAGTTTTCTACCTAGATCACTTGGCGGCTAGCGGTGATGCTAAATATCACTAGATGACTTGCTTATTTGGGGTCCTGAATCACTAAGCAACCATCGGAGGGGTGTTAGTTCTAGTGGGAGCATAAAATATTAAAATGTTTAATATGCTTGCTCTTTTATGAATACATGTCTTAAGTGTTTTGCATATTTTCTGTTGTAGATCATGGCACCAAGTAGCAGTCACTCTCATATATCCGGTTTTGCGTTGAGAATCATTCTTGAGAAAGATAAATTGAACGACACTAATTTTACCAACTAGTATCGAAATTTGAGAATTGTTCTCAAACAAGAAAAGAAGGACCATGTCCTAGACAACCTACTTCTAGATGGGCCGAATGAGAATGCGACTGTCGCTGCCACCAATGCCTACCGTCGGGCTAAGGATGAGTCCACGGATATTAGCTATCTTATGCTTGATGACATGGAACCGGACTTGCAAAAGCAGTTCGAGCATGTTGAGGCCTACGATATGATCGAAAGCCTCAAAAGTATGTTCCGGGCTCAGGCAAAGACTGAGAGGTATCAAGTCTCTCAGGCTTTGCTGAGTTGCAAGCTTAAGGATGGTGATCCACTGAGTTCGCATGTGATCAAGATGGTTGGTTACGTGCAGTCTCTAGAGAGGCTTGGCTACCCCATTAGCGAAGAGTTCGCTACGGATATAATTCTGAATTCTCTTCCTAGTGCATATGGGCAGTTCATTTCAAACTACCACATGCATGGTATGGATAAGAAGCTCACTGAATTGCATGGGATGCTTAAGTAGGAAGAGGCGGATCTCAAGAAGGGAGCCAGTCAAGTGTTGATGGTGCAGAATAAGGCTAAGTTCAAGAAGAGTTCTTGGACTAAGAAGAAGGCTAAGTCGGGAGGAAAGCAGGCTTAGGACCCGGTCCCAAGCGCTTCCTTAGGGACTAAGCCATCTCCTTCATCCGGATCCACTTGCTTCTACTGCAAGGCGGATGGCCACTGGAAGAGGAACTGCAGCAAGTATTTGGCCGACAAAGACAAGAGTGGAGGTATGACTTCCGACTCAGGTACACTTGTTTGCAATGTTATAGACATATATCTTACTGATGCACCTAATAGTTCTTAGGTATATGATACCGGATCAGTTATTCACATCTGCAACTCGTTGCAGGGACTGGTAAGAACTAGGAACGTAGCAAGAGGCGAGGTTGATATTCGAGTCGGCAACAAAGCAAGAGTTGCTGCGTTGGAAGTCGGCACGATGCAACTTCATTTACCTTCCGGATTCATTATGGAACTGAATAATTGTTATTATGTTCCAGTGCTCAATCAAAACATTATTTCTGCTTCATGTTTGATGAGGCAAGGGTATGAGTCGAATATCAAGAATAATGGTTGTTCTTTGTATTTGAATGATATGTTTCACGGATTTGCACCCGTCCAGGACGGGTTATTTATTTTGAATCTTGATGGTGAGTCGGTTTATAACATAAATGTTAAAAGGTTGAAACCACATGATCTGAATATGACTTACTTTTGGCACCGTCGACTTGGTCATATAAGTTGGAAACGCATGAAGAGGCTCCATGATGATGGACTCCTAACTTCGTTCGACTTGGAGTCATTCGAGACATGCGAATCTTGCCTACTCGGCAAAATGACCAAGACACCTTTTGCAAAGAGTTGCGAAAGGGCGACCGAGTTGTTGGGACTAGTACATAGTGATGTATGTGGACCAATGAGCACGACAGCCAGAGGTGGTTATGAGTACTTCATTACCTTTGAGTAGGTATAGATATATCTACTTGATGAAACATAAGTCAGAAGCCTTTGAAAAGTTCAAGGAATTCCAGAATGAAGCACAGAATCAACTCGGCGAGAAAATAAAGTTTCTTCGGTCGGATCGAGGAGGCGAGTACATGATCCATGAGTTTGATGACCATCTGAAAAGTTGTGGAATAGTTCCTCAACTTACTCCGCCAGGAATGCCACAAAGGAATGGTGTTTCGGAAAGGCAGAATCGGACCTTGTTGGACATGGTACGATCAATGATGAGTCAGACAGATCTTCCTTTATCATTTTGGGGTTATTGTCTAGAAACAGCGGTGTTCACACTAAACAAAGTACCATCAAAGTCGGTAGAGAAGACATCGCATGAGATGTGGACAGGCAAAAAGCCGAGTTTGTCTTTTCTTAAGATTTGGGGTTGTGAAGCATTTGTCAAGCAACTTCAGTCGGACAAGCTTACGGCCAAGTCGGATAAGTGTATTTTCATAGGGTATCCGAGGGAAACCTTGGGTTACTACTTCTACAATCAAGAAGAGGGCAAAGTGTTTATCGCTCGAAATGGTGTCTTCCTTGAGAAAGAGTTTCTCAGTCGGGGAGTAAGTGGGAGGACGGTGCAGCTCGAAGAAATTCGAGAGGAACCGGCTAGTAGCGAGTCGGCAAAAACCTTGGAGGTTGAGCCGGTCGTGGTAGCCGAGCCGGCAGAAACACATCTACTACGATGATCGGTGACATTACGAAGTGTTCGTGATGTGTTACTGTTAGACAGTGATGAGCCAACAAATTATTCGGAAGCGATGGTGGGATTTGATTCCAAGTCATGGTTTGGAGCCATGAGATCCGAGTTAAAGTCCATGGATGAAAATCAAGTTTGGAACTTGGTTGATCTGCCAGACGGTGCAAGACCCGTCGAGTGCAAATGGGTCTTAAAGAAGAAAACTGATATGGATGGAAATGTTTCTGTCTATAAAGCACGTCTTGTTGCAAAGGGGTTCCGACAAGTTCTAGGAGTTGATTACAACGAGACTTTCTCGCCCGTAGCGATGCTAAATCAGTTCGGATCATGTTAGCTATAGCAGCCTATTTCGACTATGAGATATGGCAGATGGATGTCAAAACGGCTTTCCTTAACGGAAATTTAATCAAGATCGTGTATATGATACAGCCCGAGGGTTTTGTCGATCCGGCTAATGCTGACAAGGTATGTAAACTTCATAAATCCATTTATGGGTTGAAGCAAGCATCTCGGAGTTGGAATATTCGCTTTGATGAGGTAATCAAATCGTTTGGCTTCATCAAGAGTGATCATGATTCTTGTTTATACAAGAATTTTAGTGGGAGCAAAGTAAACTTTCTAATCTTATATGTGGATGACATATTACTGATTGGAAATGATGTCCAGATGTTGCAAGAAACCAAGGAATCATTGGAAAGGAGTTTCTCAATAAAAGACTTGGGTGAGGCAACATACATCCTCGGAATCCGGATCTATAGAGATAGATCAAGGAGGCTCATTGGATTGAGTCAGAGTACTTATTTGTACAAAGTGTTGAAGAAGTTCAACATGGAATCGTCTAAGAAGGGGTTCTTACCGATGTCCCATGGCATAAAACTTAGCAAGACTCAGTGTCCTTCGACAACCGATGAGCAAAGTCGGATGAGTGCGATTCCGTATGCTTCTACAGTCGGATCCATCATGTATGACATGATTTGTACTAGGCCGGATGTTTCCTATGCTCTAAGTGTTGTGAGCAGATACCAGGCTGATCCTGGAGAGATCCACTGGACAGCGGCTAAGAATATCCTAAAGTACTTGAGAAGGAATAAGGATATGTTCTTGGTTTATGGTGGTGAAGATGAACTCAGTATAAAGGGTTACATGGATGCGAGTTATCTTACCGACTCTGATGATTCTCGTTCACAATCCGGATACGTGTTTATTATAAATGGAGGTGCTGTGAGCTGGAAGAGTTCCAAGCAAGAGACTGTGTCTACATCTACAATAGAGGCTGAGTATATTGCCGCCTCGGAGGCAGCAAAGGAAGTTGTTTGGATGAGGAATTTCCTCATGGATCTTGGTGTGGTTTAGGGCTCGTCCAATCCGTTAGACGTGTATTGTGACAACAATGGTGCTATTGCACAAGCCAAGGAACATAGACAACACCAGAATAAGAAGCACATACTCATGCGGTACCACCTGATTCGCCAGTTCGTGGATCAGGGTGATATTATGCAACGTACACACGGATGCAAATATTGCGGATCAGTTGACAAAGCCGTTACCACAACCAAAGCATGAGGCGCACCTGAGAGCCATGGGCATTAGATGCTTAGACATCTGATGTCGAAATATTGACTCTAGTGCAAGTGGGAGACTGTTGGGAATATGCCCTAGAGGCAATCATGTATGATGATATTTCCCATTGTATTCATAAAGTTATTAAGTTGTCCTTGTATGAACATCTGATGTATATCATTGATATGTGATTCGGTTGTGGAACTATACATTCATGTTGTTTGTACTAAATATCCTTGGTCATTGAGGTTGTGCTGGACACACAACTTAGACCAATGTGAAAGTTGGCTTGATGACTCGGTTCCACTTGTCATGGGCATGGTGATGCTATTCCGACTTACACAGATTCGGCTAAAGAGTTTAGCAATTCAGATTGACCCATATTGAGGTACAATGAACAAGTTGTCATTTGTATATCTCAATCAATGTAATCCTTAGACCTGAGGTTATTGCATAGTCCGAGTTGAGGATCACCGACTTAGGTTTTGTCAAATGCTGATCCGTGACTGGGCAGTTATAAAGGCAGAGTTCGGGTCGACTGAGAATCAAGCTGTGTGATGTGAATAACCAAGATGGGATTTTGCCCCTCCACTTGGAGAGATATTCTCTGGGCCCTCTCGGGAGATATTATTCGGAAAGCATGGCCATGCACTACTCGGTTAAGTGTTAACCGAGGCGATTGACTAAGAGTTAGTAGGGTGAATCACTTATCTCGGATCGAGAAGAGAGTCGGACTATTTAAGGGATGACAATTATTCATCTATAGTCTGACATTGGAAAGGCAAGTCGTTATGACTCTTTGGTACTTGGGAGTCGGCACGTTCTGCTAGGATCCGCTACCGACTGATCGATTGAGAGTCAGACTCTAATCGTGTCCAAGTAACCATGAGCCTGCGGGGTCACACACTTAAGAGCGGGAGAAAGTTCAGATTGGATCTGAACTGGAAATCTGGTTGGGTTGGACCCGAGCCTAATTTGGACTGAGTCAGTGAGTCGGACTCACAGGGACTAATATTATATGGGCTTTAGTGAATGGGCCGCGCGAGCAGAGCCCACGTTCACTCCCTATATATAGTGGAGCACTGTAACCCAGAAAGGTTAATCGTTGTTCGGTTAGGTCATTCCATGTGTTGAAGACCCTAGCTCCACAGCAGTCCTGCCGTCGTATAGAACCTAGCAGTTCACCGCCGGTGCTCCTCCTTGTACGTGTGGATATCAGCAGAGGTGTTGTACGATCAGCACCAGGACGATCGGATCGCAAAGGACTGCACTGCATCATCTGACGCGCTTCATCAGTAATCCACAACTGCGCGTCTAGTGGTAAACCTCGTGGCCTTCTACCTCAGCTAGATCTTGGGATCACCACGTTAGAGGAAAAAGTTTTGTTTTATTTCTGCGTGGCCCAACACGCTGGTACGTAGCACCTGCATTTTTCAGCCCAAAGGGCATCGTGACATAGCAAAACATGTCGTAAGGTGTGGTGAACGAAGTGGCCAATTGGTCTAACTTCCCCATCTTAATTTGGTGGTATCCTGAGTATGCATCGAGAAAACACAAAAGCTCTGAGCCAGCCGTCGAGTCAATGACTTGGTCAATGCGAGGCAAAGCAAACGGATCTTTGGACACGCTTTGTTCAAGCCGGTGTAATCAACGCACATTCTTAATTATTTGGTTCCGTTTTTTGGGACAAGTACAGATTGACCATCCATCGGGTGTGAAGGACTTCTCGGATAAAACTTGCCTTAAGTAACCTAGCTATCTCTTTGCCTATGGTGTGTCTCTTCTCGTCTCCGAAGTGTCGTAGAGGTTGTTTCACCGGTTTGCATTTAGGATCAATATTCAAGCTGTGCTCGGCAAGTTCCCTAGGTACACATTTCATGTCAGCAGGTTGCCAGGCAAAGATGTCCCTATTCTCATAGAGGAACTCGACGAGCGCGCTTTCTTATTTGGGATCCAGGTTCGTCCCAATGGTGGTGACCTTGGAGGCATCGCCTACCACAAGTTCCACCGGCTTGGTTTCGATGGCGGCCTTGAATGCTGGGGCGGAGTCAGAAATCTGCTTCTTCGATGCCGACATCTCCGTGGCATCGACCTTTCTCTGGATCTCCTTGAATTCTTCGTTGTAGAGGACAGCTTCTTCAAAGGCTGCTTCTCCAATCTCGCAGTCCCTTGCCTTGGTAAAGCTTCCGGATACGGTGATGACACCGTTTGGTCTGGGTATCTTGAGCTTGTTGTAGACGAAGCATGGCTTGGCCATGAAGGCGTGGAAGATGTCGCTTCCGAATATGACGTGGTACATGCTCTTGAAGGGGACTACCTCGAAGTTCATGCGTTCTTGGCGGTAATTATTGACATCGCCAAAAGCGACCTGAAGTGTGATGCACCCAAGGGACCGAGCCTCCCGACCAGGGACTATGCCGTGGAAGAGTTGGTGCTAGTCCGCCTTAGGTTATCCGCCGTCAAGTTCATCTTGTGCAGTGTATCCAGGTACATGATATTGATGCAGCTTCCACTATCCACCATACATTTAGTGAACTCATTGCCATCAATCAGGGGGTTGATGACCATGTCATACTGGTTCTCCGTAGGGATGAGGTCTGGGTGATCCTTCCTGTCCCAAGTAATTGGAATCTCCGACCAGCGCAGGTACTGGGGAACTGGGAGTAGAGTGGCCATCAGTATCCTCATAGAGGTCTTCTGTTGTCGGACAGTGGGGGTGCCAAGGAAAGTGTGGAAAACGGCTGCCTTCTTCTCGAAGGGGTTCTTGCCCTTGCCATCACTCTTGGCGGCATGCTTGGGGTCAACATCCTCATCCATGTCACTTGAATCCTTGGACTCCTCTTCCTTCTTCTTTCCCTTGCCCTTGCCTCGCGGTTTGTTCTTCCGACTTCTCTTGTAGCAGGACTCCGGGTCCTCCTTGAGATTGTTGACGAACTTGCAATGGCGATTGGTGTGAGTGGCTTTGCCATTGGCATCGAGGTGTACGAGGCACGACATATCACGGTACTCTTCATATGTTTGGGGAACACGGAGCGCTGCCGAGGTAGTTTCACTACCTCGCTGCTGCCCACGACCAGCCCCCCGTCCTCGGCCATGCTGTCCGCCATCACCCCGTCCTACAAATGTCATGGCGACCATGTCGAAGGTTTGCTTTTATTCTGGAGGGCTCTTCCGCTTGGTGTTGTTGTTCCTCCTAGCTTGAGTTGGAACGGCCGTTGCCGGCAAGGAGCCACGAGCATCGTCGTCAGCAGCTACGAACTCACTAGCTAGCTGGATCATCTGGTTGAGATCTAGCCGGTGATGGTCCTGCAAGCGCTTCAACTTATGTCGGAGCAACATACCTTTCTCCAACCCATCGACGAAGGCGGCCATGGCGGTCTGGGCGTGCACTCCTGCGCAGGAATTCTTCATGTCTAGCCAGCGAGAGAGGTAGGCGCGAGATGACTCGTCTTTCTCCTGTATGCACCGCTGTAGATCGCCAACAGTACATGGACACTTATACGTACCCTCGAAGTTCTTGGTGAATGCTTCTTGCATGTCCAACCAGTTGCATATGGATTTCTCCGGCAAGTCATCAATCCATTGTCGGGCCGTGCCCGCCAGCATTAGCAGGAGGTACTTGACAGCGATGTTGGGGTTACCCCCGGCGATCTCCACTGCGTTGCCGTAATCCTGCAACCACGTAGCTGCTTGGCCGTCATAGGGCTTGATGGTCTTGTCAATCCGGAAACCCTTGGGGTCGATCCGTATTACAAGTCCAAAGCAACGTGGTCCCAAGTATTGTCCTTCCCGGGCCTCATGAATCTTTCCCAAGCGTGAACATGCGTCGTATGGCTCTGGGCTTACTCTTTTATTCTTGTCGCTAGGGGAAAGGGTGCGTGAATGACGCGGGCCTCCTCCGCCATGGTAGCTGCTAGGGGGCGACGGAGGCGGAGGTGGCGGTGGGTTATCCTTCTTGCTGTTACACTCCTGCGATGCCTCACGCTTGTCGAACGCGGAGGGTCATGACGCGACCTGCTCTTGTGTCCTTGGTTGCGCTTGAAGGGTTTCGCAGCATAGTAAATCAAAAAAAATCTACGGATGCGGACGGGGAAGCCAAGATCTAATCTAGGAGATGCAAACAACGAGGGGAATAGATGATATCTTCATACCCTTGAAGATTCGCACAGCGGAACGTTCGACGGAACGTGGTTGATGTAGTCGTACTCGCTTCTCCTCCTCACGATCCGATCCGATCCAACACCGCAAGTGGCGATGCCTCCGAGAGATGCACACGTACGGCACCTAGACGTCTCCTCCTTACTTGGTCCAGCAAGTGGGGTGGAGATATAGGTTGGATCTACAACACAACGGCATGGTGCAAACGGTGGAGAGTTTCTGCGGCAGGGCTTCTCCTACGCGCAGTCGGGAGGGAGAGAGAGAGAGAGGAGGGCAGCAGGGCGGCTAGGGCTTAAGGAGGTGTGGGGGGAGGGTGCGCCCCCAGCCCTCTTTATATAGAGGAGTGGGCGGCTTCCCCTTGCCCCTCCTCCAAGCCTAGGGCCGGCGGCCAAGTGGGAGGAGTGGGGGGCAAGTTCCCCCCTTCTAGAAGCTCCCCTAGGATTTCCCTAGGGTTTGGCCGGATGGGCCCTATGGGGCCTTGTGCCCCTGGCCCAATGCGGCCAGGGCACTCCCTCATAGGCCCATGCCCCCTCCCGGCAGGTGGGGCCACGTTGGTCCCCCTACGAAGGTTCTAGAAGCTTCCGGTACAATACCGATTAACCCAAAACAATTCTGAACTCCAAAAACTGCATTGCCTTATATGAATCTTATTCTCCGGACCATTCCGGAACCTCTCGTGATGTCCCGGATCCCATCCGAGACTCCGAACAAAAACTCATAAACCAATTATCCAATCTATCCTAGCGTCGAGACACGTTAAGTGTGTGACCCTTCGGGTTCGAGAATATGCAGACATGATCTTATATCAATAATCAACAGCGGGGTCTGGAAACCCATATTGACTCCCAAACATTCATCGATGATCATATCGGATGAACCACAATGTCAGGATTCAATCAATCCCATATATATATTCCCTTCGTCTCGCGATATTTTACTTGCCCGAGATTTGATCGTCGGTACCGTCATACCTAGTTCAATCTCGTTCACAGCAAGTACTTTACTCGTTCTGTAATCCGATATCACTTTGTGATTAACTCCTTAACCACATGCTTGCAAGCGGTGTTGATATCGACTACCGAGTGGGACCGAAGTATATCTCTCCGACTTGGGAGGGACAAATCCCATCTCGATACATACAACCCAACAGGTACTTTCCGATCACCTGAGAGACACCTTTATGATCACCCTCTCATAGGATGACGTTTGATGACCTCAAAGCTTTCTTCCGATACCAGGGAGTTGTATTATCCCATGCTCTAAGGAATATAATATTTGACATAAGAAAAGCTTCGCAAAGATGAACACGATGACACGATCTAATTGCTCCGCTTAGTTTGTGTCTGTCCATCATATCATTCTCGCAATGATATGATCTCATTATTAATTGACAACTCATGTCTATGGTTAGGAAACCTTAACCATCATTAATCAATGAGCTAGTCCATAGAGGCATACTAGGGACACGGTGTTGTTCACAAACCACACAAGTATTACAGTTTCCGCTTAATACAATTCTAGCATGGAATATAAACTTTATCATGAACAAGAATTATAATAATAACATCTTTATTATTGTCTCTAGGGCATAATTCCAAAAGTTTCCCACTTGCACTAGAGTCAATAATCTAGTTTACATCTGGCAACAATCTAACACCCATGGCACTAAGGTGCTGATCATGTTTTGCTCGTGGAAGAGGTTTAGTCAACGGATCTGCGACATTCAGATCCGTATGTACTTTGCTAATCTTCAGATCTCCATCTGTTATATAATCTCGAATTATATGAAACTTGCGGTTGATATTCTTGGTATTTGGATGATATCTTGGTTCCTTAGCCAGTGCTATGGCGCCAGTCTTGTCACACAATATCTCCAGTGGGTCCAAGGCACTTGGAACCACACCAAGCTCAGTGATGAAGTTCCTGATCCAAACTCCTTCACTTGACGCTTCTGCAGCAACCATGTATTCCGCTTCTACTGTAGATCTCGCGATCACGCTTTGCTTGCAACTTCTCCAGCTCACAACTCCTCCATTCAAAATATAAACGTATCATGTCTGAGATTTAGAATCATCCTTGTCGGTGTCGAAACTAGCATCGACGTAACCTTTTACGACGAGCTGTTCATCACCTCCATAGACTAAGAACATTTCTTTAGTTCTATTTAAATACTTTAGGATGTTCTTCACGGCTGTCCAGTGTTCCACTCCTGGATCACTTTGGTATCTGCTCGTCAAACTAAGAGCATTGGACACATCTGGTCTAGTACATAGTGTAGGGGTTCGCAGCATGGAAAACAAAAAAATTCTATCGCATACAAACAAACAAGCCAAGATCTATCTACTAGATTGTAGCAACGAGTCGATAGAGGAACTCACCCTCGAAGATTCCAAAGCGGTTAACGAGAGCAGATTCTCGTGGGTGATGTAGTCGTACTCTTTCCGATCTCAAGATCGCGTAGACGATCCTTCCGGCGCCACGTTCCGGCAGCGCTCCCGCAGTCGGTCACACGTTCGGTACTCGACGAAGACCTTCCTCTCCCTTGTTCCAGCAGGCAGCGGAGGTTGTAGCACTCTCCTCGCGATTCCGGCAGCACAACGACGTGGTACCGGAAGTAGAGGGGAGATCCCGCAGGGCTTCGCCTTAAGCCGGAGCGAGTATGGTGGAGTATGAGAGAGAACTATTAGTGGTCTAGAGATTATACACACCAATTAGAAGGCTCTAAACCGCAGGCTAAAGCAATTAGAAGCTCTAAACCAAAACGGCTCTAAACCGGAGATTAGAGGATAGGAACTTGTGTGTAGAGGAGGAGGCCCTGCCCCTCCTTTTATAGGTGGAGGGGCTGGCGCGCCAGGGAAGGGGAGGGGAGTCCCTCCCCAACTCGGCCTAGGCTGGCCGCCGGCTTGGAGGAGAGGGACTCCTCCTCCAAGTTGGTTTCAACCTCCTCTTGCTTGTTTCCCACAGTTTCTTGTTTTAGCCGTTTGACTTTCAAACTGGACATTTGACTTTTCTGTTTTAGGATTCAATTTAATCCTTTATTTGGAACAGCAAGAACACTTAGTACATGATGCAATCATTCCAATATGTAATGACACATTCATGTACCCCTTCCCCCCCGGAGTGCCGGACATTCCGGAACCTTCTAGAACATTCCCGATGAAAACACCGGAATCATTCCCGAACTCCGAAACGGGACTTTCCTTATATGAATCTTATTCTCCGGACCATTCCGGATCACCTCGTGATATCCCGGATCCCATCCGAGACTCCGAACAACATTCGGTCTCTTTCTCATAATACCATAACTACTCAAACAACGTCGAATCCTTAAGTGTGTCTCCCTACGGTTCGTGAATTATGCGGACATGATCGAGACACTTCTCCGAACAATAACCAATAGAGGAATCTGGAAATTCATATGGCTCCCACATATTTCTACGATTACTTTGCGATCGAATGAACCACTTACATACGATACCAATTTCCCTTTGTCTCACGATAGTTTACTTATCCGAGGTTATGATCGTCGGTATCTCTGCATACCTAGTTCAACCTCGTTACCGATAAGTACTCTTTTCTCGTTCCCGTGATATGTGATCCCTTGTGACCCAGTCACATGCTTGCAAGCTAATTGGATGACATTCCACCGAGAGGGCCCAGAGTATATCTATCCGTCATATGGATGGACAAATCCCACTCTTGATCCATGTGTTTCAACCAATACTTTCCGAACACTCAATGCCACCTTTATAGCCACCCAGTTACGGTGTGGTGTTTGATGTCATCAAAGCATCCATCCGGTAAAGGTGATATGCATGATCTCATGGTCGAAGGAATTAGGTTACTATGTATCAGAAAGCATATAGCAATTGAACTAATGAAATGACTTGATCTTTATGCTACGCTTATCTATAGGAGTATGTCCATCACATCATTCTCCTAATGATATGACCCTGTTGTTAATAACATCTCTATGTTCATGATCAGGAAACCATGATCATATATTAACCAACAAGCTAGTTTAACAAGAGGCTTTACTAGGGACTCTTATTTTAGTTTACAAATCACACAAGTATTAATGTTTCCGGTTAATACAATTATAGCATGGTATGTAAACATTTATCATAAGTATGAAGATATGATAATAACCCACTTTATTATTGCCTCTTGGGCATATCTCCAACACATAGCATGGCATACATGATAGATCCTATGGCCGAGGCATAAGGCACTTTGCTCATAGCTTCTCTATCGTTTACCGTAGCTGGACACTGAGCCCTGCTCAATATCTTACCTGAAAACATAGGCACTGAACCTTTCTTTGCCTTATCCATTCTGAACCTTTTCAGAACTTTGTCTAGGTATGTACTTCGGCTTAAAGCTATCAGGCGTCTTTGTTTATCTCTATAGATTTTGATGCCCAATATATAAGCAGCTTCCCCTAGGTCCTTCATTGAAAAACATTTTTTCAAATAACTCTTCACATCGTTAAGCATGTCAATGTCATTTCCAATAATCAATATGTCATCCACATATAGTACTAGAAATGTCACTGAGCTCCCACTCACTTTCATGTAGATACAAGCTTCGTAGCAATTTGGAACAAATCCAAAGCTCTTGATCACTTGATCAAAACGAAGGTTCCAACTCCGAGATGCTTGCTTCAGTCCATAAATGGAACGCTGAAGTTTGCACACTTTATCAGCATCCTTAGGATCGACAAAACCTTCGGGTTGCATCATATACAACTCTTCATCAATGTTGCCATTGAGGAAAGCAGTCTTGACATCCATCTGCCATATTTCATAATCATGAAACGCAGCAATTGATAATAAAATCCGAATGGACTTAAACATCGCTACGGGAGAGAAAGTATCATCGTAGTCAACACCTTGAACTTGTCGAAAACCTTTCGCGACAAGACGTGCTTTATAGATAGTAACATTACCATGCGCGTCCATTTTCTTCTTGAAAATCCATTTGCACTCAACGGCCTTTCGGTCGCTAGGAGGGTCCACCAAAGTCCATACTTGGTTTTCGCTCATGGATCCCAATTCGGATTTCATGGCTTCTAGCCATTTCTCAGAGTCTGGGATCATCATCGCTTCCTCATAGTTCGCAGGTTCACTGTCATATACTAACAAGACAGTTAAGACAGGGTAGCCGTACCACTCAGGAGGGGCACGCGACCTTGTCGACCTGCGACGTTTAGTAGCAGCATCGTCCGAAGCTTCATGATCCTTGTCATTAGCTTCCTCTATTGTTGGTGCAGACGGCACTGGAACAATTTCAGGTGAGGCGTTACTCTCCAACTCAAGAGAAGGTACAATAACCTCGTCTAGCTCTACTTTCCTCCCACTCACTTCTTTCGAGAGAAACTCCTTCTCAAGAAAGGATCCGTTCTTTGCGACAAACACTTTGCCGTCGGTTTTGTGATAGAAGGTATACCCAATAGTTTCCTTAGGGTATCCTATGAAGATGCATTTCTCCGCTTTGGGTTCGAGCTTGTCCGGCATCAACTTCTTGACGTAAGCTTCGCATCCCCAAACTTTAAGAAACGACAACTTAGGTTTAGCACCAAACCACAGTTCATACGGTGTCGTCTCAACGGATTTAGATGGTGCCCTATTTAAAGTGAATTCAGCGGTTTCTAATGCATAACCCCAAAATGATAACATCAAATCAGTAAGAGACATCATTGATCGCACCATATCTAATAGAGCTCGATTCCGGCGTTCAGACACACCATTGCGATGTGGTGTTCCGCGTGGCGTGAGTTGCGAAACTATTCCGCTTGCTTTAAGATGCGTGAGAAAATCATAACTCAAATATTCACCTCCACGATCGGATCGTAGAAATTTGATTTTTCTATTACGATGGTTTTCCACTTCATTCTGAAATTCTTTGAACTTTTCAAATGTTTCAGATTTATGTTTCATTAAATAGATATACCCATATCTACTTAAGTCATCAGTAAAAGTGAGAAAATAGTGATAACCACCACGCGTCGAAACACTCATCGGTCCGCATACATCGGTATGTATGATTTCCAACAAGTCCGTTGCTCGCTCCATCATACCGGAGAACGGGGTTTTGATCATCTTGCCATGAGGCATGGTTCGCATGTGTCAAATGATTCAAAATCAAGAGACTCCAAAAGTCCATCAGAATGGAGTTTTTTCATGCGCTTTACACCAATATGACCTAGACGGCAGTGCCACAAATAAGTAGTATTATCACTATCTACCTTGCATCTCTTAGCCTCAATGTTATGGATGTGTGTTTCATCCCTTTCGAGATTCAGAAGAAATAAACCATTCACAGCAGGTGCATGACCATAAAAGATGTTACTCATATAAATAGAACAACCATTATTCTCAGATTTAAATGAATAACCGTCTTGCAATAAACACGATCCAGATATGATGTTCATGCTCAACACAGGCACATAATAACATTTATTGAGGTTTAAAACTAATCCCGAAGGTAAAACTAAGGAGAGCGTGCCGATGGCCATCACATCAACTCTTGATCCGTTGCCAACGCGCATCGTCACCTCATCCCTCGCAAGCCGCCGTCTATTCCGTAGATCCTGTTTCGAGTTACAAATATTAGCAACTGAACCAGTATCAAATACCCAGGCACTACAACGAGGGCTAGTAACATCAATAACATGTATATCAAATATACCTTTGATGGTGCCAGCCTTCTTGTCCGCTAAGTACTTCGGATGGTTGTGCTTCCAGTGACCCTTGTCCTTGCAATAGAAGAACTCAGTGTCCGACTTCGGTACAGACTTGAGCTTCTTCTCAGCAGGGGCAACGCGCTTGCTACCGCCTTTCTTGAAGGGCTTCTTTGCACCCTTACCTTTATTAAAGTTGGGGGGCTTGTTGACCATCAACACATGATTATCCTTTTTGATGTCCACCTCCACAGCTTTCAGCTTAGCGAAGAGCTCGGTGATCGTATCGGTGGAACCAATCTGATTATGAGTCACTACAAAACTTTTGTAGCTGGGAGGGAGTGATTGCAGAACCCTGTCAATCTTGAGCTCCTCTGGAATCTTGCAGTCCAGTTGCTCAAGGTGTTGAGTGTAGCCCAACATCTTTATGGCGTGCTCACTAACGGAACTCCCTTCCTCCATCTTGCAGTTAAAGAATTTCTCAGAGATCTCATATCTCTCAGAACGGGCCTGAGTCTGAAACATAGTTTTCAGCTCCTCAAGAATCTCAAAGGGCCCGGGATAATCTTCAAAACAATTTTGAAGGTCCGATTCCATAGCAAACAACATGGTGCTCTTAATCACACCATAATCATCTTTGCGCGACTGATAAAAAGCTTTCTCATTAGCTGGCGCATCTACAGAAGGGGCGTCACCTAGCGCATCCTCAAGGACATAGTCCTTTTGTCCGCCAGTGAGAATGATTCTCAAATTGCGGAACTAGTTGGTGAAGTTAGACCCATTGTTTCTAAGATTTTCTTTCTCAGCAAAAATGTTGAAGTTGAAGTTGGACTTATCCATTTGATCTACAATATTTGCAAGTACAAATTAGACTATGTTCATGATAACTAGTTCAACTTAATCAAATTACTAGATGAACTGCCACTAAATTCAACATCCCTCAAGTTTTTTAGTGAACATGATCCAAATTCACCACACCTAATCCGATCTTCACGAGAAGAGATGTGGTTTCAATGGTGGACAACGAAGTGTCGATCATATCATTCATATGACTCATGCTTAACCTTTCGGTTCATGTGTTCTGAGGCCATGTCTATACATGCTAGGATCGTCAAGTCAAACCCAAGTATTTCCGCATGCAAAACTGGCTTGCACCCGTTGTATGTGAACGTAGAGTTTATAGCACCCGATCATCACGTGATGCTTGAACACGACGAACTTTCGCAGCGGTGCATACATGGGGAGAACACAGTTTTATCTTGATCTTTAAGTGAGGAATCATCTTATAATGCTACCGTCGCGATCTAAGCATAATAAGATACATAAAGGGATAAACATCACATGCATATAACTTTATGTGACATGGTATAGCCATTCTTCGCGCAATGATCTCCATCTTGTGTGTGCCGGCATGATCTTCATCACTCCACCATGATTGCCTCCACCACGAATAGCAACTACAACTATTGCTAACTACTTAGCGATAAAGTAAAGCTATTACATGGCGTATAAGAAGTTGACACACAGGTCATACACAATTATAAAGACAACCATATGGCTCCTGCCGGTTGTGTACTCATCGACATGCAAGTCGTGAAACATTACAAAACATGATCATTGCATACAACATACACATCACATCTTGGGCCATACCATATCATAGAAAACACTCCCTGCAAAAACAAGTTAGACGCCTCTACTTTGTTGTTGCATGTTTTACGTGGCTTATGGGAGTAGCAAGCTAAGAACGATTCTTACCTACGGAAAGCCACAACGGTGATATTATGGTTGCCAAACTCCGGTGTAAATCCCATGACAACTATAGTGAGAGAAACTGGCATCCACCAGCCGCATGTGTGGAACAAGCCACACGTCAAGTGCGGAGCCGGTCTCGCGAACGAGGTCGCGTAAAGTTGGCCTGGACCGCTTCGATCTCACTATCCCGCATCATAAGAAGTACACAAACAAGAGGCTTGCAACATAAAACATCAACGCCCGCAACAAGCATGTTGTGTTCTACTCGTGAAACACATCTACGCATAGATCTAGCTCTGATACCACTGAAGGGTTTCGCAGCATAGTAAATCAAAAAAATTCTACGGATGCGAACGGGGAAGCCAAGATCTAATCTAGGAGATGCAAACAACGAGGGGAATAGATGAGATCTTCATACCCTTGAAGATTCGCACAGCGGAACGTTCGACGGGACGTGGTTTATGTAGTCGTACTCGCTTCTCCTCCTCGCGATCCGATCCGATCCAACACCGCAAGTGGCGATGCCTCCGAGGGATGCACACGTATGGCACCTCGACGTATCCTCGTTCCTTGGTCCAGCAAGTGGGATGGAGAGATAGGTTGGATCTACAACACGACGACGTGGTACAAACGGTGGAGAGTTTCTGTAACATCCCTAAATTCATATTCCAAAACTCATTCATGTCATCCTTGCATTCATCATCATTCAGGGATTTTCTCAAAATCATTTCAGAAAAACAGAAGCTTTTGATGATGTGATTTTATGTGTGGACAGATTTGATTCAAAAGACCAACACCTGTTTGAAACTTGAATGATTAGGAACTTGATTGCTTGCCTCCATTATTGGAAAGTTTAGGAGTAAAAGTTTGACCAAAGTTTTGAATTTGGAAATAAATTCAAAAACCCTAATTTCAAAAACATTGCAAACCAGAGGCAATGTCTCTGATTGATTTAAGTCCAAACTTGACCAAAGCCCTTACAGAGTAACCACATGGTCAAATAACTGATTTTGAAACCACAGTACCCTGCAAAAAATCCCCAGAATCATTTGAATTCAGAAAGGATTTGAATTCATATCTAAATCTAACCAGAAAATCAAAATAGAAAAAGAAAATAAATAAACAAAGGAAAAGGGTCGCTCGCCAGAAATCTGGCCCAGCAACGAACCCAGCCTAGCAAGCCCACCCGGGGAATTTCTTTCCTTCTCTCACGCGTGAACGCACATAGCCAGTCACTGACGAACGGACCCCACCCCCATTTTGCACACATCGCTGACGAGCGGGCCCTGTCCACGCTGTCATCGTCTTCCTCAAACCGCGCCCGCGACCACGTTGCAGCTGCAGTCACCGCCGGTAATGGCGCGGCTTAATTGGGCATTAAACCTCGGGCGTTTCCTGTCGAGACACCGGCTATAAGATCCCCACCTCCTCGCAGTCATTTTCCCCCAGTCAATTCTACATTCACGCCCCCAGGCTGCCCACGACTCGCTCAGAACCGCCGCAGACAGAGCTCACTTCGGCGATCGATTCAGGTGAGCCCCGTGCGCCCCTCCCCCTCTAAGTTGTTCGAGCCGTCTTGTAATCCCCTGGCGCACATCCTGACCACACTAGCTCATCCTGTATTTCCCCAGGTCGCCGCATTCGCTTGACGCCGTAAACACCTGACGACCACCCCAACTCCGGCGACCAATCTCCGTAAGTCCAGTGCACCCCTTGCCTTTTCCTTCACACGAGCATGTTCGCAACTGTCTTGCGCACTTCCTAAACCCTCTGGTTCGTGTTAGGGCGACGCGGAACCTCGGCAACGACTCCGACAACATCCACCCGACGCCAGACGCAACTCCGACGAGATCCAGAGCCCATCTCCGAGCGCCCCTCCACAAACCAGTACCACGTCGAGCTTCAGCACGTCTTGGCGGATCTGGTAAGCACCTCCCTACTTCCTGGAGCGATGTAGAGCGCCGGCGCCGCCGTAGTCAGACGCGCCGCCGCCAGTTAGCGCCGCTAGCGCCGCCAGATTGTGGCGTGGTAGTTTGGTCCGTTGGATCTGCATCGTAGGGCTAGGATAGATCCTAAGCGAAGGGGTACGCGTGTGTCTGAGCCGCCAGATCTCATTTAGATCGTGCGGTCCGCGGCGCTCGATCCACGCGAACCGGTACGCACCAGTGAGGTTGTGACGCGTGGCTAGTATGAATTCAAAAATAGAATTTAAAACCTGATTTAGATCCAAACTTCAAACTGCTATAACTTTTGAATGCCACGTTAGAATTTTACAAACTTTATACCGTTGGATTCAGTGAAACAAGACCTTTCTGAATATCCAATTTGTTTAACAAATAGTAACAGTTAAAATGACTTTATTTGTAGAACAAGTTTTAGGGCTATTTTAAGTATAGTTTTATTTTGGGAAATTATATTGGTGCCAAATAAGTTTAGTTGGTAAACTTGTGACTTGATAAGTTCTGTGAACATGTGCATGCTTAGTAGAATTTTCAAAAATCACCACTTAGTAAAATTCTTGCATGCATGCATTCATATTATATTTGATTGAATATATTGTGTGTAATTGTATGCTATAATTTTGTGTAGATTTTGCTAGTGATTGTGATTGTGAAGAGTGCTACTCTCCCCACTACCAAGGCAAGTGATATTTTCATGAATATTTATATCCTATGTTTTGTACTAGCATTAGTTATTTTTGCTAAGTCTTGCATGCTATTTTTGCCTAATGCCAAGATGGGAAATCCTAAGTACTGTAGAATGGTAGAATTGCTAGGGAATTTTCCTAAGTTAAGTTACCATAACCTGCTTAGCCTAGCTACTTAGCAAACAAGGGTGGTGAACATCTATACTTATTATGATGAGAATATTTCTAAGTCAAGAGACTTATGCTTTCCTAATAAAACAACTAAGTCAAATGAACCTCCTGGGTGGAATGGAAAGATTGGGTTATGTTGAGTGGTTACACAAGGCCATGGACTTGGGTTGTGTATCTCACTTGTGGTATGCCACCCAGGCACAAAGGGATTTGGAGGCCAAGTGTTGAGAAAGCTTACAGTGCAACCACTTGGCAATATGGGCTCTGCCTTGATCATATAGGTTGCTAGAACTTGGTCACTTGGACAGTTGGTGGTAGTTGGGATGATAGGTTGGAACGCGTCCATTTGACTAAGGAAAAGCTTCTGAAAGGTCCTGTCTTGGGAAACCAAGTCTGGTGGGGAAAGTACACAACCTCTAAAGATGAAAAACCTAAGTACTTAGCCTAGTCCAAGGCAATGGACAATTTGAGCATCAAGACATGGAAGCTACAAGAATCTCATCACTCCAACTTCTAAGTAAAAATTTGTGGGTGAACAAGGGTGAAGGACCCCAATGTCTATTGGTGGTTCCTTGGGAATGTTTTAACAAAGAAAACTTAGTGATTTCAACTAATAGTAAAAACTTATTTTCAAGCAAAGCAAGCCAAGCTACACTTAGCCAAAATGCATATAGTAATATAGTCCACTTAAAATATACTAAGGTATCACTTGCCAATACTATTCCAAAGTATTGACCCTTTGTGGTTGTAACTTGTGATGTTGCAGGCTACTCCGATGATGAATAGGAGTCATGAGTCTACACTCAACATGCTTGCCTGTGGCACATGAAGATGAAGACTTATGTTTACTTACTTATTCCATAAACTCTTGTATTAGGCCTTTGGCCCTGAGTTGTAAAAGACTATGTTTTATCTCTGGAATGAATGTAATAAACGACCTTTGTATCTGTGTACTTCATCTTAAACTGTGGATGCTAGCATTGATCCAGTGACTAGCATTGCAATCACAGGGATCCTTTCCTTTATAAAGGAGGGGTCTAACAGTTTCTGCGGCAGGGCTTCGCCTACGCGCAGTCGGGAGGGAGAGAGAGAGGAGGGCAGCAGGGCGGCTAGGGCTTGAGGAGGTGTGGGGGGAGGGTGCGCCCCCAGCCCTCTTTATATAGAGGGGTGGGAGGCTTCCCCTTGCCCCTCCTCCAAGCCTAGGGCCGGCGGCCAAGTGGGAGGAGTGGGGGGCAAGTTTCCCCCCTTCTAGAAGCTCCCCTAGGGTTTCCCTAGGGTTTGGCCGGCTGGGCCCTATGGGGCCTTGTGCCCCTGTCCCAATGCGGCTAGGGCACTCCCTCATAGGCCCATGCCCCCTCCCGGCAGGTGGGGCCACGTTGGTCCCCCTCCGGAAGGTTCTAGAAGCTTCCGGTACAATACCGATTAACCCGAAACAATTCCGAACTCCAAAAACTGCATTGCCTTATATGAATCTTATTCTCCGGACCATTCCGGAACCTCTCGTGATGTCCCGGATCCCATCCGAGACTCCGAACAAAAACTCATAAACCAATTATCCAATCTATCCTAGCGTCGAGACACGTTAAGTGTGTGACCCTTCGGGTTCGAGAATATGCAGACATGATCTTATATCAGTAATCAACAGCGGGGTCTGGAAACCCATATTGACTCCCACACATTCATCGATGATCATATCGGATGAACCACGATGCCAGGATTCAATCAATCCCATATATATATTCCCTTTGTTTCGCGATATTTTACTTGCCCGAGATTTGATCGTCGGTACCGTCATACCTAGTTCAATCTCGTTCACAGCAAGTACTTTACTCGTTCCGTAATCCGATATCACTTTGTGATTAACTCCTTAACCACATGCTTGCAAGCGGTGTTGATATCGATTACCGAGTGGGCCCGAAGTATATCTCTCCGACTTGGGAGGGACAAATCCCATCTCAATACATACAACCCAACAGGTACTTTCCGATCACCTGAGAGACACCTTTATGATCACCCTCTCATAGGATGACGTTTGATGACCTCAAAGCTTTCTTCCGATACCAGGGAGTTGTATTATCTCATGGTCTAAGGAATACAATATTTGACATAAGAAAAGCTTCGCAAAGATGAACACGATGACACGATCTAATTGCTCCGCTTAGTTTGGGTCTGTCCATCATATTATTCTCCCAATGATATGATCTCATTATTAATTGACAACTCATGTCTATGGTTAGGAAACCTTAACCATCATTAATCAATGAGCTAGTCCATAGATGCATACTAGGGACACGGTGTTGTTCACAAACCACACAAGTATTACAGTTTCCGCTTAATACAATTCTAGCATGGAATATAAACTTTATCATGAACAAGAATTATAATAATAACATCTTTATTATTGCCTCTAGGGCATAATTCCAACAGCACTCTCCATCATGACGGGTCTGCTCCATGTTGTCGCGGATGACGATGTCGCTCTACCTTGACAGAGGCATATCTGTATGACGGTGGGCCTTCGGGTCTTCGCGATGTCGGGGAGAGCGGGGCGGTGAAGATGGGTGATGAGGTTGAGCCTTGCCTCCGTGGTTGGAGGATATGGGGATAGCATCCTTCCTGTTGCGCGCATCCCTCCGTCTTCGTTCTGATGAACCCGTCTGGGACCCAACATCATGAGCGGATTTTTCCCTTGGCGGCTTAGGCTGGCTAGACTGGCAAAACGCTGGGTCATACTCAAGCCTCTGAGAGGTGGCCTTTTCCTGATGTTTCACCACCTTGGCCACAAGGTCATAGACCTGTTCCACAGCTGCGGGTGATCTATCCTGCTCCTGAAGGGTCTTGGCGACGGCGAGGTTGAGAAGAGGAGTGGGCATCACCTTCCTGCCTTCGCTGTCAATGTATGGCTTTGCTTGTGGCGGCTTCGAGGGAGCCCATCCTAGGTTTCACCCTACACCAGGATCATTGATGACGCGAGCCGGAGCTTTCTTAGCCTTCTGCTGCTGCAGCAGAGTCTTGTACTCGGCCTCCATGGCTTTAGCTTTCTCTATTGACTTCTACGCGTTGGCCAGATCTCGATCTAGCTTAGCGTATTGCTCCGCGATGGCCTGTGCCTCCTCTAGCAGCTGCTGGCGCTTCTCATCAAGCTGGACTATGTTCCGTATATGGGCCACGGTCATGGGCTCGATGAGTAGGTTGTCGTACATCACTCTATCAGCTGGAGGGATTTGGGTAGCAGCAGATGTGGATGTTGGAGGCAACAGGTTTGCGGTGTTGTTATTGCTCGGATGGTGCTAAGTTCCTGCGGCTGCTGCACTGGGTTAGGCGGAGGGGGCATGACCTTTACGTGATCATTGTCGGCAGCAACAGGTGGTCCCTTTCCCTTGTCCAACGCTGTGGGCGGAGCTCGTTGTAACATCCCAAAAATATCAAACTTAGATCATCAAAACACTAATCCTCAAGTTTAGGGTTAACAAAAACTTTTCTAAATCAATTCATGAATGCATGTATATGTGTATGCATGGATTTTGAATTTCTTTAAAAACCACCTTGTTTGTGTGACCCATTGCTTGTAAAATGTTTCTTAGGTGAAATAAACATCATCTAAAACATTCCCCACACTTTTCCTAAAGACAAGTAAATCAAAACAAATATATTAAGTGAATGGTCATTTTGACCAATTTAACTCCCATGCCTACTTTGGCTGTCTCAAACTTTCAAAACCTAACAGAAACTTTTCTGGATCTTTGCACCGCTTGAATGTACTCATCACAAAGTATCAAGACCCTTTGTGATCATCCAGAAACTTTCAAATGCATAGTTTAAATGACAATTCAAAATTGAATCTTCTTCATATGGGAAGATCCCACCTTTTCAAAACCCACTCAAGCAAGCTCTGTTGGAGATATGCCCAAGAGGCAATAATAAAGTGGTTATTATCATATCTTCACACTTATGATAAATGTTTACATACCATGCTATAATTGTATTAACAGGAAACATTAATACGTGTGTGATTTGTAAACTAAAATAAGAGTCCCTAGTAAAGCCTCTTGTTAAACTAGCTTGTTGGTTAATATATGATCATGGTTTCCTGATCATGAACATAGAGATGTTATTAACAACATGGTCATGTAATTAGGATAATGATGTGATGGACATACTCCTATAGATAAGCGTAGCATAAAGATCAAGTCATTTCAATAGTTCAATTGCTATATGCTTTCTGATACATAGTAACCTAATTCCTTCGACCATGAGATCATGCATATCACCTTTACCGGATGGATGCTTTGATGTCATCAAACACCACACCGTAACAGGGTGGCTATAAAGGTGGCATTGAGTGTTCGGAAAGTATTGGTTGAAACACATGGATCAAGAGTGGGATTTGTCCATCCATATGACGGATAGATATACTCTGGGCCCTCTCGGTGAAATTTCATCCAATTAGCTTGCAAGCATGTGACTGGCTCACAAGGGATCACATATCACGAGAACGAGAAAAGAGTACTTATCGGTAACGAGGTTGAACTAGGTATGCAGAGATACCGACGATCATAACCTCGGATAAGTAAACTATCGTGAGACAAAGGGAAATTGGTATCGTATGTAAGTGGTTCATTCGATCGCAAAGTAATCGTAGAAATATGTGGGAGCCATATGAATTTCCAGATTCCTCTATTGGTTATTGTTCGGAGAAGTGTCTCGATCATGTCTGCATAATTCACGAACCGTAGGGAGACACACTTAAGGATTCGACGTTGTTTGAGTAGTTATGGTATTATGAGAAAGAGACCGAATGTTGTTCGGAGTCTCGGATGGGATCCGGGATATCACGAGGTGATCCGGAATGGTCCGGAGAATAAGATTCATATAAGGAAAGTCCCGTTTCGGAGTTCGGAAATGATTCCGGTGTTTTCATCGGGAATGTTCTAGAAGGTTCCGGAATGTCCGGCACTCCGGGGGGGAGGGGTACATGAATGTGTCATTGCATATTGGAATGATTGCATCATGTACTAAGTGTTCTTGCTGTTCCAAATAAAGGATTAAATTGAATCCTAAAACAGAAAAGTCAAATGGCCAGTTTGAAAGTCAAACGGCTAAAACATGAAACTGTGGGAAACAAGCAAGAGGAGGCAAAACCGACTTGGGGGAGGAGTCCCTCCTCTCCAAGCCGGCGCACCACCTAGGCCGAGTTGGGGAGGGACTCCCCTCCCTCCCCTTGGCCGCCGGCCCGCTCCACCCATAAAATGAGGGGCAGGGCCTCCTCCTCTAGACACACAAGTTTCCTAGCCTCTAATCTAAATCCTAGCCCTAGACTCCGGTTTAGAACCGTTTTGGTTTAGAGCTTCTAATTGCCCTAGCCTTCAGATTAGAGCCTTCTAATTGGTGTGTCTAAACCCTAGACCACTAATAGTTCTCTCTCATACTCCACCATACTCTCTCCGGCTTAAGGCGAAGCCCTGCGGGATCTCCCCTCTACTTCCGGTACCACGCCGTTGTGCTGCCGGAATCTCGAGGAGAGTGCTACAACCTCCGCTGCCTGCTGGAACAAGGGAGAGGAAGGTCTTCGTCGAGTACCGAACGTGTGACCGACTGCGGGAGCGCTGCCGGAACGCAGCGCCGGAAGGATCGTCTACACGATCTTGAGATCGGAAAGAGTACGACTACATCATCCACGAGAATCTGCTCTCGTTAACCGCTTTGGAATCTTCGAGGGTAAGTTATTCCATCGACTCGTTGCTACAATCTAGTAGATAGATCTTGGCTTGTTTGTTTGTATGCGATAGAAAAATTTTGTTTTCCATGCTACGAACCCCTACAGTGGTATCAGAGCCGTGTCTATATGTAGATCTGTCGCACGAGTAGAACACAATGGTCATTGTGGACGTTGATGCTTTTATTGTCGATTGCTTCTTGTGTACTTTGCATCTTGCGGTATGTTGGGATGAAGCGGCCCGGGCTAACCTTACATGACATCGTTCATGAGACTTGCTCCACGCTTGACATGCAACTTGTATTGCATAAGTGGCTTTGCGGGTGCCTGTTTCTCCTAGCATAGTTAAGATCTAATTTACAACGGGTGATTAACAATACTAGTATCAATGTTGTGGTTCTTGTTCGTAAGTTAGAACGACACTTATTGAAAGCCCCAAACCACGTAAAATATGCAAAGAAAGTAGAGGCGTCTAACTTTGTTTTGCAGGGGGTGTGCAGTGATGTGATATGGCCATGATTGTGATTATATATGATGTATGCAATGTTCCTTATTGTAAGTTGGCAACCGGCAGGAGCCATATGGTTGTCTTTAATTTATGTTAAGACCCGCGTGTCTATTCAAAATAGTTATAATTGTTGAAGCCGGTGGACGACAACCATGGAGAAGCGTCATTGACCTTGATGCAATGCCGGTGATGATGGAGATCATGTTCGTGCTAGAAGATGGAGATCGGAAGCACAAAGAAGAAAGGCCATATCATATCACATATTATGAATTGCATGTAATGTTAATCCTTTATGCATCTTGTATTGCTTAGTAGACGACGGTAGCATTATAAGATGATCCCTCATGCACATGAATTTCAAGTCATAAAGTGTTCACCCTTAGTTGGCATCGTTGCTAAAGCTTGTTGTTTCGAAGCACCACGTGATGATCGGGTGTGTTAGATTCCGCAAGTGTATACAGCGTGAGCAAGCCAGATTTGCTCATGCAGAAGCTAAGGTTTGATCTTGACGAGCCTAGTATGTACAGACATGGCCTCAGGAACACGGATTACCGAAAGGTAGAGCATGAGTCATATAGTAGATATGATGAACATGTTGATTGTTCGCCATTGAAGCTATATCAACTCTCGTGATGATCGGTTTTGATGTGGTGGATTTGGTTCGTGTGATCACTAAAACAATGTGAGGGATGTTGTTTTGAGTGGGAGTTCACCTAGATTAATTTAATTATTAATTAGAACTCAATTTATCATAAACTAAATCAAAGTGAATTTGCATAGTTGTTGTAGTCATTGGCATCCGTTTACCACCTTGCGCTTAGTTATAATTGAGATGATAGAACTATAGAATTCTGGTTAGTTACTTTACGAACTGGTATCGTATTGTTTTGAAGTGTTAATCTAAAGTTTAAAAGTCCTATTGCAAACTTCCAGTAAGTTCCGGTTACTCCATGAAGTTTAATAATTAGTATTAAATCAAGAGTAACAGTTCCAAGTGTTAGTATATAAGTATCATGTTTGTCTCCATGATTCTTGATATTCAAAGGATTCTCTTAATATCAAGGTTATCTAGGATCTGAAAGAGTTGTTTCAGAAACCATGATGTGTGGAAGATATTGTGATATCTGAAACGAAGTTTTGGTTTCAACATGATAGAGTATAATATGGCAAAAGTCATGTTCTCATATTTGATGAGAATTTGCAAAAGGTTGGAGACACTTGTTGTCCTAATCCACCAAAAGGTTTTGGATAGCAACATTATACTCACGATTCATCTTTATAAGCTAAAAGTAGCTTGATCATGGATAATTCCATGATAAGGGTGAATATTTGATGTAGGTAAAATATTTACTACACCAAGAGATTACTAAAGAAAGGAATTTGGAAGAACACCAAACATTTGATGATGGTGATCTACTTCAAAGTGCAAGTCCAAAGATGTTGGTATTTAACTATACACGCTTTGGACTATGTGTCATATGTATGACTCCACTATTGATATTGATAGATTCTTTCAAACAGAAAAGGAAATACTGAAAGAGAATCTCATAAATATATGGAAGAAAAGAAAAGACTAGAATTGTTCAGTTTAAGTATATAGATGTTATACATGTTATGGCTATATTCTTTGCTTATTAAACAATGTGGTTCTTAAGTATTTGATACTGAATTTGTTGGTGTGAATCGTCATACGAAACAACACAATTCATGAACTATAATGGCCTAAGTAACTAGCAAAAGAATATGTGATGATGTTCATCGAGAACAAATAAAAGGTTATTGTGTTGCTCGTTAAACGTTAAAGCTTGCCTTCAAGATTTGTTTTATCAGGTATTATGAGAACAAAAGGGTTGTTCAAATAATTGCCGTAATCCATAAAAGATGGATGATTCACAAATCTCGTTGGAAACATCACATCCATAAAACTAGTGCTAAAGATGCCGAAAGACAAATTGATTGAAAGATCACTTAGGAAGTGACATCGCCGTTTAAATTATATTGGAAAGAAAACATGAAGAAACTCCATGTGGATGGAATTTTGGAGTCTTTTGATTTTTGATCACATGACGCTTGTGAAACTTTCCTAGAGATAATTAAAAACTTCGTTCATAGGCCAAAAAGGGAACGAATGACTAGCTTATTGGAACTTGTACATATTGTTGTACGAAGTCCATTATGTGTAGTCAAGAGCGATGGATTTCAACTTCATATGCTTTCTCCGAAAATTTGAGTGAATATATGAATATTTACTTAATAAGGATGAAGTGTGAAATATTTGAAAAGTTCAAAGACTTTCAAGATGAAGTGCAAAATCATTGTAACAAGAATATAAACAGTTTATGATAAAGATCATAAAGGAAGATATTTGAAGTTACAAAGTTTAGCATAATACCTAAGATTTATGGAATCGTTCCGTGGATTTGCATGTCCCGAAACACCATAAGAGTATGGAGCATTCGAGATATGTAATTAAACCTTGTTTGACATGGTGAGATCAAAGGTGTAATTCATAAAATGCCATTATATTTTAAAGATTAAAAGCTTTAGAGATTACCGTTTTTCCACTGAAAAGAGCTTCATCATAATCCGTTGAAATGACACCATATAAAGTTATGGTTTGGGATAAAACCCAAGTAGTCCTTTCTTAAACATTGGTATGCTATACATAAGAAAGATGTTTGCAACCAAAGTCGGATGAATCTGTCTTTGTTAAGTATTCCTCCATAACACCGGAGACAGAAGTGTTTGTCGCTTAGAACGTCAAGTTTCTTTGAGAAGGAATTTTTCGTGAAAAGTTAAAGTAGGAGGACAATAGAACTTTGATAAGGTTGAAAGAACCTTAGCTATATGTGCAGAGTTGCGCAGCGCCGAAAAGTGTTCCGGAGGCAGCAACAATGCTCATGGCTCACGTGCCTCAAATGTTGTGATCACGGAGATCTAAGTTCCTATTGAAACAAGTAGGTCGGGTAAACAATCAAATACCAAGATTTGAGAGTTAAATCATTATTTGACAATAATGATCCGACTACATGCAAAGAAGCGATGATGGGCCCTGACTCCGTCTAATGGCTTGAAGCCATAAAATCCGTGATAGTTGCATACACGAAAAATCAAGTTTTGAACTTGAAGGACCCTCGAGAAAGGTGTAAGACCTTACAGTCGTATTTGGATCTATAAAAGAAATAGACATGGATGTTTTACATCTATGAAATAGTCGACATGTTGGGAAAGAGTTCACAAAATGTTCAAAGGTTGACTATGACAAGATTTGATCTTTCATAGTGATATTTAGTCTAGACGGATTAGTGTAGCAACCACTACATATAATTTTGTTATATGGTAGTTGAATAAACAAAACAAGTTCTTCTAATAGAATTGTTACCTAGGACATGTGAGCAACATGGTCCATAGGGTTTTGTTAATTCAAAGGATGCTAAAAGCATATGCAAACTTCAATGGTTGAAATAAGCATAGCGGAGTTGGAATCTTCACTATGATGAAACTGTTAAAAGAGTTTAATTTCATTAGAGACAATGAAGATGCTTGCATTTGCAAGAAATTAAGTGGGAGCGCTAAGACATGTTTCTAATACATTATGTGGAAGACATATTGTTGATTGGAAATAATGTATCTTTTATTAACACATATTAAGAATTTCATCCCGATGAAAGACTTAGGCAAAACCCAAATATTTGGCATCAATAGACGCTAATATGGTTGTGCCAGAAGTACATAGACAAGATATTGAATGAGTTCAATATAGAAACTACAAGAGAGGTTCTTGTCGCACAGAAAGGATTGAATAAGTTCAATATTGATGATATATTCAAGTGTATTGGCATTTGGTAAGTGAAACAAAGATTCAAGTATAGATTGATACTTGATGTATGAAATCACAAAGAGTGTTTATATCAATCATACTGTGATATGTACAAATCCAGATATGTCCTATGCTCTAAATGTTGTGAGCATATACCAGAATGATTCGTAAGATGATCATTGGACAATAGTAAGGATATTCTTATGATTTTTTGGAAGAACTAAGAGTATATTATTTGTAGAAGTGACAAATAGATGGTTAGTTCATTGTAAAAGTACTACATCGATACTAGTTTTGTCACAAAGTGCAAATTAAGTTTATCTCAATCTAAACTAAGGGTGGCACAATATAATGGAAAGTGAGTTCCATAATGGATTTGGATGAGTTCAAAAGTTAAGACATTGTGACAGATACTACAACAAAAGGCTAAGTATATGACTGCTATTATAGCAGCAAAAGAGGGCATTTGTGTCAAGTAGTTTGTTATCAAACTAGGTGTAGTTCACAATGGGATAATACTATGAAGATATATTGTACGACAATATTGTCAACATATGTTTAACCCCAAAGAACTAAAGGTCACACCAAAGGACCAAATTTGTACGAAGCCATCTCATTAGAGAATGAGTGATGCGTAGAGACGCAAATACATGCAATTACACACGGACCTGGAAGTGTCAGATCCGGAGATCAGTTGACCACTAGCGAACGTGTACTTACAACACCGGAAAGCCATAGGTGTTGAATACACAAAGGTTTAAAACAAGATTATTGACTCTAGTGCAAGTGGGAGACTGTTGGAGATATGCCCAAGAGGCAATAATAAAGTGGTTATTATCATATCTTCACACTTATGATAAATGTTTACATACCATGCTATAATTGTATTAACAGGAAACATTAATACTTGTGTGATTTGTAAACTAAAATAAGAGTCCCTAGTAAAGCCTCTTGTTAAACTAGCTTGTTGGTTAATATGTGATCATGGTTTCCTGATCATGAACATAGAGATGTTATTAACAACATGGTCATGTCATTAGGAGAATGATGTGATGGACATACTCCTATAGATAAGCGTAGCATAAAGATCAAGTCATTTCAATAGTTCAATTGCTATATGCTTTCTGATACATAGTAACCTAATTCCTTCGACCATGAGATCATGCATATCACCTTTACCGGATGGATGCTTTGATGTCATCAAACACCACACCGTAACAGGGTGGCTATAAAGGTGGCATTGAGTATTCGGAAAGTATTGGTTGAAACACATGGATCAAGAGTGGGATTTGTCCATCCATATGACGGATAGATATACTCTGGGCCCTCTCGGTGAAATGTCATCCAATTAGCTTGCAAGCATGTGACTGGCTCACAAGGGATCACATATCACGGGAACGAGAAAAGAGTACTTATCGGTAACGAGGTTGAACTAGGTATGCAGAGATACCGACGATCATAACCTCGGATAAGTAAACTATCGTGAGACAAAGGGAAATTGGTATCGTATGTAAGTGGTTCATTCGATCGCAAAGTAATCGTAGAAATATGTGGGAGCCATATGAATTTCCAGATTCCTCTATTGGTTATTGTTCGGAGAAGTGTCTCGATCATGTCCGCATAATTCACGAACCGTAGGGAGACACACTTAAGGATTCGACGTTGTTTGAGTAGTTATGGTATTGTGAGAAAGAGACTGAATGTTGTTCGGAGTCTCGGATGGGATCCGGGATATCACGAGGTGATCCGGAATGGTCTGGAGAATAAGATTCATATAAGGAAAGTCCCGTTTCGGAGTTCGGAAATGATTCCGGTGTTTTCATCGGGAATGTTCTAGAAGGTTCCGGAATGTCCGGCACTCCGGGGGGGAGGGGTACATGAATGTGTCATTGCATATTGGAATGATTGCATCATGTACTAAGTGTTCTTGCTATTCCAAATAAAGGATTAAATTGAATCCTAAAACAGAAAAGTCAAATGGCCAGTTTGAAAGTCAAACGGCTAAAACAAGAAACTGTGGGAAACAAGCAAGAGGAGGCAAAACCGACTTGGGGGAGGAGTCCCTCCTCTCCAAGCCGGCGCACCACCTAGGCCGAGTTGGGGAGGGACTCCCCTCCCTCCCCTTGGCCGCCGGCCCTCTCCACCCATAAAAGGAGGGGCAGGGCCTCCTCCTCTAGACACACAAGTTTCCTAGCCTCTAATCTAAATCCTAGCCCTAGACTCCGGTTTAGAACCGTTTTGGTTTAGAGCTTCTAATTGCCCTAGCCTTCGGATTAGAGCCTTCTAATTGGTGTGTCTAAACCCTAGACCACTAATAGTTCTCTCTCATACTCCACCATACTCGCTCCGGCTTAAGGCGAAGCCCTGCGGGATCTCCCCTCTACTTCCGGTACCACGCCGTTGTGCTGCCGGAATCTCGAGGAGAGTGCTACAACCTCCGCTGCCTGCTGGAACAAGGGAGAGGAAGGTCTTCGTCGAGTACCGAACGTGTGACCGACTGCGGGAGCGCTGCCGGAACGCAGCGCCGGAAGGATCGTCTACACGATCTTGAGATCGGAAAGAGTACGACTACATCATCCACGAGAATCTGCTCTCGTTAACCGCTTTGGAATCTTCGAGGGTAAGTTATTCCATCGACTCGTTGCTACAATCTAGTAGATAGATCTTGGCTTGTTTGTTTGTATGCGATAGAAAATTTTTGTTTTCCATGCTACGAACCCCTACAAGCTCAACTTTCAAAACCCAAGCATCTGCAGACTCACCAGAACCAATCTAGCAAACCCACCAAAAATCATTTCAAAATTCAAAACTTGATTTCATGCGGCCATTTCATCAAGCAGGTGGCAGACACAAATCAAACAAACCACAAACACTATAGTGTGCAGTGTTTTGAGCCTAACTTGTTCCCTAGTTAGCTCTCACACAATCTAGTAGATCATCTAGAAAGGTTAGACCAACACTAGCACCCCTGTGAGCTTGCCATTGCCATTAATGGTGAACAGCCGAGCACCCCCATGTCACCCCAATGTGGACAGCAAGCTAGGAGCAGCAGCAAGCCTAGCCATCATGTCTGGGAGGCAGCCCACCGTCCACCGCCACTGCCTGTCCCAGCCGCGAGCGTTGCCAAGCCCTGGACCACGCGCACAAGACACGCCCAGACCATGCCGAGCGTGCGCCAGAGCGCCACCCTCGACCATCACCCACAGACCGCGCGCCGCCCTCACCGTGCGCACACACGATCACCACCGACCCAGGAGACCGCCAGACATCCCCGTTTGCCGCCCCGCGCCATACAGCCACCGCCCACCGTCGAAGACGCCGCCTCTGCCGCGCAGAGCACCGCCCGTTCCAGACCAAACCACACCGCCCCATGCCTCGCGACCATGTCGTTGAGCATCGCCAAGAGACACAGCACCGTCCCCTACCCTTGCCCATGCCATTAGCTGCCTGTAACGTCGCCTCCGACGAGCTCACCTTACGCCCCGACGGTCCCCTCGCTCGACTATAAATAGAGGCCACCCCCGCACGAATTCTTCACACCATCTCACTCCCCTCTCCTCACTGATCGTGCCACACCATTCCCAGAGCAAGTCGAGCACCACCTCGCCGGAATTTCACTGGAGCCTGTCGCTGCCGGAGAAGAAGGGAGCCAGCGATTGGAGCCGCCCCAGGAGAAGCCACCGGTACCAGGAGGTTCGCCGTCGTCGACTTCGTCGTTCGCCCGCCTCGCCGACCCTCGCCCGTACCCCGGTGAGCCCCCAGCACCCCTCACTGGCCGCGCTAGGTTTCGTTCTCGTCGGAGCTGTCTCGCGTCGACGATGACCCTCAGCCGTTGGATTAGAACTAGATCAAACGAACCACGTTGACCCATACCGCTTCGCCCAGCCCCGTGTCACTGACGAGTGGGGACACCCACTTAAGCAGCCCGCGGGAGCACTGCGCTTAGCAGGCCGGCCCGTTAGAAGTCCCCGCGCAGCCCAGCAATTCAAATTTAACCTTTTCTTTTTAAATTCAAACACACTTCTGTACCCAACTTCAAAAATCAACCCAGATCGATTCAGTGCACCAAATTAGATGAAACCAATTTGGTTGGAAAGGTCTGTGAATGCTTAATCCAAGCCCGTTGGATTCAAGTCATTTGGATCTATAGATCACCCATAGCAAAAATAACAAGGCAGAAGCTTTTCTGCATTCAAACATTTTTCAAATTTAAACCATAAAAGCTTTTGAGTTGATTCCAACTCTCAAAAATCACATTCAACCATACCTTTCAGAATATATAAAAATATATATAGGTTTACTTGCAGAAATATTGTTCAAGCAATAAAAGAATGCTTCATAAGCATTTCTAGCCACTTTAATTAATTAAAATAAAAGGGTAAAACCTTATTAAATTGTGACACCACTTTAAATCACATTCCCATGGACTACAATATGTGGTGATGACATGTGTCAACATGATCCCATGTTTAGTTTGGAGAATATTAAATCTTAAGTAGTTTTTCACTGAGTAGAAATTACTTTTCTAAAAAAATAAAAAGGATTTAAACCAAGCTTTAACCTTGTAATGTTAGAGATGATACTAGATCATCTATAGGACCCTTGTGTGTGATGATTGCAAGTAGTTAAGTATTGTTTGGTGATTGTGTACCTCGTATTTATTCGTAGACGCTAGTACCGACCAAGGATACGAGGAGGAAGGAGGATACTACGAAGAGGAAGCCGAGGAGAACTTCAACCACTGCTCTGCACAAGGCAAGCTAACACTTGCAAGATACTATACCTATGAAAGCTTATATTGACATTGATTGCAAGCCTAATACCACTAGTGAGTGTGCAAGCTAACACTTGTAAGATACCCTACTGATGCCACAAACCCATACTTGTGAGATGATTACTTTATGCCTTAAGCATATGTGACCATACCCACTTGCTAAACCAATCCTAGTTTTATGGCAAGTTTCTTACTTTATTTCTTTATCAAAGTACTTGGAGTCTACCTAAGAGTTTGGTAGATACTAGACAGTTGTGCTGAAGGTTGCATAAAGAGCATAAAATTTGGCCTAAGCAAGAAACCTTGATATCAGCCTAGGATATAAGGTTGGACTTAGTTGAAACTCCACTAGTTACCACCCCCCATTAGTACTACCCCCACCTGTAGATGCTAGTGCTAAGCATAAAACTTGATCAACTTTAGATGGGAATACTTGGTGGAAAAATGGTTACGAAAACCTTGGAATGATGGATCATTCTATTGAAATGTTTTGGACATGTGTTTCCAAACACTTGATGATTCTGGTGATAAAAATGTTGAGGCATGAGCCTTAGCCCTTTATAAAACTGATGGTTGTCTGGATGCGATACCATTCCAATTTTATCGTACAACCACAATACCCGAATATTGGGTAGGGCTTGACTGGAAACTTATATACCTTAGTATTAGTTCCCTCACAGCCAAGGTCTGAGCTGAGGCTACCTTGTGAAGATTGTCCACCTGTGCAGTACCCAAGATGACAGTGGTCATGGTTGGGAGGCCAAACTCACAGGAGAGGTGCTTATACTAGGGAGTGTAATTGAAAGGTTAGGATTGATTATCCGCATACTGAGTATGTTAAATTCAGGATTTGTTCCTGACGGATGTATCGAATGTTGTGGTGAAAGTGTACAATCTCTGCAGAGTGTCAAACTATTCGAATAGCCGCGTCCGCGGTTATGGACAGTTGGAGTGGCCATACTGTTCCCCCGTCAAACTTTTCAAAAGGACTTGTGAAATGAATTGTGACTTTGACTTGGCCACAATAGAGTTGTGTCCTGGAATACAAGATCCCACTTAGGAGTTATAAAATTTTGGACTAGCTTTGGAACTTAGTAGTTATAAACCTGGCTTTTGCAAAACAACCCTAGAGCCTAGTGTCCTATTATCCAAAAAACCCCTGTACTTGTTAGTATTAGTTTGCGAGTACTTAAAGAGTACTCATGGCTTTGTCCCTGGCTATTCCCATGGCCAGACTATGAAGAGGAGTACCTGGAGGATGGACCCCAGGAAGGTTACGACAACTAGGATCATCTCCCATCGTCAGCATTGCCTGTGACCCCGAAGATGGAGCTTCGCCTACGATACCGTTATTACTACGTATTCCGCTACTTGATGTTGTATTAAGGACTGGATCATGAGATCCCTATTTGCGTAAGAACTTATGTATCGTTTGTAATGGATGAAGTACTATGGTATCCAATTCTGTTATGTCTCGCAAAAATGGTAATCCTGGAATTGCGATGTATGGCATAACAGGCATCTAGGATTGAAAAATCCGGGTGTTGACAAGTTGGTATCAGAGCCATCCTGACCATAGGAGACCCTAGTTAGATTGGACGTTGAACCAAAAACTTAGTTTCAAAACCCAAGAACAAAACTATTTACGAAAACTTATTCTCATTCTTACCTCTTTAATTCTTTAATAAAACTTCATGCTCCTCAAAAACTCTTGCAAAATAGATAAAATTTTGACACACTTGATCACTTTGCTAATCTACTCATCCTCTATTTTTATAGATGGACGCGAAGTACAACAAGTTTTACCAACTCGGGAATGGAGGAGACCTTATCTTTGAGAGGGATCTGGATCAGCTTTCGGAACTTCTGGAGCGCCCGCATCCCGAGTTCTTCGGAGCTCAGCTCAATGATCAAGGGGGAGAAGATCTGCAGTGGCTAATTGTTGCAAGTCTCCGAGGAAATATTGAACCTCCCACTGCGGAGGGAATTCAGTTTACCTTGAGGGAAAACAACTGGCTCGATGGACTTGCCAGAGCAATGCAGGAAGCTCTTTCCCGTCTGTGTGGGCAGAGCATCAATCAGATCAAGGGTACTTGCTTTGAGTTTTGCCCAAGACGTGATGCAAATGGTCAACCACTGGAGGCCCCATACCACCCCGAGCTGAAGACTCAATTGGACCACCTTAGCTTCATGATGTATGATCGTCAGCAGGAACTGGACAACTGTCGTGACTATTGCAACCACAAGTCTGCCATCATCAAGACGAAGGATCATACCATCGCCATGCTAGCAAAGGATCGCAAGTCTCGCCGCCATCAGCTCGACAAGAAGGAGCGCATTATTGCCCGTCTTCGCCATCGTATCTCATCTCTGGAAGAGACCATCCATGAGAGAGACATGCAGTTAGAGGAAAGGGAGAATGCGTGAGAAGATCTTCGTGGAGACCCTTACTCTTATCTCAGCGATGACGATGATTTTCTGGAAGATCAGGCCATGGACTTCTTCACCGATGAGGATGATTTCGCCTTCATCGATGATGCGGAAGATGATGAAGCCACAGACTCCGAGCAGTAGTAGCACTGAGCACTAGCGTAGTGACTAGTAGTCGGTCCCACTGTATCGTAGTTTCCAGAATGGTTCTTAAAACCATCTGTTTTTCTTTGTTGTGGTGTGTGTTGTACTGTGTGCTATGAGTGAATGAATGAAAAAGCAAGTTGCTAGAAAAACCTGAGTCAAACTCTAAAAACTCTTCAAAGACCCAAAACCTTAGAAATTTCCCTCTTTTCTCATGATCTATATCAATCTTCAGATGCCATGTGGAGGAAGTGGTTCAGCCCCGGATCCGATGTTGCAGATCCTGCAAATGTTGACTTCTGACCGCGAAGCTGAAAGAGCGGAACGTCAAGCCAACCTAGCCACTCTGCAACAGATAGCCCAGCTAGCCCACAACAACCAAGGCCATGGAAATCAGGACAACCACGGATCTAAGCTCAAGAATTTCCAGAATACCAACCCACCCGTTTTCACCAAGTCGGAAGAACCCCTAGACGCTGATGATTGGCTGCAAACCATGGAAAATAACTTAGAAGTAGCCGGAGTAGAAGCCAATGAGAAAGTCTTGTTCGCCACTCATTATCTAGCCGGAGATGCCAGGGCATGGTGGAACAGTGTTCGTGCAATGACCGGAGGCCAAATGATGACCTGGGAGGAATTCAAGGTCAAGTTTAGCAGAACCCATGTGCCGCCAGGTTTGATCAAGAGAATGAGAGACGAGTTCAGAGAATTGAAACAAGGAAGGATGACTGTAGTGGAATACCGTGACAAATTTTTGTCATTAGCTAGGTATGCCCCGGACGAGATAGACACCGAAGCCAAGAAGAAAGAAAGATTCCTGAATGGTCTGCATGACGAGATGCAGACAGTGTTAGTCAATATCCCCTTTGCTGATATTAAAGCCCTTGTCGACTCTGCTATCCAGATGGAAGGAAAGATCCACCAGGCCAATGAGAACCGCAAGCGTCGCATGATGCATCAACCAGGAACCCATCAGACCCCAAAGTATCGCCCCAACCTATCTCCAGGATTTGCCCCAAGAACCAACAGACCCCCTATGACCCATCCGACCTATCCCAACAGTGGAAACCCTAGACCCGGAGGAAATCACAACAACCCCGGCAATTCTAGCAATTTCACCCGTTGCCCACCCAAGTTCAACACCAACAATGCTACCGCCAACCCCAATACTGCCCCGAGGACTGGAAGCAATGCTGTGCCTGTCGCAGCCAAGGACAAGTCACAAGTGACCTGTTATGACTGTGGAAATAAAGTCCACTATTCCAACGAGTGCCCCAACAAGAAGAATGCTACAGCCCCTAATACCAATGTTCCATCTCAGCAGCAGCGTCGTGTCCAGCCAGGGAGAAGATTTGCCCTAGGAAATTCACTCAACCGCAATGGCCGTCTTTTTCTCATGCATGCTGAAGAAGCTCAGGAAGCGCCAGACATCGTGTTGGGTATGTTTTCTGTTAATTCAGTACTTGCAAGAGTGTTGTTTGATTCTGGTGCATCGCATTCATTTGTCACCGAAGAATTTGCCTGCACTAGTAAAATTCAACCAACCAAACTGAAGCATGTGATGATTGTACAAATTCCCAGATCGACCACCAAGGCTAGGCAAATTTGCAAAGCCGTCCCTATCCGAATCCATGGCATAGATTTTTATGCTAACCTAATAGTACTCGGAACTAAAGGTTTGGAAGTAGTACTAGGAATGGATTGGATGTCCAAACATAAAGGAATGATTGACTGCGCCAAGAAAGCCATTACCATGACCAGTACCGCCGGAATATCAGTCGAGCATATATCTGAAACCTTGCCTCGCCAATTCAAGTGTAACAAGAGTCTAGCCCAACCTACCATTGACCAAGTTCGGATAGTCTGTGAATACCCCGATGTATTTCCAGATGTTTTGCCCGGTATGCCCCCAGATAGGGATATCGAGTTTATCATCGAACTAATCCCTGGAACAGGACCTATAGCCCAGAGACCCTATAGTATGAACCCGTCAGAACTAGAAGAACTGAAGAAGCAGTTGGATTCCATGTTAGAAATCGGATTGATTCAACCAAGTGCGTCCCCATGGAGGTCACCTGTCTTGTTTGTGGACACGAAGGATGGAGGTAACCGTTTGTGTACGGATTATCGAAAGTTGAATGATGTCACCATCAAGAACAAGTACCCCTTGCCCAAGATAGAGGATTTGTTTGATCAGTTGACCGGTGCCCAGGTGTTTTCTAAGATTGATCTTAGAACTGGCTATCATCAACTCAAAATTCGTGCAGAGGATATTCCAAAGACTGCCTTTACCACCAGATATGGATTCTATGAGTATGCAGTCATGTCTTTTGGATTAACCAATGCCCCCGCTTATTTCATGAACCTCATGAATAAGATTTTTATGAATTTCCTAGATAATTTTGTCGTTGTTTTCATCGATGACATTCTGATTTATTCCAAATCGGAAGAAGAACATGAGCTACACCTAAGGACCATTCTTGGAACCCTTAGAGAGCATCAGCTATATGCAAAATTTAGCAAGTGTGAATTCTGGTTATAGGAAGTAGGATTCCTCGGTCACATTGTATCAGCCGGAGGAATTGCCGTTGACCCTGCCAAAGTGAAAGATGTGGAAGATTGGCAAGCCCCAACCACTCAAACCCAAGTTCGTGCTTTTCTCAGATTGGCGGGATATTACCGTAAATTCGTAGAAGGATTCTCTAGTATCGCCCGACCCATGACCCAATTGCTGAAGAAGGACAAGAAGTTTGAATGGACAGACAAGTGTGAAGCGAGTTTTCAAGAACTCAAAAGGAGATTGATTTCAGCCCCAATCTTGATCATGTCGGATATCACGAAGCCCTTCGATGTGTATTGTGACGCATCCAAGATTGGTCTCGGATGTGTGCTAATGCAAGAAGGCAAAGTTATATCCTATCTATCGCGACAATTGAAGCAACATGAACAAAATTACCCAACCCATGACCTCGAACTCGCAGCCGTAGTTCTAGCCCTGAAGACATGGAGACATCACCTTATGGGAAACCGTTGTGAGATTTATTCGGATCACAAGAGCCTAAAGTATATATTCACTCAGAAGGAGCTGAATATGAGGCAGAGAAGATGGATTGAGCTAATCAAGGATTACGACTTGGACATTCACTATCACCCTGGAAAAGCCAACGTAGTAGTCGATGCCCTTAGCAGATTGCCGTGCCGCTTGAACTCCATGATTTTGAAGGAGAAACCAAGTTTGCACAAAGAGATGGAAGATTTTCGAATAGAATTAGTAAGTGAAGGATTTTTGGCTAGCATAGAACTTCAGCCCACTTTGATCAGTCAGATTAAAGAGGCGCAGAAAGGAAATGCTAGTATCGACGGAATTAAACATCGTATCGGTACAGGCAAAGTACCCGGATTCACCGAGGACGAAGAAGGAGTTTTGTGGTACAAAGGACGCCTTTGTGTACCAGCAGATTCTGAGTTAAAAGAAGTTATCTTGAAGGAGGCTCACGATACTCTTTATTCTATCCATCCCGGAGGAACTAAGATGTATCAAGATTTGAAAGAGCAATTTTGGTGGCATAAGATGAAGAGAGAAATCGGAAGCTATATCGCCAAGTGTGATATATGTCAGCGAGTCAAGGCAGGACATCAAAGACCCGCTGGATTGTTGCAACCTTTGCAAATTACGGAATGGAAATGGGATTCTGTAGGAATGGACTTTATCACTGGACTACCTACTTCTAGTAGGGGAAATGACTCTATTTGGGTCATAGTGGATAGATTGTCCAAAGTCGCCCATTTCTTGCCCGTTAAAACTACCTATCAGAGTTCGAAGCTAGCAGAGTTGTACATCGCTAGGATCGTTAGTTTGCACGGAGTCCCCAAGAATATCGTATCGGATCGAGGAACTCAGTTTACCTCGAGATTCTGGAAGAAGGTCCAAGAAGGTTTAGGAAACCGCCTAGATTTCAGTACCACGTATCACCCACAGACCGATGGACAAACGGAGCGAGTAAACCAAATACTCGAAGATATGCTTAGAGCATGTGTGCTAGAATATGGATCCAAGTGGGAAGACTGTCTGCCATTTGCAGAATTTTCCTACAACAATAGTTACCAAGCCAGTTTGCAAATGGCCCCATTTGAATTCATGTACGGAAGAAAGTGTCGCACCCCTTTGAACTGGTCGGAAGTAGGAGAGAGTCAAATTTTCGTACCCGACATCCTACGAGAAGCAGAAGAGAAGGTTCACAAGATTCGTGAGCACCTCAAGACAGCCCAATCCCGACAAAAGAGTTACGCCGACAAGAGACGTCGAGACCTCGCCTTCAACATTGGAGATTTTGTTTATCTGAAAGTGTCGCCATTGAAGGGAATGTAGCGTTTCCAACTCAAAGGAAAGTTAGCCCCCAAATATATCGGACCTTTCAAAATTTTGAACCGTCGAGGAGAAGTATCGTATCAACTCGAGCTACCAGAAGAGATGTCAGCGGTGCACAATGTGTTCCATATATCGTTACTTCGCAAATGTCTCGAAGTCCCCGAGAAGACCGAAGTGTTCAAGAATATCGATCACCGGACCATAGAGATCAATGATGACCTGACCTATCCCGAAGTACCCATCCGTATATTGGAGGAAGCCTTTTGAACTACCAGAACCCGAAGCATCAAGTTTCTCAAGATTCAGTGGAGCAACCACACAGAAGAGGAAGCTACCTGGGAACGCGAAGATCACATCAGGACGGAGTTTCCAGATCTCTTCAAATCCTAGGTAATCTTTTCGTCCTTTTTCAAATCTCGGGACAAGATTTTGTTTAAGGGGGGAAGGTTTGTAACATCCCAAAAATATCAAACTTAGATCATCAAAACACTAATCCTCAAGTTTAGGGTTAACAAAAACTTTTCTAAATCAATTCATGAATGCATGTATATGTGTATGCATGGATTTTGAATTTATTTAAAAACCACCTTGTTTGTGTGACCCTTTGCTTGTAAAATGTTTCTTAGGTGAAATAAACATCATCTAAAACATTCCCCACACTTTTCCTAAAGACAAGTAAATCAAAACAAATATATTAAGTGAGTGGTCATTTTGACCAATTTAACTCCCATGCCTACTTTGGCTGTCTCAAACTTTCAAAACCTAACAGAAACTTTTCTGGATCTTTGCACCCCTTGAATGTACTCATAACAAAGTATCAAGGCCCACTTTGTGATCATCCAGAAACTTTCAAATGCATAGTTTAAATGACAATTCAAAATTGAATCTTCTTCATATGGGAAGATCCCACCTTTTCAAAACCCACTCAAACAAGCTCAACTTTCAAAACCCAAGCATCTGCAGACTCACCAGAACCAATCTAGCAAACCCACCAAAAATCATTTCAAAATTCAAAACTTGATTTCATGCGGCCATTTCATCAAACAGGTGGCACACACAAATCAAACAAACCACAAACACTATAGTGTGCAGTGTTTTGAGCCTAACTTGTTCCCTAGTTAGCTCTCACACAATCCAGTAGATCATCTAGAAAGGCTAGACCAACACTAGCACCCCTGTGAGCTTGCCATTGCCATTAATGGTGAACAGCCGAGCACCCCCATGTCACCCCAATGTGGACAGCAAGCTAGGAGCAGCAGCAAGCCTAGTCAGCATGTCTGGGAGGCAGCCCACCATCCACCGCCACTGCCTGTCCCAGCCGCGAGCATTGCCAAGCCCTGGACCACGCGCACAAGACACGCCCAGACCATGCCAAGCGTGCGCCAGAGCGCCACCCTCGACCATCACCCACAGACCGCGCGCCGCCCTCACCGCGCGCACACACGATCACCACCGACCCATGAGACCGCCAGACATCCCCGTTTGCCGCGTGAAGACTACAATGTCCACCTTGTACAGCAGTTCTATGCCACCGTAGTGTTCGGGTCTGATCTTGACAGGACCATGGTGTGGATGTATGGTACTACTCACTGCACAGCCACATTTCATGACTTTGCCAACGTCATCTTTGAGACCTTTCATGGAGTATCCACTCCCGTTGAACTGCGTATGCACTCTGCAGCATTGGGTGAGAACAAGTTGAAGCTGGCACCTCTGTATATGGAGCCACCCGGCAAGGTAGTCGAGGGTTTTTTCACCCTCTCTCTGAATGCAACGCGCCAGATCAAAGATGGTCACCACTCCGACGAACTTTGATCTCTGCTGTCCAGACGCACGGACGAAGCTGGCGGACTTGCAGCGATCTTCCACCGTTATATCCTGCACAGGGGAGGTTTGGGTGGGCCTTGAATTTTTCCGATCTTTGCCGACGAAAGGGCATTTATTGTCATAATCACTTTTGGTGTTCGTTAACAACAAGTAGATCATTTTACAGTTTGTTACTGTCCATAGGTTGGTATTATGATAAATGAAAAGCACCCTCACTCTTGGGAAAATACCACACTCATGTGTCACAGTTCTGGAAACTCCAGACCGAAGTCTCCGGTCTACCAAGACCGGAGTCTCCGATGTGGTCCGGAGTTTCCGTATCTGTCTCCGGTGGTGACTTCAGGATCTGGGCTGGGACATTCTGACAGGGGGTCCGGAGCCTACTCCGGAGGATACTCCGGAGTCTCCGGTGCTGGATCAGTCCGGAGTCTCTGGTGTTGATAGACCGGAGTCTCCGGTCTTGTTGGGTCATGCAAGGCCTAGGTCATTCAGATGGGCGGTCCAGAGGCTGGTCCGGAGATTGGCCGGAATCTCCGGTGTAGACCGGAGTCTCCGGTCTGACTTTTCTCCAACGGTCAGAAAACGGTTCGTGGAGGGGGATGCCTATAAAAAGGGACCCTTATCTTCTTCCTCCAGTTGCTCGAGCTACTCAAGAACACCAACTCCATTAGAGCCACCAAATCCACAAGATCTCTTCATCCAACTATCCAAAGTCATTGATCTTTGGAGAATCGAAGGAGGAGGCCTTGATCTACATCTTCACCAAGAGAGATCTTCATTTCCCCCTCATTCACTTGAGGGCCCCCAAGCTCTAGTGTTTCATTGGAAACCCTAACTTTGATTTGGTTCTTACAAGCTTGTCTTTGATTTGTCTTGACAGCTTGCTTGTATTTGGGAGCCTCCAATTAAGTTGTGGATGTGTGCCCCGAACTTGTTGTAAAGGTGCCGGCTTCCACCTCGAAGGTTGCCGATATAGTGGAAGGTGGATCGAGCCCGTTGGGATGAAGTTCATCGAAGAACAAGGGAGGCCTCTCGTGGCGTTGGTGGTTTGAAACCACCCCCTCTCCAAACGTAGACATACTTCCCCTCAAAAGGAAGGAACTACGGGAAACAAATCCTTGTGTCTCTGCGTCCACTCCTTTGGTTACTTCTATCCTTTACCGCACTTTACTTACTTGTTCTTGCTTAGAGTTGTGATAATCATTGCATGGTTGACATATAGGTAAATTCACCATAGTTGCATAATCTAGAGAATTTACCTTTCTTGTCAAACCCTAATTTGAAAAAGAAGAAAATTTGAAGTAGCACCTATTCATCCCCCCCTCTAGGTGCCCATACGATCCTTTCAGTCGGCAAACTCCGAAGAGAGATCCGACATCGATCCTTCCGCGAACGTATCCTGCCCGCAGGCAGTCCGTGCGGGTCTTGATGCTCCTCCGACTTCCAGGGAACTAATGCCCGAGTCGGTTTCGCCGATGAAGAGGTGGATGTCTCCGATGGGGACGATAGAGCATCTGGTAGGGTTTGTCTTCGCCGGGATCCAGAATTCGTCGGGAGGGACGATCGGAATGTTGCCGGAGAAGAGAAGACGGCCGATGGCTACGGTTTCTCCGACTCCCGCAAATATCTTGGACCTCGCCCGCTGTAGAGCCTGAAGCGCCTCTTGCCCCATGGTGGGCGCCAACTGTCGTGGTATTGCCGACGAGTACGCCATGGGGGGTCCTCACAGTGCGTGTTTAGAGACATGAGGTAAGGTGGACGGTTGAAGGGTATGAGGTAACACAACTTACCCAGGTTCAGATCCCACGACGGTGGCAAAATCCTACTCCTGCTATAAATCACTATATGGCAGTATGCCAAGTTATAGAGATCGGTTCGCTGTGCGAGATATGAGTTAATTGGTGCCCTAAATGCTCCCATAGGTCCGGCTTATATAGTCGCCAGGTCCAAGGGTTACAGGGGAATTCCTAGCCAGGCAAGTTACAGAGTCCTACATAGTATATAATCAGTCTAACGTGTCTTGTACTCCAAGGCTCCGGGTACGTCGGTGACTCCTCCGTAGCCTTCCTTTATCCGGCATGGGCCTCCCTTCTGGATCCATCTAACTGGGTTGTCCAGCAGGCCATGGGCCATGCTACCAACTGTGGGCCACCCGGGTTATCCGGATAGGAGACATGCTATGAGGATAGCCATATAACATATCCCCAACAAGTACCGGGCCGAGATTGCGTAGACCGTTAATGGTTCGTGCAGTATCGAGCCGAGGCGGGCTTCTATAGGGCAAACAGTAATAGACCCAAAAGTTTACGAGACGTAGCGAGTAGCACTGGTGGGCCAATTTCAAGCAGTGCAGGTAGGAACAGTAACGTGTTGTCTTCCTTTTGGGATCTTTAATGGGCTGGTCCACTTAATAATTAGCAGGCCTTGGCTGAGCCTGGTTTTTTACCACGGTTTCATTGACAGTTAAGGGCGATAACTGGCCATTAACGACATTCGCCACGTGTCATTTTGTATGACATCAGCAGTCGACGCGACTGGTGTACATATCTATGCCGAAACAACTTTTTATGGCTGAAGGGTGCGATCCGCCACGGTAAAAAAACATGGTAGATTCTTTTGTGACGGGATTTTACCACGAAGGGCATCTATCGTAGAAGTCTTTTCAACCATAAAAAGGGCCTTCAACCAGGAAAATCGTCCATTATAAAAGACGATTTTTCTTGTAGTGATATGGGTATTTCTGAACCTGAATTTGAAGGAAATATGCCCTAGAGGCAAATAATAAATGGTTATTATTGTCATATTTTAATAAGTTCGTAATAGTTTTATATTATGCTATAAGTGTATCAAGTGGAAACATTGCTACAGATGTGATATAAAACAGAAGTCCCTAGTAGCCTCTATTCGTACTAGTTCGTTGGACAATCGATGATCAAGGTTTCTTGATCATGGGTGGCCGTGCCAGTTGACAACATGGTCATATTATTGGTGAATGATGTGATGGACATTATCCAAAGATTGCGAGAAACCAGAAAAGTTCCGTGAGAAAACCGGAATCGTTTCCAGAAGTTTCGAAGTCGTTTAGAGGAAATTAAAAGGGAACCGAAAGGTGTTTCGGATCAAATCAAATTTTGTAATATGTATTTACATATTAATTAATATAATTTAAAAGGTATTTCACTAATAGGCCAAACTTTTTAGAAAAAAGGGCCCATGAGAGAAACCGCAAGAGGGTAGGCCTCCCAGATGGGTCCTAAGGGCCCATGCGCCTGAGGACACACCAAAAAGCCACGAGTTGGGAGCTCTCCTCCCTCCTCTATGCGCCTCCTCCCTCCCTTTTCTCTCTCTTTCTCTAGTTGTTCCTTACGCTAGTTTGGTTTCATGCTAGGACTGTTCGCGCAAGAGACGATGTACTAGCAGCACATCGTTGCGTTGCAGAGACTTTAAACCAGAGATCTACTTTCGTACTTCCAACAGGGATCAAGGAGCCGGAGGTCGTCATCGTACATTGTTTGTGTACGAAACCACGAGTGGCCATACTTGAGGCACCTTGGACGTCGTGAGCCAGACTACTGCATGATGATAGAGCAACGAGTGACTTGTGAGGAGCTTCGTGACCTTGAGGTCGGTTATGAGCACGACTACATCAACCACGTTTCCCGGAATGTTAACCGTTTTTAGATTACAATGGTATATATTCGAAACCTTTGGCCGTTACTGCATTACTAATAGATAAATTTTGGGCTTTTGAGCGTTGTAACGTAGGAAATTTTTATTTTTTGCCCTAGAACCCAACAGAATTTACTTAACTTACCCTTAAGTTACGATCCTTAAGTTACAAAAATTTCTGAAACTGAGATGCTCTTTCTTACGGTTTATTTAGGAAATTTGTCGTTTTTGCCTAATCTATATAATTTGGAGTTTTGGTATACCGAAAATAAAGCACGTACATACGTGCTGCCTCTACCTGCAAATGTATTTCGATTTTTTTTATATCATTTACTAGTACGTTTTTCGATTTTACTATTTCATGAGTATCCTAAGATCCATTGCTTATGTTCGGCGAGGACAACGGCAGGGGTGCCTAGCTCGTGCGGAGGATGGACCCGGGCGAATGTTCCACTCCGACGGCGGGTACTGAATTCTCCACCCTCCCCGTGGCCATCCCATCATCATGTTGCCTCCGCAGCCGCCGCACCGCACAGCACCGTCGTACTACGACTCACCTGCTTCCAGTCGCCTCGTTTGCTACTGCCATATCTGCATCGTCGGGCCGATCTGGCCGCGACAGTGCGCGCCGCGCCGCGCCGCGCAATAACTCTGAGCTTTCATTTCTCAGGCGACCGGGCATTGATTGCATTTGCCGCCGGACCGATCCGATCGGCCGCTCTGTCGGCCTCCTGCTCTGACAACCCGGCCGGTGGCCTGATCGCGGTTCGTTTGGGGATATCGCACGCCCCGCCCGGCCGCCCACCATGCTATGTTTGCTGCCGGAAAAGGTTCGGCCAATGCCCTCCGTGTCCCCGAAGTTTCTCGAATTTCCTCCCGGGCGACAACGAATAATACGGGCTCACCCCTCTGCCGTCTGCAGCAGAGTTTGTTCCTGCAAATCCTGCACCAGGGATATTCGGACATTCTTCCCAGGATGCATACAACTTTTTGTTCTATATATATTCTCGCGGTGGACGTGTAGTTTTGTACGGACGTTTAGTTAGGGTGTTGCTATTGATCCGTTAACCGAAATTTATTCTGAATTAGTTAGGGTGTTGCTATTTTGATCGTGAGATGACGCAGTATAGTCCAACTGGGAAGTGACCTACCGATGCTGACGGGTAACTAACCGTAAGCTAACTAGAATGATGGGGGCGAATTATTAGTAAATGCTAGTACTCGTCTTGTTAGTGGACTCTTGTTATTTGCCTCCTATATGTTTGTTTGCTAGGTAGGTGTTCTGTTTTTTTAGGGGGGGAGTATGGGGAAAAAAGGTACTAGGTGTTCTCTAGGATCTAGAACTACTAGAACTTTTGTGAAGGATACACGAATCCTTTCCCGAAAACAGGTGATGGATTGCTTTTTACTGAATGTTACAACGATGATGCACTAAATCAGGAGTCTGAAGAAAAGGATAAAAAGTATGAGAAACATATTTTCGGAAAAATATATATACGCGTCCACGCAGAAGGAACAGATGGGCTACTTTTATACCAACACTTTATTCGTCTTAAATGTTGAAAGCTATCACTACCTGCTTATACTATGTCGATAGAGCAGACACAAATTATCGAAGAACATCTTCAGCACAGGCTCTATTTTAGTGCTGCGCTAAAATAACAGAAAATTTAGCGCACGCTCGAAACGTCTTCAGCAGGGGCAAAAAAATAGCGCGCACTGTGGATATTTTGCTGCCTCGCTCCGCTTTGCGCTATATCACGCGGGAGATTTGTCGCGCCAGCTCGAGCGCGCGCTATAAACTGCGCCCGGCGCCCGCCCAACTGCCACGTGCGCAGTTTCGGAAATTTCAGCACGGCTCTTCTCCCTACCTCTTCCGTCGCGCGCGCCTCCCCTTCCGCCACTGCTCCGCCGACATGCCGCCGCTCCGCTTCGGGCTTCCGCGGCGTCCGCCCGCGCCCGAACGACACCTTCAACGCCGAGCTGCGCTCTGGCGGGTTCCGCCTCACCCTCGGCACGCACGGGTCGCCGGAGGAGGCCACCCGCGCGTACGACGCGGCACGGCGTGAGATGTGAAGGAAATATGCCCTGAGAGGCAATAATAAAGTGTTTATTATGTGTATTCTAAGTATATGATAGATGTTTATTTTGCATGTTATAATTGTATTTAATAAGGAAACGTTAATACATGTGTGTTTAATAAACAAACAGAAAGTTCCTAGTTATGCTCTCTCATAAACTAGCTCGTTAATTAACAAGATGATCAAGGTTTCCTCATCATAGACATTGGATGTTGTTAATAACGGGATCACAACATTAGTATAATGGTGTGATGAACATTCATCCGAAGTATAGCATTACGATCAAAGTCATTGAGTTTAAATTGCTATAACAACTTATGAAGTGATCCTAATCCTTAGACCATGAGATCATGTCAATCACTAACACCGGAAGAGTTTCTTGATAACATCAAACGTCACACCGTAACAGGATGATTATAAAGATGGGTTCAAAACTAATAAAGTGTTATGTTGAGGCTCATGGATCAAGAGTGGAATTTGTTCATCCCGGTGACGGATAGATATACTCTGGACCCTCTCGGTGATATCACATTGGTTAGCTTGCAAGCAAATCATTTGATCACTGGAATATTATATCACGGGAACAAGAAAAGAGTGCATGTCAGTAACAAGATCAAACTAGATATGGAGATATCAATGATCGAATCTCAGACATGTAATATATCGTGAAACAAAGGGATTACGATACTGGCGTAAAAGGTTCCGACGATCACAAGAAAGTCATCGTTGAATGTGTGGGAGTCATGTAACATCCCAATTGTCTAACAATTGTAATGCTACTTGGTCTAGTAATATAATGGCTACTTCATATATACAATTGTTGCATCATCATTATATCATGCTCATGTCATCATGCCACCTTGCATTTGAGCATCATATAAAACCCTTTTGATTTGGTTCTTCTCTCATATGCATTGTAAATTGTATTTGCATCTTGATATTGTATTTGGTTCTTGATATATTGTTTAAATGCCCAAGTTGAGTTGGGGGCATATCTTTTATTGACTCCACCACCTTCTTGTCATCACCCCATCATTCCACCCTTCCACCATATATGAGCATTGCAACTTATTTGTTTTTACCTCTAGCTCATGTGGGTTGGGATGGATCCAAGTCTATTTCCACATGCTCTCATCTTAGCATCATGTTGTTTTCACATTATTAATATGTGGAGCCACCTTTGCATGCATTATGAGTAGTTCTCCTTTTTCCTAGCTTTTATATGGATTATCATGGATTTATGCTCATGTTGGGATATTTTTGGGACTATTAAACATCTAGTGGAATATACACACTAGCATGTCCCATTTTATTCAAATATGGTCATCTCCATTTACTCCACATGGGGCATCCTTTCACTTCTTTTAGCTTGGCTTATTCCATATTTTTGGAATGCATATGTATAAATGCTATGGATATTTATTTTGTTTTCACAAGATGAAACCTAGCATTAATGTTCATGCATGGGCCATGCAATCATAACCCTTGGCCTTCTTCTCTTAGTTTTGTTTTATCTTGGTTGGAGCCTTGCTTTTAATTCAAACTAGATGTTTCTTTGTTTTTGAATCTCTTAAACCATAATATAAACCTACCCTTTGGTTTGGCTAAACCAAACCATCCCTAAACCTAACACCTCATCTAATCTAACCCTAGTTACACCCATCTCCCTCTCACCTCACCTCTCTTCTCACCAACCCTAACTCAAACCCTACCCGAGGCCACCCTACCTAGCCCGAGCCTCTCCTCTCCTCTCTTCCTCTCTTCTCTCTGCCTGGCGTGCCCCACCACCGAGCCATCCTCCTTAGCCTCACCCTGCCCCACATGGAAGCCCCTGCCCGTGCCTGCCTGGCCTCCCCGCTCGAGCACGTGAAGGAGAGGGAAAGGTGGCACCCGAGCCACCTTTAACCCTACCCACTCCCCCACGACACCCCCTCTCCCCCTCTGCTTTTCCACTCCCTCTCTCACGCCTGCTGCCTTCTCTAGATCTGGCCGGGGCGCCCTGGCCTTCCTTCCTTCTTCTCCACCGCCGCGAGCTACCCCATAGCCGGCCACCGTCGGCATCACCCTACCACCACCGTAGCAGAAGGAGGGCGAGGAGTCTGGGCGTTGGGGAAGACCTAGACGACCACCTTCACCACCCCTGTAACCGCAAACGTGAAGGAGGAGCCCCAGGTTGATCTGCGCGTCGTCGACACCGAGCCAAACCCTAGCTCCGCCCGGCCTCTGCCTCGTCGAAAATCGTCTGCTCCTCTGCTCGATCCGTCCACCACGACCTAACCACGGTGAGCTCCCTGACCTCCCTGACATGGTCCGCCTCGCCGTACCGCCCTAGATCCGCTGGCCCTTCCGTCGAGCGCCCTCGGTGCACCGCCGCTCGCTGCTGTCTGCTCGCTCCCGCACCGCATAAAACCCTATCTAGGCCCCGTCCGCCCCCCTAACAACTACCCCGCCCTAGCCCAGCGGTGGCCGCCTCCGCGCGCACGCCCAGGTCGCGTGTTCGAGCCCTCTGCCGCTGTCGAGCACCGTTTTGTCGTCAGTAAGTTCAGAGAAGAAGCACAGTGCGCGCGCTCGTTTTGCAGAAAGCTCCCTGCATCTTTTTCTGCTTAACCCGCGGTACAGCGTGGCCCGCTAGTCAGCCTCCCAGTTACTTTTGCAGAAACACCCCCCAGCTTTCCAACCCCTAAACCCGCGCTACCCCGGATCTCCCACGTGTCGCGTCCCCGCTGGCGCGCCTGCGTGTGGCCCTGAGGCTGCCGTGGCCCCACCTGTCGGCCTCTAGGTCTAGCTCAACTCGCGGTGACAGAAACTTTTCTGCGCGATGTGGCGTCCAGTCAGCGCTGGACCCACTGGTCATTGTCTGTGGCTAGCTAAACCTGAGTAGAAAAAGTAATTCTAATTTCTGTTTTGATTCAAATCTTTTAAAAATTATTTCAAATTCAAATTCAAATCAGTTTTATAATAACTTTTAAAATACAAATCCAAATAATACAAATGATATATGTTTCGAGATCAGAAAAATGTGAGGAATTCAAATATGCTATCCAAAATATATTTTGAACACTTAAAATTTCAAGTTGATTTAAATTACAATAAAATGCCCTTTTCCTTAATCAATTAATAACTTTTGTTTTATAACTCCAAATTTGACAAATGATATGTCTAAAATGATTAGCTCGACGAGACATTTCTGTTTACGCATTCCATGTTCTGAATTGCAGCATGCATCATATAAATATAAAGCATACAGCAACTTATATGAGGTTAAAATGTGACCAAAACTCAATAAAATGCTTATTTCTTGTATTCCACACCACACCCATGCCATGCTACATTACTGCCATGCAAATTGTGCATCATTCATCATGGCATGATTGTTTGCTTGTCGCATTTTATTCATATGCTTGTGCACTTTATTTATGTTGGCCCTTGTTTGTTTGGTTCTTCTTCGAATAGACGCTGAGCAGGGGATATATCAAGAAACCCAGGAGCACTACCCAGATCCTTCTCTCGCTTCAACTGAGCTGCCAGGCAAGCACTACCACATGCTTGCATACATATAGTACCTATTGCCTCTTTCTTATTCTTGCATCATTGAGTCGCGATCGCATTAAACTGAATCCCAAGTATTGCATAGCCTTTACTTTTAAACTCCACCGAAGCTTGTTCCTCCATCCCATGAGCCATTACTACAGGAGTTGTTTGAGCCATGCGAGTCGTAGAACAGCATGTGTAGGGTATGTGAGTGTCTGATGGATAACGAGGTACCTAAACAACTTAACCTGAGTAGTATGGGATAACTAATGAAAGTGGCACCGGTGAGCAATATCTGCTATTTGATTTTTCATGCTCACTTATGTCCCGTAGGACCCCGAGTACTTGATTCCTGTTCCTTGAATATTCGCGCTATCCACATCCGGGAGGATTATGGGACCCCCCTGAGCCAGAGCTTGATTCATTCTTATTTCTTGGGGCCACAAACTAGTTTGAGGTTTTATTTACTATCATGTACTTATGCCATGCTTTACTGCTTTATTTACGATTGTGCGAGGGGCACATGTACTGTTTAGGATCGTGACACGTTTTCGCTGTATCGACAAGCCCAGTCACATTTTCGGGTTCCCAGTCGTTTACAGCCGTCCCCACAAACCTTGAGTCCGTCTCGAAGTCATCTAACTTCGTTGCGGGTAGCTTAATGGGGTGGCCCCCTGAAACATTTTTGAATCTGGTGATTGCTTTGTCGTGAAGGCCTCGTTGGGTTTTGATTTGGTTTTTCCGAGGTTGATCGAGTGTGTGTTTCTATTTGTGCACCCCTGCAGGGTAAAACTTTCTGGAAGCCGTGTTCGCGGTTATGGACGACTTGGAGCACAGTTTCTCGATCATAGACAAATATAACTAAAGTACCGCTTTAATTTGACTAAGTAACTAACTAGTAAATAGTGCAATACTCATGGAATGGATAATAAAACTGCCAACGGATGGGGGGTTGTTCGTCCGCTTCCTCGTTGGTAAGCGAGGAGGAGGATGGATCTGTTAATATTACTGTTATAACTGCTGTTATTAATTCACGGACATCCGTCTATCTTTGGTTAGCGGATGGTTAGCGAGTATCTATAGAATTGTTAGGGTTTATCTTTTGCTGCAATTGCGTCACCCCAGGTTGTGTTCCCTTTAGAGGCATAAAGACTTGCTGAGTACCCCTAGGGTCTCACACGATAAATTATTTGATTCAGATGAACAGGTACACTCACAAGATGGATACTGGGTGGAGGAGACGGACGATGTAGGCAACGATCATTCGGTGTAGAGATTCCGGGAACGGGGATCCGTGAGATCTGTGGGCGGGATGTGTTTATTTATGGGGCATCTTATGCCGATTTGCTTCTTATCCGTACTCGGATCTTGTTTGCCGCTTCCGCCTGATACTCTGATGTTGGATGTATGAGGAGATATCCTAAACTATTATATCTATCTAGGACATTTGGATCTTGCCGTATGGCGTTGCAATATTTCTATTTCTTTTAGATGGAATGGCTCTGAGGACTGTTGTATGGTGGCTTGCATACATACTCATTTGTGTATGTAGTTGATCCCTTCGCCTGCCGATTACGCCGCCCGTTCTTGTCCCGATGTTTGGAAATGGTTAGGACGGCCGAAAGGTCTACCTGTGAGTGGCATTTGGGCCCCACCGTACTATTTTAACCATTTCCGCTCATCCAGGCTTGTAACTAGGAGCGTAATTTACCGAGGTAGTTACAATTGGTATCAGAGCCATCCCGCCCTTCAGGGTCTCAGCCAAATGGTCGTTGTTAGTCTAGCAAATATTTTGGTAGCTATGTATACTAGGGAAAAACAAAACGCGAGAGTAGGACTGCTTCCACTTTTCTTCTTACCCATCCACCCACCCTTTTCTGGTAAGAAAGTGTAACGTTTTCAATCCTCTTCTTAAAAATTCAAACTAGGATTCACGTGTTCTGGGTTTCCGTAGTACCATAGGTTGTGTGTGTGTGTGTGTGTGTGTGTAATTCCTTGTCTATCTGTTGCATCCAAAGTTGTTATCACAATCGGCCTTTTGGTTATCAACTGTTGGTACATTCCATACCGACAGGCGTTTGCAAACCGACGCGATCTATCTGATTCGTTGTATACCGCCGCGATCTGTCTTACTCTTTGTTATCCGACGTTATCTTGTTTGGGGTGTTCGTTTCCGTAGTTACTAATCTTTAGGTTCATCTTGAGAAGAAGGTGTTGGGATATGTGTTCTACTTATTCATGTGCGGAGTAATGATTTGAGTGCGGGATGGAGTCGCGACCATACCACTACTTTTATCATTCGCTCTTGTATATTGAATTGGTAGAGTCACTAATCTTGATTCATTAAGTGTTTTTGCGCATCTATTGGTATTTTAATGCCGAAATTTGCGGAAAATTTTTCTTTGATATATCTGTGTACCACACTCCTTTTCAGTCGTGTGTGATATGCTTAATATCTTCTAGGTGCTTTGAACTTTGCTGATATTTTAATATCATCTTAGTAAATTGTATCCTTTAATCTTGGTTAATTCCATCTTGGTACTATTTTGGATTATTATTATTCTCCATTATAGTACTGACTTGTGTTTTATATCAATCACAGGATGGCACCACCACGCCGTTCTGAGGAGGACATACCACCTGAACTGAGGGCCGCGTTGTCAAGCATCGCCAATGCCTTGGCAGCAATGCAGCAGAACCAGCAGCGTTTCGAAGAAAGTGTCAGGAGGAATGAGTTTGCTCCGCTCCCTCCACCTCCCAAGCGAGGAGACATCAAAAGCTTCCTGAAGTTCAACCCACGCCAATTTGATGTGTCCGATCAACCACTTGATGCTGATGATTGGTTGCGTGAGATGTCAAGGCTACTGACGACTGCAGATGTTCCTGAGCTAGAATGGGTAAAGTGTGCCACTCACCTTCTGAAGGGAGATGCAGCTCTCTGGTGGGAGAATTACCTGAAGGCAAACTGCATTGGTTTTCAGCCTACTTGGGAACAGTTCACTGGAGCGTTCAAAGAGCAGTATCTGTCAGAAATTGTCATGGAGAGGATGAAGGAAGTGTTTCTCAACCTCAAGCAGGGAAATGACAATGTCAATACCTACATCAGGAACTTCATGAACCTTTCTCGTTATGGTGGCGATGAGATCTCTGATTACAAGAAGAAGCAAAAGAGGTTCCGGCAAGGGCTCAATGCATCGATTAAATATGCAATCACACATGCAAGGCCGGCGTCTTTTCTGGAACTTCAGCATACAGCTCTGCAGGAAGAAGCAAGTAAGCAAGTGTTTGAGGAGTCAAAGAAACACAACCGCGATGCAGCAAGCTCTTCAGCTATGTCAACTCCTTCTAAGCGTCGTGTTTGGGTTCCTAACACCCCACCGTCGCTCCCGGCTCCACCAAGACCTGCAAGCTACGCGGCAAGGCCACCAAACTTCCTCACTGCTGCTCCCAGGGGCTACAACCACCACTACCCTGGAGCGCCTGGCGGAGTCCCTGGCTACGTTGCTCCACGTCCACCTGGTGCTTGTTTCACTTGTGGAGACACTGGGCATCAGTACTGGAACTGTCCGATGAAAAACAAAGCTCTTCCTCCACCACCTCCAAGATCTGCGGCAAGCTCTCCTTTGGTTCGTGCACCACCACCTCGGGCTCTCAACATCAACACCAAGCCTGGGTCTACTGTTGCTCGTGCCAACTGTGTCAACGCCGCTCAAGCTGAGCATACACCTGGAGTTGTGATGGGTATGCTTCCCGTTAACTCAGTCCCTGCACGAGTGTTGTTTGATTCTGGTGCTTCACATTCTTTTGTTTCGCATAAGTTTGCGCAAGAGCATGACCTGGCTAGGGTTCCTTTATCACGTCGTCTGGTGGTACAATCTCCTGGTTCAAACATGAGGGCTGCTCATATCAGCCATGGCAATCAAATTGAGATTGGTGGCTCTTCGTTCTCGGCGTCCTTAATTCTTCTGGGCAATTCTGACATTGATGTCATCTTGGGCATGGATTGGTTGACAGCAAATGCAGCTGTGATTGATTGTGCTAAACGCTCGGTTTCTCTGAAGATTCCTGAAGGCCATATAGTCTATTCTCCAAGTCTGACTCCTGCTATCCAGCTTTTCTCTTTGGCGGCTCTGAATGATGATGCTATGGAAGCTATTCAGAGTGTTCCGGTGGTCTGTGAGTTCCCAGACGTCTTTCCTGAAGAGTTGCCAGGTATGCCTCTGGATCGTGAGGTTGAGTTTGTAATTGAGCTTGAACCTGGAACGGCTCCTATCTCCAAGCGGCCTTATAAAATGGGTCCTGCTGAGTTGGCTGAACTCAAACGACAGCTTGATGAACAAGAGAAGTTGGGTTTCATTAAACACAGTACTTCTTCTTGGGGTAGCCCAACAATCTTTGTGAAGAAGCGAGACAGGACTGATAGACTTTGTGTTGACTATCGGGCTCTCAATGCTAAAACCATCAAGAATAAATATCCCCTTCCGCGGATTAATGATCTCTTCGATCAGCTAGCTGGAGCTGTGGTATTCTCTAAGCTTGACTTGAGAAGTGGTTATCATCAAATCAAGATTCGCAAGGAAGATGTTCCTAAAACAGCTTTCACCACCCGCTATGGCCTGTATGAGTACACGGTCATGTCTTTCGGTCTCACCAACGCACCTGCCACCTTCTCGAGGCTTATGAACTCGGTTTTCATGGAGTATCTTGATAAGTTCGTTGTGGTCTATCTGGATGACATCCTAGTCTATTCTAAGTCAAAGGAAGAACATGAAGAACACCTTCGGTGTGTCCTAAACAAGCTTCGTGAGAACCGCCTGTATGCAAAGTTCTCCAAGTGTGAGTTTTGGCTGCCTCAAGTAACCTATCTTGGTCACGTCATCTCTGCCAAGGGCATTGCAGTCAACCCGGAAACGGTAAAGACAATTGTTGAATGGCTTCCTCCTGTTAATGTCAAAGAAGTGCGGAGTTTCCTTGGTTTGGCTAGTTATTGCCGTCGCTTCATTCAGAACTTTTCGAAGATAGCGAAGCCTCTTACCGATCTCCTCAAGAAAGGCAAGAAATACCTTTGGACTCCTGCATGTCAAGCAAGCTTTGAGACACTCAAAGAGAAGCTCACTTCCACACCAGTCTTGGTTCCTCTGGATACATCTAAGCCTTTCCAGATATTCTGTGACGCCTCTTTGCAAGGATTGGGTGCGGTCCTTATGCAAGAAAAACAAGTTGTTGCTTATGCCTCTCGACAGTTGAAGACGCATGAGATCAACTATCCTACACATGACCTCGAGCTCGCAGCAGTTGTCTTTGCTTTGAAACTATGGAGGCATTACTTGCTGGGAAACCGTTGTGAAATCTTTTCTGATCACAAGAGTCTGAAGTATATCTTCACTCAGCCTGATCTCAACCTTCGGCAGAGGAGGTGGATTGAAGCAATCAATGACTTCGATTTGACCATCAACTACACTCCGGGCAAAGCTAATGTCATGGCCGATGCTCTCAGCCGCAAAGCTTATGTCAACAACCTCATGATGGAAGAACAACAGCCTCTCTTGTGCGAGGAATTCCGTCAGCTCAACCTTGAAATTATGGAACAAGGGTATCTCCTGAACCTTCTGGCTACTCCTCTCTTGGAAGAAAAGGTTCGCTCCTTTCAGCTTGGTGATCCGCACACCAGAAAGATCATCTCAAAACTTCAGCTTCCGAAGTATGAGTCCTTCCATGTCGATGACCAAGGCACGCTTTTCTTTGAACACCAGATGTTTGTTCCAAACTACCAGGGTTTGAGAGAGCAAGTTCTCAAGGAGGCGCATGATTCTGTTCTTTCTATCCACCCTGGCAGCACAAAGATGTACATGGACTTGAAAACACAATATTGGTGGCCGGGTTTGAAACGATATTGTGCCAAGTATGTCTCGGAGTGTGATGTCTGCCGCAGAGTTAAAGTTGTCCATCAGAAACCTTCCGGTCTTCTACAGCCATTGAAACCCCCGGAATGGAAATGGGAGAAAGTAGAGATGGACTTCATCACTGGTTTTCCAAGGTCGCAGAAGGGCAACAATGCAATCTTTGTTGTCATTGACAGGCTTTCTAAAGTGGCTCACTTCTTCCCCGTCAAGGAAACAATTTCTGCAATTCAGTTGGCTGAGCTCTATATCAACAGAATTGTCTCTCTGTATGGGGTTCCGCTTGAGATCAGTTCAGACCGTGGGAGCATCTTCACTTCCAAGTTCTGGGAAAGTTTCCAAAATGCTTTGGGAACAAAATTGAACTTCAGCACAGCTTACCACCCTCAGTCGCAAGGACAAGTTGAAAGGATCAATCAGATTCTGGAGGATATGCTTCGTGCTTGCGTCATCTGTTTTGGCATGAAGTGGGAAGAATGTCTTCCTTATGCTGAATTCTCTTACAACAACAGCTTCCAGAAAAGTCTAAAGATGGCACCATTTGAGGCTCTCTATGGCCGCAAATGCAGAACTCCGATTGGTTGGTCGGGTGCAGGAGAAAGAATATGGTTTGGCCCTAACATTGTAACTCAAGCGGAGGAGAAGGTGCACATCATTCTTGAAAATCTGAGGATTGCTCAAAGTCGCTAGAAGAGCAATTATGACAGAAAGCACACGGACATGGAGTATGTCCCTGGTGATCTCGTTTACCTTCGTGTCACTCCCATGAAAGGCACGCACCGTTTTGGTATCAAAGGAAAGCTGGCTCCTAGATACATCGGTCCATTCAAAATTCGTGGAAGAAGAGGAGAAGTTGCTTATGCTCTTGAGCTCCCGGAAAAACTCAAGGTCCATCATGTTTTCCACATCTCTCAACTCAAGAAGTGCTTCAAGGATCCCGGCAGGACCGTGGATCATGAGCTAATCAATCTCCAAGAAGACCTGTCTTATCAAGAACACCCCACAAAAATCCTTGAGATCACAGAAAGAAGGACTCGCAACAAGTCCATCAAGTTCTGCAAGGTGCAGTGGTCGCACCATTCCGTTGACGAAGCCACTTGGGAGCGTGAAGATGAGCTCCGTGCTAACTATCCTACCCTCTTTGAGTCTTCTTCCTCTTCCTAGAATCTCGGGGCGAGATTCCTGTTTAGTGGGGGAGAGTTGTAGCATCCCAATTGTCTAACAATTGTAATGCTACTTGGTCTAGTAATATAATGGCTACTTCATATATACAATTGTTGCATCATCATTATATCATGCTCATGTCATCATGCCACCTTGCATTTGAGCATCATATAAAACCCTTTTGATTTGGTTCTTCTCTCATATGCATTGTAAATTGTATTTGCATCTTGATATTGTATTTGGTTCTTGATATATTGTTTAAATGCCCAAGTTGAGTTGGGGGCATATCTTTTATTGACTCCACCACCTTCTTGTCATCACCCCATCATTCCACCCTTCCACCATATATGAGCATTGCAACTTATTTGTTTTTACCTCTAGCTCATGTGGGTTGGGATGGATCCAAGTCTATTTCCACATGCTCTCATCTTAGCATCATGTTGTTTTCACATTATTAATATGTGGAGCCACCTTTGCATGCATTATGAGTAGTGCTCCTTTTTCCTAGCTTTCATATGGATTATCATGGATTTATGCTAATGTTGGGATATTTTTGGGACTATTAAACATCTAGTGGAATATACACACTAGCATGTCCCATTTTATTCAAATATGGTCATCTCCATCTACTCCACATGGGGCATCCTTTCACTTCTTTTAGCTTGGCTTATTCCATATTTTTGGAATGCATATGTATAAATGCTATGGATATTTATTTTGTTTTCACAAGATGAAACCTAGCATTAATGTTCATGCATGGGCCATGCAATCATAACCCTTGGCCTTCTTCTCTTAGTTTTGTTTTATCTTGGTTGGAGCCTTGCTTTTAATTCAAACTAGATGTTTCTTTGTTTTTGAATCTCTTAAACCATAATATAAACCTACCCTTTGGTTTGGCTAAACCAAACCATCCCTAAACCTAACACCTCATCTAATCTAACCCTAGTTACACCCATCTCCCTCTCACCTCACCTCTCTTCTCACCAACCCTAACTCAAACCCTACCCGAGGCCACCCTACCTAGCCCGAGCCTCTCCTCTCCTCTCTTCCTCTCTTCTCTCTGCCTGGCGTGCCCCACCACCGAGCCACCCTCCTTAGCCTCACCCTGCCCCACCTGGAAGCCCTGCCCGTGCCTGCCTGGCCTCCCCGCTCGAGCACGTGAATGAGAGGGAAAGGTGGCACCCGAGCCACCTTTAACCCTACCCACTCCCCCACGGCACCCCCTCTCCCCCTCTGCTTTTACACTCCCTCTCTCTCGCCTGCTGCCTTATCCAGATCTGGCCGAGGCGCCCTAGCCTTCCTTCCTTCTTCTCCACCGCCGCCAGCTACCCCATAGCCGGCCACCGTCGGCATCACCCTACCACCACCGTAGCAGAAGGAGGGCGAGGAGTCTGGGCGTTGGGGAAGACCTAGACGACCACCTGCACCACCCCTGTAACCGTAGACGTGAAGGAGGAGCCCTAGGTTGATCTGCGCGTCGTCGACACCGAGCCAAACCCTAGCTCCGCCCGGCCTCTGCCTCGTCGACGATCGTCTGCTCCTATGCTCGATCCGTCCACCACGCCCTAACCACGGTGAGCTCCCTGACCTCCCTGACATGGTCCGCCTTGCCGTGTCGCCCTAGATCCGCCGGCCCTTCCGTCGAGCGCCCTCGGTGCACCGCCGCTCGCTGCTGTCTGCTCGCTCCCGCACCGCATAAAACCCTATCTAGGCCCCGTCCGCCCCCCTAACAACTACCCCGCCCTAGCCCAGCGGTGGCCGCCTTCGCGCGCACGCCCAGGTCGCGTGTTCGAGCCCCGCGCTCTGCCGCTGTCGAGCACCGTTTTGTCGTCAGTAAGTTCAGAGAAGAAGCACAGTGCGCGCGCTCGTTTTGCAGAAAGCTCCCTGCATCTTTTTCTGCTTAACCCGCGGTACAGCGTGGCCCGCTAGTCAGCCTCCCAGTTAGTTTTGCAGAAACACCCCCCAGCTTTCCAACCCCTAAACCCGCGCTACCCCGGATCTCCCACGTGTCGCGTCCCCGCTGGCGCGCCCGCGTGTGGCCCTGAGGCTGCCGTGGCCCCACATGTCGGCCTCTAGGTCTAGCTCAACTCGCAGTGACAGAAACTTTTCTGCGCGATGTGGCGTCCAGTCAGCGCTGGACCCACTGGTCATTGTCTGTGGCTAGCTAAACCTGAGTAGAAAAAGTAATTCTGATTTCTGTTTTGATTCAAATCTTTTAAAAATTATTTCAAATTCAAATTCAAATCAGTTTTATAATAACTTTTAAAATACAAATCCAAATAATACAAATGATATATGTTTCGAGATCAGAAAAATGTGAGGAATTCAAATATTCTATCCAAAATATATTTTGAACACTCAAGTTGATTTAAATTACAATAAAATGCCCTTTTTCCTTAATCAATTAATAACTTTTGTTTTATAACTCCAAATTTGACAAATGATATGTCTAAAATGATTAGCTCGACGAGACCTTTCTGTTTACGCATTCCATGTTCTGAATTGCAGCATGCATCCTATAAATATAAAGCATACAGCAACTTATATGAGTTTAAAATGTGACCAAAACTCAATAAAATGCTTATTTCTTGTATTCCACACCACACCCATGCCATGCTACATTACTGCCATGCAAATTGTGCATCATTCATCATGGCATGATTGTTTGCTTGTCGCATTTTATTCATATGCTTGTGCACTTTATTTATGTTGGCCCTTGTTTGTTTGGTTCTTCTTCGAATAGACGCTGAGCAGGGGATATATCAAGAAACCCGGGAGCACTACCCAGATCCTTCTCTCGCTTCAACTGAGCTGCCAGGCAAGCACTACCACATGCTTGCATACATATAGTACCTATTGCCTCTTTCTTATTCTTGCATCATTGAGTCGCGATCGCATTAAACTGAATCCCAAGTACTGCATAGCCTTTACTTTTAAACTCCACCGAAGCTTGTTCCTCCATCCCATGAGCCATTACTACAGGAGTTGTTTGAGCCATGCGAGTCGTAGAACAGCATGTGTAGGGTATGTGAGTGTCTGATGGATAACGAGGTACCTAAACAACTTAACCTGAGTAGTATGGGATAACTAATGAAAGTGGCACCGGTGAGCAATATCTGCTATTTGGTTTTTCATGATCACTTGTGTCCCGTAGGACCCCGAGTACTTGATTCCTGTTCCTTGAATATTCGCGCTATCCACATCCGGGAGGATTATGGGACCCCCCTGAGCCAGAGCTTGATTCATTCTTATTTCTTGGGGCCACAAACTAGTTTGAGGTTTTATTTACTATCCTGTAGTTATGCCATGCTTTACTGCTTTATTTACGATTGTGCGAGGGGCACCTGTACTGTTTAGGATCGTGACACGTTTTCGTTGTATCGACAAGCCCAGTCACATTTTCGGGTTCCCAGTCGTTTACAGCCGTCCCCACAAACCTTGAGTCCGTCTCGAAGTCAGCTAACTTCATTGCGGGTAGCTTAATGGGGTGGCCCCCTGAAACATTTCTGAATCTGGTGATTGCTTTGTCGTGAAGGCCTCGTTGGGTTTTGATTTGGTTTTTCCGAGGTTGATCGAGTGTGTGTTGCTATTTGTGCACCCCCGCAGGGTAAAACTTTCTGGAAGCCGTGTCCGCGGTTATGGACGACTTGGAGCACAGTTTCTCGATCATAGACAAATATAACTAAAGTACCGCTTTAATTTGACTAAGTAACTGACTAGTAAATAGTGCAATACTCATGGAATGGATAATAAAACTGCCAACGGATGGGGGGTTGTTCGTCCGCTTCCTCGTTGGTAAGCGAGGAGGAGGATGGATCTGTTAATATTACCGTTATAACTGCTGTTATTAATTCACGGACATCCGTCTATCTTTGGTTAGCGGATGGTTAGTGAGTATCTATAGAATTGTTAGGGTTTATCTTTTGCTGCAATTGCGTCACCCCAGGTTGTGTTCCCTTTAGAGGCATAAAGACTTGCTGAGTACCCCTAGGGTCTCACACGATAAATTATTTGATTCAGATGAACATGTTCACTCACAAGCTGGATACTGGGTGGAGGAGACGGACGATGTGGGCAACGATCATTCGGTGTAGAGATTCCGGGAACGGGGATCCGTGAGATCTGTGGGCGGGATGTGTTTATTTATGGGGCATCTTATGCCGATTTGCTTCTTATCCGTACTCGGATCTTGTTTGCCGCTTCCGCCTGATACTCTGATGTTGGATGTATGAGGAGATATCCTAAACTATTATATCTATCTAGGACATTTGGATCTTGCCGTATGGCGTTGCAATATTTCTATTTCTTTTAGATGGAATGGCTCTGAGGACTGTTGTATGGTGGCTTGCATACATACTCATTTGTGTATGTAGTTGATCCCTTCGCCTGCCTATTACGCCGCCCGTTCTTGTCCCGATGTTTGGAAATGGTTAGGACGGCCGAAAGGTCTACCTGTGAGTGGCATTTGGGCCCCACCGTACTATTTTAACCATTTCCGCTCATCCAGGCTTGTAACTAGGAGCGTAATTCATCGAGGTAGTTACAAGTCAGTATGGGTCTCCAGATCCTGCTTCTAATTATTGATCCGAGAGGGGTCTCGATCATGTTCGCATTATTCGCGAACCATTGGGTGACACACTTAAGAGACTCTGACATCCAATTGGAGCAAAAGTTGCATGCCAGAAAGAATAACAAGCGCAGGAATTTATTTCACTAGATACCGAAACAGGTTTTCGGGTGAAATTGCAGAAAGTGGTTTTGCATGTGAAATGGAATTCTAGCAAGGGGTTATATGTGAATGTTTGTCATTAAAGTAATTGAAAAAATTCTAAATAAATAAAAGGAGTTTTATTTAATAAGAGTTTGCATTAAATTTGGTGGAAATTTAATAGCAATTTTGAGTGGGATTTTGAGTGAAGGGAATTTAAAGGAATTTTGTGAGTGGAGTGTCCACCCACATGAATGAGGGCAAGGGGGCAGCCCCATGCGCCGGCCACCCCTTTGGGGTCCCCCTCTCCTATAAAAGGCACCCCCTCTCCTCTCTCTCACTAACACCTCCTCATGAAGGATTTCTCTTCCCCTCTAGAATTTATCCCCAATGGTCTCGGACTAGCGAGATACATGTTTCCGATGGCTATTCGGCAAGAAAGAGTTGTGCTTCCGTTTCATCGCTGGAGCGAGGAGGCGAAGGTTTCTCGGTGCCTCGGACGTTTATGCGAGCACGGATGCGCTGCTGATTTGCGGTGCTAGGACTTCCTCACGATCTTGAGATCGTCAAGAGATCGTCTACATCAACCACGAGTTTAACTCGTTAAACTTTGTCGGTCTTCAAGGGTATGTTCTCTACGGATATAAATCCGCCAGTTGTTTGTATCTAGTAGATAAATCTTGATACATAGTTGTTCCCATCGTAGGAAATTTTTTGTTTTCTATGCTGCGAACCCTATAGTGGTATCAGAGCCGGATCTATGCGTAGATGCTTTACACAGGTAGTACACATATGAGTATGTGGGCGATGATGATCATGTTGTTGCTTCTTAGTTGTAATTTTGGATATTGGTGGCATAGTGGGATGAAGCGGCCCAGACAAACTTTACATGTCCTCGCACATGAGACCTGTTCCACGCTTGACATGCAATTAGTTTACATAAGTGGCTAGCGGGTGTCTGTCTCTCCTACTATAGTCAATATCTATTTTGCAATAAGTTGTCAAAAATTTGGTTATCCTCGTTGTGGTTCATGTTCGTAGGTATGAATGGTTCTATCTTCGAAAGCCTTAAGCCACGTAAAACTTGCAATGGATAAATTAGAGGCGTCTAATTTAGATTGTTGTTGGGCTAGTGTTATGATATGGTGATGTTGTAAGTAGAAGTATGAGATGATACTCTTACAACACACATAACGTGTAAGTTCCATAGACCTTGGCCTTACACATAAAGGTATGATAGTGATCATACCACGATGCACATGATAGAGATCATATGTGGGAACCATATCATTTCACTTATAAACATGTGATGTTTGATAGCATCTTATATTGCTTGTTTGGCGTTTTATTAGCATAATAAGATGACCCCTCATTTAAATATCAAGATAAGAATGTGTTCTTCCTTTAGTATGCACCGATTATCTTTTTGTCGCTCCAAGACATCACGTGATGATCGGGTGTTCTTGGATTCATGACCATATTTCAGGTGTAAGACAGTTACACACGCAAATACTAAGGTTCTTACTTGGCGAGCCTAGCATATACGTACATGGCCTCGGAACACGGACCGAAAGGTTAAGCATGAGTCATATAGTAGATATGATGCCCATTTGATGCTCGTCTTTGAAGCTACACCGACTCACGTGATGATCGGACTTGGTGTAGTGGATTTGGTTCATGTAATCACCAAAAAGACAAGAGGGGTGTCGTTTTTTAGTGGGAGTTCATTCGTAATGTGGATTAGTTGAACTCAATCTATCATAAAATTAGTCTAAACTTTACAAATTCTGTTGTAGATGGCACCACCTGCTTTTAATTTCAATGTGTTCATGGAGAAAGAGAAATTTGCAACAAACGGTAGCAACTTTACCGAATGGGCCATGAATTTGAGGATTCTCCTCTCTGCTGCACAAAAGCAATATGTGCTAGAAGCACCGCTAGGACCCCCACCTTTTGAGGATGCCCCTGACGAGAAGAAGAATGTCTATCAGACTCGTCAGGAGGACCACAACTTAGTTCATTGCGGCATATTGTAGGGCTAGAGCCAAAACTTCGAAAGCGTTTCGAAAACGGCAATGCATTTGATACAATGGGTGAGTTGACACATATGCTGCTGTAGAGAGTTACAATGCTTCAGAAAAGTTCTTTAGCTGCATGATGGAAGGCCCCAGCTCCGTTAGTGAGCATGTACTCAAGATGTCGGGTTAGGCCGATAAGCTTGTGTCCTTGGGAATATCGATTCCCATTGACTTAGGCATCCATCATGTTCTGCAGTCTCTGCCACCTAGCTATAAGAGATTTGTGATGAACTATAATATGCAAGGCATGAAGAAGTCTCTCCCCGAGCTTCTGTCAATGCTCAAAACTGCAGAAGTGGAGATCAATAAGGAACATCAAGTGTTGATGATCAATAAGAACACTGATTTCAAGAAATACAAGAAAGGGAAACAGAAGGGAAGTAAGGGTGGCAAGCCGGTTGCTGTGCCTAAAAAGTAACCCCGAGTTGGCCCTAAGTCTGATACCGAGTGCTACTATTGTAAAGGGACTGGCCACTGAAAGCGCAACTGCCCCAAATATTTGGCAGACAAGAAGGCCGACAAGGCAAACAAACGTATATATGATATACATGTTATTGATGTGTACTTGACTAGTGCTCGCAGTAGCACCTAGGTATTTGATACCGGTTCAGTTACTAATATTTGTAACTCGAATCAGGGGCTGCGGAACAAGCGACCGCTAGCAAGGGGTGACGTCAAGATGCGTGTCGGTAATGGATCAAGTGTTGATGTGATCGCCGTCGGAATGCTACCTCTCCACTTGCCATCGGGATTAGTAATAAACTTGAATAATTGTTATCTGGTGCCAGCACTGAGCATGGACATTGTATCTGAATCGTGTTTGATACGAAGTGATTATTCATTTAAATCGGAGAACAATGGTTGTTCTATTTATATGAATGAAATCTTTTATGGTCATGCACCGATGATGAATGGTTTACTTATATTGGATTTCGATAATAATTTTACACATATTCATAATGTTGATGCTAAAAGGATTAAACTTAATGATGATATATCCGCATATATATGGCACTACCGTCTAGGTCATATTGGCGTTAAACGCATGAAGAAGCTTCATTCGGATAGACTTTTTGAATCACTTGATTTTGAATCATTTGATACATATGAGCCATGCCTTATGGGCAAGATGACTAGAACGCCGTTTTCCGGTTCAATGGAACGGGCGACAGATTTATTGTAAATCATACATTCTGATGTATGTGGTCCAATGAGTGTGTCGGCGCGAGGTGGATATCATTATTTTGTTACTTTCACAGATGATTTGAGTAGATACGGTTATATCTATTTGATGAAACACAAGTTTGAAACTTTTGAAAAGTTCAAGGAATTTCAGAATGAAGTGGAAAATCATCGTAATAGAAAGATCAAATTTCTACGGTCCGACCGTGGAGGTGAGTATCTAAGTTATGAGTTTAGCACTCACATGAAAGAGCGTAGAATTGTTTCACAACTCACACCTGCCGGAACACCACAGCGAAATGGTGTGTTGGAACGTTGTAATCGTACTTTATTGGATATGGTTCGATCTATGATGTCTCTGACGGACTTGCTGTTGTCATTTTGGGGTTATGTACTAGAAACTGCTGCATTCACTTTAAATCGGGCACCATCTAAATCCGTTGAAAAGACACCGTATAAATTGTGGTTTGGAAACAAACCTAAGCTGTCATTTCTTAAAGTTTGGGGATGCGATGTTTATGCGAAGAAACTTCAACCGGATAAACTCGAACCCAAAGCGGAAAAATGCGTCTTCATAGGATACCCTAATGAAACTATTGGGTATTCCTTCTATCACAGATCCGAGGGCAAGGTTTTTGTTGCCAAGAATGGATCCTTTCTAAAGAAAGAGTTTCTCGAGAAAGGTGTGAGTAGTCGGAAGGTAGAACTCGAAGAGGTTACTGAACCTTCTCTTCAAAGTATGGCGAGTAGCACAGCACCAGAAGTCGTTCTGGAGTTGGCTTCACCAGTTGAAGAGGGAACTAATGATAATGACCATGAAACTCCGAAAGAGAGTACTACCGAACCTCGCATGTCTAGCAGGACGCGTGCATCTCCCGAGCTGTACGGAAACCCTGTTATGAATTTCACGGTTGATGAAATTGATGACCCTGCGACGTATGAAGAAGCAACGATGAGCCTGGATTCCAACAAATGGTTAGAAGCCACGAAATCCGAGATGGAATCCATGTATGAAAATCAAGTTTGGAACTTGGTGGACTTACCTCACGACCGAAAGGCCGTGGAGAACAAACAGATTTTCAAAAGGAAAACTGATGCTGATGGTAATGTGACGGTCTATAAAGCTCGACTTGTTGCAAAGGGGTTTCGACAAATTCAAGGAGTTGACTACGATGAGACAATCTCTCCCATAGCGATGCTAAAGTCAGTTAGGATTATGTTAGCAATTCCTACATATTTCAATTATGAGATATGGCAGATGGATGTCAAAACCGCGTTTCTCAATGGTAATATTGAAGAAGAGTTGTATATGATACAACCAAAGGGTTTTGTCGATCCTAAGGATGCTAACAAGGTGTGCAAGCTTCAACGATCCATCTATAGACTAAAGCAAGCATCACGAAGTTGGAATCTCCGCTTTGATGAGGTGATCAAAGAGTTTGGATTTGTCCAAACAAGAAAGTGAGTGGGAGCAATGTGGCATTTCTGATATTATATGTGGATGACATATTATTGATCGGAAATGATATAGATATTTTAAACAGTGTTAAAAGTTATCTAAACAGCAAATTTTCAATGAAGGACCTAGGTGAAGCGTCATACATATTAGGCATAAAGATCTATAGAGATAGATCTAGGCGCCTAATAGGGCTATCGCAAAGTACATACCTTGATAAGATTTTAAAGAAGTTTAAAATGGACGGAAGTAAGAAGGGGTTCTTACCTATATTGCAAGGCAAGACATTGAGTAAGACTCAAAATCCGGCTACGGCGGAAGAAAGAGAGATAATGGACAAAATCCCCTATGCTTCAGCCATAGGCTCTATAATGTACGCCATGCTATGTACAAGACCGGATGTGGCATATGCTATTAGTTTGACTAGTAGGTACCAATCGGATCCAGGTTCGGAACACTGGATAGCGGTCAAGAATGTCCTTAAGTACTTGCGAAGAACTAAGGATATGTTTTTTGTGTACGGAGGTGAAGAAGAGCTTGTCGCTAAGTGTTATGTTGAGGCAAGCTTTGACACCGATCCGGATGACTCTAAGTCTCAATCCGGATACGTATTTCTCATGAATGGCGGAGCGGTTAGTTGGAGGAGTTCCAAACAATCTGTGGTGGCGGGATCAACAACGGAGGCCTAATATGTTGCTGCTTCAGAAGCGGCTCAGGAAACAATTTGGATGAAGGAGTTCATATCCGAACTAGGTGTGGTTGCGAACGCGTTGGACCCAATGGTGATCTATTATGACAACAATGGTGCCATTGCAAATGCCAAAGAACCAAGGTCTCACAAGAATTCCAAGCATATTAAGCGCCGGTTTCACTCCATCCGCGAGCATGTCAAGGATGGAGATATAAAGATTTGTAAAGTACACACGGATCTCAATGTATCAGATCCTTTGACTAAAACTCCCCCTAGAGCAAAACATGATCAACACTAGAACTCCATGGGTGTTAGATTCATCACTATGTAACTAGATTATTGTCTCTAGTGCAAGAGGGAGACTGAAGGGAATATGCCCTGAGAGGCAATAATAAAGTGTTTATTATGTGTATTCCAAGTATATGATAGATATTTATTTTGCATGCTATAATTGTATTAATACGGAAACATTAATACGTGTGTATTTAATAAACAAACAGAAAGTTCCTAGTTATGCCTCTCTCATAAACTAGCTCGTTGATTAACAAGATGATTAAGGTTTCCTGATCATGGACATTGGATGTTGTTAATAACGGGATCACAACATTAGTGTAATGGTGTGATGAACATTCATCCGAAGTATAGCACTACGATCAAAGTCATTAAGTTTATATTGCTATAACAACTTACGAAGTGATCCTAATCCTTAGACCATGAGATCATGTCAATCACTAACATTGGAAGAGTTTCTTGATAAAATCAAACGTCACACCGTAACAGGGTGATTATAAAGATGGGTTCAGAACTAATAAAGTGTTATGTTGAGGCCCATGGATCGAGAGTGGAATTTTTTCATCCCGATGACAGATAGATATACTCTGGACCCTCTCGGTGATATCACATTGGTTAGCTTGCAAGCAAGTGATTTGATCACTAGAATATTATATCACGGGAACAAGAAAAGAGTGCATGTCAGTAACGGGATCAAACTAGGTATGGAGATACCGATGATCGAATCTCGGACATGTAATATATCGCGAAACAAAGGGATTAAGATACTAGCATAAAAGGTTTCGACGATCACAAGAAAGTCATCGTTGAATGTGTGGGAGTCAGTATGGGTCTCGAGATCCCGCTTCTGATTATTGATCCAAAAGGGGTCTCGATCATGTCCGCATTATTCCCAAACCGTAGGGTGACACACTTAAGAGACACCGACATCCAATTGGAACAAAAGTTTCATGCCGGAAAGAATAACAAGCGCAGGAATTTATTTCACTAGATACCGAAACAGGTTTTCGGGTGAAATTGCAAAAAGTGTTTTTGCATGTGAAATAGAATTCTAGTAAGGGGTTATATGTGAATGTTTGTCATTAAAGTAATTGATAAAATTCTGAATAAATAAAAGGAGTTTTATTTAATGAGAGTTTGCATTAGATTTGGTGGAAATTTAATAGCAATTTTGAGAAGGATTTTGAGTGGAGAGAATTTAAAGGAATTTTGTGAGTGGAGTGTCCACCCACATGAATGAGGGGAGGGCAAGGGGGCAGCCCCATGCGCCGGCCACCCCCTTGGGGTCCCCCCTCTCCTATAAAAGGCACCCCCTCTCCTCTCTCTCACTCACACATCGTGAAGGATCTCTTCCCCCATGGTCTCGGACTAGCGAGATACATGTTCCCGGTGGCTATTCGGCAAGAAAGAGTTGTGCTTCCGTTGCATCGCTGGAGCGAGGAGGCGGAGGTTGCTCGGTGCCTCGGACGTGTGTGGGAGCACGGTTGCGCTGCTGATTCGCGGCGCTAGGACTTTCTCTCGATCTTGAAATCGGCAAGATATCGTCTACATCAACCACGAGTTTAACTCGTTAAGCTTTATCGTTTTCAAGGGTATGTTCTCTACGGATATACATCCGTTCGTTGTTTGTATGTAGTAGATAGATCTTGGTACATAGTTGTTCCCATTGTAGGAATTTTTTTGTTTTCTATGCTGCGAACCCTACAAGATGAACTTCCCGGAGACGGAGTCTCTCGCGGAGGCGGAGTTCCTCATGCCGCCGCCTGCGTTCATCACCGAGGAGGACCGCCGCCGACACCGCGCGCTGCAGCGGCGCCTCGCCATCGCGCAACGCGATGAGAACGACATGGTGGAGTGGCGTCGCCAGTTCCTGTAGGACGTGCAGGCGGAGGTAGACTTCTACGCCGCGAGGAGGGCCGAGCGGAGGGCGGCGCGCGTGGAGCGCCGCCGGCACAAGGCGTTCATCAACATGCAAATCGAAGGCCTATAGACCGTCCCGGACGAGGATCCTCGGTGGGACGACGTGTGGTTGGAGTCCGATGACACCACCACCTAGGACGAGGACGACGAGGAGTAGTTCTAGTTTCTGTAGCGCGCAGGAGTAGTTCTAGTTTCTGTTTATTTTTTGTTCGTCCTAAAAATGTTTTATGAACATTTTCTAAATCTTGCAATGAGTGTGTTTCTGTGTGCGCGAGATTTTTGCGCTTTGTATTTTGCAACGTCTGGCGAGGCGCGTTTATACGCTGTATTTTATAGCGTCGGTTTAACGTTTCCGGTGAAGGACGCGACAAAATAGCGCGCGCATTCCGTCGAGTATCTAACATTTGCAGCACACTAAAATAGAATATCTGACATGCACAGGAAAATATGAAAATATATATGCGTCGACGTCGTAGAAGGAACATAGGAGCTACTTTTATAGCAATACTTTATTCGTCTTAAATATTGAAAGCTACCACTACCTACATATACTATGGATAGAACGGACACAAATATGAGAGATCTATGGACACATCATGTGATGTCCCCATAGGGCCGACGAACATCCTTCGATATTCTCGATGAACGTACTTGTAGTTGGTGTAGTTAAAGCGTATTACTCTTTTTTACCACTATAGCACTCACTCGGTTGATTCATGTGGAATGTCCACGTCTAGCAGAAAAACTAAGCAAGTAGATCATCTCCGGCAGAATGGACGAAAATAACCCAAAAAAATAACAATTTCACGAAATGAACTCTAGCCAGAAGAAATTCACGAAACTAACCCTTTTTGCAATGCCATACAGAGTGGCGCCGCACCTTGAAGAGCGGCGCCATTACGCCTGGCGCCGCGCACCCGCCAGTGTGGAGCCCCGCGGGCCCGGTCCCGCTAGTGCGGCGCCTTGTAGCGTGGCGACGCACTACACAGTGCGGCGCCGTTGCGCCTGGCGCCGCACTTTAGGTCTTCTATCTGCGCGCGAGCCAGCCCTCCCAGACCCTTCTCATTCCTCTCCTAGGCCCGAACACACATGGAGGCGGCGGCGCTCTCCACCTAATCTCCCCCCCAAACAGGCCAGATTGGTGAATTTCTTCCAAGATTTGTGCTCCCAATCCCCTCCCCCAGGTATTCTCTCTAATCCCTCTCAATTACATCCACAAATTTCTCATTTTTTCTCCCTTATTTGCAATTTTTGGTCTAACCCTAGATTGTATGGTGAAACCATAGATTGTATGAACCATTGCCATGTTTACTTGATCTTTAGGTTTAGGAAAGCTTGTAAGTTGGATCTTGAAACCCTAGATTGCAATATTAGGAATGCATGTAAAACCCTAGTTATTTTGGGATAGTGAAACCCTAGAATTATAGGTAGAGTAGGAGGAAATTTTTGTTCGTGTTAGAATTATAGGTATAGTAGGGTAGAACTAGATGCTAGATGCTAGAACTATATGTGTCAACTATAGTTGGAATAAGATGGACATTTTGTAATTGTTCTTATTCTCTCTATTGTTTTGAATATGTAGGATGACTCTAAACCCCCTTCTAAACAATGCTCACTATGATGTTCAACACCGTGCCTACAAGATTTCGGAGAAGAGACAGGTACTAAAAACTTCAATGCAAGTCGAACAAGATGCCATGTTTGTTTAGATGAAAATCTAACATTTTGCCATTGTATGTTTGCAGGAGCTTCAACCCCTTCGACTTAGGTACTACGAGGTCTCGTCCGGCAAGATGCGTTATGATGCGCGGTACACTCCGTACATCCAGCAGCTAGGACTCCTCCCCTTTATCCACATGGTCACTCGGTCCACACCGGCCTTCAACCCTGCTGCGATCACCGCGCTTGTGGACCGATGGAGGCCGGAGACGCACATATTTCACCTTAGGACCGGTGAGACTACGATCACCTTGCAGGACATGAGCATGATCCTGGCACTCCCAATCGAGGGAAACCATGTGTGCATGTCCTCGGATTTAGACGGGTGGCGTGAGGAGATGGTCTCCCTTATATGGAAGGATCCACCCGAGGCTATAAACAAGAAGGGGGGAAAACTGAGGGTCGCTGCCGGGGCTACTTTTACTTGGATCATCCAGAATTTCAAGATTTTCCCTGAGGATGCCGATGAGGAGACGATCAAGACATACACTCGTGTGTATGTGTGGTACATTATCACGAGGACTCTGTTTCCTGACAGCAGTGGGGATCGTGCTTAGTGGCATTGGCTCAAGTTGCTGGTTTTTTCGACTCTACCTTCAGTTGGGGTTCTGCGGCGTTGGCCTGGTTGTACCGTCAGGTAATGAGTTAATGTGCGGCGCCGTTATGTGTGGGGCCGCACATGCGCTAGAAAATAGACAGAGGCTTCTGTCTATTTTCTAGCGCATGTGCGGCGCCACACCTGACGACGCCGTACGGTGCGGCGCCATCAGGCTGCGCGTTGCATGTGCGGCGCCGTCCGGCGTGGCGCCGCACATGCGCTAGAAAATAGATAGAAGCTTCCGCAGGGTGCGACGCCGCACCCTGCGGCGCCGTTACGTGTGGCGCCGCACATGCGCTAGAAAATAGACAGAAGCTAGCGCATGTGCGGCGCCACACCTGACGGCGCCGCACGGTGCGGCGCCATCAGGCTGCGCGTTGCATGTGCGGCGCCGCCCAGCGTGGCTCTGTCTATTTTCTAGCGCATGTGCGGCGCCACACGTAACGGCGCCGCAGGGTTCAATGGAGCATGGCCGCATCAAGTTAGAGAAACGACGTTCCGTGAAAGCGAGGCAACAATCCTGTAGATCATCGGACAAATCCTTGCTCTTGCATGCCCTATAGAAGTTTGAACAAAAGTGTCTCATGCACCAACGATGGTGCAATGGAGCATGGCCGGGAATATCAATCATCACAACATTGAGAATTCCTTGATGACGGTCAAAGATGACACATATCTCCCTTTGAGGGGTTAATATCTTGGTTCTAACAAGATAGAAGAACCACTCCCAATTATCATTGCTTTCTGCCTCCACCAAAGCAAACGCCAAAGGAATCACCCGGTTGTTCGCGTCATTGGCAATTGCAATCAAGATAGTGCCTTTGAATTGTCCGGTCATAAAGGTGCCATCAACAGAGATGACCGGTCTACAATGTTCAAAAGCCCGGACACATTGCTCAAAACCCCAAAATGCACGGCCAAATACTCACACGGTTTTCCCGTTTACAACCCTTGTCTTGTTCCCATAAGGTTCAACCACATGAACCATGTCGGGGTTAGCATTGGCCATCGCTAACAACAACCTTGGGATTCGGTTATAAGATTCCTCCCAATCACCGTATAACATCTTGAATGCGGCTTGCTTAGCCTTCCATGCCTTCTCGTACTTCACCTCGTAGTGAAAGAGGGCTTTCACAAACTCTATAACCTGCTTGATGGTCATTATTGGAAACGACGCGATGTCATTGGAAAGCCTATAAGCGAGGAACTCGGAGGTGAGTTGTCGGTGCTCGTTCTTCGCATCCTTCCCATCCAACACCGGGCCTCTGCACATGTGAGTTGATACGCAACTAGATATGTGCCAATCAGGACCTCCCTTGAATGGTCTTGCACGCACTATCCAAGGACATCCTTCCTCCTCGCACTTCACCGTGTAACGCTTCTTGATGTCCGAGTGCACGACCGTGTAAGGACGATGATGCTTCACCGAGAAGTCCTTTATCCATTGCTTAAATTCCAACAAGGTCCTGAACCTTGATCCTTTGCAAAAGACACTATTCACTTCATTGCCATCCCGGTAAGAACTTGTCCTTGGTCCGAGCACAATGCCTTTGCCACCATCAACCGTGGCTTCATCCGCGAGACTGAGATCACGAAACAAAGGCACCCGATGGTCCCGACCCAATACGGTATGGTGGATTTCGGCCTCTCTAGCCGTGAACCCCTCCTCGTCAACTTCTTCTTCGGGACCATCATCATCCGAGTCCGATGCATAGCCTCGAGAATACGGGAGGTCATGGTCCATGTCATCTTGTGTGATATATTTCTCTAAATCTCCAATATTGTTGTCGTGGAGTTCAACATCATCATTGTCATCTTCATCTTCACCCCCACAATCATCATCTTGGTGTCTTGAAATCGGGCTCAATGTTTGGGTCAAGGGAGGTTCACGCCTTAGCTCTTGGTCTACGGGTGGAGGACTCATAGTACGCAATGGGGATGCCATACGGTTTAAGTCCAAAGACAATGAACTACCAACTTTCTTGGTGGCAAATAGCTCAAGAGCCTTGTCTAGTGATTCGGCCACCACCTCCTTGTATGCAAGCCAACGGGCCTCGGAGAAGATACTCATGGTCTTCCAACGGACATGCATTCCCAAGCCAACATTATTTCTTCCCTCCAACTCAATATCATCCTTTGGGTCCATCCATTTCAATTCAATCCTCAATTGCTCCAAGACCTCGGCATATGTTGGAGTACGCTCAAACACCAAATCGAGCTCGTCCGGGTCCGGTTCTATGTTACCTCTCAAAAAAGCATCCTTGTCTACATGGTGAACATGAACAATTCTTGCCATGCCTAACATAATCACAACAACAATACCATGGTCAACACACTCAATAGATACCCATGCTAACATTAACACAATACCAACCCATATGCCAATACAAGAACATTCTACCATGCATCTTACAAAACAAACTAGGGTTTACAAGATATGGACCAAAACAATAAATTAATGGGTCAAATCAAAGATGAAGGGGAAGAATACCTCAAGGCACTTGGGGGGATCGAACTCCACGGAGAGAGGCTTCCGATTTGGACACTAGGAGGGAGAAGGTGGAGGGGGGAGAAGAGCCTCCGCCGCCGCCGCTGCAGCTCCTGTGCGTCTGAGAGGAAATGGGCTGGGTCTGGGAAGGGCTGGCGCCGCACTGGTACAAGACCTAAAGTGCGGCGCCAGGCGCAACGGCGCCGCACTACACAGTGCGGCGCCAGGCTACAAGGCGCCGCACTATCGGGCCCGGGCCCGCGGGGCTCCACGCTGGCAGGTTCGCGGCGCCAGGCGTAATGGCGCCGCTCTTCAAGGTGCGGCGCCACGCCGTATGGCGTTGCAAAAAGGGTTAGTTCCGTGAATTTCTTCTGGCCAGAGTTCATTTCGTGAAATTGTTATTTTTTTGGGTTATTTTCGTCCATTCTGCCATCATCTCCAGTGATGATTTTTTCACTATGGAGTTATCTGGGAGCGTTGCACCCTTCGTCGTGCCACGTGTCGCTTAACTGATGGATTGTTCAAGGTATCCATGGACAAGCTCATGGCACGGGCAAGATCTAGCCACACCAGACTCAAAGAAGACGGACCTCCGACGAGCCGGATGCGTGGCGGGCGAGCTCAAATAGGTGAATTGTGCTCCCACCATGGTCGATGGTGGAGGTTAGATTTTAGAGATTTCTCGAGCTTGCAGAACTTTAGTATTGCGACAAAGACTATCATTTTTGTCGCTTAAGCATGGGTATGCTACTCCCTCCGCCGCCGTGAAGTAAGTGACTTCTATTTATTTATATTTATATGTATTTAGACACGTTTTAGTATTAGAGTATCTTCACATGCTGTTTTTAGGATGACTTTTTCGTCTTGACGCTGAAAATTGCCTAGTCGCGTTTTCTAGGCACCGATTTCGTCTGGATTTAGGCCAACTTTTGTCCAAAATTCCCAGGCCGATCCCGGGGCGCTAGGAACACCCTGGGACGCCGGACGAAGCGAAAATGGGTGTGGGCCAACCTTGTCGCCGAGATGACCCTATTCCCCACTTCCACTCGCCTCCCCGCGACGAAGAGCTCCCCCAGCTGTCCTGTCGCCATGCCTTCACCGGCGAAGCTTCACCACGCCAAGCCGTATCCACACCTGTAGATAGGCCCGCCGTTGTCGTCGCCCTTTCCCCTTGACCTATGCCATCTTTCATCGTCCAAGCTTCGCCATCCACTACAGACAGGGACCTCTTGCAGAGCCTGATCACCAGGTGCCTCCAACCTGGGCTGCTTTTATCGCCATGCATCAGGAGATCCGAGATCCGGTAGTGCATCAACAGCCGGAGGATGATCTGATTGAACACCTATGGATACGCAGGAGCAACACGTAGATGCCGAGCATAAACAGGTCGAACTAGGCCAAAATATTTGTATTGTCATTGTATACCAAACTATGTTTAATTTTATGCTGAACTATGTTAAATTAATGCCGAACTAGGCCGAACTTTGCCATGTATTCATATTATGCCGAACTATGCCAAAAACTGCAAATTTGAGCTGAATTTGGGCGGAAAAAAGCTGACCTGGGAACTCGGCCTTGAAACGCGAGTGGGAAATTGGGTGTTCTCAATCCGAAACCTAGCTCCGTCCGGCGCTATTTGGTCCGGATTTCGGTCTGGAAACGCCCAACAAGTGGAGGTGCTCTTAGATACATGCAAATCTAGACATACTCAAGTCACTTAATTTTAGGATGGAGGGAGTACAATGTTTGTTGTGCGTATGCTACATATGCATTTCTCCAAGGTTGCATACGTGGTTACCTAATGTTCAATGAGTTGGGCACATATGTTAGGTGCGTTGTTGTTTTTTTCTGCAAACAAAGACACATGTTTTTACATTTTGTTGCAAATAAATAGAGATTTGTTGAATGCCTTGTTGCTTTTAGTTACATTGGTGTGTTGAAAATGTTATTTTTTTGATACACTTGGCATGTTTTTACATGAAACTATTGCATTTACATTGAAAATGTTATGTCTGGGACTTTTTTTTTGCAAGTATGACCAGATTTTTGCTTCAATGATCGGGTCATCATATGGATAGGCAGTCAAACCGGTCGATGCATCAGCCGACTGATGCCCACCACTTGCCAATTAAAAAACCTTGTCATAAAATAGGCAAAAACTTGCTTGACAAAACGTATTATCACACTCAATTTCAATGGCAATCTGCAGGCCTAGTTCCTTGTAAAAAAACTACTCCCTCTGTCTCAAAATTGATGTTGCAGATTTGTCAAAACTTGAATAAATCTATTGTGCCCTGCAAAAACAGATTTGCTAGACACTATTTAATATATAGATTTATCTAAATTTTGAAAAACTTACGACATCTATTTCTGAATGGAGGAAGTATTATATATGGACTAAATGATACAAAACCCTCGAGCGACATCTATCATTTTTAAGATCACCTGTTTTCAAATATGAACTGTATTAAAACAATTACGGCCATATTTCAACTTCCGTACTTATGTAAAATTCTACTCAGGTATTTAAAAATATTGTACTCCATGTCGATTACATGATACAAAATTGACATCGCTTGGGCGGCATCTAAATTCATATGTCTGAAGTTACTTGTTTTCAGTTTTGAAACTGTTGAAATAAAATTACGGCCAGATTTCAACTCCAGAAACTCATGTAACATTCTACATCATCAGGTACTCCCTCCGTTTTAAAATATAAGATGTTTTAGGTTTGTGAAGAAAATGAATCTAGACTTCTTTTAGTGTGTAAATTCATCGCTAAGTTAAGTGAATCTATATACTAAAACAAGTCTAGATACATTTGATTCACAACCCTAAAACATCTTATATTTTGAAACAGAGGGAGTACACGTTAAAACTTAGAATGCACGCAAGAGAATATCTCTAGGAATGTACGGGCGTGTGCACATACGACGTCTTTGCTCCGTGACCTCCACCAAAAGTCCAATCAAACAAGACACGTGCTTTGGAATTACGTGGAGTTTACCTGTTCTATGATGAAGGCCAAAGTTAAAATAGAAGTAAGTATTATTATGCCCATGATGATGCAGCATATTGCTTTGCTTCAATCCATCAATCAATCATGTAACGACTACGTTTGATTGTCGCCGGCGTACGGCACCTACGCGTTGCGATGTCATCCGTAGTTCTTATCCAATTCATCTCACTTCAAAGCTACCCAATTATCATCGCAAGTTTCCTGTTATTCCACGCTGCAAATTCACGAAAAGAAAGGGTGTCGTGTAGAAAGATACCTTCCCAAGATGGAGAGTTCCACGGCATCCGACAGACACACATATACAGACACGCGGCTCGCGAGCTCGCTACAGAAAAAAAAACCAATTCCTCTATTTCTGTATCGCCCGCATCTGTTGTTGTTGCCTTCCCCCCCCCTCCGGCGGCGGTGGCGGTGGCGACGATGGGGCTCGAGATGGAGCCGATGGCGGCCGCGATCGGCGTCTCGGTGCCCGTGCTACGCTTCCTGCTCTGCTTCGCGGCCACCATCCCGACGGGCCTCCTCTGGCGCGCGGTGCCGAGCGCCACGGGGCGGCACCTCTACGCGGGGCTCACCGGCGCCGCGCTCTCCTACCTGTCGTTTGGGGCCACATCCAACCTCCTCTTCGTCGGGCCCATGGCGTTCGGCTACCTCGCCATGCTCCTCTGCCGCCGCCGCGCCGGGCTTGTCACCTTCCTCGGTGCCTTCGGCTTCCTCATCGCATGGTGAAACCCTCCCTCCTATCATCCTTCACTACAGGGTTTCATACCGGTGCTTACTTTCGGGTCATCAGCAATATCGGATTCATATATTTACGTTTACTTGTGGGTAGCACCAGGCTGAAAATGTACAGTTAACAGTAGTTTGTTCAATTAGGAAACCAGAGGAACTGTAAGCAGATCTGCGCCAGAGCATTGGGCGATCACGGGGTTAGACAGTAGTTTATTAGAATTGAAAACCAGAGGAATCGTAAGTGAGCATTGAACTTTTGTTGTGGGCAAAACTGCAGCATTGACGATTTCATGTTGAAGTTGATTGAAATGTGTTTTTTCTGGCCGGCCATGTGGTGCTATTTTACGGTTATTTTCAAGGAGAAGCCAGATCTTGTATTAATTCTACATGATTTTTCTTCTACACCTGCAAACTTATGGATAGGTGGTCTCCTAAAGCTTGCAACGACTGCATATGAATAGTTAACTCATTTGCTCGGTTGCAAAAAAAAGATATGTTTTTTTCTTTAACTTAAAGATGCAACAATGGTTTTGCAATGGGACCTCGTTATTGCTACTTGTGCATGATCCGTATCAGTTGTTATCAGGTTGATGTAAGCCTGCGTCATGTCTTGTTAGGAATAATATATGACATAAGTAGGCAACTAATTATGATTTTTTTTAATTGAATCTAAAGCAGTGTATTGTTGAGTTTAGAGTCCTTTACTCCTTTACATCCCTGCCGGTGAATGGTTATGCACACACTTGAGAGGAAGATAATTGCTCCCAGGGTCTTGTACTTTATATGTATGCCTTGTTGTTTGCATATATTTAACTTTTGTATAGTTGTATCAGATTTCAAAATTGCTAATGAAAATTGCGCCAAAACATCAGTGTCAATGAAAATTGGTTTCTGTTCCTGCTAGCGTAGTTCTTTATTATGTGCTCGTTAGGGGCAATTTTGGATTGCATGTTTTAGTGAATATTTTAGTATCAGGTACATCAGTGCTTGATCGATCTCTGTATATGGAAATGTCTGCCTGTCTAGCCAATTAAACCTATGCACAGCTCAGAGGAAGCAAAGAGAAACATTTTTCATCTATACTACCTGAATTTTTAATGTTATTTCAACCCTTCTTAGTCACCTGCTTCAGTTTTTTTTCTTTTGTATAAGGTTGAGTTTGATTTTGCTCTTGGTAATGGTACTAGAATGTAATTTATGGTTGGCCACAATGAGGGTTGATTAATATGGTCTATGTTTTAAAGGAGGTTCAGGGATGAAAAAGATAGTTCCCATCAAAATACCGCCGACAAAGTCTCAAACCGGAGAATGGGGCCGGTTCACATAGCTATTATTCATTTGTAGCTGGAGTCATACAAATCCCACCATTTTTTAAATCCAAGTTAATTAATACGCAGGTATTTGATTTATGAGGATAAGTGTTACTTCCTCCGTTCCTAAATATAAGATGTTTTGGCAAGCCGATATGACTTGCCAAAATGTCTTATATTTAGGAACAGAGGAAGTATTTTATAGCCAAATACACAGGCTGGACACTAGTCTTGTAGTGAGATATTGATGTATTCAAACTGACTGTGTCCACGTATTCTGGTTCCAATATCATGCACATTGATGCTCCGTTAAGCTCTGAACCAATTTACCATAAACAGATAGGCGCACTTATCTATATCCTCTAGCTGTTAATGTGAATCAGTGGCAACAACAGTTGAAATTGATTGTAGTTCCATTCTTATCAATTTTGGTGTCGCACCATCCTCTTCTACTTTGTTCTCATATGGTGCCAAATTAGGGCAGGTGCAGTTAATTATGTTCACTACCTAGAAATGTACATTAGCGGCAAGCTGGCAACAAGTGTTATTTGGCAGTTCTAATTCCATTCTCATCGTTGATGCATCCTCAGCTTCCTCTTCCACCTTTTATTGTATGGTACGAAATAAGGGTTCTCAGGTTTACTGGGTAATCTATTTCTTAATGGGCTGCACACTTGAATATTAATGGTAAAAGATGGGGACAGTATGGCATGTTTTCTTCCATTCCGTTCATAAGATTTAGTTCCTGTTTCATTCGCAACTGAAATGAAAAAGTTATGCATTATATCAATTTCCCCATCTTTCACATGGTGTGCGGCATACACTTCAGAGACACAGCCTGTGTTGGGCCAGGCACTCATATAGATTATCTATATCCAAAATTGAGATATTTGAAATATGACAATCGGACACTCAATTCTTTCCCTTCGTAGAATGTCCTTGCTGGCATCTGCTGTTTGCTGTATATCCATGAGACAGCAATTGGTCCTGTACAATGGGCAATCAATGAGCTAGGTAAAGATTCTTAAATTGGTTGTTGAAGATAGTGGTGTATTTGTTTAGATCTATAAATGTATAAATGATTCTAAAAAAACTCTCCATGGATGCGACACGTCCTTTATTTGTAACCTCGAGATAGCATTATTTATTGTGTCTCGTAAAGACGTTTACCCACGCTAGCACTATCACCACCATTCCGCGACACCAAATTCTGCTAATGCCAGAAAGCTTGGAAAATGTATAACGCTTTACCCTCACGCCATAAGCTAATGTTAGAGCAATATTGGATAGGAAGGCCATCAAAAGCGGGCTAAGAGGGAAGCTAGTTCGGTGAGTGAGTATTATATTCTACTGCCATGTACTATTGGGAAGATTTGCAGCAAAGCACCAAAATCGACCACACAAATTGTTTCACCTTTCCACATGATCAGTGCCTGTCCTGTGCCATATTCGCCTTGTATATTCTGCTACAGGACTAAAACTTTTGGTTGATTGAGTCACTCACCTCTTTCTTCTGCGTTTTTTTTGTATCATAGCCTGTTTTATTTTCTGGGTTTCTGTTCTTTAATGAATAGATAGGACTCGTGCTGTCTCCTATGTGATTTTATTAGTGTATTCCCCTTTTACACCATCTAAGGAGTTTAAGCGAACTTATCCTAAAAGCTATTCTTTTTTATGTTCAAGCTTGGTTTGGCACGTAGTTTACTTGCATGAAGGATAAAGTGGTTATATATTGTCGGTTAGTTCTTTGCTTTTCATTATTGTATTTTCTACTGTTTCCTTCTATGCCCCCCCCCCTCCCCCTGTGCCCGCCCAAGAATAAGGTTTCTCTTCAAAAAATTCGAAAAGTGAGATGAATCAGCCAGCCTAAGTTGGAGAAACAAGAAGGTACTCCCTCCGACCCATATTAGTTGACTTAGATTCATCTAAATACGGATGTATCTAGTCAAGTTTTAGTGCTAGATACACTCGTATCTAGACAAATTTGAGTCAACTAATATGGGTCGGAGGGAGTACAATAGTTTAGGGATTTGTAGGGGCTTAATATAATGCCTATTTACTTCTAGACTAATTTGTTGCGCTGGAGAGGCTGGTCAGTAATTTGGTGTTGGACGTTACAATTACACATTGGAATGTATTTAAAATTACCCTCAGACATGTGGATCATAGTCATACTACATAAAAGTTAACACATTTGGAGGTACTGACATTTTTTGTTCTTGTTTCAGTCACGTGTACTACATGAGTGGAGATGCGTGGAAGGAGGGAGGCATTGATGCAACTGGTATTGTATAAATTTTTTTGTTGCTTGTGTTTATGTGAAGTTAAGCTAGTGTTCACTGTACAATCTTTTTTGGCTTACGTATATGTACATGTTCAAATAATAAGATTTTTTAATTTTGAAGATCTATATTATCTTCACTTCATTTAGATTTCTTTCTGTCGTGGTCCTTCCTCATAGATAACAGTGCTCATTGGGATTCTGTTCTCATCTAGTAGTGAGAAGGATGCTTTCTTTTACCGAGAGACAGGGAGAGTATTAAAGCCATAGTTAAATAATTTTAGATAGGATATAAGCAGGGAATATAACATAACTGAATGAATGTATACATTACATGTACAAATTCAACCATGTAACATCAAGCTCTTATTTGTGTCACCCTTGAGTATAAACATCAACCAAGCTTCCTGTGCCTTCTAAAATTCCTTTGTTGTGCAATGCCAGGTGCTCTAATGGTTTTAACGTTGAAAGTCATTTCATGCGCAATGAACTACAGTGATGGTCTCTTGAAGGAAGAAGAGGGTCTGCGCGATGCTCAGAAAAAGTATCGCTTGACCAAGGTTCCTTCTCTAGTTGAATATTTTGGTTACTGCCTCTGCTGTGGCAGCCACTTTGCTGGACCAGTATATGAGATGAAAGATTATCTTGACTGGACTGAAAGAAAAGGAGTAAGTAGCCTCCATCTACTTTGGGTATGTTATGCAATGTTTTTCTGCTTCCTGATTTCATAAGATCTTCAACAGATATGGGCCAGCTCAACTCCTTCACCATTGTTACCTACTCTGCGTGCTCTAGTTCAGGCTGGAATATGCATGGGGTTATATTTGTATCTGTCATCTATCTTTCCACTTTCACGGTTTAGTGAACCCCTATACTATGAATGGGGCTTCTGGCACCGTCTTTTCTATCAGTACATGTCAGGATTTACTGCTCGTTGGAAATACTACTTTATATGGTCAGTTTCAGAGGCTGCAGTTATTATATCTGGTCTGGGTTTCACGGGTTGGTCGGATTCTTCTCCCCCAAAAGGCAAATGGGACCGTGCTAAAAATGTTGATATTCTAGGCGTCGAACTAGCTGGAAGTGCAGCTCAATTGCCACTTAACTGGAATATTCAAGTCAGCACATGGCTACGATACTGTAAGCTCTATACCTTGATATTCCAGTATACTGTCATTTAAAGAAATTTTACTACTTTCACATGATTGTTAACTTGCTTTGTTGGATGATATATTGTTTTTTCATCAACTCCTGTTGTTCTTCTTATTAAATAGAAAGTGCATTTAAAGTAGATTGAGTGTCCTTTATGCAATCACACAATACACTACTATGCATACACTTTTAAGATATGTGCAATCTAGGACTTGGGAGAACATATACAAGCACTATTATCTTTAATTCACTATGCATTCATTTCCCCCAAAAATTAAGTATTTTTGACGTATTTGTATAAATAGAAATTAGTTGGTAGTGCATAATTCCATAGTGTTTCCCTGTTCGATTTCGAGGTTTTGTAAATTCATCTTGTTGATCACTTCGTAATTCTTTGGAACCTTTTGGTCGCCAGTAGATTTATAGTGTAAATGAGAAGAGCATGTATGCATGTAATTGTTGATCTCTAGCTGATTTCAAAATTCTGTATGTGTGCATTCAGTATTATGTCTTCAAAATTGTCTCCTTGAGAAATGATCATCTTAAATTTACTTTTGTGCTAAGTATGGTATGCACTAAGCATTTTATTCCATGCAAATTCCATAATTGATGTGACACACTTCTGCTGTACTTATATGGTGTTCCCAATTGCATGAGACTAACTTAACTTCCATGGATCCACTATTCTTTCAGATGTATACGAGAGGTTAATTCAGAAAGGAACGAAGCCTGGTTTCCTTCAGTTACTGGGTACACAGACAGTCAGTGCTATCTGGCATGTGAGTTGTATTTCTCCTGTCCACTTTCTATGTCTTTAGTTCATTGGATATTGGACTTGTCATGTTCATGTAGCAGAGCACCCTGAAGTTTGCTGGACCAATACTTGATAAATAAAACAAGAATGCTCTAGTGGGTATTTAGGGCTGCTATTGTCCTGGGAATGGAGCCTTAGTACCTGCCTTTCAAACTAGAGGCAGTATGCGTCATTTTAAACTTGTGCTTTACCCATGATAATAACTGGTTTGACTTGTGACATATTATATTTTTTGTTGTCTTGGCAAGTTTTTGCCGAATGATGATTGATACTTTGCCAATCCCATGTCACATGGATTTGACCATCAATCTGATTTTTTCCATCGTTCTACAGGGACTATATCCAGGATACATGATATTCTTTGTTCAGTCAGCATTGATGATAAATGGTTCAAAAGGTAGCTCTCCCCTCCCTTTCGTGACATTGAGATGTACCTGATTAAAAGCTGCGTGAGCTTGTAATCTAATTTGGCCTCCTGTCCTCTCTCTACAGTTATATACAGATGGCAACAAGCTGTGAGCAACTCAGGCCTCCACACTATCCTAACTTTACTAAACTGTGCATACACCATGATGGTGCTTAACTACTCATGCATTGGCTTCCAGGTTAGTTTCACGCTCTGAATCTGGCTATACTTTACCCTGTAGCAAACCAGGACACAATCTGATCACATTGCTTGTCTGAATGAATTCATACACCTAATTTCTTCCACTGCATTATTGGTTCTCTGATTGTGTTATTGGTCATGCTCATGCATATGTGAATTTGCGAGCATCAAATTAGGTTTCGCTTAATCAAAACTATATCATCAGGCGAATAAGCTGGTTGGAACCCGGGCTCCAGGTAGCTCTATGTTTTGTTTTTTTCAAACTTCGAAAATTTGAATCCAAAGTTTTTTAAAAATGGGAAAAATTACGTGGTTGTAGCCAACCATGTATTCTATCAGTCTGTTGATTTTCAGCTTGAAATACTTCATATTTGGACTCAGCAAAAATGACAAAATCTTCACAACACTCTACTGTTCAATACTGTTCACCGAGAACAAAAACTCGATTTGTCATTTTTTCTGAGACTAAAATACAAAATATTTGGAGCTGAAATTTTACAGTGATAGAACACATAGTGGGCTACACCCAGGTATTTATTTCGATTTTTTTGGAACTTTTTGAATGCAAGTTTTTAAGGTTAAAAAAAGGCTCCATGGAGCCTGGGAGCCACCACGCCGCGTTCGGAAATCAGGTTGCTTTACAAACTTAATTAGACAAAGATGCTAAGTGCTTTAGCTTCTTCACAAAAGTTACCATTTGGACCATGATGTGGCCATCAACATACTGGCTTTGGGGAATTTGTCCCCATCAAGCACATCTCATGATTCTGAAAGATACACTAGATGTACTGTTGTATTACTAGTAGCATTGCCGTTTTTGTAGAGAAAAAAGGTGTGAGTTTAAATTCCTTGCAAATCTTTAACTGTTCCACATTAGCTGATCTACTCTAGGATGAGCAACCATGAGTGCGTGATTTGGAGGACGGGATCCATGGTGCCCTTTTTTTCATTTTTCTTTGAAATCGACATATTGAAGTTCCAAAAAATTCTGAAAAAAAACTTACTCCCTCCGGTCCATATTAATGGCCTCAACTTTATCTAGATTCGTATGTATCTAGTTAAGTATTAAGACTAGATGCATTCGTATCGAGACAAAGTTGAGGCCATTAATCGGACTGGAGGGAGTAGATGTAGATGATAATGCCTTCCACTGTGTGCAAAAAACCAATGTGAAATATTCTGTATTCTGGCTTTGTAAAAATGACAAATTTCTAGATCCGAGGTAGTGAACAGTATTCAGAGTTCCTAGTGCTCCTTGTACGCCCTGTTGGAAAACCCGTTGTCGGACCTGATTCATTGCCCTTTGTTTTTCAAAATAAAGGGTTTCATTTTTAGACTTTTCTAATTGTTTCAAACTAATAGAAGTACTCCCTCCGACCTATATTAGTTGACTCAACTTTGTCTAGATACGAATGCATCTAGACTAAATACTTAACTAGATACATATGAATCTAGACAAACTCGAGTCAACTAATATGGGTCGGAGGGAGTAGCATCAATCAAATTTCCTTTTTCTCGTTCTATCTCAGAGTATCCATTAATCTTTTTCTCCGAGTATCCATTCATTCGATACTCATCCGCTTCTAGTTCGACTTTCTGTAATTGAATCCGAGCTTTTTCGAGTTGCTCAATGGTCCCTCTACGCAATTCTTCCGAATTTCGAATAGTACTCAAGATCCTCTGTTTTCGATTATCTACAAAATTCAAAAACCTTCAGATTTGTCAGGTTTTGTCAATTTTTTGTAGGCTGGAATACAAACTATTTCCTGTTGAGATTTTGCAGGACCATAGAATACGCCATTGTCTACATGTAGGATTGTTTTCGATATTTTTTTTTGGAACTTAAAAAATTGTCGATTTCAGAAAATTCAAAAACAGGCTCCAATGGATCCCTCCCTCCAAAGCGATTATTTGGAGCAACCATGCCTTTGTCAGTTATCTTCCACACACACAACAGACAGATATAAACTTTTATGTTGTATACTTTTGTTTTACTAGGTACTGAGCTTAGAGGAGACGTTGGCATCCTTCAAAAGTGTATATTACGTGGGCACGATTGTTCCTATTCTATTTGTGTTGCTGGGCTATGTTATCAAGCCAGCGAGATCTGCCAAGCCGAAGGCTCGCAAGGCAGAGTGAGGAACAGAGTGAACTAATGATACATAGAGGAGTTACGGAGCTTTGGTGATGGTTATGACAAGCTAGTTTTCAGTTTACTCTTTGTGGAACTACCAAAATTTAGCAAAAGGATATGGCCGCTCCAACTCATCTCACCACATATTGGAGCTCCATTGTAACTGATCCATCATTGAAAAACGTGTAATTTCGGTTGGGTTTATCTTCCATTTGTTTTACCACATGCAACACATGAATTTGGCTCGAAAGCTATTTGGTTGTAGTATCTATTTACCGTGTGAATGCTAAGCCTTTTCTTAGAGCTCTTTTTTTTCTCCTTGGTTGTATTCAAATTGATCTCTATGAACACGTTTCCACTGAGCACCAGGTGGACGTGTGAATGTGTTCGTGTACTGTAGTAGTTCATAGTCTTCATACTCATCTTACCAGCTAGGCTCCTAGCTAGTAGAACAGAGCATACGTGTGTTGACTGCTACACCACTCACTTTGAATGCAATTTTGGTGCCATGCTAGCTCAACCTGAAACGATGGGATGTTTGGTCGTAGATAACGAGTGAGTTGAGTCTGTCTGACGGTCCTCTTTTGCTCGGTCATACAAATGGTGCTATAGGCAGGCTGTAGCGGTGTGCATCTATGGTATGGGTGGTCCGGTCCGGTCCAACTCCGGCTGATTGATGGGCGGTGGTGCTGTACCTGAAAGTGCCAGCTCGGTGCTCTGTTCTGACGTGACCACTATAAACGGCGGAGTAGTGAGCTACAGTGGTATGCAGGAGAAAGGCCAGTGTTGCGACGTAACGTGGCGTTGATCATGAGCCTGCTCGTGCTGGCTGCCCCGCCCCCTGGCCGGGTTCCAGTTGCACTTGCACGTTGCACTCATCCTCCTGATCCCGCACTCGTTCGTTCGGGTGCGCTGGGCATCAAGAAGACCAATCCCCTCTTCCTGGAAAATACGCTGGGTCTTATAGAGAAAACAAATTCACAAAGTTTGCTGCAAAAAGAATGGAGTTATCCAAGGCAAAAAAAAAAAAAAAAAACCAAAGCTTTGTATAGCATGGAAGATGGAACGCAGCCCGTGTCTCCCTTCCATAATTCAATTGCGTTGCTTTGGTCGCGCTGCCGTTAGTAGGTTACGCCCATGATTTTCAAAGTCTGCGTCCCCGGCGGGAAGGGGAAGGCGAGTGGCATCTTCCGTCCGCGCTTGTCAAACACCAGCATTGCGTCCGACCGGTGGTATTCTTCCGCCCGCTACAGCGTGGTGTGGTGTGGGCATGGTGGCGTATACCAGCGACCGGTGCGCAGCTCCATGCCCCGGACGCGACGCCGTGCAGCCTTAATTTGCTGGTGATTCGCTGGACGCCGTGCAGCCGTACGTGCAGCGACATGTGTGTTCACTGTGGCGAGTGCGGCGTCTGGCTAGCAGGTCGGCTTGGGTAGACGCTGGTGTATGCATGGAATAGCAGCGTTCGTTGCGCAGCTGCCACTGCCAGCAGCCGCAGCGGTCCACCCGTCTCGTGACGGCACAACCGCGCTCCTCACAGGAGCAAGGCCGCTGCGCAACACACTGACTGACACCGCACCATCCGTGTAGTACGTCAGGTAGCGTCGTCCACGACTGTCGGTCGGTCGAGATGGAATTCGCCACAACTTTCACGCCGGCCGTATGCATTGCATTTGCGCTTGTGCTCATCTTCTCGCACGCCATTCAGAGGGCCACATTTTTCGAAACGACTCACGAATGATCCTAGCTTACTGTTCAGCACAGCACCTACACAGCGCCACCACTTGGTTAATTTCGCGAGGAGAAAAAAATGCACCTGCTGCACTTCAATCTCGACGCGCGCACGCCCCGATCGACGGATGCATGCACCTGCCCATCGATCGCCGGATAAATCCTAGCTTCACACGTGTCACACGAAAGCTTCGCCGGGGTTTCATTTCTGTTGGCTTTATCTAACTATACAATCAGCTAGTGCTAGTCTAGATTAATATTTCACGACGGCACTCTCGGAAAAATATATTTAACGACGGCATGCAAAACAAGAAAACTCACCTAATCATGATGATTTTTGGGCAACCGAAAAGTTCTCTTTTGCCCCGACGTTCACTCCATCGCGGCTAGCTCCCATACTGCCGCGTGGATAAATTAAAAAGCTACCAGGCCGGCGAGAAGAGCCAACTTGCTCGATAACCAAATGGAAGTCAAACTCTACATGGCCGTCCGCTGTTGGCTCTATCTGGCTACGAGCATAACGAATTTCAGGTGGCGAGTATAGTCAAAAAGAGGAGCCGTCGGTCAACCGTCACCGCACGATAAGCTCGTTGTCACCATGCATGATTCATCTGAACGTATCATCACACGAGCTAATTTTTTTTAAATAATGCATTTTTTTATTAAATTTCACAAATAATACACAAAACGGGCAAATTGCAAATCTGTTGGTCGGTCGGCCGTTCGACAGACGACACCCTGCCTTCGTCCGTTCAACAGACGACACCCTGCCTTCGTCCACCCTGCAGGCAACGCTGTTTGGTAAAGGAGGGGTATGCAGGGTGATTCGTCCGTTGAACGGACGAAGGCAGTGTGTCGTCCGTTGAACGAACGAAACGAGTCTGTCGTCTGTCGAACGGCCGACCGACCAACAGATTGGCAATTTGTCTGTTTTGCGTATTATTTATGCAATTCAATAAAAAAAATGTATTATTTAAAAAAATTATCATCACACGACGTACCCATTATTCAACTTTACAGGTTTCGAATTTTGAAAATGAAAAGGAGAAACAAAACTGACAATTCCTTAATGCTGCGACCAAACTGTACATAAACAAGATACATAGTCAGTACCTGCTGAAGTGCGTCCACTGATGGCCCCCATGTGGGTATGTGCACAAGGCGGCAAACGACGTACGTACCGAAGGTATATACACAAAGACTTGTGTCGCCTGCACCCAATAGCATGGCAAAGCTCTACCAAATACTTGGAATTTTTAATATGGTGCATACAATACAACAAATACGGTACCATATAGTACATCTTTGTCGTGCATAAGGCGACGCCAGACGGGCCAAAATAGGCGCTTTTTTTGGCGCAGGGTCACATGCATGCATCCGTGTCCTGTGCGCGTCGTCTTCATCGTAGGTAACAAGCTGCACACAGCTCTGCCGTTGATGCACACAACAATAGCGAGATTATCGGTAGAGCCATAGACAAGAAACAACAAAACCCTCGCGGCTCTATATGGTACAGCCCTTGCTACTTGTTTCGATCGTACGTATATACTACTTTTTCCGGTCTATACTAATGGATTCAAATTTGCCTAGATACGAATTTAGTCTAAGCATTTAACTAGATACATATAAATTTATATATAGTTGAGACCACTAATATGAAACGGAGGGAGTACTATGGTGTACACCATCTTCTTCGTTGTCCTTTGCATACAACAAGGACAAAATCGGCATATCCGCATATATACAGCCCAACGTGCGAACATGGTTATTCGGGTTCTACTAGGTTTTAATTGATATAAGCAATTGATGATCGATGCCTAGAACAATTGCCCTTAGGCATGCATGAGCCAAGCATCTAGCTCGACATAAGTATGTAATTATATATAAGTGGAAGCTCTTGGACGGGCTCGGTTTTGATATGGTTAATTAGCTACCTCTGGATGGGTGCTGCCGTGCACGCATCTTGCAAGGAGAATCCATGACCTGATAGGCTGATAGGTCAGGACAAGACTCTCCCATGGACCCAAAAATTCTTGATTGATGCTCTCTCTTTTATGTAAATATGGTCACTTGCTCCAAGTACGCACGGGCACCTAATAGCTTGCGTATATGCTAGCTAGCTAGCTGCCCAAATCCAGCTTGCAGCAGATCGGCTACAACATTGGTCTGCTCTAAATAAAGGTACTCTCCTCGATCCATATTAGTTGACTTGGATTTGACTAGATTTGAATGAATCTAGACACTATGAATCTAGACACTCATAGTGTCTAGATTCATTTAAATCTAAACAAATCCAAGTCAACTAATATGAATCGGAGGAAGTACAATGGTTAAGAGTTACTGGACTAAAACGGGCTTTGAAGACGCAATGTACCAAATGATACCATTTTACATTTTTGGATGTATACCTATCATCCTACGGCTAGATTTTTGCTATGTGCGCAAATGACGCTCGGACAGCGTGTTGACACGGAAACTGGCACCGGATCTCACCTGACGGGATGACATGACAAGGCGGCCGGTGACGGTTGCGGTCTAGCAAACTTTATGATATGAACATGGATACCACTTGTCAGACTATTAAAAAAATAAAAAATAACATAAATTGGGAAGGTAGTCTCCCTTGACCCAAAGACCTCCACCACCGCGGGTGCTGAGGTGGTGCCCATGGCGACGAGCCCGCCGACTATCATCCTATCGCAGAATCTGTCTACCGGATTTATGTTTTAGAAAATAATACTCCCTTCAGCCCATATTAATTGACTTTGATTTATTAAAATTTGGATGAACCTATATACTAAATAGTGTCTAGATTCATTTAAATTTTGACAAATCGAAGTCAATTAATATGGGTCGGAGGAAGTATCATTTTTTGAGTAATCATTAATGATAGTAAGCATGTAATTAACACCACTAATAGAAGTTTTACGGGAAGGTCCCCATACATCAGCATGCACATAATCTAATATGCCTTGTATGAATGAAAGCATTGAATTTTACTCGTTTATACTTACCAAAAATGCAGTGTTCATAGAACTTAAACTTACTCAAGTTGCAACTATCAGTCCGATCTGTCTTGACCAATTCTACCATGCCATGTTCATTCATATGCCCAAGGCACAAATTAGTTTTACCAGAATCATTAGAAGTAACAACAACAGCAATACCAAACAAAGTTCTACCTCCAAGAACATATAATTTTATAGAATTTATATCACTTATCATGTGAATGAGAGAACTTTTTGATACTTTAGAAGTCTACACCCACCGGCATACATGTACCCATAAACATTAAGGGTCCTGAGTGAGATCAAATTTCTAGTCATGCTTGGTATGTGGTTCACCCCAGTCAATGTTATATGTGTCCTGATCTTAACAGACCCAACACCAACAATATGACAAGGGTTGTTATTCCCCACACGAACAAAATCTCGAGAATGCACATACTCATATGAACAAAACCCATCTTTGTTACAACTAATATGAAATGAACATTTAGTATCAAGTATCCATTTGTCACCACGAGAAGCACAAGCAACAAAAATGGATAGAAATTCACCATTTGAACTCTCACTGGAAACAACAGAAACCTTACCACTACCATCAACCTTATCTTTTGGTTGGTAAGTAACATTCCTTTTCTCCTTATTCTGCAGCTTCCAACAATTATCAATAACATGATTAGTTTTCTTACAATACCTGTATAACTTTTCTTTTCCCTTGGACCTTGAACGACCTTTGCCCTCCTTTCTCTCATCTCTATTGTTGTAGTAGTTATTCCTCTACTCGATCCTGCCAGGAACCTGCAGAGCTTTGGTCTTGGATGACTACCCCTATGGATGCACCATAATTTTCATCTTTTCCCTCTATTGAGGGCCTATTGTACTTTGGCAAGGATTAGTTCATCATGGCTTAACAATATTGTATCACGAAAATTTTCATAGAAACTAGCAGCGAGCATAAGAGTAAACGAGCTAGATTCTCATCATCATGTTTTACCTCCATAGACTGCAAGCCAAAAACGATCTCTCTAAAAATAGATACTCCCTCCTATCCATATTACTTGTCACTAAAATGGATGTATCTAGACATGTTTTAGTGCTAGATACATCTATTTCAACGACAAATAATATAAATCGGAGGGAGTAGATGATTCCTGCTTATGTGAGAAAACTCCATCTTCACGTGCATATTACTTGTTATATCCTTTAACATGCATATTGCAGTGACCCAACATGCCACTTTATGTTGTAGTAAACAAGTCATTGACATAATATCTTCATCACATTTCTCGGAGTGGTACATCAAAACAACGTGGATCTACAATACATACAAACTTATTACTACAATACCAAAAGAAACGATACCATAAGTTCTCCGGACTTACAGCAAGCTAATATCATCCTTAGATTTGTTCAGACATAAGAACGAAAAGATCCAAAATAATTAACAAGGCGGGAGCTCAACAACTTATTATATAGAGTTCTATGCTGCTCGACTCAACCTAGATACTAAGTGTTACTCTAGCAACTAAAGGAGATATGCCCTAGAGGCAACTAATAAATGGATTTTATTATAATATCTCAATTAATTCATAATAGTTTTATACTGTGCTACAACTGTATCAAGAGAAAACATTGATACATATGTGGTATGTAAACAAACCAAGTCCCTAGTAGCCTCTATTTGTACTAGTTTTTTGGGCAACCGATGGTCAAGGTTTCCTGATCATGGAGCATTTATGCCAGTTGACAATAAAGTCATATCATTAGTGAATGATGTATTGGACATTACCCATGTAAGTATTGCAAAATGATCAGTCACACAGTTCATCGTTGCAATAATTAGAAGCGTAGTATCCTTCTCCTTTGACCTTGAGATCATATTAATCACTATCATCCGAGGTTGTTTTGACTGCGTCAAATGTCATGTCTGTAACTAGATGATAATAAAGGTGTATGTTGGGTATTCTAGAGGGATATGTTAAGGCCTATGCATCAAGATCGGGATTTATCCACCCGCGTTAAGGGAAGATACACACGGTCGACTCAGTAATATTACATCCATAATGTTGCAACATGTGACTAGGTTACATGAATGGAATATCATGGAAACAGGTAAAACAATGCTTGTCAGTAACAAGATTGAACAAGGTATATGGTACCGATGATCAGATCTCGGACAAGTCAGTATCAAAGTAACAAATGGAATTGGACTCAAAGTTTGCTGTTCAAACGACATAAAACATCACGGAATGCACATGGGTCATTATGGGCATCCCGATCCCGCTACTAAACATTGATCCGAGATAAGTCTCAATCATGTTTGTGATGTTCCCGAACTGTTGGGGTAACACGCTTAAGGGTACGATGACGCTTGGAGATCATTATGGAATCATTGAAATCACAGGAAGAAAGAGAAGGGATGACCGGAATTGTTCCAAGAGGATCTGAAGTCGTTTGGAGTGAACCGAAAGGTGTTTCAGGTCAAAGGGAATTTAATAACATGTATTTTTTATTAATTATTGGAATTACTATTAAATATATATTTAAAATTAATTTAAAGGGGAACTTCCACGAATGGGCCAAGTTCCCAGATGAACAAGGCCCAAGAGAGAAGCCACCCAAAGGGAGGCAAGCCAAACCACCGCCTCCATGGGCCTTGGTGCGTGGGGTGGGGCCCACTCCAACCCTGTTCGTCCATGGGAAGGAACGTGAGTAGGGGCCCACCCTGCCATCGGCCGCCTCCTCCTTTAGTCCCACCCAGGACTTGGATGGTTGGGGGTACCCTTCCTTCCCCTATATAAAAAGGGGCATATGGGAGGAAGAGAGGGCAATCCAATACACAAATATTTCTCTACGGCATGTTCCTTATAGAATCTCTCTCCCCCCTCACATGCGATTGTTTTGAACTACACACGGGAATAGATCTCTCTCTCTCTCGTCACTGTTGCGCTAGCACGGTTCCTAGAGGAACTATACACGCAAGATATGACATCGCTACGTTACACCGCTGTGCTGTAGGGATTGTAGCCAGAAGATCTACTTCCGCACTCTCGACAGGGATCAGAGAACCGGAGGTTGTCATCATACATCGTATGTGTGCGAAACCACAGGGGTGCTGCCACTAGTGGCGCCCGGATTGTCATGCAAGGAACATGGGTGACTTGCGAGTTGATTTGCGACCTTGTGGTCGGCTACGAGTACGACTACATCATCCATGTTCACTGCAGAATGTTAACCTCTTTCGGTATACAAAGGTATGTTACCTAAAACCCCTCCGTTATAGTATTACTCCTAGATAGATCTTGGGAAGTAGGTGTGTTGTGCTATAGGAATTTTTTGTTTTCGCTACGAACCCCTTCAGTGGTATCATAGCCGACCTTTGCGTAGTAATGCTTGTTCGGTTAGAACACATGTTGATTGTGTGGGCATTTGATGCGGATGATCAGGCCGGTCGAAGGTGATGCACGAATCCGAGCCACTGAGGTACTCAGGTATGGCCGGAGGGAAGGTGACGGCCAGGTTTATCTGGCGTGTGATCGTTTTATGGATCCTATTGGACAAATTCCCTTTCTGGATCATCATGGTATCCAACTCTCATGAATACTGTTATGCTCTATTGTTCTGGGCTGGTGTAGCTATAGGCTGCGCGGGTCCTCTCGGCGGTGGTGGTGGGGCACCGTATGCTACGGGCCTAGTGGCGAAACCGAAACCCTGGTTCATTGCATCACGCCACAGTTGGGCATATCCCTCGTGGAGCTTCTGGAACTCCTGACAGTCCATAAGCAGATGGCTGGCTTTCTTCTTGCCATCATGCTTGTCAATGTAGAAGTGGATAGTGCAAGGACCCAAAAGTTTGTCGAGTGCGGAGGGCTCGTCATCTCGATTGCGGCATTGCCATGCTTGAGCGGGTTTCCCGCTATCACGATAGTTGCCGCTGCGATAGCCGCTACTACGGTTTTCGTCTTCGCAGCATTCGGCGTAGCCAGCCGCGACCATATCGATCTCTTCGTGATCGTTGTAGACGCGCGCTCTTCTTTTCCCTCGGCAATCACGTCTACGACCGAGGTCATCTTCGTCATCCGAACGAGTTTGGTTGACGGCATATTCGCTATCCGCCCAACAGTTGGCGATGTCCATCAGGTGATCGATGGTTTTGGGATTGATCCGGCCCATCTCCTCTCTAAGTTCGCGACGTCTTATGCTGCCGTTGGAGGCGTCGATTGCCCTCTCTTCCGAGATGTTTTCGGCAGAGTTCTTAATGACGGACCAACGCTGTACGTAGGAGCGGATCGACTTGTTGGACCGCTGACAACAAGCGCGCAGCTCTTCGATGGAGGCGGGCCTTTTGTAGGTGCCCTTGAAGTTGCCGATGAAGCTATAGACCAGCTCCTCCCAACTGCGGATGGATCTAGAGGGAAGATTATTGAGCCAAGCCCTGGCTGCACCCTTCAGCCGGAGCCGAAGACACTGTATGGCTGTGTTTTTGCTTCCGTCGTGCAGCTTGATTGATCAGATGTGGTCATCTAGCTAGATCTTCAGCTGTTATAGTCCGTCGAACTTGGGGTTGTCCGACCGGAGCTTGAAGCCCTTGGGCATCCAAGACTGCCGTATGGCTCTGCTGAAGCATCTAGCACCACATAGCTCTGTCTTTTCATCCTCCGATTCTGTGGAGCATGCACGTTTTGCACGTGATCTGTCGATCTTGTGTTGTGTGAGCTCGTCACGAGCATCATAGTTGCGGCTCCTTCGCTGAGGGCTATGGCGTCGCCGCGATAGGTCATGCTCATCCTCGTCGGATGAGGGCGTGCGACTCCTTGTGAATTTCACCGCAGCCTTCGGCTCCGGGGCCGTTTCTCTGAATAGTGTGGCTCCAACGAACCCAAGACCCGGAATTGCAGATTTATGGATTGGGTGTCTGGGATCTCCCACCGGCGGCGGGTTCGCTGCTAGGTACATGTTGGCCGCCATGACCGCAGCCTGTGGTGTTTTGTGCATTATGTTGCCCTGCTGGTCCATTGACATGAAGGACAAGTCGAGTGCCTTGGTAGCCTCACGTCAAGCGGCAGGATCCATGCGCTCCAGCCGGGAGCAGTGCTTGTGGCCGTCGTAGCCTTTGGAGGAGGACCCACTGACGAAGGAGAGAGCGGCTCGCCGCATGCTTGATTCGCCGGCTGCCCTCTGATGCAGCTCAAACTCTTTATTCTGCTCGACCTATCAATTATGCTCCTTTATGAGGAGCCAATGATAGCCCATCAACATGTCGTGAGAGGTGTCGAGTGGCAAAGGGTTGGTACCCCGCACGGCCGCCCGAACTCTTTCCCACTGGGCATCATTAAGGTGGATCTGCTGACGAGCGTGATCACCACCTTTGGGGGCTTCAGATGGCCCGTTTCTAATGGGATTTTGTGGGGATGGGACGTTGGCCCCGTTTGCGGCGTTAGCAGCCTGTGGATCGGTAGGGAAGCCGGTGGATTGGCCCCGTTGTCGACGTGAGCGTCGATGACCACACACATATAGCGGTGGGAGAGATCATTACTTATAATGGAATGAGAATGCTAAAAGATATCCAAGTTTAACAATGACATCATTTTGAATGAAACTATTGTTTAAGTCACATTGGTATATTCATTCTGATGAAAAATAAAGTCTTCAGATATTCGATCTTTTGACTTATGCAAAACCATACCTCGATGGGCAAAGTGACTAAAACCCCGCATTTTGGTAAAATAATTCTATGCGAAGAATTGTTGGGTATCATACATACTGATGTATTGTATTTCAACAAAATAGTGGAAATCATTATTTTATAAACTTCATTGTGGATTTAAGTAAATACATGTATTTACTGAATGAAACACAAGTCTAAAACTATTTGAATTTTTTAATTGATTTCAGAATGAAGAAGGGTATTAAATTAATAGAAATACAAAGTCTCTATCATTTGATCAACATGGCTAAGTATTTAAGTTAATTTTTGGCATAAAGTACTTGTGTAAATGTTCCACGAATTACGATAATTGGACACTTCAAAGTGTACACATAGTCTAAAAGTTATCTCTTACCGGGTTATAGTTATTGTTTAGACTTAGAGATCAAATAGAAAATACTCATTTTAAAATATAAGGAACATCTAAAGATTCATGGAAACAACAACATAAGAGTTATGCCGCGTTTGAGTTTCTGGAGATTTCGATAATTCGAAGTCATGGCGAATAAACAAATCTTTGTAGTGTATTCTTAGGAAACTATGAATAAGGCAAATCTTTGTAGTGCATACTTAGTGTATATCTTCCAAAATAAAACCAAACAAGGAAAATCTGGTATTGCCTAGCATGGCACGTCATCGAGAAAACGCTTTATCATAGAAGGTGTTAGTGGATGAAAGTGAAAGCATGGACAAGGTATTAGACCTTACCTACGAATTGTCGAGTGGCGCAATGGAATATGTTTTGGGAGCCGAACTCTACAAGTAGAGGTGAAACTAATGATAATTATCATGAAGTTTCAGCTAATACTTTACTAAAGAAAGAGGGATTCAAGAATACATTCTGCAAGTTTGCAGAATTATATTGTTTATTCACTTGTCATGTTAATGGAACAAGACATACCTATGAACTAAGAAGAAGCGTGATGGATCTAAGTATGAGAAATGATTAAGAATTATAAAAATCCTATATTAAGTTACATTTAATATTAGAAAGTAATGTATTACTTGGTCTTATTAAGTAATGATTTTTACTTGATCTTTCCAAATGACCGCAAAGTCATAAGGAAGAAATGAAACTTCAAGAAAGTCTTAAAAGCTTGATTTTTCACAAAGTATATTTTAAAAAATTCATAGGATTGACTACAATGTGTAGCGATGCTTAAGTATGCTGGATTTACACCAACAATTACTCCCATTTGATAATTCGTCGAAGTTTTTCAAAACATCATGTTCTTCAATGACAAGATTGAATAACGGTTGTAATTGGTACAACAAGCAGGCTTTATCAAACCATATGGATGCTAGGCCTCGTAGCTGGAATTCTCGATTTGATGGAAGATCAAAGAATTTTGGAATTACCAAGATTATTGAGAGTAACTGCATTTTCATAAATTTGAGTGGGAGATAAGTAGCTTTCCTAAATATCAGTATGTAGATGACATATTATGAGTGGGAGCTAAATGAAATCCCTGGATCTCATATGTGGATGACACATTTGAGTGGGAGCATGACACCATTCTATATATGTGAATGACATGTGATGACTGATGTAGTTGGTATTAATGATATTTAAGTTAGTAAATATTATATGGATGAAGTTGAACAAAGTATTAAACATTGAAATATATCAGGATAGATCGATACATTTAATAAAACATTAGTGTTGAAATGCTTTCTAGATTTGATTTTGAAGATGTTCAGAATATCCTAGATAAACGTCTGAAAAAATTTCAGAATGGAACAAGGCAAGACAGAAGTTCTTACTTGTATATCTAGATGAAGCGTTGATGTCGTGGGAATGACCACGGCAGACGCTGCAATCGGCAGCGAGTAGTAGAGCAAAGGGCAAGGGCGGCCAACCATCTGCGGTGCGAGATGAGGGCGGAGACACAGGGTTTTACCCAGGTTCGGCCCCCGGAGGGTAAAGACCTACTCCTGCTAGATTGTATTATGATGGAAGTACAAATGGGCGAGCTCGACGGCTAGGCGGCGAGTCGCTTGGGTGGATGATGGAACGTATCCTCTACACGCCCTGTAGGGAGGTTTATATAGACTCACCCCCCTAGGGTTTACATACCTCAACCGAATCAGTTAAGGCTTCGGCACTCGTTTAACCTAATCCGACTGGGCCTATCTATTCTCCTGGGCCTTCAGCTTCCAGTCGCTTGGATCCACACCAGGCCTTGATCCAGTCGCCGTCCTGTAGGCCCACTCGCCAGTTCCTAGGCCAGTCGGAAACGTCCTGCTGGGTATACCCCGGTAGGCATATCCCCATCAGTAGTCCCCGAGGACATCGTCAATTGGGCGCAGGTGTTCGTTGGCAGTCGGAGTATACAGGTCCAATACGGACACCCAGTCGAATCGGTGTCGGGCTCCTGAATAAAGAAAAACACTAATTACTCCGGTCGCAATGACAGTGGTTAATCGGGTCGCAGCTCGGCGAACGGGTCGGCGAAATATCTAGTCACTGTTGTAGTGACTGGGTCGGCGAGTCGAATGGACGAAGTTGGACCGTCAGACGCAGTCAAAACTAGCCATTGGGGTATTCCAATGGTAACTTTGGCGTAATCACCGCCGTGTAACAACTCCCTGATTTGGCGGGTAACAACCGCTATATAAAGGAAATGGTAGGCGATCGGGGAACCATTCCTTCATCATTTCCTTCGATTTCGCCCATCTCTGTTTTCCTCCGCATCGCGATCCAATCAATCCAAAATCCCCCGACCTCCACAAACCTTTCCGCCAATGGCCCCCTCCACTGAACCATGGGGCAGGTCCAAGTGCACAAGAGCGCTACTGGCATCCTTCGAGGAGGCCGGGATCCTGTGCGCCGACAGGTGGCGCATCCCCACGGCCGGAGAGGTGACTCCGGATCCGCGCGAGGGAGAATTTGTTTGCTTCACCAGCCATCTGGAACGGGGGCTGGGGTTCCCCATGTCTCTCTTCTTCCGGCGCTTCTGCGCGTTCTACGGGATCCAGCCGTCGGACCTGGGCCCACACAACATCGAGCAGCTCGCCATTTTCGTGGCGTTCTGCGAGTGCTACCTGGGCTGCAGGCCCTACTTCCCCCTATGGCAAGATATGTTCCACGGGAGGATCAGTCGCGAAGAAGCAGGCGGCCCAATGCTTGCTGCGGGTGGCCTGACGTTTTAGTTGAAGTTGAAGGCCTCCTTCTTTGATCTGATGCTACCTGCCAAGGCGGCGAGCGAGTGGAAGAAGTCCTGGTTTTATGTCACCGAGGCGACTCCAGACAGCGAGGTGGCGATCCCAAGGTACTCCGCCGACCGGCCCGAACCGCGCCGACTCCAAGTCGGCAAGCTCCCAGTAGACCAGCGGATGGTCGTGGATGAGATGCTTCAAACCATCCGTGGCCTGAAGAAGAAGGGTCTTCAGACCATCAATTTGTACAACTGTTGGCTTGGGCGGCGACTCGTTCCCCTGGCCTGCCGTGACCATTACATGTACGAGTACACGGGCCGAGAAGACTCGACGAAATCCTGCCTCGCCGAGTGGAAACTCGAGGACTACGTCCCGTTGTTGAAGAAGATCACCCAGTCAGCGTACCTGGACACGAAGGCTGGGGTCGCCCCCTACACCGCGAAGCATCCAGCCCCGACGGTAAGTCACTTTCTACCATTCGCAGTCACAGTTGATGCTGTCGCGGTTATACCGATATTGTCTCATGCCTACTGCAGTTATTTCAAGTGGTGGAAGGGTGGCTTCCGCCCGCGGACGACGAGAACTCGAGCTCGTCCGTCCAGGACGGGGGAGAATCGCCTCCTGCTAAGGGCGGCGTCGAGAGGGACAAGAGTGACGATGACGACGAGTCCGAGGAAGAGGACGCCCCACTGGTTCGCAAAACTCGCGGGCAGCATCAGCGCGAACTCGAGGCGAGTAGAAGCCTTGAACGCCATGAAGATGACGACGAAGAGCTTACCAAGCACACCTCGCATCGCGAGGCCACTCCGTCTAAAAAGAAGAAGAAGGAAGTGAAGGCCCCTCCGAAGAGGAAGACGAAGCCGGCAAAACAGGCATCTCCGCCTCATTCGGCGAGTAGTTCCGACGCCACCAGCCTGGCCAGGGATGAAGTGCCGCAGACGACGGCAGCACCGGATGCCACTGCCTCCCTGCGTGAGGTACCTCTGGCCTTGCTTCCCCCCATTCGCCCCAGTCTCTGGGTTGGGGGCTACTCCAGCCGCGGCAGCTTTGCCTCCCAGGAGAGCTCCTGCCGAAATCGTTTCGGAGGCTCCTATCGCGGCCTCGTCAACAAAGAGGCCGCCCGTGTCTTGGGCGCATGATGTTCTGGAGATCGGCCTCAGTCGGAAACTGGGCCCGGAACTGGAGAAGCCGGCTAGCATCCGCACGGGGCTACGGTTCATACCAGTCGCCAAGTGAGTTTTGTTCACCTGCCTTGCTTTTCGTTGTACTCGGACCACTTTGCTTATGTAATCAATTTGCAGGAATGGAGTTAAAAAGATAGGCCACCCGTCCGTGGCCAAAGTGCCGCCAGTCGTTGCCGAGGAGGACCCCTCTCGGAAGAGGAAGGCTGATGAGGTCGCTGCCCCCACAGACAGTGCCAAGAAGGCCAAGGGCGACGATGTCGTCACGGTGTCTGACGACACGATGATTGCTCCGAGTGATCCTGCGACGGAGGCAGCCTTGACGATCAAGGAGGGTGCTTCCTCGCCTGGGGTGGCCGAGCCGGCCTCTTTTGGTGCCGACGCATCCATCGCGACCTTCCCCCGCTTCATGGCCAGAGCGGCTATGGCGAGTGGTACCACGCCATCGAGCCGCGTACCTGGGGTCGCCGAAACGGAGATCGAGAAGCGTCACGGGCACACTCCGGCTCTTCTCGCATCCGTGGACGCGCTACAACTCCATGGCATGTTTGGCGCAGCCATCCAGGTATGTCCAGTCCCCGAGGATCGGGCCACTGAATTGTAGTGGTCAGATTCTTTTGGTGTTTTGTTTTTATTTCTCGCGCCCAGTCCCCGAGTGCACAATCGCTGAATTTCAGTGGGTGGGCACTTAGTATTTTTGATCTCCAGTCCCCGAGTGTCCAGTCGCTGAATTTCAGCGGGTGGGCACTTAGGATTCCGTTGTTGTTAACTGTTTGACTTTTGCACAGGGTTTGCAGCGTGAATCAGCCGACCGGCTCGCTGCGAAGTGTCGCGCGGAGAAGGAACTTGTTGCCGTCCAAGAGGCGAACAAGGCACTCCAGGCGACTGCTGCGAAGGTAGAGGAGGTCCGCCAGGGCATTGTCCCGGCGAGTGCACTGACGGCGGCTCAATCTGCGTTGAGTTCAGCTGAGAAGAGGATCGCCGACCTTGAGCGCGAGCTTAAGGAAGCGAAGGAGGAGGCGAGTTCGGCGGATGGGCGAGCCAAGGCTACTGTTACGGCCACCGCTGAAGAGCGTAAGGTCTCTGACACCCTCGTTGCTGGGATACAAGACGACTACTCCTCTCTTCAAAGCTTCATCACGAGTCTCCGCCGTCCTTTGATTGGTAAGTGTGCCTGCCTCTGCCTGTAGTAGCTGCATTGCGTGATCTTTGTTGTACTCACTGCCACCCTCTGTCCACAGGTCGGATTATCGACAGCTCGAAAGAGGCGCAGTCGTACGACGCGCGGCAGTGTGTGGCCACTCTGGTCGACTCGGCCACGTTGTCCGCGGCTTGCATTCGGGCGTATCTTCAGGAGATGTCGCCCACGGAAGTGATTCCCAGCGACCTCGTCGAAGTGTGGCAGTATCTGGAGAAGGCGCCGTCAGTCGTCGAGTTCATGACGCGGTCGGCGTTCCGGCGCGGGGCGGCGACAACGCTTAGCCTTGGGCTCGCCCACTTCCCGGAGGATTTCGATCTGGACGACGTGATGAGTGGCTACCCATCGTCGACGGGCTCTGTGGAGATTGCCGAGGTGCTGAAGCCGACGGACCGTGCCACGGTATACTCCGATCGTGTCTGGGCGATGGGCGACCTCCTTCCTTATCAGGAGACGATCGTTGCGCCCAACGACCCCGAGCCGCCGCACCGGGACTTCAAGATCGATCAGCCCTTCCGTGCGGCGATGGCGGGTGAGCTGACGACGTACCCATCAAACCCGTACACTCCCTTCATTCGCAACCGCAAGGGTGGCGGCGAGTCGACATCGAAGCCTGCGGAATAAAACATTGTGCCCTGGGGCGTTAGTAGCAGTCCGGCCATTGGGCGCAACTTGTATTTTGTAACAACTTTGGTCTGCTATAATGGGATTTCGCGTTATTTTGTGAATTGTCTTGCGATTGTGATTGATGATTGAACGAGTCCCCGAGCGCGTCCGCCCTTTTTATGGGGTTTACCTCGTTTGTTATGTGTTTGTGGTTTTGAGCGTTTTGTTATTGAGGTCGACTCACCCGAGCTTGGAAAGCAAGTCGCAGGGCGACTCCCATGAGTGCTCTTTACTTCACCGTTTTTCCTTGCGCGAACGAGGTCGGGTGGCCGAGTCCCCGAGCATGGTACTTGGTTGTTCTAGTCGCGGCTCTAGGGTGGGTGAGGACTGGGCGCGTCAGAGTGAGCGCATCACTCCTGCCTGGCCCGTCGGGTCAGTCGCATGGCGAGTCCTGGGCATGCTCTCATACTTGGCGTTTTCCCTAGCCGCTCGAGCTTAACTGGTCGTCAGTCCCCGAGCGTGGTATTTGGCCGTTCGAGTCGCTGTGTCGAGGATGCGGAGGATCGTGGTCGCTGTGAGGAGCGAGGGCAGTTGTCTTGGCTCGTTAAGCCAGTCGAGATAGGCGACTCCAATGGGGCTCCGGGTAGGCGTTTTTCGTGGACGTGGCGAGTCCTGGGGTGACCCAGTGCCCTCGTAACGCACTACTTGGCCGTGCCGGTCGCTGTACCAGAGGTTGACTTCTGCAGTTAGTTTGACGCTGTTATTGCGAGTGCGAGTGGCACAAGACACGGAGAGTAGACGCAATTTGCGGTAACCGATATATTTTATTTCATAGCTAGTGGAGGGTACATGTATGGAGTTCTAGGAGTAGAACTTCCGTAGGAGGTTTACATTCCACGGTGGCTTGACGTCGAGTTTCCCGTCTCCGCGGACGTCGGTGAGGTAGTAGGCGTCGTTGCCGAGTACTCGCCCGATGGCGAATGGTCCCTCCCACGGGGGGGGGGGGGAGAGCTTGTGCATGCCCTTCTTATCCTGGATGAGGCGTAGCACCAGGTCGCCTTCCTGGAAGGTGCGAGTTTTCACCCGCCGGCTATGGTAGCGGCGGAGTCCTTGCTGGTAGATGGCAGTGCGGGAGCGAGCTAGGTCGCGTGCTTCGTCGAGTTGATCGACTCCATCCTGACGTGCGAGTTCGTTCGCAGCCTCCGTGTAGTGGACGACCCTTGGCGAGTCGTGCTCTAGGTCGGTGGGCATGACTGCCTCGGCGCCATACACCATGAAGAAGGGGGTGAACCCTGTCGACCTGTTGACCGAGGTGCGGATACCCTAGATGATGGAGGGTAGCTCCTCGACCCAGCACCCGGCGGTGCGTTCGAGTGGTACTTGGAGCCGCGGCTTCAGGCCGTGGAGGATGCTCTGGTTGGCCCGTTCCACCTGGCCGTTGGACTCCGGGTGGGAGACTGACGCGAGGTCGAGTCGGATGTGATGTTCCTCGCAGAAATCGGCCATGGCTCCTTTGGCGAAGTTGGTGCCGTTGTCCGTGATGATGCTGTTTGGGAACCCGTAGCGATATATGAGTTCGCGTAGGAATTTGGTGGCGGTCTTCCCGTCGCATTTCTGGACTGGCTTGGCCTCCATCCACTTTGTGAATTTGTCGACCGCTACCAGGAGGTGGGTGAAGCCGGAGGGGGCCTTTTTGAAAGGGCCTACCATGTCCATACCCCACACGGCGAATGGCCAGGTGATGGGGATTTTCTTGAGCGCTGAGCTCGACATGTGTGTCTGGTTGGCGTACTTCTGGCACCCGGCGCACTGCTGGACAATGTCGACGGCGTCTGCGTGTGCGGTGGGCCAGTAGAAGCCGTGCTGCATTGCCTTTGCGACCAGAGAGCGGGCGCTGGCATGGTGGCCGCAATCGCCGGAGTGGATGTCGTGAAGGATTTTGCGTCCTTCAGCGGGTTGGACGCAGAGTTGGAACACGCCGGTCACGCTGCGCTTGTGGAGCTCGCCGTCGATGATGACGAAGGATTTGCAGCGTCGTGCTATCATCCGGGCGTCTGTTTCGTCTGCCGGCAAGGTGCCTCCCTCCAGGTAGGCGATGTACGGCCTAGTCCAGTCTTCTGGCTCGGTGATGAGTGCGACCAGGGCTGCCTCTGGTTGCAGCGGGACTCCAATGTCGATCTCCCTTGGGGGAGAGACGAACGGCTTGGTGATCGTGTCGAGGAAGACGCCGGCGGGTGGTGCGAGTCGAGCCGACCCGATGCGAGAGAGTGCGTCGGCCTCCTCGTTCTTACGCCTGTCAATGCACTCGACGGAGTAGCCTGCAAAGTGTCCGCCCAGCTTGTCCACTGCTTGGCAGTATGCCGCCATGGTGGGAGAGACGACGTCGCAGGTGCCAGCGACTTGCCCAGCGACGAGGTCGGAGTCTCCGTAGCAGCGTAGGCGGTTGACATTCATCTCCTTGGAAGCTCGCATGACGTGGAGTAGTGCCTCGTACTCGGCCATGTTGTTGGTGCAGGGGGTGAAGTCGAGGCAGAGGACGTAGCGGAGCTTGTCGCCCTTCGGGGAAGTCAACACGATCCCTGCTCCTGCGCCGTCTGCATTCTTGGAGCCGTCGAAGTGCAGACTGCAGTAGTGGAGGTACGGCAGCTTTTCCGGCTGCTGGGCTTCTTCCCAGTCGGTGATGAAGTCTGCGAGAGCCTGCGACTTGATCGCTTTGCGTGGTTCATACTTGATGTTGTGGACGCCGATTTCGACGGCCCACTTGGCGACTCGCCCAGTCGCCTCACGGTTGCGGATGATGTCCTGCAACAGTGCTGAGGAGACGACCGTGATCGGGTGCTCCTGGAAGTAGTGCGGAAGTCGCCGCTATGCTCTGAAGACCGCGTATACCAGTTTCTGGTATTGCGGGTACCGCTGGCGCGACTCGGTGAGGACCTCGCTGATATAGTACACCGGTCGCTGTACCGGGCGCTCCTTTCCTTCCTCTGGCCGCTAGACGACCATGACGGCGCTGACGACGCGCTCGGAAGCCGCGACGTAGACCAACATGGGTTCTTTGTCGACGGGGGCGGCGAGTAGCGGTGCTGCGAGTAGCACCTTCTTGAGGTCGCGGAGCGCGTCGTCCGCCTCCTTGTCCCACTGGAAGGTGGGGTTCTTGCGCATCAGGCAGTACATGGGCATCGCCTTTTCGCCCAATCGAGGGATGAAGCGACTGAGAGCCGCGACTCGCCCGGCCAGCTTCTGGACGTCGCGCATGCACTCAGGTTTGCCGAGTCGGGCGATCGTGTCGATCTTGGTGGGGTTCGCCTCGATCCCGCGCTTGGAGACGACGTAGCCCAGTAGTTGCCCTGCTGGTACACCGAAGGTGCATTTGCCTGGGTTTAGCTTTATCTTGTATTTCCACAGGTTGGCGAATGTTTCCGCCAGATCGGCGAGTAGGTCGCCTTGGCGAGCGGACTTCACTACCACGTCGTTGATGTAGACGTGGATATTGCAGCCAATTTGGCTCGCAAGGCATTCCTGCATGCACCGCTGGTAGGTCGCCCCGGCGTTCTTGAGGCCGAAGGTCATGGCGGTGTAGTAGAAGGCTTCGAATGGCGTTATGAACGCCGTCTTTTCCTCGTCCTCGACAACCATTTTGATCTGGTTGTACCCAGAGTGGGCGTCGAGGAAACACAGCGACTCCGAACCTGCGGGGGAATCGATTATTTGGTCGATCCGCGGGAGGACGAATTGCTCCTTCGGGCAGGCGCTGTTTAAGTTTGTGTAGTCGATACACATCCTCCAGGTCCCATTTTTCTTCTCGACCAGGACTGGGTTTGCCAGCCACTTGGAGTATTTTATTAGCCGGATGAAGCCTGCAGCTAGTAGACGCTGCACCTCCTCGGCGATAGCTCGGCGGCGCTCTTCATTGAAGGGCCGCATCGACTGCTTGACAGGTCGCACTTTGGGGTCGGCGTTGAGTTTGTGCTCAGCGAGTTCCCTAGGGACACCAGGCATGTCAGAGGGCTTCCATGCAAAGATGTCCCTGTTCTCACGGAGGAACTCGATGAGCGCGCCTTCCTATGCTGGGATCATGCCCGTCCCGATCGTCACCGTCTGGCTGGAGTTGCCTGGGACCAGATCGATGGTGCGGGTGTGCGTTGTTGCCTCGAAGGCTGAGGTGTTGACGCCCTCCGAATTGGGCTTCTTGAGTATGGTGGGGTCGTCGTTGTTGACCCCGCTCGCGTACTTGGCGAGCTCATCGGCGTGGTTGGCCTCTGCCGCGATGATGGCGTCGGTGAGTTCGGCTCCTTTGGCCTCGCACTCGGCGGCCATGTCGGGGTCACCGTTGATGGTGATGACGCCGCGCGGCCCAGGGAGCTTCATCGCGTTGTACGCGTAGTGGGGCGCTGCCATGAACTTGGCGAACGCCTGGCGCCCCAGGACGCAGTGGTAGGGGCTGTCGAAGGGTACCAGCTCGAAGACGATCCGCTCGGTGCGGAAGTTTGCTGGTGTGCCGAAGGTGACTGGCAGCGTGACCTTGCCGATCGGGTACGCCTTTCGACCGGGGACGATGCCGTGGAACGTGGTGTAGGTCGTCTCGACCATCGACTGCGGGAGCGGCAGTCGCCTGAAGGTGTCCAGGTACAGGATGTTGATGGAGCTGCCGCCGTCCATCAATGTCTTGGGGAGCCAGTAGTCTCCCACCTTGGGCTTGACCACTAGGGCGACTCGGCCTGGGTACTCGATGCGTGGCGAGTGGTCCTGGCGGCTCCAGGTGATGGGCTGCTACGACCAATTGAGGAACCGGGGAACGTCCACCTGGGCCACCGCGTTGACGGCGATGGCACGGGCGATGACCTTCTTCTCGCGCTTCGTGTTGAAGCCTCTGAAGGTGTGGAGCGAGCCGGCCACACTGCCAAATTTTCCGCCATTTGGCGGGTTGTTGTTGGGGTCCTCCCGCGCTCGTCGTGCCTTCTCGATCTCCTTGAGAGAGTGGCAGTCGGCGGTCGTGTGCGTGGCGGGCTTCCCTCCCTGCTGTGAAACGCACAAGGTTGGTTAAGGAGGGCCGCGGGGTCGAACCTTGGTTTTGCCTTGCAGTTGCCACCGTCGCGGCATTGCCCCCCGTCGCGGCGAAAGCTCTTGGGCTCGCGCTGCGCGTGCCCAGCCTTGGCGACAAAGTCGACTCGCCCGTCACTGCAGCGCTTGCCGATGAGGCGAGTGTTGCTGTAGCGTAGGTCGGACCGTCGTCCATTGTCGTTTCCGTTTGTGCGGCGTTGACCACCCGACTCGTCGTCAGTTTCCTGATTTGGGTCTTCATCCGCGTACCTTTTGGCGATCTCAAGGAGGTCCGGTATGTTGTCGAGTGTGCGGTATGCTCGTTTGAGCTTGGCGACCAAGGGCTCGTAGCGGCACGAGGTCTTGAAGCAGTGGATCGCGGTGTCCGGGTGGATACCGGCCGCGTTGTACCATAGTTCTTGCCACCGTTGGACCCAGCTTCGGGTCGACTCGCGGGGTCCCTGGACGCATCGCTCCAGGTCCTCGATGGTGGTGGCGCGGGTGTAGGAACCCTCGAAGTGCCCGACGAAGGCGCCGCGCATCTCTTCCCAGGAATCGATGCTATCCGGGGGGAGAGTGTTGATCCACTACCTGCACGCTCCCTCCATCATCAGGGGGAGGTAGTGTGCGGCTAGCAGGTCGGTGTGGCCAGCGATCCCCATCGCCATGAGGTAGGTGTCCAGCCACACGGAAGGGTCGTACTTCTCTATTTCCTTCGGCGCTTTGAAGTTCGCCGGGTATTTTTTGCCTCGGATCATCGGTCCGAAGCACCGGGGCCCGAGTCGGCTTAGCGACCCCATCGGCTCGCTGTTGCGGCGATTGGTTAGGGTGTGTCGTAGGTCGTCGGGCTGGCGTGCGCGCCAGCTTTGGTTGTTGATGATGTGGGTGCGGGCATCGACGGGTTGACCGTTGGCGGCGACGAAGTTGGTCGCTGGCCTGGGGTCGTTGGTGGAGAGTGCCGCGTTCGCGGGTCGGTGTTGGAGCTATAGTGGTTCGGGTGGCGGGCAGTTAAGGGTGTTTGCCGCCAATGGAAGACCGCTTGAGGCCGCTCTGTTCCCCGACGAACACGAGTACATCCGACCCTGTGAGTCGGCGCCTGCGTTTTGTTGCTCGACCGCCTTTGCGAGCAGGGCCTTGACGTACTGGATCTGTAGGGCGCCGTCACCGGTGGCCGTGATGTTGTCGGCCGCTGCTCGGCCCGCCACGAGGTTGTCCATCGGGGTGGAGAACAGTGGTAGGCCGTTCGCATCTCGCTCCCGTGAGGAGACCATGATCCACGGCTGGTCCCTGGGGGGTGCGCGGTTGGGTGGAGGTGGGGCGCCGTTCGCCGTCGACCCTGGCGGGGGCCGGGCGCTTCCTCCGGGTGGCGCGTTCTCGCAGATCGCGCTCTCGGCCACGCGGGCCGGGTCGTTCTCGTCGTCGAAGTTCAGGGAGCGCCCCTGGACGGTGGGGTTCAAGCGCGACCTGATTCGCTGCTGGTGGTAACGTGACAGCTCCTGCGCCGTCACCTGCTCAAGGCGAAATTTTTCGCGCTCGGCTTGCTCCTTGCGGACTGCTTCCGCCAGCTTCAGGCGGAGTTCCTCGACCTCCATTGCCGTGGCGTTAGGAGGGATCGGGGTGGAGAAGTGATCCTCCGGCGGATCGGTGCCAGTCGCCATGTAGGTCGCGGCGTGGCGACCGGTCCCGTCACGGAGATCGGCGGAGTTTTCCGACCCGGAGTCGAAGTCAAAGATCCCAAGGATGGAGGGATCCTCGAAGTCTCCCACGTTGGAGACCTGGGTGATGGAGCCCGCGGGCGAAGCCGCGGTGATGGATCCGGCGAGTGACGCCGGAGTCGCCGAGTCGGCGTCGTCGTTGAGGGCCGCGTGTTTTCGGCCACGTCGCTGTGGGCCGAGTTGTACTCGGAGGCGAGGCGATGGATCGTGCGGACCTGGCTCTCGGAGAGCCGGTCGCGTGGTGGCGACTCGCGGATGTGAGCCGAGTCCTCCGAGACGATGACGTCGTTGAGGCCGACGAAGAGGCTGATCGTGCCGACTGGCAAGATCATGCTATGCGTGATGGGTCGCGTCGCCGGGACGTAGCTGCTCGGCAAGATCTGGAGTATCTCGCCGATCGCTATCATGCGGCCGGTGGCGACAGACTCGTTGATGGGCAGATTGGATCTCGCCGCAGAACACCGGCCAGACCGGCCAAGCCCCACGGTGGGCGCCACTGTCGTGGGAATGACCACGACAGACGCTGCAATCGGCAGCGAGTAGTAGAACAAAGGGCAAGGGCGGCCAGCCATCTGCGGTGCTAGATGAGGGCGGAGACACAGGGTTTTACCCAGGTTTGGCCCCTCGGAGGGTAAAGACCTTCTCCTGCTAGATTGTATTATGATGGAAGTACAAAGGGGCGAGCTCGACGGCTAGGCGGCGAGTCGCTTGGGTGGATGATGGAACGTATCCTCTACACGCCCTGTAGGGAGGTTTATATATACTCACCCCCCTAGGGTTTACATATCTCAACCGAATCAGTTAAGGCTTCAGCACTCGTTTAACCTAATCCGACTGGGCCTATCTATTCTCCTGGGCCTTCAGCTTCCAGTCGCTTGGATCCATGCCAGGCCTTGATCCAGTCGTCGTCCTGTAGGCCCACTCGCCAGTTCCTGGGCCAGTCGGAAATGTCCTGCTGGGTATACCCCGGTAGGCATATCCCCATCAGTTGAGTTAATCTCAGTATTACAACCATGGTTAAAGGAAAAAAATAGATGCGTTGCAGCTCCTATGCCTCAGTCATAGGTTCTTCCATACAAATCATATTGTATACTCGACGTAATGTGACCCATGTTTTTTGGTTAGGAGAACAAGTTCTTAGTTGTAACAACATGTTTTCAAAGTGATTCCTAAGTTAATCACTAATCCAAAGTTAAGTTTATCCTTAAATATTAAGGATCAAGATTAGGCATCGATGTTGCAAATAATGCACTATCGATTCATATCTGCATAGATATAGAAGTATGTGGATACTTCTGAAGTGGCTAGTATAGTTGTTTTGGCTAAAAAAGTTCGACTTTTGCTGAGTGTGTTCCTAATTTTACATGACATCATTGAAAGTTCTTATGACCGATATACCGTCGTTGTAAACACTAAGGAACAAACTTTCACTTTGTCGCCAAATGAATACTTTGACACATTGTGTAATCATGGTGTAAATGTCAAATTAGGAGACATTAATGATTTGAAAAGACATACGGATCTGGTAAAATAGATCAAGGACATGACATTTGCCATGAGCATGCATGATCAATACACACATATGTGATATGGTTTATGATTAGTAGCGAATGCAAGCTAGATTATTTATACTCTAGTGTAAGTGGGAAGCTGAAGGAGATATGCCATAGAGGCAAATAATAAATGGATTTTATTATCATATCTCAATTAGTTATTAATAGTTTTATACTATGTTGTAACATTAGCAAGTGGTAACATTGATACAAGTGTGGTATGTAAACAAACCGAGTCCCTGGTAGCCTCTATTTATACTAGTTCGGGCAACCAATGATCAAGGTTTCCTAATCATGGAGCATTTATGCAAGCTGATAATGAAGTCATATCATTAATCAATGATGTGATGGACATTAGCCATATAAGTATTGCAATACAATCAAGTCACATAGTTCATCATTTCAATAATTAGAAGCATAGTATCCTTCTCCTTTGACTGTAAGATCATATTAATCACTATCACCTGAGGCTACTTTGACTGCATGAAACGTCATGTCCGTAACTAGGTGACAATAAAGGTGTATGTTGGGTATTCTAGAGGGATATGTGAGGCCTGATACCGTTGATCCAGATTGGATGCAGTACAGTAGCTTTTTCCCAGGTATACCTAGGTATAATCGAACCTTGGGAAACAATGCTAATAGGAATGAAAATTAGGACACGTCTACAAGACTTTGTCTTTTTGTTTTTACCTTTGTTTACCGGACCAATCTTGTTTACTTTATATTGTGGGTTGAATCAATGGATGGAGATAGGCCAGGGTTGAAGATCCACCTGCAGCTGCACATCATATGGGATGAAGGGTAATAATAAGCAGAGTCATGTGCAAAGTTCCAATAGAGACAATCTTTTGTGGGAAACACATCCTAATATACTAGAGCCTCTGAGAGGCCACAAACATAGCAATAGTATTTTGATCCAACCGAGTTCACCAAGAAGCACCGGGCTACAAACGATTATTAAGTGTAAAACACAGATCAAAGCATTAAGTGGTGATGTTATTGAGATCCCGAATGGGTTGCTAAGCGAACATCGTACAAGCCTTTTTGTCACTGGGTTTCCTATGATATCACTGTTAGCCAAGTATCTCACCCCAAGCCTTGATCGATCTCGGGGGTATTGGGTACCTACAAGTCCAAAGATCGAGGCAATAGACAAAGAAATAAAAGATACAAATCCCTCTTTCAAACAATACATAATTCTCCCATAGATTAAATATACATAAACGCTGTAAGGTTTCTCCCCAACCCGCAGCCCGTGAGGACTACTCACTCATAACATTAAGATCAAGGATAGAAAACATTGTGCAAAATACTTAGATTAAAATCAAATATTCTTACAATGGTTGCCGAATCACAAGGATATCTCAAGTACGAAGTAATGGCTATGGCTAATGGAAGGGATGAACTATGGTGTGGATCTCCTTTGGTGGTGCTGTGATGCAATCTAAGAATGGCGGCCCTCTGCACGTTGACTGGGACCTCAAAATATATAGGAGCCTTCACAATAGTTGTAGGGTTTGACGATACGGAGCCGCCGCCACCTTGTACGGGTGGGCTGCGCCTGTACCAGTGCTCGTTAAGATCATTGGCGCCTAGCATTAGCTCTAGGAATACTTGTTCATCAAAACTTTCTCAAAATCTTCATTTATGACTCCAGATTTCGCAATAAAAGTGTGATTTCCTGCACAACATAAATCGAAGGAAGGTTTTGCATATCTGTGCAATAATTAGTCATTAGTGTCAAATCAATAGAGAATAATGTCAATTACTTGACGAAAAACAATGTTTAAACACGTATATGGCAATTTTTGGAGCCATCAGCATCCCCAAATCTCAAACCTTCATTGCTCTCGAGCAAGAAGAAACAAAATAACTATAAGGAATTCAACATTTGAACTTGAAACAACGAAAATATGAATTGACTTACGGTTGGTATCCATATGCGTCCAACACTTCTTCCCTTTTGAAAAGCTCAACAAAGTTAGATAGATGCTAAGAACACTATACAAGCTTTGATAACTCAAGACAATCAAAGTAGAGTTTAATATAAGTATAAACAACTAGAAGTGTAACAATTAATCCAATTCCTCTAGTTAACTCTCAGCTTGCCAAGGAACACTAGGATGTTTATTATAGCAATATTGAGTAAGAGAGTTCATGTATTAAGTAGCATAACAGTGAAGTGTCTTATTGACACCCACATCAGTAAATCAAGACTATCAAAAACAGTAGTATTCCAATCATTGCTTCTCAAGAAAATTCATAAAGTAGTAACGAGATCATGCCAAAGACTTGTTATGTGGATCATCATATTTTTCTCTTTCTCTTCTTTTTTCTTCCTTCTTTCAAGGATATTTATCAACAAGGATCATTGAGTGATGCTTTTAAATAATGGTTTGCACAACCTTCAAGAGTACGGATACTTTTGCCCATACGGTGACACTTATGCCACCCATGTCATCAACTCATAGCCGAAATCTGGAGTTATACCATAGATCATTCAAAAGCTAGCGAAGTTGTTGGCACCCAAAGGTGTGCATGGGAATCATAGAACTTTTTAAACGGTATCATAGTTTGATCCAAAAAGGTTAGATTTGGTATGCTATCACAATTACCGCTACACTTCATTTAAATCAAACAACTCCTTTCGAGAGTGAAGTCAAGTCTATCAAAACCTCTATGAGGTTAAGTATCTTCAAAGGTTAACTCTCAAGACAATCACTCACCAAACAAGTCATAAAAATTTCAGACTTTTTCTTGTTGTACTTGTTTGGCAAAATTATTTTCAAGGCAAGACTCGGTTAGCTACAAGAACTAGAGCAAAAGCTTCCACAACTAATCATTCATACATATAAAAAGCTTTACACTAACTATTTTGAATTACTCGCACTAGAATAGCATCTTAGCAAATCAACTAACTAAGATAAACAATTCAAACTTCAAAAGTGGGAGACATAGGACATACCTCTGATGAGTGACTTTATAATCCATTTCCTTATATGGATGCGTTCCTTCAAAACTCAAGAAAAACCACTCTTATAATAAAATTGAAGCAAAGAGGCAAGGTGCAAATCCACTTTCATGAAAAAGAAAAAAAGGAAAAATCTTTTTGTAGTTTTGAGGATGGGGATTAAAGAATAGGAAACAACTTGCGACCAAGCAATGGACTAAGAAAACAAAAGCAAACAAAAAAATTAAATAAAACAAAAAACGAAAGAAAAATAAAATCAAAAGAAAAAGCAAAGTATTGAAACAAACCAACATGAGTGTTTCAAAGCACATAAGAAGCTGCAGTACAACCTTTTTATTAAACAAATAAATTTTACAAGGGACACATCCCAAAGCTCAGGCTTTTGCAAGCCATTTTGTTTCTCATTGTGGTGGTGGTAGATAGTTACCCATATTCCATTGGCTGCTCCAATCATGGAATTGAGTGGCAAGGTTGGCACAAACATCTCGAAGGTTGATGGACAAGTTATTCATGTTTTGGAGATTTCCTTTGAGAGCATAGATATCATCATAAGTGGTGTATAAGTTTGGTGGCTGCACATCCTGTTCGGGTCCTTCTTGTTCCACTTCTTCATCTTCTAATTCTTCATCCACGAGTACTTCTTGTTGTGGAAGACTTGCCTCAACCTGCACGTCATAACGCAAATGTCCCTCCTCGATAGAGAAAAGACCATTAGGCAAAGGAGTAGGGATCAAGTGATCCGCTCCAGGTATATCGAAGAAATATCTACCATTGATTCTAGAAATCATACCACAATCTCTAAGAGTAGAAAAACCAAGACGATGTGTCATGGTGGTGGCACGGCAGATGTCATGGGTAGGCTTATGTTGGGGCCAATGTGCACTAGTGGGATCCAGGGAGGGATGATGTAGTGGTTTCTACACTAAGAATACACGAACTCGATCTTTATTCTGTTCAATGATGGCTACACTTGCTCCTCGAGCTATATGAGCGATAGGAAGAAGAAGCTCTTCGAGAATCTCTAAGTGTCAAAATGAATCGATCCCTCTACTAGGAGGGTTTGGCTCACCTTATAAAGGGGTGGACAGGTTACATCTAGGGCTAGCATGGACAGCATATTCCACGAATATGCTTGTCCCAAAGTAGTAACTTGGCGGGAGACTTTCCGTGTCTCCCTTTTATCGACGGCAATGACCCAGAGTCCATGACATGTGAGCGTTGGGCTCTAGGACTGTCACCTCTGTGACGCCTCTTCTGTCCCTTTGTCCCTATGTCCCTTATTCGTAGCGTTTGGCACTGTATAGATTCCTAAGAGAGAGATAGTGTGTAGTGTTGACTTCGGAGTTCGCTCTCTCCTTCTCGAGCAATATTCACCATGACCCGACCTCGTCCCGTATGACTCGGCCAAGCCTTCACCTGCAAGTACAAAATATAGTAGATGATGTGCCGACATATGTAATACGTCAGCCGAGCTAAGCCTTGTTAGTCTTACTTGGATTGGCCTGGACCTTATTTGGCCGGCATGCACATTAATTGACCGGGTCATCCCTTGACCCGACAGATATCTTGGTGGGCCTTAGCCCTTTACCTTTCCTTGACCCTACTTGGGGTCATCCCCCCAACATTAGTCCCCGAAGCTGGTGCGGTCTCAGTGAATTTAGTCGGCAAGGCCACAACAGGTTCATTTTTATCCTTAACTTGAATCTGTGTTGCCAACTTATCTTTCATTCGGCTCATTCTTATGGGGTGTCTCGATTTCTGCCTTGTTGGTTTCTGACTCATCTTGGTTCTTTCTGAGTCAAAACTACAACCACCGATCCATTCATTTCTTCCGAGTTACTTCCCTTAGCTTCGCTCGTAAGCTTTGTCCTACGTGTCAACAATCATTGCGTGTCGCCTAATTTTTTGGGCCACAACAGTGATTACTGACACGGGGACAGTTATCACTGCGAGTGGTCAAGTCCTCACAGTGTCCCCTCGTTTACCACAACGGTTATTGTGTCCGGATCATCTCCTGCGCCGTATAACCTCAGGTGTGGCTCCACTCGGCGGTTGCAAGTGTGCCATACACGCGTGTATGTGGCAACCGCCGCACCCGCATGATCCCACTACCGCTAGCGGTTTGGGGTTATAAATGGGGGGATCAGGGTGAAACCCTTGGTCACTTTCCCTGCTCCCAACCTTCTCGTCTTCCTCCTCGTGCCGCCACCACTGAGCTCTCTTCGCTATGACCACGCCGCTCGTTTCTGGTCTTATCCCGCCATGCCGTGTGTTCGCACTGATCTCTTGCTCCGCTTTAGCTTAGGTCCGCTGCTCACGACCGCGCCTTCCGCCGCCACAACGGGTCCGTGGAAATCTAGGCCTCTCCCCGCCGCCAGCGTCTCTTCCTCTTTTTATTCCTTCGACGATCCCATGTCAAGCTCTCACAGCATCGTTGTCGCCGGAGAAGAAGACACCGCCACCATATCGGAGCGCGGTTCCTGGAAGGGGTCTACGGTGACCGGCGGGAGATCGAGTGGCTCGTCAAGACCCGCCGGATCCCGCCCGGGGTAATTTATCGATTACCCGGCCCAGAACTCGCTCCCACTATTGAGCCTGGTGAATTTGTAGTTTTCCTGTCGCACTTCACTAGAGGATTTGGTCTTCCCCTTAGTGATTTCGCTAAGGAGTTTCTAGAGTTCTTTGGTCTCCAGCCCCACCATCTGCCGGCTAGTGCCGCTGCTTCTCTTTTTTACTTTTATATCAGCCACCGAAGTATACCTTGGTCTCTAGCCCTCTATATTAGTTTTGTCCAAGTTCTTCCAAATCCGGGCCAACGTTGTGCCGGATAAAAGTCTGCGCCCCTCTGAGAAATCTTTGACACAGTGTGGTGCCGCCTCCATCACACCTCGGAAAAAGTCTATCTTCCCTCGAGTCTCGGGCCTTGAGTCGTGCAAGAAGTGGCACATGTCATTCTTCTACGTGAAGAATAATGGCAAGGAGGACTTGATCCGGCTGCCGACATTCTCAGTCGTTGTGCCGACCAGGAAGAATTGGGATTTTGACCCAAAGAAGACCAATGCTCTCGCCGAGTTAATAGTGTTCCGGCTCAAGGAGATGACCTGGGACGGGTTATGCGGCGACAACCTTATGGCCGTGATGACCCACAAGTATAGGGGATCACAACAGTCTTCGCGAGTAGTATTACCCAATTTATTGATTCGACACAAGGGGAGCCAAAGAATACTTGCAAGCCTTAACAACTGAGTTGTCAGTTCAGCTGCACCTAGAAATAGTTCTTGCTCACAGAAGTTTATCCGGACAATGATAAGTGTACACAACTTGCAGATAAGATCACAAACAATACTATCATAATGATTCAATAATAAGATCATATATGAGATCATGGCACTCGGGCCCTATTGACAAGCATTAAGCACAACAAGTTGCAACAAAGTAAAATAGCACTAATAGAGATACTAGGCACTATGCCCTAACAGATCTTATTCGATTACATGATAGAACTCATCCAACCCCTACCATTCCCAAGCCTACAATGGGGGATTACTCACTCATGGATGAGGGAAACATCGGTGGTTGATGGAGATGCGTTGGTGATGACGATGGCGATGATCCTCTCCAAATTCCTCGTCCCGGCAGGGTGCCAGAACAGAGTTTTTGGATCCGAATCTTGGTTTCTGGTGGCGGCGACAGAGCGGAACTCTTTCTGTAAAACTATCGACCCCCCCTGAGTTTTTAGGTCAAAAGGAAACTTATAGGCGAAGAGAGAGACCGAGGAGGTGCCTGGGGAGGCTGCACCCCCTCCAGGCGCGGGGTTAGGTGGGCCCATGCCTAGGGTGGGTCTAGGCCCCCAGGCCTCCCCTCCATCTCTTCTTCTGGCTCCGTGGATCTTCTGGTGAAATATAATTTTTGGCATATTTTCCGGGATTTTTCCTGATAGTTCATTTTCTGCACAAAAACCAAACACCAAGGTAATTCTGCTAAAAATAGCGTCATTCCGTGTTAGTTGTATCCAAATCACACAAGTTTAGAGGAGAAACAATAGCAAAGAGTTCGAGAAAGTAGATACGTTTTGGATGTATCAACTCCCCCAAGCTTAGCTTATTGCTTGTCCTCAAGCAATTCAGTTGAAAACTGAGTGCGATAAAAGAACTTTCACGAACACTTTGCTTCATATGATGTATATATCCTCAACACAGGAGTAGATTCTTAGACAATTCATAATAAGAAGTATGCAACTAAGTCTGCTCAATAGTCATTGCAAGCTATGAAGAGAAACCAACTCAATAATAAGTAGCATGAAACATAAACAAAAGCAACATTGCAATGCTCATAATAAGGTATGATAGAGTGGTATCTCGCTTGCCTTTGTTTGAAGAGCACAATATAAATGCCAAGGCACCTCTGAAGTTCACATGAAGACTAGAAGTAAAGATATCAGAGATACAAGCATCAAAGTCATGACATAATTAACCAAGTTTTGGAACAAACACAAGAATGACAACTATGCTCTCAAGAAGGTGCTCATAGAATAAGTGGCGACTCAACAAAGTTGTGCAAAACGGTTTTATGAAGGTTTGAAAGGCTTACCAATGCTGAAAGGAAGGTACGCATTAGCTTTGAGCTCTCATGCCCCTATCATAGGCATCTTCATATGGTTAAGGTAAAAGTGAGGTCCACTCTGAATCATATGCTTGACAGATCATAAACTGGAAATCCCAAGTCCCTTGATGTAAGATCCTCCTTTGTAAAGGAAAATGATCACTGTGATTGCAATGCTAGTCCCTGGATCATTGCTAGCATCCACAGTTTAAGATGAAGTACACAGATACAAAGGTCATTTATTACATCCATTCCAGAGATAAAAACATAGTCTTTTACAACTCAAGGCCATAGGCCTAATACAAGAGTTTGGAATAAGTAATTAAACATAAGTCTTCATCTTCATGTGCCACAGGCAAGCATGTTGAGTGTAGACTCATGACACCTAATCATCATCGGAGTAACCTGCAACATCACAAGTTACAACCACAGTGGGTCAATACTTTGGAATAGTATTGGCAAGTGATACCTTAGTAAATTTTAAGTGGACTATATTACTATATGCATTTTGGCTAGGTGTAGCTTGGCTTGCTTTGCTCAAAATAGGTTGTTCCTATTATTTGAAATCACTAAGTTTTTCTTTGTCAAAACTTTTCCCAAGAAACCATCAATAGACATTGAGGTCCTTCACCCTTGTTCACCCACAAGTTTTACTTAGAAGTTGGAGTGATGAGATTCTTGATAGCTTCCATGTCTTGATGCTCAAGTTGTCCATTGCCATGGACTTGGCTAAGTACTTAGATTTTTCCATCTGCAGAGGTTGTGCACTTTCCCCACCAGACTTGGTTTCCCAAGACAGGACCTTTCAGAAGCCTTTCCTTAGACCAAATGGACGCGCTCCAACCTATCATTCCCACTACCACCAACTGTCCAAATGGCTAAGTTCTAGCAACTTATGTGATCCAAGCAGAGCCCATATTGCCAAGTGGCTGCACTATAAGCTTCTCAACACTTGGCCTCTAAAATCCCTTTGTGCCTGGGTGGCATACCACAAGTGAGATACACAAGGTAAACCATGTCCATGGGCCTTGTGTAACCACTCAACCAAAACCACCATTCAAGTCCCATTCCACCCAGGAGTTTCATTGACTTAGTTGTTTTATTAAGAAAAACATAAGTCAAAAGACTTAGAAATATTTTCATCATAACATGTATATACTTTACCAACCCTTGTTTACTACTAGCTAGACTAATCATGGCATAGTAACTTAACTTAGGAATTTCCTAGCAATTCTATATCTACATAGGATTTCCCAACATGGCATTTGGCAAAAAATAGTAACATGCAAGACTTAGCAAAATATTTCTAATGCTTGTATAAAACATAGGGATGGAAATATTCATGAAGTACCACTTGCCTTGGTAATGGGGAGAGTAGCACTCTTCACAATCACAATCACTAGCACCAAAATCTACACAAAATGGTAGCACAAAATTACACACAATTCATATACAAACATAAATATATGTATGCATGCAAAATGCTAAGTGATGATTTTTAAAACTCCACCAAGCAAGTGCATAGTACTGATCCATAAACAAGTCAAAATTTTCCCAAGCCAAGTTTATTTAGCACTAAAACAAAATCCTAAACAATTTCTATACTCAAAATGGCCTTAATCAAGTTTCAGCAAATAAAGTCATTTTAACAGAAACTTTTCACTAAACACATTGCATAAACAGAAAGGGCTTGTCTTCCTGATTCCAACGGTATAAAATTTGCAAAAATCTAACGTGGGATTCAAAAGTTATAGCCTAATCAAATTTGAATCCAAATCTGTTTTAAATCCTGTTGTAAACTCTAACCCTAGCCACGTGTCTTAATTTTACTGGCGCGTACCGCTTCGCACCGGATCATGCACGCGAGCCGTAGGATCTAAGTGGCGATGCACGGTTCAGATCGAAACATAATGGTTCGATAAGTGGACTAATCCTACGCGCTGGATCTGGATCTGACGGCTACAATTCATCTAACCCAAACCGAGCGGCGCTAGCGGTGGCGACTGGCGGCGGAGCGTCTGTCAGCGACGGCGATGGCGTTCTAGGTCGCGCGGGAGTGAGGGAAGAAGCTTACCAGAACCTCAACGGTGTGCTGAAGCTCAAGGTGGTGATGGCTTGGGAAGGGGCGCTCGAGGTCGTCGGAGATTCCTCGCCGGAGTTCGCGAATGCGTCGGGTGCGGCTGTCGTCGATGTTGGCGAGGTTCTGCGTCGCGCTAAGTCAAAAGGAAGGTACGGTCAGATGCGCAAGATGATGGGGATCCTAATCATATCAGACAGAGGGCAAGGGGCGGCTGGTACTTACGGGGAGAGGTCGCCGGAGTTCGTGCAGAGAGCGGCGACGCTCAGTTGAAGTCGCTGTCGAGGCTACAGATCATGCGAGAGCAAAAAAGGCGTGTCAGTGGATGCGCAAGAAGTTGCTGAGCGTGATAGCATGAGTCAGGGGCAGAGGGGAACACGGAGCTCACCGGAATTCGTCGGCGCGATCGTCGGAACAGCGGCAGCGTCGAGCGAGTTGTGGGCAGCCTGGTGGCGTGAAGGAGGAATTGGTTGAGGGGTAATGGTCGCGAGAGAGTGGGGATTATATAGCCAGAGGCTCGACAAGAAACGCCCAGGGAATCAATGCCATTTACCTCGCGGAATCAAGGCAGCAATGGGCAGCGGCGGAGTTCGTGCGCGGGATTTGGGGAAGAAGACGATGACGTGGACGGGGCCCGCGTGTCAGCGAAATAAGCAGAGAGGGGGTGGGGTCTGGGTGTCAGCGACCGCGTGGGTGCGTCTGCGCGTGCTAGCGAGCGAGAGAGAGGCCGGGTGGGCTAGCTGGGCCGGTTCTGTTGCTGGGCTAGAATAGGAGCGCCTGACCCTTTTCCTTTCTTTATTCCTTTTCTTTTTCTGTTTTGATTTTCAGGAATGGTTTTCAAATGAATTCAAACTCTTTTTGAATCCAAATCTTTTTGGGGTTTTTGCAGTGTGCAACAATCTCAAATCTAGGCATAAAACCATGTGGTTACTTTGTAAAGTGCTTGGTCATTTTTGGAGAACAAAATAACAGGGACTTTGCACTTGATTGGCAAATGTTTGAAAAATGGTTTTTGAAACCATTTCCATTTTGTAAAGCTTGGTTCAATTTCCACACTCAATCCATTCAACAACGGAGACAAACAATCTAGGTTTAAACATTCAAACTCTCAAATGGGGATGGCCATTTGATTTAAGTTTGATCACATAAAATGATAGCACTATGTGCTTCTGTTTTTCTGAAATGAGTTTTGAAATTGATCTCAATTCTATATGCATGCATGAATGATATGCAATCTTTGAAATCATGATTTTAGGGATGTTACAAATCTAACCCCCTTAAATCTCGCCCTCGAGATTCGGATTGGCTAGCAAATAGGTGAGGGTGGTCCTTCCGAAGATCATCTTCTCTTTCCCATGTTGCTTCCTCTTCAGAATGATGATTCCACTGCACTTTGCAAAACTTGATAGTCTTTGTCCTTGTGACTCTTTCTGCAGTCTCAAGAATCTTGATAGGTTTCTCTTCATAAGTGAGATCACTTTCTAGTTGAACCTCCTCCAAAGGTATAGTATCTTTCAAAGAAGTTTCTTCCATTTCTGGGTGACATTTCTTAAGCTGACTCACATGAAACACATTATGGACAGCTGATAGAGATTCTGGTAGTTCTATTTCATAGGCAACTTCTCCTTTGTGACTCAAGATCTTGAATGGCCCAACATATCTTGGTGCCAATTTTCCTTTGACTCCGAATCTTTTCACTCCGCGAAGTGGCGACACTCTAAGATAGGCTCTATCAAACACTTCGTAGGTGACTTCTCTACGCTTAGGATCCGCGTAGCTTTTCTGTCGGGACTGTGCTATCTTCAACATGTCCTTAACCAATTTGACCTTCTCTTCGGCTTCTTTGATAAGATCTGGCCCGAATAAACTTCTTTCTCCCACACCATTCCATAACAATGGGGTGGTACACTTTCTTCCGTAGAGAAACTCAAACGGTGCCATCTCAATGCTGGATTGATAGCTATTGTTATAAGAAAATTCTGCGTAAGGCAGACTTTCATCCCAACTGGCTCCATAGTCTAGGGCACATGCCCTCAACATGTCTTCTAGAATTTGATTAGTCCTTTCTGTTTGTCCATCGGTTTGAGGATGAAAAGCAGTGCTGAATTCCAACCTCGTTCCCAATGACTCATGTAGCTGTCTCCAAAAATGGGAAGTGAATTGAGTTCCCCTATCAGACACAATACTCTTGGGCACACCATGTAGACATACAATTCTACTCATGTAGATTTTGGCTAACTTGGCACTTGTATAAGTTGTCTTCACGAGTATGAAATGAGCCACTTTAGTTTGTCGATCCACTACTACCCATATGGAATCATACCCTGACCTGGTCCTAGGTAGTCCGGTAATGAAATCCATACCAATCTTGTCCCACTTCCAATCAGGAATAGGTAGTGGTTGAAACAAACCTGCTGGTTTCTGATGCTCCGCTTTTACTCTACTACACACATCACACAAAGCAATATGTTCGGCGATGTCCCTCTTGAGATTATTCCACCAAAATCTTTCTTTCATGTCCATGTACATTTTGGTATTACCCGGGTGAATAGAATACAAAGAGTTGTGTGCTTCCTGCAAAATCAGTTTCCGCAACTCCGGATCTTGTGGAACACAGATACGTTTCCCATGCCATAAAGTACCTTCATGGAAATTTTTAGCTTTCCCCTGGCCAATCTTTTCCTTAATCTCTTCAATTTCCTTATCAGTCTTCTGAGCTTCTCGGATCTTGTCCAACAAAGTGGGTTGAACATCCAAAGACATGAGATGTCCTTCGGGCACAATCTCCAACCTGAGTTTTCTGAATTGGGTACACAAATCATCTGGCAATTCTCCTTTGGTAAGGCCATTCACAAATACCTTATGACTTAGAGCATCTGCTACAACATTTGCTTTACCGGGGTGGTATTGCAAACTTAAGTCATAGTCCTTGATAAGCTCTAGCCATCTTCTTTGTCTCATATTAATTTCCTTCTGGGTGAAGATATACTTCAAAATTTTGTGATCAGTGAACACTTCACAACGCTTTCCCAAAAGATAATGCCTCCATGTTTTGAGTGCATGGACGACAGAGGCTAACTCTAAATCATGAGTGGGATAGTTCACCTCATGAGTTTTGAGTTGTCTCGAGGCATAGGCCACAACTTTACCGTCTTGCATAAGTACTGCACCCAAACCTTGATGAGATGCGTCACAATATACTTGGAAATCCTTTCCAAGTCTGGCAGACACAAGACTGGTGCTGTCACAAGTCTCTTCTTCAACTCCTGAAAGCTGGCTTCACAACCTTCAGACCAAGCAAATCTCTTGTCTTTCTTTAGCAATTCAGTCATTGGCTTAGCAACCTTTGAGAAATTCTCAATAAACCTCCTGTAGTAACCTGCTAAGCCAAGGAAACTACGAACTTCTTTCACGGACTTGGGAGATTCCCATTCAGTCACAGCTGAAACCTTAGCAGGATCAACTGCTACACCATCCTTTGTCATAACATGACCAAGAAAACCAACTTCCTCTAACCAGAACTCACACTTGCTAAATTTGGCATAAAGTTTATGCTCTCGTAACTTCTCAAGTATCAAACGCAAGTGTCCTTCATGTTCTTCTTTGCTCTTGGAGTAGACTAAGATGTCGTCGATGAAAACGACAACAAACTTGTCAAGAAATTCCATGAACACCTTGTTCATCATATTCATGAAGTATGCTGGAGCATTGGTCAAGCCAAAAGGCATTACGGTATACTCATACAATCCATACCTAGTGGTGAATGCTGTTTTAGGAATGTCTTGTTCTCTTATCTTGAGATGAAAATAGCCTGACCTTAGATCAATCTTTGAGAACACACATGCTCCTTCAAGCTGATCAAATAAGTCATTGATTCTAGGCAAAGGATATTTGTTCTTGATAGTTACCTCGTTGAGTGAACGGTAATCTATGCATAACCTTTGATTTCTGTCTTTCTTCTCCACAAATAAGACTGGGGCTCCCCAAGACGAAGAACTTGGTTGAATAAATCCTTTCTGCAACTGTTCTCCAAGTTGCTTTTTAAGCTCTTTCAGTTCATCAACTGACATTTTATATGGTATCTTTGGTATTGGTCCAGAACCTGGTACCAAATCTATCAGAAACTCCACATCTCTATCTGGTGGCATTCCCGACAATTCTTCTGGAAACACATCCGGATACTCACTTACAACTGGCACACTGTCCATGCTAACCCCCTTAAGAGAATTTAGCTTACTTCCTTTAGATACAAAGTTGGACTTGAACTTAATTCTTTTTCTTTCCGGGGTTGTGAGTGTAATAGTACGATTAGCACAATCTAGTACTCCTTCATACTTAGCCATCCAATCCATTCCCAATATTACGTCCAGTCCTTGGGAATCTAGGATTATCAAACTCACCAGAAACTTATGTTTTCCAAATTCTATTACTAGATCCCGGCATCCAAGACTTACTATCATATCTCCACCCGGAGAACTAAATTTTATTGGACACCCAATGTTTTCAGTTGGAAACCCATTTCTATCAACAAATGTTTTTGATATGAATGAATGCGATGCTCCGGTATCAAAAAGAACAAATGCTGGAATAGAATTGAGTCTGAACTTACCAGCAACAGCGTCAGGCTCCTCATAGACCTCCTCCACACTGATGTGGTTCACCTGTCCTTTCTGGAAAGGATTGGGCTTGACAGGTCCTTCAACTTTCTTTTCGGGGCACTCATTTGCATAGTGTCCCATCTTCTTGCATTTGAAGCATTCAACCCGACTGATGTCTCTCTTAGCAGGCTGACTTCCACTTCCACTTCCATTACCACTGTGGTGGCTCTTATGTCCACTCTTGTGGTTCTTGTACTTGTCATTGTCATGACTGCGGTGATGTTTGTTGTCATGACGGTTGTGGTTGTGGTGCTTGTTGAATTTCCCATGCTTGTGGGATCCTGAGCTTCCACTGTCATCATAGTGAGATCGTTTGTGAGACGATACCGAGTTGTGCTTGTCGGAGTGCTTTCTCTTTCTACTCTCGACTTGCTTCATTTTGTTCTCTAATATTGCAGCCTTGTCACAGAGCGACTGATAAGTGGGAACATATGCCACAGCCAGTTGCAGATTCAGCTCATCATTCAAGCCTTCCAGAATTTTTTCCTTTCTCTTGGCATCCGTGTCAACTTCATCCGGTGCATAACGCGCCAGATTGTTGAACTCTTCAATGTACTCAGCCACGCTGCGGTGGCGCTGCTCCAGATTGTGGAACTCTTTCTTTTTCAGGCTCATTATTCCTGATGAGATATGAGCAGTGCGAAAGCCATGCTCAAAGATAGCCCAAGTCACCTCATCTATAGGAGTGGTGATCTGAAAGTTGTCCCACCAAGTGGCGGCTGGCCCTTCCAGCAGATGTGCTGCAAATCTGACTTTTTCAGCATCCGTGCAGCCCACGGTTACTAAGTCCTTGTTTACAGAACGTAGCCAATCGTTGGCCACCATGGGATCAGTCGTCCCCGAGAACTTAGCTGGCCTCAATCGCAAAAATCTGGTGAGCATATCAAAGCCTGGAGGGTTGTTGTTGTTATTGTTGTTATTGTTGTTATTTTTGTTATTGTTGTTGTTATTGGGGTTTTTGTTGTTGTTGTTGTTTTGGTTCTGAATGAATGTTGTTATCATCTGCATCAGCTGTGTTTGAGAAGTCATCATTTGTTGCATTTCTGGTGTGATGTTGTTGTTGTTGGGGTTGGGGTTTGCGCGACGGGGAGGCATCTGTGGTTTGTTCAAATAGAGATAAGAATGAGATACCCATAGATGTTTTCATGCACATTACATCACATAAGCAAACACATAGCATGCAACACGAAGATAAAAGTTCAAAAACAAGATAACAAGTTCACAAAGTAAAACACATAAGTAGCAAGCCATCCACATGTCGGATGGTCCAATAACAAGTTCTCAAATAACAAGTACGATAATAAAAGATAAACGAGTAGTCAAATCTACTCATCAGCATCAATCTCCTCCTCGACGAAGGTAAGACCTGCGTTCTCCATCGCGGTCTTGTTCTCCTCAATAGTAGTGGTCAAGGACTCAATCTTGGCCTTGAGATCCCTCTTCTGGGAACGAAGCCTCTCAATCACCGTCTGCTGCTTCTCTAGCTCGAAGTCCTTGGACTGCAGTTCTTCAGTCATGTCCCGGATCTTCTTGTTCCTATCCTGGACACGTTTCTCCTGAATCTTGAACTTCCTGTCCTGGGTCTCGAACTTCGCCTCCATTTCCTTGACTATCTCGTCCTGCTGTGCGAAAAGCTTGTCCTTCTCGCGAAGCTGCACCTGGAGCTCGTCATTACTGAGCATGACATTGGTCCTGTCCGTGTCCACGTGCCTAATGAGAGACTCTAAGTCCTGGAGATACAGACGTATCGGCTCTACTGTGTCCCTCGAGTCGTCCTCGAAGTCGATGGACTCTCCATCCTCATCACGTCTTCCGAAGACGTGGAAGTGGGTGCCTCTAACCTGTCGGGAGTGTCGTCCTAGCAGACGTCCTATCAGGTCCTGCATAACTACCTCCATGCCTCTCTCCCTGACATCGTGCATAAGCTTGAAGACGATGGCCTCCGTAGTAGGCTCTGTCTGGCGTCCGGGCTGGTTCACCTTGAAGCCCCAGAGGTCCTTCCTCTCGAATTTGGTGAGTGGATGCACCATGATGGTGGGAAGAGGGAGATTGAGCAAAGTGGTAAGCTCAACGATACAAGGAGCAAAACGGGTAACCTGGAACTCCTCAACAGTGCTGATGGTAATAGGCATCTATTTATAAGATAGAAAAGTTAGAACAACACAATTTAAGATAAAACAAAGACAAACATCACATACATATCCTTGGGAAACAAAATCACACCATTCATGTATACATAAATCCATTACAAGGTCCAATCTTATTTAAGGTATCATTTTGGAAAATAAGGTGATAGGTGGTGGTCCAACTAACGAAGTATGTTTACAATCCTATCTCACTGGATCTGTTGGCTAACACAATGTTCCTAGTAGCAATCAGCCTATCTTGCTCACATGATTCCATCACTAAGTCTATAATATCTCCTCTTAAGGTTTGGTTGGTGGCTTCCAACTCTTGGGTAAGTTCCTTCTCTTTTATCAAGTCTTTTTGGAGGTTGAGCATTCTGCACTTGACTCTTGCACTAAGTTCTTTGATAGTCCTCCAAGCTGCTTCTCTTGTCGACTCAAAGAATGTGGTGTGCACCACAGTGTTGGTGTACATGCAGAATCCTTTTTCTTTGTGGTTGTCTTCCTTGTTTTTATACAAGTGAAGTTGCACCCACCAGTACTCAACTCCTTCATCCATCACTGGAAAGCCTTTGTACACAGCTGCACCATGTATTTCCATTGCCACCATGAGGTCCTTGAGAATTTTGGGAAAATCAGTCTCACACTCCAAGGTCATGGTCATGAGTGGTCCTTTCCTTACGGCTTCGTTGATGGAGTTCATCTACAAATAGAGATGAGAATGAGAAGATTAGAAAAGTTTACGAGAAGAATAGACAAGTGTAGAAGTAGTTGATTTTTTTTTCCTTAGTGGTTTCCAATCCTAGGGTCATAATCCTACAGGCAACACAGTTCTCTGATACCATCTGTAAGATCCCTCCTTTGTAAAGGAAAAGGATCCCTGTGATTGCAATGCTAGTCCCTGGATCATTGCTAGCATCCACAGTTTAAGATGAAGTGTACAGATACAAAGGTCATTTATTACATCCATTCCAGAGATAAAAACATAGTCTTTTACAACTCAAGGCCATAGGCCTAATACAAGAGTTTGGAATAAGTAATTAAACATAAGTCTTCATCTTCATGTGCCACAGGCAAGCATGTTGAGTGTAGACTCATGACACCTAATCATCATCGGAGTAACCTGCAACATCACAAGTTACAACCACAGTGGGTCAATACTTTGGAATAGTATTGGCAAGTGATACCTTAGTAAATTTTAAGTGGACTATATTACTATATGCATTTTGGCTAGGTGTAGCTTGGCTTACTTTGCTCAAAATAGGTTTTTCCTATTAGTTGAAATCACTAAGTTTTTCTTTGTCAAAACTTTTCCCAAGAAACCATAAATAGACATTGAGGTCCTTCACCCTTGTTCACCCACAAGTTTTACTTAGAAGTTGGAGTGATGAGATTCTTGATAGCTTCCATGTCTTGATGCTCAAGTTGTCCATTGCCATGGACTTGGCTAAGTACTTAGATTTTTCCATCTGCAGAGGTTGTGCACTTTCCCCACCAGACTTGGTTTCCCAAGACAGGACCTTTCAGAAGCCTTTCCTTAGACCAAATGGACGCGCTCCAACCTATCATTCCCACTACCACTAACTGTCCAAATGGCTAAGTTCTAGCAACTTATGTGATCCAAGCAGAGCCCATATTGCCAAGTGGCTGCACTATAAGCTTCTCAACACTTGGCCTCTAAAATCCCTTTGTGCCTGGGTGGCATACCACAAGTGAGATACACAAGGTAAACCATGTCCATGGGCCTTGTGTAACCACTCAACCAAAACCACTATTCAAGTCCCATTCCACCCAGGAGTTTCATTGACTTAGTTGTTTTATTAAGAAAAACATAAGTCAAAAGACTTAGAAATATTTTCATCATGGCATGTATATACTTTACCAACCCTTGTTTACTACTAGCTAGACTAAGCATGGCATAGTAACTTAACTTAGGAATTTCCTAGCAATTCTATATCTACATAGGATTTCCCAACATGGCATTTGGCAAAAAATAGTAACATGCAAAACTTAGCAAAATATTTCTAATGCTTGTATAAAACATAGGGATGGAAATATTCATGAAGTACCACTTGCCTTGGTAATGGGGAGAGTAGCACTCTTCACAATCACAATCACTAGCACCAAAATCTACACAAAATGGTAGCACAAAATTACACACAATTCATATACAAACATAAATATATGTATGCATGCAAAATGCTAAGTGATGATTTTTAAAACTCCACCAAGCAAGTGCATAGTACTGATCCATAAACAAGTCAAAATTTTGCCAAGCCAAGTTTATTTAGCACTAAAACAAAATCCTAAACAATTTCTATACTCAAAATAGCCTTAATCAAGTTTCAGCAAATAAAGTCATTTTAACAGAAACTTTTCACTAAACACATTGCATAAACAGAAAGGGCTTGTCTTCCTGATTCCAACGGTATAAATTTGCAAAAATCTACCGTGGGATTCAAAAGTTATAGCCTAATCAAATTTGAATCCAAATCTGTTTTAAATCCTGTTTTAAACTCTAACCCTAGCCACGTGTCTTAATTTTACTGGCGCGTACCGCTTCACACCGGATCACGCACGCGAGCCGTAGGATCTAAGTGGCGATGCACGGTTCAGATCGAAACATAACGGTTCGATAAGTGGACTAATCCTACGCGCTGGATCTGGATCTGACGGCTACAATTCATCTAACCAAAACCGAGCGGCGCTAGCGGTGGCGACTGGCGGCGGTGCGTCTGTCAGCGGCGGCGCTGGCATTCTAGGTCGCGCGGGAGTGAGGGAAGAAGCTTACCAGAACCGCAGCGGTGTGCTGAAGGTCAAGGTGGTGATGGCTTGGGAAGGGGCGCTCGAGGTCGTCGGAGATTCCTCGCCGGAGTTCGCGAACGCGTCGGGTGCGGCTGTCGTCGATGTTGGCGAGGTTCTGCGTCGCACTAAGTCAAAAGGAAGGTACGGTCAGATGCGCAAGACGATGGGGATCCTAATCGTATCAGACAGAGGGCAAGGGACGGCTGGTACTTACGGGGAGAGGTCGCCGGAGTTCGTGCAGAGAGCGGCGACGCTCAGTTGAAGTCGCTGTCGAGGCTACAGATCATGCGAGAGCAAACAAGGCGTGTCAGTGGATGCGCAAGAAGTTGCTGAGCGTGATAGCATGAGTCAGGGGCAAAGGGGAACACGGAGCTCACCGGAATTCGTCGGCACGATCGTCGGAACAGCGGCGGCGTTGAGCGAGTTGTGGGCAGCCTGGTGGCGTGAAGGAGGAATTGGTTGAGGGGTAATGGTCGCGAGAGAGTGGGGATTATATAGCCAGAGGCTCGACAAGAAACGCCCAGGGAATCAATGCCATTTACCTCTCAGAATCATGGCAGCAACGGGCAGCGGCGGAGTTCGTGCGCGGGATTTGGGGAAGAAGACGATGACGTGGACGGGGCTCGCGCGTCAGCGAAATAAGCAGAGAGGGGGTGGGGTCTGGGTGTCAGCTACCGCGTGGGTGCGTCTGCGCGTGCTAGCGACTGAGAGAGAGGCCGGGTGGGCTATCTGGGCCGGTTCTGTTGCTGGGCTAGAATAGGAGCGCCTGGCCCTTTTCCTTTCGTTATTCCTTTTCTTTTTCTGTTTTGATTTTCAGGAATGGTTTTCAAATGAATTCAAACTCTTTTTGAATCCAAATCTTTCTGGGGTTTTTGCAGTGTGCAACAGTCTCAAATCTAGGCATAAAACCATGTGGTTACTTTGTAAAGTGCTTGGTCATTTTTGGAGAACAAAATAACAGGGACTTTGCACTTGATTGGCAAATGTTTGAAAAATGGTTTTTGAAACCATTTCCATTTTGTAAAGCTTGGTTCAATTTCCACACTCAATCCATTCAACAAGGGAGACAAACAATCTAGGTTTAAACATTCAAACTCTCAAATGGGGATGGCCATTTGATTTAAGTTTGATCACATAAAATGATAGCACTATGTGCTTCTGTTTTTCTGAAATGAGTTTTGAAATTGATCTCAATTCTATATGCATGAATGAATGATATGCAATCTTTGAAATCATGATTTTAGGGATGTTACACTTGAGTACGAGGGTCGCTCCGTATGCTACTCAACTTTGGTCACCTGGAAGTTCTTGTCATTGTAATTACATGCATATCATCGAGAACCGCCAACGGGGTACCCCTTGCACATGGTACAGGAGATTTCCCATAACCAAAATGACAAGGCAAGCAGACAATGAGCATCTCAGCAATCTTTTTATTTACCATATGTATAGCTTTTTTATTGAGGACGCTTCATAGATGCTCATTATGGTGATGCTGCAAGTTTCCACCATGATTAAGCATGGCTTAGGCTAGCGGCCCAGGCGTTTCTCTAACACAATGTATAAACTCCATGAACTCACAACCTCCCCTTTTATTTCACATCGTCGACATCTTTAAACAAAGGAGCAAAGAATCAACTGGAGGAGATATATAACAGGTGTTGAAAGCGTTCCCCGTGATAGCACGGTCCTGCTGACTCCCAGCATATAATTAGCAAGCATATAACTTTCATGGACAGGTCACAATGGTTCATAATTATTAAGCGCAAGGAATAAAGTGTGCCATCAAGTTCGTGAGAGATTTACTAACTAACTTTCTCAAAACAGACAAACATTTTATTTTGGAAGAAAACACGACATATGGAATATGCACTGAAGTAGCAAATGATGCTAATAGGTAGGTATGGTGGACACAGCTGGCAATATTGGTTTTGGGGAGTTGGAAGCACAGGTAGAGCACATACTCAGTGCAAGTGAAGGCTAGCAATAGAGATGGAGCGACAAACGAGAGAGCAATAGCTGTCATAATCATGCTTGCAACAAAACAGGACTAACTATGGCATGAAAGTGATACAAGAACTCTGAGGCAAAATAAATCATCGAGGCTTACTGACTATTGATTAGTCATATGCATGCGTGAGCATGTTCCAAGTCGATTCACATGAACAGTCAGAGGAGGATACCACAATATCATACCAAAATATGAATAAAAAAATGCAAGCAAACATTCATATGACATGCTACAAAATATTAGCGAGGTGGAGCTAATCATATACAAGCAAGAACTACTAAGCATCCATAATGACATACACCTTACACAAACAGGCTAAGCACGCTCACAATGATGAGTATATGTACAAAAATGAAACAAAAAGAGTTTGTTACCATCCTCTTACCACACTCCAGTTGTCTTAATCTTCATTATTGCCCTTCACTTGTGTGACTTTAATAATTAACATGAAACCAAAATCCACTAAGGATGGCTGAACTTGCAAAGAACTCACAAAACCAAAGAAGAACAACAAATATTTTTGGTGTTTTCGAATTTTTTGAAACAAGAAAACAAAGAAAAACCAAACAAAAACAAAGCAAACCAAACAAAGCAAAAATATTTTTGGATTTTTTTCTTATAAGGAAAAACCAAAGCAAAGAAACAAACCAAGAGAAACAACGATTTTTTTTGGTATTTTTGGGTTTTTAGAAAGAAGCAACAAAAACCAAAAATAAAGCAAAAACAATGGATATATACCAAGAACCGACCGAATATGATATATAGATGAGTGTGACGTCGGTATACCTCCCCCCAAGCTTAGGCTTTTGGCCTAAGTGGGGCTCAATCCCAATGTGCCCAAGTAGATGCATCTTCGTAGTATGTCGAGGAAGCTCCCTCGTCCTGGTACGAGCTCGAGGTCTCCCCTGTGTAATGTACCACGGGGTCATATGAGGGTGCTTCCTCCTGATAGCGCCCATGGAAGTTTAGAGAGCGCAACTCGTCATCCATCTCCGCCTTTGAGCGTGACCAAGGTCCCTGAGAAATATTGAGCAAAGTGGTTTGGGGTAGATGGATCTCTCTTTCTCTTCCCCGTCAATAAACATCATTCTATAAACCAAGTTATCAAGTGTAGAGCTAGTGGTGACAAAGTGGTGCGCCTTCATGGCAGCAAGATCAAGCCTCTGAGGAGCCAAAACTGTATCATGTGGATCAACAACAATGTCCAAGGTGGTAGCAATACGAGTAGCAATAATTCCCCCATAAATGGGTCCCTTAGCAGCTAAACGACGAGCAATGAGAGAACCAAGATTATACTTGTCCTCATTGCTGAGCGCAGCAGCTAAGAAGGCCAATTGATAGTTGGAAATATTACTAGTGTTCTCCCTACAAGGAACACTGGTGGAAAGATAGTAGGCAAAGTACCTGATGGTTGGAAGTTGAATATTCTTTATCTTCCCTCACCGATCTCTGCGGTCATCATCATTGGTTATTCCTCGGTAGAGCTCCAACAAATCAGCGGGGAGATCCGGAATCTTTTTTGATGACCCAGCTGTACCAAGTCCCAGAGCCTTGCAAATTTCTTCAAAGTCATAGAATGAGCCCTGCCATAAATTTTGAAAGACACAGAAGGCTTGAACATGCTGTTAGTAAACGAGAAACTCTCCACACATGTTTTAGTAAGCAAAGCATATTGTGCACTCTCATCCTGCATGTAATTTGTTAGACTAGCCCTCTGTACCAAAGTCATAAAATCGTTAAGAATCCCAGCAGCTTGCAAGAAAGTTTGGCAAGGAAAGGTGGAGGGGTGGGAAGCCCCTTCATCTCCCTCGTCTCCAAATCGCAGAGTGATGAGATCCTCGTTGTATGAGGGTATAGTACTGGTAGATGACCTTGGAATCCTTGCCCTTCTAGGTGCATCACTCTCAAATATGTCACCAAAGGTGTGGTGGTCCATGACTTCCCTATTTAATTTTAAAAAACCATCAAACCAAGTGATTTCTAAGTTGATAAATGATGAGCAATTACTATATGAACTTGCTAGAGGACTACACATGCATCAAAACAAAGTTTCTAAGCATAGAACAAGCATGCAAGCTCAAACAACCTGTCACCTATAGTAGCAAAATACTCAAGATACAATCTACCAATCACAAATCTAATTGGACAAGTGGAGGAGGCACATACCAAGGAGCATTCCATCCAAAAAATCAACACTTGAGATGGGCTGAACAAGGAGATCGAAAATCGCGAGCAAGAACAGCAAGAACTCAAGCTTGAGCAAGTTTTTCGGTGTTTTTCGAGAGAGAGAGAAAGAAGGTGGCTTTGAGGAGGCAGCCTGGAGGGGCCTAGGTGGGCCAGACCCCCTAGGCGCCGCCACCTGGTAGGGTGTGCCTACCAGGGGTGTGGTGGCATGGGGTGGCCCCCTAGGTCACCTCAGGTGCCACTCTGCCCCTTTTTTCGAGGAAAAATTTATTTTGAATTTTCTGGGATTTTTCAGGAACCTTTATTTTTGGCCAATTTTTTAGGGTATGAAAATTGATTTTCTCGCAGAAACAATTTTTTTTCAGAAGAAGCAAAAGCAAACCAAAAGCCAAACTACATGAGCTCTAAGAAACTCAAACAGGAAAAAAATGAGCAAAACTAAAGCTAAATCAAAGACTAGGAAGGAGAAAGGAAAAAGAAAGCAAGTATAACCACAGTGGAAACATTATTTTGTTCATTAAAATTCTTTTGTTAACAACGTTGATCAAGTCTTGTTACCAAAACAATCTTATATGAAACAAAACTTTTCATTCCACAAGGTGATTATGTTACCTCATACTTGATAGCAATGGTATCAATCATAATAGTTTCAAAATTTTCTTGTGGAATGGGACAATATATTTCTCCAACCTTGATGCTCTCAATATTTTCAATGGAATTCAGGCAATAGCTCTTAACAACCTTCTTGGGGAAATAGACAGTGTGCTCTTTGTCATTAATAATTAATGTTACTTTTCCTTGGTTGCAATTGATGATAGCACCTGTAGTATTAAGAAAAGGTCTCCCAAGAATAATAGACATATTATCATCTTCAGGCATTTCAAGCACAACAAAATCAGTTAAAACCATGCAATTATGAGCTACTTGAACAGGAACATCCTCACATATACCAACAGGAATAGTAGTTGACTTATCGGCCATTTGCAAAGAAATATCAGTTGGTATCAACTTTTCTAGCTGGAGTCTCTTATAGAGAGAAAATGGCATAACACTAACTCCAGCTCCCAAATCACATAAAGCAGTTCTAACATAATTATTCTTAATGGAGCAAGGAATAGTTGGTATACCTGGATCACCAAGTTTCTTTGGAACCTTACCATTGAAGGAGTAATTAGCAAGTAGAGTTGAAATCTCCTCATCAGGAATCTTCCTTTTATTAGAGACAATATCCTTCATATACTTTGAATAAGGAGGCAACTTAATAGCATCACTCAAAGGAATTTGCAAGAATAAAGGCTTCATCCACTCACAAAACTTGTTGTAGTGTTCTACCTCCTTTGACTTGTGTTTCTTACCTGGAAAAGGCATAGGTTTCTGCACCCAAGGTTCTCTCTTTACAATGTTTATTAGCAATAAAATCTTCCTTTGTGTACCTAGTGTTCTTAGTGTGATTCTCAGGTTCTTCCTCACCTTCCTCCTTATCAGGAGACTCATTTTTATCATTAGCACTCTCAATTTCAGCATCAGAGACAAATATACTATTGGCATCTACAGTTGGTTCAAGTGGTTGCTCAACTATCTTATGTTTCTTCTTCTTTCTCTTACGAGGACTACCACTATCTTCACCTTGTTGGGAATACTGCTCTATTCTTTTAGGGTGTCCTTCAGGATATAAAGGATCTTGATTAGCTATACCACTCCTAGTTCTAATTCCATAAGCATGTTTATCTCCTAAAGCATTAACTAGCATATCCTTTTGTACCTTAGCAAGTTGATCAAGTTGGGTTTGAACCATTTGAAAGTGTTTACAAAGCATTTTAATATCATTAGAAGTTCTTTCCACAATATCTTTCAACTCATGGATAGATCTAGAGTTTTCCAATAAATGATTCTGAACTTGTTTATTAAAATGACCTTGTTTAACAATAAAAATGTCAAGTTCCTCTAAGCATTGATCGAGGCTTACCATAGGGAATATCACCTTCATCAAAGTGTTGGAGAGAGTGTACCTCAATAGTAGATGAGTGGGGAATTGGCTTACATAATTCTTCTATAGGAGGTAGATTCTTCACATCTTCAGCTCTAATACCTTTCTCCTTTAAACACTTCTTAGCTTCCTTCATCACTTCATCATTTAATGCAATAAATCCTCTCTTCTTTGTTGTTGGTGTTGGAATTGGTTCAGGAACAACTGGTTTAGGAGTAATAGGTTCAGGTGGATTCAGCTCAGTTGAAGTCCAATCATCATAATTCTTGCTTATCTTAGTCATTAATTCTTCAGCATCTGTAGGAGTCCTTTTCCTGAAAACATAATCAGCAAAGCTATCTAGGTAGGTCCTAGAATCATCAGTTAGTCCATTATAATAAATATCAAGAAGTTCATTCTTAGGTAATGGACATCCAGGATGTGCATGAATCAAGGCACGGAACCTTGTCCATGACTCAGGCAATTTCTCTTCTTCTCCCTATTTAAAATCAAAAAGTCTCTGCAAAGCAGCATGTCTAGCACTAGGAGGAAAATATTTCTGGAAGAAAGAAGCAATCAAGCAATCAGGGCTATCAATGGAACTAGGAGGTAGTCTATTAAACCAAGCCCTAGCTTCTCCTTTTAGTGAAAAAGGGAAGATCTTAGCAACAAAGTACTTGCACATCTTAAAATCATCAGAGAACAAAGCACTCATAGTAGAAAGCTCATTCATATGAGCCACAACACTCTCATTTTCAGTACCACAAAAAGGTTCTTTCTCAACAATATCTAAATAAGATAAATCAAGAGAGAAATCATTATATTTATCTTTAATATCTATGGGAGAAGTGGTAAACATAGGATCATAAGACATCTTAGGCATAATAGTACGTCTAGCAAGGAGGATCTTAATAACACTAGTACCATGTGTATTTCGGCACTCTTCAACAAAATCATCAGTGAACTCAATATAACCATCATTAATATCATAACTGTCACTAGCCTCAGGTGAGCTAACAGGTGTAATAGTGGCTTCACTAGGAGTTTTGGTATTTCCTAGACTAGCCATAGTAGCATATAGAAAAGGACCTAATGAACCACTCGCATCAAGCACAGTAGAAGTAACATCATGAGCATCAAAAGTAGTTTCAGACTCAACAGTCGTAGCAGTGTGTGTAACATGTGTATGTGGTGGTGGTGTGACAAGCTTACTTATAACAGACGGTGAATCAAGAGCAACAGAGGTGTTTAAGACTGTACCTCTTCTTGTAGTGGATGGTAAAATAGGGAATTTTCCATCACGAGACTTCCTCATGATGAAAGGAGTAGCAGTGAACAATAATAGATCCAAGTGAACTTACAAATAAAGCTATGCTCCCCGGCAACGGCGCTAGAAAATAGTCTTGATGACCCACAAGTATAGGGGATCGCAACAGTCTTCGCGGGTAGTATTACCCTATTTATTGATTCGACACAAGGGGAGCCAAATAATACTTGCAAGCCTTAACAACTGAGTTGTCAGTTCAGCTGCACCTGGAAATAGTTCTTGCTCACCGAAGTTTATCAGTAGCAACAGTTTGTAGTAGAAACAACAAAGCAACAGCAGTAGTAATAGCAACAGTGAAACAATAGCAAAAGTAACCGTAATGATAACAGTAGGATTCGAGTGCGTTAGGCATAGGGATGGATGGACGGGCGTTGCATGGAGTAGTCTAAACATGTAACTTCAAGATATAGGGCATTGTAGATAAATGATAACAAGCATCCAAGTACTAAACAATCCTAGGCATGTGCTCCAAATATAGTCATACGTGCTCGCAATGAGAACTTGCACAACATTGTAACATCCCTAAAAATCATGTTCCAAACTCATGCATATCATCCATGCATCCATGATCATATGAATCTCATTTCAAACAAACATTTCAAAACAGAAGCATTTATGCTTATCATTTCATGAAAGTTGCTCTAGCCTTAGTGCTACCTTTCAATAAGAAGAGTGCTTGATTTGTTCAGTAAGGTTTGAATTCAAACTTAGGCACCATCAAAAGTTTGAACAAAGTTTCAAAACAAAATAAGTAAAATAAAACCAATACTATGCCTATTATATGTATCACATAAAGGCTTGGTTTTATTTTTATTTTTCATTTAATCAAAGTATTTTGGTTGAACAGAAGTGTTTGGCACACTTTTGAGTGCAAGGTTTGCAGTATAAAAACCAAGAGAAGTTTTGAATTCAAACTTATTTGAATTGGAGTTGAAATTCATTTCAGAAAAACCAAACAGAAAAAGAAAAGGGTTAAAGGAAAAAAATTGAGCTCTCAGTCGAATCTGGCCCAACTAGCCCATATAAGCCCAGCAAACCCCACCTCGCGAACCGTTTTCTTCACCCACACCAACACCCGCCGAGTGACTGACAGACAGGACCCACTCCCCCTCTGTTTCTCTCGCTGACAGCCAAGGCCCACACGGCGTCGTCGTCTCCACCCTCACTGCGACGTGTTCTTCCCCAAATCACGCCATGCGTTACCTGGTTGATTCGCTCGTCAATTCGCGTTGATTGCTGGAGTTAATCACGCCCCGCCTGGCCTACTTAAACCCCCTCTGCCCCCTCTCCATTTCCCCCAAACTCCGAGCACAAAGCGCCCCCAGGCTGCCCGCATTCATCCTCGCACCGCCGCAGACAGAGAGCACTCCGGCGACCGATTCCGGTGAGCCCCGTGCACCCCTCTCCCTCTGGTTCTTGCAGACAGCCTCGCCACTTCCTTGTGCATCTACTGACACCGTTGGTTCCTTCTGTACCGCCCCAGGTCGTCGTCTTCGACAAGCACAACAAGCCCCCGACGACATCCTTAACTCCGGCGGTCAAATTCGGTGAGCCCCTTGTTCCCCTCTGCGTCTGATGCACACGATCTTGCTCGCCGTAGTCTTGCACATCTCCTGATGCTGTTTGTGCATGCTAGGGTGACCAGGAGCCTCGCCAACGTCGTCGTCCACCCAAGCCTGACGCCGCCAGCAACTCCGACGAGCTCCCTCGGCCACTCCAGAGCGCCCCTTGCCAAGCCGTCGCCAGGTTGAGCATCAGTGCATTGCCGCGGTTCTGGTAAGCGCCTCCGACGACCCTAGAACCACCTGTAGAACCGTGCCGCCGTAGGCAGAGCTCGCCGCCGCCAGTAGCCACCACCAGCGCCGCTCAATTTTGGTCGTTTGATCCAGGGCCATTGGATCTCGATCCAACGCGCGAGATTAGATCACTTAACGAAGCGGTATAGTTAGATCTGGGCCGTGCAGATTATGTTGATCTAACGGCTCACAGACGCGATCTTAAGCGAAGCGGTATGGGCCAATTAGATTAAGACGCGTGGCAGCTGTTTGGATTTAAAAACAGGATTTGAATCTATTAGAAGTTTGATTTTGTTTTGGCTATAACTTTTAATCCCCATGTTAGAATTTGACAAATTTTATATCAATGGAATCAGGAGAACAAGCCCTTTATAAATATGCAATGTGTTTAATGTTTTGCTTCTGTTAAAATGGTTTTATTTGCAGAAACTTTTGTAGGGCTAATTTGAGTATATGAATTGGTTAAGAATTGTTTTAGGGTTTATTTAAATGTTGTTTGGCAAGTTTTTAACTTGTTTATGAACCAGTACTGTACACTTGCTTTGTTGAGTTTTAAAAAAAATCATCACATATCATATTGCATGCATTCATATATTTTTGTTTGTATATGTTTTGTATGTGATTTGTGGCTATGATTCTTTGTGTAGATTTTGGTGCTAGTGATTGTGAGGAGTGTAGCTACTCTCCTAACTACCAAGGCAAGTGGTGCTTCATGAATATTTTTATCCCTATGTTTTCTACTAAGCATTAGAAATATTTTGTTAGTCTTGGATGCTATATTTTTGCTTATATGCCATGTTGGGAAATCCTAGTAGTTGTAGAATTGCTAGAAATTTCTAAGTTAAGATGCTTATCTATGCCATGCTTAGCCTAGCTAGTAGCAACCAAGGGTTGGTGAAATATACATGCTATGATGAAAATATTTCTAAGTCTTTGGACTTGTGTTTTGCCTAATAAAACAACTAAGTAAATGAAACACCTGGGTGGAATGGAAGGAATGGTTTATGTTGAGTGGTTACGCAAGGCCCATTTCTATGGTTTACCTTGTGTATCTCACTTGTGGAAAGCCACCCAGGAACAAAGAGATTTTAGAGGCTAAGTGTTAAGAAGCTTCTAGTGCAGCCACTTGGCAATATGGGCTCTGCCTGGATCACATAGGTTGCTAGAACTTAGACATTTGGACACTTCATGGTAGTGGGAAAGATAGGTTGGAGCGCGTCCATTTGGTCTAAGGGAAGGCTTCTGAAAGGTCCTGTCTTGGTGAAAATCAAGTCTGGTGGGGAAAGTGCACAACCTCTGCAGATGGAAGAATCTAAGTACTTAGCCATGTCCCTGGAAAAGGACAACTTGAGCATCAAGACATGGAAGCTATCAAGAATCTCCTCATCCCAATTTCTAAGTAAAAACTTGTGGGTGAACAAGGGTGAAGGACCTCAATGTCTATTGGTGGTTCCTTGGGAAAAGTTTTGACAAAGAAAAACTTAGTGATTTCAACTAATAGGCAAAACCTATTTTGAGCAAAGCAAGCCAAGCTACACTCAGCCAAATTGCATATAGTATCTAGTCCACCTAAATTATACTAAGGTATCACTTGCCAATACTATTCCAATGTATTGACCCACTGTGGCTATAACTTGTGATGTTGCAGGTTACTCTGATGAGGATTAGGAGTCATGAGTCTACACTCAACATGTTTGCCTGTGGCACATGAAGATGAATAATTTTATTTATTTACTTATTCAAACTCTTGTACTAGGCCTGTGGCCTTGGAGTTGTAAAGACTATGTTGTCTCTGGAATGACTGTAATAATGACCTTTGTTTCTGTGTACTTCATCTTAAAATGTGGATGCTAGCAATGATCCAGGGACTAGCATTGCAATCACAGGGATCCTTTTTTCCTTTATAAAGGAGGGATCTTACAGATGGTATCAGAGCACTGTGTTGCCTATAGGATTATGAACCTAGGATTGGAAACCACTAAGGAAATTTTTTTCAACAACTTCTACACTTGTCTATTCTTCTCGTAAACTTTTCTAATCTTATTTCTCATCTCTAATTGTAGATGAACTCCATCAACGAAGCCGTGAGGAAAGGACCACTCATGACAATGACTTTGGAGTGTGAGACAGAATTCCCCAAGGCTCTCAAGGACCTCATGGTTGCAATGGAAATACATGGTGCAGCTGTGTACAAAGGTTTTCCTGTGATGGATGAAGGAGTTGAGTACTGTTGGGTGCAACTTCACTTGTATAAAAACAAGGAAGAAAACCACAAGGACTCAGGATTCCGCATGTTCACCAATTTAGTGATGCACCCTACATTCTTTGACTCAGCAAGGGATGCAGCTTGGAAGACCATCAAAGAACTTGGTGAAAGAGTCAAGTGCAGAATGTTCAACATCCAAAATAGCCTAAAAGAAGAGAAGAAACATACCCAAGAGTTGGAGGCTACCAACCAAACCTTAAGAGGAGACATTATAGACTTAGTGATGGAGTCATGTGAGCAAGATAGACTGATTGCTTCTAGAAACATTATGTTAGCCAACAGATCCAGTGAGATAGGATTGTAAACGTACTTCGTTAGTTGGACCACCACTTATCACCTTATTTTCCAAATGTTGCTTAAAATAAGTTGAACCTTGGTTGTTGTAATGGATCCATGTATGCCATGACTTGTGTGTTTTGATTTCCAAGGATTTGTATGTGATGTTTTGCCTTGTGTTTTTATCTTAAGTTGTGTTGATTCTAACTTTTTCTATCTTATAAATAGATGCCTAATGTTACCATCAACACTGTTGAGGAGTTCCAGGGAACTCGCTTTGGTCCTCGTATTGTTGAGCTTACTACTTTGCTCAATCTCCCTCTTCCTACCATCATGGTGCTTCCCCTCACCAAGTTTGAGAGGAAAGACCTCTGGGGTTTCAAGGTCAACCAGCCCGGACGCCAGACTGAGCCTACCACGGAGGCCATCGTCTTCAAGCTCATGCACGATGACAAGGAGAGAGGCCTTGAGGTAGTCATGCAGGATCTGATAGGACGTCTGCTAGGGAGACACTCTCGACAGGTTAGAGGTACTCACTTTCGCGTCTTCGGTAGACGCGATGAGGATGGAGAGTCCATCGACTTCGAGGACACTTAGAGGGAGACAGCGGAGCCGATTTGCCTATACTTCCAGGACTTAGAGGCTCTCATTAGGCACGTGGACTCTGATAGGACCAACGTCATGCTCAACAATGACGAACTCCAGGTGCAGCTTCGCGAGAAGGACAAGCTCTTCGCGGAGCAAGATGAGATAGTCAAGGAGATGGAGGCAAAGTTCGAGAGCCAGGACAGAAAGTTCAAGAGTCAGGAGAAGCGAGTCCAGGATAGGAACAAGAAGATCCGGGACATGACTGAAGAACAGCAGGCCAAGGACTTCGAGCTCGAGCATCAGCAGACGATGATTGAGAGGCTTCGTTCCCAGAAGAGGGCTCTCAAAGCCAAAATAGAGACCTTGACCACCAGTGTCGAGGAATACAAGACCGCGATGGAGAACGCAGGTCTTACCTTTGTCGAGGAGGAGGTTGATGCCGAGGAGTAGATTCGACTACTCATTTATCATTTATTATCATACTTGTTGTTGGAAACTTGTTATTTGACCATCCAACATGTGGATGGCTTGTTATTTGTGTGTGTTTTACTTTGCGAACTTGTTATCTAGTTGTTGAACCTTTATCATTATGTTGCATGCTTTATGATTGTTTATGTGATGTATTGTGCATGAAAGCATATATGGGTATCTCATTCTTATCTCTATTGAACAAACCACATATGCCTCCCCGTCGTGCAAATCCCAACCCCAACAACAACAACATCACTCCAGAAATGCAGCAAATGATGACAGCGCAGACTTAGCTGATGCAAATGATGACGATGTTCATCCAGAACTAAAACAACAACAACAACAACAATAACAACAACAACAACCCACCGGTTTTTGAAATGCTTACCAGGTTCTTGAGATTGAGGCCAGCAAAGTTCTCAGGAACAACTGATCCCATGGTGGCCAATGATTGGGTACGCTCTGTGAACAAGGACTTGGTAACTGTGGGCTGTACTGATGCAGAAAAGGTCAAATTTGCAGCACATTTGCTGGAAGGACCAGTCGCCACTTGGTGGGATAACTTCCAGATCAGCACTCCCATAGAAGATGTGACATGGGCTATCTTTGAGGATGGCTTTCGTACTGCTCATATCTCATCTGGAGTGATGAGTCTGAAAAAGAAAGAGTTTCATAACCTGAAGCAGCGCCACCGCAGCGTGGCTGAATATATTGAGGAGTTCAACAATCTGGCGCGTTACGCACCAGATGAAGTTGACACTGATGCTAAGAGGAAAGAAAAGTTCCTCGAAGGGTTGAATGATGAGCTGAACCTGCAGTTGGCTGTGTCATATGTTCCCACATACCAGTCTCTTTGTGATAAGGCTGCTATTTTGGAGAACAAAATGAAGCAAGTTGAGAGCAGGAAGAGAAAGCACTCGGACAAGCACAACTCGGGATCGTCTCACAAACATTCCCATTATGATGACAGTGGAAGCTCAGGATCCCACAAGCATGGGAAATTCAACAAGCACCACAACCACAACCGTCATGACAACAAGCATCACCGTAGTCATGACAATGATAAGTACAAGAACCACAAGGGTGGATATAAGAGCCACCATAGTGGAAATGGAAGTGGAAGTGGAAGCCAGCCTGTCAAGAAGGACATCAGTCAAGTTGAATGCTTCAAGTGCAAGAAGATGGGGCATTATGCAAATGAATGCCCAGAAAAGAAAGTTGAAGGACCCAACAAGACCAACCCTTTTCAAAAGGGACAAGTGAACCACATCAATGTGGAGGAAATTTATGAGGAGCCTGATGCTGTTGCTGGTAAGTTCAGACTCAATTCTATTGCAGCATTTGTTCTTTTTGATACTGGAGCATCGCATTCATTCATATCAAAACAATTTGTTGATAGAAATGGGTTTCCAACTGAAAACATTGGGTGTCCAATAAAAGTTAGTTCTCCAGGTGGAGATATGATAGTAAGTCTTGGATGCCGGGATCTAGTAATAGAGTTTGGAAAGCATAAGTTTCCAGTGAGTCTGATAATCCTAGATTCCCAAGGACTGGACGTAATATTGGGAATGGATTGGATGGCTAAGTATGAAGGAGTACTAGATTGTGCAAATCGTACTGTTGCACTCACAAACCTGGAAAGAAAACGGATTAAATTCAAGTCTAACTTTGAATCAAAAGGGAAGCTAAATTCTCTTAAGGGGGTTAGCATAGACAGTGTGCCAATTGTGAGTGAATATCCGGATGTGTTTCCGGAAGAATTACCGGGAATGCAACCAGATAGAGATGTGGAATTCCTCGATAAGTTTGTTGTCATTTTCATCGATGACATTTTGATCTACTCCAAGAGCAAAGAAGAACATGAAGGGCATTTGCGTTTGATACTTGGGAAGCTTAGAGAGCATAAACTGTATGCCAAATTCAGCAAGTGTGAATTCTGGTTGAATGAAGTTGGATTTCTTGGACATGTTATGACAAAAGATGGTGTAGCAGTTGATCCTACTAAAGTTTCAGCTGTAACTGAATGGGAATCTCCCAAGTCAGTGAAAGAAGTTCGTAGTTTCCTTGGCTTAGCAGGTTAGTACAAAAGGTTCATTGAGAATTTCTCCAAGGTTGCTAAGCCTATGACAGAATTGCTAAAGAAAGACAAGAAATTTGCTTGGTCTGAAGGTTGTGAACTCAACTTTCAGGAATTGAAGAAGAGACTTGTGACAGCACCAATCTTGTGTCTACCAGACTTGGAAAAATATTTCCAAGTATATTGTGATGCATCTCATCATGGTTTGGGAGCAGTACTTATGCAAGAAGGAAAAGTTGTGGCATATGCCTCGAGACAACTTAAAACTCATGAAGTGAACTACCCTACTCATGATTTGGAGTTAGCCTCTGTTGTCCATGCACTCAAAACATGGAGACACTATCTTTTGGGAAAGCGTTGTGAAGTGTTCACAGATCACAAGAGTTTGAAGTATATCTTCACCCAGAAAGAAATTAATATGAGACAAAGAAGATGGCTAGAACTCATCAAGGATTATGACTTAAGTTTGCAATACCATCCCGGTAAAGCAAATGTTGTAGCGGATGCTTTAAGCCATAAGGTTTTTGTGAATGGCCTTACCAAGGGAGAATTACCCGATGATTTGTGTCCCCAATTTAGAGATCTCAGATTGGAGATTGTGCCCGAAGGACATCTCATGTCTTTGGATGTTCAACCCACTCTGTTGGACAAGATCAAATAAGCCCAGAAGATTGATAAGGAAATTGAAGAGATTAAAGAAAAGATTGGCAAAGGAAAAGCCAAAGGGTTCCATGAAGACGAACATGGTACTTTATGGCATGGGAAACGTATCTGTGTTCCACAAGATCCGGAGCTTCGGAAACTGATTTTGCAAGAAGCACACAACTCACCGTATTCCATTCATCCGGGTAACACCAAAATGTACATGGACATGAAGGAAAGATTTTGGTGGAATAATCTCAAGAAGGACATCGCCGAACATATCGCTTTATGTGATGTGTGTAGTAGAGTGAAGGCGGAACATCAGAAACCAGCAGGTTTACTTCAACCACTACCTATTCCTGATTGGAAGTGGGACAAGATTGTTATGGATTTCATTACCGGATTACCAAGGACCAGGTCAGGATATGATTCTATTTGGGTAGTAGTGGATCGCCTAACTAAAGTGGCTCATTTCATACCCGTGAAGACAACATATACAAGTGCTAAGTTGTCCAAAATCTATATGAGTAGAATTGTATGTCTACATGGAGTGCCCAAGAGTATTGTGTCTGATAGGGGAACTCAATTCACTTCCCATTTTTGGAGACATCTACATGAGTCATTGGGAACGAGGTTGGAATTCAGCACTACTTTTCATCCTCAAACTGATGGACAGACAGAAAGAACTAATCAGATTCTTGAAGACATGTTGAGGGCATGTGCCCTAGACTATGGAGCCAGTTGGGATGAAAGTTTGCCTTATGCAGAATTTTATTATAACAACAGCTATCAAGCCAGGATTGAGATGGCACCATTTGAGTTTCTCTACGGGAGAAAGTGTACCACCCCATTGTTATGGAATGGTGTGGGAGAAAGAAGTTTGTTCGGACCAGAACTTATCAAAGAAGCCGAAGAGAAGGTCAAGTTGGTTAAGGACAGATTGAAGATAGCACAGTATCGACAGAAAACCTACGGAGATCCTAAGCATAGAGAAGTCACCTACGAAGTTGGTGATAGAGCTTATCTTAGAGTGTCACCACTTCGTGGAGTGAAGAGGTTCGGAGTCAAAGGAAAGTTGTCCCCAAGATATGTTGGACCATTCAAGATTCTGAGTCGCAAAGGAGAAGTTGCTTATGAAATTGAATTGCCAGTGTCTTTGTCAGCTGTTCATAACGTGTTTCATGTGAGTCAGCTTAAGAAATGTCATCCAGAAATGGAAGAAACTTCTTTGAAGGATACTATACCTTTAGAGGAGGTTCAGTTGGAAAGTGATCTTACCTATGAGGAGAAACCTATCAAGATTCTTGAGACTGCGGAAAGAGTCACACGGACTAAGACTATCAAGTTTTGCAAAGTGCAGTGGAACCATCATTCCGAAGAGGAAGCAACATGGGAAAGATAAGACGATCTTCGGAAAGACCACCCTCACCTATTTGCTAGCCAATCTGAATCTCGAGGGCGAGATTCACCTTAAGGGGGTTAGATTTGTAATATCCCTAAAAATCATGTTCCAAACTCATGCATATCATCCATGCATCCATGATCATATGAATCTCATTTCAAACAAATCATTTCAAAACAGAAGCATTTATGCTTATCATTTCATGAAAGTTGCTCTAGCCTTAGTTCTACCTTTCAATAAGAAGAGTGCTTGATTTGTTCAGTAAGGTTTGAATTCAAACTTAGGCACCATCAAAAGTTTGAACAAAGTTTCAAAACAAAATAAGTAAAATAAAACCAATACTATGCCTATTATATGTATCACATAAAGGCTTGGTTTTATTTTTATTTTTCATTTAATCAAAGTATTTTGGTTGAACAGAAGTGTTTGACACACTTTTGAGTGCAAGGTTTGCAGTATAAAAACCTAGAGAAGTTTTAAATTCAAACTCATTTGAATTGGAGTTGAAATTCATTTCAGAAAAACCAAACAGAAAAAGAAAAGGGTTAAAGGAAAAAATTGAGCTCTCAGTCGAATCTAGCCCAACTAGCCCAGCTAAGCCCAGCAAAACCCACCCCGCGAACCGTTTTCTTCACCCACACCAGCACCCGCCGAGTGACTGACAGACAGGACCCACTCCCCCTCTGTTTCTCTCGCTGACAGCCAAGGCCCACACGGCGTCGTCGTCTCCACCCTCACTGCGACGTGTTCTTCCCCAAATCACGCTATGCGTTACCTGGTTGATTCGCTCGTCAATTCGCGTTGATTGTAGGAGTTAATCACGCCCCCGCCTAGCCTACTTAAACCCCCTCTCCATTTCCCCCCAAACTCCAAGCACAAAGCTCCCCCAGGCTGCCCGCATTCATCCTTGCACCGCCGCAGACAGAGAGCACTCCGGCGACCGATTCCGGTGAGCCCCGTGCGCCCCTCTCCCTCTGGTTCTTGCAGACAGCCTCGCCACTTCCTTGCGCATCTACAGACACCGTTGGTTCCTTCTGTACCACCCAGGTCATCGTCTTCGACAAGCACATCAAGCCCCCGACGACATCCTCAACTCCGGCGGTCAAAATCGGTGAGCCCCTTGTTCCCCTCTGCCTCTGATGCACACGATCTTGATCGCCGTAGTCTTGCGCATCTCCTGATGCTGTTTGTGCATGCTAGGGTGACCAGGAGCCTCGCCAACGTCGTCGTCCACCCAAGCCCGACGCCGCCAGCAACTCCGACGAGCTCCCTCGGCCACTCCAGAGCGCCCCTTGCCAAGCCGTCGCCAGGTTGAGCATCAGTGCATCGCCGCGGTTCTGGTAAGCGCCTCCGACGACCCTAGAACCACCTGTAGCGCCGCGTCGCCGTAGGAAGAGCTCGCCGCCGCCAGTAGCCACAGCCAGCGCCGCTCAGCTTTGGTCGTTTGATCCAGGGCCGTTGGATCTGGATCCAACGCGCGAGATTAGATCACTTAACGAAGCGGTATAGTTAGATCTGGGCCGTGCAGATTATGTTGATCTAATGGCTCACAGGCACGATCCTGAGCGAAGCGGTACGGGCCAATTAGATTAAGACGTGTGGCAGCTGTTTGGATTAAAAACAGGATTTGAATCTATTAGAAGTTTGATTTTGTTTTGGCTATAACTTTTGATCCCCACGTTAGAATTTGACAAATTTTATATCAATGGAATCAGGAGAACAAGCCCTTTCTAAATATGCAATGTTTTTAATGTTTTGCTTCTGTTAAAATAGTTTTATTTGCAGAAACGTTTGTAGGGCTAATTTGAGTATATGAATTGGTTAAGAATTGTTTTAGGGTTTATTTAAATGTTGTTTGGCAAGTTTTTAACTTGTTTATGAACCAGTACTGTACACTTGCTTTGTTGAGTTTTGAAAAAAATCATCACATATCATATTGCATGCATTCATATATTTTTGTTTGTATATGTTTTGTATGTGATTTGTGGCTATGATTCTTTGTGTAGATTTTGGTGCTAGTGATTGTGAGGAGTGTAGCTACTCTCCAAACTACCAAGGCAAGTGGTGCTTCATGAATATTTTTATCCCTATGTTTTCTACTAAGCATTAGAAATATTTTGTTAGTCTTGCATGCTATATTTTTGCTTATATGCCATGTTGGGAAATCCTAGTAGTTGTAGAATTGCTAGAAATTTTTAAGTTAAGATGCTTATCTATGCCATGCTTAGCCTAGCTATTAGCAACCAAGGGTTGGTGAAATATACATGCTATGATGAAAATATTTCTAAGTGTTTGGACTTGTGTTTTGCCTAATAAAACAACTAAGTAAATGAAACACCTGGGTGGAATGGAAGGAATGGAAGTAAAGGACAACTTGAGCATCAAGACATGGAAGCTATCAAGAATCTCCTCATCCCAATTTCTAAGTAAAAACTTGTGGGTGAACAAGGGTGAAGGACCTCAATGTCTATTGGTGGTTCCTTGGGAAAAGTTTTGACAAAGAAAAACTTAGTGATTTCAACTAATAGGCAAAACCTATTTTGAGCAAAGCAAGCCAAGCTACACTTAGCCAAATTGCATATAGTATCTAGTCCACCTAAATTATACTAAGGTATCACTTGCCAATACTATTCCAATGTATTGACCCACTATGGCTGTAACTTGTGATGTTGCAGGTTACTCTGATGAGGATTAGGAGTCATGAGTCTACACTCAACATGTTTGCCTGTGGCACATGAAGATGAAGACTTTTATTTACTTATTCAAACTCTTGTACTAGGCCTGTGGCCTTGGAGTTTTAAAGACTATGTTGTCTCTGGAATGACTATAATAATGACCTTTGTTTCTGTGTACTTCATCTTAAAATGTGGATACTAGCAATGATCCAGGGACTAGCATTGCAATCACAGGGATCCTTTTTCCTTTATAAAGGAGGGATCTTACAAACATCTTCTGTCCAGCCAACCCGTGGCAGCGGGGCCTCTAGGGAACTACTGGCAATTAAGGTGTTTCTTTTAATAGAGCACCGGAGCAAAGCATTAACACTCCATGAACACATGTGATCCTCACACCACAACCATCCCCTCCGCTTGTCCCAATTATTGTCATTTTGGGGTCTTTGGATCCGGACAATGATACGTGTACATAACTTGCAGATACGATCACAAACAATACTATCATAATGATTCAATAATAAGTTCAGATCTGAGATCATGGCACTCGGGCCCTAGTGACATGCATTAAGCACAAAAAGTTGCAACAAAGTCAAATAGCACTAATAGAGATACTAGGCACTATGCCCTAACAGATCTTATTCGATTACATGATAGAACTCATCAAATCCCTACCATCCCCAAGCCTACAGCGGGGGATTACTCACTCATGGATGAGGGAAACATCGGTGGTTGATGGAGCTGCGTTGGTGATGACGATGGCGATGATCCTCTCCAAATTCCCTCTCCCGGCAGGGTGCTAGAACAGAGTTTCTGGATCAGAATCTTGGTTTCTGGTGGTGGCGGCGGAGAGGAACTCTTTCTGGAAAACTATCGACCCCCCTAAGTTTTTAGGTCAGAAGGCAACTTATATGCGACGAGAGAGGCCGAGGAGGTGCCTGGGGAGGCTGCACCCCCTCTAGGCGCGGGGTCAGGTGGGCCCGCGCCTGGGGTGGTTCTGGCCCCCCCAGGCCTCCCCTCTGTCTCTTCTTCTGGCTCCGTGGATCTTCTGGTGAAATATAATTTTTGGCATATTTTCCAGGATTTTTCCTGATAGTTCATTTTGTGCACAAAAACAAGACACCAAGGTAATTCTGCTGAAAACAACGTCAGTCCGTTTTAGTTGTATCCAAATCACACAAGTTTAGAGGAGAAACAATAACAAAGTGTTCAAGAAAGTAGATACATTTTGGACGTATCAGGCTGCCTTTATTCCGTTCCAGAAGTATTCTCATAAGTTATGTTATATGAGCGGTCCTTTGGATCTGAATCGAGTATCCACTGTTGATCTCGACGACGATTAAATTCGGAAGCGCGTCCGTGCTATTTTCACGATGAATATGGCCGGGGATTGGAAGTGGGGCATGAAGCCCTTCATTCACGACAACCCTCCTCCCAAGGTAATTCGACTTTGAATCATTTCATCTGAATCATGTATCACTTCGGCTTTATTGAATACTCAGTTTCCCTTTGCAATTTCCTCCTTAGAAATTTGATGAGCAGGCCATAGAAGACGACAATATTCTTGCTCTCCCTTGGAGTAAGGATCGTGATACTCCGGACAATGGCGAACCTGATTCGAAAGAATTCATTCTGAAACCTGACTCAACCCCCGTCTGAACTAGGGGTAAGGCTCCTAAACAAACCTAGGATGATGACTTGGGCGAGGTTGAAGTTCTCGAGGTAGTTGATGTGGTGCCTATCTCTTATGCATATCCGGCTCATTTTCCCCAGCTAACCCGGCTGGTTAGGTTCACGAGGTAGACCCCCTTGTCGTGGGATACCAAGTTTTGATGAGGAAACATGCCGCCTCGAAAGATCCCTCACCCGAGGCTCCCAAGAAACAAATAAAGAGATACTCATAGAAGGCTCCTAGGCCCAAGGTTATGCCTGGAGTTTCTGGGTAAGTTTGTTCATCCGAACTGAACTTGCATTTCTTTGTTTCTTTATTTCCTTTTACTTACTAAGTTTTCCATTTTCATATCTCGGTAGTGCTCCTCTTGTTATCAACCCAAGTGGTTCAAGTATGGTCTCGCCCATCATCCGGCCGTCATCGCCACCTCCTCAGAACGAGGTCCGAGTTCCTAGCTTGGCTCGAGTTGATCCTCCTCCTGCTTCGACTAACAGTCCACCTCGGTAGGAGGAGGTTGAGGCTGGTGCTGGTGGTGATGCCGACATGTCCATGCCGGATCAACCAATTGATCTGGCCACGTCCATGGAGATTGCCAAGGATATACATGCCGATCCTATGTCCACCGAAGCGCCAGCTATCTCGACCTCTGTTCAAGATCCAGCTCCCTTGGCTCCTGTATCTGCGCCAGTGCCTTCCGATTCTTCCAAGACCCGGCAAGAAGACCAAGTTCCACATAAAGCATGCTCGTAGTGTGCCTCTCCTTCTGCAGCTCCAGCGGCCCCTCCAACCGTAGCTCGGCCGACTAAATTTCATCCAATTACCGAAGCATCTACTAAGGAAAAAAATGTGGAACTGGTAAGCCCATTCAGAAGAAGACTAGGCCGATTTCTTCTCAGCCCAGCATTGCCGAGATACTCCAGAAGGGTGCCCCCGCTTCTGCCTCTGCATCCGCTGCCGGCACTCAGATGGTGCTTCAAAAGAGCCTAGCAGCCGAGGCTGCTGGCCAACAGGCACGAGAGGCCAAGGGAAAGGTGTTAACATGCACTCTGAGCGGTGAGAGCCTCGACTCCTTGGAGGAGTATGCTACAAATTGGAATGCTGCTAATCAAGTCGAGGTTGGCTCAGCGGCCAATCCAGGGACCAAGCCCTTTTGTCTCCCCGACATGAGCAACCGCTTGCACCTTGCCGCCAAAGTTATTCTTGAAACTGATAGCATGAATGAGGTAAACACTTTGGCCTACACTTGTACCTTTTCGCATAATGTAGCGTATGCCCATTAGTCCCCGAACCTCCGACCGAATGATTTATCACTCAGTCGAATGCTCTCTTCATTTAGTGTATCCAGGGTGCATACAATGAATTATATTAACTTAGACAAAATTTGTCTTAACTTTGAATATCCAGCCACCTAGATCCGGATCAAGTCTTACTTGGTTCAGATCTTTTAGTTTAGCTTCGATTATCCAGCCACCTAGATTCGAATCAAGTCTTACTTGGTTCAGATCTTTTAGTTTAGCTTCGATTATCTAGCCACCTAGATCTGAATCAAGTGTTACTTGGTTTGGATCTTACGGTTTAGCTTCGGTTATCCAGCCACCTAGATCCAAATCAAGTATTACTTGGTTCGGATCTTTTAGTTTAGCTTTGATTATCCAGCGACCTAGATCTAAATAAAGTTTTACTTGGTTCAGATCTTACGGTTTAACTTCAAATATCTAGCCACCTAGATCCAAATCAAGTTTTACTTGGTTCGGATCTTACGTTTAACTTCAAATACCCAACCACCTAGATCTGAATCAAGTCCTACTTGGTTTGGATATTTTAGTTTAGCTTTAATTATCCAGCCACCTAGATATGGATCAATTCTTACTTGGTTGGGATCTTATGGTTTAGCTTCGATTATCCAGCCACCTAGATCCGAATCAAGTTTTACTTGGTTCAGATGTTACGATTTAACTTCGATTATCTAGCCACCTAGATCCGAATCAAGTTTTACTTGGTTCGGATCTTACAGTTTAACTAAATATATCCATCCACCTAGATCCGAATCAAGTTTTTCTCGGTTCAGATCTTACATTTTAGCTTCGAGTATCCAGCCACCTAGATCCGAATCAGGTTTTACTTGGTTCGGATCTTACAGTTTAGCTTCGAATATCCTGCCACTTAGATACAAATCAGGTTTTATTTAGTTTGGATCTTACAATTTAGCTTCGAATATCCTTCTGAATATGATGCTTTATATTTGTAGGTTGCCCAAAGCCGGCGCACAGCCGAGTTCCAGAAGCTGCTCTTCTCTCATAGGAAGTTGTAGACGAAGTATACGAAGATGGTGCCCATTTTGCAGAAAACAGGTGAGTTTGCTAATTTTTCTTTAAAAAAATTCTCTTCTTCCGACTTTCCCTCTGATTTGTACATCCGAGCTAACTTTTCTACTGCCTTTTTCTTAACAAAACTTGATAAGCGAAACAAGGTGCTTACTAAACAAGTCGCCAAGATTGAAGGTAATTTGGATCCTTTTACTCCGGCAATTTTGTTATTGTACCCTTGTTTACTAAGTATCTCATGGTTTTTGCCTCGGCTTAGCCGATCTAAACAATCTTGCAGCATCGCATCCAGAATGCATTTCTATGCCTGACATGATGCTGCATTTTCTAGAACAAGGAGGGGACCACTCGTCAAAGTGAATGAGAAAGACGACGAAATATCTCGGCTTCGTGCCGAGGTTGAGTCCTTGAACAAAACCCACAAGTCCGAGATGGAAAAGCTCGACCAAGAGTTCTCTTAGGAAAAGGACCAGCTGAATCTTCAGGTTCAAAAGGATAAAGAACTCCTCAGCACGACCGAGGCTACCGCCAGTTCTTGCAAGGATGAGCTTGCTCGGGTGGAAAGGAAACAAGTCAGCTAGAAATCCGACCTGGAAAAGATCATTCAGTTCATCCACAGTAAGCTATTCATGATCCTTGCCCGATTTATTCGTTATCATCTTTTGCTGACTTGTGCCTTGGTACCTCTTCAGCCAACTTTCTAGAGTGTAAGGCTCAGAGCGCTGAATATGTGATGAGTGCCCGGGATCGCTGAGGTGAATCTCATGATCCGGATCATGAGTACTCCATGGAAGATTACCTGATCAGTATCGGTGCTGCCACGAAGCCTGTGAAGACCTCTAGGAAGGATTTAGTGGATGCGGCCATCTGAGTACTTCATGTGCTCTGGCCGAATGATCCGAAAATAACTCGGCTGGCTGCGTTTGTGGAAAAGTTAATGGACTGCGAGACGCAGCTCAATCTCTAGAGGGAATCTGCAAGGCGAGCCGGTGCTGACATGGATCTTACTGTTGTGCTGTCATGGTACAAAAATATCTGCCTTGATACCTTGATGAACCTGCGCACCAGCTCTCCTTGGATCAGTGACCCAGAGTATATCGCACATCGACAAGCTCGAGCCTACCAACTAATCCAATATGCCAATGTGCATGGATGGAATGAACGGCCGAGCTTCCTTCTAGACAATTTTTATGAAGATGCCAAGGCAGAAGACGACGATGAGTCTAGGGAGGATACCGAGGATGAAGAGAGTGATGAAGAAGGGGCCGGTATCTCAAACAAGAAAGGAGATAGTTCGGATCAAGAAGCTGAGGTCTGGTCTTCCTCCAAGGGGACCAAAACTTCTTAGGCTCAAGCCAAGGTTTCTCGCAAGGAAACCGAGGTTCAAGACACCGAAGCTTCCCATGTTGAAGCCGAGGTATCCTCCGCCAAAGCCGAGGTGAATACTTTGGAGGTCCCTGCTCTGGAGGTTGCTATTCCGGAGGTTGCTGTTCTGGAGGTTGCTGCTCCTCCACATATTGATGATTCGACCCCAGCTACCACCTAAACTTAAGAAAAACTTGAATTTTATTAAGTCTCTGATATGCCGAATGTATGATGTAAGAAATAGTTCAGTCTTTTTGCTACTATGTGGTTTGTATATATTGCATCCTTTTGGGCATAATCTTTTAATTTCATGGTTCTTGTTATTCTGAGTCAATCATTCGGTCCACGTCTGCCATTTCTCGGCATTCGACTTATGGTCCGAGATAAATAGACATAATTAACAATACTTAGAAATTAATAAAGGTAAGCTCAAAATAAATTTATGGAATAATAAAGTACAGAAAGTACAAGGGTTAGTAAGAAACAAAAACATGAGCCGGATCACGTACTATTCTTTCCTTAGCCGTTTTTCATGTGTTCGACATTCGCCGACTTTTCTCTTTCTTACCATGAAGCCTATTTTTTTAGACAGTAGTAAGTCGAAGAGTTGGACTTTGCTGCCGACACGTTACTAACTTGGTCTAAGCATAAGAAACATAAGCCAAGCAACATATAAAAATGCATATGAAAAGAACAAGTTCATTAAGACAGTCCCCGAGTTATAACTCGAGGTGCTGATATTTCATTGATTAACTCATTGCCGGCATATAATCCGACATATGAGAGTTCGAGATACAATTCACTTCTCCTATGTGTAAAAAGGACGAAGTAAATCTACATTCCATGGCCTTTTTGATTCGTCTCCTGACATGTCTGCCTTATTTTTCTCTTGTGCTTGAGCATCTATAAGATAGTATGCATCATCGTGCAGTGCTTTGCTCACAATAAATGGAGCCTCCCATGGGGGTGATAATTTATGCATGTCGGCTGTGCGCTGCACAAGTCGAAGCACTAGATCTCGCTCTCGAAAGACTCGAGGGTTTACTCTTTTGCTATGATAGCGTCTGAGGTCTTCTTGATATATGGCGGATCTAGACAATGCCAACTCCCTTGCCTCTTCTAACAAATCAACATCATCTTGTCGGGTTATTTTGTTCACTTCGGCATCTGTGTACTGGGTGACTCTTGGCGAATCATGCACTATGTCAGCTGGTAATGCAGCCTCTACCCCATATACCAGAAAAAATGGCGTATATCCTGTTGATCTATTCGGGGTTGTCCTTAGGCTCCATAAGATGGCCGGGAGCTCCTCAATCCAACACCCCGCTGATCTTTGCAGCGGTTCAATGAGCCGGGGTTTTATCCCAGACAATACAAGTCCGTTGGATCTTTCAAATTGCCCGTTCGATGCGGGATGAGCGACTGATGCAACATCAAGTCTTATTTGATTTTCTCGACAGAAACAAGCGAAAGCTCCCTCGACAAAATGTGTGCCTTTATCAGTGATTATACTATGTGGGTATCCATATCTCAGGATAATATCTTTGAAAAATTTTACAGCTATGGGCCCATCACACTTTCTTATTGGTTTGACCTTTATCCACTTTGTGAATTTGTCTACCATGACCAAGATATGGGTCATACTACCACGAGCCGACTTAAATGGTCCGACCATGTCCAAACACCATATAGCAAATGGCCAAGTGATGGGTATTTTTTTAGCTCGGACGAAGGCATACGAATTTTGCCGGCATACCTCTGGCAGCCATTGTATTTCCTCACCATCTCTAATGCATCTTTTAGCGCACCGGACCAATAAAACCCATGCCGGAATGCTTTGGCTACTAAGTCTCTAGATGAGGCATGATGCCCGCATTCTCCATGATGTATATCTAAAAGGATCTCTTGTCCTTATGCCGGGTTAACACATGTTTGAAGCACACATGTGACACTTCTTTTGTACAACTCTTTGTTTATTATGGTGTAGGCTTTTGCCCTTATCACAATTTTCCTAGCGAGGACTTCGTCACTTGGCAGGATCTCATGTTTGAGAAACATAAATATTGGTCGTGCCCATTCCGGTACCTCATGTATTGGGGTGATTGCTTCATCAATTTCCATTGCTTCTGCCGACATAACTTCTGCCGGATTATCCTGAGCAGTCCTCGGGTTCTACGAGGCAGTCCTCGGGTTTGCCAAATCTGTCCTCAGGTTATTCTGTTTATTCCTCCCATCTATGTCCATTGAGGCTATCTCGAATCCTGGATCTGCAGATAGACAAATTGATTCAGATTCTGATGATGGGGTAATTGATGGTTTTCTTAAAGGCTCAAGGGCTATGCTGGGTGGAATAGATTGCCTGGATGAACCAAGTTTTGACAAAGTATCTGTGGCATCATTTTCTGCCCGGGGTATATGATGAAATTCACACCCATCAAAATAACCACTAATCTTTTGCACATGGAATCTGTATAAGGCCATGTTTGCATCCAGTGCATCCCAATGACCTGACACTTGTTGAACCACAAGGTCCGAATCACCGAAACATAGGATCCAATGTATGCCAACATCCTTTGCCATTTTTAGGCCATGAACTAGTTCTTCGTATTCGGCTACGTTGGATGCATCGAAATGTATTTGCAATAGATATTTCAGTTGGTCTTGTTTGGGTGAGGTTAGTACTATCCCGACTCCTAGCCCATTTCTCAATTTGGATCCATCAAAATGCATTGTCCAATAATTCGAATCCAACAATGGTGGTTGCTCATATTGCATTTCGGCCCAGTCGATAAAGAAGTCGGCCAATGCCTGAGATTTGATTGCATCTCGTCTATCTAATTGAAGAGCATAAGGAGATAACTCAATTGCCCATTTGGCTATTCGGCCGCTGGCATCTTTATTGCCCATTATCTCGGCTATTGGTGCCTCACAAATCACCTTAATTGGATATTCTTCAAAATAATGTTTCAGCTTCTTTGCCGACATATATACTCCGTATGCCTTTTGTGGTAGTGTGGGTAATTTTTCTTCGAGGCTAATAATACCTCACTTAGATAATATACTGGCCTCTGCACTGACTTACCTTCCTCATCTTGCTCCACCACTATCACAACACTTACCACTCGGTTAGTCGCTGCTATGTAAAGAAACATCAGCTCTTTTGATAGTGGTGAGGCTAATATTGGTGAAGAAGCTAACATTTTATTTAATTCATGAAAGGCGCTATCAGCTTGCAGTGTCCAGATGAACTTATCTGACTTTTTCATTAGTTGATATAAGGGCAATGCCTTTTCTCCAAGCTGAATTACGAACCGACTCAATGATGCCAGACAACCCGTAAACTTCTGGACATCGTCGAGGCACTTCGGCAGCTCCATACGTTCTACGACTCAAATTTTAGTCGGGTTTGCTTTGATACCTCGGCTAGACACGAGAAAACCGAGTAATTTTCCGGCTTGTACACCAAAGGTACAGTTTTTTCGGGTTGAGCTTCATTCAGAATCTTCTTAGATTCACGAATGTTTGTCGAATATCATCTAGGAGCGTGTTGCTCTCTTTGGTTTTTATCACCACATCGTCCACATATACTTGGACAGTTTTACCAATTTGATCATGTAAACATTTTTGCATGCATCTCTGATACATTGCCCCTACATTACATAAGCCGAATGGCATGGTACGTGTGATGACCCAACATACCACGACACATTGTAGTATACGATAGTCGTGAACATAACACTCAGAGAAGACTATTCCGCAAATATTACATCCTCAGAGTGGTTCAATAGAAACAAAGCGGGTCCAAAAACATACATTATCATTATTACAATTAGAAATTACACGACGACTTCGAGATCCTCTTAGGTCCATAGGGATATACCGATGACTCAGGGCTAAACTATAATAACTCTAAGAATAAGATAAAGAAGAAACCTAAACTTTAAGGTTTATACAGATTAATATATAGGGGATAGAGATCTATGCTACTAGACTTGATCACTATATATGATACATCTACGCTTCAGATACTTCGGTCTCAATTCCATAGATGCTTTTGTAATTGTCCCCTTCGGCACTTCCGGATACTTCTGGTTTTTCATAGAGGAATTCTTCTTGGTCTTCAATTGAATAGAGTGTTTCCTCTTCTTGATCTTTAATGTCTTTAGAATATAGCAAGGGTTAAGAAGATACATTGAGTACGAGCGTACTCAGCAAGTTAACTAAAAATGAGTGTTTGATGCACTATATCTATAGCCACAGACCATAGGTCGTCGGCAATGAAGGTTTTCATAAACATTTCTTCAAAGCTTGCTTTTATTCTGAAAAGCTATGTCTGTCAGCCTTCACAAGTTTACCAGAACTTTCATGGAGTTCCTTTCTTGTAGCATTCGCAGCTCCTTCCCGGAACAGGGAGTAACAAGTTACAGTTCTTACACTCCACAGAGGTGCATTGCTTTACCCATGAGAGACCTTAGCCTTGTTGCACAACCAAGTCATGAGCTTGTCCACACTTCCTTGGTATGGGGCCTAGTCTAAGATCCAACTCAATCACTGTTCTTCTCCTCGAACCTGCATACAGCGAAATTGTTGTACGCTCAGACTCAAGGTAGACCTTTCCCCGTATACACAGCTATACCTTAGTCTGATACACACAACAACCATTAACACTAGAAATCTGTCTTTTGTAAGCCCAGATACACGGTAGGCTTTTCCCCATATAGATGGCTGTACCCACGATCTGCAACTTACAAAACGCCTAGAACAGTGTTTGAGGCATGCGAAAGGGAGCCGATCCAGCTGACTTCTCCGTCCCATTTCAAATCTCATGGTTAACGCGTAATATACAGCGCAAGAATCACTGGTGACATTTGTTGTTAATTTCTAGGTATTATGTTCCTATACCACCGAAACTTTCATAGTAGGTTATTACCTCTTGGTAAATAACCCATAATCATATTATTACAAAAATAGTGTTTTATGACCTTTTTGAAATGCCGGTGATAACAACACTAGATTTGTAAATACTTAACAGAAAATAATCAAAGGACATGAGCAAGTGTGAACTTGCCTTAATATAGCAAAGTATTATAGTCGAATGTCTGGACTTGACCCTGGACCCCGGGTTATACAAAAATACCATCATTGCCCGGTAAGAACAATGTTTAAAGAAACAATATGCTGTTATGCATAAGTAATGAGATGCATGGTGTAAAACCCCAAGTAGTTCCCCAATCATTACAAGTGAGTTGTATTTAGATGATTTGTTTAAGATTTTTATTTATTTTTATGTTTACTTCATAAAAAGATATAGTTGCTTGGACTCTAAGATACGCATATAAAATATGAAAAGGTAAAATACAATCATAATACAATTCTAAGGTTAAATGGTATTATGTAATTATTACAAAGTCCATGTTTTAAATTGTTATGGCTTAAAAGAAATGGTATAGTGTTTCGTTTGAAGTGGCAAAAAGAATAACATTTGAAGAAAATATTATTTATGTTTAGTTAATCAATATCTAAAGATTAATAGGATTGAAGCTATGGTTTTTAATAAGGTTCAGATGATCTTGAGTCAGTGTATACCTAGCTTAGGGTATATTAGACCAAAGTAAACTATACAAATATAATTGGACTTGCGATATAATATTTGTAGCATTATCAACTATTAAGGTTTTTCCTAAGCATAATCAAAGATGAAATCTTATAATTAGGAAAATTTGTTTTAAAGATTTAAATCTAGAACGTGTAATATTTATAGATTATACTATAAGATTTTTTTATATAAAGAAAAAATAGGTGAATTTATTTTATAATTTATTTAATGAATACCAAGTTTGCTAAATACGATTATATACGAATGGAGATCACTTACTTCTAATATAAGTATAAATAAATTTGTAAATATTTGACTTATAGTTAGTTAAAGATTTTAAAAGAATATTATAAAGTTGATTGTTTACACCTGGATTGTATCCTAAATTTTAATTATGGGTTTAGACTAGTTAAAAGATTATGTTTTGAATATGATTATTTCTTACTTAGGAAATAATTTTGAAGGATTTCTGTTTTTGTGCCCCTGGTTTGTTAGTTGTACTCACTTTTCCCCAGCCTCTTAACTTTTCCGCACTTTTTCCCAGCTCCTTGTGCGAAACTCTCACATCGGTCTGAAACTCGCTCTCCGTCGGGTCCCATTAGTGGACCCTCGCCGTTAAATGGTGACAAGTGGGGCCGCCTTCAGGTGGGTACCATAGTGGATCCTTGCTATTACGTGCTGACAAGTAGGATCCCCCGTTACATGCTGACAGGTGGGGCCACGTTCTGTCGGGTCCCGTAGTAGGACCCCCCATGTTGGACTGCGTGGGGCCAGCTTGTTGGGAACACATTTTCGGGGATGTGGGTGGGACCATATGGGGCGCATTTGGTAGTTACGTGCGTCCTGTTGCCTAAATTGGAAGATTTATTTATTGTTAGTTTTATGATTGGCCTTTTTAAGAGCGCCCTTTCCCCTTTATGTCGCTAACCGTTGTTATTTTTTCCCAAATAGGCAGCGAATCTAGAGCAGCTTCTCTCTTCGTTCATGGTTCCTTTTGGACCTCGTATTTTCCCAATCTGGCAGCAAATCTAACCAGCACCATAAATATGTATATAAACAGAGCATATGTAGATAAAGCATCTAATAAAGGATTATATAGTACAAAACTTAAACCAGGTTTGACAATTAGGCTACTCAGTAGCATCAGCTTACAAATTCAACACAGACAACAAAACAAAAGAAGCTACTTTATAGCAGCAGCATCAGCACAAGATCAGTGGCCCCTCATGGTCTCCTCTAGGAGGGCCTCTGCCTCCTCCCTCTGGCGCTTCCTAAACTTCCTGCTGCCCAATGAACTTGGGCGCCTTGGGCTTAATCGAGGGCACGCGACCCTCCTCGATGGCCACCTTCTCGAGGTTGTGGAGGTGAAAAGCGAGCGCCTGGTGCTTGGCTCTGAAGGCGTTGACGTTCTTTGACAAGTCGCAGGTCTTAACGTCCTCGGCATGCCTCACGAGGGAGTTAAAGTCAGTGACGAGGCCCCTCGTGCAGAATGGGCACCTGTAGACGTCGCCGTGAAGAAGTGATACGTCCAAAACATATCTACTTTCCCGAACACTTTTGCTATTGTTTCTTCTCTAGACTTGTGTGATTTGGATACAGCTAACACGGATTGACGCTATTTTCAGCAGATTTACCTTGGTGGCTAGTTTTTGTGTAGAAAATCAACTATCAGGAAAAATCCCGAAAAATATGCGAAAATTATATTTCGCCAGAAGATCCACGGAGCTAGAAGACAAAACGGAGTGGAGGCCTGGGCGGCACACACCCCTACTAGGCGCAGGTGGGCCCTGCCCGTGCCTAGGGGGGTGCGGCCACCTCAGGCACCCCCTCGGGCTCCCTCTTTGCCTATAAGTTACCCCTTGACCTAAAAACAGAGGGGGTTTCGACGTTTTTCCAAAAAGAGTTCCGCTCTAACGCCACCATCAGAAACCAAGATTCGGATCTAGAAACTCCGTTTTGGCACCCTACCGGGACGGGGAATTTGGAGAGGATCATCGCCATCGTCATGACCAACGCCTCTCCATCAACCATCGATGTTTCCCTCATCCATGAGTGAGTAATCCCCGGCTGTAGGCTATGGGGATGGAAGGGATTGGATGAGTTCTATCATGTAATCGAATAAGATTGTTAGGGCATAGTGCCTAGTATCTCTATTAGTGCTATTTGACTTTGTTGCAACTTGTTGTGCTTAATGCTTGTCACTAGGGCCCGAGTGCCATGATCTCAGATCTGAACTTATTATTGAATCATTATGATAGTATTGTTTGTGATCTTATCTGCAAGTTGTGTACACATGTCATTTTCCGGATCCAAAGGCCCTGAAGTGACAGAAATTGGGACAACTGTAGGGGATGGCTGTGGTGTGAGGATCACATGTGTTCACAGAGTGTTAATGCTTTGCTCCAGTGCTCTATTAAAAGGAGCACCTTAATTTCAAGTAGTTTCCTAGAGGCCCCGCTACCACGGGCTGGCTGGACAGAAGATGTTGTGCAAGTTCTCATTGCGAGCACGTATGACTATATATGGAGCACATGCCTATGATTGTTTAGTACTTGGATGCTTATTCTTATTTATCTGCAATGCCCTAGATCTTGAAGTTTCATGTTTAGACTCGTCCATGCAACGCCCGTCTATCCATCCCTATGCCTACCACGCTCGTATCCTACTGTTTAGTGTTGCTGTTACTATTGCTCCTATTTCACTGCTGCTGTTGCTTTGCTGTTGCTACTACAAACTGTTGCTACTGATAAACTTCGGTGAGCAAGAAATATTTCCAGGTGCAGCTAAATTGACAACTCAGTTGTTAAAGCTTGCAAGTATTCTTTGGCTCCCCTTGTGTCGAATCAATAAATTGGGTAATACTACTCGCGAAGACTGTCGCGATCCCCTATACTTGTGGGTCATCAAGAGTATTTTTTTGGCGCCGTTGCCGGGGAGCATAGCTTTATTTGTAAGTTCACTTAGATCTACTATTGTTCACTGCTGCTTTGTTCATCATGGGTAAGTCTCGTGATGGAAAGTTCCCTATTTTATCATCCACTACAAGAAGAGGTACAATCTTAAACACCTCTGTTGCTCTTGATTCACCATCTGTTATAAGTAAGCTTGTCACACCACCACCACATACTCATGCTACACTCACTGCTACTACTGCTGAATCTGAATCTTCTTTTGATGCTCATGATATTACTTCTACTATGCTTGATGCGAGTGGTTCATTAGGTCATTTCCTAGATGCTACTATGGCTGGTCTAGGAAATACTGAAACTCCTAGTGAAGACATTGTTACACCTGTTAGATCACCTGAGTCTAGAGAGAGTTATGATATTAATGATGGTTATATTAAGTTCACTAATGAATTTGTTGAAGAGTGCCGAAACACACATGGTACTAGTGCTATTAAGAGTCTCCTTGCTAGACGTACCATTATTCATAAACACTCTTTTACATTAAGAGTTGTATAATTTTTTCAATTTGAAAGTGTTCAAGAGTTGCGTCAATTATAAACACTCTTTTACATTAAGAGTTGTATAATTTTTTTACATTTAAAAGTGTCAAGAGTTGTGTTAATTATAAACACTCTTTTACATTAAGAGTTGTATAATTTTTTTATTTGAAAGTGTTCAAGAGTTGTGTCAATTATAAACACTCTTTTACATTCAGAGCTGTATATTTTTTTAATTTGGAAGTGTGTAAGAGTTGTGTCAATTATAAACACTCTTGTACATTAAGAGTTGTATATTTTTTTTAATTTGAAAGTGTTCAAGAGTTTTGTCATTTTCTTATTTATTATACATCCATGTCCCTAATTTTTAAATATGAACATTCTTTCACTTGATTGCATCCAAGACATTAACTCGATAAACCAATTAAATCATCGGAATGGCTCGCCGGCTGCATTCTCCATAGCAAGCGCCCTGGTTGCCATTTTGGTGCGAGATCTAACCTTCTCTGCGCACGGTTGCCATTGTCATCCTTCGTACAGGTCAACAGGACGACACCATACCACGACCAGGACGAATGAGAGGCCGAAGTGAAGCTCGACAAAGGGCCGTCATCACCGAAGAAGAAGAAGAAAGGGGAGGCAATGGCATGGGCGCGTGCACGGGGCTGGCTCACGTGGATAAGCTGTGGGACCCATGCTGATCTGGATAAGTGGAGAGAGGTGTCCACTACGGGAACTAACTAAACGCGGCCCCACTTGTCAGCATGTAATGGCAAGGGTCCACTACGGGACCTGATAGACCGCAGCCCCAATTGTCAGCATGTAACGGCGAGAGTCCACTACAGGACCCGACTGAATGCGGCCCCACTTGTCAGCATCTAACGACAAGGCTGACGGGCATCGAGTTTCAGACCGTGCGAGAGTTCCATAATAGGAGATGTGCAAAAGTGAGGAAAAGCTAAGCAACTAGGGAAAAGTGAGTACACTAAGGAACCAAGGGCACGAAAATAGAAATCCCTAATTTTAAATAATTAACAAAACATCTATCTCATTTTAATATTTTAGATAATTAAGGATATATGATCTAGGTACTTTAAAATGTTTTTGGAATAATATACTTAGTATTTTTCTAGTAAATATACTTACTTAGGATCTTAAAAATGAATTTTTTATAAAATTTCTCAATTATTGAATGTCTTTAAATATTTGTATTAAATTTTATTTGTATAATTTTTAAGTTAGTATTTTTATAAAATAAAAAATCTCTTATATGCACAAAAGTGATATTTATTTATTTTTCCTAAATTTACTAAATTTCATTTAGATATTTAAGGGTGTTAATATTTATTTGTATTTTATTAAACTCAAATAAGTATTATTATATTTTTCTTAGGTAGATATTATTTTACTAAACATTTTGATGTATTAAATATACTTTTAGGATTTGTTTACATTTTTCTAGAGCTTAAAATGTTTAGAGGGTATTTTGGTAATTTTCCATTTTACTCCCCTTTTATTTATTTGATAATTTCCTGATTATCCATACCTAGGCCCATTGGTCAGACTAACCCACTGGGTTGGAAGTTTTGTTCCAATCCAATCTTTCCCGCAAAAGCATTTAGAAAAGCACGACTAACATTAAGAAGTGGGATTTCCCTTATAGACCACCAGATCTGGTCCAGACCACATCTCTCACCCCCGAGCTTCCCCCACTTCTTCCTCACGTGATGTCGCGGGGTTGCCGCCGTCGCCGCGTAGCCATGGCCGGCTCAGGTCTCCTTGGCCGCCGCGATCGGTCGCCCTCTACGCTCTCCACTCCACTTCCCCCTCTTATCCAATTCGACCTGACATTCGGTCCCTCTTTCGTTCGTCCCCACTGCATTCCTGTTGCTAGGGTTTTAGCCTTCTACTCCGATGTGCTCTGGTGATCCCTGGATGGTGATGGTGGCAAGGTGTTGTTGTTGTTGTTATGGTGGTTTGATGATGGGTTGGTTGCCGATGCCGCCTCTTCTACACACATGTATCCACTAATGCGGGTCGGTGCGGGTTGAGTACCACGGTGCTCCTCGTGTCGCCGCGCCATGGTCACAATTGATGGCCTGAGCTGCTTCCTCTTCTCAGCTTAAGCGAGGACCCCCGGGTAAGTCAGCCCCTCTACTTCCAAATTCTCAGAGTCCCTCTCTTCCTCTTGGAGGTCCAGCCCTAATTTGTTCTAGAAATGGCTCACTATTGTTCGTGTTATGATCTTTCTGTGGCTACTTACATTGACCTGGTACTCATTGTTGGGCTTAAATAGATTATAGACTGCAACATATTGTTGCCAGATTCATTGATGGAGAAGAACTATATTGAAATATTGGAATTGCTAGCTTCTAGTCAATTTTAGATTCAAAAGATTCAACTTGGTCTTAAGTGACATATAATTTGAGTAACTAAGATGTTAGTGGACATGCCCTAGTCCCTTTTGCTAGCGATAAAAACCTAAGAATGATTTTAAAGTTGTACTTGCAATTTAAGATGGGCGAAATTGAGTTGGTTTCATTTGATAACTTTATATCTAAATATGAGTTGTCGTTGTTGTATATTTCCTATCAATAAGACAGTAAGGTTTTAAGTGGTTTCTGGCCCTAACAACTAGGGAAATGATGTTGGGTATACTTCTGTTCCTACTGTGCTACTATGTCATTACATTTTATTCAGCAACTTCCTTAACTGTAGATTCAAGTGGAATAAGTAATTTTTAAGTGATATGTTGAAATTTACTTCTGACCAAGTTATAATTTTGTAGGATTGTGAAATGTCTTTCACTTGTCAATATAGAATTTCTAATAAAAGGGATTCTTAGTAAGATCTTTCTAGGAAGATGATTTGATTTAACTACTGGTGATTTGTAGATGATAAATGATATATTTGAGCTTTTGGTTGAGATATACATGGCAATCTGAACCTATGGTCCAAGAATGATCATAGCCCCCTATGGAGTATATTTTTATAACTTTAAAATGATTCCTAGTTTAAGAACTTGGAAGATGATTTGAAACAATTTCTTTTGCTTGCAGATGATATCATAATATGTTAAATTGGTGAGGCTTAAGTTAAGTGAAGAGATTAGTAGCTTTGCTGTACTAGGTTGGCTATTGTGGTGCCTCCATTTAGAGTGTGCATAATAGAATTCCTTAATAGCATAAGTTGCTGCCTAGTTATAGCCAATGATGCCAAGTCTAAGGCTTTAGTTGTGTTGCACATGATCATATATCATTGTTGCCTTACAACTGATTTGGCTAATGTCTAACTACCATCATTAAGACAGTGGTCTTATGATTCCTAGATGTATCTAGCTAGGAAAATGATTATGTGGTGCTCTTAGCTTGTGCTGTGTAGATTCACTAGTGAGATGCCACCGTGATGCCTCCATTAGGATGGAACACAGTGGTCTCCCCTTCTGGATCTTTTTAACTTTGTCAAGTAGAGTGTGGAAAAATGATATCATCTAGTTTGGATGATCTAGATGCACCACCCTAATATTTGATCTTGGTCAATGATGCAGAAGGCTGAGACTCAACTCTTAACAAGATCAGATACTGTTTGTTCCTTTAGGCTCAATGATGATTTGCATAGCACCTATGCATTCTGAGAGCTCTCTCTCCCTCCTATTAACTGTCGTGGGAAAAAATTGATATGTGCAGATGCTTATGATAAATCCCGAGGATTAATTTACCTGTTAAGTAGGGTGGACAAACTGTCTTGTTGCTAATGTAGATGATCTTGTGGTGATTCTATGCTGCTGCCAGATCTAGTGCTTGCCCCGCTCCTCCTTGCACTCCTGGCTTGCTCCTCCTTGCTGCTCACTTGGCCTTATCCTCCTTGCTTCTCACTTGGCATCCTCCTCCTTATACTTGATCTTCCCTTGGATGGCTTATTGTAAGCAACCAGATGTTGATTGGGTGGTGGATTGGATAGATGTTTGGGTGATGAACTAAGATAATCTGTGTAGATCTTGGTGGTGTCCTAAAAATAGTGTGTTTCATAGATGTGGAAATAGAAAGATGGGATGTGAGCGTGTAGAGTTTTTCTAGTGTGTTGTTGGTTCTATGGAGAAGCTGATGTTGGGATAACTAGCTACGGTTGGTTTGCCTTATATCACTTCATGTTGCTTGCTCTCTAGTGTTGACAACACATCCATATGCAGCTGTGTGTGAGCTGCTTGCAAGTGGGACCTTCAGGTCCAGGTTTCAGTGGATATAGATCTTTCTCTTGAGGATGAGCTTAAGTAGAAACTTGTTATTTCTTACAGTTTTACCTTTTGCCATTTTATCTGACTTGGTGAAACTTGCCCCTCTCTCAGGACAGTGATGCATATAGTATGAGGCAAAAATCTGGATAAGAACAATTACTACCCTTTGAACCCTCTTTGATAAATACCCAATGATGAGTTTAGCAATGTATTTCATTGCAAATCTGAGGGTACAATAACACACTAACCCCTTTTTCATTTATTTTAGTTTGTTATTTTGTTTTGTTTTGCAGGTACCAGGCTACTGATAGAAGATCAGAGAAGATTGGATTAGGAATGATTTAGTAATTAGTTTAGGTTTTCTTTTATTACTCTTTGTAATTTTATTCATTTTCTTTGAATATCTGTAAAGTCAATGTACTACTGTAATTCCTTTTTAATAAAGTTATATTCTCTCTATTTTTGTAAAGTCAATTACTCTTATATTTTATTTGTACTTGTGATTGTGAAGATAATGAATATTTTGTCTATAGTTGAAACATAGTGTAATTTCTTCTTTTATATTCTTAAGTTGTAACTATTATATAATATTTATTAATAAGAATTCAATTCTTATTTAGTATTCTTTATTCTTAATTGTATTTCATTTCTTCTAAGTATTTATATATTCTTTTTATATCATTAAATTCATTTATTTCATTTTTTAATTCCTTTTAACTTATATATTTATAATTATTTAAGATTCAAATTTTCTCCCCTCATCATTCAATAACCAATAGTGGTCATGTCAAAATTCATCACACTCACCTCTGAGTCACTAAACCCAATTCATCAGAGTGAGAGAATTCTGATCACTCTAGTCTTTTAATTTGCAAAAAATTTACCCGGATTTTCAGATGCATGCATGCATATGCACAAAATCCTAAATCTACCCTTCGTTTAGTCCTAAATGCTGGGATGTTACAGTACGATAGCAATATCCCCATACGTGGTGATAAATGCATTATTTAGTTGATTGGCCAGATTTAACGGTATCTGGTGGAAACCAGAATACACGTCTACAAATGACAAGAGTTCACAACCCGCAGTTGAATCAATAACCTGATCTATCCAAGGTAAAGGAAATGGATCCTTGGGACACGCCTTGTTCAGGTTCGTGTAATCGACACACATGCGCCATACAACTGGTACATTTGGATCATCCTTTTTCTTTTCAACCAACACCGGATTAAACATCCAATCAGGATGAAGAACTTTTATGATGAACCCGAGAGCATGGAGCTGAGCTATCTCACCCCCAATTATCTTTCTCTTGTCCTGGGTTAAGAGGCGGAGAGGTTGCATCACAGAAGTTGCTCCTGGTCTCTCATGCAAAGAGTGCTCAGCCAACAACCTTGGCACACCTTGCAGATCTTGAGTAGACCAAGCAAAGATATCCCGATTCTCATGGAGGAAGCTGGTGAGCTCTATTTACTATTTATCACTTAGGCCTGCACCAATTGTGATAGTGCGCTCTGGAAACTGGTCATCAATATGTACCTTCTTCGTGTCCTTAGTCGGCTTGTAGAGGTCCCAACCTTTAATAAGGTAGAGATCCCTGTGTTTACAATGCTAGTCCCTGGATCAATAGCTAGCATCCATAGTTAAGATGTAATATCAAGAAACAAAGGTCATAATACCACTTTATAACCAGGAATAAAATAATTCATTACATCTTACATAGCTCATTTGGCTATCTCATTACAATGCAGCAGAAATATCTATAGCATGGGGTCCTTCATCTTCAAAGTGCCACAGGCAATCATGTTGGTTGTAGACTTGTAATCCTAATCAACACACTTCACTAACATCAAACAAACTTGCAACATAATAAGTTATAGACACAAGGGTCAATACATTTGAATTGTATTGGCAAGTGATACTATGGTAGTATAGTGGAGTCTATCATCTATATGCATTTGGCTAAGTGGAGCTTAGGCTTGATTTGCTCAAAATAGATTTTCCTTATCATTTGAAAACACTAAGTTTTTGTTTGTCAAAATCACCCAAGGAACCACCAATAGAAATTGGTGAACCTTCAACCCTTGTTCAACAACAAGTTTTTAACTTAGAAATTGGGATGAGGAGATTCTTGATAGATTCCATGTCTTGATGCTCAAATTTTCCTTTGCCAGGTACATGGCTAAGTACTTAGATTTCTACACTCTGCAGAGGTGGTGCACTTTCCCCACAAGACTTGGTTTCACCAAGACAAGATCTTTCAGAAGCCTTCCCTTAGACTAGAATGGACGCGCTCCAAACCTATCATTCCCCTACCACCAACTGTCCATTTGGCTAAGTTATTGCAACCTATATGATCCAGGCAGAGCCCATAATGCCAAGTGGCTGCACTTGAAGCTTCCCAACATTTGACATCTCAAATCTCTTTGTTCCTAGGTGGCATTCCACAAGTGTGATACACGAGGGTAGTCCATTGAAATGGGCCCTGAGTAACCACTCAACACAAACCATTCCCACCATTCCACCCAGGTGATTCATTCACATTGTTGTTTTATTAAATAAAGCACAAGTCCTTGACTTAGATATATTCCATAGCATGAATATAATCCACCCTTGTTTTCTACTAGCTAAGCTAAGCATGATAGTGGTAGGAATCTTAACTTAGGAAAATTCTACTAAGGTTTCATCTACTAGGATTTCCCATGGCATAGTTAATACTTAGCAAAAATTCCATGCAAGTCCTACTTAGAAATATCACTAATGCATAGTGAAAATAATGGGACAAATTATGAAGCATCACTTGCCTTTTTGGTAGAGATTATAAGTTCACTCCTTGATCTTGCACTAGTCGCACTCTTCAAATTCCACTACAATTCAACCAAGCAAGCAATATTCAATCCACCATTCAAGCAAACATCACATAAAATAATAGAAACAAAGCAATGCATGCAAACATGCCAAATGTTGTTTTATTTGAAAAAGTGGTTTCTAATAGGTTATAAACATTTTAAAACACCTATTGGTCATTTACCAAAGTGGCAAGGTCATTTGTAAATGTGGTAAAATCATTTGATATTAAGTTAGTGAAAATGGCCATTTTAAGTCATTTTTATTTTGCTAGAAATGGTTCAAACCACAGTAATATTTTCTAGTGTTTGGCAAATACATTTTTAAACAAAAATGTGTGTTTTATGGTCAAGTGTTTAATATTAAAACCATTTTAAAAAGGTTTCACCTATAAACCATTTTTACACTAAATCAATATTTTATGTTGTTGAAAATGCCTTTAGCAAAGTTATAATTTATAGGGTTCATCAAAATACATTTTTAAATTCCAAAACTTGGTGTTTAGGGTCAGAGAGTTTAAATCAAAACATTTTCCAAAGGGTTTCCTCCAAAAGCATTTTTAACATATAAACCACATTTTTATTTGACCAGAAATGTTCTAAATCAAAGATTTATTCTTTTGCCTCACAAAATGTGTTTTGAATCCACAAGTTGGTTTATATGGTCAGTAGGTTCAAAACAATCCATTTGCCAAAGATTTTATCACAAAAATAATTTTAGGATGAATTTTATATCCAAAATATGCCTACACAAGTTTCTGCAAAAACAACCAATTTTACAGAAGCAATTTACTAAAAAAATTCCATGGTTTTAAAGTACTTGTCTTGCTGATTCCATTGATATAAAATTTGCAAAATTTGGACGTGTAGATCAAAAGTTATGCAATTTACAAGTTTGATCATCTAATAGAATAGTTTCTGGTTTTTAAATCTAAACCTAGGCCACGTGGCTGTATATCATTCGTTGGTACCGCTTCGATTGGATCGGCCTCTCTGGTGCGTTAGATTAAAGTGTAATCGTGCGGTTCAGGTTCAACCATACCTCTTCGAGGTATGATCAATCGTATCCAATGGATCAAGATCCAACGACCTAAAGCAACTAACCCTAAACGGGCGACGCTAGCGACGGCGACTGGCGGTGGCGCACTCGGCAAGCAGGGTTGCCGGCGATACAGGAAGCAAGGGAGATGGGAAATAAGCTCACCGGGTTCGCTGGTTCGTGCTGATGCTCAACTCAGTCTTCTTGGGTCGAGGGGCGCTCGTGGTTGCCGTGGATTGCTCACCGGAGTTCGCACATCGTCGGGCACGCTCTGGTCGTCGTTGTTGGCGAGGCTACAGGCCACGAGAGAGAGAACGGAGGGTGCTGTTAGCTTTGTACGCGTGTTGTAGACAAGTGAGCATCAAAAGGAGGGCAAGGGGTGGACGGTACTTACGGGAAAGGGTCTCCGGAGAAGTGGCAGCCGACGGTGGCCTCGGGTGTCGAGGTTGTCGAGTATCTGGTGAATGCGCGGGTGGGAGTCCGGGTATGAAACGTTTTCTCGCGGGAGGGGGATATGGGCTAGTTGGGCTTAGTGGGCTGGATTCGTTTCTTTTTTTTGTACAGATTGTTTTCCCTTTTTCTTTTTCTATTTATCTGTTTTGATTTCTATTCAAAAAATTCAAGCATTATTTGAATTCAAACTTCCACCAAACTTTGTGTAGTTTTTAATACTGTTTATTAATACATTCTAAAGTAAAATTTAGAATAATTCTTTAATTCTTTTTAGGGTATATTAATTATTTAAAATAAGCCCTTGTCTTAATTCAAACAAGACTTTAAATATAATTTTCAACTCTTATTTGAATTCAAATATTTAACTAACCTTTTTCAGTAGGTTTTATTTATTTATTTGGGTGTCAAATAATTCACTTTGAATTATTTGGAATATTTTTAATATGACTTATTAATCATTTAAATTTGGCATTTGTCTTTATTCCAATGAAATCAAATATGGGTTTAATTCCATAAATTTTATTTAGTTGATTTCTTTGATCTCATTTAAGTTAATTAAATAACTTTTATTCCACTTGGGTAAATTCTAAATATTATATTCCCATGATTTAATTAATCATTCTTATTAGGGATTTTGTCTTAATCAAATGGAATAGAATTTGGTTAAGGTCCTATTATTTTATTTGAATATTATTTAACCATTTATTTCATTTGAACTTGGATTATGTTTATTCCATTTTCTTACGGTCTTGGCCAAGTTTTATTTGGCTCTCACAAAATAGTCCTTATTAATTATTTCTTCTTTGTCTTTTTTAAATACCATATCTTTTTATTTATTGATCCAAACTTGGTGATTCCAATTTGTAAAATCTTATTTGATATTTATTTATCCTTTTAAATATCTTTAGGATTAATTGCTCACCATTTGTTATGGAGTTTTAGATAGGTGCTTTATTAGCTTTGGAAATTTTATTAAATTCATAAGATTTTATCTATGGCTCCAAAGTAAGTGAAACCAATTTCTATGGTTTTATAATATTTCTATTTGTCATTCTTGATCATTTATAAATGTTTGTTGACTAATTTTTATATGGTTCAAAACCATGGTCTTAGAGATATCTTGGAAATGATTTTATTCCATTAGGGGTTTTAGGGTTTGGGTTTATTTCCCAAGTGTTTAAATTTCCAGATGCATTTATGAAGAATGCATTCCACTAGATTTGAATTTAGTTGGATTCAAACATTAACCAAAGTTTGTTCAAGATGGGATTTTAAGTTTCCATTTAGAACAAAAGTTTCTTTTCACCCTAAATTTCAACAATTATTTATTTTGTTTATTTATTTTTCACATTACAAAATTTGGAAAATTTTGGGATGTGACACGGCTGGAAAGGCAGACTCCCATGTGGGTTGGCAAGTGCCAGCATATTAAGCTATGCCGACTGAGCCAAAGCTGCGACCTCCTGAATTCTCGTTTTCCCCTTGCAATTACCAATGGCTCAGCCAGATTTGATCCGACCGAGGCACACTCTGTCGATCTCCTGTAGTCTATACCAACTATAATTATCCCATGTGGCCCTGGAATCTTCATCTTCAAGTAGCTGATGTGAGTACTGGACATGAACTTTGACAGAGCAGGTCGTCCAAGTAATGCATGGTAAGAACTTTCCGAATCCACAACCTCAAACTATAAATTCTCAGCTCTGCAATTCTCCCTTGTGCCGAATAATACATCTATCCGAACTTTTCCAACTGGCTCACATGAAAATCCCGACACAATGCCATGGAAAGTAGTCCTGGTTGACTAAAGCATGTTCTGAGATATGCCCAGCTTGTGCATGGTGTCCTTGTACATGATGTTGATGCTACTGCCATTATCTATCAACACCTTTGAGAATTTCACGTTTATACTCGGTCCAACAAACTTCGGGTCAAGCACTAAGGCATATGATTCGGGTTTCGCATGATCTTGGGATGATCCCTGATACTCCAAGTAATTTATTGATCTGACTAGTGCATATATCTCGGCACTGTCGGCATGACCGCATTAACCTCCATATGTCGGTGTTGAATGCTCTTTTTATCCTGCTGCTCTGTGGTGAACACACAATACGACTGATGATGTTACCGATACTCATTATGACCATTGATGCCGGGGTTTCCTCTGTTACCCTGATCTTGATTTTCCACATGGTGAACTGCATCCCTCCGGTCTTGGTTCTCATACCTCAGAGGGGGTGGTGGCAACATCAGTTGCTGAGCATTTCCTCCTGTAAGCCGTGGCTCCTGTGGTGCTTGCAGTGGTCCCATGTTACCCATTGCCTGTTTCATCCAAGAACACTGCCGAGTTGTATGATTCGCCGGCTTGGCCGGGTTAGGGGTGTGAAACTTACAAGGATGATCTAGCATGGATTCATATGTGTACTTCGGCCTCTCTTGCCATTACTTCTTTTGCTCTGGAGTCCACTGTTTCTTGCCATCATTTCTTAGAGTCCACTATTGCGAGATGTTCTTTTGACGCTGATTTCCCCTAGCACTCGGCTGATCTTGGGTCACAACTGCTACTTGACTCGAATTGTACCAATAATCCGACCTATCATCTCTTCTTCTACCTCGAAATTCATTTCTCCAGGATGACCCGGCACCATCACGAGCGTAATGCTCATGCTGATCATTGTGATTTGCTGGCATAAGCTCTGGCTGAGTCGGATCTCCCAATGCATATGAGTCGGCTATGTGAATTGTCTTGGCCAATGTGGTTGGCATATCTCTCTGCAGCTTCTGCCACAACACACTTGCATACTTGCATCCTTGTGCAAAATAGGCAATCGCTTGTGATTCAATCACTCCTTCACATGAGTTCCTCATGTTACACCACCGAGTCAGAAATTCTTGGTCGGTTTCATTCAGTATCTTCTTGCACATGGCGAGCTGTGGAGGTCTATTTGGCCTCTTATACGTGCTCGTGAAATTGCTTACAGACATCTCCTCAAAATCTAACCAGCAGTTGATACCTCCTGCTGGCAGGTTATTCAACCACACTCTCGCTGGTCCTTCCAACATTTGTGGCACATACCTCACTGCCCATCTAAGATTGCCTTCTGCAATTTTCATAGCAGTTGCATATTCAATCAACCAATCTTGTGGCTTTGTGCTTCTGTTGTATGTTTTTGTCCCTCTTGGAAACTGAAAGTTCGGAACGGGTGGTTCCCTCATGATTCGAGGTCCAAAGCATGCTTGTAAGATCCCTCCCTTTATAAAGGTAAGGAATCCCTGTGATTGCAATGCTAGTCCCTGGATCAATGCTAGTATCCATAGTTTAAGATAAAGTACACAGAAACAAAGGTCATTATTACATATCATTCCAGAGACAAATAATAGTCTTTTACAAACTCCATGGCCACATGCCTAATACAAGAGTTCAAATATATAATAAGATAGATAAGTCTTCATCTTCATGTGCCACAGGCAAGCATGTTGAGTGTAGACTCATAACCCCTAATCATCATCAGAATAACCTGCAACATCACAAGATACAACCACAGTGAGTCAATACATTGGAATAGTATTGGCAAGTGATACCTTAGTAGAATATTATCAATCTAGATACTATATGCATTTGGCTAAGTGTAGATTAGGCTTGCTTTGCTCAAAATAGGTTTTACCTATCAGTTGAAAACACTAAGTTTTTCTTTGATGAAAATTTCCCAAGGAATCACCAATAGACATTGGTGATCCTTCACCCTTGTTCAACCACAAGTTTTAACTTAGAAATTGGGATGAGCAGATTCTTGATAGCTTCCATGTATTGATGCTCAAGTTGTCCAATACCAGGGACATGGCTAAGTACTTAGATTCTTCCATCTGCAGAGGTTATGCACTTTCCCCACAAGACATGATTTTCACCAAGACAGGACCTTTCAGAAGCCTTCCCTTAGACCAAATGGACGTGTTCCAACCTATCATCCCACTACCACCAACTGTCCAAATGGCTAAGTTATTGCAACCTATATGATCCAGGCAGAGCCCATATTGCCATGTGGCTGCACTAGAAGCTTCTTAACATTTGGCATCTCAATTCCCTTTGTTCCTGGGTGGCTTTCCACAAGTGAGATACACAAGGTAAACCATAGAAATGGGCCTTGTGTAACCACTCAACACAAACCATTCTTTCCATTCCACCCAGGTGTTTCATTCACTTAGTTGTTTTATTAAGAAAAACACAAGTCATAGACTTAGAAATATTTTTACATAGCATGAATATATAACCACCCTTGGTTGCTACTAGCTAGGCTAAGCATGGCAATGGTAAGCATCTAACTTAGAGAAATTTCTAGCAATTCTACAACTACTAGGATTTCCCAAGCATAGCATATAGATCAAAATATTCATGCAAGTCCTATACAAAATATTTCTAGTGCATAGTTGAAACATATAGGAATAAAATCATGAAGCACCACTTGCCTTGGTAGTTTGGGGAGTAGCAACAATCTTCACAATCACAATCACTATTTGCACCAAAATCTACACATAAAATAATGGCACCAAAAACACATACAAAATATATACAAACAAACATATATGAATGCATGCAAAATGCCATGTGATGATTTCCTACACCAAACAAGACAGGTATACAGTGCTTAATCATAAACAAGTCCAAAACATACCAAATAAACTTTATTTGAACAACAAAACATTTTTCAAATAATTACTATACACAAATTAAGCCTACAAATGTTTCTGTAAAAACAACCATTTTTACATAGGCAAAACATTAAACACATTGCATAAGCAGATAGGATTTTCTCTCCTAATTGGCTGATACCGTTTCGCGCCGGATCACACTCATGGGCCGTTAGATCTAACTTAACACGCACGGCCCAAATCTGCTCGTACCGCTTCGCTACAAGTCTATTTCTAATCGCTGGATCTAGATCCTACGGCTACGGATCAAACGACCACAGACGGGCGGCGCTAGCGGCGGCGCGGCTCTGTCAGAGATGTTGCCGGCAATTCAGATCGCGCGGGGAGGAGTGGAGGTGGTTACCGTGTTCACGGGACTGCAGTGAAGCTCAAGGTGGTAGAGGAAGGAACACAGGCGCTCGGATTTGGCTGCTATTGCTCGTCGGAGTGGAGCCTGTCGTCGGGCAAGCTCTGGCGTCGTTGGGGGAAAGCTAAGACAAACCAGAGACGCTGTTAGATGCGTACAAGCTTAGCGAACAAGTGAGTATCCAGAAGAGAGGAAGGGGTGGTCGGGAACTACTAGGAGGGGTCGCCGGAGTTACGCTGAGCTTCGGTTGCTTCCAGAGGTGGACGATGACGATGCTCTAGGACGATACAGAGAAAAAGGAAGGCATGAGAAGATGCACAAGGACACGTTGATCACACTCGTATGAATCAGAGACAGGGGGCGGACGGTGCTTACCGGAATCGCACCCCGGAGTGGCTCGGTACTGCGGCGGTGCAAGCGAGAGTGTGGGCAGCCTGGTGGCGGAGAGGGGGCGCTGGGTGAGGGGAAATGGTTGCAGAGGGGTGGGGGTTATGTAGGCGGAGCAGGGGCGAGAATCTCGCGAGCAATCAACGCCAATTAAGCGCATTTGCGTTGGGGAGGAAATGACCGTGGCGGCGCCGGTCGCAGACATGATTTGGGGACGACGAGGTGACGTGGCTGCGGGGCCCAGTGGTCAGCGAGGAGGGTGTGCGCGGGCGCGGTGAGGGAAAGCAGAGAGAGAGGTGGCCCGGGTGGGCTGCTTTGCTTGCTGGGCAGAAAATGTGGCGCCAGGCCCAGTACAGATTTCTAAACTCTTTTCTTTTTCTAATTTGATTTTCTGGAATCATTTTCAAATGAAATCAAAAGAATTTGAATTCCAATCTTTTTCTGGATTTTTTTTAAAGTGTAACCTTCATACTTTTGGGCATAAACCATGTTGTCTCTCTGTACTTGCTTGGTCCTTTTTGAAAAATCAAAAAAATAAATAGTGCCTTAGCACATGATTTGAATAGGTTTTGAAAATGGTTTAAAACCATATTTGTTTTGTAAATTTTTTTCCAAGTCTTGGCACACAACCAAACCAACTTAAGAGCAAACTAAACTTGGTTTAAAACAAATATTCTCTCACTTGAGAGTGGCATTAGATCAATGCTTGCTCACATAAAATAATAGTACTCAGTGCTTCTGTTTCCTTGAAATGAGTTTGAAATTGATCCCTAAATGATATGCATGCATGAATGATATGCAGTCTTTGAAAACATGATTTTAGGGATGTTACAAATCTAACTCCATTAAGGTGAATCTCGCCCTCGATATTCGGGTTGGCTAGCAAATAGGTGAGGGTGGTCTTTCCGAAGATCATCTTCTCTTTCCTATGTTGCTTCTTCTTCGGAATGATGGTTCCATTGAACTTTGCAGAATTTGATAGTCTTAGTCCGAGTAACTCTTTCTACAGTCTGAAGAATCTTGATAGGTTTCTCCTCGTAAGTGATATCACTTTCCAATTGGACCTCCTCCAAAGGTATAGTATCCTTCAAAGAAGTCTCTTCCATTTCTAGATGTCATTTTTTTAGCTGACTCACATGAAACACATTGTGAACAGCAGACAATGACTCTGGCAATTCAATCTCATAAGCTACTTATCCTTTACGACTCAGAATCTTGAATGGTCCAACATATCTTGGGGCCAATTTTCCTTTGACTCCAAATCTCTTCACTCCACGAAGTGGTGACACTCTAAGATAGGCTCTATGACCTACTTCATAGGTGACCTCTCTACGCTTAGGATCTGCGTACCTTTTCTATCGGGACTGTGCTATCTTCAATCTGTCCTTAACTAGTTTGACTTTTTCTTCGGCCTCTTGGATTAGTTCTGGTCCGAACAAACTTCTTTCTCCCACACCATTCCATAGTAATGGGGTGGTACACTTTCTCCCGTAGAGAAACTCAAATGGTGCCATCTCAATACTGGCTTGATAGCTGTTATTGTAAGAGAATTCTGCGTAAGGCAGACTTTCATCCCAAATAGCTCCATAGTCTAGAGAACATGCTCTCAACATATCTTCAAGAATCTAGTTGGTTCTTTTTGTCCGACATCAGTCTGAGGATGAAAAGCAGTGCTGAATTCCTACCTCGTTCCTAATGACTCATGTAGCTGCTTCCAAAAATGAGAAGTGAATTGGGTTCCCCTATCAGACACAATACTCTTGGGTACTCCATGCAGACATACAATCCTACTCATGTAGATCTTTGCTAACTTTGCACTTGTATAGGTTGTCTTCACGGGTATGAAATGAGCCACTTTAGTTAAGCGATCCACTACTACCCAAATAGAATCATATCCTCTGGTCCTTGGCAATCCGGTGATGAAATCCATGCCAATCTTGTCCCACTTCCAATCAGGAATAGGTAGTGGTTGTAACAATCCTGATGGTTTCTGATGTTCCGCTTTCACTCTACTACATACATCACACAAAGCAATATGTTCGGCGATGTCCTTCTTGAGATTATTCCACCAAAATCTTTCCTTCATATCCATGTACATTTTGGTGTTACCCGGATGAATGGAATACCGTGAGTTGTGCGCTTCTTGTAAAATCAGTTTCCGACGCTCCAGATTTTGTGGAATACAGATACGTTTCCCATACCATAAAGTATCCTGTTCGTCTTCATGGAATCCTTTGGCCTATCCCTTGCAAATCTTTTCTTTAATCTCTTCAATTTCCTTGTCTGTCTTTTGGGCTTCTATGATTTTGTCCAACAAGGTGGGTTGAACATCCAATGACATGAGATGTCCTTCAGGCACTATCTCCAATCTGAGATCTCTAAATTGGGCACACAGATCATCTGGCAACTCTCCCTTTGTAAGGCCATTCACAAAAACCTTACGGCTTAGAGCATCTGCTACAACATTTGCTTTACCGGGGTGGTATTGCAAACTCAAGTCATAGTCCCTGATGAGTTCTAGCCATCTTCTTTGTCTCATATTAATTTCTTTCTGGGTGAAGATATACTTCAAACTTTTGTGATCTATGAACACTTCACATCGCTCTCCCAAAAGATAATGTCTTCATGTTTTGAGTGCATGGACAACAGATGCTAACTCTAAATCATGAGTTGGGTAATTTACCTCATGAGTTTTGAGTTGTCTCGAGGCATAAGCCACAACTTTCCCTTCTTGCATTAGCACTGCACCTAATCCATGATGAGATGCATCACAATACACTTGGAAATCCTTCTCCAAATCTGGCAGACATAAGACTGGTGCTGTCACTAGTCTCTTCTTCAATTCTTGGAAACTGAGTTCACATCCTTCAGACCAAACAAATTTCTTGTCTTTATTTAGTAACTCTATCATTGGTTTAGCTACTTTGGAGAAATTCTCAAGAAATATTTTGTAGTATCCTACCAAGCCAAGGAAACTGCGAACCTCTTTTACCGACTTAGGAGATTCCCATTCAGTTACAGCTGACACTTTAGCAGGATCAACTGCTACACCATCTCCTGACATGTCGTGGTGGTGGCACGGCAGATGCCATGGGTAGGCTAAAGTATGGGGCCAATGAATGCTAGTGGGATCTGGGGAGGGAAGATGCAACTGTCTCTACACTCAAGCTGCCAAAGTGATGATCTTTATTTCTCTTGATCGGTTACAACTGCTCCTGGAGCTGTATACAGGGGGACAAGATGAATCTCCCCAGCCTAACGGTGCTCTAAGAGTCGATCCCTCCCTCAGGGTCCAAGCCTCCCCTTATAAAGGAGTCCCTTGGGTGCCCTTAGGGCTGACGAGGCAAGCATATTCGTGGAATATGCTTGTCCCAAAATAGTAGTTCGGCGGCCTCCTTTCCCTGTCGCGCTTCTAATGACGGCAAGGCTCTAGTGGCCCCCTCCTGCGTGCCTCGGGCTCTAGGACTGTCACCTCCGTGACCTCCTTCTGCCCCTCTGACGATGTGCATCCTTGTCTCTTGTGCTTGGCTCTGCTCTGATTCCTTCTAGCCTGCAGCTATAGTTTGACCTTGGGCTTCTCCTTCTCCAGCAAGCTTCGTATCACTCGGCCTTACCTTGTGTTACTCGGCTCGTTCTTCACCTGCATCAAGATCACTTGGGTAACCCGGCCGATTCTCTCAGTAACTCGGCCGGGTAATTACTTCATACATATACGTGGGCTTCTTGCCTCCGTTGATCGGCCGACATATACATGATTCGGCCGACTTGGACTGTAACTCGGAAGCTAGACGGGGATAGTACCTCTGTCTTTCCCCGTGTCTGACCTACCCGAGGTTAACCCCCCGACATTAGTCCCCGAAGCTGGTGTGGCCCTGTCAATAGCTTTGGCCGGGTTATATCAGCTTCATTATATTCTTTAGTCTTGTTTCCGAGTTATGTCCTCGTCCGAGGTCTCCTCGTTCCTTCCCTCGTACGCCATGTCCTACGTGTCATCCCATCATTGTTCTTCTAGTTTTTAGGTCCCTCTACAGTGCTTACTGACAAGTCTACAGTGAATTCTGCACCTGCTGCGCCGTCGCTGCGACGCCTCGGGTGCTGTTTCCCTTGGGGATCGTAACGAACCCTCTTCGCGTGTGGCCGTCGGTGTGGCTCCGCTCACCGTCGTGCGTTCGTGCTGCACCCACGATCTACACGGATAACTGCCACACCCACGACCCCACTTCCCTGTTCATGACTTGACTATAAAGAGGGGAACCGCGCTTGCGGGATTCACCTTTCCCCTTATCGCTCGCCTCCGTTCTCCTTCTTCCTTTCGCCGGCGCGTCTTCTTGCAGTTCCACCGCCGCTCGCCAGCCAGAGCCTCCGTCGGCGGAGATTCCGCCGCGCTGTTCTACTCTTCTTGCCCGCGCTCCGCGGCTTTGACTCCGTCGCCGGTGAGTCCTCTCTGGCCGTCTTGCCCTGTTCTTTCCCTAGATTCATCTGCTTCGTTTTCGTGCTCGGGCGACGGTTCCTCCGTTCCTTCGCCATTGTTTTCGCGCAAAGTTCCGACGGGGCCTTGCAGCTCTAAACTCCCCTCCGCCGCCAGTCTTTCCTCCGACGATCTTTCCGGCGCACGCATGTCTAGTTCGTTTAGCGGCGCTCTTGTCGAGGACGACGACGCTGGCTCCGGGCCCGAGCGAGGCTCGTGGCAGGGCTCTTCAGTCACGCGCCGTGAGATTGAATGGCTCATCCGGACTCGCAGGATTCCCGCCGAGGTTTCTTGCCGTTTACCCGGCAGCGAATCCTCTCCGGACATCAGAGAGGGCGAGTATGTGGTTTTCATGTCTCACTTCGCCCGCGGCTTCGGTCTCCCTCTTAGCGATTTTGCTAGAGAATTCCTCGATTACTTCGGCCTTCAGCCGCATCATCTTCCTGCGAACGCCATAGCTTCTCTTTCTGCTTTCATCTCCGCTTTGGAGGGTTACTTCGGCCTGTGGCCGTCAGTACATGTCTGGTCGAAGTTCTTCCAGATCCGCTCAAACGTTGTCCCTGACAAATCTCTGCACCCTTCCGAGAAGTTGCTCACCCAATGTGGGGCGGCGTCTATAACACCTCGGAGGAAATCCGTGTTCCCTCGTGTCACTGGGTTGGAGTCGTGCAAGAAATGGCACAAGTCATTTTTCTACGTCAAGAACAGAGGGGCGGAAGACAAGATTCGGCTCCCTCCATTCTCAATTGGCCCACCTTCTAAAGTGAACTGGCTCTATAATCCGAGGAAAACTCACGCCTTGGCCGAGGCCTTTGAGATTCGGCTTAAAGAGTTGATCCGGGCCGGGTTATGCGGCGAAGACCTGATGGCAACTTTCATTAGTAGCCGGATCTGCCCCTTCCAGCAGCGGACCCACAAGTTGTGCTACATGAGTGGTTCCCTTGACCCTAACCGAGTCTCGACCGTGGAGCTGGATAACTACCTTATTTATAAGCGCGTCCGAGCTATCTTCAAGACTGAGATGCCTGAGGATTGGTCTTGGGGATTAAAACCATTCACTCGCGATCGTCCGCCTCCCGAGGTAAGCTTAATCAGCATTGCTCTGTTATTCCCCTGTTTTTAGAAACTGGTTTATCTAATTCTCCTTCTCCTCGTCTTGCAGAGGTTCGCAGAGCAGAAAAAAGAGGACGCCGAAGTTCTGCAGCTCCCTTGGCCTGCGGACAGGAGTACCCCGGATACTGGTGAGCCGGACTCCGAGGAGTTCGTCCCTAAGTCAGATCCTGCTCCGGCTCGAGCTCGCGGCAGAACTTCAGCGCATGATGAGGAAGGTGATTCGGACGAGGTCCAAATTCTTGAGGTAGTTGCCGCCACGCCTATTTCTTATGCATTTCCGGCTTCTACTTTCCCAGCTAATCCGGTCGGTCAGGTCCACGACGCTGAGCCTATTGCTTCCCGGCCTCCCGTTACCTCGGGGAAGCGCGGGGCTCCTGCTAGTGCCTCGGAGGCGGTTCCTAAGAAGCGAATGAAGAAATCCGCTCCGAACCCTCCCAGGCGCAGGACTATGCCTGGGGTCGCCTAAGTTCTTTTGCCTATATTTCTTGTTTCTCTCTTTCTGTTTCTCATACTAACGAATCTTCTTTCTTGTTTTCGCAGTGCTCCTCTTTCTGTTAAACCCGGCGGTCCTAGTATGACTAGCCGTCCGATTCGGCCGCCATCTCCTCCTCCCGCTGATGATACCAGGGTTCCTAGTCCTATTCGTCCTGCTTCTCCTGTAGCTCCGAATACTTCGCCTGTCCGTCACGATGTCCCTGAGACCCCTTCCATTGCCCTGGATTCGAACCGGCCCTCCGAAGTTTTCGTCGAGCCCGCCGCCCCTTCTATGGGCCCCAGCGCTGCTACTGAGCCTCCATCTACTTCGGCAGTTTCTACGGCCATCCCGACCTTGGCCGAGAAGGTTGTTATCCCGGCGCCCTCTGCGACCTTATCCTCCGCTGTTCCTAAGGACTCCGTCCCTACTTCCGAGGCGCCACTTCCTGCTGATGCCTCTTCTAAGGCGGAAAAAGCTATTGCCGTCAAGACTTCTTCTTCTCAGAAAGGTCTTGCCGGCTCTTCTCAACCGAGTATCGCTGACGTGCTGCGTAAGGGAGCAGCGCCTAAAGTCCTTGTTACCTCGGCCTCCGGCAGCCAACTTGCTCTTCATAAGAGCCCTGCGACTTCCGTGGTCGGACCGCCTGCCCGGGGTAAAGTTTTAACTCGGACAGCTAGTGGGAACAGCCTTGGAGCGCTGGTTGAATACGCCAACAACTGGAATGCTGCTGATCAGTTTGAGGGTAACCCAACCAACCAGCCCTTTCAGCTTTCTGACATCAGCGGCCGTTTTGACCATGCTGCCCAGTTCATCATTGATACCAACAAAATGAATGAGGTAATTATTCTTCTCTGAGTCTTAAATTATTCTTCAGATGTTACCATATGCTCTAGTCCCCGAAACTTGCAAGGAAATAACTTGTTGTATACTTGGAAGTTTGACTTAACTTTATTTCTAAGGTTCGTTAATCCGGCCATTTAGATCCGAGTTTAGTTGTGTTTGATTCGGACCTAGCTTAGCTTAGAATATCCAGCCATCTAGATCCGAGTTTAGTCCTGCTTGACTCGGATCTGGTTTAGCTTAGAATATCCAGCCACCTAGAGCCGAATTAAGCTTTGCTTGATTCGGATCTAATTTAGCTTAGAATATCCAGCCACCTAGATCTGAGTTAAGTCCTGCTTGACTCGGATCTGGTTCAGCTTTGAATATCCAGCCACCTAGATCTGAGTTAAGTCCTGCTTGACTCGGATCTGGTTTGGCTTTGAATCTCCAGCCACCTAGATTTGAGTTAAGTCCTGCTTGACTCGGATCTGGTTTAGCTTTGAATATCCAGCCACTTAGAGCCGAATTAAGCTTTGCTTGATTTGGATCTAATTTAGCTTAGAATATCCAGCCACCTAGATCTGAGTTAAGTTCTGGTTGACTCGGATCTGGTTTAGCTTAGAATATCCAGCCACCTAGAGCCGAATTAAGCTTTGCTTGATTTGGATCTAATTTAGCTTTGAATATCCAGCCACCTAGATCTGAGTTAAGTTCTGCTTGACTCGGATCTGGTTTAACTTTTACTCGTTGATTTACCATTGTGCCTCATTACTCAGGTTGCACATGACCGACGAACTGCCGAGTTCCAGAGGTTGCTTTTTTCGCACCTCAAACTGGAAGAGAAGTACGAGAAAGTTCTGCCTGTGGCGAAGGGCTGGTATGTTGATAGTTCCTTTTCCTTATTCCCAACTTTCTCATGTATTCGTCCACGGAATGCCGGCTTACTTCTTGTTGAACAGGTAATATTAATAACCTCAATATTCGCCTTCAAAAGAAGATCAAGAACCTGGAAGGTTAGTTTCCTTTCTATTTTACTCCTTCTCCTTCTTAATATATATGCTAAGGTTCCTTATTGCGCTCGGCTGTGGTAAAGCCGAGCTGCAAGACTTCGCAGTGTCACATCAAGATTGCGTGCCCATGCCTGACGTGATGCTGCATTTTTTAGAACAAAATGCAGTTCATTCGGCGCAACTGCAAGAAAAAGACGATGAGATAGCTCGCCTGCGATCCGAAGTGGATACCCTTAAGCTCTCTCAGAAATCCGAACTAGAGAAGGTCGACCAAGAATTTTCCGAGGAAAAGAATCGGCTGACTCTGGATCTGCAGAAGAACAAAGAACTCCTTGAAGCTGCCGAACTTAAAACCCGGGGTTTGAGTGAGGAAATTGCTCGTTTTGAGAAAAGCAAGGCTGATTGGGCCAAAGATCTTCAGATAATGATGAGCTACATTCATCGTAAGCTACTTGTCATGGCCGAATTATATTTTTCTTTTTTGTCTCTGCTATCCTTTGACACGTTCATGCTTTGGGCAGATCATTTCCCCGAGGCCAAGCCCGTGAGTTCTAAAGCGGTCCTTGCAGCTCGCGCGCGCCGAGGTGAACCTGTTACCGTTGATTCAGAATATTCAATGGAGGACTACTTGGTTGCCGTTGGTGCCGCAGTTGGCCCGATGAAAATTATGGGCCGGGACTTAGTGCAGGCCGCTATCCGAGCTTACCACGTACTCTGGCCAAATACCTCGGGGACTCCTGATATCAACGAAATCAAGTTATTGGTGACAAGGCTAATGGCATCTGAGAGGCAGTTGAGTCTTTGGAGAGAATCCGCTGGGCGTGCTGGTGCCGACATGGCCCTTACTGTAATCATGTCATGGTATGAAGACATCTCTCTGGACATCCTGAGAAATTTGCGCACTGGCTCCCGCTGGGTTGAAGATCCCACTTTTGTTGCTCTTCGGCAAGCTCGGGCGTTCCAACTCGTCGAGTATGCCGACGTGCATACTTGGAATGAAGGGCCGAGTTTTCTCCCAGACCCGGATCAGGACGTTGCGGCTGAGAGTGCCTCGGATGATGATTCAGCGGAGCAGGGGGGAGGTGAGAATGATTCGGCCGCATCTGATAGCTCTAGCTCGAGCTCGGACAGCAACGGCGATGCGCGGTCCTCTTCCAAAGGTACCGGGCATTCTACTGCACGGACTGACGCTGCCAAACAACCCCGGACCTCCGAAGTTGCACCTGGGTCGGCGGAGGGCGAGGCGACCTCAGTCGAGGTTCCTCCTACCTCGGGGTGCCCCGCACCTGAGCAAGTAGCTGCCTCTCCAACGAACAATGCCTAAGTTATTTCCTATCCCTGGTATGCCGGGCGTATGATGTAGGCGCAAACTTTGTCACCTCTCCGTATGATTTGAATTTCTTTTGCCATGTACTGTTGTGATATTTGGTTAAGTGGATGCTCATCCGAATTCTTGCTTCGTTGGCCCTTAATTTCTTGACCTTCTAGGGCTTAACTTTGCCGTTATTTTTTATGATCTTATCAGGCATGAACGCTGAATACCTATGATATTGATCTGTTCTGAACATGAGTTAACTACTTCGTTGTGGAAGTATGTAACAATCGCTGGATCGTTGTTTACTGTCCGAAACTTCCATATATGAATCAAATTTCGGAGGTAGTATAAAATTGAGTTCGTTCAGCATAAGTTTGAGGTAGCATACGGTAGTCCCCGAGTCGCTGCTTTAGATGCCGAGGTTTAGGTATCAATACGAAATTGATATATCATATGATAGTCCCCGAGTCACTGCTCTGGGCGCCGAGGTTTATATTCGTAACATGAAAGAAATACAACATACGGTAGTCCCCGAGTCACTGCTCTGGGTGCCAAGGTTCAAGCACATAACGCGAACGAAATAAATATAACATATGGAAGTCCCCGAGTCATTGCTCTGGGTGCCGAGGTCCAAACACATAACGCGAACGAAATAAATATAACATATGGCAGTCCCCGAGTCATTGCTCTGGGTGCCGAGGTTTATATTCGTAACATGAAAGAAATACAACATACGGCAGTCCCCGAGTCACTGCTCTGGGTGCTGGGGTTCGAATACATAATATGAAATAAATATAACCTAAGGCAGTCCCCGAGTTATTGCTCTGGGTGCCGAGGTTCGAATACATCATTGACTTTAAGATATAATGCTATGAGTAGAATGGCCGAAGTAAAGCCACATTTCAGGGGCGCTTCGTTTCTTCACCAGTTTTGTCTGCCTTGTTCTCTCCAGGGGACTGAACGTCGATTAGATAATATGCATCGTTGTGCAATGCTTTGCTCACAATGAACGGTCCTTCCCATGGGGGTGATAATTTATGCATGCCGGCCGTGCGTTGCACTAGTCGGAGGACCAAATCTCCTTCTTTGAATACTCTTGGATTCACTTTCTTGCTGTGATATCGCCGCAAGTTCTGCTGATAAATAGCCGATCGTGATAATGTCAACTCTCTGGCTTCTTCCAACAGATCTATGGCATCTTGCCGAGCTACCTCATTTGTATCTGAGGTTGTGTACTGAGCGACTCTTGGCGAGTCATATATTATGTCGGCTGGGAGTACGGCCTCTGCCCCGTACACCAGAAAGAATGGAGTGTAACCTGTTGATCTATTTGGAGTAGTCCGAAGACTCCATAACACGGCTGGGATTTCTTTGATCCAACACCCTGCCGACCTCTGCAAAGGTTCAACAAGTCGTGGTTTTATTCCTGATAGCACTAGTCCATTAGACCTTTCCACTTGTCCATTGGATGCTGGGTGAGCCACGGAGGCAATATCTAGCCTTATGTGCTTCTCTCGGCAAAATCTAGCGAAAGCTCCTTCTGCAAAGTTTGTGCCATTATCCATAATAATACTATGCGGGTACCCGTATCTCAAGATGATATCCTTGAGAAATTTCACTGTTGTGTGCCCATCACACTTTTTAATCGGTTTTACTTCAGTCCATTTTGTGAACTTGTCTACCATAACCAATATGTGGGTCATTCCTCCTCGCGCCGGCTTGAATGGTCCCACCATATCTAAACCCCATACAGAAAATGGCCAAGTGATGGGTATTGTTTTTAACTCGGCCGACGGCATATGTATTCTGGTAGCGTATCTCTGACATCCATTGCATTTCTTAACTAATTCTTTTGCCTCTTTTAACGCCGTTGGCCAGTAAAATCCATGCCTAAACGCCTTGGCTACCAAAGTGTGAGATGAGGCGTGATGCCCACATTCTCCTTGGTGTATGTCTAGAAGGATTTCCTGACCTTCTGCGGAACTCACGCACTTCTGCAATACGTTGTGACGCTTCTCTTATATAACTCATTGTTTATGATAGTATAGGCTTTTGCTCTTCTTACGGTTTGTCTAGCTAATACCTCATTACTCGGCAACGTCGCGTCTTTTAGGTAAGAAAGTATGGGTTGCGCCCATATCGGTGCTACTTTCTCTGATGTGATCTCACTGTCTATCTCCATGTCCTCTGCCGACGTATATACCTCGGCTCTTTCCCTGACTGTGATTACCTCGGCTGTCCTCCTCTTTAGGGGTCCCGAATCATTCTGCGGATCTACCTCCATTGGCGTGTGATCTTCCGCAGAACCTTCTGGGATAAAGATTGATTCGGATTCTGGTGATGGGATTATCGATGGTTTCCTGAGGTGCTCCAAGGCAATACCCGGTGGAATTGACTGCCGGGTTGATCCCAATTTTGACAATGTGTCGGCAGCGTCATTTTCTGCTCGTGGTATGTGGTGGAATTCACATCCTTCAAAGTATCCACTGATCTTCTGCACGTGGAATCTGTATAAAGCCATATTAGCATCTAATGCATCCCAACTGCCCGATACTTGCTGTACTACTAAATCCGAGTCACCGTAGCATAGGATTCGGCGTATACCAATTTCTTTTGCCACTCTTAATCCATGGACTAGCGCTTCATATTCAGCTACATTGTTGGACGCCGCAAAATGTATTTGCAGTACATATTTCAATTGATCTTTTTTAGGCGAGGTTAGCACTATTCCTGCTCCCAAACCATTCCTTAGTTTGGAGCCATCAAAATGCATTGTCCAGTAATTTGGATCTGGCAAAGGTGGCTCATACTGCACCTCGGCCCAGTCTACGAGAAATTCGGCGACAGCCTGAGATTTGATTGCATCTCTTCTATCAAATTGTGGAGCATATGGTGATAACTCGATCGCCCATTTTGCTATTCGGCCACTTGCATCTTTGTTGTTCAATATGTCGGCTATGGGTGCCTCACAGATTACTTTGATGGGGTGCTCTTCAAAGTAATGCTTAAGCTTTTTTGCCGACATATATACCCCATAAGCCATCTTCTGATAGTGCGGATAATTCTGCTTTGAAGTGGATAATACTTCACTTAGATAGTACACCGGCCTCTGAATTGACTTACCCTCTTCAAGTCGCTCTACTACGACCACAGTACTAACTACTCGATTGGTAGCCGCCACATAGAGTAGCATAGGTTCTTTCGATAATGGAGAAGCTAGAATGGGTGCCGTAACAAGCATCTTTTTCAACTCATGAAATGCAAGGTCCGCCTGCGGGGTCCAACTGAATTTGTCCGACTTTCTCATCAGCTGATAGAGTGGCAGCGCCTTTTCTCCTAGCCGACATACAAATCGACTAAGCGAGGCCAGGCAGCCCGTGAATTTTTGTACATCATTCAAACATCTCGGCAATTCCATTCTTTCTACTACTCTTATTTTTGTCGGATTAGCCTTGATACCTCGGCTGGACACAAGGAAACCGAGTAGTTTTCATGCCGGCACGCCAAATGTGCATTTTTCTGGATTAAGCTTCATTCGGAACCTTCTCAGGTTCGCGAAAGTTTGCCGTATATCTTCTAGCAAAGTTTTGCTCTCCTTAGTTTTGATGACTACGTCATCCACATTTACTTGCACATTTTTCCCTATCTGATCATGTAAACATTTTTGCATGCATCTTTGATATGTTGCTCCTGCATTTCGTAGGCCGAATGGCATTGTGCGATAACAATAAGCCCCGTATGGGGTAATAAATGCAGTCTTTATTTGATCGGCCGGATTTAACGGTATCTGGTGGAAACCAGAATACGCGTCTACAAATGATAACAGCTCACAGCCAGCGGTCGATTCAATGACTTGGTCTATTCTAGGCAATGGAAAAGGATCTTTCGGACACGCCTTGTTCAGGTTGGTATAGTCGATACACATTCTCCACACAATGGCTACATTAGGGTCATCTTTTTTCTTTTCTACTAGCACCGGATTTGATAACCAATCCGGATATAGCACCTCCATGATGAACCCGGCCGCGAGGAGCCGAGCTATTTCATTCCCTATTACTTTTCTCCTGTCTTCGGCGAAGCGGCAGAGAGGTTGCTTCACCGGCCTTGCTCCTGGCCTGACGTTTAAAGAGTGCTCAGCCAACTCCCTCGGAACACCTTGCAGATCTTGAGTTGACCATGCAAATATGTCCCGATTCTCACGGAGGAAGTTGGTGAGCTCGCCTTCCTATTTAGCGTCAAGGCCCGCACCAATTGTAACAGTGCGCTCTGGGAATTGCTCATCAATCTGAAATTTCTTCGTCTCTTTAGTTGGCTGAAAAGAAACACTGCCATGAGGGTTGGCCAGTGCCGGCATGTTCAACTGTGCTGACTGAGCGAGGGCTGCTACCTCCTGAATCCTTTTCTTTTCTCTTGCTATGACCAATGACTCGGCCAAATTTGACCGGGCTGAAGCACACTCCATTGACTTCTTGTAATCCCCTGCAACTGTTATCACCCCTTGTGGTCCGGGTAATTTCATCTTTAGATAACCTACATGACAGCTGCTCATGAATTTGGCCAGTGCGGGCCGTCCGAGTAGAGCATGATAACAACTTTCCAGATCCACCACTTCAAACTCTAAGTTTTCTGCTCTGCAGTTATCTCTTGTACCGAATAACACGTCCACTCGTACTTTACCGATGGGCTCACATGAAAGCCCTGGCACTATCCCATGGAAAGTTGTCCTCGTGGACTGCAGCATATTCTGCGATATCCCGAGTTTATGCATGGTATCTTTGTACATGATGTTGATACTGCTCCCATTGTCGATGAGTACTTTTGAAAACTTTACATTGATGCTTGGTCCAACAAACGTCGGATCTAACACAAGTGCATATGATCCTGGACTCGGCATTATTCTGGGGTGGTCTTTCATGCTCCAGGTCACCTCTTGATCAGACCACGGCTGGTATCTTGGTACTGCCGGCACAACTGCATTCACTTCCATATGCCGGCGCTACACACTTTGCTTGTCCTGCTGTTCTGTTGTGAACACACAATAAGACTGGTGATGTTCCCTGTAATCATTACGTCCGGTATTTGCCGGATTCATCCTTCCGTCCTGGCCCTGGTTCATTACTTGATGTACTGCATCCCTCCGATCCGAGTTATCGTATCTAGGGGGAGGGGGCGGTAGCATCAATTGTTGTGTATTTGCTCCAGTTAATTGCGGCTGATGTTGCTGTTGCACCTGATGGGGAGCCTGAACTCCTGCTGGGTTCCCCATCGCATTTTTCATCCAGGCACATTGGCGGGTTGTATGATTGGCTGGTCTGGATGGGTTTGATGTGTGAAATTTGCACGGCTGATCTAACATGGATTCGAACGTGTACTTTGGCCTCTCTTGACATTGCTTCTTTTTCTCTGGGGTCCATTGCCTTTTTCCCTCATTTCTTGATGTCCACTGTTGAGGTCCATTTTTCTGTCGTTGAGTTGCTCCGTGACTCGGCTGATCTTGTGCTACTGCCGCCACCTGGGCCGAATTATATCTATAATCCGGCCTCTCCTCTCTTCTTCTTCCTCTAAAATCACGCCTGGATGACCCGGCCAATTCTCTCGCGTACTGGTCCTGTTGCTCACGATGATCTGCCGACATTAATTCCGGTTGGGTTGGGTCGCCCAATGCATAGGAGTCTGCTATTCTGATAGTTTCTGCCAGTGTGGTTGGCATATCTCTTTGCAGGCGTTGCCACAAAACGCTGGCATAGCGGCATCCTTGCGCGAACCAAGCGATTGCTTGTGATTCGATTACTCCCTCACATGAGTTTCTCAGGTTGCACCATCGAGTTAGAAACTCTCTATCCGTTTCATTCGGCCTCTGTTTGCACATGGCCAGCTGTTGTGGTCTATTCGGTCTCTTGTATGTGCTGGTAAAGTTGCTGACGAACATTTCTTCGAAATCTAACCAGCAGTTGATACTGCCAGCTGGTTGATTATTCAACCATACCCTGGCTGGGCCTTCCAACATCTGTGGGACATACCGTACTGCCCATCTTAGGTTGCCACCCGCTATCTTCACAGCGGTGGCATAATCAATCAACCAGTCTTGTGGCTTGGTACTTCCATTGTACGTTTTTGTGCCTCTTGCTAACTGAAAATTCGGCACTGGTGGTTCGCCCATGATCCTTGGTCCAAAACACGTCGGACCTGGTGGACCTTGCTCTTCCAATAACTCGGATCGGTATAGCCGATCCAACTTTACTCTCGCATCACTCGCTGGCAAATCTCTGTACAGAATTCTATCCTGTATCCCATAGTGATTGTTTCCACCCTGGTTTGCGTATTCTACCTCGGAATATCCATCATTGTACCTTTCATTCATCTGATTGTGGCGAGCTGGCCTCACTTCTCTTTCCTGCCGAAGCTCATGTCTTGGTTGCGGGTTGGGCAGCACTTCTCTCCTTACTTCGGCCGGGGTCTGGTTTTCATGATTATCTCTTGCGGGTTCTCTCCTGCTGAGATCCCCATTGCCTCGGCCGCCGCCGTCCTTTTCCACATGGCCGTGGTTTCTCTCCCCACTGTTACCTCGGCTTGCATTGCCTCTGTTCTCATTTGCCTTTCCAGCTATTGCCGGGTCATATGGAACAATTTGCTTGTTCCTCTTCCCAGAGGTTACTGCTTTCTCTTTTCGAGCGTTGTTTCCGGGTGAAGATGCCGCTGCCGCGGATAAAGCAGCTGCTGCCCCTGCCGAATGTACCATCCGTGAAGCCCCTGGTCTTGCCGGGTTAGTTCTGAGTATTTCCTCATTTTGCTGATTTGCGATGCGCACCAGCTCATTTACTCTTTCTTGTTGTTTCTGCCGAGCTTCCCCGGTTAACCCCTCTAACTCCAATGCTGCGGCATTTGCCGCTCTCAGGTTTTTCGCCGGGGTACTGTACCTCGGCAAACCTAAATCACCTGATTCTGCTCTGTGAGCTTCATGCTCTTTGTTAATGTCATTCATGAGGTTCTTCCCTCTTAATCTCAGTTTGTCCACCCGCTCGGGTGCGATATCAAGCTTATTAGCTTTTGCATATTCCCTTAGGGTCCTGTTCAAGGATTCCCGCAGGGCTGATACTTTTTTGGCTTCTACCAGCACCTTTTGCCTGGTCTCTTCTAACTCTGCCTGAGCATTTGCCGGATCAAGTATCGGCGCTACAGGTGTGGTTAAGTTTTCTATAGTCGCTTGAAGAATGTTCTCCGGTCTTTCCAGAGATGGCCCTCTCACTCTTGGTGCCTTTGGGGTGGTGTCATGTAGCTCGGTTGGGTTTGTCACTGGCGGAATTACCTCAGTGGTTTGCAGTGTGGTCTGCTTTGGTGCGCCTTGTGCACCTGCGGCGGGTTCTCTGCTTGACCCGGCTACTGCTGCTCCCGCTTGAGCCCCAGCTGCGACCATCACCTCGACGCTGCCTGCATGATGTTCTCCTGAGGGACGGCTCGCCGCGCTTCGAGGTGGATCTCCTGCAACAACGACCTGGTGAGGATAAATGCCGGTGATGTCGACGCCGATGTAGACTCTGTGCTAGCCCAGGCCGATGAAGATTCCATTGCGCGGGGGAGTTTTCCCCCTGAAGCTTCCTGCATTGTCTCTGACATAGTCGCAGAAACCAAGTCTCTGGACCAAGCCAGAAACAACGCGCTCGCCGGTGTTGACGAAGTTTCCCGTCCGGATCACAACTCCAGCTAGCACCGCTGCTGGCCCCAAGGTGGGCGCCAATTGTCGTGGTGGTGGCACGGCAGATGCCATGGGTAGGCTAAAGTATGGGTCCAATGAATGCTAGTGGGATCTGGGGAGGGAAGATGCAACTGTCTCTACACTCAAGCTGCCAAAGTGATGATCTTTATTTCTCTTGATCGGTTACAACTGCGCCTGGAGTTGTATACAGGGGGACAAGATGAATCTCCCCAGCCTAACGGTCATCTAAGAGTCGATCCCTCCCTCAGGGTCCAAGCCTCCCCTTATAAAGGAGTCCCTTGGGTGCCCTTAGGGCTGACGAGGCAAGCATATTCGTGGAATATGCTTGTCCCAAAATAGTAGTTCGGCGGCCTCCTTTCCCTGTCGCCCTTCTAATGACGGCAAGGCTCCAGTGGCCCCCTCCTGCGTGCCTCGGGCTCCAGGACTGTCACCTCCGTGACCTCCTTCTGCCCCTCTGACGATGTGCATCCTTGTCTCTTGTGCTTGGCTCTGCTCTGATTCCTTCTAGCCTGCAGCTATAGTTTGACCTTGGGCTTCTCCTTCTCCAGCAAGCTTCGTATCACTCGGCCTTACCTTGTGTTACTCGGCTCATTCTTCACCTGCATCAAGATCACTTGGGTAACCCGGCCGATTCTCTCAGTAACTCGGCCGGGTAATTACTTCATACATATACGTGGGCTTCTTGCCTCCGTTGATCGGCCGGCATATACATGATTCGGCCGACTTGGACTGTAACTCGGAAACTAGACGGGGATAGTACCTCTGTCTTTCCCCGTCTCTGAACTACCCGAGGTTAACCCCCCGACATGACACAACGTGTCCAAGAAATCCAACTTCATTCAACCAAAATTCACACTTGCTGAATTTGGCATACAACTTATGCTCTCTAAGCTTCTCAAGTATCAAACACAAATGTCCTTCATGCTCTTCTTTGCTCTTGGAGTAGATCAAAATGTCATCGATGAAAACGACAACAAACTTGTCAAGGAACTCCATGAACAGCTTGTTCATCATATTCATAAAGTATGGTGGTGCATTGGTTAAACCAAATGGCATCACGGTATACTCATACAATCCATACCTAGTGGTGAAAGCTGTTTTAGGTATGTCTTGTTCCCTTATTTTGAGCTGGAAATAACCTGACCGAAGATCAATCTTTGAGAACACACAGGATCCTTCTAACTGATCAAACAAGTCATTGATTCTAGGAAAAGGGTATTTGTTCTTGATAGTCACCTCATTGAGTGAACGGTAATCTATGCATAACCTTTGACTTCTATCCTTCTTTTCCACAAACAAAATTGGTGCTCCCCAAGACGAAGAACTTGGTTGAATAAATCCTTTCGGCAACTATTCTCCAAGTTGTTTCTTGAGTTCTTTCAACTCATCAACTGACATCTTGTACGGTCTCTTTGCTATTGGTCTTGATCCTGGTAGCAAATCAATCAGAAATTCCACAACCCTATCTGGTGGCATTCCTGGTAATTCTTCCGGAAACACATCCAGATATTCACTTACAATATGCACACTGTCTATGCTAACCCCCTTAAGAGAATTTAGCTTACTCCCTTTCGGTTCAAAGTTAGTCTTGAATCTAATCCTTTTGTTTCCTGGAGTTGTGAGTGTGACAGTATGATTGGCACAATCTATCACTCCCTTGTGCTTAGTCATCCAGTCCATTCCCAAAATGACATCCAATCCTTGGGAATTTAGGATTATCAGATTAACGGGAAACTTATACTTCCCAAACTCTATGACTAGATCATGACATCCCGAGTTCACTATCATTTCTCCGCCAGGAGAACTTACTTTTATAGGACACCCAATAGTTTCTACCGGTAGTTCATTTCTTTCAACAAATTCTCTTGATATGAATGAATGAGATGCACCAGTATCAAAGAGAACAAATGCTGGGACAGAATTGAGTTTGAACTTACCAGCAACAGCATCAGGTTCCTCATATATCTCTTCCACATTGATGTGGTTCACCTGTCCCTTTTGGAAAGGGTTGGGCCTGTTGGGTCCTTCAACTTTATTTTCTAGGCATTCATTTGCATAATGCCCCATCTTCTTGCACTTGAAACATTCAACCTGACTAAGATCCTTCTTGACAGGCTGCCTTCCACTACCACTTCCACTTCCATTGTGGTGGTTCTTATACCCACTCTTGTGATTCTTGTACTTGTCATTGTCATGACTACGGTGATACTTGTTGTCATGCTGACGGTTGTGGTTGTGGTGTTTGTTGTACTTTCCATGCTTGTGGGATCCTGAATTCCCACTATCGTCATAATGGGAACGCTTGTGAGACGATCCCGAGCTGTGCTTGTCAGAGTGTTTCCTCTTCCTGCTTTCAACCTGTTTCATCTTGCTCTCCAAGATGGCAGCCTTGTCACAAAGAGATTGATAAGTGGGGACATAGGCCACAGATAGCTGCAGGTTCAGTTCATCGTTCAATCCTTCGAGGAACTTCTCTTTCCTCTTAGGATCAGTGTCAACTTCATCCGGTGCATAACGCGCCAGATTGTTGAACTCTTCAATATATTCAGCCACACTACGGTGGCGCTGCTTCAAGTTATGAAATTCCTTTTTCTTCAAACTCATCACTCTGGATGAGATGTGGGCAGTACAGAAACCATCTTCAAAGATAGACCATGTCACATCCTCAATGGGAGTGGTGATCTGGAAGTTATCCCACCATGTAGCTGCTGGTCCTTCCAACAAATGTGCTGCAAATATGACTTTCTCTTCATCAGTACAGCCAACAGTTACCAAATCCTTGTTCACAGAGCATATCCAATCATTGGCCACCATGGGATCAGTAGTTCCTGAGAACTTTGCTGGCCTCAGTCTTAGGAATCTGGTGAGCATGTTAAAACCTGGTGGATTGTTCTAATTATTATTATTATTATTATTATTGTTGTTGTTGTTGTTGTTGTTGTTGTTGTTGTTGTTGTTGTTGTTGTTGTTGTTGTTGTTGTTGTTGTTGTTGTTGTTGTTGTTGTTGTTGTTGTTGTTGTTGTTGTTGTTGTTGTTGTTGTTGTTGTTGTTGTTGTTGTTGTTGTTGTTGTTGTTGTTGTTGTTGTTGTTGTTGTTGTTGTTGTTGTTGTTGTTGTTGTTGTTGTTGTTGTTGTTGTTGTTGTTGTTGTTGTTGTTGTTGTTGTTGTTGTTGTTGTTGTTGTTGTTGTTGTTGTTGTTGTTGTTGTTGTTGTTGTTGTTGTTGTTGTTGTTGTTGTTGTTGTTGTTGTTGTTGTTGTTGTCGTTGTCGTTGTTGTTGTTGTCGTTGTCGTTGTCGTTGTCGTTGTCGTTGTCGTTGTCGTTGTCGTTGTCGTTGTCGTTGTCGTTGTCGTTGTCGTTATCGTTGTCGTTGTCGTTTTCATTGTCGTTGTTGTTGTCGTTGTCGTTGTCGTTGTCGTTGTCGTTGTCGTTGTCGTTGTCGTTGTCGTTGTGGTTGTTGTTGTTGTTGTTGTTGTTGTTGTTATTGTTGTTGTTGTTATTCTGATTCTGTATGAAAGTGGTCATCATCTGCATCAGCTGTGTCTGAGCTGTCATCAGCTGCTGCATCTCTAGGGTGACATTGTTGTTATTCGGGTTGGGATTGGCACGTCGAGGAGGCATCTGTGGTTTTCAATAAGGATAAGAATGAGATATCCATAGATGCTTAACATGCACAATACATCACACAGACAATCATAAACAAGCATAAAAATAACGAAAGTTCAACAACATAGGCAACAAGTTTAGAAAAGTAAACACACCAATAGCAAGCCATCCACATGTTGGATGATCATTGCGACTCAATAATCAAAATCATGGTAAATAAAAGGTAAATGAGTAGTCATCACTACTCCTCTACATAAACCTCCTCATCAATAAGTGTAAGACCTGCATTCTCCATTGTGGTCTTGTATTCCTCGACATTGGTAGTCAAGGCCTCTACTTTGGCTTTGAGAGCCCTCTTCTGTGAACGAAGTCTCTCAGTCACCACCCGCTGATGCTCGAGCTCGAAGTCCTTGGCCTCTAGTTCTGCAGTCATGCCTCGAATCCTCTTGTTCCTATCTTGGACTCTTTTCTCTTGACTCTTGAAGTTTCTATCCTGACTCTCAAACTTGGCCTCCATTTCCTTGACTATCTCATCTTGCTCCGCGAAGAGCTTGTCCTTCTCACGAAGCTGCACCTGGAGTTCGTCATTGCTAAGAATGACGTTGGTCCTATTAGTATCTAGGTTCCTAAGAAGAACCTCTAAGTCTTGGAGGTATAGACGAATCGGCTCTGTCGTCTCTCTAGCAGTATCCTCGAAGTCAATGGCCTCACCATCCTCGTCACGTCTACCGAAGGCGTGGAAGTGAGTACCTCTAATCTCCCGAGAGTGTCTCCCTAGCAAACGTCCAAGCAAATCCTGCATGACTACCTCTAGGCCTCTCTCCTTGTCATCATGCATGAGCTTGAAGGTGATAGCCTCCGTGGTTGGCTCAGTCTGGCGTCCTGGCTGAGTAACCTTGAAGCCCCAAAGGTCATTCCTCTCGAACTTGGTAAGGGGAAGCATCATGATGCTAGGAATCGGAAGATTTAGCAGACTAGTGAGCTCAATAAGACGAGTGCCAAATCGAGTTCCCTTGAACTCTTCAGCCGTGCTGATAGTAACATTAGGCATCTATTTTATAAGATAGAAAAAGTTAGAATCAACATACATAGAGATGAATCACAAGACAAGGCATCACATGGATATCTTTGACAATCAAAACACACAAGTCATGGCATACATAAATCCATTACAATCATCCAAGGTTCAACTTATTTTAAACAACATTTTTGGGAAATAAAATGATAAGTGTGGTGGTCCAACTAACGAAGTACGTTACAATCCCATCTCACTTGCCAAGTTGGCTAACAGGGCATCCCTAGAGGCAATCTGTCGATCCTGATCACATGACTCCATTGCTAAGTCTATGATGTCCACTCTTAAACATTGGTTGGTAGCCTCTAACTCTTGGGTATGCTTCTTTTCTTCCCTAAGGTCATTTTGGGTGTTTAGCATTCTGCACTTGAGTCTATCGCCAAGCTCCTTGATGGCCTTCCAAGCTGCATCCCTTGCAGAGTCAAAGAATGTGGTGTGCATCACTGAGTTGGTGACCATGCAGAATCCTGGTTCCTTGTGGTTGTCTTCCTTGTTTTTATACAAGTGAAGTTGCACCCACCAGTACTCTACTCCTTCATCCATCACGGGGAAACCTTTGTACACAGCTGCACCATGTATTCCCATGGCAACCATGAGGTCCTTGAGAGCCTTGGGGAATTCTGTCTCACACTCCAAAGTCATAGTCATGAGTGGTCCCTTCCTCACGGCTTCGTTGATGGAGTTCATCTACAAATAGATATGAGAAAGAAGATTAGAAAAGTTTACGAGAAGAAAAATACAAGTGTGGAAGTTGTTGAATTTTTTCCTTAGTGGTTTCCAATCCTAGGGTTATAATCCTACAGGCAACACAGTGCTCTGATACCATCTGTAAGATCCCTCCCTTTATAAAGGTAAGGAATCCCTGTGATTGCAATGCTAGTCCCTGGATCAATGCTAGTATCCATAGTTTAAGATAAAGTACACAGAAACAAAGGTCATTATTACATATCATTCCAGAGACAAATAATAGTCTTTTACAAACTCCATGGCCACATGCCTAATACAAGAGTTCAAATATATAATAAGATAGGTAAGTCTTCATCTTCATGTGCCACAGGCAAGCATGTTGAGTGTAGACTCATAACCCCTAATCATCATCAGAATAACCTGCAACATCACAAGATACAACCACAGTGGGTCAATACATTGGAATAGTATTGGCAAGTGATACCTTAGTAGAATATTATCAATCTAGATACTATATGCATTTGGCTAAGTGTAGATTAGGCTTGCTTTGCTCAAAATAGGTTTTACCTATCAGTTGAAAACACTAAGTTTTTCTTTGATGAAACTTTCCCAAGGAATCACCAATAGACAATGGTGATCCTTCACCCTTGTTCAACCACAAGTTTTAACTTAGAAATTGGGATGAGGAGATTCTTGATAGCTTCCATGTATTGATGCTCAAGTTCTCCAATACCAGGTACATGGCTAAGTACTTAGATTCTTCCATCTGCAGAGGTTGTGCACTTTCCCCACAAGACTTGATTTTCACCAAGACAGGACCTTTCAGAAGCCTTCCCTAAGACCAAATGGACGCGTTCCAACCTATCATCCCACTACCACCAACTGTCCAAATGGCAAAGTTATTGCAACCTATATGATCCAGGTAGAGCCCATATTGCCATGTGGCTGCACTAGAAACTTCTTAACATTTGGCATCTCAAATCCCTTTGTTCCTGGGTGTCTTTCAACAAGTGAGATACACAAGGTAAACCATAGAAATGGGCCTTGTGTAACCACTTAACACAAACCATTCTTTCCATTCCACCCAGGTGTTTCATTCACTTAGTTGTTTTATTAAGAAAAACACAAGTCATAGACTTAGAAATATTTTTACATAGCATGAATATATAACCACCCTTGGTTGCTACTAGCTAGGATAAGCATGGCAATGGTAAGCATCTAACTTAGAGAAATTTCTAGCAATTCTACAACTACTAGGATTTCCCAAGCATAGCATATAGATCAAAATATTCATGCAAGTCCTATACAAAATATTTCTAGTGCATAGTTGAAAAATAAGGAATAAAATCACGAAGCACCACTTGCCTTGGTAGTTTGGGGAGTAGCAACAATCTTCACAATCACAATCACTATTTGCACCAAAATCTACACATAAAATAATGGCACCAAAATCACATACAAAATATATACAAACAAAAATATATGAATGCATGGAAAATGCCATGTGATGATTTCCTACACCAAAAAGACAAGTATACAATACTTAATCATAAACAAGTGCAAAACATACCAAATAAACTTTATTTGAACAACAAAACATTTTTCAAATAATTACTATACACAAATTAACCCTACAAATGTTTCTGTAAAAACAACCATTTTTACATAGGAAAAACATTAAACACATTGCATAAACAGATAGGATTTTCTCTCCTGATTCCAATGATATAACATTTGGAAAATTTGAACGTGTGGATCAAAAGTTATGAATTTTCAAGTTTGAAACACAATTAGATCTAAATTATGTTTTTAAAACAAAGAACCAGCCATGCGGCGCTCCCTGATTGGCTGATACCGTTTCGCACCGGATCACACTCACGGGCCGTTAGATCTAACTTAACACGCACGGCCCAGATCTGCTCGTACCGCTTCGCTACAAGTCTATTTCTAATCGCTGGATCTAGATCGTATGGCCACGGATCAAACGACCACAGACGGGCGGCGCTAGCGGCGGAGATGCGGCGGCGCGGATCTGTCAGAGATGTTGCTGGCGATTCAGATCGCGCGGGGAGGAGTGGAGGTGGTTACCGTGTTCGCGGGACTGCAGTGAAGCTCAAGGTGGTAGAGGGAGGAACAGGGGCGCTCGGATTTGGCTGCTATTGCTCGTCGGAGTGGAGCCTGTCATTGGGAAAGCTCTGGCGTCGTCGGGGGCGAGGTTCTGGTGCGCGCTAAGACAAACCAGAGACGTTGTTAGATGCGCACAAGCCTAGCGAACAAGTGAGTATCCAGAAGAGAGGAAGGGGTTGTCGGGAACTACCAGGAGGGGTCGCCGGAGTTACGCTGAGCTTTGGTTGCTTCCAGAGGTGGACGATGACGATGCTCTAGGACGATACAGAGAAAAAGGAAGGCATGATAAGATGCGCAAGGACACGCTGATCACACTCGTATGAATCAGAGACAGGGGCGGACGGTGCTTACCGGAATCGCACGCCGGAGTGGCTCGGTACTGCGGCGGTGCAAGCGAGAGTGTGGGCAGCCTGGTGGCGGAGAGGGGGTGCTGGGTGAGGGGAAATGGTCGCAGAGGGGTGGGGGTTATGTAGGCGGAGCAGGGGCGAGAATCTCGCGAGCAATCAACGCCAATTAAGCACATTTGCGTTGGGGAGGAAATGACCGTGGCGGCGCCGGTCGCAGACATGATTTGGGGACGACGAGGTGACGTGGCTGCGAGGCCCAGTGGTCAGCGAGGAGGGTGTGCGCGGGCGCGGTGAGGGAAAGCAGAGAGAGAGGTGGCCCGGGTGGGCTGCTTTGCTTGCTGGGCAGAAAATGTGGCGCCAGGCCCAGTACAGATTTCTAAACTCTTTCCTTTTTCTAATTCGATTTTCTGGAATCATTTTCAAATGAAATCAAAAGCATTTGAATTCCAATCTTTTTATGGATTTTTGTAAAGTGTAACCTTCATACTTTTGGGCATAAACCATGTTGTCTCTCTGTACTTGCTTGGTCCTTTTTGAAAGATCAAAAAAATAAACAGTGCCTTAGCACATGATTTGAATAGGTTTTGAAAATGGTTTAAAACCATATTTGTTTTGTAAATTTTTGTCCAAGTCTTGGCACACAACCAAACCAACTTAAGAGCAAACTAAACGTAGTTTAAAAAAAATTCTCTCACTTGAGAGTGGCATTAGATCAATGCTTGCTCACATAAAATAATAGTACTCAGTGCTTCTGTTTTCTTGAAATGAGTTTGAAATTGATCCCTAAATGATATGCATGCATGAATGATATGCAATCTTTGAAAACATGATTTTAGGGATGTTATAACGCTAGACCCAGAGGACCTTGCTCTTCTAATAACTCGGATCTGTATATCTTGTCAAGCTTCAACCTTGGATCATCCGGCTGCAAGTTTCTGTTCGCTGCTCTTTCTTCCATCCCATGGTGATTGGGCCGAGCAAATATGGCATTCTCCATTTCCGAATAACCATCATTATATCTGTTCTGCGCCGGGTTATGCGGAGCTGGTCCTGCATCCCATCCTTGCCGAGGTTCATACCTTGGCTGGCGATCTAGTGGAGGATGCTGCCTCCCTCCATCTGAATTATTTTGGCCGGGGTTATCACGCCCGTGGTTTCCTTGACCATCATTGCCATGATCCGGGTTTCTATTCCCACCGTTACCTCGTCTTGCATTGCCATGGTTTACATTTGCTTTCCCAGCCACTGCCGGGTCATATAGGACCATCTGTTTATCCCTTCTTCCCGATGTCACTGCCTTGTCTTTCCTTGATCCTCCCTCAGGTGAAGATGCCGCGGAAGCTAAGAGTGTTGGGGCTGCTCCAGCCGAATGAACCACACGTGATGCTCCGGGTCTCGCCGGGTTGTTCTTGAGTAGTTCCTCATTCTGGTGGTTTGCTATGCGCACCAGCTTGATGACTCTTTCCTATTGCCTTTGCCGGGCTTCACCGGTCAGGCCATCTATCTTGGATGCTGCTGCATTTGCTGCCCTAAGGTTCTTTGCCGGAGTGCTATATCTCGGCAACCCCGGGTCAGCCGAATCTCCATGCCTAGACTCATGTTCTTTGTTGATATCAATAAGGAGGTTCTTTCCCCTTATCCTTACACCATCTAGACGAGTTGGGCTAGTGTCTAACTTATTTGCCCTAGCATACTCGCGCAAAGTGATGTTGAGTGGCTGTGCAATGAAGCTATCCTCCTAGCGTCCTCTAACATTTTTAACCGAGTTTCCTCTAACTCGGCATGTGCCCGAGCAGGGTTTACAATAGGAGCTACATGAGTGGTTAAGTTATCTACTGCCTCCTACAAGATGTTATCTGGCCTTTCTAAGGGTGGCCCTCTAATTCGAGTTGCCTTAGGTGTTACATCACGAACCTCGGGTACATCCGCAACCGCCAGATCTGCCGTTGCCGGCTTTGCTACTGCTGAAACTGGTTCTGCCGGGTTCGTGCTTGGCATGTCTCCTACGCCTGCTGCTGGTGCGGACGCGGTCATCATCACCTCGACGTTGCCTGTGGGGTGAGCAATACGCGGACCGTTAGAAGCACTGAGGGGAGGCTCTCCCGCAAGGATGACTTGCTGCGGGTAGACACAGGAAACATCGATGCTGACGTACACCTTGTGGGAGCCTAGGTTGATGAAGACTTCGTTGCGCGGAGGAGAGCACCTAGCAAAGTGGTGCGCGTTGTCGCTGACGTAGTCCCACATGTTGAAGCGCTGAACGATCCCGGAGACGATCCGCTTGCTAGTGGCTATGCAGTTTCCCGTCCAGATCTTGACTCCATCTAGCACCGCTGCTGGCCCCAAGGTAGGCGCCAACTGTCATGGTGGTGGCACGGCAGATGCCATGGGTAGGCTTAAGTTGGGGCCAATGTGCACTAGTGGGATCCAGGGAGGGATGATGTAGTGGTTTCTACACTCAGGATACACAAACTCGATCTTTATTCTGTTCAATGATGGCTACACTTGCTCCTCGAGCTGTATGAGCGAGAGGAAGAAGAAGCTCTCCGACAATCTCTAAGTGTCAAAATGAACCGATCCCTCTACTAGGAGGCCCTGGATCACCTTATAGAGGGGTGGCCAGGTTACATCTAGGGCTGACGTGGACAAGATATTCCACGAATATGCTTGCCCCAAAGTAGTAACTCGGCGGGAGTCTTTCTTTGTATCTCTTCTATCGACGCAACGACCTAGAGTCCACCACATGTGAGCGTCGGGCTCTAGGACTGTCATCTCTATGACGCCTCTTCTGCCCCTCTAACCCTTGTTCGTAGTGCTTGGCAATGTATAGATTCCTGAGAGAGAGACACAATGCAGTGTTGACTTCGGGGTTCACTCTCTCCTTCTGGAGCAAGCTTCCCCATGACTCGGCCTCTCCCTATATGACTTGGCCAAGCCATCACCTGCAAGTAAAATATATAGTAGATGCTGTGCCGACATATGTAATACGTCGGCCGAGCTAAGCCTTGTCAGTCTTACTCGGATTGACCTGGACCTTATCCGGCCAGCATTCACATTACTCGGTTGGGTCATCCCTTGACCCGACAGATATCTTGGTGAGCCTTGGCCCTTTACCTTAGCTTGACCCTACCTCGGGTCACCCTCCAACATGATGGTTTCTTGACAATGGTTGGATGTTACCTAGGTTGACTTGGAGTGCACATGCAATCATGGTTATGAATCCTCCTACGCATATGGGGCCACGAGATTCAATCCCTTGACGATGAAGATAAAACACAAGAAGTGCACCCAAATTTGGCATCAAGTTACAGTTAGGGATAGTAGCTTTAGCGAGGATCATCATGTCCCCCTCATTGACTCTAGTAAACTCACCACATGCCTGCATAGTATTAGAAATAACATAAAACAAATAACGAACAAAAGGATGATCACTTTGGTTTCCCTTGGGTGTGTTTCCATGAACTCTCATTCTATTAAAATAATCGAAGGGTGTATGATTCAAGACAAAAGTGGTGGAGCGTATGTCGGTGGTGTTGTTGGAAAACCCAAATGAATGAGCCCATTGGCTGAGTGTCAAGAGTACTCACAGGTCATAAGACTGAAGTTGATGCGATCAACCCCAGGAATTTGCTCCTCGGGAAAGTAGTGAGAAGTCATCGAATGCGTCGAAGTGCTAAGAAACTCAAGCGTCAAGTGGGGGTACGTGGCACAATCCTAAAAGACAAAACAATACAAACCAATATTGTTGCATAATAAATCGAAATCGGCATGGATACCAAGTTGGTTCAGGATAAAGGGACACGCCCAATTGGTGGACTTAATTTTTCGGAGCTTGAGACGGTTGAAACGGTTCAGCTGAAACTGCTCGGTGAACTCGATACCAATTGACTCAGGGGTTAGCGTATCAATGGGTGGTGCGGATTGTGCCGCAGCCATCACACGTGTACGGATCCTCGTGTTCATCCAATAACAAAAATAAAATAAAGTGCTAATAAATTTTTTGATAAAAAATAAACATAGAATATACGATCCTCTACACTTGTTACAAAATAATCTGCTCTAAAAATTAACTAAATATGCTCAATATCAAGATTAGCTCAAGAACAAGACCTAAGTCTAGATTGATAATGGTGAAAGTTTGAACAAGGTTTGGATGCAAATAAGTTGGGGATTAGAGGAGAAACATACCTTAGATCGACTGGGTGCGAGAAATCGATGAAATAACTATTAAAATTGAAGATCCAATGGAGGTAGTTTGCAGTTAGGAGGTAGAAGAAAGAGAATAGTGTTTTGGGAATTTTAGGTTACCTCTTCCGGGGGTCATATGGTGGCCGAGTATGTGGTACGGGCGGGCAGTACGGCCGGAGCCTGCCTGTACCGAGTACATACCTTGGAGTCGACGAAACCCTTCCAGCGATGAACTCGATATGGGCATGTAGTACGGTCACGCGCGTCCATACTACTGGTCGTTACGAGGTCAGAAACTTTGCTTAAACTTTGATGTTTGCTCGAGGATACGGTATGGGCGGGCGGTACAACCGCGTCTGACCGTACTAGTGGTCGTTATGATGACTGTGTCCTGCGGAAAAAAAACAAAACTTTTATCTTTCGATGCTGTGATGCGGTACTAGCGCGTGATACGGGGGTCTCCCACCGTACTAGTGGTCATTATGCAACCTGGAAGTTGAAGAAACTTGGGAAATTTGATTAGTAGCTTCGCGCACCTTTGCACATCTTAGAAAAAGGCAAAATAACAACAAATAGACTTTGTAGAAATGAGCAATACCTTAATGCCATGTGTTAGCAAAATATAAAATCGAGGATTACCTTATTTTCTTCTCCTCTATCCATAGGTCTTCTTGAACACTCTTTATTAAGAACAAAAAGAAACAAAACAAATAAAAAAAACTAACACAAGAATAAAAACTTTTACCTCACATGGGTTTCCTCCCATGAAGTGCACCTAGTTAAGGTCAATTATCTTAACCCATATGGTCATCATTTAGGTTCCGTGAGTGGAACACCCACTCCAAAGTAATTAGGTTTCATCGTGATTATATGATCATCACCATTAGGCTTGGCCTTCTCTAGATGGTATTCCTAGGGAAGTGGACTAGAAAACGATCTCTAGATGGTATTCCTATTCTCACATTCCCTTCATGCAAATTAATTAAAGCTTTAATAGTTCTTAATTATGGCCTACCTAGAATTATAGGTGCTATAGGATCTTTGGGCATGTCCACTATAACAAGATCAATAAGCATGGGATTGCCTTTAATTTCTACTACTATATTTTTATTTAATCCAAATAGCTTGTTTATAAGTTGAATCAGCTAGATGGAGTCTCATTTCAGTAGTTTTAAATGGCCCTAAATTTAGTTTATCAAATAGGCTCTTGGAAATCGTTGAGTCGCTTGCACCAAGATCACAAAGTGTATATATCTCATTAAACCCAACCTTAATTTCAATAGCGGGCTCAAATATATCATCTATCCTAGCAGGAAGCGCTTAACAGCTAGTCTTTTATACTCCATTTCTAACTCTCGAACTTTAGACGCTACTTGTTTAATAAATTTTTAATAGGCAGCATCATCACCTTTTTCAATACCGGGATTCTTTAAGGTGATAATCTTTAGTAGATCTTCCACGGTATACTCGGGTGTTGGTGTGTTGCTATAATCTATCTCTTTAGGCTTCTCTTCATTATTTTCGACCCTTATCATCTTGAGGTCTTCCATAGGATTTGGATCGGGATTTCCAGCGAATTTTGCAAGTATGAGAGCTTGGCTCTCGGCTACCTAGACGAATTGAGCCTCCATGGTCTTTGTCCTTTCCTGTAGAGCCTACACATCATTTCTAATTGAAACGTCTTGATTAGAAAATTTACCAATACTAGTTTCATGGTTCTTCGTGATTTTAATAAGCATATTATTTTGCTCAGTTTGAGCTTGCATAAAATTTCTAACACTATGTTCAAACGAGAGATTGCCCTGATTTGCTCCATTATGATTATCATAATTATTATAAGGAGCTCCTACAGGATTAGAATAATGTTTTTGAACATTAGAAGCAAAATTTTGATTTTCCATGCATGAATATAAGGACTATGAGCTATAAAATTAACATCATTAACATCCGTAGTGATAGCAATAATTTGGTATCTTCCTTACCCTTTACTATATTAAGTAACTCATATACCTTTGCAGTAAGGTCTTCATTGTTTACCTTGGTGATTGAATTCACCCTTTTTAAGGTTCTTTCCACATGCCATTGAGCATGGTTGTTTTTATATTATCAAGTAATTTCTTTGCAACACTCACCCGCTTTCCCATGATTGTTCCTCCTTCTGAAGTATCTAGCATTGGTTTAAGACATTATAAAATAAATGCAATATAAGCCACTCTTCAATCCCATGACTCGGACAGTTCATTATGGATTCTTTCATCCTTTCCCATGCAAGCGCTAGCGGCTCGCGATCTTCTTGTCTAAAACTTGTAATATTGGATCTTAGTTGCATAGGTTTAGCTGGGGGAAACAATTAGTCATAAAAAGATTAGTACATTCCTCACAAGATGTGATAGTGCCCTTATGTAGAGCTCTCAACCAGTCCTTATCCTTTCCTCTAAGAGAGAAAGGAAACAATCGTAATTTAACAACATTTCGATCAACATCCTTAATACGCATCATGTCGAAAATTTCAGCAAATGTATTTAGGTCCAAACCTGAATCCTTTGAAGATGAGCCTCCAAATTGGTTCTGCTAAACCAAACTCAATAGGTTAGGCTTAATTTCATATGCTTCCGCACCAACAGAGGGCCGAGTAATAGGTGCACGAATAAAATCATCAGTAGGAGTAGCATACTCCAAAGTTTGTTTTGAGCCATCACTCTTTACTTTTCGGTATTTTTAAAGTAAGATAAACAAATAAACAAGTAACTAGTTTTTTGGGGTTTTCAAATAGATAACAAGAAAGTAAACTATTAATAAGAAATAAACTACAAACAAGAATTAAAACTAAAAACAAGGTCTCTAGTGACATCATCAGGATAGCGAATTGCTTCCCCGATAATGGCGCCAAAAAAGGGTTGATACCTTTGATCTGGATTACGGATGCAGTTTAGTAGCTTTTTACCTAATAGACCTAGGTTTAATTGAACCTTGGAAACAACGCTAATAGGAATGAAAATAAGGACACGTCTATCAAGACTTTTTCCCCTGTTTTACCTTTGTTTACTAGACCAATCTAGTTTACTTTATATTGTAGGTTGAATCAATGGATGGAGATATGCCAGGGTTGAAGATCCACCTGCAGCTACACATCATATGAAATAATGGATAATAGTAAGCATAGTCATGTGTAAGGTTCCAATAGAGATAATCTTTTGTGGGCAACACATCCTAACATACTAGATCCCCTAAGAGGCCACATACATAGAAATAGTCTTTTGATCCAACCGAGTGCACCACGAAGCACCAGGATACAAACAATTATTAATTATAAAACACATATCAAAGCATTAAGTAGTGATGTTGTTGTGATCCCGAATGGGCCGCTAAGCGAAGACCGTACAACCCTTTATGTTACTGGGTTTCCTATGAGATCTCCGCTAGCCAAGTATCTCACCTCAAGCCTTGATCGATATCGGGGGTCACCTACAAGTACAAACATCAGGGCAAGAGACAAAGAAACAAAAGATACAAATCCCTCTTTCAAACAACACACAATTCTCCCATAGTTTAGATGTACATAAACGATGCGAGGTTTCTCCCCAACCCATAGACCGTGAGGACTACTCACTCATAACAATAAGATCAAGGATAGAAAACATTGTGCAAAATACTTAGATTGAAATCAAATATTCTTACAATGGTCACTGAATAGGAGATCTCAAGTACAAAGTAATGGCTATGGATAATGGAGAGGATGGGGAATGGATGGGATGAACTATTGTGTGGATCTCCTTTGGTGGTGTTGTGATGCAATCTAAGAATGGCGGCCCTCTGCACGGCGGCTGGGACCTCGAAATATATAGGCGCCTTCATGGTAGTCATAGGGTTTGACTAGACAGAGCTGCCGCCACCTTGTACAAGTGGGTCGTTCCCGTACCAGTGCTCGCTACGCCAACTGGTGCCTAGAATTAGCTCCAAGAATACTTGGTCGTCAAAACTTCCTCAAAATCTTCATTTATGACTCCAGATTTCGCAATAAAAGTGTGATTTCCTGCACAACATAAATCAAAGGAAGGTTTAACATATATTTGCAATAATTAGTCATTAATGGCAAATCAAGAGAGAATAATGTCAATTGCTTGACGAAAAACAATGTTTAAACACAGAGAAAGATGGCAATTTTTGGAGCCATCAAGGCCTATGCATAAAGATTATGATTTGTTCACCCACATGGCGAGAAGATACACGGCCAACTTGGTGATATTACATCCATAATATTGCAGCATGTGACTAGGTTACATGGATGGAATATCATGGGAACAAGTAAAATAGTGCTTGTTAGTAACGAAATTGAACACGGTATATAATACCGATGATTAGATCTCGAACAAGTCAGTATCAAAGTAACAAAGGGAATTGGACTCAACATTTGTGGTTCAAACGACATAAAAATTCATGGATTTCATAGGGGTCATTATGGGCTTCATGGTTCCGCTATTGATCATTAATCCGAGAGAAGTCTCGATCATGTATGTGATGTCCCCGAACCACTAGGGTAACACTCTTAAGGGTATAATCATGCTTGGAGATCATTAGGGAATCATTGGAATCACAAGAACAAAGAGAAGAGAGAACCAGAATCGTTTCGAGAGGATCCGAAGTCATCCAGAGTGAAATGAAAGGTGTTTCGGGTCAAAGGGAATTTAATAATATGTATTTCATATTAATTATTGGTATTAATATTAAATCGATATTTATAATTAAATTCAAAGGGAAACTTCCACTAATGGGCCAAGTTCCCGGAGGAACAAGGCCCAAGAGGGAAGCCACCCAAAGGGAGGCAAGCCAAACCGCCACTGCCATGTGCCTTGGCGCGCGGGGTGTGGCCCACCCCAGTCGTGGCAGGCCATGGGCAGGCACCCGGGTGGGGGCCCATCTGGCCACCGACCGCCTCCTCCCACCTCCTTCTTTAGTGCCATCCCGGGACTTGGATGGTTGTGGGTTCCCTCCCTTCCCTTATATAAGAAGGGACATATGGGAGGGTGAGAGGGCAATCCAATACACCATTATTTCTCGAAGGCATTTTCCTTATATAATATCTTTCCCTCGCATGTGGTTTCCAATAACTACACACGGGGATAGATCTCTCTCTCTCATTGCTATTGCACTGACACGGTTCCTAGAGGAACTATACACGCAAGAGATAACATTTCTATGGCACGATGTTGTGCTGCAGGTATACCAGACAGAAGATCTACTTCCGCACTCTCGGCATGAAACAGAGAACTGGAGGTTGTCATTATACACCGTATGTGTGCAAAACCACGGGGTTGCTGCTAGTAGTGGCGCCCAAATTATCGTGCAAGGACCAGGGGTGACTTGCGAGGAGCTTCATGACCTTCAAGTCGGCTCCGAGTATGACTACATCATCCATGTCCCTGTGGAATGTTAACCGCTTTTAGTCTACAAGGGTATGTTATCAAAAACCCCTCTGTTATAGTATTACTCCTAGATAGATCTTCGGAATTAGGCGTGTTCTGTCGTAGATTTTTTTCTGTGAACCTCTTTAGTGGTATCTGAGCCGCTCTATGCATTGCAATGCGTGTACGGTTAGAACACACGTTAATACTGTGTGCATTGATCCTATAGTTATTACCCTCTCACATGTACTTTATTATATTGCAGCATTATTTGATGAAGCAGCCCGTACCGACCTTACGTGTAATCTTATGGAAGATTCGTTCCATGCTAAATATACGGTTTGTACCATATAAGTGGCTACCAGGTGTCTATCTCTCTTATAGTAGTTGATATAAACTTAATCTTAAATAGTAATGTCATGATATACTTAATTTGAGTTTAATACCCTTGTTTGCATGTTTTACCCACATTATTAAGTTTAAAAGAAACTTTGAAGATGTTTAAAAATTATTTATAAAGACATATGATTATTTATTTCATATAAAAAATCTTAAATATTTTAAACAAGTAAAAAGGAATTTATTTTAAGAGGTAAAATAAAATACATTTATTTTATTTTTATATATAATAAGGATTTTAAAACCCTTTTATTCTTATTTCTTTAAAAATCCTAAAACTTTATGAAATAATATATTTAGCATTTTTCTAGTGGAACTTATCCATTTATATACTTAAAAATGATTTTTATTTATCTTTAAGATTTACTCTTCTTTTTATAAAATTCTATAAATGAGCTAATGATTTAAATCTTTTGGCCTAATCTGTCATTGCAAAGGAATGACTTAATATTTTTCTTGGATAGATTATTTTTTGAACATTCAGACATATTATATGTAATTTTATGATTTTTCATTATTTTTCTAGAGCCTAAATGTTCATAGGGTCATTTTGGTAATTTTAACTTTAATTCTTTATTTTTATTTACTCTCTTAGTTATTTATTTATTTATCTAGGCCTGGTACAGTAGACACCTCGGCCCATTAGGTAGGGCTAGACCCACTAGTCCAGTCCACTAGGTCGGTTGTCCGACCCAGACACGCTTCTCCTCCCCTCGACTTCTCCCCGGCGCTCACGATGTTGCGTTCGCCACCATCGTCACCACGCTATCCCGGCCGGCTCCAGCCTATCCAGCCATTGCCATTGGTTTTCATCGAACCGCCACTCTCTGTTGCTTCTACCTATCCCGCTCGTTCTTGAAATCGAGCCTTGTACTACACGTCCCCTTTGATTACCTAGAGCTAGGGTTCGAACGTCGCGGTTTTGTCGTGCTCCGGAAACCCTGCCATCCCCCTGAGATGGTGCCAATGCGGTCGCTGGAGTGTTGTGGTGTGGCTCGGTGCAGGTTGAGCGTAGTTGTGCTCCTCATGCCGCCATGCCATCGTGCTGCCGTCTGCCACCTCTACTGGCGTCACCTCTACTTACTCTTCGGCTAGCGACGACTCGCCACCAGGTAGGTCTCTCTCTCTCATTCTCTCTGGTACCAACCCTATTTAGGGTTTCTCCAAGTTCAATCCCCATTTAGGGTTTGTAGTGATAGGTTTAATATGGTTTCTAGTCCTACCATGATTTGATTAGCTTAGATTATGAACTACTTAGCAATAATTTTAGGTGATGTATATGTTATCCTACATTCCTGACTCCAACCTATTTATCCCTACTAACTTTAATTGATACTATGAAATACCAATTCCTGTGTGATGTTAGTGATATCTACAATATCCCATGATTTATGGAAATCACACTAAGATGATGTTCATGTTTAGTTTCTTTACAAAGTTCAAGTCTCTGTTGGAGCTATTGGTAGTGTCCAAATGACAGTAAGTTCATAGTATGTTATACCGGCCTTTGTGCTTGGCTTATGTATTGAAATTGTTCCTAAGACCTATTTATACTAAAAGAGAACAAGATTTAGGATGTATACCTAAATGTTTCAATAAGAACCTAGTCCTTACTTGTGTAGATGGATTTAACAACATGCATGATTTGTTGATTCTTCACACTACTCTCATTATGACAGAAACTTTTCTATAGTTTATTCCTAGTAGTGATTCTAGAAAAATGATTTATTTCACTTGTACACTTGGCTTTGTTGATGATGTGATGTGGATATATGTTGTAAGCTTAACTTGCTTGATCTATTGATACTGTCAGCATGATAGTGAATATTGTATATGATTCCTAGGGTTCTTTGGAACTGGGAAAATGATTCAATCTAAAAAATTTATCAAAAATTGTGGTGGTGTCTTCTATTGTTAGCCATACCAATGTGTTTCCTCCATTGTGGAGTGTGCATAGTGATATTTGACTAATATGATCTGCTAGGCAAACTGTGTAGATGAAATCCTCTCTCTTTGAAAGAGTAGAGATGTAGAACTTTGAACAAGTGTCCCTGGCTAGTGATGCACACCCTGAGGCCCAAACTTGATCATGTATGAATGGATCTTTTCCTGTGCTCTAAATCCAATGAGGATTTTGTACTCCATTTGAGTAAAATTCTGAGGATATATCTATCTTACCATGGTGCATGATTTTTGGGTTAACAACCTACTATTGTTGATATAGTTTGTGGTTGCTTGTCTATGACTTGTGGTTGTTTGATCATCTTGCTTTTGGCTGCTGGCTTGACCTGCTCGTCCTAGTTGCTGGCTTGGCCTGCTCTACTCCTGAACTCCTTCTTCAGGTTAACATGGTTGTTTTGTTGGCTAGTTGGTTCATTGGTTAATTTTCTCTATGGAGAGTGAAACTGGTGTTGGGGTGTTCTTGATTTTCTTGTGAAGTGATCAGCAGAGAGAAGCTCTACTGGTGCGACTATATGTTACCTTATCACTTGTGTTTTGATAATCCCCAAGTGTAGGGGATCACCATAGTACAATTTGATAAGTATTTGACTGTCAAACCCATGAGGATCTGAAGGTAAACTATCAATTCTCTAAAGCCCTATAATCCACTTATATGGCCTTCTATGGTAAGCTAGGATCTAGAGTGTGTATGTGTGGTTGTTTTTACTATTAACAAGAATGCGATATATTGTTGGAAGTCATTACTATGAATAAACTAGTGCAAGTAAAATAGATCTAGTGAAGTGGAGTGATGTCAAGTTTTATATAGGGAGTAAATGTTTATGAAATTGTTGTTTCATTCATTCGGTTGTCACAATTAGTGAAAGCACATATATAGTCTTTGTATAGTTTCTTCTAGGAGGAGCCATAACTAGGTGTCGCCATAGATGTAAGCAAATACACCACTAGTGATTGGTCCCAAGGCAAATTAAGTACAAACAAGGGAATTATTAAGACATAAAGTCCAACCACCGCATTTAGATCTAAGTTCCCCATGATAATAGCCCCATTGATTAACCATGAATTAATATAACATGCATACCTAAGAATTGGGATTTTTTTTTGTCAAATTCCTGCTATACCTCCTCCTATCATCATGCAACAGTGAAAACCTGTAAGATCCCACCTTTATAAAGGTAAAGATCCTTGTGATTACAATGCTAGTCCCTGGATCAATTGCTAGCATCCACAGTTTAAGATGAAGTACACATAAACAAAGGTCATTATTACATCGTCATTCCAGAGATAACATAGTCTTTTACAACTCCATAGCCATAGGCTAGTACAAGAGTTTAACTTAACAAATATATAATAGAAGTCTTCATCTTCATGTGCCACAGACAAGCATGTTGAGTGTAGACTCATAACCCCTAATCATCATCAGAGTCACCTGCAACATCACAAGTTACAACCACAGTGGGTCAATACATTGGAATAGTATTGGCAAGTGATACCTTAGTAGAATATTAGCATCTAGTTACTACATGAATTTGGATAAGTGTAGCTTAGGCTTGCTTTACTCAAAATAGGTTTTTGCCTATCAGTTGAAAACACTAAGTTTTTCTTTGACAAAACTTCCCCAAGGAACCACCAATAGAAATTGGTGAACCTTCACCCTTGTTCAACCACAAGTTTTACTTAGAAAATTGGGATGAGGAGATTCTTGATAGCTTCCATGTCTTGATGCTCAAGTTGTCCAATACCAGGGACATGGATAAGTACTTAGATTCTTCCATCTGCAGAGGTTGTGCACTTTCCCCACAAGACTTGATTTTCACCAAGACAGGACCTTTCAGAAGCCCTCCCTTAGACAAAATGGACGCGTTCCAACCTATCATCCCACTACCACCAACTGTCCAAATGGATAAGTTATTGCAACCTATATGATCCAGGCAGAGCCCATAATGCCATGTGGCTGCACTGGAAGCTTCTTAACATTTGGCATCTCAAATCCCTTTGTTCCTGGGTGGCTTTCCACAAGTGAGATACACAACGTAAACCATAGAAATGGGCCTTGTGCAACCACTCAACACAAACCATTCTTTCCATTCCACCCAGGTGTTTCATTCACTTAGTTGTTTTATTAGGCAAAAACATAAGTCAAAGACTTAGAAATATTTTCCATAGCATGTATATATATTCCACCCTTGGTTTCTACTAGCTAGGCTAAGCATGTTATAGCAAGTATCTTAACTTAGACAAAACACTAATAATTCTACAACTACTAGGATTTCCCAAGCATAGCATATAGATATTTAGCAAAATATTCATGCAAGCCCTATACAAAATATTTCTAATGCATAGTCAAAATATTGGGGTATAAATATGAAGCACCACTTGCCTTGGCAGTTGGGGGAGTAGAAACAATCTTCCCAACCATAATCACTACTAGCACCAAAATCTACACATAAAATGATAGCACCAAAATCACATATCAAAATATACAAGCAAAACATATATGAATGCATGCAAATGCCATGTGATGATTTTTTGTAAATCAAACAAGACAAGTGAAACAGTACTGAATCATAAACAAAACAATTATAAACTAAATAAGCTTTATTTAGTCTTTAAATCATTTTTCAAATAATTTCTCTGCTCAAAATAAGCCTATAAATATCTCTGCAAAAAATAACCAATTTTACAGAAGCAAATCATTAAAGAAATTGCATGGTTGGATAGAATTCTTTCTCCTGATTCCAATGATATAAAATGTGCAAAATTTGAACGCGTGGATCAAAAGTTATGAATTTTGCAAGTTTGAACAACTAATAGATCTAATTCTAGATTTTAAATTTAAAACACAGACACGCGGCGTGTTCTGATTGGCTCATACCGGTTCGGCCGGATTGATCAATGTGGGCCGCACGATCTAAATGAAATCGCACGGGCCAGATCTAACCATACCCTTTCGATAAGTGATCTATTCTAACGCGTTAGATCTGGATCCAACGGCTATGAGCATGCGACAAAGGATGGGCGGCACTAGAGACGACGGCGCGGCGGTGGCGCACTGTCAGCGGTGTTCTGGTGGCTACGGAGGGGGCTGGGGTTGGTAGAGGCACTTACCAGACTCGCGAGCTCGCGCTGATGCTCAACGACTCGCTAGTGTGGACGGGGGCGTGCTGTGTTGGCCGGAGAAGCTCGTCGGAAAGCTTGCAGACGTATGGTGCATGGTGACGGAGACGACGGTGATGCTCTGGAGCGCCCTAGCACAAACCAAGCGTATCAGGACGTGTGCAAAGTCATGGCGAACACGACAGGGTCAAAGAGGGGACAAGGGGCGCTCGGAGGTTACCGGTATTTCTCGCCGGAGTTGAGTGGCGGCTCTGTTGTTTGCAGAGGTGGACGGAGGTGACGTCCTGGTGCATTACAGAACAAACAAATGGCATGAGATGATGCGCGGGAACTAGGCGTACACACTCGCATGGATCAGAGGTGAAGGGGGGCGCTGTACTCACAAGAATGCGTCGCCAGAGACGCTTGGTACTGCGGTGGTGCAAATGGGATTATGAGGGCAGCCTGGTGGCGGAGAAGGGGCGCTAAATGAGGGGAAAGATGCGGAGATGAGAGGGGGTTAAATAACCGGTGAGGGGAGAGGAGATTATGCGACATTGATCAATAATTAAGCCCGCTTCATTCGCGGCACTGATGGTGGTAACGGTGGCGACGACGGGGTCAGGGGGTGCGGGTTTGGGGACGATGACCGCGTGGCGTTTGGGTCCACCGGTCAGCGAGCGCGGGGTAGGTTTGCGTCGCGTGAGAGAGAGAGGAAAGGCCCGGGTGGGCTTGCTGGGCTGAGTCTGCTATTCGACCGAAAGGCTGGCGCAGGCCTATTTCCATTTCTTTAATATTTTTCTATTTCTATTTTGATTTTCAGGAACCAAATTCAAATGAGTTTCAATTCAAACCACTTCTGGATTTTTGTAATGTGAAACTAGTACACAATTGGGTGCAGAACAATGTTGTACACTTGAAAATAATTTGGCACATTGGAATTTTAAAATAAACAATGCCTTTATCAATTGCTTAGTAAAGACATAAAAATGGTTTTAAATTTATACTTTGTTTTGAAATCTTTGTCCAAGCTTTGGAAAACATCAATCATCCATAGGATCAAATATCTTTGGTTTAAAACAAATAATCTCATACTAGAGAGTAGCATTGGGCCAATGCCTTGCTTACATAAAATAATAAGCCCTCAAATGCATCTGTTTTGAAATGACATTTGAAAAATATCCTAAAATGATTATGAATGCATGGATGATATGCAAACTTTGAAACCATGATTTTTAGGATGTTACAAATCTAACCCCCTTCAGGTGAATCTCGCCCTTGAGATTCAGATTGGCTAGAAAATAGGTGAGGGTGGTCTTTCCGAAGGTCATCTTCTCTTTCCCATGTTGCTTCTTCTTCGGAATGATGGTTCCATTGAACTTTGCAGAATTTGATAGTCTTTGTCCGAGTAACTCTTTCTGCAGTCTCAAGAATCTTGATAGGATTTTCCTCATAGGTGAGATCACTTTCCAATTGGACCTCCTCCAAAGGTATAATATCCTTCAAAGAAGTCTCTTCCATCTCTGGATGACATTTCTTTAGCTGACTCACATGAAACATTGTGAACGGCAGACAATGATTCCAGCAATTCAATCTCATAAGCTACTTCTCCTTTACGACTCAGAATCTTGAATGGTCCAACATATCTTGGGGCCAATTTTGCTTTGACTCCGAATCTCTTCACTCCATGAAGTGGTGACACTCTAAGATAAGCTCTATCACCCACCTCATAGGTGACTTCTCTACGCTTAGGATCTCCGTAGCTTTTCTATCATGACTGTGCTATCTTCAATCTGTCTTTTACTAGCTTGACTTTCTCTTCAGCCTCTTTGCTCACTTCTGGCCCGAACAAGTTTCTTTCTCCCACACCATTCCATAGTAATGGGGTAGTACACTGTAGAGGTCCCAACCTTCAATAAGGTAGAGATCCCTGTGTTTACAATGCTAGTCCCTGGATCAATAGCTAGCATCCACAGTTAAGATGTAATATCAAGAACCAAAGGTCATATTACAACTTTATAACTAGGAATAAAATAATCTATTACATCTTACATAGCTCGTTTGGCTATCTCATTAAAATGCAGCAGAAATAACTATAGCATGAAGTCCTTCATCTTAAAAATGCCACAGGCAATCATGTTGGTTGTAGACTTGTAATCCTAATCAACATACTTCACTAACATCAAACACACCTGCAACATAATAAGTTACAACCATAAGGGTCAATACATTTGAATTGTATTGGCAAGTGATACTATGGTAGTATAGTGGAGTCTATCATCTATATGCATTTGGCTAAGTGGATCTTAGGCTTGCTTTGCTCAAAATAGTTTTTCCTTATCATTTGAAAACACTAAGCTTTTGCTTGTCAAAATCACCCAAGGCATCTCCCAATAGAAATTGGTGATCCTTCAACCCTTGTTCAACCACAAAATTTTAACTTAGAAATTGGGATGAGGAGATTCTTGATAGCTTCCATGTCTTGATGCTCAAATGTCCTTTACCAGGGACATGGCTAAGTACTTAGATTTTACACTCTACAAAGGTGGTGCACTTTCCCCACAAGACTTGGTTTCACCAAGACAAGATCTTTCAGAAGCCTTCCCTTAGACCAGAATGGACGCGCTCCAACCTATCAAACCCCTACCACCAACTGTCCATTTGGCTAAGTTGTTGCAACCTGTATGATCCAGACAGAGCCCATAATGCCAAGTGGCTGCACTTGAAGCTTCTCAACATTTGACATCTCAAATCTCTTTGTTCCTGGGTGGCCATCCACAAGTGAGATACACAAGGTAAACCATAGAAATGGGCCTTGTGTAACCACTCAACACAAAACATTCCTTCCATTCCACCTAGGTGATTTATTAACTTAGTTGTTTTATTAAACAAAACACAAGTCCTTGACTTAGAAATATTCCATAGTATGAATATATTCCACCCTTGTTTTCTACTAGCTAAGCTAAGCATGATAGTAGTAGGAATCTTAACTTAGGAAATTTCTACTAAGGTTTCATCTACTAGGATTTCCCATGGCATAGTTTACACTTAACAAAAATTCCATGCAAGTCCTACTTAGAGATATCACTAATGCATAGTGAAAATAATGGGACAAAAGTATGGAGCATCACTTGACTTTTTAGTAGAGAATTATAAGTTCACTCCTTGATCTTGCAATATTCACACTCTTCAAATTCCACTACAATTCAACCAAGCAAGCAATATTCAATCTACCATTCAAGCAAACATCACATAAAATAATAAAAATAAAGCAATGCATGCAAGCATGCCAAAGATTGTTTTATTTACAAAAGTGGTTTCTAATAGGTTATAAACATTCTAAAACATCTATTGGTCATTTTATAAAAGTGTCAAAACTATTTTCAAAAGATTTTACCTATAAACCATTTTTAAACCAAATCAATATTTTATGTGGTTGAAAATGCTTTTTAGCAAAGTAATAATCTATATAGGGTTCACCAAATATATTTTTAAATCATAAAACTTGGTGTTTGGGGCCAGAGAGTTTAATCCTAATCATTTCCCAAAGGTTTTTCTCCAAAAAGTATTTTTAACATATAAACAACATTTTTATTTGACTAGAAATGATTTAATTCAAGATTTATTCTCTTGCTTCACAAAATATGTTTTTGAATCCACAAGTTGGTTTCTATGGTCAGTAGGTCCAAGACAATCCATTTGCAAAAGATTTTATCACAAAAATAATTTTAGATTGAATTTTATATTCAAATTATGCCTATACAGGTAAGGTTCCCAACCTTTAATAAGGTAGAGATCCCTGTGTTTACAATGCTAGTCCCTGGATCAATAGCTAGCATCCACAGTTAAGATGTAATATCAAGATACAATGGTCATAATACAACTTTATAACCAGGAATAAAATAAATCATTACATCTTACATAGCTCATTTGGCTATCACATTACATTGCAGCAGAATATCTATAAAGCATGGGGTCCTTCATCTTCAAAGTGCCACAGGCAATCATGTTGGTTGTAGACTTGTAATCCTATTCAACAAACTTCACTAACATCAAACAAACCTGCAACATAATGAGTTGCAGCCACAAGGGTCAATACATTTGAATTGTATTGGCAAGTTTCACTACTATGTAGAAATAAGTGGATCCTATCATTACATGCATATTTGGCTAGGTAGGGTTCAGGCTCATTTGCAGAAAGCAATATAGTTTTATCCTATCTTTTCAAAATAGTTTTTGATCTTTGTCAAATCTTTTTGAACTTCTTGGAAAACTCCAAGTGCTTCTAATCCCTTGTTGTCACCATCAAGTTTTACTTTGAGAAATTGGAATGTCGAGATCTTCCATAGCTTCAGGCCTTAGTTGCTCAGTATTGTCCATAACCGGGGACACGGCTAAGTACTTAGAATTTTGATCTTCTGCAGAAGTTGTACACTTTACCCACATGACACAATCTCATCTTGATGCCACCAGTGGCCGCTGGATAAGTACTCACCAAGATGGAGTACTGGCAGATTGAGAATGTGACAAAGTCTTTCCATAGGAGTCCTCCCAATACACAATGCTAGCTTGTCATCCAGGCACCAATGTAGGGTTTCAAGTTCCCTTACACAATTCTAGTTAACCTGAAGATGCCAATTCATGGGTCTTCCACTATGTAGTTGACTAAGCCAGAGCCCATTTAGCATGTGGCTGTACACGGAAGCCAATGTACGAAAAACATGTTCAATCTCTAAGTTCCTAGGTGGTTTTCTTCTAGTGCACAACAAAAAGAGATTGCCATATAAACATGGTTCCTTTTGTTGCCACCTTGTCCAAAACTTGAGTATCCTTGTCCACCCAGGTGGTTCATTGAGTACTTGTTTTATTATATAAAACATATATCTTTTCAACTCTTCATATAATCATAACATGTATCCCATCCCAATATATAGCAGGGCTAAGCATACTACAACTACAATGTTTCCACTAAGGAATATATAAGGGTATCCTATTAGGATTTAGCATAGCATAAAATATAGTAGTCCTTTCCATGCATGTTATAAAAATCCACTAAGTGTAATGAAAATAGTAGGACTTGGATGATAGTGTCACTTGCCTTTTTAGTAGAGAATGATGGTTCACTTCTTGATCTTGCAAATATCACAATCTTCTAATTCCACTACAAATCAATCAAGCAAACACAAATTCAACTAGCATTCCAACCAATTTATCACACATAAAATAATAGAAACAAGGTCATGCATGCAAGCATGCAAAATATAGTTCTATTTGCAAAAGTGGTTTCTACTAGGCTCTAAACATTATAAAGTTCAAAAGTGGTCATTTACTAAAGTGGTAAAAACCATTTGCAAAAGGTTTTATCTATAAACCATTTTTAAATCAAATCAATATTTTATGTGGTTGGAAATGCTTTTAGCAAAGCAATATTCTGTAAAGAGTTCACCAAATATATTTTAATTCTCAAAACTTGGTGTTTAGGGTCAGAAGGTTTGAATCAAATCATTTCCCAAGGGTTTTACCCAAAAATCATTTCTAAAACAAAAACAATATTTTTATTTGACTAGAAATGTGCTAACTCAAGTATTTATCCCTAAACTTCTCAAAATACATTTTTAAATATAAGTTGGTTCCTAGGGTCAGTAGGTTCACAACAAATCATTTTGCAAAGATTTCACATTAAAATTATATCTAGAACAATTTTTATATTCAAAATAATCCTACACAAGTTTCTACAATTTCAACCAATTTTCCAGAAGCAAAACAATAAACAAAGTGCATGGTTGCAAAGTACTTGTTCTGCTGAATCCATTGATATAAAATTTTCTAAATTTGGACATGTAGAATTAAAGTTATGAATTTTACAAGTTTGCAATTCAATCAGATTCTATTTCTGTTTTTAAACTAAACCCTATCCACGTGGCTCAATCTCATTGGCCGGTAACGGGTCGCACGGATCAAGAAATTCTGGCCGTCAGATCTAATGGAAATCGCACGGCACACAACACACGATACCTTTCGTTTAATGATTCTATCTCTATCGCTGGATCTGCATCGGACGGCTCACAGCGCACTGCCAAGAACTGGCGGCGCTGGCGCGGCGCGGCTCTGCTCGCGGTGGTTCTGGCGAAGCAGGAAGGAAGGGAGGGAGAGGAGATCCTCACAGGGTTCGAAAGGGTGCAGAGAATCTCAACATGGTCGTAATAATCCAAGGGGCTCACGGTGATGTCAGGGATTGCCCGCCGGAGTAGCTCCTAACGACGAATGCTCTCTGTTGAAGTTGAAGGCGAACTTGTAGGCCACGCGCGGATTATTGGAGGGCACCTGGAGATGCACAGGAGATAGGAGAACCAAATGGCGTAAGTCACAACTCGAGACGCGCATGAGGTTGAGGGCTAGGACTCACCGGAGATTCGGCAGAGGGCGGCAATGCTCAGAGGCAGACCGAGGCGAGCTCCTGGGGCATGCGCGGGCGAGTGGGAGGCACTGGCAGATGCGCCTGGAGGTGGAGAACCAGCTCGCGTGCAGATGGAGGAGAGGGGCGGCTGGACGGCGCCGGAATTTGCTGGAGAAGGTCGCCGGAGCAGTGTCGGTGTGGGGGCGAATTGGAGCAGCCTAGGGGCAGGGAGTGGCTGGAGCTTGGGGGAAAAGAGAGAGGAAGAACAGGCGGTTAAATGGGCGTGGTCACTGGAGGAATTAAGGCCGCCATTAATGCGAAATCAACGCCGGAGTTAATCGGCAGAACGCCATTGAGGAGAGGGGAAAATGGCTGGCGCGGGTTGAAACGATGCACAGTGGTGTAGGGCGTGTTTGTCAGCGAGGTGGAGGAAGTGGGAGTGGGTCCACTGCTCAGCGTCTCTGCGGGTGTGTTCGCGCGTAAAAAACGTTTCACTGAGGGGGGGGGGGGATAGATGGGCTGCGACTAGGCCTTGCTGGGCTTGCTTAGTGGGTTGAGTCCGTTTCATTTTTTTATACTGAAGCTTTTTCTTTTTCTATTTGGAATTCCTGTTTTGATTTTATTCAAACAATTCAAACACTCAAATGAATTCAAACTTTTGCCAAACTTTGTGTAGATTTTAATTCTGTTTAACAACACAAATCAAAGTCCAAAACAAATAATTTTTATTCTTTTTAGGATCCATTAATAATTAAATAAATAGACCTTAGTTATTAATTCAAATAGGATTTGATTTATTTGAAAAATCTATTTGAAATCTAATTAATATCAAAATCATTTCAGTAGGTTTTATTTGAAAACATAAAACACTTGGAAAACTTATTTAAAATAAATTAACAAGTTTTAGTGTTTATTTAAAAATGGAAAAAAAACCTTTACTTTAATAAAATTGGATAATAATAAATCCTCATTATTCTATTTAATTAAACCTTTACTCTTTTTATCAAATAGGAATATTTTATTTCAAAATCTTGGCCAAGATTTAATTTGGCTCTATAAAATAATCCTTATTTATAATTCTACCTTTTCTTTTGAAAACCAAATCTTTTTATTAAAAGATTCAAAAAATAGTGATTCCAAATATTTTAACTTTATTGTTTCTTTATCTTTTTAAATCCCTTTAGGATTTTATTTGATCAAAATAGGTTTTGATATTTCCAATTGGAATCGAAAAGTTTCTTCTCACCCCTAAATTTCAATAATTGTTTAATTTGTTTATTTATTTTTCACATTTCAAAATTTGGAAAATTTTGGGATGTGACAACACAAGTTTCTGCAAAAAACAACCATTTTACCAGAAGCAATTCACTAAACAAAGTACATGGTTGGTACTTGGTCTGCTGATTTCATTGATATAAAATTTGCAAAATTTGGACGTGTGGATTGGAAGTTATGAATTTTGCAAGTTTGAATAAGTAATATAACATTTTCTGGTTTTTATAACAGCTCTAGGCCACGTGTCTTGTTCTGATAGGCTGGTACCGGTTCATTTGGATCAAGCACTAGGGGTCGTTGGATCTAATGCAAATCGCACGGCCCATAAGGCTACGTACCCCTTTGATTAGTTATTCTATCTAAGCCACTGGATGATGATCTAACAGCTCACAGGTGATTGACCAAAGGCTGGCAGCGCTCGACGGTGGCGCGCGGCAGCGACACTCAGGCGGCAGCGCTCTGGATATTCCAGGAAGCTAGGTAGAGGGAGGATGTGCTCACCGTGTTCGCCGTGGAATGCTGATGCTCAACATGGTCATAGGAGAGCAGGGGCCGCACGGGGTCGTCTTCAATCTCTCGCTGGAGTTCGTTCTAGCGACGGGCGTGCTCTGGTGCTATCGAAGACGAACCTACAGGGTGCGCTAAGGCAAACGGAGAGCAGCGTTAGATGCACGCGAGAGAGGAGTGTGTGAGAGCATCAACAAGAGGGTCCGGGGTGGTCTGGGCTCACCGGGAGATGTCGCCGGAGTTGGAGCAGGAGGTGGTGGCGTTTTGGTGTCGTCACAGGCGACGTCCTGGGGCGCGCGCGAGTGAGATGAGGGTGCTGGCATGTGCGCACGGGAGAGGGGAGCAGGCTCAAGTGGTCGAGGGGGCAAGGTGGTGGCTGGTGTTGCCGGAATTTGTCGGGGAGGCTCGTCGGAGCAGCGGCGATGTGAGGATGAATTGGGACAGCCTGGGGGCTCCGGTGGGGCGATGATTGGGGGGAAAGGAAGAGGGGAGCATGGCGATTAAGTACGCATGGTCGCGGCGAGGTTTAAGCACGGGATTGATGGAAATTAATGCTGGCATTCAACGTCTGAGAAACGGCCAGAGGGCGTGGTCTTCGCGCGCGGGTGGGAACGAAGGTGATCTGGCGGTGGGGTCGTTTCGTCAGTGAGGGAGAGAGAGGAAGAGTGCGTCCAGGAGGTCAGTGGCGTTGCGGGTATGGGTCTGGGTGAAAAACGATTCGCTCGGGGTGGTTTAGTTGGGCTGGGGAATGGGCTGGACTGGGCCTGCTGGCTGGGCTAGCTTGGTTTCATTTTTTTCTTCTCCTATTTATTTTTCTTTTTCCATTTCTTTTATTCTGTTTTGATTTTGTTTTATCATTTCAAACAACTATTTGAATTCAACTTCAACCAAACTTTGTGTATATTCAAATACTAATTATTAGTTCATTCTAAAGTCAAATTTATAATAATTCTTTTATTCTTTTTAGGGTCTTTTATTTATTTTATAAATAGACATTTGTCTTTATTTCAAATAGGTTTTAATGTGTTTGAAAACTTTATTTGAAATCCATATTTTTACCAAACCTATTCAGTAGGTTTTATTTATTTAATAGGGTGTCAAATAATTCACTTTGAATTATTTGGAATATTTTTAATATGATTTATTAATCATTTAAATTGGGTATTTGTCTTTATATGAAATTAAATATGGGTTTAATTCCATAAATTTTATTTGGAAGATTTCTTTGATTCCATTTAAGTTAATTAAATAACTTTTATTTCACTTGGGTAAATTCCAAATTCTATTTTCCCATGATTTCATTAATTATTCTTATTAGGGAAATTTGTCTTAATCCAATAGAATTTGGTTAAGGCCATTTTATTTTATTTGGAAAATCCTTTATCCTTTTATTTTATTTGGATTTGGATTATATTCATTCCATTTGCTTATGGATTAGGCCAAGATTTAATTTGGTCTTTAAATGTTCCTCATTTAATATTTATTTCTTTATCTTATAAAATCCATATCTTTTTATTTATAGTCCAAACTTGGTGATTCCAATTTGTAAAATCTTATTTGATATTTATTTGTCCTTTTAAATCTCTTTAGGATTAATTGCTCACCATTTGGTATGGAGTTTTAGATATGTGCTTTATTAGTTTTGGAAATTCTATTTCCTTATCTTATTAAATTCATAAGATTTTATCTATGGATCCAAATTAAGTGAAACCAATTCATATGGTTTTATAATATTTCTATTTGTCATTCTTGATTATTTATAAATGTTTGTTGACAATTTTTTTTATATGGATCAAATCTTTAGTCTTTGAGATAACTTGGAAATGTTTTTCTTCCATTAGAGTTTTAGGGTTTTGGTTTATTTTCCAAGTGTTTAAATTTCAAGATGCATTTATGAAGAATGCATTTCACTTGATTTGAATTAATCAAAGTTTGATCAAGATGGGATTTTAAGTTTCCATTTGGAATAAAAAAGTTTCTTTTCACCCTAAATTTCAATAATTATTTATTTTGTTTATTTATTTTTCACATTACAAAATTTGGAAAATTTTGGGATGTGACAGGCTACCACCCTTAAAAGAAATCTCGTCCCGAGATTTGGGAAAGATAGGGTTACAAGTTGGCTTCAAGGCAACTAGGGTACTACCACCCTTAAAAATTTCTAACTAGATTACATCTTGGTTTACTTGGGATCTTGATGTATCTTCTCTGGGCACTTGTTTGCATAATGGCCTAGTTCTTTGCATTTGAAACACATCACTTGGCTGGTATCTTTCTTTTCCTTTGGTATCATTGCCTCTTGTTTGTTTCCTTGGTTCTTCTTCTTTTCTGGGCATTCATTGGCTTAGTGTCCCAGCTCTTTGCAGGTGTAACATTGCTCTTGGGTAATATCCTTCTTGCTAGGGTTGGGGCATTTCTTGATTAGTTGGATGTTTCTCTTCACAATTGGGGCATTGATCTTCATGCTCTTTGGAAATGTGATCCTTGTCTCCACAAACATTGCAAGCTTGGGTTCCTTCTAGAATATCATCCTTGTCATCATTGTTGTCACAAACTCCTTGAAAAGAGTTGTCTACCATGTTGATCATTTGATTTGTCATCCTTTGCAACAATTGGGTTTGGGTTTCCAAAAACTTTTGCATGGTTGGGTCTAAATCATTGTTGTTGGCCCAAAATTGAGTTGTCACTTGGTTCAACTGGGTTTGGGTTACTACGAGTTCTCTCATGTGCATCTCTTGGTTGTTGTTGTTGTTGTTGTCACCATTCTTGATGTTGGAGTTTCTTGGAGTAGTCATCTGTTTGGGTTGGATTGGGATCAGAATAGGCAAACGATTTTCTAAGGAAATAATTCTAATCACACACAACAATTTCACACAAGCAATGTGCAAGCAATCACAAACAAACATTCCACTCAAACAACAAGTTTCAAGCACATTTTTAGGCAATAAAATATTTTTGCTACACCACATAAGTTGGTGGGTTTGATCTAAACTTAATATGGTGGTCCAACTATATGGTTCACTTGAGAGCATTCCATCCTTCTTAGTTGGTTCTTCTTGATCAATATCTTTGTATCCTTGGAGAATTTCTTGCATCTTGGTCACAAAACTTCAAAGGTGATGATGGTTCCTTCTAAGTTGTATTTCCTTAGCCCTCAAACCTTGAGTAACATTCTTGTCTCGCTTGTAGTCCTTAGTGATATCCAAGTTAAAGTCCTTGGTGCAAATAAAGTTGAAGTCTTTGATGATGTTGAAGTTGAAGTCATTTGAGTTGGTGAAGTCCTTTGCTCATGGTTGAGGCTTTTCTCATCAAGTTGAATTAGAAGAGATGTAGAATTAAAACCAAAATGGTTGAGGAAAGAGTATACAAGATTGTTTATAAATAAGTTTTGGAAAAAATTTAACTCCTATTATTCTAAGGGGTTTTGTCCAATCATAGGGTTACAATCCTACAGGCAACACAGTGCTCTGATACCATCTGTAGAGGTCCCAACCTTCAATAAGGTATATATCCCTGTGTTTACAATGCTAGTCCCTGGATCAATAGCTAGCATCCATAGTTAAGATGTAATATCAAGAAACAAAGGTCATATTACAACTTTATAACCAGGAATAAAATAATTTATTACATCTTACATAGCTCGTTTGGCTATCTCATTACAATGCAACAGAAATAACTATAGCATGGAGTCCTTCATCTTCAAAATGCCACAGGCAATCATGTTGGTTGTAGACTTGTAATCCTAATCAACATACTGCACTAACATCAAACACACCTGCAACATAATAAGTTACAGCCACAAGGGTCAATACATTTGAATTGTATTGGCAAATGATACTATGGTAGTATAGTGGAGTCTATCATCTATATGCATTTGGCTAAGTGGAGCTTAGGCTTGCTTTGCTCAAAATAGATTTTCCTTATCATTTGAAAACACTAAGCTTTTGCTTGTCAAAATCACCCAAGGCATCTCCCAATAGAAATTGGTGATCCTTCAACCCTTGTTCAACCACAAAATTTTAACTTAGAAATTGGGATGAGGAGATTCTTGATAGCTTACATGTCTTGATGCCCAAATTGTCCTTTGCCAGGGACATGGCTAAGTACTTAGATTTTACACTCTACAGAGGTGGTGCACTTTCCCCACAAGACTTGGTTTCACCAAGACAAAATCTTTCAGAAGCCTTCCCTTAGACCAGAATGGACGGGCTCCAACCTATTAAACCCCTACCACCAACGGTCCATTTGGCTAAGTTGTTGGAACCTATATGATCCAGGCAGAGCCCATAATGCCAAGTGGCTGCACTTGAAGCTTCTCAACATTTGAAATCTCAAATCTCTTTGTTCCTGGGTGGCCATCCACAAGTGAGATACACAAGGTAAACCGTAGAAATGGGCCTTGTGTAACCACTCAACACAAACCATTCCTTCCATCCACCCAGGTGATTCATTCACTTAGTTGATTTATTAAACAAAACACATGTCCTTGACTTAGAAATATTCCATAGTATGAATATATTCCACCCTTGTTTTCTACTAACTAAGCTAAGCATGATAGTAGTAGGAATCTTAACTTAGGAAATTTATACTAAGGTTTCATCTACTAGGATTTCCCATGGCATAGTTTACACTAAACAAAAATTCCATGCAAGTCCTACTTAGAAATATCACTAATGCATAGTGAAAATAATGGGACAAAAGTATGGAGCATCACTTGCCTTTTTGGTAGAGAATTATAAGTTCACTCCTTGATCTTGGAATATTCACACTCTTCAAATTCCACTACAATTCAACCAAGCAAGCAATATTCAATCTACCATTCAAGCAAACATCACATAAAATAATAAAAATAAAGCAATGCATGCAAGCATGCAAAAGATTGTTTTATTTACAAAAGTGGTTTCTAATAGGTTATAAACATTCTAAAACATCTATTGGTCATTTTATAAAAGTGTCAAAACTATTTGCAAAAGATTTTACCTATAAACCATTTTTAAACCAAATCAATATTTTATGTGGTTGAAAATGCTTTTTAGCAAAGTAATAATCTATATAGGGTTCACCAAATATATTTTTAAATCATAAAACTTGGTGTTTGGGGTCAAAGAGTTTAATCCAAATCATTTCCCAAATATTTTTCTCCAAAAAGTATTTTTAACATATAAACAACATTTTTATTTGACTAGAAATGCTTTAAGTCAAGATTTATTCTCTTGCTTCACAAAATATGTTTTTTAATCCACAAGTTGGTTTCAATGGTCACTAGGTCCAAAACAATCCATTTGCAAAATATTTTATCACAAAAATAATTTTAGAATGGATTTTATATTCAAATTATGCCTACACAAGTTTCTGCAAAAAACAAACATTTTACCAGAAGCAATTCACTAAACAAAGTGCATGGTTGGATAGTACTTGGTCTACTGATTTCATTGATATAAAATTTGCAAAATTTGGATGTGTGGATTGAAAGTTATGAATTTTGCAAGTTTGAATAACTAATAGAACATTTTCTGGTTTTTATAACAGCTCTAGGCCACGTGTCTTGTTCTGATAGGCTGGTACCGGTTCGTTCGGATCAAGCATTGAGGGTCGTTAGATCTATTGCAAATTGCACGGCCCAGAAGGCTACGTACCCCTTCGATTAGTTGTTCTATCTAAGCCACTAGATGATGATCTAACGGCTCACATGTGATTGACCAAAGGCTGGCGGCGCTCGACGGTGGCGCGCGGCGGCGACGCTCGGGCGGCAGCACTCTGGCTATTCTAGGAAGCTAGGGAGAGGGAGGATGTGCTTACCGTGTTCGCCGTGGAATGCTGATGCTCAACATGGTCGTAGGAGAGCAGGGGACGCACAGGGTCGTCTTCAATCTCTCGCTGGAGTTCGTTCTGGCGACAGGCGTGCTCTGGTGCTATCGAAGACGAACCTACAGGGTGCGCTAAGGCAAACGGAGAGCAGCGTTAGATGCACGCGAGAGAGGAGTGTGTGAGAGCATCAACAAGAGGGTCCGGGTGGTCTGGGCTCACCAGGAGATGTCGCCGGAGTTGGAGCAGGAGGCGGTGGCGTTTTGGTGTCGTCACAGGCGACGTCCTGGGGCGCGCGCGAGTGAGATGAGGGTGCTGGCAGGTGCGCACGGGAGAGGGGAGCAGGCTCAAGTAGTCGAGGGGGCAAGGTGGTGGCTGGTGTTGCCGGAATTTGTCGGGGAGGCTCGTCGGAGCAGTGGCGATGTGAGGATGAATTGGGACAGCCTGGGGGCTCCGGTGGGGCAATGATTGGGGGAAAGGAAGAGGGGAGCGTGGCGATTAAGTACGCATGGTCGCGGCGAGGTTTAAGCACGGGATTGATGGAAATTAATGCTGGCATTCAAGGTCTGAGAAACGGCCAGAGGGCGTGGTCTTCGCGCGCGGGTGGGAGCGAAGGTGATCTGGCGGTGGGGTCGTTTCGTCAGTGAGGGAGAGAGAGGAAGAGTGGGTCCAGGCGGCCAGTGGCGTTGCGGGTATGGGTCTGGGTGAAAAACGATTCGCTCGGGGTGGTTTAGTTGGGCTGGGGAATGGGCTGGACTGGGCCTGATGGATGGGCTAGCACTACTAGGAAAACGGCTATAGGTAATCAGCACATCCGTGGCTCACATGGTTGAAGTGCCCCACGGCTAAAACAGGCGTGGCTCACCTGTGGGCAGTGCCCTACTAGTAACTAGAACAACCGTGGCGCACATGACTATAGTGCGCCACAGATGTGTGTGGGCCAGGGCCCTGTTGGCCGCACGCCAAACATCTGTAGCGCACTACAGTCATGTGCGCCACGGTTGTTAGTGTCATCTGTGGCGCACATGGGGGGGTGCGCTACGCCTAAGCGCACGCCCCCCTCTGCTGTGAAACGGCCACAAACATCTGTGGCGCACTCGGCCTAGTGCGCCACAGGGAGTAGGATCATCCGTGGCGCACATGGCATGGTGCGCCACAGATGTTTGTACTCCCTATGGCGCACTAGGGCCGTGTGCGCCACGGATGTGTCGATTTATTTAGGACAGCACTTTATGTGCACATGTGTGACCACATCCACCACCCCACACTCACTTTCCCCTTCTTCTTCCTCCTTAGATCTAGTCGAGATCTTCTCCTTCCCACGTCAATTTCTCCACACATTCACCATTTTTAGCATGTAAAACTTGCTTTGGATGTTACATAAGTAATAGAGGAGTTCTCCGGTCTCTCATCTATCCTTCTCCGGTCGACGCGCGCACCTCTCCTTTCCATCTTTCTCACGATCGGTCTCTCATCTCGGTAAGTTGTCCATGTAAGGATGTGTTCATGTGTATATGGATGATGTGCTCATATGTATGTAGATGATCGATGCTCATGATGTGTGTATGTGGAGAGGATCGATGGTCATATGTGTGTGTATATGGAGAGTATCGATGATGATCATGCATGTGTGTATGGAGAGGATAATGATATGTTCATGTGTGTATGGATCAGTCTCTCTCTCTCTCTCTCTCTCTCTCTTGTGTTTGTATGTGAACAAGTTTCCATTTGTTTTGTCAAAATGTTGATTCATTTCCATTTTGGCAAGACTTTGGCATTTCGCAAAGGTCCTAATTTTAGGATAGGTCATGCCGAAATTTTCTATCGACCATTGCATGCATGCATTCATTATGTGGTTCTAATAGACTTCAAAATTGTACCGTGTACATCGTGCAGGCAAAAATGGTCCGCATAATGAGCGAAGGCATTGTGGATAGATTTTTGAAATGTGCGACGGCCGACATGATACGAAATAACACGACAGATATAAGATGTCCGTGCAGAAGATGCAAACTCAACTGGGTGATCGACCCAGATTCCGGGAATCTGCAGGCGCACCTGCTCCGCCATGGTTTCATGGATGGATACACTCGTTGGATAAGCGATGACGTAGATGATGGAGACGGTGAAGAAGGTGGCCAACATGACGATGATCATCATCACGACGAGAATGGGCGAGATGATGAAGAGTCTCCTGGAGATGGTGAAGGTGCAGAAGCAGACCGGGATGATGATGATCTAGATACCGGAGGAGCAGACGACGATGGAACAACGTCAGGCTGGGTACGGGACCCTTATGTGCAAGAGCTGCTTCTCAAGCAGACGAGTAACGCCAGGGCTGCCGCTAGAGAGAAAGCCAAGCTTGCGCAACTTGAGAAAGACGCGGTTACTCCATTGTATGAAGGATGCAGGCCCGATGATACCCGGTTGAATGTAACGCTCAAGGCTATGGAGATGAAGGCAAAGCACAAATTGAGCGACGCAAGCTTCGACGATATGATGGCATTCTGGCACGATCGTCTCCCGGAGGGGAACACATGTTCAACTAGTATCGAGGATGCCAAGAAAATCGTCTGTCCTCTCGATCTACCGCACGTTAGATATCACGTATGCATCAACGATTGCATCATTTATCGGGGCGAGGACGCGGAGAAAACCACATGTCCGGTGTGCGGCGTGAGTCGATACAAGAAAGGGAAGAAAGCACCTCGAAAAGTGGTATGGTACTTTCCTATCACTCCTCGTCTGCAGTGCTATTTCGCGGACCCTAAGGAAGCGAAGCTCATGCGATGGCATGCGGAAAGGAAGAAGCCAGGAGATGATGATGACCCCGAAAAGGATGAGCTGCTGAAGCACCCTTCAGATGCTAGCCAATGGAAAGCATTGGACCTAGAATTCCCAGAATTCGGTGGAGATTCGAGGAACATCAGGCTTGGTGCGAGAACCGATGGACTCAATCCGTTCGGTAGCCAGAGCAGCACGCACAGCACTTGGCCCGTGTTTGTATGGATGTACAACCTCCCTCCATGGTTGTGCATGAAGAAGAAGTACATACAAATGAGTATGCTAATTCAAGGGCCGAAACAACCTGGTACCGACATCAATCTGTATATCGGGCTGTTGAAAGAGGAGCTATCCACGTTATGGGAATCTGGAGCCAATACTTACGACGCCGTCGCACAAGATTATTTCACTATGAGAGCCGCGTTGGTCACTACGGTGCAAGACTATCCAGGTTGCGGGTATATCTCGGGGCAGGTTATCCAAGGATTCTGCGCATGCGTTAGGTGCATGGATAACACAAGATATCTCCAACTAGAGAAAGATCCAGGGTCATCGAAAACCGTGTTCATGCGCACCGGAGGTGGCTCGGCAAGAATGATCCATGGAGAAAACGTGGAGACCTGTTCGATGGCAAATCAGAGACCCAAGGAATCCCAGAGCGTAGGAGCAGCGAAGAAGTGGAAGAGTTGCTGAAAAACTGGAAAGATTGTCCTAAGCCTGGAAAGAAGCGAAAGAGGCAGCAACAAGACAAGACGCTAATGAAGGTATGGAAAACAAGGTCTGTTTTCTGGGAGTTGCCATACTGGAAGTTTCTCCGCACGCCTCATAGCCTCGACATCATGCATATCATGAAAAACGTGTGCGAGAGTCTGGTCGCCACCATAATCAACATGCCAGATAGGACGAAAGATGGTCCAAAAGCAAGGCACGACCTGATATGCTTGGGTATCCGGAAGGAGCTTCACGGAGGACGCACTACTCCTGATGATCAGGAAGATGACGATGATCATGAGTCAGAGACGACACAAGGTCGTCGGAAGGGTAAAAAGTTCAAGAAGAACGAATATTACTGCCCTCCTTCTTGCTTCACTCTAAGCCAGGATGAGATCAAACAGTTTTTCAAGTGCCTTCTAGGAGTCAAATTTCCTTACGGCTACGCGGGCAAGATAAGCAGATACCTAGACGAGGCGAAGCAGAGGTTCAGTGGCATGAAGTCTCACGACTGTGTCGTGCTAATGACGCAGGTACTTCCGGTCGCACTAAGAGGGATAATGGATGAGCACGTCCGTGAAACGTTATTTGGCCTATGCAAGTTTTTCGACGTCATCTCTAGGAAGTCGATTGGCTTGAATCAGCTCGGAAGGCTACAGGAGGAGATCGTGGTGATACTATGTGAGATTGAGGTCTACTTCCCACCCGCATTCTTCGACATTATGGTGCATCTGCTGGTCCATGTCGTGGAGGACATCGTACAACTCGGGCCGATGTTCCTCCGTAGCATGATGGCGTTCGAAAGGATGAACGGACACATCAAAGGATACGTTCGCAACAGGTCCCGTCCAGATGGAAGCATATCCAAGGGCATTCTCGCCGAAGCGTGCATCTCTTTCTGCACGAATTATCTAGACATCGAGAACCCTGTCGGTCTTCCCGTCAACAAACACCTTGGCAAGATCGACGGATCTGGTCGCCGAGAGGGTCGTCGCATACTGCATGCAGACTTCGATTTTCGACGCGTAGACTTTGATCGAGCAAACCTCGTCGCGCTACAGCATTTAGAACTGGTCGATCCTTGGGTACAGAAGCACAAAAGGTTAATCGAGAAGAAGTACAGTGACCGGGGCATACAGAGGACGTAGGGAGAAATAATCAAAGAGCACAACTCATATTTCACGCGTTGGTTTAGGCAGACGCTCCTTGATAATCCCCCGCGCTTGCATTCTTCTGACACGGAAAAGATCATATTCACCTTGTCACAAGGACCGATGCAAAACCTGGTGACCTATCAGGCGTATGATATCAACGGCTACACATTCTACACGGAGGAAAAGGACAACAAGTGTGATTATCAGAACTCAGGCGTAACGTCAGAATTCTACACCGATGACAATGTGAAGGAAAGATTCTACGGAAGAATCGAGGAGATCTGGGATCTCGACTACTGTGGAGAAAAGGTGCCGATGTTCCGTGTCAGATGGGCAAAGAGCGTCGAAAGAGAAGACCGGTATTTCACAACCATGGTTATACCCGAAGCAGCCAAATCCAAGGCTGCCGGTGCAAACGTGGCCGCGAAAAATGAACCATGGGTACTGGCTACCAAAGTGGACCAATGTTTTTTCATTACCGACCCGACAAAGCCTAGCCGTGTTGTCGTGAGGAGAGGAAAAAGAAACATCATCGGAATGGATGGAGTCTCCAACGAGCAAGACTTCGACCAGTACGGCGACCCAAAGATTGAAGATGACGACGACTACGATGCAGCAACATACATCATAAGAAGAAAAAGGACAACCCTACCCAAAAAAGGTAGCCCGTTCGAAAGAAGAAACATTAAATTGCCGGGGCTAAATTATTCAACCGCGAAAAAGAAGGGAAAAAGATTGTAAAACGCTAGCTCAAAAAATATTGTACAACGCATGGTCGAAAAAGATTGTAATATTTATGGACAAATTATTATGATATATTTGAAGCATATTTAATTTGTACCACTTTTATGACATATATTATCACTTTTGGGCATTTTTGGAATATTTAAAAGTATTTTAAAAACAAAACAAAACATTTGTATCATATATCACCACTTTTGGGCATTTTTTGGAACATTTAAAAGTATTTAAAAAAAAAATTAAAAAATGTGGCACCAGGATTCGAACCTGGGTGCTAACAGGTTTAGAATAGAGCAGTGGGAGGAACCAGTGGGGTAAGGCAGTGCTAGTGTTAGCAAAGGGGGTGGCATCCCTCTTATCTGACTAGTCCTACTCACTTAGGCGTAGCGCACCCCGGCCAAGTGCGCTACGGTTATGCGTAGCGCACTTGGCCAGGGTGCGCTACGCCTAAGTGGGTAGGACTAGTCACCGTGAGCCAGGCCATCCCCATCGTCGTCCTCAGACACATCGTCCCCATCCCCATCCCCATCCCCGCATCGTCCCCATCCCCATCGAGGCGCCGCGCCAGGAGGAGGAGGTCGCCACGCCAGGAGGAGGAGGCCTCCACGCTAGGAGGAGGAGGAGGAGGCCGCCTTGCCCGCGCGCTCGTTCCGTGGAGGAGGAGGTCGGTGGCGGCGAGGTTCCTGCAGAGTCGGCTCCGCTCCTCCGACGGCAAGGCGCTCTGCCGCTCCCTCCCCCTCGTTACCTCGTCCGCCAGCCCTCGTCGTCGTCATCTCCCACTCTCTCCTCGAGCAATCTCAGAGGTGAGCTCTGCCCCTCCCCTCTATCCTTATCCCCCTCTCTCCTCGAGCAATGGTTAGGGTTAGCACCTGATGATTTAATTGATGCCTCTGACAGTGATCAAATTATGTTCTAGATGTCCATCAAATTATGTTCTAGATCAAATTATGTTCTGTATCTATTTTCTGACTAGTCCTGGACCGAGGACTTGGCTTTGCCTTGTTGTTTATCTAGTGGTTCTTCCTAGGTGTGTTCAACTGTTAGCAATCTATATGTCTGACGTTCAAATTCTCAATTAAATGCTCTGTTATAGTTATTTTTTCCAATGGAGTTTCTGTGTTGTTAGGTAGGTCTTATCAGAGACAAGTTGTACAGCAAGAACTGAATACAATATTTGTCTTGTTCCAATGGAGTTTCTGTGTTGTTCATGGTCTCTGTGTTGTTCATGGAGTGCATCATCCTTTGCTGTTGTTGTTGACACTACTGACAATATAGCAGTAAATTTTTTTTGCTGTTGTTGTTGTTGATTGTAATAAGCAATAGTCTACATCATGGTTGTTGTTATCCCATGATTAGCAGTTGAGGTTAGCCCATGATTAGAGTGGTTTCAGTGATATAGGTAGTTGACAGAGATACAATTGTATGCTATTGATGAACATTTTTAATTGTCCTTGGATTATGCTGTCGATAGATATATATATATCACTAATGATGCAAGCTTAATTTAGATTGACCTTGGATTATTCAGTACACCAAGGTTTAAATGCTCAAGTAATTCTAGTTCTAGGTATTAATTTAAATAAGAGAGTGCGAAAGCTGATGCTTCAGGGTTGTACAACATCTGGTTTTGCACTCCTGGGTCGACACTTAATTTTTTTTAAAAACTCTGTTGACACATAAGGTTCAGATTTATCTCTATTGATAGTATTGACACATTAGGGTTCAAAGTAGTGCAGGAGGTTGTTGACACATTAGGGTTCAGAGTAGTGCAGGAGGTTATATGATCATGTTTGTGCCCCTGACTGAATATGGTAGCTGTTCTGGTGTTCTGGTTCCTCCATTTTCTTTATTCCATTATGCCCATAGATGTGGTAGCTGTTCTAGTGTTGGTGTCCCTTGCAAAACTTGCTGTCATCTGGTACATGATAGCACCTGTTGGTATTGTGTGGTCCTAATTTTTGCTGGTACATGATAGCACCTGTTGATAGCACCTGTTGATAGCACCTGTTGGTAGTGCAGGAGGTTACATGATAGCACCAGTAATTTTTGCTGAAATAGATTTATTGTGTGCTGGTTGTGCAGTTGTGCTGGCTATACTGGGCCATTTTATGCTGGTTGTGCTGGCTATGATGGCCATTTATTGTGTGCTAGCTATGCTGGCCATATATATGCAGGTTCTTGTATGAAACGAGTCACGATTTTTGCCGGAATGTTGATTAACTTCCGTTTCGGCAGAAATCGGGCACTCCTAGTTTAAGAAAATTAGCAAAGGTCATGCCGGATTTTTCCGTGCATTTAACCAATTATTTGTTTTTTATTAGTGCAAAGATGTGTGACAACGATGAGGCTGGATGTTCTAAGCGCATCAGTGCTGAAGGAGAACTCAGACCTCCGAATAAACAATTGATATTCTGGGAGGTGGCCCAGCGGCTAGAAGACAATGAAGAATACCATCCTTCGGAGAGCGAGGATGATGAGATGGAAGACGCGGAGGAAGAAGCCGAAGGAACGGCGGACGATGAAACCACTGATGGCGGCGAGGGCACAAGGAGGACGAAGAGTATAGATCCAAGGGGATAGAAAACCCCTTTGCCAAATTCGAACCCGGGCAGGTTCAAAACTTCATCAGGGCCCGTTACCATGTGGACCCAAAAACCAAACAACTCACCGCGGATCCTGCGGTGAAGGAATTCGAGGAAATTGTGGTAAGTATAATCTAATTACCGCGGATCAACACGATTGCAATCTAATCGATGATCATTCACAGTTACTTCTTCTACAGGAGGAGGAAATTGTTGCTAGTCATGGATCCCAGGGTTCCTCATCCTAGGGGTCGACGGCGGCCACCCGGTGGGATAACCCTTTTAACAGGGCAATGAACCGGGCCAAGAAAATAGAGCCGGTTACGAAGAAGCCGTCGTCGGCTGGCCGTCTGGCCGGCCTCGGGGGTAAGAATTGGGTGGATCATTTTGGTCCACCGCCGAGGACGCATGTGGCGCCGTCGGGAAGGAGGGAGGAGGAAAACAGAGAGGTTCTAGAACTTATGGCACAAGTGGCGCGGATCCCGCAGATCGTCCAAGACAACCTGGCAATCACCCTCACGTCCTTCCTGTCTACCTTGGTGGAGTCAATAGCGAACTGGAGTGCGGGTGGTCGAGTAGGGCCGTGCCCGATTCCAAGCATGGTCCGCAGCCACTCGAACAACGCGGCACCGACGAATCAGGCGAACTACGTGTTCGTGACTCCGCCAGCTAGCACCACGGCGCCGCAAGTGTTGGTGACTCCCCCTGCCATCACCGTGGCGCCGACGTACATGTTGGTGCCCCCTGCCATCGTCGCGGCGGCACCGGAGCTCCAAGCACCCATCGGTAGGGAGAATACACCGGCGGCCAGCACCGCGCCATCAAGCAGCCCTTCCGTCTCTTGCACTCCCATCGCCGTATGCGGTGCGTCGACATTAGACGATCTCGACGCCATCACGGTAAACAAATTGCTTTAATTACCGCCTTTCATGCCATCTATTACTCTTATGGCATCTCGCTCTGACGACGCCGTACATGTTTTCCGCAGAAGGATGTTCCTTGCACTCTCTTATGCTACGTGAACAACGAGCTGAGGGATGTTGCCAAGGGTACCATCGTTCAACCCTTGCAGCGCACATTCCACTCAAAGCCGATGCCAGATAGCGTGCACAGGGTTAAAATTAGTCGGGTGCTAAGGGGCTGCGACGACCTGGAACCTCCCATTCAACCCTCAGGAGCGGATGAAGAAGAGCCTTCTGTCCTCAGAAGTTGCTTCGGCTTATTCTTGCTATGGCCAAAGAGCATGATCCGTTTGGGGACGGCGGGGGCCATCACGCCACAGACAACAGCACCGCCTGTTGTGCCAGCGACAAGCGGTGGCAAGGCCCCCTTACCGCCCTCGCCGTCACCTCCACGCGGTGGGTCGGATGATCATGTTGATGATATGCACATGGCGCAGGATCCGGCCGAGGACGACGAAGACTGGAATGATCACTTCTTCAGCACTCATTTTGGCAACGAAGAAGACCTAGCTGGTGGTCCCACAGAGAAAGCCACTATCACCAAGCGTCTGTTTGGTTATCAAGAGACGCCTCCAGCTTGCGCCTTTACAGAGCCAGCTGATACAACCAACTGGCCCTTTATTCTAAGCCCTGACACACTACATAGGGCGGCCGGTGCTCAGATTGCGGTGCCTGCCCGCTCTCCAAAAGGAAAAAAGGGCAGGAAAAGAAAATCTAGCAGCTCGAGCCAGCCGGTGGCGTCAACAACTGCGAATCCGATCAGGTTTCGGGACGGGCCACCAAGACCCGAGGGTATTATGTGGAGGATTCATGTGGCGGGTGAGCCCATGCTACCTAAGAATTTGCGGAAGCTCGCCAGTTCGGAACTGCAGAGTGTGCATGACGGCGTGCTGACGATAGAGAGACGCCTTCTATCGGAGAAAGATCCCTCACACCCGGTATTCGTGGTTAAGGTGCCACCAGGCTTGGGATTCGTCGACACTGCCCCCGTGGATCTGTTCTTCCTGCGGTTCGAGGACATCTTCAATATGTTCCACCTATACCCGCTGCACTATACCATGGTCCGTCTCTTTTCTCTCAGCCTGGCCACGGAGATCATTAGAGAGAACACACCGGGCATCGCTATAGTGGACCCCTACTACATGCGTGACGGCTGCTTGGGTTCCCCCGCCGAACGACGTATCGTGGCCTCATACCTAAAAAGAATCCTCGTGGCGAACAAGACAAAGGAATACATTCTCGTGCCTTACTTTCCCGAGTAAGTCGTTATTCACTCGCCACCGTCGATTGGCTTTATTAGATCATCATCATTCTTTTTCCAACACATTCCATTTGAATTTTTTGCGCAGAGATGAACACTGCACGCTCATCTCCTTATCGCCGAAGCATTCCCACGCCACGTATTTTGACTCGGGGAGTCTAGAAAAGAAGAAAAACTACGACAAGATCAAGGAAGTTCTAGATGATGCTCTCACTGGCTTTGCCTCGACGGAAGGCACCAGCTTCGTGCGTAAGAAGGTCAAGTTCGACAGGCACATCTTCAACCACGTAACGGAGTTCCCCTGCGTGAAGCAGCCGGAAAACAGTAAGAAGGAAGCCTACTACGCACTCCATCACATGAGGGCGTTCCTACTTGACCAACAGAATTCTACGCTGCCAGATCATCTCAAATAGTGGGCCGAAGCAAAGGCCAAGATCAATGATTCAGATATTAGACAAGAGATGTATCACATCCAGCAGCAGTTTGGGGCAATCATCTTTCGTGATGTCATGACTTCGGGGGGGATCTTCTACGGAGGAAATATCCCGAATAACCGTGACATAGAAGATCGCCTAGAGATGCAGGGTGACTATAGGAAGTTCATGACGAGACGGGGCGTCCTCCCGTTCCCTAAGCCGAGCCAGAAGGCTTGATGTTGGCCTAGTTGTAGTTACAAACTATAGATGACCTTTGTGTGTGTGTGTGGACGACAAGTGAACTTATTTTGCTTATTATTATATATCAATCAATGCTTGGTTTTTTTGCTTACTCTTTGGTCCTTTGCTCATTTTGGTCCTTCTTTTTTTCCTTACTCTTTTTTCGAGAATAATGCCGATGATTGAAATGTCGTGGCACAATATATATGTGAATGTGCTACGATGGGATTGTATGCCTTGTGCTATGCACAAGTCCAGGTGTTGTGCATCCTACTTGGCGTACGGTTCCATCGTAGCATATTCCTGTGTCCAACGACCTATGTATATATATGAGGCATGCTTTTTGAGTTACTTTGGTCTTTTTCGAGAATAATGCCGATGATTGAAATGTCGTGGCACACTATATGTGAATGTGCTGCGATGGGATTGTTCGCCTTGTGCTATGCACAGGTCCAGGTGTTGTGCATCCTACTTGGCGAACAGTTCCATCGTAGCATATTCCTGTGTCGAACAACCTAGTTATATATGAGGCATGCTTTTTGAGTTTGGTCTTTTTGATTTAGGAGTACTTTCTATAAGTGTATCTTCATATGCGACTTTAATTATATATGTTTTTTTTCAATAATCGGTTAATTATTATTGTCAACTTATAGATGACGTGGTACGTCGTGTACAAGGGACAGGTTCCCGGAGTCTACGATGATTGGGAAGACTGCCGGAGACAGGTGCACCGCTTCAGCGGCAATAGCTACAAAGGGTACAACACTATGGCGGAGGCGGAAGCTAGATACACGCACTATCTAGCGGGAGTTAGGACAAGGAACCGGATGAAGACCTACACCTTCGTCGCGGCGGTGATCATGCTTATCTTTTTTGGTTATTTATCCCGCGTTTGTGTCTAGCTAGCTAGTTTAGATGTCTAGGCGAGCTTCCGAGCTCTAACTTGTTCGATCGACACATGTATTCACATGTCACCAACTACTACTTTGTAACATGATCGAAACAATGTAATTAACTTAGACTATGTATTCATGTATGAGACTTATCTATATGTATTTGTTTCAATCTTGTTTTTCATATTGAGTATTTCTATATATAATTGTATATCTTGTATCTGTGTATATATCTGCTGTAATATTGTATATAATGTGTATTGCATATAATCTGGCTCGGAAATTAAAAAACAAATACAAAAAATACACCTGTGGCGCACATGGTCTACCTTCTGTGGCGCACTACACCTAAAGCGCACTATGGAAGTTTAGTGGCACACTAGGTAGTGCGCCACAGAAGATCCCAGGGGTAGCGCACCATCCCAAACTTCTGTGGCGCACTAGGTGGTGCGCTACGCCTATCTCTAAACAACCGTGGCGCACTAGGCAGTGCGCCACGGCTGAGAGATAGCCGTAGCGCAAGGCCCGTGGCGCACTGCTAGTGCGCCACGGATAGGCATTTCGGGTGCGCCACTAACAGCCTGTTTCCTAGTAGTGTAGCTTTGTTTCATTTTTTTCTTCGCCTGTTTATTTTTATTTTTCCATTTCTTTTATTCTGTTTGATTTTTTTAATCATTTCAAACAACTATTTGAATTCAAACTTCAACCAAACTTTGTGTATATTCAAATACTGATTATTAGTTCATTCTAAAGTCAAATTTATAATAATTCTTTTATTCTTTTTAGGGTCTTTTATTTATTTTATAAATAGACATTTGTCTTTATTTCAAATAGGTTTTAATGTGTTTTAAAACTTTATTTGAAATCCATATTTTACCAAACCTATTCAGTAGGTTTTATTTATTTAATAGGGTGTCAAATAATTCACTTTGAATTATTTGGAATATTTTTAATATGATTTATTAATCATTTAAATTGGGTATTTGTCTTTATTCCAATGAAATTAAATATGGGTTTAATTCCATAAATTTTATTTGGAAGATTTCTTTGATTCCATTTAAGTTAATTAAATAACTTTTATTTCACTTGGGTAAATTCCAAATTCTATTTTCCCATGATTTCATTAATTATTCTTATAAGGGAAATTTGTCTTAATCCAATAGAATTTGGTTAAGGCCATTTTATTTTATTTGGAAATTCCTTTTATTTTATTTGGATTTGGATTATATTCATTCCATTTGCTTATGGATTAGGCCAAGATTTAATTTGGTCTTTAAATATTACTCATTTAATATTTATTTCTTTATCTTATAAAATCCATATCTTTTTATTTATAGTCCAAACTTGGTGATTCCAATTTGTAAAATCTTATTTGATATTTATTTCTCCTTTTAAATCTCTTTAGGATTAATTGCTCACCGTTTGGTATGGAGTTTTAGATATGTGCTTTATTAGTTTTGGAAATTCTATTTCCTTATCTTATTAAATTCATAAGAATTTATCTATGGATCCAAATTAAGTGAAACCAATTCATATGGTTTTTTAATATTTCTATTTGTCATTCTTGATTATTTATAAATGTTTGTTGACAATTTTTTTATATGGATCAAATCTTTAGTCTTTGAGATAACTTGGAAATGTTTTTCTGTCCATCGGTCTGGGGATGAAAAGCAGTACTGAATTCCAATCTCGTTCCCAATGACTCATGCAGTTTCCTCCAAAAATGAGAATTGAATTGAGTTCCCCTATCTGACACAATACTCTTGGGTACTCCATGCAGACACACAATCCTATTCATATATATCTTGGCCAATTTAGCACTTGTATAGGTTGTCTTCACGGGTATGAAATGAGCCACTTTAGTGAGGCGATCCACTACTACCCAAATAGAGTCATATCCTGACCTGGTCCTTGGCAATCCGGTGATGAAATCCATGCCAATATTGTCCCACTTCCAATCAGGAATAGGTAGTAGTTGTAGAAATCCTGCTGGTTTCTGATGTTCTGCTTTCACTCTACTACATACATCACACAAAGCAATATGTTCGGCGATGTCCTTCTTGAGATTATTCCACCAAAATCTTTCCTTCATATCCATGTACATTTTGGTGTTACCCGGATGAATGGAATATGGTGAGTTGTGTGCTTCCTGTAAAATCAATTTCCGAAGCTCCGGATCTTGCGGAACATAGATACGTTTTCCATACCATAAAGTACCCTGTTCGTCTTCACGGAAACCTTTGGCTTTTCCTTTGCCAATATTTTTCTTAACTTCTTCAATATCCTTGTCCGTCTTTTGGGCTTCCTTGATTTTGTCCAACAAGGTGGGTTGAACATCCAATGACATGAGATGTCCCTCAGGCACAATATCCAATCTGAGGTCTCTAAATTGGGCACACAGATCTTCTGGCAATTCTCCCTTAGTAAGGCCATTTACAAATACCTTACGGCTTAGCGCATCCGCTACAAGATTTGCTTTACCATGGTGGTATTGCAAACTCAAGTCATAGTCCTTGATGAGTTCTAGCCATCTTCTTTGTCTCATTTTGATTTCTTTCTGAGTGAAAATATACTTCAAACTTTTGTGATCTGTGAACACTTCACATCGCTTTCCCAAAAGGTAATGTCTCCATGTTTTGAGTGCATGGACAACAGAGGCCAACTCTAAATCATGAGTAGGATCATTTACCTCATGAGTTTTGAGTTGTCTCGAGGCATAAGTCACAACTTTCCCTTCTTGCATCAGAACTGCACCTAATCCATGATGGGATGCATCAGAATAAACCTGGAAATCCTTCTCCAAGTCTAGCAAACATAAGACTGGTGCTGTCACTAGTCTCTTCTTCAATTCTCGGAAACTGAGTTCACATCCTTCAGTCCAAGCAAATTTCTTGTATTTCTTTAGTAACTCCGTCATTGGTTTAGCTACCTTGGAGAATTTCTTAATGAAACTTCTATAGTATCCTGCCAAGCCAAGGAAACTACGAAATTCCTTCACTGACTTAGGAGATTCCCATTAATTTACAGCTGACACTTTTGCGGGATCAACTGCTACACCATCTCCTGACACAATGTGTCCAAGAAATCCAACTTCATTCAACCAGAATTCACACTTGCTGAATTTGGCATACAGCTTATGCTCTCTATGCTTCTCAAGTATCAGACGCAAATGTACTTCATGTTCTTCTTTGCTCTTGGAGTAGATCAATATGTCATCGATGAAAATGACAACAAACTTGTCAAGAAACTCCATGAACACCTTGTTCATCATATTCATGAAGTAAGCTGGTGCATTGGTCAAACCAAATGGCATCACTGTGTACTCATACAATCCATACCTATTGGTGAAAGTTGTCTTAGGTATGTCTTGTTCTCTTATCTTAAGCTGAAAATAACCTGACCGGAGATCAATCTTTGAAAACACATAGGATCCTTCTAGCTGATCAAACAAGTCATTGATTCTGGGCAAAGGATATTTGTTCTTGATAGTCACCTCATTGAGTGAACGATAATCTATGCATAACCTTTGACTTCTATCTTTCTTTTCCACAAATAAGACTTGTGCTCGCCAAGATGAAGAACTTGGTTGAATAAATCCTTTCTGCAACTGTTCTCCAAGTTGTTTCTTGAGTTCTTTCAACTCATCAACTGACATCTTGTAAGCTCTCTTTGCTATTGGTCCTGATCCTGGCAGCAAGTCATTCAGAAACTCCACATCTCTATCTGGTGGCATTCCCGGCAATTTTTCCGGAAACACATCCGGATATTCACTCACAATTGGCACACTGTCTATGCTAACCCCCTTAAGAGAATTTAGCTTACTCCCTTTTGATTAAAGTTAGTCTTGAATCTAATCCTTTTATTATCCGGGGTTGTGAGTGTGACAGTATGATTGGCACAATATAGCACTCCCTTGTACTTAGTCATCCAATCCATTCCCAAAATGACATCCAATCCTTGGGAATTTAGAATTATCAAATTAACGGGAAACTTATACTTCCCAAACTCTATGACTAGGTCATGACATCCTGAGTTCACTATCATTTCTCCACCAGGAGAACTTACTTTTATAGGAAACCCAATAGTTTCAACTGGAAGTTCATTTCTATCAACAAATGCTCTTGATATGAATGAATGCGATGCACTAGTATAAAAAATAACAAGTGCTGGAACAGAATTGAGTTTGAACTTACCAGCCACATCATTAGGTTCCTCATAAATCTCTTCCACATTGATGTGGTTCACCTGTCCCTTCTGGAAAGGGTTGGGTTTGTTAGCACCTTCAACTTTCTTTTCTGGGCACTCATTTGCATAATGCCCCATCTTCTTACACTTGAAGCATTCAACCTAACTGAGATCCTTCTTGACAGGCTGGCTTCCACTACCACTTCTACTTCCATTGTGGTGGCTCTTGTATCCACCCTTGTGGTTCTTGTACTTGTCGTTATCATGACTACGGTGATGCTTGTTGTCATGATGGTGGTTGTGGTTGTGGTGGCTGTTGTACTTTCCATGTTTGTGGGATCCAGAACTCCCACTATCATCATGATGGGAACGCTTGTGAGACGATCCCGAGCTATGCTTGTCAGAGCTGTGTTTCCTCTTTCTGCTTTCAACCTGTTTCATCTTGTTCTCCAAGATGGTAGCCTTGTCACAAAGTGATTGGTAGGTGGGGATATAGGCCACAGATAACTGCAGATTCAGTTCATCATTTAGTACTTCGAGGAATTTCTCTTTCCTCTTGGCATCAGTATCAACTTCATCCGGTGCATATCGCGCTAGATTGTTGAACTCCTCAATGTATTCAGCCACGTTGCAGTGACGCTGTTTCAGGTTATGGAACTCCTTCTTCTTCAAACTCATCACTCTAGATGAGATGTGAGCTGTACGGAATCCATCTTCAAAGATAGCCCATGTCACATCCTCAATGGTAATGGTGATCTGAAAGTTATCCCACCAAGTGGCCGCTGGTCCTTCCAACAGATGTGCTGCAAACCTGACTTTCTCTTCATCAGTGCAGCCGACAGTTACCAAATCCTTTTTCACTGAACGTAGCCAATCATTGGCCACCATGGGATCAGTAGTTCCTGAGAACTTTGTAGGCCTCAGTCTTAGGAATCTGGTGAGCATGTCAAATCCTAGTGGATTGTTCTGATTGTTGTTGTTGTTGTTGTTGTTGTTGTTGTTATTCTGATTCTGCATAAAAGTGGTCATCATCTGCATCAGATGTGCATGTGATGTCATCAGCTGCTGCATCTCGGGGGTGACATTGTTGTTGTTTGGGTTGGGGTTGGCACGTCGAGGAGGCATCTGTGGTTTTCAGAAGGATAAGAATGAGATACCAATAGATGCTTAACATGCACAATACATTACATAGATAATCACCAAAACAAGCATCAAAATAATCATAAGGTTCAACGACATAAACAACAAGTTTGAAAAAGTAAACACACCATAGCAAGCCACCCACATGTTGGATGGTCATTGCGACTCAATAATCATAAGCATGGTAAATGAAAGATAAATGAGTAGTCATCACTACTCCTCTGCATCAACCTCCTCATCAACAAGTGTAAGACCTGCATTCTCCATAGCGGTCTTGTATTCCTCGAAATTAGTAGTCAAGGCCTCTATCTTGGCCCTAAGATCCCTCTTCTGTGAGCGAAGTCTGTCAATCACACCCTGCTGATGCTCGAGCTCGAAGTCCTTGGCTTCCAGCTCTTCCTTAATCTCTCAGATCTTCTTGTTCCGGTCTTGGACTCTCTTCTCTTGGTTCTTGAATTTCCTGTCCTGGCTCTCAAACTTGGCCTCCATTTCCTTGACTATCTCGTCTTGCTCCGCGAAGAGCTTGTCCTTCTCACGAAGCTGCACATGGAGCTCGTCATTGCTGAGCATGACGTTGGTCCTATCAGTATCTAGGTGCCTAATGAGAACCTCTAGGTCCTTAAGGTACAGGCGAATCGGCTCCACCGTATCTCTAGCAGCATCCTCGAACTCAATAGCCTCACCCTCCTCGTCGTGTCTCCCGAAGGGGTGAAAGTAAAGGCCTCTAAGCTCTCTAGAGTGTCTCCCTACCAGACGCCCAAGTAACTCCTGCATAACTATATCTAAGGCTTTCTCCTTGTCGTCATGCATGAGCTTGAAGGTGATGGTCTCCGTGGTTGGCTCTGCTTGGCGTCCGGGCTGAGTGACTCTGAATCCCCAAAGGTCCTTCCTCTCAAACTTGGTGAGGGGAAGCGTCATGATGCTAGGGAGCGGAAGGTTGATCACGCTAGTGAGCTCAATAAGACGAGTGCCAAAACGAGTTCCCTTGAACTCTTCGGCCGTGTTGAGAATAATAGCAGGCATCTATTTTTATAAGATAGAGAAAAGTTAGAATCAACATCAATAGAGAAAAATCAAAAGACAAGTATCACAAGCATATCTTTGGCAACAATCACACAAGTCACGGCATACACAAATCCCTTACAAGCATGAAAGGTTCAACATAACTTAGACAAATTTTTGGAAATAAAAACGATAAGTGTGGTGGTCCAACTAACAAAGTACGTTACAACTCTCACTCACTAGACAAAATAGCTATCAAATCATCCTTAGTAGCCATACGTCCATCTTGTTCACAAGATTCCCAAATTAAGTCTATGATGTCTCCCCTTAGTTGTTGGTTGGTAGTCTCTAGCTCTTGGGTATGCTTCTTTTCTTCTCTAAGGTCATTTTGAGTGTTGAGCATTCTGCACTTGAGTCTATCACCAAGCTCTTTGATAGCATTCCATGCTGCATTTCTTGCAGAGTCAAAGAATGTGGTGTGCATTACTGAGTTGGTGACCATGCAGAATCCTGACTCCTTGTGGATGTCTTCCTTGTTTTTGTACAAGTGAATATGCACCCACCAATACTCCTCTCCTTCATCCATCACAGGGAATCCTTTGTACACAGCTGCACCATGTATCCCCATGGTAACCATAAGGTTCTTGAGGGCTTTTGGAAATTCAGTCTCACACTCCAAATTCATGGTAATGAGTGGTCCCTTCCTTACGGTTTCATTGATGGAGTTCATCTACAAATAGAGATGAGAAAGAAGATTAGAAAAGTTTACGAGAAGAAAAAAACAAGTGTGGAGTATGTTGAAAATTTTTCCTTAGTGGTTTCTAATCCAATCCTAGGGTCATAATCCTACAGGCAACCTGGCTCTGATACCATCTGTAAGATCCCACCTCTATAAAGGTAAATATCCCTGTGATTGCAATGCTAGTCCCTGGATCAATTGCTAGCATCCACAATTTAAGATGAAGTACACAGAAACAAAGATCATTATTACATCGTCAATCCAGAGATAACATAGTCTTTTACAACTCCATAGCCATAGGCTAGTACAAGAGTTTAACTTAACAAATATATAATAGAAGTTTTCATCTTCATGTGCCACAGGCAAGCATGTTGAGTGTAGACTCATAACCCCTAATCATCATCAGAGTAACCTGCAACATCACAAGTTACATCCACAGTGGGTCAATACATTGGAATAGTATTGGCAAGTGATACCTCAGTAGAATATTAGCATATAGTTACTACATGAATTTGGCTAAGTGTAGCTTAGGCTTGCTTTGATCAAAATAGGTTTTTGCCTATCAGTTGAAAACACTAAGTTTTTCTTTGACAAAACTTCCCCAAGGAACCACCAATAGAAATTGGTGAACCTTCACCCATGTTCAACCACAAGTTTTACTTAGAAAATTGGGATGAGGAGATTCTTGATATCTTCCATGTATTGATGCTCAATTTGTCCAATACCAGGGACATGGCTAAGTACTTAGATTCTTCCATCTGCAGAGGTTGTGCACTTTCCCCACAAGACTTGATTTTCACCAAGACAGGACCTTTCAGAAGCCTTCCCTTAGACCAAATGGATGCGTTCCAACCTGTCATCCCACTACCACCAACTGTCCAAATGGCTAAGTTATTGCAAACTATATGATCCAGGCAGAGCCCATAATTCCATGTGGCTGCACTAGAAGCTTCTTAACATTTGGCATCTCAAATCCCTTTCTTCCTGGGTGGCTTTCCACACGTGAGATACACAAGGTAAACCATAGAAATGGGCCTTGTGTAACCACTCAACACAAACCATTCTTTCCATTCCACCCAGGTGTTTCATTCACTTAGTTGTTTTATTAGGCAAAAACATAAGTCAAAGACTTAGAAATATTTTCCATAGCATGTATATATATTCCACCCTTGGTTGCTACTAGCTAGGCTAAGCATGTTATAGCAAGTATCTTAACTTAGAGAAAACACTAACAATTATACAACTACTAGGATTTCCCAAGCATAGCATATAGATATTTAGCAAAATATTCATGCAAGCCCAATACAAAATATTTCTAATGCATAGTCAAAATATTGGGACATAAATATGAAGCACCACTTTCCTTGGTAGTTGGGGGAGTAGCAACAATCTTCGCAACCACAATCACTACTAGCACCAAAATCTACACATAAAATGATAGCACCAAAATCACATATCAAAATATACAAGCAAAAAATATATGAATGCATGCAAATGCCATGTGATGATTTTTATAAATCAAACAAGACAAATGAAACAATACTGAATCATAAACAAAACAATTATACACTAAATAAACTTTATTTTGTCTTTAAATCATTTTTCAAATAATTTCTATTCTCAAAATAAGCCTATAAATGTCTCTGCAAAAATAACCAATTTTACAGTAGCAAATCATTAAAAAGAATTGCATGGTTGGATAGAGTTCTTTCTCCTGATTCCAATGATATAAAATTTGCAAAATTTGAACGTGTGGATCAAAAGTTATGAATTTTGCAAGTTTGAACAACTAATAGATCTAATTCTAGATTTTAAATTTAAAACACAGACACACGGCGTGTTCTGATTGGCTCGTACCGGTTCGGCCGGATTGATCAATGTGGGCCGCACGATCTAAATGAAATCGCACGGGCCAGATCTAAGTTAATGGGTTTCTGACTTCACAGCAGACTGCTAGACTAGGGATAAGCTGGATACTGACTTCTTTCCAAGAGCTCCATCAGCCCTGCTTTACATCAGCTCTACCATTACTATACGCATAAGTGATCTATTCTAACGCGTTAGATCTAGATCCAATGGCTGTCGAGGATGCGACCAAGGATGGGCGGCGACGCACTGTCAGCGGTGTTCCGGCGGCTACGGAGGGGGATGGGGTTGGTAGAGGCGCTTACCAGACTCGCGAAGTCGCGCTGATGCTCAACGAATCGCTGGTGTGGACGGGGGCGTGCTGTGTTGGCCGGAGAAGCTCGTTGGAAAGCTTGTAGACGTCGGGTGCACGGTGACGGAGACGACGGTGATGCTCTGGAGCGCCCTTGAACAAACCAATCGTATCAGGAGGTGCGCAAAGTCATGGCGAACACGACAAGGTCAAAGAGGGGACAAGGGGCGCTCAGAGGTTACCGGTATTTCTCGTCGGAGTTGAGCAGCGGCTTTGTTGTTTGCAGAGGTGAACGGAGGCGATGTCCTGGTGCATTACAGAAAAAACGAATGGCATGAGATGATGCGCATGAACTAGGCGTACACACTCACATGGATCAGAGGTGAAGGGCGGCGCTGTACTCACCGGAATGCATCGCCGGAGACGCTCGGTACTACGGCGGTGCAAATGGGATTGCGAGGGCAGCCTGGTGGCGGAGAAGGGACGCTGAGTGAGGGGAAAGACGCGGAGAGGAGAGGGGGTTAAAATGCCGGTGAGGGGCGAGGAGATTACACGGCATTGATAGGCAATTAAGCCCGCTTCATTCGTGGCAGTGATGGTGGTAATGGCGGCGACGACGGGGTCGGGGGGGTACGGGTTTGTGGAGGATGACCGCGTGGCGTTTGGGTCCACCGGTCAGCGAGCGTGGGGTAGGTTTGCGTCGAGTGTGTGTGTGTGTGTGTGTGTGTGTGAGAGAGAGAGAGAGAGAGAGAGAGAGAGAGAGAGAGAGAGGAAAGGCCCGGGTGGGCTTGCTGGGTTGAGTCTGCTGTTGGGCCGAAAGGTTGGCGCAGGCCTATTTCCATTTCTTTAATATTTTTCTATTTCTATTTTGATTTTTAGGAACCAAATTCAAATGAGTTTCAAATGAGTTTGAATTCAAACCACTTCTGGATTTTTGTAAAGTGAAACTAGTACACAATTGGCTGCAGAAAAATGTTGTACACTTGAAAAATAATTTGGCACATTCGAATTTTAAAATAAACAATGCCTTTATCAATTGCTTAGTAAATACATAAAAATGGTTTTAAATTTATACTTTGTTTTGAAATCTTTGTCCAAGCTTTGGAAAACAAATAATCTCATACTAGAGAGTAGCATTGGGCCAATGCCTTGCTTACATAAAATAATAAGCCCTCAAATGCATCTGTTTTGAAATGAAATTTGAAAAAGATCCTAAAATGATTATGAATGCATGGATGATATGCAAACTTTGAAACCATGATTTTTGGGATGTAACAAATCTAACCCCCTTAAGGTGAATCTCGCCCTCGAGATTCGGATTGGCTAGCAAATAGGTGAGGGTGGTCTTTCCGAAGGTCATCTTCTCTTTCCCATGTTGCTTCTTCTTCAGAATGATGGTTCCACTGAACTTTGCAGAATTTGATAGTCTTTGTCCGAGTAACTCTTTCTGCAGTATCAAAAATCTTGATAGGATTTTCCTCATAAGTGAGATCACTTTCCTATTGGAGCTCCTCCAAAGGTATAGTATCCTTCAAAGAAGTCTCTTCCATCTCTGGATGGCATTTCTTTAGCTGACTCACATGAAACACATTGTGAACGGTAGACAATGATTCCGGCAATTCAATCTCATAAGCTACTTCTCCTTTACGACTCAGAATCTTGAATGGTCCAACATATCTTGGGGCCAATTTTCCTTTGACTCCGAATCTCTTCACTCCACGAAGTAGTATCACTCTAAGATCTATCACCCACCTCATAGGTGACTTCTCTACGCTTAGGATCTGCGTAGCTTTTCTGTCGGGACTGTGCTATCTTCAATCTGTCTTTTACTAGCTTGACTTTCTCTTCAGCCTCTTTGATCAGTTCTGCCCCGAACAAGTTTCTTTCTCCCACACCATTCCATAGTAATGGGGTAGTACACTTTCTCCCATAGAGAAACTCAAACGGTGCCATCTCAATACTGGCTTGATAGCTGTTGTTATAAGAGAATTCTGCGTAAGGCAGACTTTCATCCCAACTAGCTCCATAGTCTAGGGCACATGCCCTCAACATATCCTCTAGAATCTGGTTGGTCCTTTCTGTCTGTCCATCAGTCTAGGGATGAAAAGCAGTACTGAATTCCAATCTCGTTCCCAATGACTCATGCAGTTGCCTCCAGAAATGAGAAGTGAATTGATTTCCCCTATCTGACACAATACTCTTGGGTACTCCATGCAGACACACAATCCTATTCATATATATCTTGGCCACTTTAGCACTTGTATAGGTTGTCTTCACGGGTATGAAATGAGCCACTTTAGTGAGGCGATCCACTACTACCCAAATAGAGTCATATCCTGACCTGGTCCTTGGCAATCCGGTGATGAAATCCATGCTAATATTGTCCCACTTCCAATCAGGAATAGGTAGTGGTTGTAGAAATCCTGCTGGTTTCTGATGTTCCGCTTTCACTCTACTACATACATCACACAAAGCAATATGTTCGGCGATGTCCTTCTTGAGATTATTCCACCAAAATCTTTCCTTCATATCCATGTACATTTTGGTGTTACCCGGATGAATGGAATATGGTGAGTTGTGTGCTTCCTGTAAAATCAATTTCCGAAGCTCCGGATCTTGCGGAACGCAGATACATTTTCCATACCATAAAGTACCCTGTTCGTCTTCACAGAATCCTTTGGCTTTTACTTTGCCAATATTTTCCTTAATCTCTTCAATATCCTTGTCCATTTTTTGGGCTTCCTTGATTTTGTCCAACAAGGTGGGTTGAACATCCAATGACATGAGATGTCCCTCAGGCACAATTTCCAATCTGAGGTCTCTAAATTGGGCACACATATCTTCTGGCAATTCTCCCTTAGTAAGGACATTTACAAATACCTTACGTCTTAGCGCATCCGCTACAACATTTGCCTTACCGGGGTGGTATTGCAAACTCAAGTCATAGTCCTTGATGAGTTCTAGCCATCTTCTTTGTCTCATGTTGATTTCTTTCTGAGTGAAAATATAGTTCAAACTTTTGTGATCTGTGAACACTTCACATCGCTTTCCCAAAAGGTAATGTCTCCATGTTTTGAGTGCATGGACAACAGAGGCCAACTATAAATCATGAGTAGGATAATTTACCTCATGATTTTTGAGTTGTCTCGAGGCATAAGCCACAACTTTCCCTTCTTGCATCAGAACTGCACCTAATCCATGATGGGATGCATCACAATAAACCTGGAAATCCTTCTCCAAGTCTGGCAAACATAAGACTAGTGCTGTCACTAGTCTCTTCTTCAATTCTTGGAAACCAAGTTCACATCCTTCAGTCCAAGCAAATTTCTTGTCTTTCTTTAGTAACTCTGTCATTGGTTTAGCTACCTTGGAGAAATTCTTAATGAATATTCTGTTGTATTATGCCAAGCCAAGGAAACTACGAACTTCCTTCACTGACTTAGGAGATTCCCATTCAGTTATGGCAGACACTTTTGCGGGATCAACTGCTACACCATCTCCTGACACAATGTGTCCAAGAAATCCAACTTCATTCAACCAGAATTCACACTTGCTGAATTTGGCATACAGCTTATGCTCTCTAAGCTTCTCAAGTATCAGACGCAAATGTCCTTCATGTTCTTCTTTTCTCTTGGAGTAGATCAAGATGTCATCGATGAAAACGACAACAAACTTGTCAAGAAACTCCATGAACACCTTGTTCATCATATTCATGAAGTAAGCTGGTGCATTGGTCAAACCAAATGGCATCACTATGTACTCATACAATCCATACCTAGTGGTGAAAGTTGTCTTAGGTATGTCTTGTTCTCTTATCTTAAGCTGAGATACAATAGAGATACAATAGATCATGGGAAAGTAAAATATTTCCTCATACATCATGTTCGCCAAGATATTACAGTAGGTATATGGAGGGTATCTCACTGTAGATGGTGATGGGGATGTTTATCTCCAAGGGGGAGAGGCGGCGCCGGGGTGGAGGAGTCGGCGCCATCGGTAGCGCAGGGCGGCGGCTGCCCTTGGAGGTAGCGGACCCTTGGCCCTTCTTATTCCTTGGAGATGGTGCAGCAATGGAGGGGCTTCTCCCCCTCCTCGGGGGCTTCCAAGGAGGGGGAATTTCATGGCTATGGGTGGATGCCTCTCAATATATAGTGGTGGAGATGCAATTTTATCCATATGATGGATGCCCCTTGGAACCAAGGGCTCTTGGGAATCTATAGAACCTTCCTAGGATTACCCTATGTACATAAGGAGTCCATCAAGTCGTGTTTGGGCCGAAATCATCAAAGATGGAGTAGTTTGAGTCAACCATGTCACATATTTTTAGAGTCCCGAAACTGCTTCTGTCCTCCGCAGTAATATGGCTATAAAAATGCACCTCGACTCCGATTGGGGAGAATTTTATGTCTAAATTTTTTCTCATAAAATTCCCTACAACTTTCCTTTATATATTTTTTTCTATTAGACATGATCTTAGGGGCCGTTTCTGGCATTCTTCGAAAAGAGTTCTGGAGGGACAGATTCTAGGCATTTTCAAATTTCTCCATAATGCACCGTTTCCTTCCATATTTGTGTATTTACAACACAAAAAAGTGTAAAATAAGAACTTGTGCACTTTTGCAACTATTAGTAGGTTCGTCCCAATAAATATAATAATGTTGCAAAAAATAATGATTTTAAGTAATAAATGACAAAGTTAATGGATGCATTTTACATGCATCAAACATCCCCAAGCTTGACCTATGCTCGTCCTCGAGCATAAAGGTGATAAAATTAACATGGACTTTGGAGTTTGTTTCTTTGCTTATTTTTCATTGCCACATAAAGTTCACTAGGTTTAATCTTTAAGGAATAACAACAAGCAAGTGGGATATAAAGTGATATCTTTCGCACTCTACAAACATTCTCAATAATAAGTAGACTTGTGTTCAAATGAGAGATAAAAAACCTTGAAGCATACTTAGATGAACCTATATAATTGTTAAAAGACTCATTCCTATCATTTGCGTGGGTTTTTTATGCCTTTCTACTTTGGGTTACTTCTTAGTTTCATGCCCTTGACCTAGAAGACTCACTTCTTAGTTTTATTTCTTCCCTTAAGATAGTTTTGTATCTCATACCGAAAGTAAGCATGGATTAAACATGTGAAAAGGTATATTTAGCTTCCAAACTCTATTTCATTAAGTTTATGATTGATCAATAGTTCATCATTAGTGTTTGGTTCCATTTACCCATATCATTAGCATCTTTCCAGTTCAAAGAAGAGAATAATTATAACAAGATAGACATGAAGTTCAACTTTTGTCAAACACTTTCACCATTTTTTATATGGCATCAGTTAACGGTCTTACCCTCCTAGTAACCAATATAAACCTTATTCATGGGTATTTCAATCATGTCATATGCTCTTAAACAACCTTTGATTTTCACTTTCCATGGCTAGCCGAATCCTCGGGTGCCTACCTTTCCAACAATTTTCCGTAGAGAATATGTATTGAAATACCCATGACCCTCAGATTACTCATTGATTACTAAGTAGAACAAGAGTATCTCATGTCCCCTTTAATCATTCCTTCCACCTTTTATCTTACATAACCATTTTATGTTTCATAAATCATTACCACCTTTGGTGGTTCTGCCTTCAAGTTCGTGGTCACCCCACAACCAACTTCTCTATGACAACCATAACCATAAGAGAAATATTATTTGGAAGCTAAATAAAACAAGGCACATGAGAAATATAGTTGGAATAGCATTGATGCTATATAGGTATGTATGGTGTATGTTGTGGGAATTGGTTATAAGGGTTGACGAGGGTTCGACTCATCAATGCCCATTGTTATGGACTTGGGTTTTGGAGAAGATGGGGATGTTGGAAGTCGTGAGACGGTTAACAGGAAATCAACACAGGGACACAAGGTTTACCTAGGTTCAGGCCCCGGATAGAAAACCCTACTCCTGCTTGTCTATTCTTGATTATAGCGGAACTGAAGGTTATATGGGTGCGTAGATGCGATCTGGCGTGAGGTGTGTGTATGACGTATGGAGGTCCTTCTCGCCATGCCCTCTTGGCCTTTATATAGATAGGCCATGCCCCGGGGATAGGTCGAGTTGGTTTCAAATTAGGGTTGGACCCTTTGAAATTCTATCTACATCTAGACTTGTCCTCCAAGGAGTCGAACTCGCCATGGGCTTTGGCCACCCGAAATCTCCCTAGGCTGCAGGTCTACACATGGGCCTTCCTTGGGCTGGACCGGGTATACCAGTGTTATGTACCCGTAGGGTATATCCATGTAAATAGCCCCCGAGTGTTCAGTCAAATCGTAGATTCGACTAGAGACTCTATAATCTTTCGGGTGCTTTGTATTTGAACCTGTCTTCAGGAATAGAAATGTTAATTCATAGGGATTGTTCATGCGTGTGCCTCGCTCACCCGACGGATCAGGGCCAGTTAACTGTCATAGGACAAAACAATATGATCTTCATCAGACTCGAGTCCCTGGACTCGAATCCGGAACGAATGCTGGTGTAATTCGACTCAGGCCGTTGATGTCTTATAGGATTCGAATCCCAGTGCTTTTCAAGTAATGTACCCAACGCGTCTGTCAGGATTTTCATAGTGCCCGTTGACACGGGAATTTACTGGCAGAGCGTAGTCGGGTGCATTACCAGGCCATTAGATGATATCTGTAGGGCTTATCTTTGCATCGTAGACACAACATCCTAAATTTTATCACCACGAAGGTGTTTCGGGTGACCAAGGATACTTCTTATCACTTAGGTTTATTTGGGCAAAGTTGCCAAAAGATTTTTGTCGTATTTGATCCGAAGGATCTTAGTTGAATAGTTCATAGGGTGCACAACCAGCGCTCCTAATGGGAGTAGCCCCTGAGTGTCTGTTCGAGTCGTAGACTTGAGCAGAGAATTTAGTTCAGTCATTCGCGCTTGTTTCCATTATTAGTCCGAAGGACGCATTTTTTCAAATGCGCGACCAGTGCTCCCTATGGGAGTATCCCCCGAGTCCGTAGTGGAGTCGCAGACTCGACGTAGGACTCGAAGATTTTTTCCAGGTGCTGTTACCATTGTAATTTCTCAGGTGCGCGGCTAGCGCTCCTCATAGGAGTAGCCCCTGAGTAGTTGGTTGAGTCGTAGACTCAAGTAAGTACTTTATGCTCAGTCAAAATCTTTGAGCCGTTGCTGGCTTCTCTTTGATGACATCATTGCTGATGATCGTTGAGCTCAACCGTCTACGACAGCATAGACGATGCGACGGGACGACCGTGGGTCCCACCGCCTGACTTGAATTTGACTAGCCACACGTAACATGACGAAAGTTTCGGCGTCTCCTCGTTTTTCATGCGTAGTGGAAAACGTGCGTGCGACGGTTTAATTTGGTGCTGACACGTGGATGGTGAGATCTTGGGCACGCATTAGGGCTTTTGAATCGACGGCTCTGCTTCATCGTCCTTGCCCCTTCTATACCGTGGGGAAAACCGGGAATTTTTACCCCTTCGCAATTTGCTTCTGCCTTTTCGCCATTGCCACCATTTCTTGAGCTCGTGCTCTCATTGCGCACTAGACGTCCTCTATGTATTTCCCTCGGCCTTTATTCATTCACATCGCCACACTCTTCGCTCCATGATGGGCAAGCCCAAGAAAGCTTCATCCGCTGTAGTGGGTTCAAGCGCCGCCGGTGCCGGGAAGAAGGCCGCTGCTTCGCGCCTCACCACTGACGGCGGGTGGCAGCGCACGCGCGAGTCGGCCTTGCACAAGTTGCGTGAGGCCGGCCTGATCTCCAAGGAGAAGGGATACGCCGTCCTCCCAAGCCAAGAGCTAATCCCTCGCCCACCAGAAGGGTTTTGGGTGATGGTCTACGCCTTTGTTATCCATGGTATTTTGCTTCCCGTCCACGAATTTCTTCGTGGGCTCCTTTTCTTTTATGGGATTCAGCTCCACCATTTGTCTCCCAATTCTCCCCTCCATATTGCTTCTTTCATTACCCTTTGCGAGTGCTGGCTCGGCATCGAGCCTCACTTTGGCCTCTTCCGGAGACTCTACTCCGTGAAGAGGCAATCTGGCACCGGTGGTGTCTATCCACTGGGTGGGTGCGGAATTTCTATCCGCTCCAATGTCCAGTTCTTCTCTTTCTACCTTAGCGAGTCCGTCCATCAATGGCCCAGGAAGTGGTTCTACATCCGCGACATCAAGCTGGACGGTCAGCATTACGGGCTCGCCCCTTTTGACTCCACCCAAGAGATCATCCGAAAGAGGTCATGGGGGAATGACATCTTGGAGGGTGAATCCGAAGAGGTGGAGAAGCTCTACAAGCGGGTGGAGGCTCTTCAGCTGGCGGTCGGCAAAGAGGTAAATGGTGTTGACATCATGCACATCTTCCTCAAGCGTCGGGTGCAGCCGCTCCAAGTGAGGGCGCACCCGATGTTTCTGTATGGTGGCCCCAACGACTTGACAAGGGTATTGCCCGAGGAGATGTCCTCAATGACCTTGATAAGGCGCTTCGGCATCTGCTAAAGTACAAGGACGACGAGGACCTCCCAGGGAAATCCTTTGACTGCCCCTTTCAGCATCAAGAAAGCAGTTCCCCCGGTGAAACTTTTAGTTGCGTGTAATGCTGTTTTCGAGTGCTCGTTGTTTGTTATCGTTACTTATCTTGTTTCATACTTGTATTCAATTTGGCAGGGCCTCAAGGTAGTCGGGATGATGCCCCCTCTACCTGAGAAGTATACAGACGCGCCAGACAACGAGTAGGCGCAATTTGACTCCGAGCTCCTCCCCCCGATGTAGTCTCCTTCCCTGGAAGCCCCCGAGACGAGCGAAGGGTGGACCCGAAAGAGGTCCCGAAGTAAAAGCTCCGCCCCCATCGCGGTTGTGCCTATTCGGGAGATGGCGCCGCAGCCGCCGGCCAAGAAGAATAAGAAGGAGAAGGTGGCTCCTGTCTTCAACCTGTCAGACATACCATCATAAGTTTCTCTAGTCAAATATTGTTACTTTGTTGATGTGCTAAGTATTAGCTTGTTGTTGATTTGGCTCTTTGTAAGTGCTAGTAGTCATCATTCGGAGGAGTCGCTCGATGAGGACCCCGAAGAAATTGTCGTGGAGTCGAAGCCAGTGTCTTTGCCTCCCCACATGACGGCCAACTCCGATGACGAGGATTCGAGCTCCGCAAGGCGGGAGGCTCATGCACTCGTTATGCGGAAGACGATAGCAAAACTTTCGGAGTCCACAATAGATCAGATAAGTGTCTTTCTTCTTTGTGTGAGGGGAGCCCCCGAGCCCTTTTATTCATCAAGCTTGTTGTTTTCTTCATAGCCCTTTGTGCGTGATGCCAACCGCCTGATCGAGCGACACCATTCGTTGGAAGGCGAGCTCAAGCAGCTCCGAGGTGCGTACTTTGTTTGATTTCGAGTGCTCCAAATTTTTTCTTGTGTTCATCCATTATTTCCCAATGCTGCAGACGAGAATAATGATGCCCTCTGTAGGCTGAATGCTCTCGAAAAGAGCCTCGGCTAGGCGGAGAAGAAAGCAACGGATGCTGCGGAGGCCCTTGAGCGTCAGCGGAAGCAGGCCGAAGATCGTGAGCAGCAGCTTGCAGCTGCTACGACGTCACGAGAGAAGGCCTTGGCGGAGAAGTGCATGGCTGCTGCCAAGGCAATATCTGGTAAGCCACCATGGTCTCTTTTTGGGTGTTCCATGTTTTGGGCGCGTCTTATTTTTCTTACTCGAATTTTTTGTTTTCTTTTCTTGCTAGATGCTTCCTGCGTTGCGTTTGATCGAGGTGCGCTGGAGCACGGGGATCCCTTGGCAGATGCTACGATCGCTGCTCCTCTGTTGTTGTATCTCTTGATAAGGCCAAGAAGGCGCTCACTCGCTTCTATAAGGATATCAACCCCAAGGGTGTTGCCCTCGAGGACGTTGACTCCCTTGCAGAGGATCTGGCGGATGATGCTCCTGCAAAGTACAAGCGCGTGCAGAAGGGGGTCGGTGCTGCAATGGGGCTAGCGATGGCGATGGTGTCTGGAGCCCAGCTGGACCTGCCGCAGGTCACGTCCAGGATGCCAACAGCGGCGGATGGTACTGAGGTAGTGTTTGCCACCTATGCCTCCCGCTATAAGCATTTTGGGCCTAAGCTGATAGATCTTCTGGCCAACTACGTGATAGAGTAGCTGCGGACGGCCAAGAGTAGGAAGTCTGGCTCTGAAGCTGCTTCGGGTGTTGGCGCTTAGGCCCTTCTGCCTTGTAGCTAGTCTTTTCTTTTATGCTGCATGTGTTACATCTTTTGGATGAACAAGTTTCACTCTACCACGTAGTGCCCTTGTTTGTGTATGTATAAATGCGTCTTTTGACTATTGTCAAATGTTGTTGTATTGATGTTTTCTTGTGCACCCTTAGGGTCCTTCGGGTGCGGTCCCAGTGGCCATTCCTTCTCCTATTCCTCTCACTCGCCCGTTGTTGAGTGAGTCATCGCAGTTGATTTTTTTGTGTAATCGTGTCCGGAGTTTGGAGAAGGACATCCTTAGCATCCGCGGTCACGCGGATGTGTGGAAGTCGAAGACTGAGAGTGCCATTGCCAGGGAGGAGTTTCTGCTTGAAGAGTTTCGACAGGTTGGCGAGCAACTCCAATGTAAGTCATCTGGACTCGTTGTCTTTTTGAATGCGTCAGTTGTTTTATGTTAGATTATCCACTGCAGGTGTGCAGTTGTGAATCTTCTTCCGAAGGAAGAGAAGGAATGCGTAGCAATTCGAATGAATTTCTTGATGAAACAAGAGACGGAAGCTAGCGGTTTCTTCTGGATGGACCACGATCGAGCGATCGTCCTTGCGACGGTGCAAGATCGTGTCCACCAAGTTCTTTGGGTGCTTAAGCGAGCGAGGGCGTCACTCTCGGCGATTTGGGCCACCATGTTCCCTTTAGATTATGCGTCCTCTAGCTTTCTGGGCTTGCTTGGGAAGTTTTGAGATGCACTTATGTAAAGGAGCTGGTTGTTGGGGATATGCTAAATGGGTACCACCATTTCATGTCTCTAATCCAGATAACCCGGGTGGCCCATAGTCGGTAGCAAGGCCTATGGTCTACTGGGCGGCCTAGTTAGATGGATCTAGAAGGGAGTCCCATGCCGGATGAAGGAAGGCTACGGAGGAGTCACCAGCGTACCCAGAGCCTTGGACTGCAAGACATGTTAGACTAGTTGTGTACCGTGTATATAAGCCTAGTAACTGGCGACTATATAAGCCGGACCTAGAGGAGTCTTTAGGACACGATACAACTCATATCTCACACAGCGAACCAATCCCTGTAACTCGGCGTATTGCCATTATAGTGATTTATAGCAGGAGTAGGATTCCGCCACCATCATGGGATCTAAACCTAGGTAAGTTGTGTTACCTTGTACCTTCCAACCTTCCGCCTTACCCCACGTCTCTAAACACGCTCTGTGAGGACCCCTCCATGGCGTAATCGTTGTCAATACCACGAGAGTTGGTGCCCACTGTGGGGCAAGAGGAGCTTCAGGCTCTGCAACAGGCGAGGTCCAAGCTCTTCGCGGGAATCGGCAAAACTGTAGCCATCGGCCGTGTTCTCTTCTCCGACAACATTCCGATCGTCCCTCCCGACGTGTTCTGGATACCGGCAAAAACGAACCCCACCCACAGCTCGATCGTCCCAATCGGGGACATTCACCTCTTCATCGGCGAAACCGACTTGGGCACTAGTTCCCTAGAGGTCGGAGGATCGTCAAGGCCCGCACGGATCGCCTATGGGCAGGATACGTTCGCGGAAGGATTGAAGTTGGATCTATCTTTGGAGTTTGCCGGCTTAGATCGGAAAAATTCAAGGCCCACCCAAACCACCCCTATGCAGGATATAACGGTGGAAGATCGCTGCAAATCCACCGGCTTCGCCTGTGCATCTGGAAAGAAGACATCCCTGTTCGTCGGCGTGGTGACTATCTTCGATCTGGAGTGTTGAGTTTAGAGAGAGGGTGAAAACCCCGCGATTACCTCGCCAGGTGGCTCCGTATACGGGCCGATCTGGAATATTACCCCAGTGATGATGCTATTTATCACTTCGTGGAGGGATTGGATCACGACACACTTCTCCGCCATATGCTAAGGCGGCAACAGGCCGCGGGTCTCCTCACCTTTCAAAGCATGATCAAGACTGTCAACAACTACGCGGCCGCTGAAGGCGCTGCTCAGGCTGAGATCGCTGCCATACCCAAGCCACCGCCACCACAGCCTCCTCCACCGCCGCCCCTAGTCAACGTTCCTGCGGCCTCAGCATCTTCGTCCGTCATCGAGGAAGCCCCTGCACCCTCCGACTCCATTTTGGAAGGGATCTATGCCGACATCAGCATGGACTCGGAGGAGATGGATATCAACCCAGAGGAACTCGACTCTGCTATGCAGGAGATGGAGGAGGACATCAAGTGCGAGGAGCAGGCCGACAAGGCCATCACATCTCGAGAGGTCTTCGTCGCCATTGGGAGCATGATGGAAGAAGACCAACCCGGACAAGCTCCGCCTAAGGCGATGGACAAGGGGAAGGGACCCGCTGATGTTGCCAACAATGGTCATGCAAAAGCCACGCCCCCTCAACCTAACCCAGCGCAGCAGTCGCAAGAAGTCAACACCGGTCCGAGTAACCCCAACACCGCAAATCCGCCGCCTCCATCATCTACGTCTATGGCCGCCCAAATCACTCCAGCTGATAGAGTGATGTACGGAAACTTGCTCGTCGATCCCATGACGGTGGACCATATACAGAATGTAGTCGAGCTTGACGAGAAGCGGCAGCAGCTACTGGAGAAAGCGATGGCCATCGCGGAGCAGGATGCAAAGCTAGATCGAGATCTGGCCAAGGCGCAAAAATCAATCGAGATAGCTAGAGCCATGGGGGCCGAGTACAAGACTCTGCTCAAGCAGCAAAAGTCTAAGAAAGATCTGGCTTGCGTTATCAACGATCCTGGTGTATGACGCAACCTAGGATGGGTTCCACCGAAGCCGCCACAAGCCAAGCTATATATTGACAGCGAAGGCAGGCAGGTCATGCCCACTCCTATCCTCAACTTAGCCATAGCCAGGACCTTACTGGAACAGGATAGATCACCCGCAGCGGTGGAGCAGGTCTACGACCTTGTAGCGAAGGCGGTCAAACAGCAGGAAAAGGCCACCCCCAGAGGCTTGAGTCTCACCCAGCATATTTCCGGTCTAGCAATCCTAAGACACCAAGGGAGAGATCTCCTCACGATGTCGGGTCCCAAACGGGTTCATCAGAACAAAGACGGAGGGACGCGCGCAATAGGAAGGACACTATCCCCATATCCTCCAACCACGGAGGTAAGGCCCATCCTCGTCGCCCATCTCCTCCGCCCCGGTCTCCTCGGCATCACGAAGACCCAAAGGGTCACCACCATACGAGCATGCCTCCGCCAAGATGCCCTCAGGGTGGCATCGTCATTCGCGACAACACGGAGCAGCCCCATCATGATGGAGAGCGTAACGACAACCAAGGACACAAGAGCAGGTTGCCCCATGAACCTCCGCATCCGACAAGCAACCGTGACAGACGCGAGGCATCGCAGGAGGGTAACAGCAAGAAGGCTAACCCACCGCCACCTCCGCGTCTATCGCCACCTAGCAGCCACTATGGCGGAGGAGGCCCGCGTCGTTCACGCAGCCCATCCCCTGGTGGCAAGAAGAAAAGAGCAAGCCCGGAGCCATACGACACATGCTCATGCCTGGACAAGATTCACGTGGCCCGGGAAGGACAGTACCTGGGACCATGTTGCTTTGGACCTATAATACGGACCACAACTTACCCCAAGGGTTTCCGGATAGACAAGACGATCAAGACCTATGACGGCACCGCCAAACCAGCTACGTGGTTGCAGGACTATGGCAACGCGGTGGAGATCGCCGGGGAAACCCCAACGTTGCCGTCAAGTACCTCCCACTAATGTTAATGGGTATGACCCTCTAATGGATTGATGACTTGTCGAAAATGTCCATCTGCAACTGGTTGGACATGCAAGAAGTGTTCTGTAGAGGTCCCAATCTTAGATAAGATAGAGCCTCCTGTGTTTACAATGCTAGTCCCTGGATCAATAGCTAGCATCCACAGTTTAGATGTAATATCAATAAACAAAGGTCACAATGTAACTTTATAACCAGGAATAACATAATTTTATTACATCATACATAGCTCATTTGGCTATTACATTACATTGCAGCGGAATAACTATAGTCATGGGGTCCTTCATCTTCAAAGTGCCACAGGCAGATGTTGGTTGTAGACTTTGTAATCCTAATCAATCAATCAATCTTCTCTAAACAATCAAACCTGCAACATACAAGTTACAGCCACAAAGGGTCAATACATTTGAATTGTATTGGCAAGTGATACCATGGTAGTATAGTGGAGTCTATCATCTATATGCATTTGGCTAAGTGGAGTTGAGGCTTGCATTGCTCAAAATAGATTTTTCCTTAACATTTGAAAATACTAAGTTTTTTGCTTGACGAAATCATTTTTCTCAATCAAAGATTTCAAGATCCTTGTACCAAGCCATCTCTCCATCAATGATTGAAGAATTCAAACAACCCTTGTTCAAACCACAAGATTTTAATTTAGAAATTTGAATGATGAGATTCTTGATTGCTTCCATGTCTTGATGCTCAAATTGTCCTTTACCAGGGACATGGCTAAGTACTTAGATTTTACACTCTACAGAGGTGGTGCACTTTCCCCACAAGACTTGGTTTCCCAAGACAAGATCTTTCAGAAGCTTTCCCTTAGACCAAAATGGACGCGTTCCAACCTATCAAACACTACCACCCACTGTCCATATGGCTAAGTTCTTGCAACCTATATGATCATGGCAGAGCCCATATTGCCAAGTGGTTGCACTTGAAGCTTCTCAACATTTGACATCTCAAATCCCTTTGTTTCCTGGGTGGCATACCACAAGTGAGATACACAATCCAAGCCCATGGCATTGTGAACCACTCAACCATTCTCCACCAAGCAAGCCCATTCCACCCAGGGGATTCATTAACTTAGTTGTTTTATTAAACAAAAACATAAGTCCTCAGACTTAGAATATTTTCCATAGTGTGAATATATTTTCCACCCATGTTTTCTATTAGCTAGGCTAAGCTTGATAGTAGTAGGAATCTTTAACTTAGGAAAATACTACTAAGAATTCATTACTATGTTTTCCTATAGCAAGATCTATACTTAGCAAAATCGATGCAAGTTTTACTTAGCAAAATCACTAATGCATAGTGAAAGTAATAGGACAAAAGTATGAAGCATCACTTGCCTTTTTGGTAGATAATGGTGGTTCACTCCTTGATCTTTCTAGTCTCACACTTCACTACAAATCAATCAAGCAAACACAAATTCAATTCACATTCCAAACCAAAGTCAAACAAACAATTCTTCACACACACAAAGTAATGGAATCTAAGTCATGCATGGGAGCATGCACAAGATAGTTTTATTTTGCAAAGAGGGCCTCTATTGGGTTTCTAAACTTTGTAAGTTCCAAATTGGTCATTTACCAAAGTGGCAAAGTCATTAGTTAGAGGGTTTTGCCCAAAACCATTTTTAAATCCATTCATCATTTCATGTGGTGAAAAATGTTTTTATCAAGGCAAAACTATTAAGTTGTTCATCAAATGAGTTGATATTGCAAAGCTTGGTGTTTTTGGGTCAGTAAGTTTGGTCCAAACTATTTCCTTAAAGTTCTCTTTCCATAAACATTTTTATAACAAAAACCATTCTTTTTATTTGGCTAGAAAATGACTAAGTCAAGTAATCCAATCTAAATTTTACTAAAATCATTTTTAACACCAAGGGTTGGTTCCTAGGGTCAGTAAGGTCACAACAAACCATTTTGAAAAAGTTTTAATCTTAAAACCAAATTTAAACAATTTTTATACTCTAAACAAGCTCACAAAAGAATCTGCAAAATCAAGCAAACTAACATATACTATTTTCTAAACTAAGGCCACAGTTGGCTAGGGCTTGTTCTCCTAAATTCATTGATATAAAATTTGTAAAATTTGGACGTGTGGTTTGAAAGTTACAAAGGTTTGAAAATTGAATCTAGAATAGATTCAAATCTGTGTTTAAATCAAAACATGGCCACGCGTCACGTCGTGATTGGCCGATACCGGTTCGTCTGGATCGCGTGCTGCTGTGCGTTAAATCTAAATAAATCGTGCGGCTCTGGAGACATACCCTTTCGCGTTTAAGTTACTCTATCCTATCCACCGGATCAAGATCGGACGGCTCTCAGTGCCCCGACCATAAGCTGGCGGTGCTGGGCTCTGACGCGCGGCGGCGGCGGCTTGTCAGTGGTGTCGCCGGCGTAACAGGAAGCGAGAAGGAGGGAGAGGATGTTCACCGTGTTCGCAGACGCCTGGGGGAGCTCAAGGAGGCACTGGCTGGTGAAGGGGCACACGAGGGCAAGAGGAATTCCTCGCCGGAGTTCGGTTTGGCGACGGCTGGCTCTGGTCGAGGTCGAAGACGAAGCTGTCGATCACCAGGAGGCAGGAAAATGTCGTGTTCAGATGCAGGAGACCACGGAGATGACGTGTGCGTGAACGGAAGGGGTCGGGGTGGTCTGGAATTACCGGAGGAGCTCGACGGAGGCGAGACAGACGGCGGCGCTCAGAACTTTTGTCGAAGACGGCTTCCTGGGCGCCCGCAGTTAAACGAAGTGTACCAGGAGATGCGTCAGAGAGTGTTGAGTGTGCTCGTGTGCTCGGGGAGGCACGGGGCGGTCAGGTTTGGACGGAATCGAAAATGGACCTCGTCGGAGATAGAGAGAGTGGCTGGCGAAATACGGCAGCCTGGGGGCGTGCTCGGGGAAAGAGGCAGAGGGGAAAGGAGGAGGAGACGCTGGGGTTTTAATGCGCATGGTCAATGGCGGGTTTAATCCATCCTTCAATGTGAATTACGTCGGGTTTAACTCACCTGCAACGGCCGGCGAGGGGGAAAGGTGTGGTTCGCGGGTGGGGAAGAAGAACAGGGGGAGTGGGGTCGTCTTGTCAGCGATAGAGAAGGAAAGGGGTTGGGTCCACCAGTCATTGTCTACGTGGGTCAATTAGTTGGTGCAGACTGTTTTCTTCGGGAGGAAGAGCTGGGCTGTTTGCTGGGCTTTGTTGGGCTGCCTGGATTGGGTCGCCCTCTTTATTATTTTTTTCTGTTTCTGATTCCTTTTCTTTTTCTATTTCTATTTTCCTGTTTTGAATTTCAAACAAACAAACAATGTTCACATCAATTCAAACAACACCCAAACTTTGTAAGTTTGACTTGGTTCTGTTCAGCAGCCTGAACCTAAACCTAAAATCCATAATTTTTAAATAAATAAAGTCCATTATTAATTAAATATAATAGACTTTCATTATTAAATCAATTAGGATTTGTTTTATTGAGATATTTATTTTGAAATCTAAAATAAAGCCAAAACACTTTAGTAGGTTTTATTTGTGAATATCAAATATTTGGAAAACTTATTTTTAATAATTTTAATAAGTTTTGATGTTTTAATTAAAATGGTAAAACCTTTTATTTGCATAAATTTTGGATATTAATTCCTTATTATTTTATTTAAGCAATCCTTTATTATTTTTAAATAAACCTTTTCTATTTTATTTAAAATAAAATGTTTTTAATTCCCAAAGCTTGGCCAAGGATTAATTTGGCTTTATAAAATAATCTTTATTTATTTATAAATTTCTATTTCATTTGAAAACCAAATCTTTTTATTTAAAAGATCTAAAATAGTAGTTCCAAAATATTTTATTTTCTTTTATCAAATGTTTATCTTTTTTAATCCTTTTAGGATTATTTGATTCAAATTGGTTTGAGGTTTCAATTGAATTCAAAAAGTTTCTTCTGGCCTTGAAAATCAACAAAGTTTTATTTTATTCATTTATTTTTCACATAATAAGATTTGGAAAATCTTGGGATGTGATAGGCTACCACCCTTAAAATAAATCTCGTCCCGAGATTTGGGGAGGCTGGGGTTACAAGCAAGTTCAAAACAACTAGGGTACTACCACCCTTAAAATTTTTCAAACAAAAAATTACATATTGTCCTTCTTGGGATTCTGGGAAAAATCTCTCTAAGCAAACTTTGCATTGTATCTTTGGTTTCCATTCTTGATTCATGGGCCAAGGTTGAGATCCTTCATAGACTTGTTTAACTTGTTCTCCATCCTTTCTGGACAATTGTTTGCATAGTGGCCTAGTTCCTTGCATTTGAAACATGTGACAAGGCTGAGATCCCTCATAGGCTGGTTTATCTTATGCTTCATCTTTTTTGGACAGTAGTTTGCATAATGTCCTAACTCTTTGCAGTGTTTGCACATCACTTGGCTAAAATCCTTCCTTATCTTGGGTTTCACTAGCCTTTGTTTGTCTTCTTGGCTCTTCTCCTTTTCTCGACATTCATTGGCATAGTGTCCCATCTCTTTGCATTTTAAACATTGCACTTGTGTAATATCCTTCTTGCTAGTGTTGGGGCATTTCTTCTTCTTCTTTTTGTGTCTCTCCAAAACTAGGAGTTCTTCTAGTTCATGTTCTTCATGAGTGGGAGATCTTTCTCTCTTCTTGAGGCATTGATCTTCATGTTCCTTGGATGCATGATCCTTGTCTCTAAAAACATTGCTAGCTTGGGTTCCTTCTAGAATAACATCTTTGTCATCCTTGTTGTCATTAGCTCTTTGGGAAAAGTTTTCTCCCATGTTGATCATTTGAGTAACCAATCCTTGCATCAACTGGGATTGAAGCTTCAAAATCCTTTGTATAGCTGGGTCTAGTCCATTGTTGTTGGCTAAAAGCTGAGTTGTCTCTTGGCTCAACTGGTTTTGGGTTGCTATAAGTTCTCTCATGTTGTCTTCTTGGTTGGTGTTGGTGTCTCTTGGAGTAGTCATCTGTTTGGGTTGGATTGGGATTAGAATAGGCAAGATATTTCTAAGGAAATATTTCTAATCACACACATCACAATTCACACAAGCAATGTTCAAGCAATCACAAACAAACATTTCACTCAAACAAGGTTCAAGCACATACTTAGGCAACAAAATATTTTTGTTACACCACATAAGTTGGTGGTTTGACCTAACTAAATTATGGTGGTCCATCTATATGGTTCACTTGTGGTCTTTCCTTCCTTCTTGATTCTTCTTGTATGAGATCATGGTTTCTTTGAGAAAAACTCTTGGTCACAATTCTTCAAAGTTGTTGATGGTTCCTTCTTATTTTGTATTCCCTCAGTCTCTAAATCTTAAGTAAGATTTCCTTGTCTCACTTGTAGTCCTTAGTGGTATCCATGTTGGAAGTCCTTGGTGAACATGCTGAAGATGTTGAAGTCATTAGAGCTGAAGATGTTGAAGAAATCCTTTGCACATAGTGTAGTCCTTGGTCATGAGTAGGTTTTTCCATCAAGTTGAAGTAGAAGAGAAGTAGAGTTGAAACCAAAAATGGTTGAGGGAAGAGTTTACAAGTTTGTTTTGTAAATAAGTTTTTGGAACAAAATACAACTCCTATTTTTCTAAGGGTTTTTGTCCAATCCTAGGTTTACAAATCCTACAGGCAACACAATGCTCTGATACCATCTGTAGAGGTCCCAATCTTAGATAAGATAGAGCCTCCTGTGTTTACAATGCTAGTCCCTGGATCAATAGCTAGCATCCACAGTTTAGATGTAATATCAATAAACAAAGGTCACAATATAACTTTATAACCAGGAATAACATAATTTTATTACATCATACATAGCTCATTTGGCTATTACATTACATTGCAGCGGAATAACTATAGTCATGGGGTCCTTCATCTTCAAAGTGCCACAGGAAGATGTTGGTTGTAGACTTTGTAATCCTAATCAATCAATCAATCTTCTCTAAACAATCAAACCTGCAACATACAAGTTACAGCCACAAAGGGTCAATACATTTGAATTGTATTGGCAAGTGATACCATGGTAATATAGTGGAGTCTATCATCTATATGCATTTGGCTAAGTGGAGTTGAGGCTTGCATTGCTCAAAATAGATTTTTCCTTAACATTTGAAAATACTAAGTTTTTGCTTGACGAAATCATTTTTCTCAATCAAAGATTTCAAGATCCTTGTACCAAGCTATCTCTCCATCAATGATTGAAGAATTCAAACAACCCTTGTTCAAACCACAAGATTTTAATTTAGAAATTTGAATGATGAGATTCTTGATTGCTTCCATGTCTTGATGCTCAAATTGTCCTTTACCAGGGACATGGCTAAGTACTTAGATTTTACACTCTGCAGAGGTGGTGCACTTTCCCCACAAGACTTGGTTTCCCAAGACAAGATCTTTCAGAAGCTTTCCCTTAGACCAAAATGGACGCGTTCCAACCTATCAAACACTACCACCCACTATCCATATGGCTAAGTTCTTGCAACCTATATGATCATGGCAGAGCCCATATTGCCAAGTGGTTGCACTTGAAGCTTCTCAACATTTGACATCTCAAATCCCTTTGTTTCCTGGGTGGCATACCACAAGTGAGATACACAATCCAAGCCCATGGCATTGTGAACCACTCAACCATTCTCCACCAGGCAAGCCCATTCCACCCAGGGGATTCATTAACTTAGTTGTTTTATTAAACAAAAACATAAGTCCTCAGACTTAGAATATTTTTCCATAGTGTGAATATATTTTCCACCCATGTTTTCTATTAGCTAGGCTAAGCTTGATAGTAGTAGGAATCTTTAACTTAGGAAAATCCTACTAAGGATTCATTACTATGTTTTCCTATAGCAAGATCTATACTTAGCAAAATCCATGCAAGTTTTAGTTAGCAAAATCACTAATGCATAGTGAAAGTAATAGGACAAAAGTATGAAGCATCACTTGCCTTTTTGGTAGAGAATGGTGGTTCACTCCTTTATCTTTCTAGTCTCACACTTCACTATAAATCAATCAAGCAAACACAAATTCAATTCACATTCCAAACCAAAGTCAAACAAACAATTCTTCACACACACAAAGTAATGGAATCTAAGTCATGCATGGGAGCATGCACAAGATAGTTTTATTTTGCAAATAGGGCCTCTATTGGGTTTCTAAACTTTGTAAGTTCCAAATTGGTCATTTACCAAAGTGGCAAAGTCATTAGTTAGAGGGTTTTGCCCAAAACCATTTTTAAATCCATTCATCATTTCATGTGGTGAAAAATGTTTTTATCGAGGCAAAACTATTAAGTTGTTCATCAAATGAGTTGCTATTGCAAAGCTTGGTGTTTTTGGGTCAGTAAGTTTGGTCCAAACTATTTCCTTAAAGTTCTCTTTCCATAAACATTTTTATAACAAAAACCATTCTTTTTATTTGGCTAGAAAATGACTAAGTCAAGTAATCCAATCTAAATTTTACCAAAATCATTTTTAACACCAAGGGTTGGTTCCTAGGGTCAGTAAGGTCACAACAAACCATTTTGCAAAAGTTTTAATCTTAAAACCAAATTTAAACAATTTTTATACTCTAAACAAGCTCACAAAAGAATCTGCAAAATCAAGCAAACTAACATATACTATTTTCTAAACTAAGGCCACAGTTGGCTAGGGCTTGTTCTCCTAAATTCATTGATATAAAATTTGTAAAATTTGGACGTGTGGTTTGAAAGTTACAAAGGTTTGAAAATTGAATCTAGAATAGATTCAAATCTGTGTTTAAATCAAAACATGGCCACGCGTCACGTCGTGATTGGCCGATACCGGTTCGTCTGGATCGCGTGCTGCTGTGCGTTAGATCTAAATAAATCGTGCGGCTCTGGAGACATACCCTTTCGCGTTTAAGTTACTCTATCCTATCCACCGGATCAAGATCGGACGGCTCTCAGTGCCCCAACCATAAGCTGGCGGCGCTGGGCTCTGACGCGCGGCGGCGGCTTGTCAGTGGTGTCGCCGGCGTTACAGGAAGCGAGAAGGAGGGAGAGGATGTTCACCGTGTTCGCAGACGCCTGGGGGAGCTCAAGGAGGCACTGGCTGGTGAAGGGGCGCACGAGGGCAAGAGGAATTCCTCGCCGGAGTTCGGTCTGGCGACGACTGGCTCTGGTCGAGGTCGAAGACGAAGCTGTCGATCACCAGGAGGCAGGAAAAGGTCGTGTTCAGATGCAGGAGACCACGGAGATGACGTGTGCGTGAACGGAAGGGGTCGGGGTGGTCTGGAATTACCGGAGGAGCTCGACGGAGGCGAGACAGACGACGGCGCTCAGAACTTTTGTCGAAGACGGCTTCCTGGGGCGCCCGCGGTTGAACGAAGTGTACCAGGAGATGCGTCAGAGAGTGTTGAGTGTGCTCGTGTGCTCGGGGAGGCACGGGGCGGTCAGGTTTGGACGGAATCGAAAATGGACATCGTCGGAGACAGATAGAGTGGCTGGCAAAATACGGCAGCCTGGGGGCGTGCTCGGGGAAGGAGGCAGAGGGGAAAGGAGGAGGAGACGCTGGGGTTTTAACGCGCATGGTCAGTGGCGGGTTTAATCCATCCTTCAATGTGAATTACGTCGGGTTTAACTCACCTGCAACGGCCGGCGAGGGGGAAAGGTGTGGTTCGCGGGTGGGGAAGAAGAACAGGGGGAGTGGGGTCGTCTTGTCAGCGATAGAGAAGGAAAGGGGTTGGGTCCACCAGTCATTGTCTACGTGGGTCAATTAGTTGGTGCAGACTGTTTTCTTCGGGAGGAAGAGCTGGGGTGTTTGCTGGGCTTTGTTGGGCTGCCTGGGTTGGGTCGCCCTCTTTATTATTTTTTCTGTTTCTGATTCCTTTTCTTTTTCTATTTCTATTTTCCTGTTTTGAATTTCAAACAAAAAAACAATGTTCACATCAATTCAAACAACACCCAAACTTTGTAAGTTTGACTTGGTTCTGTTCAGCAGCCTGAACCTAAACCTAAAATCCATAATTTTTAAATAAATAAAGTCCATTATTAATTAAATATAATAGACTTTCATTATTAAATCAATTAGGATTTGTTTTATTGAGATATTTATTTTGAAATCTAAAATAAAGCCAAAACACTTTAGTAGGTTTTATTTGTGAATATCAAATATTTGGAAAACTTATTTTTAATAATTTTAATAAGTTTTGATGTTTTAATTAAAATGGTAAAACCTTTTATTTGCATAAATTTTGGATATTAATTCCTTATTATTTTATTTAAGCAATCCTTTATTATTTTTAAATAAACCTTTGCTATTTTATTTAAAATAAAATGTTTTTAATTCCCAAAGCTTGGCCAAGGATTAATTTGGCTTTATAAAATAATCTTTATTTATTTATAAATTTCTATTTCATTTGAAAACCAAATCTTTTTATTTAAAAGATCTAAAATAGTAGTTCCAAAATATTTTATTTTCTTTTATCAAATGTTTATCTTTTTAAATCCTTTTAGGATTATTTGATTCAAATTGGTTTGAGGTTTCAATTGAATTCAAAAAGTTTCTTCTGGCCTTGAAAATCAACAAAGTTTTATTTTATTCATTTATTTTTCACATAATAAGATTTGGAAAATCTTGGGATGTGACAGGCTACCACCCTTAAAATAAATCTCGTCCCGAGATTTGGGGAGGCTGGGGTTACAAGCAAGTTCAAAACAACTAGGGTACTACCACCCTTAAAATTTTTCAAACAAAAAATTACATATTGTCCTTCTTGGGATTCTGGCAAAAATCTCTCTAAGCAAACTTTGCATTGTATCTTTGGTTTCCATTCTTGATTCATGGGCCAAGGTTGAGATCCTTCATAGACTTGTTTAACTTGTTCTCCATCCTTTCTGGACAATTTTTTGCATAGTGGCCTAGTTCCTTGCATTTGAAACATGTGACAAGGCTGAGATCCCTCATAGGCTGGTTTATCTTATGCTTCATCTTTTTTGGACAGTAGTTTGCATAATGTCCTAACTCTTTGCAGTGTTTGCACATCACTTGGCTAAAATCCTTCCTTATCTTGGGTTTCACTAGCCTTTGTTTGTCTTCTTGGCTCTTCTCCTTTTCTGGGCATTCATTGGCATAGTGTCCCATCTCTTTGCATTTGAAACATTGCACTTGTGTAATATCCTTCTTGCTAGTGTTGGGGCATTTCTTCTTCTTCTTTTTGGGTCTCTCCAAAACTAGGAGTTCTTCTAGTTCATGTTCTTCATGAGTGGGAGATCTTTCTCTCTTCTTGAGGCATTGATCTTCATGTTCCTTGGATGCATGATCCTTGTCTCTAAAAACATTGCTAGCTTGGGTTCCTTCTAGAATAACATCTTTGTCATCCTTGTTGTCATTAGCTCTTTGGGAAAAGTTTTCTCCCATGTTGATCATTTGAGTAACCAATCCTTGCATCAACTGGGATTGAAGCTTCAAAATCCTTTGTATAGCTAGGTCTAGTCCATTGTTGTTGGCTAAAAGCTGAGTTGTCTCTTGGCTCAACTGGTTTTGGGTTGCTATAAGTTCTCTCATGTTGTCTTCTTGGTTGGTGTTGGTGTCTCTTGGAGTAGTCATCTGTTTGGGTTGGATTGGGATTAGAATAGGCAAGATATTTCTAAGGAAATATTTCTAATCACACACATCACAATTCACACAAGCAATGTTCAAGCAATCACAAACAAACATTTCACTCAAACAAGGTTCAAGCACATACTTAGGCAACAAAATATTTTTGTTACACCACATAAGTTGGTGGTTTGACCTAACTAAATTATGGTGGTCCATCTATATGGTTCACTTATGGTCTTTCCTTCCTTCTTGATTCTTCTTGTATGAGATCATGGTTTCTTTGAGAAAAACTCTTGGTCACAATTCTTCAAAGTTGTTGATGGTTCCTTCTTATTTTGCATTCCCTCAATCTCTAAATCTTAAGTAAGATTTCCTTGTCTCACTTGTAGTCCTTAGTGGTATCCATGTTGGAAGTCCTTGGTGAACATGCTGAAGATGTTGAAGTCATTAGAGCTGAAGATGTTGAAGAAATCCTTTGCACATAGTGTAGTCCTTGGTCATGGGTAGGTTTTTCCATCAAGTTGAAGTAGAAGAGAAGTAGAGTTGAAACCAAAAATGGTTGAGGGAAGAGTTTACAAGTTTGTTTTGTAAATAAGTTTTTGGAACAAAATACAACTCCTATTTTTCTAAGGGTTTTTGTCCAATCCTAGGTTTACAAATCCTACAGGCAACACAATGCTCTGATACCATCTGTAGAGGTCCCAATCTTAGATAAGATAGAGCCTCCTGTGTTTACAATGCTAGTCCCTGGATCAATAGCTAGCATCCACAGTTTAGATGTAATATCAATAAACAAAGGTCACAATATAACTTTATAACCAGGAATAACATAATTTTATTACATCATACATAGCTCATTTGGCTATTACATTACATTGCAGCGGAATAACTATAGTCATGGGGTCCTTCATCTTCAAAGTGCCACAGGAAGATGTTGGTTGTAGACTTTGTAATCCTAATCAATCAATCAATCAATCTTCTCTAAACAATCAAACCTGCAACATACAAGTTACAGCCACAAAGGGTCAATACATTTGAATTGTATTGGCAAGTGATACCATGGTAGTATAGTGGAGTCTATCATCTATATGCATTTGGCTAAGTGGAGTTGAGGCTTGCATTGCTCAAAATAGATTTTTCCTTAACATTTGAAAATACTAAGTTTTTGCTTGACGAAATCATTTTTCTCAATCAAAGATTTCAAGATCCTTGTACCAAGCCATCTCTCCATCAATGATTGAAGAATTCAAACAACCCTTGTTCAAACCACAAGATTTTAATTTAGAAATTTGAATGATGAGATTCTTGATTGCTTCCATGTCTTGATGCTCAAATTGTCCTTTACCAGGGACATGGCTAAGTACTTAGATTTTACACTCTGCAGAGGTGGTGCACTTTCCCCACAAGACTTGGTTTCCCAAGACAAGATCTTTCAGAAGCTTTCCCTTAGACCAAAATGGACGCGTTCCAACCTATAAAACACTCCCACCCACTGTCCATATGGCTAAGTTCTTGCAACCTATATGATCATGGCAGAGCCCATATTGCCAAGTGGTTGCACTTGAAGCTTCTCAACATTTGACATCTCAAATCCCTTTGTTTCCTGGGTGGCATACCACAAGTGAGATACACAATCCAAGCCCATGGCATTGTGAACCACTCAACCATTCTCCACCAAGCAAGCCCATTACACCCAGGGGATTCATTAACTTAGTTGTTTTATTAAACAAAAACATAAGTCCTCAGACTTAGAATATTTTTCCATAGTGTGAATATATTTTCCACCCATGTTTTCTATTAGCTAGGCTAAGCTTGATAGTAGTAGGAATCTTTAACTTAGGAAAATCCTACTAAGGATTCATTACTATGTTTTCCTATAGCAAGATCTATACTTAGCAAAATCCATGCAAGTTTTACTTAGCAAAATCACTAATGCATAGTGAAAGTAATAGGACAAAAGTATGAAGCATCACTTGCCTTTTTGGTAGAGAATGGTGGTTCACTCCTTGATCTTTCTAGTCTCACACTTCACTACAAATCAATCAAGCAAACACAAATTCAATTCACATTCCAAACCAAAGTCAAACAAACAATTCTTCACACACACAAAGTAATGGAATCTAAGTCATGCATGGGAGCATGCACAAGATAGTTTTATTTTGCAAAGAGGGCCTCTATTGGGTTTCTAAACTTTGTAAGTTCCAAATTGGTCATTTACCAAAGTGGCAAAGTCATTAGTTAGAGGGTTTTGCCCAAAACCATTTTTAAATCCATTCATCATTTCATGTGGTGAAAAATGTTTTTATCAAGGCAAAACTATTAAGTTGTTCATCAAATGATTTGCTATTGCAAAGCTTGGTGTTTTTGGGTCAGTAAGTTTGGTCCAAACTATTTCCTTAAAGTTCTCTTTCCATAAACATTTTTATAACAAAAACCATTCTTTTTATTTGGCTAGAAAATGACTAAGTCAAGTAATCCAATCTAAATTTTACCAAAATCATTTTTAACACCAAGGGTTGGTTCCTAGGGTCAGTAAGGTCACAACAAACCATTTTGCAAAAGTTTTAATCTTAAAACCAAATTTAAACAATTTTTATACTCTAAACAAGCTCACAAAAGAATCTGCAAAATCAAGCAAACTAACATATACTATTTTCTAAACTAAGGCCACAGTTGGCTAGGGCTTGTTCTCATAAATTCATTGATATAAAATTTGTAAAATTTGGACGTGTGGTTTGAAAGTTACAAAGGTTTGAAAATTGAATCTAGAATAGATTCAAATCTGTGTTTAAATCAAAACATGGCCACGCGTCACGTCGTGATTGGCCGATACCGGTTCGTCTGGATCGCGTGGTGCTGTGCGTTAGATCTAAATAAATCGTGCGGCTCTGGAGACGTACCCTTTCGCGTTTAAGTTACTCTATCCTATCCACCGGATCAAGATCGGACGGCTCTCAGTGCCCCGACCATAAGCTGGCGGCGCTGGGCTCTGACGCGCGGCGGCAGCGGCTTGTCAGTGGTGTCGCCGGCGTTACAGGAAGCGAGAAGGAGGGAGAGGATGTTCACCGTGTTCGCAGACGCCTGGGGGAGCTCAAGGAGGCACTGGCTGGTGAAGGGGCGCACGAGGGCAAGAGCAATTCCTCGCCGGAGTTCGGTCTGGCGACGGCTGGCTCTGGTCGAGGTCGAAGACGAAGCTGTCGATCACCAGGAGGCAGGAAAAGGTCGTGTTCAGATGCAGGAGACCACGGAGATGACGTGTGCGTGAACGGAAGGGGTCGGGGTGGTCTGGAATTACCGGAGGAGCTCGACGGAGGCGAGACAGACGGCGGCGCTCAGAACTTTTGTCGAAGACGGCTTCCTGGGGCGCCCGCGGTTGAACGAAGTGTACCAGGAGATGCGTCAGAGAGTGTTGAGTGTGCTCGTGTGCTCGGGGAGGCACGGGGCGGTCAGGTTTGGACGGAATCGAAAATGGACCTCGTCGGAGACAGAGAGAGTGTCTGGCGAAATACGGCAGCCTAGGGGCGTGCTCGGGGAAGGAGGCAGAGGGGAAAGGAGGAGGAGACGCTGGGGTTTTAACGCGCATGGTCAATGGCGGGTTTAATCCATCCTTCAATGTGAATTACGTCGGGTTTAACTCACCTGCAACGGCCGGCGAGGGGGAAAGGTGTGGTTCGCGGGTGGGGAAGAAGAACAGGGGGAGTGGGGTCGTCTTGTCAGTGATAGAGAAGGAAAGGGGTTGGGTCCACCAGTCATTGTCTACGTGGGTCAATTAGTTGGTGCAGACTGTTTTCTTCGGGAGGAAGAGCTGGGCTGTTTGCTGGGCTTTGTTGGGCTGCCTGGGTTGGGTCGCCCTCTTTATTTTTTTTTTTTTTCTGATTCCTTTTCTTTTTCTATTTCTATTTTCCTGTTTTGAATTTCAAACAAACAAACAATGTTCACATCAATTCAAACAACACCCAAACTTTGTAAGTTTGACTTGGTTCTGTTCAGCAGCCTGAACCTAAACCTAAAATCCATAATTTTTAAATAAATAAAGTCCATTATTAATTAAATATAATAGACTTTCATTATTAAATCAATTAGGATTTGTTTTATTGAGATATTTATTTTGAAATCTAAAATAAATCCAAAACACTTTAGTAGGTTTTATTTGTGAATATCAAATATTTGGAAAACTTATTTTTAATAATTTTAATAAGTTTTGATGTTTTAATTAAAATGGTAAAACCTTTTATTTGCATAAATTTTGGATATTAATTCCTTATTATTTTATTTAAGCAATCCTTTATTATTTTTAAATAAACCTTTGCTATTTTATTTAAAATAAAATGTTTTTAATTCCCAAAGCTTGGCCAAGGATTAATTTGGCTTTATAAAATAATCTTTATTTATTTATAAATTTCTATTTCATTTGAAAACCAAATCTTTTTATTTAAAAGATCTAAAATAGTAGTTCCAAAATATTTTATTTTCCTTTATCAAATGTTTATCTTTTTAAAGCCTTTTAGGATTATTTGATTCAAATTGGTTTGAGGTTTCAATTGAATTCAAAAAGTTTCTTCTGGCCTTGAAAATCAACAAAGTTTTATTTTATTCATTTATTTTTCACATAATAAGATTTGGAAAATCTTGGGATGTGACATGTTCACCAAAAACTTTGAGGGTACGTATAAGAGTCCTTGCACTATTGGCGATCTACAGCGGTGCGTGCAAGAGAAAGACAAGACATCTCAAGCCTACCTATCCCACTGGCTGGATATGAAAAATTCCTGCGTAGGAGTGCGCGATCAGACCGCTATGGCTGCCTACATTGACAACATGGAAAACGGTACATTGCTCCGACATAAGTTGAAGCGCCTATAGGGCAATCACCGCCTAGATCTCAACCAGATTATCTCGCTCGCCAGTGAGTTCGCGGCTGCCACGATGATGCTCGTGGCTGTTTGCTGGCAATTTCCATCCCTACCCAAGCCAAGAGGAATAACAGCACCAAGCGGAAGAGTCCACCAGAAGAAAAGCTAGCCTCCGACATGGTCGCGATGACGTTTGTAGGTCGAGGTGATGGCGGACAGCGCGACCGAGGCTAGGGGCTGGTCATGGGCAGCAGCCTTGAACACCTCGGTATGTATAAGCACCCCGCGTTCCCCTAATGTACAAGGAGTATCGTGACATGCCATGCCTTGTACACCTCAATGCCAATGGCAAAGCCACTCACACCAATCGCCATTGCAAGTTCGTCAACAACCTCAAAGAAGACCTGGAGTCCGGCTACAAGCGAAGCCAGAAGAACAGACCGCGAGGCAAGGGCAAAGGGAAGAAGAAGGAAGAGGAGTCCAAGGATTCAAGTGACATGGACGAGGACATTGACCCCAAGCACGCCGACAAGGGTGATGGCAAAGGAAATATCCCCTTCGAGAAGAAGGCCCCTGTCTACCACACTTTCCTTGGCACCCCAACTGTTCGGGCACAGAAAACCTCACTGAGGATACTAATAGCCACCCTACCCCTAGTTCCCCAGTTCCCGCGCTGGTCGGAAGTTTCAATCACTTGGGGCAGGAAGGATCACCCATACCTCATCCCAATGGAGAACCAATATGCCATGTTCATCAATCCATTGATTGACGGCAATGAGTTCATCAAATGCATGGTGGACAGCGGAATCAACATCAACATCATGTACCTGGATACACTGCACAAGCTAAACTTGACGGAGACCAACGTAAGGCGGACCAGCACCGTGTTTCATGGCGTAGTTCCTGGTCGAGAGGCTCGGTCCCTTGGGTGCATCACGCTTCTGGTCGCTTTTGGTGATGTTAACAATTATCGCCAAGAGCGCATGACCTTTGAAGTGGTCCCCTTCAAGAGCGTGTACCACATCATATTCGGACTCGACATCTTCCACGCCTTCATGGCTAAGCCATGCTTCGTCTACAACAAGATCAAGATACCCAAACCAAATGGTGTCATCACCGTATCCGGAAGCTTTACAAAGGCAAGGGACTGTGATATTGGAGAAGCAACCTTTATAGAAGCTGTCCTCTATAGAAAAGAGTTCAAGGAGATCCAGAGCAAGGTCGATGCCTCGGAGATGCCGGCATCAAAGAAGTAGATTTCTGACTCTGATCCCGCCTTCAAGGCCGCCATCGAGACCAAGCCGGTGGAACTTGTGGTAGGCGATGCCTCCAATACCACCGCCATTGGGACGAACCAGGACCCTAAATAGGAAATCACACTCGTCGAGTTCCTTCGTGAGAATAGGGACATCTTTTCCTGGCAACCTGCCGACATGAAAGGTGTACCTAGGGAACTTGTCGAGCATAGCTTCAATATTGATCCAAAATGCAAACCGATGAAACAACCTCTACGACGCTTCAGAGACGAGAAGAGATGCGCCATAGGCAAAGAGATAGATAGGTAACTTAAGGCTAGTTTTATTCGAGAAGTCCTTCACACCCGATGGGTGGCCAATCCTATACTTGTCCCTAAAAAGGGAACTAAAGAATTAAGAATGTGCGTTGATTACACCGGCTTGAACAAAGCGTGTCCAAAAGATCCGTTTGCTTTGCCTCGCATTGACCAAGTCATTGACTCGACGGCTGGCTTGGAGCTTCTATGTTTTCTAGATGCATACTCAGGATACCACCAGATAAAAATTAGGAAGTCAGACCAATTGGACACTTCGTTCACCACACCTTACGACACATTTTGCTTTGTCGCGATGCCCTTTGGGCTGAAAAACGCAGGTGCTACGTACCAGCGGACTATGCAACGTTGCCTACACGACCAAATTGGTCGGAATGTTCATGCCTATGTGGACGATATAGCGGTGATATATAAAAACTCAAATGACTTAATCTCCGACTTAAAATAAACCTTTGATAATCCCCGAAAATACAACATGATGCTTAACCCAAAGAAGTGCGTCTTCGGGGTTCCAGCCGGCAAATTGTTGGGCATCATCGTATCCCAGCGTGGAATCGAGGTCAACCCAGAGAAGATCAAGGCCATACTAAACATAAACCGTCTGACATGCCTGAAGGACATCCAACAGATCACAGGCTGCATTGCAGCGCTAAGCCGGTTTGTCAGCCGACTTGGAGAGAAGGCTCTGCCACTGTACAAGTTGCTGAAGAAGGCAGCCAAATTTACATGGATAGACAAAGCAGATGCTGCGCTTAAGAAGCTAAAGGAGATACTTTCCTTGGCACCTATACTCGTAGCACCCGAGCCTATGGAGCCTATGTTGATTTACATGGAGGCCACCAACCGGGTAATCAACATCGTCATCGTGGTGGAGCGGAAAGAACCAACACATGAGTACGGAGTGCAACGACCAATTTACTATGTAAGCAAGGTCTTGACGGGTTGCGAAGTGGGGCATTGAACTTGCTGCCTTTGAGATCACCTACAAGAGACACGATGCTATCAAATCACAGGTCTTAGCAGATTTCATCGTAGATTGGACGGAGATGCGAGATGCTACCCCTGTACCAGAGCCAGAATACTGGGTGATGCACTTTAACGGATCAAAGCTACTCAACGGCTCGGGGGCTGGTGTATTTCTATGGTCACCAACAGGGGAAAAGCTACACTATGTTCTATAGATCCACTTTGAGGCTACAAATAACATGGCAGAATATGAAGCACTCATTCACGGACTTCGCATAGCCAAGGATATTGGCATCAAGCGCATAGTTTGCTATGGAGATTCCCACTTGGTTGTCCAGCTGGTGGCTGGCACCTGGAACGCGTGGAACCCTATGATGGCGGCATATCGAGACGAAGTAGACAAGATAGCCAAGTGCTTCGAGGGCTACAAAGTCAAGTATGTCAAGAGGGAGGAAAATTAGGTGCCTGATTTGCTGTCAAAGCTTGGATCAGGGCGCAATCCAATTTTGCCTGGCATTTTTTTGGAGCATCTACGGACACCATCCGTGAAAGGAGCGGGCACCGAGAACCCAAAGAGAGTGGACTCTTTTGTTGATGCAGTAACAAAGGTCCCTTCGGCTTGGGAAAACCCGTTCATGGTGTATCTCGTACACGGTACTTTTCCCATCGACGAGTTCAAAAGTCGGCAAATAGTACGTCGAGTGAAGGTCTATTCCATAATCAATGGACAACTCTATAAAAGAAGCATTGCTGGTGTATACCTCAAGTGTGTTTCCCAACAACAAGGTATTGAAATCCTTCGTGAGATCCATCTCGGAGATTGCGGGCATCATGCCGCTCCTTGATCGTTGGTCTCCAAAGCCTTCCGGCAAGGATTCTAATAGCTGACTGCAAAGGCGGACGCCGACAAGCCGACAAGATGGTTGATACATGCATGGGATGCCAGTATTATGCCCGACAACCACATGTACCAGCTCAAGAATTGCGAACAATACCAATAACTTTGCCATTTGTAGTCTGGGGGCTAGACATGGTTGGTCCATTATAGACGGAACCTTGTGGGTTTACGCATCTGCTAGTAGCAGTTGATAAATTCACGAAATGGTAGAAGCTAAACCCATTAGAAAGCTTGATGGGGCAACTACCCTTAGGTTTGTCCGGGATCTGGTGGCGAGATTTGGTCTCCCACATAGCATTATCACTAACAATGGTAGCATCTTGTCACTCGGAGAAGTGGAAGCTTACTGTTGGGAGAAGGGCATCCGACTTGACTTAGTATCTGTGGCACATCCATAGTCCAATGGGCAAGTCGAGCGAGCCAATGGATTAATTCTGCAGGGGATCAAGCCACATCTAGAGGCACCGCTACATTGAGCAGCTGGAGCTTGGGCAGAGGAATTACCATCTGTTTTGTGGAGTTTACAAACTTCACCTAACAGATCCACCGGCTACACCCCTGATTTCATGGTATGGAGCAGAAGCCATCCTGCCTTCCGACATCCTTCATGATTCACCGAGATTTGCCGCCTATGACGAAGTTGACGCTGAAGAATCCAGGCGCCTAGATGTGGACCTTCTGGAGTAAGAGCGCGTACTGGCATGCTAAAGATCCGCCATATACCAGCAGAAGCTATGCAGCTACCATAGTTTCCGCGTTCGGCATCACTCATTTAAAGAGGGTGATTTGGTGCTCCGACTTAAGGAGAAGAAGTCACGCAAATTATCCCCGCCATGGGAAGGACCTTTGATCATTCGCAAGGCACTACTCAACGGGTCTTACTACCTCATTGACAATCGTGAACTAGAGGATAGACCAAACGAGGATCATAAGCGTAAGCGACGTGACCCGGATGATGACTACCCGGAGCTTGATCGGCCATATAACATAGCACAACTACCACTACTGGAAAAAGGGTCTTCAGTTCGATGTGAACAACGCCAGCAGTCCCGGCCTGTCATAGCCCGCGACTAGTGCTAGCACTAGTCCCGGTTCGTGAGGCCTCTAAAGGCTAGAAACTGTTGGAGATATGCCCTAGAGGCAATAATAAAAGTGGTTATTATCATATCTTTGTGTTTATGATAAATGTTTACATTCATGCTATAACAGTATTAACCAGAAACATTAATACTTGTGTTATTTGTAAACTAAATTAGAGTCCCTAGTAAAGCCTCTTTGTAATACTAGCTTGTTGGTTGATAGATGATCGTGGTTTCCCGATCATGAACATTGAGATGTTGTTAACAACAAGATCATATCATTATGAGAATGGTATGACGGACATACTCCTATAGATAAGCGTAGCTTTAAGATCAAGTCGTTTCAATAGTTCATTTGCTATAAGCTTTCTGATACATAGTAACCTAATTCCTTCGACCATGGGATCATACTAATTGTTGGGGATATGCTATATGGGTATCCTCATAGCATGTCTTTTATCTGACTAACCCGGGTGGCCCATAGTCGGTATCATGGCCTATGGCCTACTGGGCGGCCCAGTTAGGTGGATCCAGAAGGGAGTCCCATGCCGGATAAAGGAAGGCTACGGTGGAGTCACCAGCGTACCCGGAGCCTTGGAGTGCAAGATACACGAGACTAGTAATAGACGGTGTAGAACTCTGTAACCTGTCCGGCTAGGACTTTTCCCTGTAACCCTAGGACCTGGCGACTATATAAGCCGGGCCTATGGGAGCCTTTAGGGAACGATAACTTAGACTTTCTAGTCTCCTCGCACAGCGAACCTAATCTCTGTAACTCTGCGTATTGCCATTATAGTGATTTATAGTAGGAGTAGGATTCCGCCACCGTCGTGGGATCTAAACCTGGGTAAGTTGTGTTACCTCGTACCCGTCAACCGTCCGCCTTACCCCACGTCTCTAAACACGCACTGTGAGGACCCCTCCATGGCGTACTCGTCGGCAATACCACGACAGTTGGCGCCCACCGTGGGGCAAGAGGCGCTTCAGGCTCTTTAGCGGGCGAGGACCAAGATCTTCACAGGAATCGGCGAAACCGTAGACATCGGTCGCGTTCTCTTCTCCGGCAACGTTTCGATCGTCCCCCCTGACGAGTTCTGGATCCCGACGAAGACGAACCCTACGCGGTGCTCGATCGTTCCTGTCGGAGACATCCACCTCTTCATCGGCGAAACTGACTCGGGCACTAGTTCCCTGGGAGTCGGAGGAGCATCAAGACCCGCATGGACCGCCTACGGGCAGGATACGCTTGCGGAAGGACCGATGTCGGATCTCTCTTTGGAGTTTGCCGGCAAAGATTGGAAAGCATCAAGACCCGCACGGACCGCCTACGGGCAGGCTACATTCGCGGAAGGATCGATGTCGGATCTCTCCTCGGAGTTTGCCGGCAAAGATCGGAAAAATTCAAGACCCACCCAAACCGCCCTTGTGCAGGATATAAAGGTGGAAGATCACTGCAAATCCGCCGGCTTTGTCCGTGCGTCTGGACAACAGAGATCCAAGTTCGTCGGCGTGGTTACCATCTTCGATCTGGCGCACTGCGTTCAGAGAGAAGGCGAAAACCCCCGCGATTACCTGGCCGGGTGGCTCCGTATACGAGCCGATCTGGCCCACTACCCCAATGATGATGCCATCTATCACTTTGTGGAAGGACTGGACCATGGCACGCTTCTCCGACACTCTCTAAGACGGCAACAGGCGTCAGGACGCCTTACCTTCGAAGGCATGGTGAACACTGTCAACAACTACGCGGAGGCTGAAGCGGCAGCTCATACAGCGCTTGCGCTCATTGACGGAGCACCTCAGATTCAGCCACCACCACCGCCTCTGGCCGCCATCATCGCAGCAGCGCCACCACCTCCAGTCATCGTCGATGCCGTTGCACCTCCACCGCCCGTCATCGAGGAAGTTCTGGCACCCTCCGACTCTGTCATTGACGCGCTTTATGCCGATTTCAGTGCGGATTCAGAGGAAATATACTTCAGTCCAGAAGAGCTAGACTCCGCTATGCAGGAGATGGAGGAGGAGTACTCGCGCGACGAACAAGCTAATAACACTGTCATGTCCCGAGGGGTGTTCGTCACCATTGGTACATCGATGGATGAAGACCAGCGCGGGCAAGCTCCGCCTACGGCGCTGGATAAGGGGAAGGGACCACTTATTGCTGCCGACGATGCTCGCACAAAGGTCATGCCTCCTCCGCCTAATCCAGTGCAACAGCCGCAGGAACTCGGCACCGGTCCGAGCAACAACAACACCGCAAACTTGCCACCTCCAGCATCCACGTCGGCAGCAGCCCATGTTACTCCAGCTGATAGAGTAATGTACGGCAATCTCCTCGTTGAGCCACTAACGGTTGATCATATCCGGAACGTGACTCAGCTCGATGAGAAGCGCCAGCAGCTACTAGCGGAGGCGCAAGCCATCGTGGAGCAAGGCGCTAAACTAGATCGAGATCTGGTCAATGCGCAGAAGTCCATAGAGAAAGCTAGAGCAATGGAGGTCGAGTACAAGACTCTGCTACAACAGCAGAAGGCTAACAAATCTCCAGCTCGCGTCATCAACGATCCTGGTGTACGGCGCAACCTAGGATGGGCTCCCTCGAAGCCGGCACATGCCAAGCCATACATTGACAGAGAATGCAAACGGGTGATGCCCACCCCACTCCTTAACCTCGCCGTCTCCAAGACCCTTCTGGAGCAGGATAGATCGCCTAAGGCAGTGGAACATGTCTATGACCTAGTGGCCAAGGCGGTAAAGTAGCAGGAAAAGGCCACCTCTCAGAGGCTTGAGTCTGACCCAGCGCTCTACCGATCTAGCCAATACAAACCGCCAAGGGACAGATCTCCTCAAGATGTCGGATCACGGACGGGTTCATCAGAACGAAGACGGAGGGATGCACGTGACAGGAAGGATGCTATCCCCATATCCTCCGACCACGGAGAAAGAGCCCAACCTCGCTGTCCATCGCCACCGCTCCGATCCACCCGACGTTAGGAAGACTACAAGACTCACCATCGCACAGATATGCCTCCACCAAAGCAATGCGGCATCGTCATCCGCGAAAACGCGGCACAGACCCGTCATGATGAAGAGCGCCACCAAGGACATAAGATCATGTCACACCACGACCCTCCGCGTCCGACAAGCAACCGCGACAGGCGTGGGGCGTCGCAAGAGGGTAACAGCAAGAAGGCTAACCCACTGCCACCTCCGCCTCCGTCTCCGCCAAGCAGTCACCATGGCGGAAGAGGCCCATGTCGTTCACGTAGCCCGTCCCCTGTTGACAACAAGAAGAAAAACCCAGAGCCATACGAAGCACGTTCGCGGATCGATAAGATCCACGAGGCCCGGGAAGGACCATACCTAGGACCACGTTGCTATGGGCCTGCAATACGGTCCGCAACTTACCCCAAAGGTTTCTGGATTGACAAGACCATCAAGCCCTATGACGGAACCGCCAAGCCTTCCACATGGTTGCAGGACTACGGCAATGCGATGGAGATTGCCGGAGGCAACCCCAACATCGCCGTCAAGTACCTCGCGTTAATGTTGGCGGGAACGGCCTGTCAATGGATCGATGACTTGCCGGAGAGATCTATCTACAACTGGCTGGACATGCCAGAAGCATTCACCAAGAACTTTGAGGGTACATACAAGCGTCCCTGCACTGTGGGCGATCTACAGCGGTGCATGCAAGAGAAAGACGAGACATCTCGTGCCTACCTCTCCCGCTAGCTGGATATGAAGAATTCATGCGCAGGAGTGCACGCCCAGACCGCCATGGACGCCTTCATCGATGGATTGGAAAGGGGCACGTTGCTCCGACATAAGCTGAAGCGCTTGCAGGACAATCATCAGCTTGACTTGAATCAGATGATCCAGTTAGCTAGTGAGTTCGCAGTTGCCGACGACGATGCTCGTGGCTCTTTGCCGGCAATGGCCATTCCAACCCAAGCTCGGAGGAACAGCAGTACAAAGCGGAAAACCGCTCCAGAAGAAAAGCAATCTACCGACATGGTCGCCATGACTTTTGCAGGACGAGGCGAAGGCGGACAACGTGGCCGAGGAAGGGGAGCAGGCCGCGGGCAGCAGCGAGGAAGTGAAACCAACTCGGCGCTGCTCCACGTTCCCCAAACCTACGAAGAGTAACGCGATATGCCATGCCTCATACACCTCGATGCCAACGGCAAGGCCACCCATACCAATCGACACTTCAAATTCGTCAATGACCTCAAGGAAGATCCGGAGTCCGGCTATAAGCAAAGTCGGAAGAACAGACCGTGAGGCAAGGGCAAGGGGAATAATAAGGAGGAGTCCAAGGATTCAAGTGAAATGGACAAGGACGTTGACCCCAAGCACGCCACCAAGGGCGACGACAAGGGCAAGAACCCCTTATCAAAGAAGGCCCCAGTCTACCAAACTTTCCTTGGCACCCCCACCGTCCGACAACAGAAGACCTCTCTAAGGATCCTGATGGCTACTCTCCCCCCAGTCCCCCAATACCTGCGCTGGTCGGAGGTTCCAATCACTTGGGACAGGACAGACCACCCAGACCTTGTGCCCACGGAGAACCAGTACGCCATGTTCATCAACCCATTGATTGACGGCGTAGAGTTCACCAAGTGCATGGTGGATAGTGGAAGCAGCATCAACATCATGTACCTGGATACACTGCAGAAGATGAACTTTACGGAGGAAAACCTAAGGCGGACCAACATCGTGTTCCATGGCGTAGTTCCTGGTCGGGAGGCTCGGTCCCTTGGGTGCATCACACTTCAAGTAGCCTTTGGCGACGTTAATAATTACAGCCAAGAGCACATGACCTTTGAGGTGGTCCCCTTCAAGAGCGTGTACCACGTCATATTAGGCCGCGACATATTCCATACATTCATGGCCAAGCCATGCTTTGTCTACAACAAGCTCAAGATACCCGGACCAAACAGTGTCATCACCGTATCCGGAAGCTTTAGCAAGGCAAGGGACTGCGAGATCAATGAAGCAGCCGTTGCAGAAGCTGTCCTCTACAGCGAAGAATTCAAGGAGATCCAGAGCAAGGTCAATGACTCAGAGATGCCCACGTCGAAGAAGCAGATCTCCGACTCCGCTCCTGCGTTCAAAGCCGCCATCGAGACCAAGCCGGTGGAACTTGTGGTAGGCGATGCCTCCAAGACCGTCGCCATTGGGACGAACCTAGATCCCAAATAGGAAAGCGCGCTCGTCGAGTTCCTCCGTGAGAATACGGACATCTTTGCCTGGCAACCTGCCGACATGAAAGGTGTACCTAGGGAACTTGCCGAGCACAGCTTAAACATAGATCCAAAATGTAAACTAGTGAAACAACCTCTACGACGCTTCGGAGATGAGAAGAGACGCGCCATTGGCAAAGAGAAGGCCGGTTTTATCCAAGAAGTCCTTCACACCCGATGGGTGACCAATCCTGTACTCGTCCCCAAAAAGGGAACTACTGAATTAAGAATGTGCGTTGATTACACCAGCTTGAACAAAGCATGTCCCAAAGATCCGTTCGCTTTGCCTCGCATTGACCAAGTCATTGACTCGACGGCTGGCTCGGAACTTTTGTGTTTTCTCAATGCATACTTAGGATACCACCAGATCAAGATGAGTAAGTCGTACCAATTGGCCACTTCGTTCACTACCCCATACGGCACGTTTTTCTATGTCACAATGCCCTTTGGGCTGAAAAACGCAGGTGCTACTTACCAGCGGACAATGCAACGTTGCCTTCACGACCAGATTGGTCGGAACGTTCACGCTTATGTGGACGATATCGCGGTGACGTCTAAAAAGTAAAATGACTTAATCTCCGACTTAAAAGAAACCTTTGATAATCTCCGAAAATACAACATGATGCTCAACCCTAAGAAGTGCGTCTTCGGGGTTCTAGCCGGCAAACTGTTGGGCTTCATCGTTTCCCAGCACGGAATCGAGGTCAAACCGGAGAAAAACAAGGCCATCTTAAACATAAACCGTCCGACATGCCGAAAGGACATCCAACGACTAACAGGTTGTGTTGCAGCAGTTAGTCGGTTCGTCAGCCGACTTGGAGAAAAGGCTCTGCCGCTGTACTAGTTGCTGAAGAAGGCGGACAAATTCACATGGACACACGAAGCAGATGCAGCATTGAAGCAGCTCAAGGAGATTCTTTTCTCAGCGCCCATCCTTGCAGCACCCGAGCCTGGAGAGCCCCTGTTAATTTACATGGAGGCAACCAACTGGGTTATCAGCATCGTCGTTGTGGTTGAGCGGAAGGAACCAGGCTATGAGCACGGAGTTCAACGACCAGTTTACTATGTAAGAGAGGTCTTGACGGAGTCCAAGCAGCGTTACCCGCACTACCAAAAGATAGCTTATGGAGTATTCCTTGCTTCTCGCAAGTTAAGGCATTACTTTCAGGAGCACCCAATCACAGTAGTGAGCAAGACTCCACTGTCCGACATTATCAACAACAACGATGCTACAGGAAGGGTCGTGAAGTGGGGCATTGAACTTGCCGCCTTCGAGATCACCTACAAAAGACGCGACGCTATCAAGTCACAAGCCTTGGCGGATTTCATTGCAGATTGGACGGAGATGCCGGATGCCACTCCGTTGCCGGAACCAGAGTACTGGGTGATGCACTTTGACGGATCAAAGTTGCTCAACGGCTCGGGGGCTGGTGTATTGCTACAGTCACCAAAAGGAGACAAGATACACTACGTTCTGCAGATCCACTTCGAGGCTAAAAACAACATGGCGGAGTATGAAGCACTCATTCACGGATTACGTGTAGCCAAGGATATTGGCATCAAGCACATAGTTTGCTGTGGAGATTCCGACTTGGTTGCCCAGAAGGTGGCTGGCACCTGGAATGCGCGGAACCCTATGATGGCGGCATATCGAGGCGAAATGGACGAGATAGCCAAAAGCTTCTTGGGCTACGAAGTCAAGTATGTGCCTAGGGAGCAGAACGGGGCGGCTGATCTACTGTCTAAACTTGGATCAGGGCACAAGCAAATTCCGCCAGGAGTTTTCCTAGAGCATCTACGCACACCATCCGTGAAGGGTGCCGACATCGACAATTCGGATAAAGCGGACTCTTTCGTCAACATGGTGACAAAGATCCCTCCGGCTTGGACAAACCCGTTCACGGAATATCTCTAACACGGAACTTTGCCCGACGACGAGGTCGAAAGACAGCAAGTAGTACGACGAGCAAAGGGTTATACCATAATCAATGGGCAACTCTACAAGAGGAGCACTACCGGTGTATACCTAAAGTGCGTTTCCTAGCTAGAAGGTATGGAAATCCTACGCGAAATCCATCTCGGAGATTGCGGGCATCACACCGCTCCTCGATCATTGGTCGCGAAAGCCTTCCGGCAAGGATTCTATTGGCTGACCGCGAAGGCAAACTCCGACAAGCTGGTTGAGACATGCACAAGATGCCAGTATTATGCCCGACAACCACATGTTCCTGCTGAAGAATTGCGAACAATACAAATAACTTGGCCGTTTACAGTCTGGGGGCTAGACATGGTGGGGCCGTTGCAAACGGCACCGTGTGGATTTACACATCTGCTTGTAGCAGTTGACAAATTCACCAAATGGATAGAAGCTAAACCCATTAGAAAGCTTGATGGGGCAACTTCCCTCAGGTTTGTCCGGGATCTAGTGGTGAGATTTGGTCTCCCACATAGCATCATCACCGACAACGGAAGCAACTTGTCACTCGGAGAAGTGGATGCCTATTGCTGGGACAAAGGTATCCGACTTGACCTTGCGTCTGTGGCACACCCGCAATCCAATGGTCAGGTTGAGTGAGCCAATGGATTAATTCTGCAGGGAATCAAGCCATGTCTTGAGGCACCGCTACATAGAGCAGCTGGAGCCTGGGCGAAAGAATTGCCATTTGTGCTGTGGAGTTTGCGAACTACACCCAACAAATCCACCGGCTACACCCCCTATTTCATGGTATATGGAGCAGAAGCCATCCTACCTTCCGACATCCTCCACGATGCACCAAGAGTTGCCGCCTACGACGAAGATGACACTGAAGAATCCAGACGCCTAGATGTGGACCTTCTCGAGGAGGAGCGCATTTTGGCATGCCAAAGATCCGCCATCTACCAGCATAAGCTAAGCAGCTACCATAGTCGCCGCGTTCGGCATCGCTCGTTTAAAGAGGGGGATTTGGTGCTCCAACTTAAGCAGAAGAAGTCACACACATTATCCCCACCATGGGAAGGGCCGTTCATCATAAGCAAGGCGCTGCTCAATGGGTCTTACTACCTTGTCGACAATCGTGAACTCAAGGATAGACCCAACGAGGATCATAAGCATAAGCGACATGACCCGGATGATGACTACCCGGAGCTTGATCGGCCATGGAACATAGCACAGCTACGTCCTTTCTACACTTAGCATTTTTTATCTAATCGTGTACCTCTTATATGATCAATGAAATAAAGCTCTTTGGTTTACTCATATTGCTGAGTCTTTTACCTCCTTTAGTGTTCATTTTTGGATCATATAAACCTTTATGCACAAGCTTTGCGATTGCACTTGTGAAAATTCCGCCTACGGGTGTTAGCTTAAGTTTTCTGGTCTACACGTTCTTTGTTGTTTTTATGTGGATTCTGGAGTAGTGACTTTCGGCACTCATTGTCGGCGATTTTGTGCTAAGGTTATTGACGGTGCCATTGGGCATCATCACCTAAAGCGCATGGTTCCGACAACGAGTCTTCCGACTCACGAAAAGTCAAGCATAATAACCAGAGTAATGGATAAGCCAGCACTTGCTTAAAAAATATACATGCTGAAACTTAATTCTTAAGTAGCAGGATACGATAACCATTGTTTTCCGCCTTAAGATTACATCAAAAAAGTTTTTCCCGCGCACACTCTAGAGGTGAAACAGAAATTACAAAGTGTTTTTCACTCTTTGGGTGCAGGAGACTTGGAGGCCGCATCATCACCAGCCGGAGAATCACCCTCAGCATCGGTGCTATGGTGAGACTCGGAGGATTCCGGGTTGGCGTTGTCGAGAAAGTTCCTGGGCACGAAGACGTTGACATCTACCAACTCGGCAACCCTGGTATCATACCCCGCGAGTGATGACAAGATGGCCACGTGATCGATCTCCTTGCCGTCATCATCCACGTCGAGGATACTAGATGTCACCGTGTCGATGTCGGCACCTTCATAGTGTGCCTTCACCATGGACAACGCCATCCTTGCGCCAGCCCGTGCACATGAAGCTTTCCAGCTTGCAACATGCTCGGGGGCTCAGCGCAGAATCTCCGAGTACTTCACCATGGAGTCCGAGGCCTTGATATAGATCTGGAGGGGCTTGGCAATCTCCTTGGCTTGGGTGATGGCGGTGTTGATGAAGTTGCCGGCAAGAATCATGCATTCCTTGTCCGAAGGAGGCGAGCGGGTTAAACCCATAGGCGCTAAAAATTCCGACAAGCATTGCATGAGTTCAATAAATTCTATGTATCCAGACTATAGAACTACAAGGCGGAGGACACTTACTGAAGATGCTGGCTTTAGCCTGCCAGACGACGTCCGCCAAGGATTCCTTCTCTTGTTGGAGGAGCTTAAACGCCTCGCTATGGCGAAGGTTTTGCTCATCGACAGCTTGCTTCTGATCCTTTAGGATCGCAAGCTCCTCCTTCAAGCGATTGATCTTAGTGGAGGCGGAGTCCTGCAGGGCTTTCATGGAATCCTCGTGCATCTTCAGCATTTCTTCCCTCTCCTTCTTAAGGATCTTGTTCTCGATGTCCAGCTGCTGGATATGCTTGGACTGCTCGACAATATCCTTAGCCTTGGCAACATGTTCTGCAAGTCGGAGAAAACAAAGTACACATTGAGTAATCGGAGATTATGGACACAAAAGTAAGACGGAAATGCGCAAAAAGAAAACAGATTCTTGTTTTTGATGATCTGTTCCTTCAAGATGGCGGTTTTACCCTTTTCATCTTCAAGGTCCGCGTGCATCTTATGGTACTTATCGTTGGCCATGCCCCTCCGAGCATTCTTGTTCTGTGGAAACAAATACAAAGTTAAGTCGTTGTTTAGTCTGCTTGGAGCTTCTAGTTGGAAATTTTCCACCTAGATGGTCGGGGGCTACAACGAGAGATTTTAACTTAGCAATATGCTTAGCTTTACTTTAAGCATCTAGTCGGGGCTAATTCAGTTCTCAACTAGAGGCTTGGGGGTACAGTATAAAGTTTTAACTCGGAAAATGCTTAGCTTTTCTTTAAGTATCTAGTCGGAACTAATTCAGTTACAACTAGAGGCTTGGGGGCTATAGCACTTAAATCTATGAACACTGTGTATGCTACTCTTAAAGCATCTAGTCGGAATAATTCATTCCGTCTAAATGCTTGGGGGCTACAGTGAGAGTTTTTTTGTCTAACTTAGTCACTCTTAGAGCATATAGATGCAAAACCAATGGTTTTCCGTCTACATCCTCGGGGGCTACAGTGGGATACTCATATGAAATGCAAAAGGTAAAGTAAAACTTACAAGTGCGATGATCTTGAGGTTTGTAGCGCTCTCGGCCAGCAGCTTGCCAAAGGAAACGCTGTTTCCTCGCAAAATGTCTGCCTGACGGAGTAGCTCCTCAAGACCGCACGTCGGAGATGACGGCACTCCTCCAGGAACCATAGTTGTGCTACCCGGCTTAAGCACCGAGTAAATAATCTTCGGCAATTCGAAGGGTTTCTAGGGAGTAGAAGCGCCGCCTTCGGCAGAGGTACCAGCTCCCATCACCACCTTGCCGCTACCGATGGCATACTTAGCCGGAGCTTCAGCCATTTGAAGAGCAACACTCTCCTGCGTCGCCTGCTCGCCGACGACAGCTAGTTCAGTAGAAGCGCCAGAATCCACTTCCATGGCGAAAGGGCCTGGTGCCTCCTGGACTGGGGAGCTTGTCGGAGCAGAGGAGGGCTTTACGGCAGGAGTGGCAGGGGCGATGGCGGGAGAGGAGTCGCGATGCAGCATATCTTTAATATTTCTAGAAGCCCCAAAAGTCTTGGAGGACTTCTTGAGGCTGGTTGTGGCTTTCTTCCTGAAATGTGCAAAATGCATAAGTACAGGAATAAGACAGATAAATGAGACAATGTCGGAGAATAAGAAGCTTACACTAGGGGGGCGCTATGGCAAACATCCCGGTGGCTTTCTTCTTTTTCGCCTCCAGGGCGGCAGTACTCTTTTTGGAGGCTCCACCCTCCGTCTTCTTCTTCTTACCTCCGTCAGCAGTGTCAGAGGTGGAGCTCTTCCGCTTTCGCGCCAACGGGGCATCGTCGTCGGACACGACCGTGACGTCCTTCATCTTTGGATCATAGAATTGGGCAGCCAGGTTGCCCTCCTCTAGATCGCTAAGCTGTTAAGTGAGAAATCATCGTGTTAGACAAGATGGTATTAGAAAGACGGAGAAACTGGAGCAATGTCATATACGGAAAATAAATGTATACCTTTGGGCACTTTCCGTCTATGAACATGTCGTAGGTGAGGGTGAAGCCACGCTTCTTATCCTTCACCTTGACGATGTCCTTAAGGCGGAACTTGACGGAGTCACTCGAGAATTTGTCCTCGGAGATCCGGAGCGTATCCCTTCGGTCGCCGGCGTACTCGTGCATATACTTCGTGCGGTGCTGCAGAGGTTGGATCCGCCTGATGAACCAACACATGGCTAGGTCCAAGACGGTTAGAGCTGTCTCTACGAACCACTCGATCTGCCTTATTGCGCGAGAAGCGTCGAGGTCGTAGGGAAGGGAGGCATGGGACCGCCATGTGGAGACTTCGGCGGCGGCTCCATCCACGAAGTCCGGGTACGTTACTTCTCGGCCCGCCAAAGGAATGTCGGGGCCGTAGAAGTATGTCTGTTGCCAGTTTTTGCATGATTCGTGACCGACGATGTCGGGGAACCACCGGCCAGGACGGATCTTGAAGCTTATGGTGCCGCAGTTCCTAAGCTCCTCCCTACTGTGTCCGGTTTCACGTTTGACGGTGAATAAGTATACAAAAAAATCTAACCTAGGCCTAATCCCTAGGTAACCCTCACAAAGTGCCGCGAAGTTGCTAAGCACTAAGAAACTATTAGGGGAGAGGTTATGGGGTTGGACCTTGAAGTGATTCAAGATGGACAGGAAGAAGTGGGAGATGGGCAGAGAAACGCCGCGTACCAATTGCGCCTTGAGGTATACTTCCTCTCCGGCTTGGGGAGAAGGGGTCACCTCGCCGGCCTGCGCTGTCCGCCAGGCGAGCCCCTCCGTCGCGGGGAGGTAACCCTCAGCGACCATCTCTTGGATGTCGCGGCCGGTGATGTCCGAGCCGCGCCATTCGCCTTTGTGCGAGTCTGGCTCCTCTTCCAGGGGCTCCAGCGCCGCCAGATTATGGTCGCCGCCGGTGGTTTCTATCACCGCCGATGCGGGGATGACCAGGCCCTCTGGGGGCACGATGACGGAACTCGCCGGCTTCGCCGCGGCTTCGCTCGACGCCGCGATTGACGGGGATGAGCTGCTGCTAGCCATAGAGGAGGAAGAGCATGCAACTGGTGCAGAGAGCAAGGCTAGGGTTTCTCGAGGTTTTCGCAGAGAGCTCGAGGAGGCGCGCGGCTGGAGGAAGAAGACGATGACGCGAGAGAATAGGGTGAAAAATGTGGCAAGTGTCCCACGGTTACTATTTATCTTACTCTGCGTCAAGATTCGTGCAGCTAATCGGACGGTTGCCGCGTAGACGACGTGTTCGCGATCGTGCGCGGTAATTTCTCCACGTCTCCAACCGTCGCCGCCAACGGTTCGCATCGCTCGCGCGGGAAAATTGGATATGATTACGTTTTCTGCATGTGTGAGTTACGAGGCGTCACTGACCTACAGCCTACGTCGCCATAACTGACATAGTAGATGAGCCGTCCCATCGAAGATTTCGGCATGGACGGATTTAATCTGACAACGGAAGTGTACGATGGAAGATTCAGCATTTCTCCGATTTACTCATAGAAGACGGAGAAACCTTTGCAGGGTTCTTTGGGAGGACTACAAGATGTTGCTTGACAATTTGCCGACATCCATCTAGACGAAGCATTCCACGTGAAGAGGTAAGACGACTCAAGATCTTGGAGTTCTCCGGGGGCTACTGTTGGGGATATGCTATATGGGTTTCCTCATAGCATGTCTCTTATCCGACTAACCCGGGTGGCCCATAGTCGGTAGCATGGCCTATGGCCTGCTAGGCGGCCCAGTTAGGTGGATCCAGAAGGGAGGCCCATGCTGGATAAAGGAAGGCTACGATGGAGTCACCAGCGTACCCGGAGCCTTGGAGTGCAAGATACATGAGACTAGTAATAGACGGTGTAGAACTCTGTAACCTGTCCGGCTAGGACTTTTCCCTGCAACCCTAGGAACTGGTGACTATATAAGCCGGGCCTATGGGAGCCTTTAGGGCACGATAACTTAGACTTTCTATTCGCCTCGCACAGCGAACCTAATCTCTGTAACCCGGCGTATTGCCATTATAGTTATTTATAGCAGGAGTAGGATTCCGCCACCGTCGTGGGATCTGAACCTGGGTAAGTTGTGTTACCTCGTACCCGTCAACCGTCCGCCTTACCCCACGTCTCTAAACACGCACTGTGAGGACCCCCTCCATGGCGTACTCGTCGGCAATACCACGACACTAATCACCATCACCAGAAGGATGCTTTGATGACATCAAACACCACACCATAACTGGGTGGCTATAAAGGTGGCATTGAGTGTTCGGAAAGTATGTGTTGAGGCACATGGATCAAGAGTGGGATTTTTCCATCCATATGATGGATATATTTACTCTGGGCCCTCTCGGTGGAATGTCATCCAATTAGCTTGCAAGCATGTGACTGGCTCACAAGGGATCACATATCACGGGAACGATAAAAGAGTACTTATCGGTAACAAGGTTGAACTAGGTATGCAGAGATACCAACGATCAAAACCTCGGATAAGTAAACTATCATGAGACAAAGGAAAATTGGTATCATATGTAAGTGGTTCATTCGATCGCAAAGTAATCGTATAAATATGTGGGAGCCATATGAATTTCCATATTCCTCTATTGGTTATTGATCGAAGAAGTGTCTCGATCATGTCCGCATAATTCACGAACCGTAGGGAGACACACTTAAGGATTCGATGTTGTTTAGTAGATATGGAATGTTAGTAGGGATACCAAATGTTGTTCGGAGTCTCGGATGGGATCCGGTATATCACGAGGAGATCAAGAATGGTCCGGAGAATAAGATTCATATAAAGAAAGTCTGATTCCGGAGTTCGGGAAAGATTCCGATGTTTTCATCGGAGAGGTTCTAGAAGGGTCTAGAAGGTTCACCGGATCGGAAGGAGAATGGTCCATGAATATGTCATGGATAAGTGGAATGATTGGATCATATCCTAGGTCACTTGGTTTGGGCATTTGCAAGAGATAATTAAAGCTCTAAATTGAAAGTCAAACAGGAAGTTTGAAAAGTGAAACTGGAACAATGGTTTCCTAGTGGAAGAAGGAAAGAGTCCTTATCTCGATCCAACTTGGGTTTGGGTTTGGATTCAAACCCACCCCTCCCAAGGCTGCCCCCTCTCATAAATAGAGGGGGAGGGCTGCCCAAACACCAAGCCCTAGCCCTCCCACCTATGCCGCGCCGCCGCCGCCAAGTCACCGCCGCAGCCAAGCCACCGCCGCGCCACCACCGGCCCATCTCCGTCGCCCTAGCCTCCGCCTACACCTCCTCCTCCTCTCCGGCCTTCTAAACCTAGATCTCCGGAAACCCTAGATCCACCATAACTCGCACCGGCATAGGAGAAGCCCTGCTGTAAGTTTCCCAACCTTTAATAAGGTAGAGATCCCTGTGTTTACAATGCTAGTCCCTGGATCAATAGCTAGCATCCACAGTTAAGATGTAATATCAAGAAACAAAGGTCATAATACAACTTTATAACCAGGAATAAAATAATTTATTACATCTTACATAGCTCATTTGGCTATCTCATTACAATGCAGCAGAATATAACAATAGCATGGGGTCCTTCATCTTAAAAGTGCCACAGGCAGACATGTTGGTTGTAGACTTGTAATCCTAATCATTAAACTTCACTAATATCAAACAAACCTGCAACATAACAAGTTACAGCCACAAGGGTCAATACTTTTGAATTGTATTGGCAAGTGATACTATGGTAGTATAGTGGAGTCTATCATCTATATGCATTTGGCTAAGTGGAGCTTAGGCTTGCTTTGCTCAAATAGATTTTCCTTATCATTTGAAAACACTAAGTTTTTGCTTGACAAAAATCTTTCCCAAGGCATCTCCCAATAGAAATTGGTGATCCTTTCAATCCTTGTTCAACCACAAGTTTTTACTTAGAAATTGGGATGAGGAGATTCTTGATAGCTTCCATGTCATGATGCTCAAATTGTCCTTTGCCAGGGACATGGCTAAGTACTTAGATTTTTCACTCTGCAGAGGTGGTGCACTTTCCCCACAAGACTTGGTTTCACCAAGACAAGATCTTTCAGAAGCCTTCCCTTAGACCAGAATGGACGCGTTCCAACCTATCATCCCCTACCACCAACTGTCCATTTGGCTAAGTTATTGCAACCTATATGATCCAGGTAGAGCACATAATGCCAAGTGGCTGCACTTGAAGCTTCTCAACATTTGACATCTCAAATCTCTTTGTTCCTGGGTGGCCATCCACAAGTGAGATACACAAGCTATACCATAGAAATGGTCCTTGTGAAGCACTCAACACAAACCATTCCTTCCATTCCACCCAGGTGATTCATTCACTTAGTTGTTTTATTAAACAAAACACAAGTCCTTGACTTGGAAATATTCCATAGTATGACTATATATTCCACCCTTGTTTTCTACTAGCTAAGCTAAGCATAATAGTAGTAGGAATCTTAACTTAGGAAATTTCTACTAAGGTTTCATCTACTATGATTTCCCATGGCATAGTTTATACTTAGCAAAAATTCCATGCAAGTCCTACTTAGAAATATCACTAATGCATAGTGAAAATAATGGGACAAAAGTATGAAGCATCACTTGCCTTTTTGGTAGAGAGTATAAGTTCACTCCTTGATCTTTGCAATGTTCACTCACTTCAAATCACTACAATTCAATCAAGCAAACAATATTTCAATCTACCATTCAAGCAATTCATCACATAAAATGATAGAAACAAAACAATGCATGCAAGCATGCAAGAGATTGTTTTATTTGTAAAAGTGGTTTCTAATAGGTTATAAACATTTTAAAACACCTAATGATCATTTTATAAAGTGGCAAACTCATTTGCAAAAGATTTCACTTCATAAACCTTTTTTAAACCAAGTCATTAGTTTATGTGGTGAAGAAATAGTTTTAATAAGGCAACATTCTATAGATTTCACAAAATATGTTTTCAAACGATAAAACCTTGTGTTTAGGGTCAGAGAGTTTATTTCCAAAATATTTCTCAAAGGTTTTCTCCAAAATTATTTTTAACAATTAAACCATATTTTTATTTGACTAGAAATGGTTTAAACCAAAGATTTATTCTTTTGCTTCACCAAATACATTTTTGAATCCACCAATTGATTTCTAGGGTCAGTAGGTTCAAAATAAACCATTTGCCAAAGATTTTATCCCCAAAATTATTTTAGAATATTTTTTATATTCTAAACATGCATACACAAGTTTCTGCAAAAACAGTCAATTTAACAGAAGCAACTTACTAAAAAAGTGCATGGTTGGCCTGGGCTTGTCTTGCTGAATCCATTGATATAAAATTTGCAAAATTTGGACGTGTAGATTAAAAGTTATAGATTTTACAAAATCTAGCATCTAATAGATCAAATCTGTTTTAAATCAAACGAACAGGGCCACGTGGCGTGTTTTCATTCGTCGGTACCGTTTCGCGTGGATCAGCAATGTGAGGCGTTGGATTAAAATGAAATCGCACGGTGCGGATGGCTCCATACCGCTTCAGTCAGTCGTTCTATCGCGTCTCTAGGATCTAGATCGGACGGCTATCATCGACTTGCCACTAACTGGCGGCGCGACAACGGTGGCGCGCGGCGGCGGTGCTCGGCTAGCGGTGGATCTGACGATAGAGGAAGCAAGGAAGGTGGAGAGGTGGCTCACCGTGATCGCCGTGGCACGGGGATGCTCAACCTGCTCGCGTTGGTCGAAGGGGCGCACGAGGTTGATCGGAATTCCTCGCCGGAGATGCTCCTGGCATCGGGTGCGGTCAGACGTCGACGGGGACGTGGCTTCGGTGCATGCCAGAGGGAGAGGAGAGTATGGTTAGATGCGCAAGGATGTGGCGAAGATGCGTGCGTGAAAGATAAAGAGAGGGGCGGTCTGGTTCTTACCCGAGGCTTCGCCGGAGAGGAAACAGACGGCGGCGGTGACGGTCTTGGTCGTTGCCGAGGTTCTGGGGCGCGCGGGGGCGAGCTGGTGCTACGGGGAGATGCGCCAGGAGGTGGGGAGCATGTGAGCATGGTCGAGGAGGCAAGGCGCGGCAGGGTTCGGCCGGAATTGTCGTCGGAGTGTCGTCGGACAGAGGAGCTTCAAGGTCAAAATTGTAGCAGCCTGTGGCTCCTGTGGGGTGTGGTCTGGGGGAGAAGGGAGAGGAGACCAGGGCGGTTAATAGGGCACAGTCGCGGTGAGTAATGGTCGCGGCATCAACGCGTATTGAAGCAAATTTAAAACCTGCAGAAACGGCCGGCGAGAGGGGGGCGTGGTCAGCGGGGTGGGTGAAGACGATGACTGGGAAGGGTGGGGTCGCTTGGCAGTGAGAGAGAGAGTGTGGGGGTGGGGTCCATGCGTCGGCAACTGAACGGGTGAGTGTCTGAGTGAATAACGGTTCGCTCGGTGAGAGGGAGAGGTGGGCTGGACTGGGCTTAGTGGGCTGGGCTGTGTCCATTCCATTTTTTTGTTCCTGATTCTTTTTCTTTTTCCTTTTCTAATAATTGTTTTGGTTTTTGTTTAATTATTTCAACAACAATTTGAATTCAAAACTCAACCAAAATTTGTGTAGGTTTAAATACTGATTAGTATTATAATCTGAAGTTAAAATTAGAATAAAACTTTATTCTTTTTGGGTCTTTTTAATTATTCAAAAAGGCCCTTGTTTTAAATCAAATAAGATTTAATAATGTTTTTAAAAACCATTTGAATTCTAATTCTTTCCATATCTATTCAGTAGGTTTTATTTGATTATTTGGGTGTCAAATAATTCATCTTGAATTATTTGGAAAGTATTTAATATGATTCTTAAATCATTTGAATTGGGTTTTTATTTAATTCAATGGAATTAAATATAGTTTTAGTTCCCTAAATTTTATTTGGAAGATTTATTTTATTTAAATTAATTGAACAACTTTTATTCCACTTGGGTAAATTCCGAAATACTATTTTCTCATGAATTATATAATTATTCTTATTAGAGATTTGTCTTTATTAAAATAGGGATAGAATGGTTAATGCCATTTTATTTGGAAAATTCTTTATCCTTTTATTTTATTTGGATTTGGATTTGGATTAGATTCATTCCATTCGATTATGGTCTTGGCCAAGATTTAATTTGGTCTTTAAATATTCTTTATTTAATATTTCTTTCTTCATCTTATAAAATCCATATCTTTTATTTAAAGATCCAAACTTGGTGATTCCAATTTGTAAAATCTTATTTAATGTTTATTTATCTTTTTAAATATCTTTAGGATTATTTGCTCACCATTTGGTATGGATTTCTAGGTGGTTGCTTTATTAGCTTTGGGAAATCAATCTCCTTATCTTATTAATTTCATAAGATTTTATTTATGGCTCCAAATTGGATGAAATCAATTTATATGGTTTTATAATATTTCTATTTGTCTTTCTTGATCATTTGTATATGTTTGTTGACAAATTTTTATATGGATCAAATCCATAGGCTTGGAGATAACTTGGAAATGATTTTCTTCCATTAGGGTTTAGGGTTTGGATTTATTTTCCAAGTGTTTGAATTTCCTGATGCATTTTATGATGAATGCATTTTACTTGATTTGAATTTAGTTGGTTCAAACTTTAATTAAAGTTTGTTCAAGATGGGATTTTAAATTTCCAATTAGAAACAAAAAGTTTCTTTTCACCCTGAGTTTCAACATTAATTTTATTTTGTTTATTTATTTTTCACATTACAAGATTTGGAAAATCTTGGGATGTGACAGGCTACCACCCTTAAAATAAATCTCGTCCCGAGATTTGGGGAGGCTAGGGTTACAAGTTGGCTCAAAGCATCTAGGGTACTACCACCCTTAAAAATTTTCTAACTAAATTACATCTTGGCTTGCTTGGGATCTTGTTGAAACCTCTCTGGACACTTGTCTACATAATGGCCTAGCTCTTTGCATTTGAAACACATCACTTGGCTATTATCCTTCTTCTTCTTTGGTATCCATTCTTCTTGTTTATTTCCTTGGTTCTTCTTCTTTTCTGGGCAATCACTGGCATAGTGTCCCATTTCTTTGCAATTGTAACATTGCAATTGGCTTATGTCCTTCTTCTTCTTCTTCTTCTTCTTGGGTCTCTCCAAAGCTAGGAGTTCTTCTAGTTCATGCTCTTCATACTTTACCACATAGGTGGGAAATCTTTCTCTCTTCTTGGGGCATTTACTAGAGATATGACCTTCTTCTTCAAAAGAGTAGCAACACTTTGTGATCACTTTGGATTTGACCTTATGATGCATAGTTTTGACTTTTCCTTCATTCTTCTTGGTAGAAGTTGTTCCTTCATGAGGGTTTACAAACTGTTGTTGCACTCCACCTTGTTTCCTTTGTTGAACTATGGAATAGATGGGGCATTGGATAAGGACATGATTACTTCCTTCACATAGGTAACACGTAGCTTGAGATGTGAGGCATTGATTAGTTGGATGTTTCTCTTCACAATTGGGGCATTGATCCTCATGCTCTTTGGAAGTGTGATCCTTGTCTCCACAAATATTGCAAGCTTGGTTTCCTTCTAGAATATCATCTTTGTCATCCTTGTTGTCACAAACTCCTTTGGAAGAGTTGTTTCCCATGTTGATCATTTGATCTGTCACCTTATGCAACAATTGGGTTTGGGTTTCCAAAAACCTTTGCATGGTTGGATCCACCTCACTGGTGTTGGCTATAAATTGAGCTGTCACTTGGTTCAACTGGGTTTGGGTTACTATGAGTTCTCTCATGTTGTCCTCTTGGTTGTTGTTGTTGTCACCATCCTTTATGTTGGAATCTCTTGGAGTAGTCATCTGTTTGGGTTGGGTTGGGATTAGAATAGGCAAAATCTTTCTAAGGAATCAATTCTAATCACACACATCACAATTCACTCAAGCAATGTGCAAGCTATCACAAACAAACATTCCACTCTAATAACAAGTTTCAAGCACATCTTTAGGCAACAAAAATATTTTTGTTACACCACATAAGTTGGTGGGTTTGACTTAAACTAAATATGGTGGTCCAACTATATGGTTCACTTGACATCTTTCCATTCTTCTTAGTTGATTCTTCTTGAATGAGATCTTTGTATCCTTGGGAAAATTCTTGGTCACAAAATCTTCAAGGTGATGATGATTCCCAAGTTGTGTTTCCTTAGTCTTCAAGTCTTGAGTAACATTTCTTGTCTCACTTGTATTCCTTAGTGATATCCAAGGTTGAAGTCTTTGTTGGGATTAAGGTTGAAATCACTTGAAGATGTTGAAGTCATTAGAGTTGATGAAGTCCTTTGCACATGGTGAAGTCTTTGGCCATGGGGTAGGCTTTATCCATCAAGTTTGAAATAGAAGAGATGTAGAGTCATAACCAAAATGGTTGAGGAAAGATTTTACAAGATTGTTGGTAAATAAGTTTTGGAACAAATACAACTCCTATTTTTCTAAGGGATTTTGTCCAATTCTAGGTTTACAAATCCTATAGGCAACACAATGCTCTGATACCATCTGTAAGGTTCCCAACCTTTAATAAGGTAGAGATCCCTGTGTTTACAATGCTAGTCCCTGGATCAATAGCTAGCATCCACAGTTAAGATGTAATATCAAGAAACAAAGGTCATAATAAAACTTTATAACCAGGAATAAAATAATTTATTACATCTTACATTGCTCATTTGGCTATCTCATTACAATGCAGCAGAATATAACAATAGCATGGGGTCCTTCATCTTCAAAGTTCCACAGGCAGACATGTTGGTTGTAGACTTGTAATCCTAATCATTAAACTTCACTAATATCAAACAAACCTGCAACATAACAAGTTACAGCCACAAGGGTCAATACTTTTGAATTGTATTGGCAAGTGATACTATGGTAGTATAGTGGAGTCTATCATCTATATGCATTTGGCTAAGTGGAGCTTAGGCTTGCTTTGCTCAAAATAGATTTTCCTTATCATTTGAAAAACTAAGTTTTTGCTTGACAAAAATCTTTCCCAAGGCATCTCCCAATAGAAATTGGTGATCCTTTCAATCCTTGTTCAAACACAAGTTTTTAATTAGAAGTTGGGATGAGGAGATTCTTGATAGCTTCCATGTCTTGATGCTCAAATTGTCCTTTGCCAGGGACATGGCTAAGTACTTAGATTTTTCACTCTGCAGAGGTGGTGCACTTTCCCCACAAGACTTGGTTTCACCAAGACAAGATCTTTCAGAAGCCTTCCCTTAGACCAGAATGGAAGCGTTCCAACCTGTCATCCCCTACCACCAACTATACATTTGGCTAAGTTATTGCAACCTATATGATCCAGGCAGAGCCCATAATGCCAAGTGGCTGCACTTGAAGCTTCTCCACATTTGACATCTCAAATCTCTTTGTTCCTGGGTGGCCATCCACAAGTGAGATACACAAGGTATACCATAGAAATGGGCCTTGTGAACCACTCAACACAAACCATTCCTTCCATTCCACCCAGGTGATTCATTCACTTAGTTGTTTTATTAAACAAAACACAAGTCCTTGACTTGGAAATATTCCATAGTATGACTATATATTCCACCCTTGTTTTCTACTAGCTAAGCTAAGCATAATAGTAGTAGGAATCTTAACTTAGGAAATTTCTACTAAGGTTTCATCTACTAGGATTTCCCATGGCATAGTTTATACTTAGCAAAAATTCCATGCAAGTCCTACTTAGAAATATCACTAATGCATAGTGAAAATAATGGGACAAAAGTATGAAGCATCACTTGCCTTTTTGGTAGAGAGTATAAGTTCACTCCTTGATCTTTGCAATGTTCACTCACTTCAAATCACTACAATTCAATCAAGCAAACAATATTTCAATCTACCATTCAAGCAATTCATCACATAAAATGATAGAAACAAAACAATGCATGCAAGCATGCAAGAGATTGTTTTATTTGTATAAGTGGTTTCTAATAGGTTATAAACATTTTAAAACACCTAATGATCATTTTATAAAGTGGCAAACTCATTTGCAAAAGATTTCACTTCATAAACCTTTTTTAAAGCAAGTCATTATTTTATGTGGTGAAGAAATGCTTTTAATAAGGAAACAATCTATAGATTTCACAAAATATGTTTTCAAACCATAAAACCTTGTGTTTAGGGTCAGAGAGTTTATTTCCAAAATATTTCTCAAAGGTTTTCCTCCAAAATCATTTTTAACAATTAAACCATATTTTTATTTGACTAGAAATGGTTTAAATCAAAGATTTATTCTTTTGCTTCACCAAATACATTTTTGAAGCCACCAATGGATTTATAGGGTCAGTAGGTTCAAAATAAACCATTTTCCAAAGATTTTATCCCCCAAATCATTTTAGAATAATTTTTATATTCTAAACATGCATACACAAGTTTCTGCAAAAACAGTCAATTTAACAGAAGCAACTTACTAAACAAAGTGCATGGTTGGCTAGGGCTTGTCTTGCTGAATCCATTGATATAAAATTTGCAAAATTTGGACGTGTAGATTAAAAGTTATAGATTTTACAAAATCTAGCATCTAATAGATCAAATTTGTTTTAAATCAAACGAACAGGGCCACGTGGCGTGTTTTCATTCGTCGGTACCGTTTCGCGTGGATCAGCAATGTGAGGTGTTGGATTAAAATGAAACCGCACGGTGCGGATGGCTCCATACCGCTTCAGTTATTCGTTCTATCGCGTCTCTAGGATCTAGATCGGACGGCTATCATCGACTTGCCACTAACTGGCGGCGCGACGACGGTGGCGCGCGGCGGTGGTGCTCGGCTAGCGGCGGAGCTGGCGATAGAGGAAGCAAGGAAGGTGGAGAGGTGGCTCACCGTGATCGCCGTGGCACGGGGATGCTCAACCTGCTCGCGTTGGTCGAAGGGGCGCACGAGGTTGATCGGAATTCCTCACCGGAGATGCTCCTAGCGTCGGGTGCGGTCAGACATCGACGGGGACGTGGCTTCGGTGCATGCCAGAGGGAGAGGAGAGTATTGTTAGATGCGCAAGGATGTGGCGAAGATGCATGCGTGAAAGAGAAAGAGAGGGGCGGTCTGGTTCTTACCCGAGGCTTCGCCGAAGAGGAAACAGACGGCGGCGGTGACGGTCTCGGTCGTTGCCGAGGTTCTGGGGTGCGCGGGGGCGAGCTGGTGCTACGGGGAGATGCGCCAGGAGGTGGGGAGCATGTGAGCGTGGTCGAGGAGGCAAGGGGCGGCAGGGTTCGGCCGGAATTGTCGCCGGAGTGTCGTCGGACAGAGGATCTTCGAGGTCAAAATTGTAGCAGCCTGGTGGCTCCTGTGGGGTGTGGTCTGGGGGAGAAGGGAGAGGAGACCAGGGCGGTTAATAGGGCACAGTCGCGGTGAGTAATGGTCGCGGCATCAACGCGTATTGAAGCAAATTTAAAACCTGCAGAAACGGCCGGCGAGAGGGGGGCATGGTCAGCGGGGTGGGTGAAGACGATGACTGGGAAGGGTGGGGTCGCTTGGCAGTGAGAGAGAGAGTGTGGGGGTGGGGTCCATGCGTCGGCGACTGAACGGGTGAGTGTCTGAGTGAATAACGGTTCGCTCGGTGAGAGGGAGAGGTGGGCTGGACTGGGCTTAGTGGGCTGGGCTGTGTCCATTCCATTTTTTTTGTTCCTGATTCTTTTTCTTTTTCCTTTTCTAATAATTGTTTTGGTTTTTGTTTAATTATTTCAACAACAATTTGAATTCAAAACTCAACCAAAATTTGTGTAGTTTTAAATACTGATTAGTATTATAATCTGAAGTTAAAATTAGAATAAAACTTTATTCTTTTTGGGGTCTTTTTAATTATTCAAAAAGGCCCTTGTTTTAAATCAAATAAGATTTAATAATGTTTTTAAAAACCATTTGAATTCTAATTCTCTCCATATCTATTTAGTAGGTTTTATTTGATTATTTGGGTGTCAAATAATTCATCTTGAATTATTTGGAAAGTATTTAATATGATTCTTAAATCATTTGAATTGGGTTTTTATTTAATTCCAACGGAATTAAATATAGTTTTACTCCCTAAATTTTATTTGGAAGATTTATTTTATTTAAATTAATTGAACAACTTTTATTCCACTTGGGTAAATTCCAAAATACTATTTTTCATGAATTATATAATTATTCTTATTAGAGATTTGTCTTTATTAAAATAGGGATAAAATGGTGAATGCCATTTTATTTGGAAAATTCTTTATCCTTTTATTTATTTGGATTTGGATTTGGATTAGATTCATTCCATTTGCTTATGGTCTTGGCCAAGATTTAATTTGGTCTTTAAATATTCTTTATTTAATATTTCTTTCTTCATCTTATAAAATCCATATCTTTTATTTAAAGATCCAAACTTGGTGATTCCAATTTGTAAAATCTTATTTAATGTTTATTTATCTTTTTAAATATATTTAGGATTATTTGGTCACCATTTGGTATGGATTTCTAGGTGGTTGCTTTATTATCTTTGGGAAATCAATCTCCTTATCTTATTAATTTCATAAGATTTTATTTATGGCTCCAAATTGGATGAAATCAATTTATATGCTTTTATAATATTTCTATTTGTCTTTCTTGATCATTTGTATATGTTTGTTGACAAATTTTTATATGGATCAAATCCATAGGCTTGGAGATAACTTGGAAATGATTTTCTTCCATTAGGGTTTAGGGTTTGGATTTATTTTCCAAGTGTTTGAATTTCCTAATGCATTTTATGATGAATGCATTTTACTTGATTTGAATTTAGTTGGATTCAAACTTTAATTAAAGTTTGTTCAAGATGGGATTTTAAATTTCCAATTAGAAACAAAAAGTTTCTTTTCACCCTGATTTTCAACATTAATTTTATTTTGTTTATTTATTTTTCACATTACAAGATTTGGAAAATCTTGGGATGTGACACCTGCAGGATCTTCCCTCTACTTCCGACACAACGCCGTCGTGCTGCCGGAATCGCGAGGGGAGAACTACAACCTCTGCTGCCTGCTAGAACAAGGGAGAGGAAGGTCTTCATCGAGTACCGAACGTGTGACCGACTGGGGAAGCGCTACCAGAACACAGCACCGGAAGGATCGTCTACGCGATCTTGAGATCGGCAAGTGTACCACTACATCACCCACGAGAATCTTCTCTCGTTAACCGCTTTGGAATCTTCGAGGGTGAGTGCTTCTATCGACTCGTTGCTACAATCTAATAGATAGATCTTGGCTTGTTTGTGTGCATGCGGTAGAATTTTTTTGTTTTCCATGCTACGAAGCCCTACAGTGGTATTAGAGTCGTGTCTATATGTAGATCTGTTGCACGAGTAGAACACAATGGTCATTGTGGGCGGTGGTGCTTTTATTATCAATTGCTTTTTGTGTACTTTGCATCTTGCGGTATGATGGGATGAAGCGGCCTGGGCTAACCTTACATGACATCGTTCATGAGACTTCCTCCACGCTTAACATGCAACTTGTATTGCATAAGTGGCTTTGCGGGTGTCTGTCTCTCCCATCATAGTATAGATTCAATTTACAACGGGCACTTGATAGTTCAAGCATCAATGTTGTGGTTCTTGTTCGTAAGTTATAATAGCACTTATTGAAAGCCCCAAACCACGTAAAACATGCAAAAATATTAGAGGCGTCTAACTTTGTTTTGCAAGGGTGTGCTGTGATGTGATATGGCCATGATTCTGATTATATATGATGTATGCAATGTTCCTTATTGTAAGTCGGCAACTGGTAGGAGCCATATGGTTGTCTTTTAATTCCGTTAAGACCTGCATATCTATTAAAAGTAGTCGTAATAGTTGATGCTGGTGGAAGACAACCATGAAGAGGTGCCATTGACCTTGATGCCATACCGGTGATGATGGAGATCATGTTCGTGCTTGAATATGGAGATCGGAAGCACAAGAAGAAAGGCCATATCATATCACATATTATGAATTGCATGTGATGTTAATCCTTTTATGCATCTTGTATTGCTTAGTTCGCAATGGTAGCATTATAAGATGATCCCTCAAGAACAAAATTTCAAGTTATAAAGTGTTCATCCTTAGTAAGCACCGTTGCTAAAGCTCGTTGTTTCGAAGCACCACGTGATGATCAGATGGTTGGATTCCGCGAGTGTATACAACGTGAGCAAGCCAGATTTGCTCATGTGGAAGCTAAGGTTTGATCTTGACGAGCCTATCATGTACAAACATGGTCTCGAAACACGGATCACCGAAAGGTAAAGCATGGGTCATATAGTAGATATGATGAACATTTTGATTGTTCGCCATTGAAGCTACATCAATTCTCGTGATGATCGGTTTTGATGTGGTGGATTTGGTTCGTGTGATCACTAAAACAATGCGAGGGATATTGTTTTGAGTGGGAGTTCATCTAGACTAATTTAACTATTAATTAGAACTCAATTTGTCATAAACTTAGTCTAAACTATTGCAAATATGTTGTAAATCAATGGCGGACCCTACCATCAATTTTAGTGCGTACCTAGAGAAATAAAAGTTGAAAAACAATGGAAGCAACTTCGTGGATTGGTTCCGCAATTTGAGGATTGTCCTCAATGCTGGTAATTTGACTTATGTGCTGGATGCACCGCTGGGTGACCCGCCTGCAGTTGATGCTATTGATGAGGTAAAGAATGTTTTCCTCGCTCGGAAGAATCAGTACTCCATAGTTCAGTGTGCTATCTTGTATGGTTTGGAATCGGAGCTTCAGAAAAGGTTTGAGAACCATGACCCACATGATATTGTCCGTGAACTCAAAATGATATTTGAGGCTCACGTGGTAGTTGAGAGTTATGAGGCTTCTGAAAAGTTCTTTAACTACAAGATGGAAGAGGGCAGCTCCGTTAGTGAGCACGTGCTTAAGATGGCTGGGCACGCAAGCAAGCTTCAAAGCTTGGGTATAGTGATTTCTAATTCTTTGGGGATTCACCGTGTCCTCCAATCACTACCACCAAGTTACAAGAACTTTGTGATGAACTACAATATGCAAAACATGGACAAGTCGTTGCCCGAACGCTTCTCCATGTTAAAGTCTGCAGAAGTGGAGATCAAGAAAGAGCACCAAGTGTTGTTGGTCAATAAGACCACCAAATTCAAGAAGCAAGGCAAGTCTAAGAAAAAGGGAAACTTCAAGAAGGGCGGTAAGAAAGTTACCGCACCGACGAAGAAGACCAAGGCTAGGCCTAAGGCTGATACTGAGTGCTTTTACTTCAAGGGAGAAGGTCACTGGAAGCGGAATTGACCTAAGTACTTGGCGGATTTGAAGAACGGCAACATCAAGAAGAAAGGTATATCCGATATACATGTTATTGATGTGTATCTCACTACTACTCATAGTAGTTCCTGGGTATTTGATACTGGTTCGGTTTCTCATATTTGTAACTCGAAACAGGTGCTGCAGAATAGACGGAAACTAGCGAAGAATGAGGTGACGATGTGCGTTGGAAATGGATCAAAGGTTGATGTGATCGCGGTTGGCACGCTACCTCTTCATCTACCATCGGGATTAGTTTTATACTTAAATAATTGTTATTTGGTGCCTGTGTTGAGCATGAACATTATATCCGGATCATGTTTATTGCGAGACAGTTACTTGTTTAATTCCGAGAATAATGGTTGTTCGATTTACATGAGTAATATGTTTTATGCACATGCACCTTTGATAGATGGTCTATTCTTTTTGAATCTCGATTGTAGTAATACACATATTAATAACATTGAAGCTAAACGTTTGAAATTGAGCGATAACTCGACCTATATGTGGCACTGTCGTCTTGGTCATATTGGAGTGAAGCGTATGAAGAAACTCCATTCCGATGGACTTCTTGAATCACTTGATTTCGAATCACTTGAAAGATGGGAAGCATGTCTAATGGGTAAAATGACTAAGACTCCATTTTCTAATATGATGGAGCGAACTACGGACTTATTGGAAATCATACATATCGATGTGTGTGGCCCAATGAGTGTAGCATCGCGTGGTGGTTATCGTTATGTTCTTACCTTCACGGATGATTTGAGTAGATATGGGTATATCTATTTCATGAAACATAAGTCCGAAACTTTCGAGAAGTTTAAGGAATTTCAAAGTGAGGTAGAGAATCAACATAACAAGAAGATTAAATTTCTACGATCGGATCGTGGAGGTGAATATCTAAGTTACGAGTTTGGCGAGCATTTAAAGAAATGCGGAATACTTTCACAATTGACACCGTCGGGAACACTACATCGTAATGGTGTGTCCAAACATTGTAATCGAACTCTCTTAGATATGGTTCGTTCTATGATGTCACTTACAGATTTACCACTATCGTTTTGGTGTTATGCATTAGAAACAACCGCATTTAATTTAAATAGGGCACCATCTAATCCGTTGAAATGACACCGTATGAATTATGGTTTGGGAAGAAACCTAAATTGGCGTTCCTTAAAGTTTGGGGTTGCAAAGCTTATGTAAAGAAGTTACAGCCCGACAATCTTGAACCCAAAGCGGAAAAATGCGTCTTCATAGGATACCCGAAGGAAACTATTGGGTATACCTTCTATCATAGATACGAGGGAAAAATCTTTGTTGCCAAGAATGGATCCTTTCTAGAGAAGGAGTTTCTCTCGAAAGAAGTGACTGGAAGGAAAGTAGAACTCGACGAGGTTGATGAACCTTCTCTCGAACTTGCGAGTAGCGCGGCACCAGAAGTAGTTCCTGTGGCGCCTACACCAATAAGAGAGGAAGCTAATGAAGTTGATCAAGAAACTTCGGTTGAAGTTACTACGGAACCTCGCAAACAAGAACTCGTACCACTCCTGATTGGTATGATCCCGTTATGAGTGTCATGTTGGTAGACAACACCGATGACCCTGCAACATATGAGGAAGCGATGATGAGCCCAGATTCCAATAAATGGCAAGAAGCCATGAAATCCGAGATTGGATCCATGTATGAAAACTAAGTATGGACTTTGGTGGACTTACCGGATGGCCAGAAGGCTGTCGAGAACAAATGGATTTTCAAGAAGAAAACATATGATGATGGTAATGTTACTGTCTATAAAGATCGACTTGTTGCAAAAGGGTTTCAAAAAATTCAAGGAGTTGACTACGATGAGACTTTCTCACCGGTAGCGAAGCTAAAGTTTGTGAGGATTTTGTTAGCAATCGCTGCATATTATGATTATGAGATATGGCAGATGGATGTCAAAACAACATTCCTCAATGGAGACATTGATGAAGAGTTGTATATGGTACAACCCAAAGGTTTTGTCAATCCTAAAGATGCTAACAAGGTATGCAAACTTCAACGGTACATCTATGGATTGAAGCAAGCATCCCGGAGTTGGAATCAACGTTTTGATAAGGTAATCAAAAGCTTTGGTTTTATACAAACTTATGGAGAAGCTTGTATTTACAAGAAAGTGAGTGGGAGCTCTGTAGCATTATTAATATATGTAGATGACATATTGTTGATTGGGAATGATGTAGACCTTCTTAATAGTGTCAAGGATTATTTGAATAATAGTTTTTCAATGAAAGATCTTGGTGAAGCAGCTTACATATTAGGCATAAAGATTTATAGAGATAGATCGAGACACCTAATATCATTGTCACGGAGTACATATTTGGACAAAGTTCTAAAGAGGTTTGGAATGGAAGATAGCAAGAAAGGGTTCTTGCCTATGTTGCCCAATACGACCTTGAGTAAAACTCAAAGTCCTGCAACGGCAGAAGATAGAGAAAGGATGAGTAAGACTCCCTATGCCTCAGCCATAGGATCTCTTATGTATGCCGTGCTATGTAATAGACCCGACATTGCATATGTTGTTAGTTTGACTAGCAGATATCAAAGTGATCCAGGAGTGGATCATTGGACAGCGGTCAAAAACATCCTTAAGTACTTGAGAAGAACTACGGACATGGTTCTTTCTTATGGAGGTGATGAACAACTCGTTGTTAATGGTTACACCGATGCTAGTTGGAACACCGTTCCAGATGATTCTAAATCTCAATCTGGATATGTATTTACTTTGAATGGTGCAGCAGTTAGCTGGAGGAGTGCAAAGCAAAGCATTGTGGTGAGATCTTCAACTGAATCGGAATACATAGATTCTTTGGAGGCTTCACAAGAGGCGATATGGATGAAGGATTTCATTACAGAGCTCGGTGTGGTTCCAAGTGCGCTGGACCCAAAGTCTATCTATTGTGATAACATGGGCGCCATAGCCAATGTGCAAGAACCAAGGTCACACAAGAAGCTGAAGCATATCAAGCTACGTTTTCACGCTATTCGAGAGCATGTCCAAGATGGTGACATAAAGATTTTCAAAGTACACATAGATCTGAATGTGGCGGATCCGTTGACTAAACCTCTCCTGAGGGCAAACATGACCAGCACCAAACTGCCATGGGTGTTCGGTATATTACCATGTAATCTAGATTAGTTGACTCTAGTGCAAGTGGGAGAATGTTGGAGATATGCCCTAGAGGCAATAATAAAAGTGGTTATTATTATATTTTGTGTTTATGATAAATGTTTACATTCATGCTATAACAGTATTAACCAGAACCATTAATACTTGTGTGATTTTTAAACTAAATTAGAGTCCCTAGTAAATCCTCTTTGTAATACTAGCTTGTTGATTGATAGACGATCGTGGTTTCCCGATCATGAACATTGAGATGTTGTTAACAACAAGATCATATCATTAGGATAATAGTATGACGGACATACTCCTATAGATAAGTGTAGCATTAAGATCAAGTCATTTCAATAGTTCATTTGCTATAAGCTTTCTGATACATAGTAACCTAATTCCTTCGACCATGAGATCAGGTTAATCACCATCACCAGAAGGATGCTTTGATGACATCAAACACCACACCGTAACTGGGTGGCTATAAAGGTTGCATTGAGTGTTCGGAAAGTATGTGTTGAGGCACATGGATCAAGAGTGGGATTTGTCCATCCATATGACAGATAGATATACTCTGGGCCCTCTCGGTGGAATGTCATCCAATTAGCTTGCAAGTATGTGACTGGCTCACAAGGGATCACATATCACGGGAACGAGAAAAGAGTACTTATTGGTAACGAGGTTGAACTAGGTATGTAGAGATACCGACGATCAAAACCTCGGATAAGTAAACTATCGTGAGACATAGGGAAATTGGTATCGTATGTAAGTGGTTCATTCGATCACAAAGTAATCGTAGAAATATGTGGGAGCCATATGAATTTCCAGATTCCTCTATTGGTTATTGATCGGAGAAGTGTCTCGATCATGTCCGCATAATTCACGAACCGTAGGGAGACACACTTAAGGATTCGATGTTGTTTAGTAGATATGGAATGTTAGTAGGGATACCGAATGTTGTTCGGAGTCTCGGATGGGATCTAGGATATCACGAGGAGATCCAAAATGGTCCGGAGAATAAGATCCATATAAGGAAAGCCTGATTCCGGAGTTCGGGAAAGATTCCGATGTTTTCATCGGAGAGGTTCTAGAAGGGTCTAGAAGGTTCACCGGACCGGAAGGGGAATGGTCCATGATATGTCATGGATAAGTGGAATGATTGGATCATATCCTAGGTCACATGGTTTGGGCATTTGCAAGAGTGAATTAAAGCTCAAATTGAAAGTCAAACGGGAAGTTTGAAAAGTGAAACTAGAACAATGGTTTCCTAGTGGAAGAAGGAAAGAGTCCTTCTCTCAATCCAACTTGGGTTTGGGTTTGGATTCAAACCCACCCCTCCCAAGGCTGCCCCCCTATCATAAATAGAGGGGGAGGGCTGCCCCAAACACCAAGCCCTAGCCCTCCCACCTGTGCCGCTCCGCCGCCAAGCCACCGTCGCATGCCGCCGCCGCCAGCCACCGCCCAGCGCCGCTGCCGCCGACACCTCTTCCTCCTCTCCGGCCTTCTAAACCTAGATCGCCTGAAATCCTAGATCCAGCATTACTCGCACCGGCTTAGGCGAAGTGCTGCAGGATCTTCCCTCTACTTCCGACACCACGCTGTCGTGCTACCGGAATCGCGAGGGGAGAACTACAACCTCCGCTGCCTGCTGGAAGAAGGGAGAGGAAGGTCTTCATCGAGTACCTAACGTGTGACCGACTGCGGAAGCACTGCCGGAACGCAGCGCCGGAAGGATCGTCTACACGATCTTGTGATCGTCAAGTGTACGACTACAACACCCACGAGAATCTGCTCTCGTTAACCGCTTTGGAATCTTCGAGGGTGAGTGCTTCTATCGAATCGTTGCTACAATCTAGTAGATAGATCTTGGCTTGTTTATGTGCATGCGGTAGAATTTTTTTTGTTTTCCATGCTACGAACCCCTACAGAAACGGCCGTAGACACTAGTCCCGTGACGGACCAGATCTCTAGTCCCGGTCCGTATTACGGACCGGGACTAATAACCTAGAGTAGGCCAGCTGGTCTTTTCGTAGACTATTAGTCCCGGGTCATATCACGGCCCGAGACTAGTTGTCCACCACTATATATTCTGCTTCCTGTCCAGCTACCCTAAAGCGTATGGTGGCCATTTTTCTCAAAGAATCAAGCGAGTTCATGCCATTTTTTTCTCAAGATTTGTCAAGATTTAGTTTGCAACCCCTAAATCCAAAGCTTTAAAAGGTTAGAATTTCATTCTTTCATCTCTTATTGCTACTTTAGCTCTATAATTCTCTATAAGTATATATAATGATATGGATCAATGCATGCATGCTCTAGAAGTAGAAGGATTTTGATATTTATGTGTAACAAGTTTTGATTAGGCACATAGTTACTGAAAATTCAATGTGTAATTTTGGAGTTTCAGATCTTAGAATGGAATGAGGTTTTCACTGATAGAACAATAATAAAAAACTCCACATTTATCATGTTGATTGTTTTCTCCAATTCACAAATTGGTGCATGTAAATTTTTCAAAATTCAAAATTAATGCTCTAGAAGCTCTCATTATAACTTGGAATAATTTTATCATGTTGTGTAATGGTTTTTGATATACTTTTACTATAATGTAGATGGTCCGGGAATGGATGTACGGTACTGACCGACGCACTAGCGAGTTCATTAATGGCATGCATGAATTCATCTGTGTTGCTGATGCAAACAAGCGCAATGGTTTTGTATTCTGTCCATGTAGTGGATGTAGGAATCAAAAGGATTACTCTAACTAAAAAACCCTTCACAACCACCTGTTGAAGGCCGGCTTCATGCCTAGTTATAATTGTTGGACCAAGCACGGAGAGAGAGGGGTTATAATGGAAGACAATGAAGAAGAGGAGGAGAATGACAACTATCATGGTTTACCTTAGTACAGAGATACTTCCATGGGGGATGCTGAAGGGGAGGATGAAGAAGAGACACATGATGAACCCGCTGATGATCTTGGTCGGACCATTGCCGATGCACACAGAGACTGTGAAACTGAAAAGGAGAGGGAGAAGTTCAGTCACATGTTAGAGGATCACAAAAAGTTGTTGTACCCAAATTGCAAAAATGGTCTGAAAAAGCTGGGCAACACACTGGAATTGCTGCGATGGAAGGCTGAGTGTGCTATAACTGACTCCTCATTTGAAAAGTTGTTGAAAATAATGAAGAATATGCTTCCAAAAGATAACGTATTGCCCGCCAGTACGTACGAAGCAAAGAAGGTTGTCTGCCATCTAGGTTTAGATGTTCAGAAGATACATGCATTCCCTAATGACTGTATCCTCTACCGCGGTGAGGAGTACGAGAATTTGGATGCATGCCCGGTAAGCACTTCACTTCGGTATAAGATTAGACGAGATGAACCTAGTGACGTTGAGGGCGAGCCCCCCGGAAGAGGGTTCCTTCCTAGGTGATGTGGTATGCTCCTATAATACCATGGTTGAAATGCTTATTCAGAAACAAAGAGCACACCAAGTTTTTGCGATGGCATCAAGAGGAACGTAAGTCAGACGGGATGTTGAGACACCTCGCTGATGGGTCGCAATGGAGAAAAATCGGTAGAAAGTACCCGGACTTTGTAGATGACGCAAGGAGTTTAAGGTTTGGTCTAAGTATAGATGGCATGAATCCCTTTGGGGAGCAGAGCCCCAGTCATAGCACCTATCCCGTGACTCTATGCATCTATAACCTTCCTCCTTGGTTGTGCATGAAGCGAAAGTTCATTATGATGCCAGTGTTGATCCAAGGTCCGAAGCAACTCGGAAATGACATTGATGTGTACCTAAGGCCATTAGTTGAAGAACTTTTACAGTTGTGGAACGAACCCGGCATACGCGTGTGAGATGAGCACAAGCAGGAAGAATTTGACCTCCGAGCATTGCTTTTCATAACAATCAATGATTGGCCTTCTCTTAGTAACCTTTTAAGACAGTCCAAAAAGGGATACAATGCATGCACACACTGTTTAGATGAGACTTAAAGTATATATTTGGAACATTGTAAGAAGAATGTGTACAATGAGCATCGTTGATTTCTTTTGGCCAAGCATCCCTTAAGAAAGAAAGGAAAGCATTTCAACGGTCTGGCATGTCACCAGACGAAGCCTAAGGAGCGTACTGGTGCTGATATATTTGATTGGATCAAATAGTAACCTTTGGAAAGGGTCCTACCGGAAAATCTATTCCGAAGGACGCTGAAGGACACGCACCCATGTGGAATAAGAAATCTATATTTTGGGAGCTAACATATTGGAAATTCTTAGAGGTCCACTCTGCAATCGATGTGATGCATGTGACGAAGAATCTTTGCGTGAACCTGCTAGGCTTCTTGGGCGTGTATGAGAAGACAAAATATACACCGGAAGCACGAAAGGACCATCAACGTATGAAAGACCCAGATGTCCTGCATCCATAATGGTTTCAAGGTCATGCCAGCTATGCTCTTACCAAACAAGAGAAGGAAATATTTTTTGAATGCCTAAGCAGTATTAAGGTCCCGTCTGGCTTCTCGTCGAATATAAAGGGAATAATAAATATGGCAGAAAATAGTTCCAAAACCTAAAGTCTCATGACTGCCACATGATTATGACGCAAATGCTTCTGATTGCATTGAGGGGGCTTCTACCAGATAATGTTCGAGTACCCATTGTGAAGCTATGTGCATTTCTCAATGCAATCTCTCAAAAGATAATCAATCCTGAAGATCTACCACGGTAACAGAATGATGTGGTCCAATGTCTTGTCAGTTTTGAGTTGGTGTTCCCACCATCCTACTTCAATATTATGACGCGCCTGCTGGTTCACCTAGTCGAAGAGATTTCCATTTGTCGGTCCTGTATTTTTACACAATATGTTTCCCTTTGAGAGGTTCATGGGAATCTTAAAGAAATATGTTCATAACCATGCTAGGCCAGAAGGAAGCATCTCCAAGGGCTATGGAACAGAGGAGGTCATTGAATTTTGTGTTGGCTTCATTCCTGACCTTAGGCCGATTGGTCTTCCTCAATCGCGGTATGAGGGGAGACTGAGTGGAAAGGGTACTCTAGGAAGGAAATCAATAATATGTAGGGACGGACATTCTTACACCGAAGCACATTACACTGTTCTACAGAATTCTATCTTGGCAGCCCCATATATCGAGGAACACAAGAAAATCTTACGCTCCAACAACCCTGGAAAGCATGACTCTTGGATTAGAGATGAACACATGAAGAGTTTTGGCGGTTGGTTGCAACATATCATCAAAAACAACACTCTTGGAGATCATCTATACTTGTTGTCTAGGTCACCATGTTCGACTATATCGACTTTCCAAGGGTACGAGATAAATGGGTATACATTTTACACGATCGCCCAAGATAAAAAGAGCACCAACCAAAACAGTGGTGTCCGCTTTGATGCAACAGACAACAATGGGTCAAAGACCACATATTATGGTTACATAGAGGAGATATGGGAACTTGACTATGGACCTACTTTTAAGGTCCCCTTGTTTCGGTGCAAATGGGTCAAGCTGACAGGAGGAGGGGTTGAGGTAGAAAAGAAATACGGAATGACATCGTTGGATCTCAACAATCTTGGGTACTTAAACGAACCATTCGTCCTAGCCAATGATGTGGCTCAGGTTTTCTGTGTGAAGGAGATGTCTACCAAACCTAGAAAAAGAAAAAATAAAAAAAATAATACATCAGACGATGAGCCAAAGCGCCACATAGTTCTTTCAGGAAAAAGAAACTGTAAGATTCCTCCTTTATAAAGGAAAAGGATCCCTGTGATTGCAATGCTAGTCCCTGGATCATTGCTAGCATCCATAGTTAAGATGAAGTACACAGATACAAAGGTCATTTATTACATCCATTCCAGAGATAAACATAGTCTTTACAACTCAAGGCCACAGGCCTAATACAAGAGTTTGAATAAGTAAATAAATATAAGTCTTCATCTTCATGTGCCACAGGCAAACATGTTGAGTGTAGACTCATGACACCTAATCCTCATCAGAGTAACCTGCAACATCACAAGTTACAGCCATAGTGGGTCAATACTTTGGAATAGTATTGGCAAGTGATACCTTAGTAAAATTTAGGTGGACTATATTACTATATGCATTTTGGCTAAGTGTAGCTTGGCTTGCTTTGCTCAAAATAGGTTTTTTCCTATTAGTTGAAATCACTAAGTTTTTCTTTGTCAAAACTTTTCCCAAGGAACCACCAATAGACATTGAGGTCCTTCACCCTTGTTCACCCACAAGTTTTTACTTAGAAGTTGGAGTGATGAGATTCTTGATAGCTTCCATGTCTTGATGCTCAAGTTGTCCGTTGCCATGGACTTGGCTAAGTACTTAGATTTTTCCATCTGCAGAGGTTGTGCACTTTCCCCACCAGACTTGGTTTCCCAAGACAGGACCTTTCAGAAGCCTTTCCTTAGATCAAATGGACGCGTTCCAACCTATCATTCCCACTACCACCAACTGTCCAAATGGCTAAGTTCTAGCAACCTATGTGATCCAGGCAGAGCCCATATTGCCAAGTGGCTGCACTAGAAGCTTCTCAACACTTGGCCTCTAAAATCCCTTTGTTCCTGGGTGGCTTTCCACAAGTGAGATACACAAGGTAAACCATAGCCATGGGCCTTGTGTAACCACTCAACCAAAACCACCGATCAAGTCCCTTTCCACCCAGGTGATTCATTGACTTAGTTGTTTTATTAAGAAAAACATAAGTCCAAAGACATAGAAATATTTTCATCATAGCATGTATATTTTACCAACCCTTGTTTGCTACTAGCTAGGCTAAGTATGGCATAGATAATAACTTAACTTAGAAATTTCCTAGCAATTCTACAACTACTTAGGATTTCCCAACATGGCATTTGGCAAAAATAGTAACATGCAAGACTTAGCAAAATATTTCTAATGCTTGTATAAAAATATAGGGATAGAAATATTCATGAAGTACCACTTGCCTTGGTAGTTGGGAGAGTAGCACTCTTCACAATCACAATCACTAGCACCAAAGACTACACAAAAAATATAGCCACAATCACATAGAAGATATATTCAATCAAAAATATATATGCATGCATGCAAGATGCTAAGTGATGATTTTAAAACTCAACCAAGCAAGTGCATAGTACTGAATTCTAAACAAGTCCAAACTTTGCCAAACCAAATTTTATTTAACACTAACACAATTCCTAAACAATTCATAAGACTAAACAAGCCCTACACATGTTTTTGCAAAAGAAACCATTTTAACAGAGGCTAAACATTAAACACATTGCATATTTAGAAAGGGCTTGTCTTCCTGATTCCAACGGTATAAAATTTGTCAACATCTAACGTGTGATTCAAAAGTTACAAACAAAACAAACTTGAATTAAAATTTGATTCAAAATATGTTTTAAATCTAACTCACTTCCACGCGGCGCTATCCTATTGGCGCGTACCGCTTCGCACGGATCGGTCGACGCAGATCATTGGATTTAAGTGAACGCGCACGGCTCAGATCTAACGTACCGCTTCGTTTAAGTGATTCTATCGCATGCGTTGGATCTAGATCCAACGACTCTCGATCAAACAACCAAGGTCTGGCGGCGCGCGGTGACGGCGAGCGGCTGAGCGCTCTGTCAGTGGCGGTGCCGGCGTTCTAGGTTGCCCGGGGAGGGGAGAGGGTGCTTACCAGAACCGCAGGGACGAGGTGAAGATCAACGTGGCGGTGGCTTAGCAAGGGGCGCTCGGAGTCGTTGGGGATTCCTCGTCGGAGTTCATGGACGCATCGGGTACGGCTGCTGGTCGACGTTGGCGAGGTTCTGCGTCGCGCTAAGTCAAAAGGAGGGCACCGTTAGATGCGCAAGATGATGGGGATCCTAGGCGTATCAGACAGAGGGCAAGGGGCGGCTGGTACTTACGGGGAGAGGTCGCCGGAGTTCGTGCAGAGAGCGGCAGCGCTCGGTTGAAGTTGCTGCCGAGGCTACAGACCATGCGAGAACAAACGGGGTGTGTCAGTAGATGCGCAAGGAGTTGCTGAGCTTGATAGCATGAATCATGGACAGAGGGGGACACGGTGCTCACCGGAATTCGTCGGCGAGGTCGTCGGAATAGCGGCAGCGTCGGGCGAGTTGCAGGCAGCCTGGTGGCCTGGAGAGGAAATTGGGTGAGGGGAAATGGCCGCGAGAGGGAGGGGCTTAAGTAGGCAGAGGCTCGACAAGAAACGCTCGGTGATTCAATGCAAATTATGCCGCGGAATCAACGCAGCAACGGCCAGCGGCGGTGTTCGTGCGCGGAATCTGGGGAAGACGAGGACGACGTGGACGGCCCGCTTGTCAGCGAACAGAACAGAGGGGAAGTGGGGTCCGGGTGTCAGCGGCTCGCTGGGTGCGTCGGCGCGTGAGAGAGGGAGAGAAGGGACCCGGGTGGGCTGCTTCTGTTGATGGGCTCAAACCCTAGCACCAGCCCTTTTCCAATTCCTTTCTCTTTTCTTTTTCTAAATTGATTTTCTGGATTGAGTTTCAAATGAATTCAAACTCTATTTGAATTCAAATCTTTTTGGGATTTTTGCAGTGTGCAACAATCACATTTCAGGACCTAAAATCAAGTGGCCACTTTGAATTGGCTTGGTCATTTGGGAATAAAATAAAATAACAGTGACATAGCACTAGATTTGCAAATGTTTTGAAAATGGTTTTGAAACCATTTTTATTTTGTAAAATTTTGTTCAAACTCTACACTCAAACCAATCAACAAGGAAGCAAACAAACTTGGTTTTAAAACACTAAGCTCTCAAATGAGGATGGGCATTTGATTTAAGTTTGCTCACATAAAATGATAGCACTATGTGTTTCTGTTTTCTTGAAATGAGTTTGAAATTGATCTCAAATCTATATGCATGCATGAATGATATGAAATCTTTGAAATCATGATTTTAGGGATGTTACAAATCTAACCCCCTTAAGGTGAATCTCGCCCTCGAGATTCGGATTGGCTAGCAAATAGGTGAGGGTGGTCTTTCCGAAGATCATCTTCTCTTTCCCATGTTGCTTCCTCTTCGGAGTGATGATTCCACCGCACTTTGAAAAACTTGATAGTCTTAGTCCTTGTGACTCTTTATGCAGTCTCAAGAATCTTGATAGGTTTCTCTTCATAGTTGAGATCACTTTCCAATTGAACCTCCTCCAAAGGTATAGTATCCTTCAAAGAAGTTGCTTCCATTTCTGGATGACATTTCTTAAGCTGACTCACATGAAACACATTATGGACAACTGATAGAGATTTTGGCAGTTCTATTTCATAGGCAACTTATCCTTTGTGACTCAGAATTTTGAATGGCCCAACATATCTTGGTGCCAATTTTCCTTTGACTCCGAACCTTTTCACTCCACGAAGTGGTGATACTCTAAGATAGGCTCTATCACCAACTTCGTAGGTGACTTCTCTACGCTTAGGATCTGCATAGCTTTTCTGTCGGGACTGTGCTATCTTCAACCTGTACTTAACCATCTTGACATTCTCTTCGGCTTCTTTGATAAGATCTGGCCCGAATAAACTTCTTTCTCCCACACCATTCCATAACAATGGGGTGGTACACTTTCTACCGCAGAGAAACTCAAACGGTGTCATCTCAATGCTGGCTTGATAGCTGTTGTTATAAGAAAATTCTGCGTAAGGCAGACTTTCATCCCAACTGGCTCCATAGTCTAGGGCACATGCCCTCAACATGTCTTCAAGAATCTGATTAGTCCTTTCTGTTTGTCCATCAGTTTGAGGATGAAAAGCAGTACTGAATTCCAACCTCATTCCCAATGACTCATGTAACTGTCTCCAAAAATGGGAAGTGAATTGAGTTCCCCTATCAGACACAATACTCTTGGGCACTCCATGTAGACATACAATTCTACTCATGTAGATTTTGGCTAACTTAGCACTTGTGTAGGTTGTCTTCACGGGTATGAAATGAGCCACTTTAGTTAGGCGATCTACTACTAGCCAAATAGAATCGTATCCTGACCGGGTCCTTGGTAATCCGGTAATGAAATCCATACCAATCTTGTCCCACTTCCAATCAGGAATAGGTAGTGGTTGAAGCAAACCTGCTAGTTTCTGATGCTCTGCTTTCACTCTACTACACACATCACACAAAGCAATATGTTCGTCGATGTCCTTCTTGAGATTATTCCGCCAAAATCTTTCTTTCATGTCCATGTACATTTTGGTGTTACCCGGGTGAATAGAATACGGAGAGTTGTGTGCTTCCTGCAAAATCAGTTTCCGCAACTCCGTGTCTTGTGGAACACAAATACGTTTCCTATGCCATAAAGTACCCTGTTCGTCTTCATGGAATTCTTTGGCTTTTACCTTGCCAATCTTTTCCTTAATCTCTTCAATTTCCTTATCAGTTTTCTGGGCTTCTCTGATCTTGTCCAACAAAGTGGGTTGAACATCCAAAGACATGAGATGTCCTTCAGGCACAATCTCCAATCTGAGTTTTCTAAATTGTGTACACAGATCATCTGGCAATTCTCCTTTGGTAAGGCCATTCACAAAAACCTTATGGCTTAGAGCATCTGCTACAACATTTGCTTTACCGGGGTGGTATTGCAAACTTAAGTCATAGTCTTTGATAAGTTCTAGCCATCTTCTTTGTCTCATATTAATTTCCTTCTGGGTGAAGATATACTTCAAGCTTTTGTGATCTGTGAACACTTCACAACGCTTTCCCAAAAGATAGTGTCTCCATGTCTTGAGTGCATGGAAAACAGAGGCTAACTCCAAATCATGAGTAGGATAGTTTACTTCATGAGTTGTGAGTTGTCTCGAGGCATATGCCATAACTTTACTGTCTTGCATAAGTACTGCACCCAAACCTTGATGAGAGGCATCACAATATACTTGGAAATCTTTTTCCAAATCAGGTAGACACAAGATTGGTGCTGTCACAAGTCTCTTCTTCAATTCCTGCAAGCTGAGTTCACAACCTTCAGACCAACAAAACTTCTTGTCTTTCTTTAACAATTCAGTCATGGGCTTAGCTACCTTAGAGAAATTCTCAATGAACCTTCTGTAGTAACCTGCTAAGCCAAGGAAACTACGAACTTCTTTCATGGACTTGGGAGATTCCCATTCAGTCACAGCTGAAACCTTAGCAGGATCAACTGCTACACCATCCTTTGTCATAACATGACCAAGAAATCCAACTTCCTCCAACCAGAACTCACACTTGCTGAATTGTGCATAAAGTTTATGCTCCCGTAACTTCTCAAGTATCAAACGCAAATGTCCTTCATGCTCTTGTTTGCTCTTGGAGTAGACTAAGATGTCATCGATGAAAACGACAACAAACTTGTCAAGAAATTCCATGAACACTTTGTTCATCATATTCATGAAGTATGCTGGAGCATTTTTCAAGCCAAAAGGCATTACGGTGTACTCATACAATCCATACCTTGAAGTGAATGTTGTTTTAGGTATGTCTTGTTCTCTTATCTTGAGTTGAAAATAGCCTGACCGGAGACCAATCTTTGAGAACACACATGCTCCTTCAAGCTGATCAAACAAGTCATTGATTCTAGGCAAAGGATATTTGTTCTTGATAGTTACCTCGTTGAGTGAACAGTAATCTATGCATAATCTTTGACTTCAATCTTTCTTCTCCACAAACAAAACTGGGGCTCCCCAAGATGAAGAACTTGGTTGAATGAATCCTTTCTGCAACTGTTCTCCAAGTTGTTTCTTGAGTTCTTTTAGTTCATCAACTGACATTTTGTACGGTCTCTTTGCTATTGGTCCAGACCCTGGTACCAAATCTACCAGAAACTCCACATCTCTATCAGGTGGCATTCCCGGTAATTCTTCCGAAAACACATCCGGATACTCACTCACAATTGGCACACTGTCCATGATAACCCCCTTAAGAGAATTAATCATACTCCTTTTTGCTTCAAAGTTGGTCTTGAATCTGATCCTTTTATTTTCTGGAGTTGTGAGTGAGACAGTATGGTTGGCACAATCTATCACTCCTTTGTACTTAGTCATCCAGTCCATTCCCAGAATGACATCCAATCCTTGGGAGTTTAGAATTATCAAGTTAACGGGAAACTTATATTTCCCAAATTCTATGACTAGATCATGACATCCTGAATTCACTATCATTTCTCCACCAGGAGAACTTACTTTTATAGGACACCCAATAGTTTCTACCAGTAGTTCATTTCTTTCAACAAATGCTCTTGATATGAATGAATGAGATGCACCAGTATCAAAGAGTACAAATTCTGGAATAGAATTGAGTCTAAACTTACCAGCAACAGCATCAGGCTCCTCATAGACCTCCTCCACATTTATGTGGTTCACTTGTCCCTTCTGAAAAGGGTTGGGCTTGTTAGGTCCTTCAACTTTCTTTTCTGGGCATTCAATTGCATAATGCCCCATCTTCTTGCATTTGAAGCATTCAACCTGACTGATGTCTCTCTTAACAGGCTGACTTCCACTTCCACTTCCATTACCACTGTGGTGGCTCTTATGTCCACTCTTGTGGTTCTTGTACTTTTCATTGTCATGACTGCGGTGATGCTTGTTGTCACGAAAGTTGTGGTTGTGGTGCTTGTTGAATTTCCCATGCTTGTGGGATCCTGAGCTTCCACTGTCATCATAATGAGATCGTTTGTGAGACGATCCCGAGTTGTTCTTGTCGGAGTGCTTCCTCTTTCTACTCTCAACTTGCTTCATTTTGTTCTCCAAAATAGCAGCCTTATCATAGAGCGACTGATAAGTGGGAACATAGGCCACAGCCAATTGTAGATTCAGCTCATCATTCAAGCCTTCCAGAAATTTTTCCTTTCTCTTGGCATCGGTGTCAACTTCATCCGGTGCATAACGCGCCAGATTGTTGAACTCCTCAATGTATTCAGCCACGCTGCGGTGGCGCTGCTTCAGATTGTGGAACTCTTTCTTTTTCAGACTCATCACTCCTGATGAGATATGAGCAGTGCGAAAGCCATCCTCAAAGATAGCCCATGTCACTTCATCTATGGGAGTGGTGATCTGGAAGTTGTCCCACCAAGTGGCGGCTGGCCCTTCCAGCAGATGTGCTGCAAATCTGACCTTTTCAGCATCCGTACAGCCCACGGTTACCAAGTCCTTGTTTACTCAGCGTAGCCAATCATTGGCCACCATGGGATCAGTCGTCCCTGAGAACTTAGCTGGCCTCAATCTCAAGAATCTGGTAAGCATGTCAAAGCCCGGAGGGTTGTTGTTGTTGTTATTGTTGTTGTTGTTATTGTTTTGGTTCTGGATGAACGTTGTCATCATCTGCATCAGCTGTGTTTGAGCAGTCATCATTTGTTGCATTTCTGGAGTGATGTTGTTGTTGTTGTTGGGGTTGGGGTTTGCACGACGGGGAGGCATCTGTGGTTTGTTCAATAAAGATAAGAATGAGATACCCATAGATGCTTTCATGCACATTACATCACATAAGCAAACACATAGCATGCAACACAAAGATAAGGGTTCAACAACAAGATAACAAGTTCACAAAGTAAAACACACAAGTTGCAAGACATCCACATGTCGGATGGTCCAATAACAAGTTCTCAAATAACAAGTACGATAATAAAAGATAAATGAGTAGTCAGATCTACTCATCGGCATCAATCTCCTCCTCGACAAAGGTAAGACCTGCGTTCTCCATCGCGGTCTTGTTTTCCTCAATGCTAGTGGTCAAGGTCTCTATCTTGGCCTTGAGAGCCCTCTTCTAGGAACGAAGCCTCTCAATCACCGTCTGCTGCTGCTCTAGCTTGAAGTCCTTGGACTGCAGTTCTTCAGTCATATCCCGGATCTTCTTGTTCCTATCGTGGACACGCTTCTCCTGACTCTTGAACTTCCTGTCCTGGGTCTCGAACTTCGCCTCCATTTCCTTGACTATCTCGTCTTGCTGCGCGAAGAGCTTGTCCTTCTCGCGAAGATGCACCTGGAGCTCATCATTGCTGAGCATGACATTGGTCCTGTCCGTGTCCACGTGCCTAATGAGAGACTCTAAGTCCTGGAGGTACAGGCGTATCGGCTCTGCTGCGTCCCTCGAATCGTCCTCGAAGTCGATGGACTCTCCATCCTCATCACGTCTTCCGAAGACGTGGAAGTGGGTACCCCTAACCTGTCGGGAGTGTCGCCCTAGCAGACGTCCTATCAGATCCTGCATAACTACCTCAATGCCTCTCTCCCTGTCATCGTGCATAAGCTTGAAGACGATGGCCTCCGTAGTAGGCTCTGTCTGGCGTCCGGGCTGGTTCACCTTGAAGCCCCAGAGGTCCTTCCTCTCAAACTTGGTGAGGGGATGCACCATGATGGTGGGAAGAGGGAGATTGAGCAAGGTGGTAAGCTCAACGATACGAGGACCAAAGCGGGTAACCTGGAACTCCTCAACAGTGCTGATGGTAATAGGCATCTATTTATAAGATAGAAAAGTTAGAACAACACAAATCATGATAAAACAAAAGACATAACATCACATACATATCTTTGGGAAGCAAAACACACAAGTCATGCATACATGAAACCATTACAACAACCAAGGTTCAATCTTATTTTAAGAAACATTTTGAAAAATAAGGTGATAGGTGGTGGTCCAACTAACGAAGTACGTTTACAATCCTATCTCACTGGATCTGTTGGCTAACACAATGTTTCTAGAAGCAATCAGCCTATCTTGCTCACATGATTCCATCACTAAGTCTATAATATCTCCTCTTAAGGTTTGGTTGGTAGCTTCCAACTCTTGGGTATGTTCCTTCTCTTTCCTTAGATCATTTTGGAGGTTGAGCATTCTGCACTTGACTCTATCACCAAGTTCTTTGATGGTCTTCCAAGCTGCATCCTTTGCTGATTCAAAGAATGTAGGGTGCACCACTGAATTGGTGAACATGCAGATTCCTTTTTCCTGATGGTTGTCTTCCTTGTTTTTATACAAGTGAAGTTGTACCCACCAGTATTCCTTTCCTTCATCCATCACAGGAAAGCCCTTGTACACAGCTGCACCTTGTATGTCTAATGCAACTATGAGGTCCTTGAGAGCCTTGGGGAATTCTGTCTCACACTCCAAAGTCATTGTCATGAGTGGTCGTTTCCTTACGGCTTCGTTGATGGAGTTCATCTACAAATAGAGATGAGAGAGAAGATTAGAAAAGTTTACGAGAAGAATAGACAAGTGTAGAAGTTGAAATTTTTTCCTTAGTGGTTTCCAATCCTAGGGTCATAATCCTACAGGCAACACAGTGCTCTGATACCATCTGTAAGATCCCTCCTTTATAAAGGAAAAGGATCCCTGTGATTGCAATGCTAGTCCCTGGATCATTGCTAGCATCCACAGTTTAAGATGAAGTACACAGATACAAAGGTCATTTATTACATCCATTCCAGAGATAAACATAGTTTTTACAACTCAAGGCCACAGGCCTAATACAAGAGTTTGAATAAGTAAATAAATATAAGTCTTCATCTTCATGTGCCACAGGCAAACATGTTGAGTGTAGACTCATGACACCTAATCCTCATCAGAGTAACCTGCAACATCACAAGTTACATCCACAGTGGGTCAATAGTTTGGAATAGTATTGGCAAGTGATACCTTAGTAAAATTTAGGTGGACTATATTACTATATGCATTTTGGCTAAGTGTAGCTTGGCTTGCTTTGCTCAAAATAGGTTTTTTCCTATTAGTTGAAATCACTAAGTTTTTCTTTGTCAAAACTTTTCCCAAGGAACCACCAATAGACATTGAGGTCCTTCACCCTTGTTCACCCACAAGTTTTTACTTAGAAGTTGGAGTGATGAGATTCTTGATAGCTTCCATGTATTGATGCTCAAGTTGTCCGTTGCCATGGACTTGGCTAAGTACTTAGATTTTTCCATCTGCAGAGGTTGTGCACTTCCCCCACCAGACTTGGTTTCCCAAGACAGGACCTTTCAGAAGGCTTTCCTTAGACCAAATGGACGCGTTCCAACCTATCATTCCCACTACCACCAACTGTCCAAATAGCTAAGTTCTAGCAACCTATGTGATCCAGGCAGAGCCCATATTGCCAAGTGGCTGCACTAGAAGCTTCTCAACACTTGGCCTCTAAAATCCCTTTGTTCCTGGGTGGCTTTCCACAAGTGAGATACACAAGGTAAACCATAACCATGGGACTTGTGTAACCACTCAACCAAAACCACCAATCAAGTCCCTTTCCACCCAGGTGATTCATTGAATTAGTTGTTTTATTAAGAAAAACATAAGTCCAAAGACTTAGAAATATTTTCATCATAGCATGTATATTTTACCAACCCTTGTTTGCTACTAGCTAGGCTAAGCATGGCATAGATAATAACTTAACTTAGAAATTTCCTAGCAATTCTACAACTACTTAGGATTTCCCAACATGGCATTTGGCAAAAATAGTAACATGCAAGACTTAGCAAAATATTTCTAATGCTTGTATAAAAATATAGGGATAGAAATATTCATGAAGTACCACTTTCCTTGGTAGTTGGAAGAGTAGCACTCTTCACAATCACAATCACTAGCACCAAAGTCTACACAAAGAATATAGCCACAATCACATACAAGACATACTCAATCAAAAAAAAATATGCATGCATGCAAGATGCTAACTGATGATTTTAAAACTCAACCAAGCAAGTGCATAGTACTGAATTCTAAACAATTCCAAACTTTGCCAAACCAAATTTTATTTAACACTAACACAATTCCTAAACAATTCATAAGACTAAACAAGCCCTACACATGTTTTTCCAAAAGAAACCATTTTAACAGAAGCTAAACATTAAACACATTGCATATTTAGAAAGGGCTTGTCTTCCTGATTCCAACGGTATAAAATTTGTCAAAATCTAACGTGGGAATCAAAAGTTACAAACAAAACAAATTTGAACTAAAATCTGATTCAAAATCTGTTTTAAATCTAACTCACTGCCACGCGGCGCTATCCTATTGGCGCATACCGCTTCGCACGGATCGGTCGATGCAGATCGTTGGATTTAAGTGAACGCGCACGGCTCAGATCTAACGTACCGCTTCGTTTAAGTGATTCTGTCGCACGCGTTGGATCTAGATCCAACGGCTCTCGATCAAACGACCAAGGTCTGGCGGCGCGCTGTGACGGCGAGCGGCGGAGCGCTCTGTCAGTGGCGGTGCCGGCATTCTAGGTCGCCCGGGGAGGGGAGAGGGTGCTTACCAGAACCACAGTGACGAGGTGATCTCAACGTGGCGGTGGCTTGGCAAGGGGCGCTCGGAGTCATCGGGGATTCCTCGCCGGAGTTCGTGGACGCGTCGGGTACGGCTGCTGGTCGACGTTGGCAAGGTTCTGCGTCGCGCTAAGTCAAAAGGAGGGCATCGTTAGATGGACAAGATGATGGGGATCCTAGGCGTATCAGACAGAGGGCAAGGGGTGGCTGGTACTTACGGGGAGAGGTCGCCGGAGTTCGTGCAGAGAGCGGCGGCGCTCGGTTGAAGTTGCTGCCGAGGCTATAGACCATGCGAAAACAAACGGGGTGTGTCAGTAGATGCGCAAGGAGTTGCTGAGCTTGATAGCATGAATCATGGACAGAGGGGGACACGGTGCTCACCGGAATTCGTCGGCGAGGTCGTCGGAACAGCGGCAGCGTCGGGCGAGTTGCGGGCAGCCTGGTGGCGTGGAGAGGAAATTGGGTGAGGGGAAATGGCCGCGAGAGGGAGGGGCTTAAGTAGGCAGAGGCTCGACAAGAAACGCTCAGTGATTCAATGCCAATTACGCCGCGGAATCAACGCAGCAACGGCCAGCGGTGGTGTTCATGCGCGAAATTTGGGGAAGACGATGACGACGTGGACGGGGCCCGCTTGTCAGCGAACAGAACAGAGGGGAAGTGGGGTCCGGGTGTCAGCGGCTCGCTGGGTGCATCGGCGCGTGAGAGAGGGAGAGAAGGGACCCGGGTGGGCTAGATGGCGTGCTTCTGTTGATGGGCTCAAACCCTAGCGCAGGCCCTTTTCCAATTCCTTTCTCTTTTCTTTTTCTAAATTGATTTTCTTGATTGAGTTTCAAATGAATTCAAACTCTATTTGAATTCAAATCTTTTTGGAATTTTTGCAGTGTGCAACAATCACATTTCAGGACCTAAAATCAAGTGGCCCCTTTGAATTGGCTTGGTCATTTGGGAATAAAATAAAATAACAGTGACATAGCACTAGATTTGAAAATGTTTTGAAAATGGTTTTGAAACCATTTTTATTTTGTAATTTTTTTTTCAAACTCTACACTCAAACCAATCAACAAGGAAGCAAACAAACTTGGTTTTAAAACACTAAGCTCTCAAATGAGGATGGGCATTTGATTTAAGTTTGCTCACATAAAATGATAGCACTATGTGCTTCTGTTTTCTTGAAATGAGTTTGAAATTGATCTCAAATCTATATGCATGCATGAATAATATGAAAACTTTGAAATCATGATTTTAGGGATGTTACAGAAACATCGTGGGAGTGGAGGACAAGATTTACATGTCAGAAGATTGTGATAAGTTTAATGAAATTCCGCCCTTCGCAGTGAAGGATGACCCAAGCTTCATGTTAATGAATGAAGATGCTCCATGGATACAACGGGATCAGAAAGGAACACACGCGAAGAAATGATGTGTAATAATTGTACTCCCTCCGATCCTAAATAAGTGTCACGGTTTTGAACTAACTCTAGTTCAAAATGGCGACACTTATTTAGGATCGGAGGTAGTAACATTTTATGAGTGAAGATGCTCCATGTGTCCATTTTTATAGTGTTGTCTGCAAACCATCTTGAGTGTGTTAGTCCCGTTTTGTGGTTGGACCAGGACTAAAGGGGGGCCTTTAGTCCTGATTCGTACTTACCATTAAGATCTGATCTCCAAACGCGTGTGGTCACATATTAGGGAGTGCTTTTATGACCAGTTTCTTGGAGATGCCGGAGGACTGGGCTCCGGCGGCATCTCCCTGAAACTGGCCATAGTGGTGTCCCTGCTCTCGCACACCATCTTGGAGCTTGTAACTTATCTAACTAGATCAATACGCCTGGGAGCTAACTAATTTCACATATTAGGGAGTGCCTCTATGACCAGTTTCTTGGAGATGCCGGAGGACTGGGCTCCGACGACAGCTCCCTGAAACTGGCCGTAGTGGTGTCCCTGCTCTCGAAAACCACCTTGGAGATTCCTCAAAATGGCTGGAGGACTAGACTCACAAGGATGCCTATTTATAGTACAAGCAGCTCGGCATAGTGTCGACACTCACGACATAATGTCGACACTCACCCCCTATTATTAGTGCTGACTCATGTTTTGTCCCGGTTGGTGTCTCCAACCGGGACTAAAGGTTAATCTTTAGTCCCGGTTGGTGACAACATCCGGGACAAGGTAGAAGCCGCATGACATAATGTCGACACTCACCCCTATTATTAGTGCTGTCTGGACCAGTCTTTATAGGAATTTCCCTCTATTTATAGGCTGCTCGATCCAGCCTGCCGGCCCTTTCCTCTATTTATAGGCTGCTCTATTTATAGGCCTTTTCCTCTAAATACAACAACATCTTCATATTTAGTCCCAGGACTAGGTAACACTCAAGACATTTATTAATATTAAAAACCGGGACAAACCGGGACTAGATAACACTCAGGACTAAAGCCGCCCCCTTTAGTCATAATCATGCCTAATCCTAAGTACGCAGCTTCAGGGTCTTCTTCGTCATTGTCATCATCATCATCGTCACCTGCCACTCCGGGGATCCTCAGCCCAACCATGGCATATACCGGGGGCACCTGCCACTCCGGCCTCGGATTCATGGCGGGTGGGGTAGGGGTCTCCTAGAAGACGATGCCTCTACCGCCGAGCAGGGGAGGGGCCTTCTTGTGGCTCTGTGGCCGGTGGACTTGTGGGCATCGCAGGCGAGGATGGTCTCCCCCGGCGATGTAGCGCATCACTCCGATGATAGTGCGGTTCGCCCACCATAGACGGCGGCCGACTTCGTTGTGGTTCACCGGGGGCGGGCCATCACCCTCGTACCTGGCGAGCTCCCTTTCCCGTCTATTAGCGAAGAAGGCATTCCAGGTGTCGTAGTTGTCGGGATCCCACTGGGGATCCATCCGCTGCTCTGGCGTGAGCTCATGGTAGAAGTGGTTCGTGATGGCCGCCTGGCATGCGGAACCTTGAGGGACAGGAGGGACAGGAACCCCTCCAGCGCTCAGCATCCAGCCGGCGGGCGGCCGGTAGCCCGGCGGACAAGGGTAGCTGGAGGCGCACAGCGCCTCGGTCTCCTCGAGGGTCAGAATGGCCCAGTAGGCGTTGTCCATTGTTCTAAGAGAGGAAGGTGTGGATGTGTGGATAGCCATGGCGCGATCGCCCTAGATATAGAGGTAAAGGGCGGAAAAACTTGGCGGGAATCTTTGGGAAATAGCGGGAAATATCTTTAGTCCCGGTTAGTGACTACAACCGGGACTAAAAGCTCTTGTAAAAAGGAAATGGCGGGAAAACTTGGCGGGAAGCGATGGGAAATGGCGGGAAATATCTTTAGTCCCGGTTAGTGACTACAACCGGGACTAAATGGATATTATATTAAGATTCTTTATATTTTTCTGGTAATAATAGACATATTATTTGTTTTATTTGGATTTTTACAATAAAAGATATGATTTTCCAAAGTTTTATATTTGATTTGAATTAAAAAAGAAAATTTACAAATGAAATAATTTATAAATGATGCAAACAGATGTATGGATATTATATTAAGATTCTTTATATTTTTCTGATAATAATAGACATATTATTTGTTTTATTTGGATTTTTACAATAAAAGATATGATTTTCCAAAGTTTTATATTTGATTTGAATTAAAAAAGAAAAGTTTATACGTGAAATATGTCACGAAAATAGAGAGAAAGTCAAGGAGTGGGCTCTGAGCAAGATGGCTGAACTGTACCGGACCCACAAGAAAAGTTTATATGTGAAATATGTCACGAAAAATAAAACTCCACACTTCAAAAGAATAAACGAGAAGTTGAGAGAACAGTGGCCCGATTTTGTACAATACAAGCAATCTAATAAAGCAAAGGCAAAGTCGGCAAAGAACGCGTTAAATGCTGCCCAAAATAAATACCATCATAAAATGGGGACAGGTGGATACAAGAGTGCCGTCCCTAGGTGGGAAACTATGGAGAAGGAAATGAGGGCTAGAGGCGTCACTCCTGGTACAGATGGATGGCCTGAGAGGTCAAAGCATTGGTGGTACGGGCACGGGGGATCGTTGTACCCAGAAACAGGGAATACATTATTTCATGAAAAAATTCTAAAACCCTCCCAAGACCTTGTTCAATTAAATGAACAATGCTCAATTAGGATTGTTCCGCCCCGAGAGAGAGAACGACGAGTTGACACGTGCCCTAGGGAATCCTGAAAAGGGAGGACAAACACGAGGCAAAGGCGCGGTGTCTCGTGGAAGAAAGGGTTTCCTCAGTACGATGCCAGTTACAGAAGCCGTCAAAGAAAGAAGGACCGGGAGGCAGACCAGACCTCTAGGGTAGAGCAGGACCTAGCTGATCTAAAGAACCTCATGTAAGAAATTAGACAAAGGCCGCCGTCATCAACTCACCCGCAGGGTGATGATCCTGCATTGGATCTTAGCCAGCGGAGAAGTAGTGTGGCTTCCACGGAGGTCCGGGCTGACGATCAAACACTGCTAGATGATGCACTGTCTCCTCGCTACCTAGTGGATGATGTCAGACAAATGGCACAATGTGAGCTACATCAGCCAATGAACAACCTATTCTTCAAGGTGGCAATCAGCACTGCTTTACCTTGTCTACCTGGAGCACTCCATCATTCACTTCCGATTCCACCTGGCTATGCTCGTGTCACGGTGGATGACATAGTGGAGGATTTTGTGGACCTAGAGATTGACATCGCTATGCCTGAAGGCCATACGAAACTAGGAGATGTCAAGTGCAACATCATTCTATGGAAGAATAAGTACACCAAGTTTCTAGGCTTGGTGCCAAGGCCACCGACTCCAAGGAATCCAAGTCCACCCCGCATCGAATATCGTCAACCTCCAAGTCCACCCCAACCCGATTATCATCAACCTCCAAGTCCACCCCGCCCCACTGACAATTGCCACAGCAGGAGTACATCAACTCGATATCCGCCTCCGCACAATACTCGATCTCCGCCTCTATGCAATACTACTACCTCTTCGAAGAAATGAAAGGTCGACGCTCCCCCGCGCCTCACATCGAAGAAAGGTCAAACGACGAAGATAGTCAACATCCCGCCGGCTCTTCCAAAGAGACCTTATGACAAGACCGATGAGGAAACTAACGCGGATGTGGCTGCCTAAGTTAACGCGGATGAGGAAACTAACGCGGAAACAAACTAGGATAACACATGATTTCCCAAATAAGCCTTTCTTGTTTATCCGAGTGTTATTTTCATCTCTTTGATGTTGCAATATGAATCATCTGGGTTGCTGATAAGACTTCCTTTTCGTTTATTTGATTTAGCACTCCAAATCACTTCGGTTGCTGAAGGAAATGAACGAAATGATCTGCAAAATCACAGGTGTACAAATATGCAAGGGTTACACATGAATGACTGCACTAACCAGGTGTCATTAAGTAGGGATGTAAAGTACACCAACGTTTAGGAGATCTAAATTTCTTACACTTCATGGTGCTGAGATCTAATTCGATTACTCCATCCTTCGCCCATATAACCACCATTTCTATATCCTCAAATGCGCAAAGGAACCTTACTGCATCTTTCCCACCAGATGCCCATGATTTCTCAAGGCCAAGGAGAGTATCCAACTCAACCTTTATATGAGGCACCCAAACTTCTCATTTGCTTGTTGATGATCTTGCATTGGACCGCGTGCATAGAGTGAAGTCTCCTATAACCTCAAGGGCAACATCTCCATTATTCCCCTTAGCGATGACAAAATTGCGTATGGAAATATCATGTGTCTCTATAAGGATCCCTCCTCCTTTGTAACGGAAAGGATCCCTGTGATTGCAATGCTAGTCCCTGGATCAATATCTAGCATCCATAGTTAAGATGTAATATCAGGAAACAAAGGTCATAATACAACTTTATAACCAGGAATAATATAATTTATTACATCTTACATAGCTCATTTGGCTATCTCATTACAATGCAGCAGAATATAACAATAGCATGGGGTCCATCATATTCAAGGTTCCACAGGCAAACATGTTGGTTGTAGACTTGTAATACTATTTCAACACACTTCACTAATTTCAAACAAACCTGCAACATAACAAGTTACAGCCACAAGGGTCAATACATTTGAATTGTATTGGCAAGTGATACTATGGTAATATAGTGGAGTATATCATCTATATGCATTTGGATAAGTGGAGCTTAGGCTTGCTTTGCTCAAAATAGATTTTTCTTATCATTTGAAAACACTAAGTTTTTTCTTGACAAAAACACCCAAGGCATCTCCCAATAGAAATTGGTGATCCTTCAATCCCTTGTTCAACCACAAGATTTTAACTTAGAAATTGGGATGAGGAGATTCTTGATAGCTTCCATGTCTTGATGCTCAAATTGTCCTTTACCAGGGACATGGCTAAGTACTTAGATTTTACACTCTTCAGAGGTGGTGCACTTTCCCCACAAGACTTGGTTTCACCAAGACAAGATCTTTCAGAAGCCTTCCCTTAGACCAGAATGGACGCGTTCCAACCTATCATCCCCTACCACCAACTGTCCATTTGGCTAAGTTATTGCAACCTATATGATCCAGGCAGAGCCCATAATGCCAAGTGGCTGCACTTGAAGCTTCTCAACATTTGACATCTCAAATCTCTTTGTTCCTGGGTGGCCATCCACAAGTGAGATACCAAGTTTTCCCCAGTATACTGGACTTGGTGATGCCCAAGTTTTCCCCAGCATACTGGACTTGCATAACCACTCAACACAAACCATTCCTTCCATTCCACCCAGGTGATTCATTCACTTAGTTGTTTTATTAAACAAAACATAAGTCCTTGACTTAGAAATATTTCATAGTATGAATATATAATCCACCCTTGTTTTCTACTAGCTAAGCTAAGCATGATAGTAGTAGGAATCTTAACTTAGGAAATTCTACTAAGGTTTCATCTACTAGGATTTCCCATGGCATAGTTTACACTTAGCAAAATTCCATGCAAGTCCTTCTTTGGAAATATCACTAATGCATAGTGAAAGTAATGGGACAAAAGTATGAAGCATCACTTGCCTTTTTGGTAGAGAATATAAGTTCACTCCATGTCTTTGCAATGATCACACTCTTCAAATCACTACAATTCAATCAAGAAAGGGCACAATTTCAATCTACCATTCAAGCAACATCACATAAATTAATAGAATCAAAACAATGCATGCAAGCATGCCAAACTTTGTCTTATTTACAAAAGTGGTTTATAATAGGTTATAAACATTCTAAAACACTTATTGGTCATTTTATAAAGTGGCAAAACTATTTGCAAAAGATTTTACCTATAAACCATTTTTAAACCAAATCATTATTTTATGTGGTGGAAAATGCCTTTATCAAAGTAACAATCTTTATAGGGTTCACCAAATACATTTTTAAATCATAAAACTTGGTGCTTGGGGTTAGAGAGTTTAAATCAAAACATTTCCCAAAGATTTTCCTTCAAAAGCATTTTTGTAAATAAACATTATTTTTATTTGACTAGAAATGCTTTAAATCAAAGATTTGCTCTTTAGCTTTACCAAATACATTTTCAAATCCATGAGTTGGTTTCTAAGGTTAGTAGATTCAAAACAATCCATTTTCCAAAGGTTTTATCTCAAAAATCATTTTAAAACAATTTTTATATTCTAAACATGCATACACAAGTTTCTGCAAAAAAAATCAATTTAACAGAAACATTTTACTAAACAAAGTGCATGGTCAGAAAGTACTTGTTTTGCTGAATCCATTGATATAAAATTTGCAAAATTTGGACGTGTGGTTTGAAAGTTTTACTATTACAATATAACACACTGGCCACGCGTCACTATTCTATTTGTCGGTCCCGTTTCGCTCGGATCGATCGCTGTGGAGCGTTGGATCTAAGTTACATCGCATGGCTCAGAGGCACTACTTACCCCTTCGGGTTAGATTCTATCCTAGCCATTAGATCGAAATTGAACGGCACTTAGCATGCTTGCCAACGAGTGGCGGCGGCAGGTGGCGGCGCTGGCTCTGGCTATGGCGTCGCGACGACTACAGGAAGCAAGGAAGGAAGGGGAGTGTCTCACCAGGTTCACGTGGTCGTGGTGATGCTCAAGGTACTCGTAGTTGACGAAGGGGCGAACGAAGCTTTTGTCAATTTCTCGCCGGAGCTGCGCTTCTTGTCGTTATGTGCTGGTCTTGACGGGGAATATGGCTACAGCGCACGAGAAGGCAAAAGAGGTGTGGCGTTAGACACGCAAGAGTGAGGCGAGCATGAGAGTGTCAACGAGGGGGAGTAGCACGATCAGTACTTACGGGGAGGGTCGCCGGAGTTGGAGACAGACGATGGCGTGTTTAGTCGAGGTTGCTGCCGATGATGGGGGGCACGCGCGAGCAAGCTGAGGGTGCAGAGAGGAGTGCCAGGGATTGGGGGTCACGCTCGTGTGCTAGAGGAGGCGAGGGGCGGCGGGGTTTGGACGGAATTGGAGGTGGAGTTCGCCGGAGGCAGTGGGGGTTCGGAGATGATTCCGAGCAGCGTGGTGTCTCTCGAGGCTTGTTGTTTGGGGGAGAAGGAAGAGGGGATCCTGGCGATTAATACTGCATGGTCACGGCGAGGATTAAACGCGGCATTAAGGAGAATTGATCGCGAGAAATCAGCGGCAGAAAACGGCCAGGGCGTGGTCTTCGCGTGGGTGGAGACGATGGCGAGGTGGCAGTGGGGCCTGGTGTCAGCGAGTGAGAGAGAGAAGAGGTGGGTCCTGGCAGTCATCCACTGCGTGGGTCGATTCGCAGGTGAAAAAGGTTCACTCCGGGGGGTGGAGAGATGGGCTGCTGGGCTTTAGTGGGCTAGGTTGGTTGGGTTGCTTTGTTTCATTTTTTTCCTTCTCCTGTTATTTTTCTTTTTTCCAATTTGATTTTCTGTTTTGATTTTGTTTAGTCTATTCAAACATCTATTTGAATTCAAAATTTCTCAAATTTTGTGTGGATTCAAACACTGATTACTTATACATTCTAAAGTCAATTTTGGAATAAATCTTTTATTCTTCTTAGGGCATAATAATTATTTAAAATGGGTCCTTGTAATAATTCAAATAAGATTTAAATAATGTTTTTCAAACTCTATTTGAAATCTAAATCTCTCCAAATCATTTCAGTATGTTTTATTTATTTAATAGGGTGTCAAAATATTCACCTTGATTTATTTGGAAAATATTTAATATGATTTATAAATCATTTGAATTGGGTATTTGTTTTAATTCCAATGGAATTAAATATAGTTCTAAATTCCCTAAAGTTTATTTGGAAGTTTTCCTTAATATTATTTAAGTTAAATTAAACAACTTTTATTCCACTTGGGTAAATTCCAAAATACTATTTTCCCATGATTTAATTTATTACTTCTAATAGGGATTTTATCTTTATTCAAATGGAATAGGATTTGGTCAAAGTTATTTTATTTTATTTGGAATATTCTTTATCCATTTATTTTATTTGGATTGGGATTATATTCATTCCATTTGCTTATGGACTAGGTCAAAATTTGATTTGGCCTTTAAATATTCCTCATTATATAATTCTTTCCTTATCTTATAAAATCCATATCTTTTTATTTATAGATCCAAACTTGGTGATTCCAATTTGTAAAATCTTATTTAGTATTTATCTTTTTAAATCTCCTTATGATTATTTGCTCACCATTTGGTATGGATTTATAGATAGGTGCTTTATTAGCTTTAGTTATCTTATTAAATTCATAAGATTTTATCCATGGCTCCAAATTAAGTGAAACCAATTCATATGGTTTTATAATATTTCTAATAGTCATTCTTGATCAATTTGAAAAGTTTGTTTGACCAATTTTTATATGGATCAAATCCATAGTCTTAGAGGTAACTTGAAAATGATTTTCTTCCATTAGGGTTTTGGAGTTTTGGTTTATTCCTCAAGTGTTTAAATTTCCAGATGCATTTCACTTGATTTGAATTTAGTTGAATTCAAACATTTATCAAAGTTTGTTCAAGATGGGATTTTATGTTTCCATTTAGAAACAAAAGTTTCTTTTCCACCCTAAATTTCAGCAATTATTTATTTTTCACATTACAAGATTTGGAAAATCTTGGGATGTGACAGTCTCATGTGGGCACTCAATATAACATAGTTTTGTTGTCACGTTATCAAAGGCAATTATATATCTGGAATTCATTGTTGGCCGCTACAAAAAGCCCCCTATGAGAGTTGTCGGTCTGTGATCAACTTAGCCAGCATCTCAACACGTTCAATACAGTCCTCCCATTTTCCAAACTCTGATGAGTACCTATGGACCAGTGCTTGGTTGCCATTGTTTACTATCCAAAGAACCCAGAAAATTGGTGCAATAGTGTGAAGACAATTGCCCATAGTTTCTCAAACAGAGAATTGTCCTGTTGTCATACTCATGTCTCCGCCAAATTGGGGGTTCTGGTATCACTGTTTCACTTCCAATGATTGTATCCCAGGCCATTATCATGTTAAACCCTTGCGGACAATGAAGTAGCACCCTACCATTGCGATATTCGAGTACATATGGTTTATAGGATTTATGTACTTCCACTAGGCTGTTCAGTTCTAGAAGATGTATTGGTCAAGATTATGATCGGTTATGAATCGAGCATCCTCAGAGCTATTGCTAAAAAATCCAAGTAACGGTATTCCTCTATTGTGTGACAGGGTTAGCTTTTTGAAATCATTGCTTCCCATGAATTCCATCAAACATTTTGGCGACTGATGCCCTCAATATGCAGGATGGATGCGGAGGTAGCCTGACAATAATCTGATCGACTACATCGCTTGGCAAGTCATTGATTGTTGCATATGTTCTTCCACTAAAGCTGGTAGGATGATGCAAATAACACAAGTGCATCATCAGAATTAAGTAAACTTCACAAGGCACAATGCACAACCTAAAAAGCAAAGTGTGTCAACAAAATACCTAAGCAACACAAGGAATCAACTATAGTAGTACGAAAGCACCGCAAAATGCTTCACCATGTCGGAACAGGATATAGGGAATTAAGAACATTTTTTTAGAGGTCACTAGGGAGGAAAGAAAGGCTCCCACTTGAATTTTCTTGTTTTATCTTAAAGAAGGGGAGAAAATGGACGCAACTTCAGTGACTTGGTGAACCTAGGTCTCACTGTGACTTTTCCCAAGATCCATCTTCCATCTTAGATTCAAGGTATGATAGTAGCTCACATTTTAAACTACAAAGTAAAACTATTCAGAAAAAATTGACAAAAAGTCAGTAAATCATCGGATGCGTAGGTTTGAATCCTGTGAAAGTTCATCCCATTTGGATCACTAGTTTGTGATTAAATAGCTTTTTATGTTTCCAATACTAGTAGTTTAAACTAATATCCACTACGTCCAGAAAAAACTTGAAACAGAAGACATAAAAGAGGGAGGGAGTCAGAGAGACAACATCCAACATAGAACTTACAAAGGTGTCGATGAGTTCTAAGAAGATGGAGGAGGTGCCGCTGATGAATGACGAGCCACAACCACTGACGTTGAAGAAGCACGACCACGAGATGACGGATTCCTAGCATCCCACGCAGCCATCGCTTTTGTAGCGGCAACCAACATAGCCGAATTTGATCTAGCAGCAGCTGACAAGGATCTTAACTGCACCTCTACCACTTTCCAAGCATCACTTAACACTTCCCAAGATTCCGATGCAGTACAAGCATCGGCCTCCACATCCGCTTCACATGTATCCGCTGGTGCTGCTTCAGCATCCACCTCTGCTTTACAAGCATCAGCCGATGTATCAAAAGCATCTAACGACGCCGATTCCATTTCCTAGAAATGCCACCAGCTTATTTACTTTGCAATGCCCAAAATAAATGCATACTATCCATCATAAAGCACGTAATCGTTGGAGGTTGGGGACGCATGTACTAGCGAACGATGGTGTGATTGTGCTCAATGGTGGAGCGGCGGGGACGGTCCGGTCGAGGGAGAGCGGCCAAGCGGAGAAGATGTCGATGCGGTTGAGGGAGGGCTTCCTCAAAACTAACTTTTGCCATGCTATATTTTTTTGAACCCTGTTTTTAGTGGAAAACCGCGCTGTACCACACGACAAAGGATCCCGCCTTGGCGTTGCTCAGTTTCCCGCCAACATGCATCAATACTTAACTACTATTTAGCACACAAAGGCTCACACTAGATGATTTAGCATCATCACAATCATCATAAGGATTAAGGCAATAGTTTTATTTATTTTCTTTTAGAAAAGTAATTTCTACTCATTGAAAAACTTCTTAAGATTTAATATTTTCCAATTAAAATATGGGATCATGTTGACACGTGTCATCACCACATATTTCAATACTTGGGAATGTGATTTAAAGTGGTGTCACAATTTAATAATGTTTAACCTTTTTATTTTAATTAATTAAAGTGACTAGAAATGCCTATGGGGCATTCTTTTATTACTTGTCCATTATTACTGCAAGTAAACCTAGATATTTTTATATATTCAGAAATGCCTTATCAAATGTGATTTTTGAGAGTTGGAATTAACTGAAAAGCATTTATGGTTGAATTTTGAAAAATGTTTGAATGCAGAAAAGTCTCTTCCTTGTTATTTTTACTATAGGTGATCTGTAATTTCAAATGGGTTGAATCCAACGGTCTTGGATTAAGAATTTCCATACCTTTCTAAAAAAATTGGTTTCATGCAATTTGATTTATTAAAACTCTCTAAATTGAATTTTGAATATACTGCCAGAACTAGGTTTGAAACTAAATAGATAAATCTAAATTTGAACTAACTGGGTCGCGCAGGAATTCTAACTAGGCCGTACCACTGCGCACTGCGTGCCTGGGCTGGTTAAGTGGTGTACCACACGTCAGTGTGACAGGGGGTGCGAATGGGTACGGGCTAACTATGACCGTAGGATTAGATCAATGATCAACGGCTCCCGGCCATCGTCCTCGTCGAACAGAACACGACGGGCTCGAACCCTAGCGCGGCAGTGGGGGTCTGGGGTGGCTCACCAGGGCTCAGGCGATGGTCGGCGATGGGGGCGAATGACAAAGTCGACGATGGCGGTTCTCCTGGTATTGGCAGCTCCTCCTGGGGTGGCTCCAATCGACGACGCCCTTCTCCTCCAGCAGCGGCAGGCTCTGGCGAAATTCCAGGGAGGGAGATCTCTCCTTGCTCTGGGAATAAGTGGGAAGGATCAGTGAGAGGTGGGGAGTGATATGGTGTAAAGAAAACGAATGGGGAAGGCTCCTTTTATAGGCGAGCGAGAGAGGCCGAGTGGCATGGGCAGTGCTTGTTAGGGTCGGGGTTACAGCGAGCTACGGGCATGGCTGAAGGTAGGGACCGCTCTGTGGTCTCCTGGCGGTCCTCAACGGCTTGATGGTGCGGAAAGGTGTAGTGCGCTTTGGTCGGAACGCGCTGGTGCTGTAAGCGGCACCGACGACATTTTGACGATGCACAGGCGCTCCTCGTCGCGCGGCGGCGAACAGGGATGTCTGGTGGTCTCCTAGGACAGTTGTGATAGCACGCACGGGCGCCGAAGGCGAGGCGCGGTCTATGCGAGCATGTCGAACGTGGGGAGCGGACACACTTTGGACATGGAAGAGACAAACTGGGCGCGTGCGTTCTCGGTGGTCCAGGGCTTATCAAGGCTCGAGGGATGAACAGGGGTGGCGGTGGACGGTGTCTAGCCTCCTGGACATGGTGGCTAGGTGCGGTGATGGCTCGTTCTAGCTTGCCAATTGTCGGCTGGCAAGGGTGTGCTCGGGCAGGCACGACATGGTGCATTGGGTAGGATCTAGGTTGGTTTAATGCGATGGTTTTCACTGGGCGAGACAGGGATGATCAATGGGGAACAATTTTTGGGCAAATTACTGCTCAAAACAGTGAAGTTTGGCAGAGATTGGTTTGTGTCTCCAGGTGTTTGATGAAATGGCCGAAAGAAATTCACGTTTGAATTTTGGTTGAAACTTGGTGAGTGTACTGGCACATACTAGGGGGTATCTGGTTGATTGGATTTGTCAAGGTGAACTGGTTTGGTTGGGTTTTGAGAAATGGTGATCTTACCATATGAACTAGAATCAATTTTCAATTGTCATTTGAATAGGGTTGCCAAATGTTTTTGTGGGTTTGCCAGGTGGGCTTGGGTTCACTTTCACTTGGTCTAGCAAGGGGTGAAAATAATTGTATTTGTTTCTGTTTGAAATCTTGGGCTAGAAACACTCAAAGTGGTCTAGTGAGCAAGATTGGCAAAAATGACCATTAGCTCATTTTGTTTTTTTAATTTATAAAGAATTCATTATGCTTGGAAATGATTTAGATGATGTTTTTTTCATCTTTAAACCAATCCTTGCCATTCACAACAATCAAACAAGTCCATTCAAGCATTCATGCATTCATCACATACACACATGCATTCATATGGATTTAAATTCCCAAAAGTTTTTGTTAACCCTAAATTTGGGTGATTGGAAATGATAACCTTGATTAATATTTTTGGGATGTTACAAACCTTCCCTCCTTAAACAAACTCTCATCCCGAGATTTGAGAAAAAGAAAACTAGGATTTAAAGAGATCTGGGAACTCTGTCCTAATGTAGTCTTCTCGCTCCCGGGTAGCTTCTTCTTTAGTGTGGTTACTCCACTTGATCTTGAGAAACTTGATACTCCGGGTCCTAGTGGTTTTGAAAGCTTCCTCCAAAATATAGATGGGTACTTTGGGATATGTCAGGTCATCGTTGATCTCTATGGTTTGGTGATCAATATGCTTAAACACTTCGGTCTTCTCCGGGACTTCTAGGCATTTGAGAAGTAATGAGATATGAAACACATTATGCACGGCTGACATCTCCTCTGTCAGTTCTAGTTGATACGATACTTCTGCTCGATGATCCAGAATCTTGAAAGGTCTGATATATCTGGGGGCTAACTTTCCTTTGAGTTGGAAATGTTGCATCCCTTTCAAAGGTGACACTTTAAGATACACAAAATCTCCGATATTGAAGTGTAGGTCTCGACGTCTCTTGTCGGTGTAACTCTTCTGTCTGGATTGGGCGGTCTTGAGGTGCTCACGGATCTTGTGAACTTTCTCTTCATCTTCTCTTAGGATGTTAGGTCCGAAAATCTGACTCTCTCCTACTTTCGGCCAATTCAAAGGGGTACGGCATTTCCTTAATACATGAATTCAAATGGGGCCATTTGCAAGCTGGCTTGGTAACTGTTGTTGTATGAAAATTCTATGAATGGCAGACAGTCTTCCCATTTAGATCCATATTCTAACACACAGGCTCTCAACATATCTTTGAGTTTTTGGTTTACTCGCTCCGTTTGTCCATCGGTCTGAGGGTGATAAGTTGTTCTAAAATCCAGTCGGGCTCCTAATCCTTCTTGGACTTTCTTCCAAAATCTCGAGGTAAACTGGGTTCCTCGATCCAACACAATGTTCTTGGGGACTCCATGCAAACTGGCGATTCTAGAAATGTACAACTCTGCTACCTTCAAACTCTAGTAAGTGGTCTTGACTGGTAAGAAATGGGCGACTTTAGACAGTCTATCTATTATGACCCAAATAGATTCATTTCCCCTACTAGATGTAGGCAGTCCGGTGATAAAATCCATTCCTACAGAATCCCATTTCCATTCCAGAATCTGCAATGGTTGCAACATTCCTGCGGGCCTCTAATGTCCCTCCTTGACTCTATGACAAATATCACACTTGGTGTCACATACCAAGATTTTCCAAATCTTGTAATGTGAAAAATAAATAAACAAAATAAATAATTGTTGAAAATTTGGGGTGAAAAGAAACTTTTGTTTCTAAATGGAAACCTAAAATTTCATCTCGAACAAACTTTGGTTAATGTTTGAATCCAACTAAATTCAAATCAAGTGGAATGCATTCCTCTTAAAATGCATCTTGAAATTTAAACACTTGAAGAATAAACCAAAACTCTAAAACCCTAATGGAAGAAAATCATTTTCAAGTTATCTCTTAGACTATGGATTTGATCCATATAAAAATTGGTCAAACAAACATTTCAAATGATCAAGAATGACAAATGGAAATATTATAAAACCATATAAATTGATTTCATTCAAATTGGAGCCATAGATAAAATCTTATGAATTTAATAAGATAAGGATAGTTATTTCCCACAGCTAATAAAGCATCTATCTATAAATCCATACCAAATGGTGAGAAAATAATCCTAAAGATATTTAAAAGGATAAATAAATATCAAATAAGATTTTACAAATTGTAATCACCAAGTTTGGATCTATAAATAAAAAGATATGGATTTTATAAGAAAAAGAAAGAAATTATTCAATAAGGAATATTTAAACACCAAATTAAATCTTGGCAAAATCCATAAGCAAATGGAATGAATATAATCCAAAACCCAAATAAAATAAATGGATAAAGAATTTTCCAAAATAAAAATAAAGTGGCATTAACCAAATTTCATTTCCATTTGAATAAAGACAAAATCCCTATTAGAAATGATTAATTAAATCATGGGAAAAGATATTTGGAATTTACCCAAGTGGAATAAAAGTGGATCAATTGACCTAAATAAGATCAAAGAAAACTTCCAAATAAAATTTATGGAATTAAAACTATATTTAATTTCATGAGAATAAAGGACAAAGTACCCAAATTAAAAAATGATTAATAAATCATTTTCCAAATAAGTCAAGGTGAATTATTTGACACCCTATTAAATAAATAAACCTACTGAAAAGGTTTTGTGTGAATTGAAATTAAATAATGGGTTAAAATATATATGATATTAATTGAATTTAAATGCATGGGCCTACTTTTAAATTATTCAAAGACCCTAAGAGAATAAAAGAAATATTCTAATTTTGACTCTAAAATGAAGTATTAATCAGTATTTAAATCTACAGAAATTTTGGTCGAGGTTTGAATCAAATTGATGTTTGAAATAATTAATCAAAATCAAAACAGAATATTCGAAATAGAAAAGGAAAAACAATCAGATCAAAAAAAACGAGAAAAGGAGCAGCCCAGCCCAGCTAAGCCCACCTGGCCCAGCAGCCCACTCCCTCTCTTCTCCCGCAGGAAAATGTTTCGAACCAGAAAAGCCACCCGCAAAGACACTGACCGCTGGACCCCACTTCCTTATTCTCTCTCTCGCTGCCAGGTGACCCCACTGCCACCTCATCGTCATATTCACCCGCGTGTAGACCACGCTCTCCTCCCCGGCCGTTCTGCCGACGGTTTCTTCGATTGATTGCATGGTAATGGCGCAATAACCCAGCCCCGTGACCTCGCCTACTTAATCGTCTCTCCCTCCTCTCTGTTTCCCCCTCAGTCCCCCACCCTAGTGCGCCCCCAGGCTACTCAATTTCACACTACACCGCCACTGTCTCCGGCGAGCTCACCGAGCAATTCCGGCAGCTCCTCTCCTCCCCTCGTTTCCTCGACCACTCAAGCATGCTCACAGGAACCAGAAGCACATCCCAGCAGCTCCAGTTTGCCTGCGCACGCCCTGGACACTCGCCTTCATCTTGAACAGAGCACCACCGTCGTCTACCACCTCTCCGGCGAAGCCTCTGGTAAAAATCTGACCGCCCTAACCCCTCTCCTTCACACACACATGCTCGCCGTGACCCCGCGCATCTAACGACACCTCCTTTTCTCTCTGGCGTGCATCGTACCTTCGCCATCGTCTTCAACAGGACGAGCCCGACGCGGACACGAACTCCGGCGAGCGATTCGAGCTAACTCCGTGCACCCCTGTCCATCCTGCGGCCACCTTGAGTACCACCGCGACCCCGCGAACCTGGTGAGCTACCCCTCTCTCCCTCTAGCCCCCTGTGTCGCCAGCAAACCTCGCCGCCAAAGCGCCGCCGCCGCCAGCGCCGCCCATCTTTGGCCAGCACATGTGTGTCGTTCGATTTGGATCCGACGTGTACGATAGAATGACTAACTGAAGAGGTATCGAGAGATATGAGCCGCGCGATTATACTTAGATCCAACGCACCAGAGTAAGCGATCCGCACGAACCGGTATGGGCGAATAGAATCGTGACGCGTGGCCAGTGTGTTATTCTAAAAACAGAATTTGATCTATTGTATTAGTAAACTTGCAAAATTCATAACTTTCAAACCACATGTCCAAATTTTGCAAATTTTATATCAATGGGTTCAGCAAAACAAGTACTTTCTGACCATGCACTTTGTTTAGTAAAATGTTTCTGTTAAGTTGAATGTTTTTGCAGAAACTTGTGTAGGCATGTTTATATTATAAAATGTGTTCTAAAATGATTTTTGAGATAAAACCTTTAACAAATGGTTTGTTTTGAACCTACTGACCTTAGAAACCAACTCATGGATTTGAAAATGTATTTGGTAAAGCTAAGGAGTAAATGTTTGATTTAAAGCAATTCTAGTCAAATAAAAGTAATGATTATTTATTAAGAATGTTTTTGGAGAAAAACCTTTGGGAAATGTTTTGATTTAGACTCTCTAACCCTAAACACAAGGTTTTATGATTTAAAAATGTATTTGGTGAACCCTATAAAAATTATTGCTTTGCTAATGGCATTTTTCAACCACATAAAATAATGATTTGGTTTAAAAATAATTTATAAGTAAAATCTTTTGCAAATGATTTTGCCACTTATATAAGATGACCAGTAAGTGTTTTCCAATGTTTGTAACCCATTAGAAACCACTTTTCCAAATAAACCATATTAGGCATGCTTGCATGCATTACTTTGTTTCTATTATTTTATGTGATGTTTGCTTGAGTGGTAGTTTGAAATATTTCTTGCTTGATTGAATTGTAGTGATTTGAAGAGTGTGAATATTGCAAGATCAAGGAGTGAACTTATATTCTCTACCAAAAAGGAAAGTGATGCTACATACTTTTGTCCCATTATTTTCACTATGCATTAGTGATATTTCTAAGTAGGACTTGCATGGAATTTTGCTAAGTGTAAACTATGCCATGGGAAATCCTAGTAGATGGAACCTTAGTAGAATTCTCCTAAGTTAAGATTCCTACTACTATCATGCTTAGCTTAGCTAGTAGAAAACAAGGGTGGATTGTATTTCATGCTATGGAATATTTCTAAGTCAAGGACTTGTGTTTTTTTAATAAAACAACTAAGTGAATGAATCACCTGGGTGGAATGGAAAGAATGGTTTGTGTTGAGTGGTTATGCAAGTCCAGTATGCTGGGGAAAACTTGGGCATCACCAAGTCCAATATACTGGGGAAAACTTGGTATCTCACTTGTGGATGGCCACCCAGGAACAAAGAGATTTGAGATGTCAAATGTTGAGAAGCTTCAAGTGCAGCCACTTGGCATTATGGGCTCTGCCTGGATCATATAGGTTGCAATAACTTAGCCAAATGGACAGTTGGTGGTAGGGGATTGATAGGTTGGAGCGCATCCATTTTGGTCTAAGGGAAGGCTTCTGAAAGATCTTGTCTTGGGAAACCAAGTCTTGTGGGGAAAGTGCACCACCTCTGCAGAGTGAAAAATCTAAGTACTTAGCCATGTACCTGGTAAAGGACAATTTGAGCATCAAGACATGGAAGTTATCAAGAATCTCCTCATCCTAATTTCTAAGTTAAAATCTTGTGGTTGAACAAGGGTTGAAGGATCACCAATTTCTATTGGGAGATGCCTTGGGTGATTTTGCCAAGCAAAAACTTAGTGTTTTCAAATGATAAGGAAAAACTATTTTGAGCAAAGCAAGCCTAAGCTCCACTTAGCCAAATTCATATAGATGATAGACTCCACAATATTACCATAGTATCACTTGCCAATACAATTCAAATGTATTGACCCTTGTGGCTGTAACTTGTTATGTGGCAGGTTTGTTTGATGTTAGTGAAGTTTATTGATTAGGATTACAAGTCTACAACCAACATGTTTGCCTGTGGCACTTTGAAGATGAAAGACCCCATGCCAATGTTATATTCTGCTGCATTGTAAGAAGATAGCCAATTGAGGTATGTAAGATGTAATAAATTATTTTATTCCTGGTTATAAAGTTGTATTATGACCTTTGTTTCTTGATATTACATCTTAACTGTGGATGCTAGCTATTGATCCAGGGACTAGCATTGTAAACACAGGGATCTCTACCTTATTAAAGGTTGGGAACCTTACTGATGGCTATGTAGCTTCCAATTTCTCCCTTCATCTTATGCCGAAATTGCTCCTTCAAATCCTGATACATCTTTTTTCCTCCGGGGTGGATAGAATAAAGAGTATCATGGGAGTCTTTCAAAATAGCTTTCTTCAATTCTGAATCTGCTGGCACACAGATACGTCCTTTGTACCACAAAACTCCTTCTTCATCTTCGGTGAATCCGGGTACCTTCCCTGTACCGATACGATGTTTGATTCCGTCGATACTAGCATTTCCTTTCTGCGCCTCCTTGATCTGACTGATAAAAATGGGTTGAAGTTCTATGCTAGCCAAAAATCCTTCACTTACTAATTCCATTCTGATATTTTCCAACTCCTTATGCAAACTTGGTTGCTCCTTCAGAATCATGGAGTTCAAGCGACACGACAATCTGCTACCACATTGGCTTTACCGGGGTGATAGTGAATGTCCAGATCATAGTCCTTGATTAGCTCTATCCATGTCCTTTTCCTCATATTCAGCTCCTTCTGAGTGAAAATATACTTCAGGCTCTTGTGATCTGAATAAATCTCACAACGGTTTCCCATGAGGTAATGCCGCCATGTCTTCAAGGCTAAAACTACAGTTGCTAGTTCAAGGTCATGGGTAGGATAATTCTGATCATGTTGCTTCAGTTGTCAGGATAGATAAGATATTACTTTGCCTTCTTGCATCAACACACATCCGAGACCAATATTGGATGCGTCACAATACACATCAAAAGGCTTCGTGATATCCAATATGATCAAGATTGGGGCTGAGATCAGTCTCTTTTTAAGCTCTTGAAAACTTGGTTCACATTTGTCCGTCCATTCAAACTTCTTATCCTTCTTCAATAATTGGGTCATGGGTCTTGCGATGCTCGAGAATCCTTCTACAAACTTGCGGTAATATCCCGCTAATCCGAGAAATGCACAAACTTGGGTTTGAGTGGTTGGGGCTTGCCATTCTTCAACATCCTTAACCTAGGAAGGGTCAACGGAAATTCCTCCGGCCGACACGATATGTCTAAGGAATCCTACTTCCTATAACCAGAATTCACATTTGTTAAACTTGGCATACAACTGATGCTCCCTAAGGGTTCGAAGGATGGTCCTCGGGTGTATCTCATGTTCTTCTTCTGATTTGGAATAGATCAGAATGTCATCAATGAAAACAATGACAAACTTATCCAGGAAGTCCATAAAAATCTTATTGATGAGGTTCATGAAATAAGCGGGGGCATTGGTTAATCCAAAAGACATGACAGTGTACTCATACAGTCTATATCTGGTGGTAAAGGCAGTCTTTGGAGTATCCTCTGCGTGAATATTGAGTTGATGATAACCAGTTCTAAGATCAATCTTATAAAACACTTTGGCACCGGTCAACTGGTCAAACAGATCTTATATCTTCGGCAGTGGGTACTTATTATTAATGGTGACATCATTCAACTTCCAATAATCCATACACCAACGGTTACCTCCATCTTTATTGTCTACAAACAAGACAGGTGATCTCCATGGCGACGCACTTGGTTGAATCAATCCTATCTCTAGCATGGAATCCAGTTGCTTCTTCAGCTCCACTAATTCAGACGGGTTCATACTATAAGGTATCTGGGCTATGGGTCCGGTTCCAGGGATTAGTTCAATGATAAACTCGATATCCCGATCTAGGGGCATACCGGGCAACACATCTGGGAATACGTCGGGGTATTCATAGACTACTCTGACTTGGTCAATGGTTGGTTGGGTTAGACTCTTGTTGCACTTGAATTGACGAGGCAAAGTTTCAGATACATGCTCTACTGATACTCCAGTGGTACTGGTCATGGGTATGGATTTCTTGGCACAGTCGATTAATCATTATGTTTCGGCATCCAATCCATTCCTAGTACTACTTCCAAACCTTTAGTTCCAAGTACTATTAGATTAGCATAAATATCTATGCCATGGATTCTAATAGGTACGGCCTTGCAAATTTGTCTAGCTTTGGTGGGTGAACCAGGTATTTGAACTATCATAACATGCTTCAATTTTGTTGGTTGAATCTTACTAGTGCATGCAAATTCTTCGGTAAAAAACGAGTGCGATGCTCCAGAATCAAACAACACTCTTGCACGTACTGAGTCAACAGAAAACATACCCAGCACGACATCAGGCGCTTCTTGGGCTTCTTCAGCATTCATGTGAAACAGACGGTCGTTGTGGTTGAGCGAATTCCTTAGGGCAAATCTTCTTCCAGGCTGAACACGACGCTGGTGCTGAGCTGGGGCATTCACATTGGGGGATGCTACAAGCTTCTTGGGGCACTCGTTGGAGTAGTGACCCTTGGTTCCACATTCATAACAAGTCACCTGAGACTTGTCCTTTCCTGCAACACGCACAACATTGCTTCTAGTCCTTGGGGCAGTATTGGTGTGGGTGGCGACATTGTTGTTGTTGAACTTGGGCGGTGCACGGTTGAAATTGCTGGGGTTGCTGGGGTTGGTGTTGTGGTTTCCTCCAGGCCTTGGGTTTCCTCCTCCATGGTTGGGATAGGTTGGACGGGTCATCGGGGGTCTATTGTTTCTTGGGGCAAATCCTGTAGACGGGTTGGGGCTATACTTTGGGGTATGGTGGGTTCCTGGTTGATGCATCATTCGACGCTTGCAGTTCTCATTGGCTTGGTTGATCTTGCCTTCCATCTGAATGGCAGAATCCACTAAGGCTTCAATGTCAGCAAATGGGATATTGATTAACACTGTCTGCATCTCATCATGCAGACCATTCAAGAATCTCTCCTTCTTCTTGGCTTAAGTGTCAATCTCATCGGGTGCATACCTAGCTAATGACAAAAATTTGTCACGGTACTCAACGACTGTCATCCTCCCTTGCTTCAATTCTCTGAATTCATCTCTCATCGTCTTGATCAAACCCGGTGGCACATGGATTTGGCTAAACTTGAGTTTGAATTCATCCCAAGTCATCATATGTCCTCCATTCATGGCGCGAATGCTGTTCCACCAAGCTCTTGCATCTCCTGCCAGATAATGGGTGGCGAACGGTACTTTCTCATCGGCCTCCACTCCTGCGACTTATAAGTTGTTCTCCATGGTCTGCAGCTAGTCATCCACATCTAATGGCTCCTCAGACTTACTAAAGATGGGTGGATTGGTGTTCTGAAAGTTCTTGAGCTTGGATCCATGGTTGTCCTGGTTTGCATGGCCTTGGTTGTTGTTAGCCATCTGAGCTATGTGTTGGAGGGTGGCTAAGTTGGCTTGACATTCGTCTCTTTCAGCTTTGCGGTCCGAAACCAACATTTGCAAGATTTGCAACATTGGGTCCGGGGACGAACTGCTTCCTCCACGTGGCATCTGAAGATTGAGGTAGATCATGAGAAATGAGGGAATTTTTCTAAGGTTCAGGGGTTTGTTTTTGAAAAGTTTTTAAACTTTGAGTTTGACTCAGGTTTTTCTAGCAACTTGTTTTTCATTCATTCATAGCACACAATACAAACACACACCACAACAAGGATACGGATGGTTTTAAGAACCATTCTGTGAAACTACGATACAATGGGACCAGATACAACTTCACTAATGCCAGTGCTCAAGTGCTACTACTCCTCGGGATCGGTGGCTTCATCATCATCAATGAAGGAGGAGTCGTCATCATCGGTGAAGAAGTCCATGGCATGATCCTCCAGGAAGTCATCATCATCACTGAGGTAGGAGTAGGGGTCTCCTCGGATATCCTCCCTTGCATTCTCCCTCTCGTCAAGCTGCATGTACCGCTCGTGGATGGTCTCCTCCAAGTCTGTCACTCTGTGACGAAGGCGAGCAATAATGCAATCCTTCTTGTCAAGCTAACGACGACGAGACTGGCGATCCTTCACAATCATGGCAATGGTCTGGTCCTTCTTGACTGCGATGGCGTAGTTGTGGTTGGAATAGGAGCGGGCATTGTCCAACTCCTTCTGCATGTCGTACATCATGAAGGTGAGATGGTCCACTTGATGCTTCAGCTCCGGATGCTACGGGGCTTCCAATGGCTGTCCCATAACATCACGCCTTGGGTAATACTCAAAGCGCGTGCCCTTGATCTGATTGATGCTTTACCCACACAGACGAGCAAGAGCTTCCTGCATGGCCCTGGCGAGTCCATCTAGACAGTTGTTCTCTCTTAAGGTGAACTGGACTCCCTCTGAGGTGGGGGCTTCAATCTTCCCTCTGAGACTTGCAACAATCAGCCATTGCAATTCTCCTCCTTCCTGATCGTTGAGCTGGGCTCCGAAGAACTCGGGGTGCGGGCGCTCCAGAAGTTCCAAGAGTTAGTCCAAATCATGATCAAAGATGAGATCTCCTCCATTGCCTAACTGATAGAACTTGCTATACTTCACATCCATCTATAAGAATGTAGGATGAGTAATTTAGTAGAGTGATCAAGTGTGTCAAATTTTATGTAAGTTTGCAAGAATTTTTGAGGAACATGAATTTTCATGAAAGAATCTAAGTGGTAAGAATGAGAATAGGTTTTCATAAATACTCACTTCCTTTTTTTTTGAAACTAAGTTTTTGATTCAAGCGTCCATTCTAACTAGGGTCTCCTATGGTCCGTATGGCTCTGATACCAACTTGTCAACACCCGGATTTTTAATCCCAGATGCCTATTATTCCATACATCGCAATCCCAGGATTACCATTTTTGCAAGACATAATAGATTGGTACCATATTTCATCATCCATTACAAACCATAATAAAGGTCTTACAAATAAAGGATATCATGATCTAGTCTTAATACAATCAACGCAGCGAAATAATATAATAATGGTAGCATGGGCAAAGCTCCATCTTCCAAGTAATAGGCAATGCTGATGATGTGAGATGATCCTAGTTGTCGTATACTTCCTGCGGTCCATCCTCCTGATAGTCCTCCTCATAGTCTGGTCACGGGAAAAGCCAGGTGAAGGGAATATGCCCTGAGAGGCAATAATAAAGTGTTTATTATGTGTATTCCAAGTATATGATAGATGTTTATTTTGTATGCTATAATTGTATTAATACGAAAACATTAATACATGTGTGTTTAATAAACAAACAGAAAGTTCCTAGTTATGCCTCTCTCATAAACTAGGTCGTTGATTAACAAGATGATCAAGCTTTCCCGATCATAGACATTGGATGTTGTTAATAACGGGATCACAACATTAGTGTAATGGTGTGATGAACATTCATCGGAAGTATAGCATTACGATCAAAGTCAATGAGTTTATATTTCTATAACAACTTACGAAGTGATCCTAATCCTTCGACCATGAGATCAAGTCAATCACTAACACCGGAAGAGTTTCTTGATAACATCAAACGTCACACCGTAACAGGGTGATTATAAAGATGGGTTCAGGACTAATAAAGTGTTATGTTGAGGCCCATGGATCGACAATGGAATTTGTTCATCCCGATGACGGATAGATATACTCTAGGCCCTCTCGGTGATATCACATTGGTTAGCTTGCAAGCAAGTGATTTGATCACTAGAATGTTATATCACGGGAACGAGAAAAGAGTGCATGTCAGTAACGAGATCAAACTAGGTATGGAGATATCGATGATAGAATCTCAGACATGTAATATATCGTGAAACAAAGGGATTAAGAAACAAAGTCATCGTTGAATGTGTGCGAGTCAGTATGGGTCTCCAGATCCCGCTTCTGATTATTGATTTGAGAGGGGTCTCGATCATGTCCACATTATTCACGAACCGTAGGGTGACTGTCACATCCCAAGATTTTCCAAATCTTGTAATGTGAAAATAAATGAATAAAATAAAACTTTGTTTGATTTTCAGGGCCAGAAGAAACTTTTTGAATCCAATTGGAAATCTTCAAACCAAATTGGATCAAATAAAATCCTAAAAGAGATTTAAAAAGGTAAACATTTGAAAAAGGAAAAATAAAAATATTTTGGAGTTACTATTTTAGATCTTTTAAATAAAAGGATTTGATTTTCAAAAGAAATAGAAGATTTATAAATAAGGATTATTTTATAGAGCCAAAATTAAACCTTGGCCAAAGCCTTGGAAATAAACTATTTCTATTTGATAAAAATAGTAAAGGTTTATTAAAATAAATTAATAAGGATTTAATATCCAAGTTTTATTAATAAAGGTTTGCTATTTCCAAAACATCAAAGACTTATTTATTTATTTAAAATAAGATTTCCAAGTATTTTATATTTTCAAATAAAATCTACTGATTTTGTTTGTGAAAATATTGGAATTTCAAATAGAGATTTCATTAAATAAATCAAATCCTATTTGATTAATAAACCATGGTCCATTTTATTTAATTAATGAAGGGAGCCTAAAAAGATTTAAAATATTATTTCATTTTTGGACTTTGGTTTATGTGTTAAACAGAACCAAATTCATAGTTGCAAAAGTTTGTTGATTGTTTGAATTGATTTGAGTGTGATTTGTTGTTTGAAAATCAAAAACAGAAAATAGTTTTGGAAAAAGATAAAACAATCAGGAAGGAAAAAAATAGGATCTGGACACAGCCCAACTGGCCAAGCCCAACAGCCCAATTCTAGCCCACTCTCTCCCTCCCGAAGAAAACGATTCACACTCAACTTTTAACCCGCGCAGACGCTGACTGGTGGCCCCCTTCTTTCCCCTCTCTTCCTCGCTGACGACTGGACCCCACCTCCCTGTTCATCCTCCTCACCCGCGCGACTCCTTCTCCCCAAACCTCGCTGTCGTTGCTGCCATTGAGAGCCGCGATCAATTCGCAGTGATGCCGCGCCTTAAAACTCGCCGTGACTGCACGCTATTAAACGCCAGCTTCTCCTCCTCCTTTCCCCTCACACGCCACTCCCTCTCTGCCCCGAGGCTGCCTCAATTTGAGCTCGCACCGCCACAGCTCCGACCATCGTACTCCCTCGATTCCGGCCGAACCACACCACCTCCTGCCTCCACAAGCACACAAGCACACTCACCACTCCCTGGCACATCTCCCAGTACCCTCCGTTCGACCGCGGGCGCCCCAGGGAGCCATCTTCGACAAAGCTCTGAGCGCCGCCGTCTGTCTCGTCTCCGTCGAGCTCCTCCAGTAAGTCCAGACCGCCCCAAGCCTTCTCCTTCACGCTCGCGTCATCTCTGTGACCTCCTGCATCTGACCACGCCCTCTGTTTTCCTCCTCGTGATCGACAGCTTCGCCTCCGACCACGACCAGGACCACCCGACGTTGTTCTCTACTCCGGCAAGCAATCGCAGCTGTACCAGAGCACCCCTTGCGACGACAAGCACACGTCGAGCATCACCACTTCCCCGCGATTCTGGTGAGCACCTTCCCTCCCATCTCCGCTTCCTGTAACCGCCGTAGCGCCACCGCCTGGCCGTGCGCCACCGCTAGCCGCCATCGGCGCCGCTCACTTTTGGTCAAGCATGTTAGCAACCGAAGGATCTAGATCGAGCGAACGAAACAGATCCACTTAATCACCGAAGGGGTACGCGATCAGGACCGCACGATCTGTTCAGATCCAACGCACCGCAGAGCCGATCCGGCCGAACCGGTACCAGCCAGTCATATTGTGACGTGTGGCCAGTTCTGTTTAAAACAGAATTTGAAAAACAGATTTGAGTTGCAATTTCAAACCTTTGTAACTTTTGATCCACACGTCCAAAAATTGCACACTTTATATCGTTGGAATCAGGGGAACAAACCCTAGCCAACTATGGAATTTGTTTAGCAAATAGTATCTGTTAGATTGCTTGATTTTGCAGAAACTTTTGATTGCTTGTTTAGATTAGAAAAATTGTTCAAAAATGTTTTTGAGTTTGAAACCTTGGCAAATTAGTTTGTGGTGAACCTACTGACCCTAGGAACCAACCCATAGTTTGAAAAATGAATTTGGTAAATGTCTAGGATGGATTAATTGATTTAGCCCATTTTCTAGCCATTTAAAAATAATGTCTTTTGTTATGAAAATGATTTTGAGTAAAAACTTTGGGAAAATGCTTTGGATCAAACCTACTGACCCAAAACACGAAGTTTTGCAAACTAGCAACTCATTTGGTGAAAAACTTAAAAGTTTTGTTTTGATAAAAACATTTTTCACCACATAAAATGATGAATGGATTTTAAAATCGTTTTGGGATAAAACCCTTTTGCATATGACTTTGCCACTTAGGAAAATGACCACTTTTGACCTTGTAAAGTTTAGAAGCCTAGTGGACCATCTTTTGCAAATAGAACCATCTCCTGCATGCTTACATGCATAACTTAGATCCCATTGTTTTGAGTGTGTGAAGTTGTTTGATTGATTACTGGTTTGGAATGCTTGTTGATATTGTGTTTGCTTGATTGATTGTAGTGAAGTTAGAAAAGTGTGAGACTAGCAAGATCAAGGAGTGAACCACCATTCCCTACCAAAAAGGCAAGTTACACTATCATCTAAAGTCCTACTATTTTCTTATACTTAGTGGATTTTGAAAACATGCATGAGAACAATTTTATACTTATGCTATGCTAAATCCTAATAGGATTCCCTATACACTCCTTAGTGAAAATATGTAGTTGTTACATGCTTAGCCATGCTATATTTTGAAAAGAGATACATGTTGAGATTTTATGAAGTTGAGAAAAGGACTTGTGATTTTATATAATAAAACAAGGACTCAATGAATCACCTGGGTGGCCAAGGATACTTTGAGTATTGGAGAAGGTGGCAACAAAAGGAACCATGTCTATGGTAATCTCTTTGTGTTGTGCTCCAAAGGAAACCACCCAGGAAACTTAGAGATTGAACATGTTTCTCCAATTGTGGCTTTCGTGTGCAACCACATGCTATTATGGCTCTGGCTTAGTCAACTACATTGGGGAGACCCATACATTGTCTTCAGTTTACTGGACATGGGGACCTGGAATCCTACATGGGTGTTGTTGACAAAGCTAGCAATGATGTATGGGAGGATCCTTTGGAAAGACTTCGTCACATTCTCAATCTGCCGGTACTCCATCTTGGTGAGCACTGATCTAGCGGCCACTGGTGGCAAAAGGATAGGATTGTGACATGTGGGTAAAGTGTGCAACTTCTGCAGAAGATAATAAAATCTAAGTACTTAGCCGTGTCCCCGGTTATGGACAATACTGAGCAACTAAAGTTTGAAGCTATGGGAGATCTCGACATTCTAATTTCTAAAAGAAAACTTTTAAAGACTTGATGCACTTGGGGTTACCAAGGAGCACAAGAGACTTTGATAAAACTTGATGTACTTGGGGTTACCAAGGAACTCAAGAGATTTGATGAAAACATGAACACTTTGGGTTACCAAGGAACTCATGAGATTTTGATAAAACTTGATGCACTTGGGGTACCAAGTAGCTCAAGGGATTTTTGACAAGAACTTGAACACTTGAGTTTCTACCAAGGAGTTCAAGGAACTTGGAAAAGGAGATTTGACAAAGGATCAAAACCATTATTGAAAAGATAGGATAAATAATTGCTTTATGCAAATGAGCCTAAACTCTACTTAGCCAAATATGCATGTAATGATAGGATCCACTTATATTCTACATAGTAGTGAAACTTGCCAATACAATTCAAATGTATTGACCCTTGTGGATGTATCTTGTAACGTTGCAGGTTTGATTGATTTTAGGGAAGATTGATTGATTAGGATTACAAAGTCTACAACCAACATCTGCCTGTGGCACTTTGAAGATGAAGGACCCATGCTTATAGTTATTCCGCTGCAATGTAATGTATTAGCCAAATGAGCTATGTATGATGTAATAAAATTATGTTATTCCTGGTTATAAAGTTATACTATGACCTTTGTTTCTTGATATTACATCTTAACTGTGGATGCTAGCTATTGATCCAGGGACTAGCATTGTAAACACAGGGGACTCCACCTTATATTGTATAAAGGTTGGGACACTCCCTCTACAGATGGTATCAGAGCATTGTGTTGCCTGTAGGATTTTTAAACCTAGGTTTGGACAAAAACCCTTGGAAAAATAAGAGTGTATTTGTTCCAAAAAGTTATTTACAAAAACACTTGTAAACTCTTTCCTCAACCTTTTTGGTTTCAACTCTACTTCTCTTCTATTTCAACTTGATGGAAAAACCTACCCCATGGCTAAAGACTACACCATGTGCAAAGGATTTCTTCAACATCTTCAACTCTAATGACTTCAAATTCTTCAACTCTAATGACTTCAACATCTTCAGCATGTTCACCAAGGACTTTCAACCTTGGATATCATTAAAGACTAGAAGGGAGACAAGGAAATCTTGCTCAAGATTTAGAGACTGAGGGAATGCAAAGGTTAGAAGGAGCCTACACCATTTGAAGAATTGCAACCAAGAGTTTTTCTCAAGGAAACCATGATCCCAAGTAAGAGGAAGAAACCAAGAAAGAAGGAAGACCACAAGTGAACCATATAGATGGACCACCATATTATAGTTAAGTCAAACACACCAACTTATGTGGTGTAACAAAAGTATTTTGTTGCCTAAGTATGTGCTTGAACTTTGTTGTTTGAGTGAAAAGTTGTTTGAGATTGATTACACATTGTTTGTGTGAATTGTGATGTGTGTGATTAGAAATATTTCCTCAGAAATATCTTGCCTATTCTAATCTCCCTTCAACCCAAACAGATGACTACTCCAAAAGACTCCAAGGTTGATGACATCAGCACCGACCAAGAGGACAGCATGAAAGAGCTCATAGCAACCCAGAACCAGTTGAACCAAGTGACAGCTCAATTCATAGCCAACTCTAGTGGAGAAGATCCAAAGCTACAAGGATTTTTGCAAACTCAAGGCCAACTAATACTTAAAGTGACTGATCAAATGATCAAAATGGAAGAAAGCTATCCCAAAAGAGTCTTTGACAACAAGGATGATAGAAATATTATTCTAGATGGAGCCCCAGCTTGCATTATTTGTGGAGACAAGGATCATACTTACAAGGAGCATGGAAATCAATGCCCCAACTGTGAAGAGAAACATCGTGTTGGACAATTCCCCACCTCTCAAGCCACTTGTTATTTGTGTGAAGGAAACAACCATGTTCCTATCCAATGCCCCATCTATGCCATTGTTGAACAAAGGAAACAAGAAGGATCCAAGTATGCCAAGAAGGCTGATGACAAAGGAAAAGGATCACTTATACCTCCAAACAAAACAACCCAATTCAAAGGATCAAAGAAATCCAAGAAGCAAAAGATAGACAAAAGCCATGTGCAATGTTATAAATATAAGGAAATGGGACACTATTCGGGTGAATGCCCAGAGAACCCAAAGAATAAAGAGATTGGCCAAGTAGTGTGCAACAACTGCAAAGAACTAGGCCACTATGTGGCAACTTGTACACAAGAGCCACGTAAAGAACTCAAGGACATCCACTTCTTCAACTGCAAGAACCCAGGACATTATGCAAGCAACTGTCCAGAGAAGATGAAGAACAAGTTGAACAAGCCTATGGAGAAACTCAACCTTGGCCCATGAGTCAAGTGTGGAAACAAAGGACTCAACGCAAATGTTTGCTTAGAGAAGTTTTCCCAGGATCCCAAGAAGGACAATGTGTAATTTTTGTTTGAAATTTTTTAAGGTTGGTAGTACTCTAGTTGTTTTGAGCCTACTTGTAACCCTAGCCTCCCCAAATCTCGGGACGAGATTTATTTTAAGGGTGGTAGCCTGTCACATCCCAAGATTTTCCAAATCTTGTAATGTGAAAATAAATGAATAAAATAAAACTTTGTTTGATTTTCAGGGCCAGAAGAAACTTTTTGAATCCAATTGGAAATCTTCAAACCAAATTGGATCAAATAAAATCCTAAAAGAGATTTAAAAAGGTAAACATTTGAAAAAGGAAAAATAAAAATATTTTGGAGTTACTATTTTAGATCTTTTAAATAAAAGGATTCGATTTTCAAAAGAAATAGAAGATTTATAAATGAGGATTATTTTATAGAGCCAAAATTAAACCTTGGCTAAAGCCTTGGAAATAAACTATTTCTATTTGATAAAAATAGTAAAGGTTTATTAAAATAAATTAATAAGGATTTAATATCCAAGTTTTATTAATAATGGTTTGCTATTTCCAAAACATCAAAGACTTATTTATTTATTTAAAATAAGATTTCCAAGTATTTTATATTTTCAAATAAAACCTACTGATTTTGTTTTTTAAAATATTGGAATTTCAAATAGAGATTTCGTTAAATAAATCAAATCCTATTTGATTAATAAACCATGGTCCATTTTATTTAATTAATGAAGGGAGCCTAAAAAGATTTAAAATATTATTTCATTTTTGGACTTTGGTTTATGTGTTAAACAGAACCAAATTCATAGTTGCAAAAGTTTGTTGATTGTTTGAATTGATTTGAGTGTGATTTGTTGTTTGAAAATCAAAACAGAAAATAGTTTTGGAAAAAGATAAAACAATCAGGACGGAAAAAAATAGGATCTGGACACAGCCCAACTGGCCAAGCCCAACAGCCCAATTCCAGCCCACTCTCTCCCTCCCGAAGAAAACGATTCACACTCAACTTTTAACTCGCGCAGATGCTGACTGGTGGCCCCCTTCTTTCCCCTCTCTTCCTCGCTGACGACTGGACCCCACCTCCATGTTCATCCTCCTCACCCGCGCGACTCCTTCTCCCCAAACCTCGCTGCCGTTGCGGCCATTGAGACCCGCGATCAATTCGTAGTGATGCCGCGCCTTAAAACTCGCCGTGACTGCACGCTATTAAACGCCAGCTTCTCCTCCTCCTTTCCCCTCACACGCCACTCCCTCTCTGCCCCGAGGCTGCCTCAATTTGAGCTCGCACCGCCACAGCTCCGACCATCGTACTCCCTCGATTCCGGCCGAACCACACCACCTCCTGCCTCCACAAGCACACAAGCACACTCACCACTCCCTGGCACATCTCCCAGTACCCTCCGTTCGACCGCGGGCGCCCCAGGGAGCCATCTTCGACAAAGCTCTGAGCGCCGCCGTCTGTCTCGTCTCCGTCGAGCTCCTCCAGTAAGTCCAGACCGCCCCAAGCCTTCTCCTTCACGCTCGCGTCATCTCTGTGACCTCCTGCATCTGACCACGCCCTCTGTTTTCCTCCTCGTGATCGACAGCTTCGCCTCCGACCACGACCAGGACCACCCGACGTTGTTCTCTACTCCGGCAAGCAATCGCAGCTGTACCAGAGCACCCCTTGCCACGACAAGCACACGTCGAGCATCACCACTTCCCCGCGATTCTGGTGAGCACCTTCCCTCCCATCTCCGCTTCCTGTAACCGCCGTAGCGCCACCGCCTGGCCGTGCGCCACCGCTAGCCGCCATCGGCGCCGCTCACTTTTGGTCAAGCATGTTAGCAACCGAAGGATCTAGATCGAGCGAACGAAACAGATCCACTTAATCACCGAAGGGGTACGCGATCAGGACCGCACGATCTGTTCAGATCCAACGCACCGCAGAGCCGATCCGGCCGAACCGGTACCAGCCAGTCATATTGTGACGTGTGGCCAGTTCTGTTTAAAACAGAATTTGAAAAACAGATTTGAGTTGCAATTTCAAACCTTTGTAACTTTTGATCCACACGTCCAAAAATTGCACACTTTATATCGTTGGAATCAGGGGAACAAACCCTAGCCAACTATGGAATTTGTTTAGCAAATAGTATCTGTTAGATTGCTTGATTTTGCAGAAACTTTTGATTGCTTGTTTAGATTAGAAAAATTGTTCAAAAATGTTTTTGAGTTTGAAACCTTGGCAAATTAGTTTGTGGTGAACCTACTGACCCTAGGAACCAACCCATAGTTTGAAAAATGAATTTGGTAAATGTCTAGGATGGATTAATTGATTTAGCCCATTTTCTAGCCATTTAAAAATAATGTCTTTTGTTATGAAAATGATTTTGAGTAAAAACTTTGGGAAAATGCTTTGGATCAAACCTACTGACCCAAAACACGAAGTTTTGCAAACTAGCAACTCATTTGGTGAAAAACTTAAAAGTTTTGTTTTGATAAAAACATTTTTCACCACATAAAATGATGAATGGATTTTAAAATCGTTTTGGGATAAAACCCTTTTGCATATGACTTTGCCACTTAGGAAAATGACCACTTTTGACCTTGTAAAGTTTAGAAGCCTAGTGGACCATCTTTTGCAAATAGAACCATCTCCTGCATGCTTACATGCATAACTTAGATCCCATTGTTTTGAGTGTGTGAAGTTGTTTGATTGATTACTGGTTTGGAATGCTTGTTGATATTGTGTTTGCTTGATTGATTGTAGTGAAGTTAGAAAAGTGTGAGACTAGCAAGATCAAGGAGTGAACCACCATTCCCTACCAAAAAGGCAAGTTACACTATCATCTAAAGTCCTACTATTTTCTTATACTTAGTGGATTTTGAAAACATGCATGAGAACAATTTTATACTTATGCTATGCTAAATCCTAATAGGATTCCCTATACACTCCTTAGTGAAAATATGTAGTTGTTACATGCTTAGCCATGCTATATTTTGAAAAGAGATACATGTTGAGATTTTATGAAGTTGAGAAAAGGACTTGTGATTTTATATAATAAAACAAGGACTCAATGAATCACCTGGGTGGCCAAGGATACTTTGAGTATTGGAGAAGGTGGCAACAAAAGGAACCATGTCTATGGTAATCTCTTTGTGTTGTGCTCCAAAGGAAACCACCCAGGAAACTTAGAGATTGAACATGTTTCTCCAATTGTGGCTTTCGTGTGCAACCACATGCTATTATGGCTCTGGCTTAGTCAACTACATTGGGGAGACCCATACATTGTCTTCAGTTTACTGGACATGGGGACCTGGAATCCTACATGGGTGTTGTTGACAAAGCTAGCAATGATGTATGGGAGGATCCTTTGGAAAGACTTCGTCACATTCTCAATCTGCCGGTACTCCATCTTGGTGAGCACTAATCCAGCGGCCACTGGTGGCAAAAGGATAGGATTGTGACATGTGGGTAAAGTGTGCAACTTCTGCAGAAGATAATAAAATCTAAGTACTTAGCCGTGTCCCCGGTTATGGACAATACTGAGCAACTAAAGTTTGAAGCTATGGGAGATCTCGACATTCTAATTTCTAAAAGAAAACTTTTAAAGACTTGATGCACTTGGGGTTACCAAGGAGCACAAGAGACTTTGATAAAACTTGATGTACTTGGGGTTACCAAGGAACTCAAGATATTTGATGAAAACATGAACACTTGGGGTTACCAAGGAACTCATGAGATTTTGATAAAACTTGATGCACTTGGGGTTACCAAGTAGCTCAAGGGATTTTTGACAAGAACTTGAACACTTGAGTTTCTACCAAGGAGTTCAAGGAACTTGGAAAAGGAGATTTGACAAAGGATCAAAACCATTATTGAAAAGATAGGATAAATAATTGCTTTATGCAAATGAGCCTAAACTCTACTTAGCCAAATATGCATGTAATGATAGGATCCACTTATATTCTACATAGTAGTGAAACTTGCCAATACAATTCAAATGTATTGACCCTTGTGGCTGTAACTTGTAATGTTGCAGGTTTGATTGATTTTAGGGAAGATTGATTGATTAGGATTACAAAGTCTATAACCAACATCTGCCTGTGGCACTTTGAAGATGAAGGACCCATGCTTATAGTTATTCCGCTGCAATGTAATGTATTAGCCAAATGAGCTATGTATGATGTAATAAAATTATGTTATTCCGGGTTATAAAGTTATACTATGACCTTTGTTTCTTGATATTAAATCTTAACTGTGGATGCTAGCTATTGATCCAGGGACTAGCATTGTAAACACAGGGGACTCCACCTTATATTGTATAAAGGTTGGGACACTCCCTCTACAGATGGTATCAGAGCATTGTGTTGCCTGTAGGATTTGTAAACCTAGGATTGGACAAAAACCCTTGGAAAAATAAGAGTGTATTTGTTCCAAAAACTTATTTACAAAAACACTTGTAAACTCTTTCCTCAACCATTTTGGTTTCAACTCTACTTCTCTTCTATTTCAACTTGATGGAAAAACCTACCCCATGGCCAAATACTACACCATGTGCAAAGGATTTCTTCAACATCTTCAACTCTAATGACTTCAACATCTTCAACTCTAATGACTTCAACTTCTTCAACTCTAATGACTTCAACATCTTCAGCATGTTCACCAAGGACTTCCAACCTTGGATATCATTAAAGACTACAAGGGAGACAAGGAAATCTTGCTCAAGATTTAGAGATTGAGGGAATGCAAAGGTTAGAAGGAGCCTACACCATTTGAAGAATTGCAACCAAGAGTTTTTCTCAAGGAAACCATGATCCCAAGTAAGAGGAAGAAACCAAGAAAGAAAGAAGACCACAAGTGAACCATATAGATGGACCACCATATTATAGTTAAGTCAAACACACCAACTTATGTGGTGTAACAAAAGTATTTTGTTGCCTAAGTATGTGCTTGAACTTTGTTGTTTGGGTGAAAAGTTGTTTGAGATTGATTACACATTGTTTGTGTAAATTGTGATGTGTGTGATTAGAAATATTTCCTCAGAAATATCTTGCCTATTCTAATCTCCCTTCAACCCAAACAGATGACTACTCCAAAAGACTCCAAGGTTGATGACATCAGCACCGACCAAGAGGACATCATGAAAGAGCTCATAGCAACCCAGAACCAGTTGAACCAAGTGACACCTCAATTCATAGCCAACTCTAGTGGAGAAGATCCAAAGCTACAAGGATTTTTGGAAACTCAAGGCCAACTAATGCTTAAAGTGACTGATCAAATGATCAAAATGGAAGAAAGCTATCCCAAAAGAGTCTTTGACAACAAGGATGACAGAAATATTATTCTAGATGGAGCCCCAGCTTGCATTATTTGTGGATACAAGGATCATACTTACAAGGAGCATGGAAATCAATGCCCCAACTGTGAAGAGAAACATCCTGTTGGACTATGCCCCACCTCTCAAGCCACTTGTTATTTGTGTGAAGGAAACAACCATGTTCTTATCCAATGCCCCATCTATGCCATTGTTGAAAAAAGGAAACAAGAAGGATCCAAGTATGCCAAGAAGGCTGATGACAAAGGAAAAGGATCACTTATACCTCCAAACAAAACAACCCAATTCAAAGGATCAAAGAAATCCAAGAAGCAAAAGATAGACAAAAGCCATGTGCAATGTTATAAATGTAAGGAAATGGGACACTATTCGGGTGAATGCCCAAAGAACCCAAAGAATAAAGAGATTGGCCAAGTAGTGTGCAACAACTGCAAAGAACTAGGCCACTATGTGGCAACTTGTCCACAAGAGCCACGTAAAGAACTCAAGGACATCCACTGCTTCAACTGCAAGAACCCAGGACATTATGCAAGAAACTGTCTAGAGAAGATGAAGAACAAGTTGAACAAGCCTATGGAGAAACTCAACCTTGGCCCATGAGTCAAGTGTGGAAACAAAGGACTCAACGCAAATGTTTGCTTAGAGAAGTTTTCCCAGGATCCCAAGAAGGACAATGTGTAATTTTTGTTTGAAAATTTTTAAGGGTGGTAGTACTCTAGTTGTTTTTTTTAGGGTAAAACAGTAGGGCAAAAAAGCCCCACTGCAATTTTTTTATATATCAAATAGAGATACAAAAGAATATTTACAAACATAATCCACCTCAAAAAAGAGGGATAACATTCTAATTAGCTATCTCCTGTCTAAATTTGCTTCAATCCAATCCTGAAGGCCCTGATAGTACTTCTTCTTAATTCTATATAGGACCCATCTTAATTCCTGAGCTATAATAGCCTTCCAGGTCTCCACCGACGCATGCTGATTGTTGAAAATTTCATTGTTTCTGCAAATCTAGATGCTCCAAGTTCCAAGTATCAGAATTTCCATTGCAAAGGGGACCTTTAGATCTTTTTTAATACTGGCTAGAACTTCAAAGATGCTATGATCAGCCATATTGACCTGTGAGATTTCAGCCCAACAGGCTCTTGCAAATGGGCATTCCCAAAACAAATGTAATCTAGTTTCTTCACTATGGCAGCCCTGGAAGACACAATCATAAGATGCCAGAGAAAAACATTTCCTTTTCAGAAGATTTCTTGTGTTGAGTCTATCAAGCAGAAGGAGCCAGAAGAAGAATTTATGCTTTTGTTGACAAGAAGATTTCCAAATCCAAGAGAAATGTGGCTGAACTAGTTGGTAACCAACTAACGAACAGTAAGCCTTTTTGACCGAAAAATTATTGCCCCAGATGTAAGACCAACAATCAGATTCCCCTTCCCTGCCAGAATTGAGATTTTGTTCAAGACTTTGATATTCCTGAAATGCTTGTTGGGACAAATGAACATAAAAGAGATCCTGAGTATTTGCAGTATGCAGGAACTCACTGACAGAAATGTGAGGGTTTTTTGCATATGAAAGGAGGTGAGGAAGCTTATGTTGGAGACAACTATCATTCCACATATCAGTCCAGAATAGTGTAGATTCCCCATTTCCCACCAAGCACTTTGCAAGTCCTTTAAAAATGTCAATCAGTTTTAGATGAGCTTTCCACCAAAAGGATCCCTCAACACTTCTTCCAGGCAGCTTATCATTACAATAGTAAGTATTCCATACCAAATGAACCCAGGGAATATCCTTATGATTATAGAACTTATCCAGATTCTTCAAAAGAAGAGCAGAATTTTGAACATTAAGATCAAGAACTCCCAATACTCCCTGGTTCTTGGGTCTACAAACTTTCTTCCATGCTACAAGAGCAGTACCTTTAGCTTGAACATCAGAAGTTTTCTTTCTCCACAAGCATTGCCTCATATATTTAATCAACTGCTCCTTGATAGTGACAGGGAGATCAAAACAACTCATGTAATATATGGGGAGGGAAGATAACACAGACTTAACTAACTGCAATTTCCCCCCATAGTTCAGAAAGTCAACAATTCCACACAACCTTCTTTCAATTCTCTGAACAATAGGCAAAAAGTGTTTCACAGCAGGTTTATTCAAGCTCAGGGGCAGACCAAGATAGGTAAAAGGCAAGGATCCAGTGAGGCAAGAAAGAGTATTAGCAAAGTGCTCAAGCCTCTCAGAATCCATATTAATAGGCATCATGCTGGACTTGGAATAATTGACTTTGAGTCCAGTGGAGAGAGCAAAAGTATGCAGGATTGCTTTAAGACACAAGAGTTGCTCAGAATCAGCCTTAAGGATTACTAAAGTGTCATCCGCATACAGAAATACTCTAGTTGTTTTGAGCCTACTTGTAACCCTAGCCTCCCCAAATCTCGGGACGAGATTTATTTTAAGGGTGGTAGCCTGTCACATCCCAAGATTTTCCAAATCTTGTAATGTGAAAATAAATGAATAAAATAAAACTTTGTTTGATTTTCAGGGCCAGAAGAAACTTTTTGAATCCAATTGGAAATCTTCAAACCAAATTTGATCAAATAAAATCCTAAAAGAGATTTAAAAAGGTAAACATTTGAAAAAGGAAAAATAAAAATATTTTGGAGTTACTATTTTAGATATTTTAAATAAAAGGATTTGATTTTCAAAAGAAATAGAAGATTTATAAATAAGGATTATTTTATAGAGCCAAAATTAAACCTTGGCTAAAGCCTTGGAAATAAACTATTTCTATTTGATAAAAATAGTAAAGGTTTATTAAAATAAATTAATAAGGATTTAATATCCAAGTTTTATTAATAAAGGTTTGCTATTTCCAAAACATCAAAGACTTATTTATTTATTTAAAATAAGATTTCCAAGTATTTTATATTTTCAAATAAAACCTACTGATTTTGTTTTTGAAAATATTGGAATTTCAAATAGAGATTTCATTAAATAAATCAAATCCTATTTGATTAATAAACCATGGTCCATTTTATTTAATTAATGAAGGGAGCCTAAAAAGATTTAAAATATTATTTCATTTTTGGACTTTGGTTTATGTGTTAAACAGAACCAAATTCATAGTTGCAAAAGTTTGTTGATTGTTTGAATTGATTTGAGTGTGATTTGTTGTTTGAAAATCAAAACAGAAAATAGTTTTGGAAAAAGATAAAACAATCAGGAAGGAAAAAATAGGATCTGGACACAGCCCAACTGGCCAAGCCCAACAGCCCAATTCCAGCCCACTCTCTCTCTCCCGAAGAAAACGATTCACACTCAACTTTTAACCCGCGCAGACGCTGACTGGTGGCCCCCTTCTTTCCCCTCTCTTCCTCGCTGACGACTGGACCCCACCTCCCTGTTCATCCTCCTCACCTGCGCGACTCCTTCTCCCCAAACCTCGCTGCCGTTGCTGCCATTGAGAGTCGCGATCAATTCGCAGTGATGTCGCGCCTTAAAACTCACCGTGACTGCACGCTATTAAACGCCAGCGTCTCCTCCTCCTTTCCCCTCACACGCCACTCCCTCTCTGCCCCGAGGCTGCCTCAATTTGAGCTCGCACCGCCACATCTCCGACCACCGTCCTCCCTCGATTCCGGCCGAACCACACCACCTCCTGCCTCCACAAGCACACGAGCACACTCACCACTCCCTGGCACATCTCCCAGTACCCTCCGTTCGACCGCGGGCGCCCCAGGAAGCCGTCTTCGACAAAGCTCTGAGCGCCGTCGTCTGTCTCGTCTCCGTCGAGCTCCTCCGGTAAGTCCAGACCGCCCCAAGCCTTCTCCTTCATGCTCGCGTCATCTCCGTGACCTCCTGCATCTGACCATGCCCTCTGTTTGCCTCCTCGTGATCGACAGCATCGCCTCCGACCACGACCAGGACCACCCAACGTTGTTCTCTACTCCGGCGAGCAATCGCAGCTGTACCAGAGCACCCCTTGCCACGACAAGCACACGTCGAGCATCACCACTTCCTCGTGATTCTGGTGAGAACCTTCGCTCCCCTCTCCGCTTCCTGTAACCGCCGTAGCGCAACCGCCTAGCCGTGCGCCGCCGCTAGCCGCCGTCGGCGCCGCTCACTTTTGGCCAAACATGTTAGCAACCGTAGGATCTAGATCGAGCGAACGAAACAGATCCACTTAATCACCGAAGGGGTACGCGATCAGGACCGCACGATCTGTTCAGATCCAACGCACCGCAGAGCCGATTCGGCCGAACCGGTACCAGCCAGTCATATTGTGACGTGTGGCCAGTTCTGTTTAAAACAGAATTTGAAAAACATATTTGAGTTGCAATTTCAAACATTTGTAACTTTTGATCCACACGTCCAAAAATTGCAAACTTTATATAGTTGGAATCAGGGGAACAAACCCTAGCCAACTATGCAATTTGTGTAGCAAATAGTATCTGTTAGATTGCTTGATTTTGCAGAAACATTTGATTGCTTGTTTAGATTAGAAAAATTGTTCAAAAATGTTTTTGAGTTTGAAACCTTGGCAAATTAGTTTGTGGTGAACCTACTGACCCTAGGAACTAACCCATAGTTTGAAAAATGAATTTGGTAAATGTCTAGGATGGATTAATTGATTTAGCCCATTTTCTAGCCATTTAAAAATAATGTCTTTTGTTATGAAAATGATTTTGAGTAAAAACTTTGGGAAAATGCTTTGGATCAAACCTACTGACCCAAAACACGAAGTTTTGCAAACTAGCAACTCATTTGGTGAAAAACTTAAAAGTTTTGTTTTGATAAAAACATTTTTCACCACATAAAATGATGAATGGATTTTAAAATCGTTTTGGGATAAAACACTTTTGCAAATGACTTTGCCACTTAGGAAAATGACCACTTTTGACCTTGTAAAGTTTAGAAGCCTAGTGGACCATCTTTTGCAAATAGAACCATCTCCTGCATGCTTACATGCATGACTTAGATCCCATTGTTTTGAGTGTGTGAAGTTGTTTGATTGATTACTGGTTTGGAATGCTTGTTGATATTGTGTTTGCTTGATTGATTGTAGTGAAGTTAGAAAAGTGTGAGACTAGCAAGATCAAGGAGTGAACCACCATTCCCTACCAAAAAGGCAAGTTACACTATCATCTAAAGTCCTACTATTTTCTTATACTTAGTGGATTTTGAAAACATGCATGAGAACAATTTTATACTTATGCTATGCTAAATCCTAATAGGATTCCCTATACACTCCTTAGTGAAAATATGTAGTTGTTACATGCTTAGCCATGCTATATTTTGAAAAGAGATACATGTTGAGATTTTATGAAGTTGAGAAAAGGACTTGTGATTTTATATAATAAAACAAGGACTCAATGAATCACCTGGGTGGCCAAGGATACTTTGAGTATTGGAGAAGGTGGCAACAAAAGGAACCATGTCTATGGCAATCTCTTTTCGTTGTGCTCCAAAGGAAACCACCCAGGAAACTTAGAGATTGAACATGTTTCTCCAATTGTGGCTTTCGTGTGCAACCACATGCTATTATGGCTTTGGCTTAGTCAACTACATTGGGGAGACCCATACATTGTCTTCAGTTTACTGGACATGGGGACGTAGAATCCTACATGGGTGCTGTTGACAAAGCTAGCAATGATGTATGGGAGGATCCTTTGGAAAGATTTCGTCACATTCTCAATCTGCCGGTACTCCATCTTGGTGAGCACTAATCCAGCGGCCACTGGTGGCAAAAGGATGGGATTGTGACATGTGGGTAAAGTGTGCAACTTCTGCAGAAGATAATAAAATCTAAGTACTTAGCCGTGTCCCCGGTTATGGACAATACTGAGCAACTAAAGTTTGAAGCTATGGGAGATCTCGACATTCTAATTTCTAAAAGAAAACTTTTAAAGACTTGATGCACTTGGGGTTACCAAGGAGCACAAGAGACTTTGATAAAACTTGATGTACTTGGGGTTACCAAGGAACTCAAGAGATTTGATGAAAACATGAACACTTTGGGGTTACCAAGGAACTCATGAGATTTTGATAAAACTTGATGCACTTGGGGTTACCAAGTAGCTCAAGGGATTTTTGACAAGAACTTGAACACTTGAGTTTCTACCAAGGAGTTCAAGGAACTTGGAAAAGGAGATTTGACAAAGGATCAAAACCATTATTGAAAAGATAGGATAAAGAATTGCTTTATGCAAATGAGCCTAAACTCTACTTAGACAAATATGCATGTAATGATAGGATCCACTTATATTCTACATAGTAGTGAAACTTGCCAATACAATTCAAATGTATTGCCCCTTGTGGCTGTAACTTGCAATGTTGCAGGTTTGATTGATTTTAGGGAAGATTGATTGATTAGGATTACAAAGTCTACAACCAATATCTGCCTGTGGCACTTTGAAGATGAAGGACCCATGCTTATAGTTATTCCGCTGCAATGTAATGTATTAGCCAAATGAGCTATGTATGATGTAATAAAATTATGTTATTCCTGGTTATAACGTTATACTATGACCTTTGTTTCTTGATATTACATCTTAACTGTGGATGCTAGCTATTGATCCAGGGACTAGCATTGTAAACACAGGGGACTCCACCTTATATTGTATAAAGGTTGGGACACTCCCTCTACAGTGACACACTTCAGAGACACCGACATCCAATTGGAGCAAAAGTTTCATGCCGAAAGAATAAACAAGCGCAGGAATTTATTTCACTAGATACCGAAACAGGTTTTCAGGTGAAATTACATAAAGAGGTGATGCATGTGAAGTAGAATTCTAGCAAGGGGTTATATGTGAATGTTTGTCATTAAAGTAATTGACAAAATTCCGAATAAATAAAAGAGTTTATTCAATGAGAGTTTGCATTAAATTTGGTGGAAATTTAATAGCAAGTTTGAGTGGGATTTTGAGTGGAGGGATTTGAATGGATTTTTGTGAGTGCAGTGTCCACCCACATGAATGAAGGAGGGGAGGGGGCATCCCCCATGGCTGGCATCCACCCCCTTGGGTGCCCCCTCCTCCTATTAAAGGCACCCCTCTCCTCACTTCTCACTCACACCTCCTCGTGAAGGATCTCTCTCCCACTCTAGAATTTATCCCCCATGGTCCCGGACTAGCGAGATAAATGTTCCCGGTGGCTATTCGGCAAGGAAGAGTTGTGCTTCTGCCGCATCGCTGGAGCGAGGAGGCGGAGTTTGCTCGGTGCCTCGGACGTGTGTGCGAGCACGGATGCGCTGTTGATTTGGCGCTAGGACTTCCTCTCGATCTTGAGATCGGCAAGAGATCGTCTACATCAACCATGAGTCGAACTCGTTAAGCTTTGTTGGTCTTCAAGGGTATGTTCTCTACGGATATACATCCGCCCGTTGTTTGTATCTAGTAGATAGATCTTGGTACATAGTTCCCATCGTAGGAAATTTTTTGTTTTCTATGTTGCGAACCCTAAAGTGGTATCAGAGCCGGATCTATGCGTAGATGCTTTACACGGGTAGTAAACATATGAGTATGTGGGAGATGATGATCATGTTTTTGGTCCTTAATTGTAATTTTGGATATTGGTGGCATAGTGGGATGAAGCGGCCCAGACAAACTTTACATGTCCTCGCCCATGAGACATGTTCCATGCTTGACATGCAACTAGTTTGCATAAATAGCTAGCGGGTGTCTGTCTGTCCTACTATAGTCAATATCTATTTTGCAACGATTTGTCAACAATTAGGTTATCCTTGTTGTGGTTCATGTTCGTAGGTATGAACGGTTCTATCTCGAAAGCCCTAAGCCACGTAAAAACTTGCAATGGATAAATTAGAGGCATCTAGTTTAGATTGTTGCTGGGATAGTGTTATGATATGGTGTTGTTGTAAGTAGAAGTATGAGATGACACTCTTACAACACACATAACTTGTAAGTTCCATAGACCTTGGCCTTACACATATAGGTATGATAGTGATCATACCACGATGCACATGATAGAGATCATATGCGGGAACCATATCATTTCACTAATAAACATGTGATGTTTGATAGAATCTTATATTGCTTGTTTGGCGTTTTATTAGCATAATAAGATGATCCCTCATTTAAATATCAAGATAAGAATGTGTTCTTCCTTTAGTATGCACCGATTATGTTTTTGTCGCTCCAAGACATCACGTGATGATCGGGTGTTCTTGTATCCACGACCATATTTCGGGTGTAAGACAGTTACACACACGAATACTAAGGTTCTTACTTGGCAAGCCTAGCATGTACAGACATGGCCTCGAAACACGGACCGAAAGGTTAGGCATGAGTCATATAGTAGATATGATGCCCATTTGATGCTCGCCTTTGAAGCTATACTGACTCACGTGATGATCGGACTTGGTATAGTAGATATGAGGGATGTTGTTTTTGAGTGGGAGTTCATTCGTAATATGGATTAGTTGAACTCAATCTATCATAAACTTAGTCTAAACTTTACAAATTCTGTTGTAGATGGCACCACCTGCTTTTAATTTCAATGTGTTCATGGAGAAAGAGACACTTGCAACGAATGGTAGCAACTTTACCGAAAGGGCCATGAATTTGAGGATTCTCCTCTCTGCTGCACAAAAGCAATATGTGTAGAAGCGCCCCTAGGCCCCCCACCTTATGAGGATGCCCCTAACGAGGAGAAGAATGTCTATCAGACTCGTCAGGAGGACCACAACTTAGTTCATTGCGGCATATTGTATGGCTAGAGTCGGAACTTCAAAAACGGCAATGCATTTGATACAATGGGTGAGTTGAAAATGATTTTTGACACACATGCTGCTGTAGAGAGCTACAATGCTTCAGAAAATTTCTTTAGCTGCATGATGGAAGAGCACAGCTCTTTTAGTGAGCATGTACTCAAGATGTCGGGTTACGCCGATAAGCTTGTGTCCTTGGGAATAACGATTCCCATTGACTTAGGCATCCATCGTGTTCTGCAGTCTCTGCCACCTAGCTATAAGAGCTTTGTGATGAACTATAATATGCAAGGCATGAAGAAGTCTCTCCCCGAGCTTGTGTCTGTTAGACCCCTCCTTTATAAAGGAAAGGATCCCTGTGATTGCAATGCTAGTCCCTGGATGAATGCTAGCATCCACAGTTTAAGATGAAGTACACAGATACAAAGGTCGTTTATTACATTCATTCCAGAGATAAAACATAGTCTTTTACAACCCAGGGCCAAAGGCCTAATACAAGAGTTTATGGAATATGTAAATAAACATAAGTCTTCATCTTCATGTGCCACAGGCAAGCATGTTGAGTGTAGACTCATGACTCCTACTCATCATCGGAGTAACCTGCAACATCACAAGTTACAGCCACAGAGGGTCAATACTTTGGAATAGTATTGGCAAATGATACCTTAGTTTATTTTAAGTGGACTATATTACTATATGCATTTTGGCTAAGTGTAGCTTGGCTTTCTTTGCTCAAAATAGGTTTTTCCTATTAGTTGAAATCACTAAGTTTTTCTTTGTCAAAACATTCCCAAGAAACCACCAATAGACATTGGGGTCCTTCACCCTTGTTCACCCACCAATTTTTACTTAGAAGTTGGAGTGATGAGATTCTTGTAGCTTCCATGTCTTGATGCTCAAATTGTCCATTGCCTTGGACTAGGCTAAGTACTTAGGTTTTCCATCTGCAGAGGTTGTGCACTTTCCCCACCAGACTTGGTTTCCCAAGACATGACCTTTCAGAAGCCTTTCCTTAGTCAAATGGACGCGTTCCAACCTATCATCCCAACTACCACCAACTGTCCATATGACTAAGTTCTAGCAACCTATATGATCAAGGCAGAGCCCATATTGCCAAGTGGTTGCACTGTAAGCTTTCTCAACAATTGGCCTCCAAATCCCTTTGTGCCTGGGTGGCATACCACAAGTGAGATACACAACCCAAGTCCATGGCCTTGTGTAACCACTCAACATAATCCAATCCTTCCATTCCACCCAGGAGGTTCATTTGACTTAGTTGTTTTATTAGGAAAGCATAAGTCTCATGACTTAGAAATATTTTCATCATAGTAAGTATAGATTTTCACCAACCCTTGTTTGCTAAATAGCTAGGCTAAGCATGGTATGATAACTTAACTTAGGAAAATTCCCTAGCAATTCTACAATTCTACACTACTTAGGATTTCCCAACTTAGCATTAGGCAAAATAGCATGCAAGACTTAGCAAAATATCTAATGCTAGTAAAAAACATAGGATAGAAATATTCATGAAAATATCACTTGCCTTGGTAGTGGGGAGAGTAGCACTCTTCACAATCACAATCACTAGCAAAATCTACACAAAAATTATAGCATACAATTACACACAATTATATACAACCAAAAATAATATGAATGCATGCATGCAAGAATTTACTAAGTGGTGATTTTGAAAACTCTACCAAGCATGCACATGTTTACAGAAACTTAACAAGTCACAAGTTTGCCAACTAAACTTATTTGGCACTAATACAATTTACCAAAATAAATCTATATTTAAAATAGCCTTAAACATGTTTCTACAAATAAAGTCATTTTAACTGTTACTATTTGTTAAACACATTGGACATTCAGAAAGGTCTTGTTTCACTGAATCCAACGGTATAAAGTTTGCAAAATTCCAACGTGGCAACCAAAAGTTATAAGCATTTGAAATTTGGATCAAATTCTGGTTTTAAATCTGTTTTTAGTTCTAACACTTGCCACGCGTCGTGTTGTGATTTGCGCGTACCAGTTCGCACCGGATCAAGCTCTGTAGCCGTAGGATCTAAATAGATCGCACGCTCCAGATCGCGTACCTCTTCGTCGATTAATGAATCTATCCTAACGCTTGGATCAAGATCCAACGGCACGCGAGCAAGCGACCATGTCCTGGCGGCGCGCGGCGTCGGCGAGCGGCGGAGCGCTCGGTCTACAGCGGCGCTAGCGTTCCAGATCGTTCCAGGATGCAAGAAGGTGCTTACCAGATCCGCAAAGGCGTGCTGAAGCTCGACGTGGTACTAGTTTGCGGAGGGGCGCGCTGACACGGCGAGGATTGCTCGCCGGAGTTACGGGCGGCGTCGGGTGGTTGTTGTCGGAGTAGTTGCCGAGGTTCCGCGTCGCCCTAACACAAGCCAGGGGGTTTAGGAGATGCGCAAGAACATGGCGAACAATCTCGTGTGAGTCAGAAGTGAAGGGGCGCACGGGACTTACGGAATTTGGTCGCCCGAGTCGAGGTGGTCGTCAGATGCTTGCGGTGTCGAGCGGGAACGGCATCCTGGGGCAGTACAGGATGAACTGGTGGGGTCAGGAGGTGCGCAAGAAGATTGCGAAGTGGCTCGAACGAATCAGAGAGGAAGGGGCGCACGGATCTCACCTGAATCATTCGCCGGAGCAAGCTCTGTCTGCGGCGGTGTTGTGTGAGTCGTGGGCAGCCTGGTGGCGCGAATGCAGAATTGACTGGGGGAAAATGATCGCTAGGAGGTGGGGATCTTATAGCCGGAGCCTCGACAGGAAACGCTCGCGGATTAATGCCCATTTATGCCGCGCCATTACCGGTCGTGACTGCAGCTGCGACGTGGTCGCGGGCGCAGTTTGGGGAAGACGAGGGCAGCGTGGGCAGGGCCCGCTCGTCAGCGATGTGCGCGAAGTGAGGGTGGGGTCCGGTCGTCAGTGACCGTCTGGGTGCGCTGGCGCGTGCGAGAGGAAAAGAAAACCCCCGGGTGGGCTAGTTGGGCTCAATTCTCTGCTGGGCTAGATATCTAGCGCGCGACCCTTTTCCTTTGTTTAATTCTTTTCCCTTTCTATTCTGATTTTCTGGATAGATTTTCAAATGAAATCAAGTTCAATTTGAATTCAAATTTTTCTGGGATTTTTGTAGTGAGCAGTAGTCTAAAAAATGGTCATATAGCCATGGGGTAGCTTTGTAAAGGATTGGTCAAGCTTGGAGATCAAAATATCAGAGGCTAGGCACTTGGTTTAAAATTTGAAAGATGGTTTTTGGAACCCATTTCCATTTGAAAACCTTGGTTTTAAATCTACACTTAAATCCTATGCTCATAGAAGGCAACCTTCCTGGTTCACAAAAATCAAACTTACAAGTGGTGTTGGCCATTTAAAATAAGTCTGTCCACATAAAATCATGATACCATATGTTTCTGTTTTCTGAAATGTTTTGAGAAAACCCTAAATGATGATGGATGCAAGGATGACATGAATGAGTTTTGAAACATGAATTTAGGGATGTTACAAATCTAACCCCCTTAAGATGAATCTTGCCCTCGAGATTCGGATTGGCTAGCAAATAGGTGAGGGTGGTCTTTCCGAAGATCATCTTCTCTTTCCCATGTTGCTTCCTCTTCGGAATGATGATTCCATTGCACCTTGCAAAACCTTATAGTTTTAGTCCTTGTGACTCTTTTTGCGGTCTCAAGAATCTTGACAGGCTTTTCCTCATAGGTAAGATCACTTTCTAGATGGACTTCTTCCAAGGGTATGGTATCCTTCAAAGATGATTCTTCCATTTCTGGGTGACATTTCTTAAGCTGACTCACATGAAACACATTATGGACAGCTGAAAGAGACTCTGGCAATTCAACTTCATATGCAACTTCTCCCTTGCGACTTAGAATCTTGAATGGCCCAACATATCTTGGTGCCAACTTTCCTTTGACTCCAAATATTTTCACTCCACGAAGTGGTGATACTCTAAGATAAACTCTATCCCCAACCTCGTAGGTGACTTCTCTACGCTTAGAATCCGCGTAGCTTTTCTGTCGGGACTGTGCTATCTTCAACCTGTCCTTAACCAACTTTACTTTCTCTTCGGCGTCCTTGATAAGATCAGGTCCAAACAAACTCCTTTCTCCCACTCCATTCCATAGCAATGGGGTGGTACACTTCCTTCCGTAGAGAAACTCAAACGGTGCCATCCCAATACTAGATTGATAGCTGTTGTTATAAGAAAATTCTGCGTAAGGCAGACTTTCATCCCAACTTTCTCCATAGTCTAAAGCACATGCCCGCAACATGTCTTCAAGAATTTGGTTAGTCCTTTCTGTTTGTCCATCAGTTTGAGGATGAAAAGCAGTGCTGAATTCCAACCTCGTTCCTAAGGATTCATGAAGCTGTCTCCAAAAGTGAGAAGTGAACTGAGTTCCTCTATCTGACACAATACTCTTAGGCACACCGTGAAGGCATACAATTCTGCTCATGTAGATTTTAGCTAACTTGGCACTTGTATAAGTTGTCTTCACGGGTATAAAATGAGCCAGTTTAGTTAGGCGATCCACTACTACCCATATGGAATCATACCCTGACCTAGTCCTTGGTAATCCGGTAATGAAATCCATACCGATATTTTCCCACTTCCATTCAGGAATAGGCAGTGGTTGAAGCAAACCCGCTGGTTTCTGATGCTCCGCTTTTACTCTGCTACACACATCACACAAAGCAATATGCTCGGTGATGTCCCTTTCAGATTGTTCCACCAAAATCTGTCTTTCATGTCCATGTACATCTTGGTGTTACCCGGGTGAATAGAAAACGGAGAGTTGTGGGCTTCCTGTAAAATCAGTTTCCGCAACTCCGGGTCTTGTGGAACACAAATACGTTTCCCGTGCCATAAAGTACCTTGTTCGTCAATATGGAAACTTTTAGCTTTCCCTTGGCTAATCCTTTCCTTAATCTCTTCGATTTCTTTATCCGTCTTCTGGGCTTCTTTAACCTTATCCAACAGAGTGGGTTGAACATCCAAAGTCATAAGATGTCCTTCTGGTACAATCTCCAATCTGAGTTCTTTGAATTGCTTACACAAGTCGTCTGGCAATTCACCATCGGTAAGGCCATTTACGAATGCCTTACGACTTAGAGCATCTGCTACTACATTTGCTTTACCGGGGTGATATTGCAAACTCAAGTCGTAATCCTTGATAAGTTCTAGCCATCTCCTTTGTCTCATGTTGATTTCCTTCTGGGTGAAGATATACTTCAAACTCTTATGATCGGTGAACACTTCACATCGCTTTCCCAAAAGGTAATGTCTCCATGTTTTGAGTGCATGGACGACAGAGGCTAACTCCAAATCTTGAGTAGGATAGTTTACTTCATGAGTTTTGAGTTGTCTCGAGGCATAGGCCACAACTTTACCGTCTTGCATAAGTACGGCACCTAAACCTTGATGAGACGCATCACAATATACCTGGAAATCCTTTTCCAAATCTGGCAGACATAGTACCGGTGCTGTCACAAGTCTCTTCTTTAATTCCTGGAAGCTGACTTCACATCCTTCAGACCAAGAAAATTTCTTGTCCTTCTTTAGCAATTCAGTCATTGTCTTAGCAACCTTTGAGAAATTTTCAATGAACCTTCTGTAGTAACCTGCTAACCCAAGGAAATTGCGAACTTCTTTTACGTTCTTAGGAGATTCCCATTTTGTCACAGCTGAAACCTTAGCAGGATCAACTGCTACACCATCCTTTGTCATAACATGACCAAGAAAACCAACTTCCTCTAACCAAAACTCACACTTGCTAAATTTGGCGTAAAGTTTATGCTCTCTTAACTTTTCAAGTATCAAGCGTAAGTGTCTTTCATGTTCTTCCTTGCTCTTGGAGTAGACTAAGATGTCATCGATGAAAACGACAACAAACTTGTCAAGAAATTCCATGAATACCTTGTTCATCATATTCATGAAGTTTGCTGGAGCGTTGGTTAAACCAAAAGGCATCACAGTGTACTCATACAATCCATACCTTGTGGTGAATGCTGTTTTAGGTATGTCTTTCTCTCTTATCTTGAGTTGAAAATAACCTGACCGGAGATCAATCTTCGAGAACACACATGCTCCTTCTAGCTGATCAAACAAGTCGTTGATTCTTGGAAAAGGATATTTGTTCTTGATGGTTACCTCGTTGAGTGAACGGTAATCTATGCATAACCTTTGGCTTCTATCCTTCTTCTCCACAAACAAAACTGGGGCTCCCCATGATGAAGAACTTGGCTGGATAAATCCTTTCTGCAATTGTTCTCCTAGTTGCTTCTTGAGTTCCTTCAGTTCGTCAACTGACATTTTGTACGGTCTCTTTGCTATTGGTCCAGAACCTGGTACCAAATCTATCAGAAACTCCACATCTCTATTTGGTGGCATTCCTGGCAACTCTTCCGGAAACACATCCGGATACTCACATACAATTGGCACACTGTCCATGCTAACCCCCTTAAGAGAATTCAGCTTACTTCCTATGGATTCAAAGTTTGACTTGAATTTTATTCTTTTTCCTTCTGGGGTTGTGAGTGTAACTGTACGATTGGCACAATCTAGTACTCCCTCATACTTAGCCATCCAATCCATTCCCAAAATCACATCCAATCCTTGGGAATTCAAGATTATTAGGTTCACTGGAAACCTATGTTTTCCAAACTCTATGACTAAGTCATGACATCCTGAGTTTACTATCATTTCTCCACCCGGAGAACTTACTCTTATAGGACACCCAATGGTTTCTACCGGTAGTTCATTTCTTTCAACAAATGCCTTTGATATGAATGAATGAGATGCACCAGTGTCAAAGAGTACAAATGCTGAAATTGAATTGAGTTTGAACTTACCAGCAACGGCATCAGGCTCCTCATAGACCTCCTCCAAATTGATGTGGTTAACCTGTCCTTTCTGAAAAGGGTTTGGCTTGTTAGGTCCTTCAACTTTCTTCTCAGGGCACTCATTAGCATAATGCCCCAGCTTCTTGCACTTGAAGCACTCAACCTGACTGATGTCCTTTTTAGGCTGGCTTCCACTTCCACTTCCACTGTGGTGGCTCTTATGTCCACTCTTGTGGTTCTTGTACTTATCATTGTCATGACTGCGATAATGCTTGTTGTCATGACGGTTGTGGTTGTGGTGCTTGTTGAATTTCCCATGCTTGTGGGATCCCGAGCTGCCACTGTCATCATGGTGAGATCGTTTGTGAGACGATCCAGAGCTGTGCTTGTCGGAGTGTTTCCTTTTTCTACTCTCGACTTGCTTCATTTTACTCTCCAAAATAGCAGCCTTGTCACACAGAGACTGATAAGTTGGAACATATGCCATGGACAACTGCAAGTTTAGCTCATCATTTAAGCCTTCCAGAAACTTTTCCTTTCTTTTGGCATCTGTGTCAACCTCATCCGGTGCATAGCGCGCCAGATTGTTGAACTCTTCTATGTATTCAGCCACGCTGCGGTGGCGCTGTTTCAGGTTGTGAAACTCCTTCTTCTTCAGGCTCATCATTCCTGATGAGATATGAGCAGTGCGAAAGCCATCTTCAAAGATAGCCCAAGTCACCTCATCCAAAGGAGTGGTGATTTGGAAGTTGTCCCACCATGTGGCGGCTGGTCCTTCCAACAGATGTGCGGCGAACCTGACTTTTTCAGCATCCGTGCAGCCCACGGTCATTAAGTCCTTGTTCACAGAACGTAGCCAATCATTTGCTACCATGGGATCAGTTGTCCCCAAAAACTTAGCTGGCCTCAAAAGCAGAAATCTGGTGAGCATATCAAAACCCGGAGGGTTGTTGTTGTTGTTATTGGGGTTATTGTTGTTGTTGTTATTCTGGTTTTGGATGAATGTTGTCATCATCTGCATAAGCTGTGTTTGAGCATTCATCATCTGTTGCATTTCTGGAGTGATGTTGTTGGGGTTTGCGCGACGGGGAGGCATCTGTGGTTTGTTCAAATAGAGGTAAGAATGAGATACCCATAGATGTTTATGCACATTACATCACAAACAAACACATAGCAAGCAACATAAGAATAAAAGTTCAACAACCATATAATAAGTTCATGAAGTAAAACACACAAGTGGCAAGCCATCCACATGTCGGATGGTCCAATAATAAGTTTCCAATAACAAGTACGAATATGAAAGATAAACGAGTAGTCAAGTCTACTCATCAGCATCAATCTCCTCCTTGACGAAGGTAAGACCTGCGTTCTCCATCGCGGTCTTGTTCTCCTCAATCGTAGTGGTCAAGGAATCGACCTTGGCCTTGAGAGCCCTCTTCTGGAAGCGAAGCCTCTCAATAACCATCTGCTGCTGCTCTAGCTCGAAATCCTTGGACTTCAGTTCCTCGGTCATGTCCCGGATCTTCTTGTTCCTATCCTGGACGAGTTTCTCCTGACTCTTGAACTTGCGGTCCTGGGCCTCGAACTTCGTCTACATTTCCTTCATTATCTCATCCTGCTGTGCGAAAAGCTTGTCCTTCTCGCGAAGCTGCACCTGGAGCTCGTCATTGCTGAGCATGACGTTCGTCCTTTCTGTGTCCACGTGCCTGAGGAGAGTCTCTAAGTCCTGGAGATAGAGACGTATCGGCTCTGCCGCATCCCTCGAGTCGTCCTCAAAGTCGATGGACTCTCCATCAACATCACGTCTTCCGAAGACGTGAAAGTGGGTGCCCCTAACCTGTCGGGAGTGACGGCCTAACAGACGTCCTATCAGGTCCTGCATGACTACCTCCATGCCTCTCTCCCTGTCGTCGTGCATCAGCTTGAAGACGATGGCCTCCGTAGTAGGCTCTGTCTGGCATTCGGGCTGGTTCACCTTGAAGCCCCAGAGGTCCTTCCTCTCGAACTTTGTGAGTGGGTACACCGTGATGGTGGGAAGAGGGAGATCGAGCAAAGTGGTAAGCTCAACGATACGGGGACCAAAACGGGTAACCTGGAACTCCTCAACGGTGCTGATGGTAATAGGCATCTATTTATAAGATTGAAAAAGTTAGAACAACACAATTTTAAGATAAATAACGACAACATCTCATACACATCCTTGAAATCACAAAATCACACAAGTCATGCATACATGAATCCATTAGATCAATCAAGGTCCAACTTATTTAAGGTATCATTTTTGGAAAATAAGGTGATAAGTGGTGGTCCAACTAACGAAGTGCCCTTACAATCCTATCTCATTGGATCTATTAGCAAACATAATGTTCCTAGAGGCAATCCACCAATCTTGTTCTCTTGATTCCATCACTAAGTCTATAACATATCCCCTTAACTCTTGGTTGGTGGCTTCCAACTCTTGGGTAAGTTCCTTCTCTTTCTCTAAGTCTTTTTGGAGGTTGAGCATTCTGCACTTGACTCTAGCACTTAGTTCTTTGATAGTCCTCCAAGCTGCATCTCTGGCTGACTCAAAGAATGTGGTGTGCATTATATTGTTGGTGTACATGCAGAATCCCCTTTCTTTGTGGTTGTCTTCCTTGTTTTTGTACAAGTGAATTTGCACCCACCAATACTCCACTCCTTCATCCATCACTGGAAAGCCCTTGTACACAGCTGCACCATGTGCTTCCATTGCCACCATGAGGTCCTTGAGAATATTGGGAAACTCAGTTTCACACTCCAAGGTCATGGTCATGAGTGGTCCTTTCTTCACGGCTTCGTTGATGGAGTTCATCTACAAATGGAGTTGAGAATGAAAAGATTAGAAAAGTTTTACGAGAAGAATAGACAAGTGTAGAAGTAGTTGAAAACTTTTCCTTAGTGGTTTTCCAATCCTAGGGTCATAATCCTACAGGCAACACAGTGCTCTGATACCATCTATTAGACCCCTCCTTTATAAAGGAAAGGATCCCTGTGATTGCAATGCTAGTCCCTGGATCAATGCTAGCATCCACAGTTTAAGATGAAGTACACAGATACAAAGGTCGTTTATTACATTCATTCCAGAGATAAAACATAGTCTTTTACAACCCAGGGCCAAAGGCCTAATACAAGAGTTTATGGAATATGTAAATAAACATAAGTCTTCATCTTCATGTGCCACAGGCAAGCATGTTGAGTGTAGACTCATGACTCCTACTCATCATCGGAGTAACCTACAACATCACAAGTTACAGCCACAGAGGGTCAATACTTTGGAATAGTATTGGCAAGTGATACCTTAGTTTATTTTAAGTGGACTATATTACTATATGCATTTTGGCTAAGTGTAGCTTGTCTTGCTTTGCTCAAAATAGGTTTTTCCTATTAGTTGAAATCACTAAGTTTTTCTTTGTCAAAACATTCCCAAGAAACCACCAATAGACATTGGGGTCCTTCACCCTTGTTCACCCACCAATTTTTACTTAGAAGTTGGAGTGATGAGATTCTTGTAGCTTCCATGTCTTGATGCTCAAATTGTCCATTGCCTTGGACTAGGCTAAGTACTTAGGTTTTCCATCTGCAGAGGTTGTGCACTTTCCCCACCAGACTTGGTTTCCCAAGACAGGACCTTTCAGAAGCCTTTCCTTAGTCAAATGGACGCGTTCCAACCTATCATCCCAACTACCACCAACTGTCCATATGACTAAGTTCTAGCAACCTATATGATCAAGGCAGAGCCCATATTGCCAAGTGGTTGCACTGTAAGCTTTCTCAACACTTGGCCTCCAAATCCCTTTGTGCCTGGGTGGCATACCACAAGTGAGATACACAACCCAAGTCCATGGCCTTGTGTAACCACTCAACATAACCCAATCCTTCCATTCCACCCAGGAGGTTCATTTGACTTAGTTGTTTTATTAGGAAAGCATAAGTCTCATGACTTAGAAATATTTTCATCATAGTAAGTATAGATTTTCACCAACCCTTGTTTGCTAAATAGCTAGGCTAAGCATGGTATGATAACTTAACTTAGGAAAATTCCCTAGCAATTCTACAATTCTACACTACTTAGGATTTCCCAACTTAGCATTAGGAAAAATAGCATGTAAGACTTAGCAAAATATCTAATGCTAGTACAAAACATAGGATAGAAATATTCATGAAAATATCACTTGCCTTGGTAGTGGGGAGAGTAGCACTCTTCACAATCACAATCACTAGCAAAATCTACACAAAAATTATAGCATACAATTACACACAATTATATACAACCAAAAATAATATGAATGCATGCATGCAAGAATTTACTAAGTGGTGATTTTGAAAACTCTACCAAGCATGCACATGTTTACAGAAACTTAACAAGTCACAAGTTTGCCAACTAAACTTATTTGGCACTAATACAATTTACCAAAATAAATCTATATTTAAAATAGCCTTAAACATGTTTCTACAAATAAAGTCATTTTAACTGTTACTATTTGTTAAACACATTGGACATTCAGAAAGGTCTTGTTTCACTGAATCCAACGGTATAAAGTTTGCAAAATTCCAACGTGGCAATCAAAAGTTATAAGCATTTGAAATTTGGATCAAATTCTGGTTTTAAATCTGTTTTTAGTTCTAACACTTGCCACGCGTCGTGTTGTGATTTGCGCGTACCGGTTCGCACCGGATCGAGCTCTGTAGCCGTAGGATCTAAATAGATCGCACGCTCCAGATCGCGTACCTCTTCGTCGATTAATGAATCTATCCTAACGCTTGGATCAAGATCCAACGGCACGCGAGCAAGCGACCATGTCCTGGCGGCGCGCGGCGTCGGCGAGCGGCGGAGCGCTCGGTCTATGGCGGCGCTAGCGTTCCAGATCGTTCCAGGATGCAAGAAGGTGCTTACCAGATCCGCAAAGGCGTGCTGAAGCTCGACGTGGTACTAGTTTGCGGAGGGGCGCGCTGACACGGCGAGGATTGCTCGTCGGAGTTACGGGCGGCGTCGGGTGGTTGTTGTCGGAGTAGTTGCCGAGGTTCCGCCTCGCCCTAACACAAGCCAGGGGGTTTAGGAGATGCGCAAGAACGTGGCGAACAATCTCGTGTGAGTCAGAAGTGAAGGGGCGCACGGGACTTACGGAATTTGGTCGCCGGAGTCGAGGTGGTCGTCAGATGCTTGCGGTGTCGAGCGGGAACGACGTCCTGGGGTATTACAGGATGAACTGGTGGGGTCAGGAGGTGCGCAATAAGATTGCGAAGTGGCTCGAACGAATCAGAGAGGAAGGGGCGCACGGATCTCACCTGAATCGTTCGCCGGAGCATGCTCTGTCTGCGGCGGTGTTGTGTGAGTCGTGGGCAGCCTGGTGGCATGAAGGCAGAATTGACTGGGGGAAAATGATCGCTAGGAGGTGGGGATCTTATAGCCGGAGCCTCGACAGGAAACACTCGCGGATTAATGCCCATTTATGCCGCGCCATTACCGGCCGTGACTGCAGCTGCGACGTGGTCGCGGGCGCAGTTTGGGGAAGACGAGGGCAGCGTGGGCAGGGCCCGCTCGTCAGTGATGTGCACAAAGTGAGGGTGGGGTCCGGTCGTCAGTGACCGTCTGGGTGCGCTGGCGCGTGCGAGAGGAAAAGAAAACCCCCGGGTGGGCTAGTTGGGCTCAATTCTCTACTGGGATAGATATCTGGCGCGCGGCCCTTTTCCTTTGTTTAATTCTTTTCCTTTTCTATTCTGATTTTCTGGATAGATTTTCAAATGAAATCAAGTTCAATTTGAATTCAAATTTTTCTGGGATTTTTGTAGTGAGCAGTAGTCTCAAAAATGGTCATATAGCCATGGGGTAGCTTTGTAAAGGATTGGTCAAGCTTGGAGATCAAAATATCAGAGGCTAGGCACTTGGTTTAAAATTTGAAAGATGGTTTTTGGAACCCATTTCCATTTGAAAACCTTGGTTTTAAATCTACACTTAAATCCTATGCTCATAGAAGGCAACCTTCCTGGTTCACAAAAATCAAACTTACAAGTGGTGTTGGCCATTTAAAATAAGTCTGTCCACATAAAATCATGATACCATATGTTTCTGTTTTCTGAAATGTTTTGAGAAAACCCTAAATGATGATGGATGCAAGGATGACATGAATGAGTTTTGAAACATGAATTTAGGGATGTTATAGTGTCAATGCTTAAAACTGCAGAAGTGGAGATCAAAAATGAACATCAAGTGTTGATGATCAATAAGAACACTGGTTTAAAGAAAGACAAGAAGGGAAAACGGAAGGGAAGTAAGGGTGGCAAGCCAGTTGTCGTGCCTGAAAAGAAACCCCGAGTTGGACCTAAGTCTGATACCGAGTGTTACAATCGTAAGGGGACTGGCCACTAGAAGCGCAACTGCCCCAAGTATTTGGCAGACAAGAAGGCCGGCAAGGCAAAGAAAGGTATATATGATATACATGTTATTGACGTCTACTTGACTAGTGCTCGCAGTAGCACCTGGGTATTTTATACCGGGTCAGTTGCTAATATTTGTAACTCGAATCAGGGGCTGCGTAACAAGCGACCGCTAGCAAGGGGTGAGGTCAAGATGCGTGTCAGCAATGGATCAAGCGTTGATGTGATCACCGTCGGAATGCTACCTCTCCATTTGCCGTCTGGATAAGTTATAAAATTGAATAATTGTTATCTGGTGCCTGCACTGAGCATGAACATTGTATCTGGATCGTGTTTGATGTGAAGTGATTATTCATTATAAATCCGAGAACAATCTTTGTTCTATTTATATGAATGAAATCTTTTATGGTCATGCACCGATGATGAAAGGTTTATTTCTATTAGATCTCGATGATAATGTTACACATATTCATAATGTTGATGCTAAAAGGATTAAACTTAATGATGATATATCTGCATATATGTGGCACTACCGTCTAGGTCATATTGGCGTTAAACGCATGAAGAAGCTCCATTCGGATGGACTTTTAGAATCACTTGATTTTGAATCATTTGATACATGTGAGCCATGCCTTATGGGCAAGATGACTAGAACGCCGTTTTCCGGTTCAATGGAACGGGCGACGGATTTATTGGAAATCATACATTATGATGTATGTGGTCCAATGAGTGTGTCGGCGCGAGGTGGATATCGTTATTTTGTTACTGTCACGGATGATTTGAGTAGATACGGTTATATCTACTTGATGAAACATAAGTCTAAAACCTTTGAAAAGTTCAAGGAATTTCAGAATGAAGTGGAAAATCATCGTAATAGAAAGATCAAATTTCTACGGTCCGATCGTGGAGGTGAGTATCTAAGTTACGAGTTTAGCACTCACATGAAAGAGTGTGGAATTGTTTCACAACTCACACCTGCCAGAACACCACAGAGAAATGGTGTGTCAGAACATCGTAATAGTACTTTATTGGATATGGTTTGATCTATGATGTCTCTGACGGACTTGCCGTTGTCATTTTGGGGTTATGCACTAGAAACTACTGCATTCACTTTAAATTGGGCACCATCTAAATCCGTTGAAAAGACACCGTATGAATTTTGGTTTGGAAACAAACCTAAGCTGTCATTTCTTAAAGTTTTGGGATGCGATGTTTATGTGAAGAAACTTCAACCGGATAAACTCGAACCCAAAGAGGAAAAATGTGTCTTCATAGGATACCCTAAGGAAACTATTGGGTATTCCTTCTATCACACATCCGAGGGCAAAGTTTTTGTTGCCAAGAATGGATCATTTCTAGAGAAAGAGTTTCTCGCGAAAGGTGTGAGTGGTCGGAAGGTAGAACGCGAAGAGGTTATTGAACCTTCTTTTCAAAGTATGGCGAGTAGCGCAACGCCGGAAGTAGTTCCGGAGTTGGCTTCACTAGTTGAACAGGGAACTAATGATAATGATCATGAAACTCCGAAAGAGAATACTACCGAACCTCGCAGGTCTAGCAGGACGCGTGCAACTCCCGAGCTGTAGGGAAATCCTGTCATGAATTTCATGGTTGATGAAAATGATGACCATGCGACGTATGAAGAAGCGATGATGAGCCCGGATTCCAACAAATGGTTAGAAGCCATGAAATCCGATATGGAATCCATGTATGAAAATCAAGTTTGGAACTTGGTAGACTTACCTCACGACCGAAAGGCTGCGGAGAACAAATGGATTTTCAAAAGGAAAATTGATGCTGATTGTAATGTGACCGTCTATAAAGCTCGACTTGTCGCAAAGGGTTTTCGACAAATTCAAGGAGTTGACTACGATGAGACATTCTCTCTCGTAGAGATGCTAAAGTCAGTTAGGATTATGTTAGCAATAGCTGCATATTTCGATTATGAGATATGGCAGATGGATGTCAAAAACCGCGTTTCTCAATGGTAATATTGAAGAAGAGTTGTATATGATACAACCAAAGGGTTTTGTCGATCCTAAGGATGCTAACAAGGTGTGCAAGCTTCAACGATCCATCTATGGATTGAAGCAAGCATCACGAAGTTGGAATCTCCGCCTTGATGAGGTGATCAGAGAGTTTGGATTTGTCCAAACTTATGGAGAAGCTTGTATTTACAAGAAAGTGAGTGGGAGCAATGTGGCATTTCTAATATTATATGTGGATGGCATATTATTGATCGGAAATGATATAGATATTTTAAACAATGTTAAAAGTTATCTAAACAGCAAATTTTCAATGAAGGACGTAGGTGAAGCGTCATACATATTAGGCATAAAGATCTATAGATATAGATCTAGATGCCTAATAGGGCTATCGCAAAGTACATACCTTGATAAGATTTTAAAGTAGTTTAAAATGGACGGAAGTAAGAAGGGGTTCTTACCTATGTTGCAAGGCAAGACATTGAGTAAGACTCAAAGTCCGGCTACGGCGGAAGAAAGAGAGATAATGGACGAAGTCCCCTATGCTTCAGTCATAGGCTCTATAATGTACGCCATGCTATGTACAAGACCGGATGTGGCACATGCTATTAGTTTGACTAGTAGGTACCAATCGGATCCAGGTTCAGAACACTGGATAGCGGTCAAGAATATCATTAAGTACTTACGAAGAACTAAGGATATGTTTCTTTATACAGAGGTGAAGAAGAGCTCGTCGCTACATGTTATGTTGACGCAAGCTTTGACACCGATCCGGATGACTCTAAGTCTCAATCCGGATACGTATTTATCATGAATGGCGGAGCGGTTAGTTGGAGGAGCTCCAAACAACCAGTGGTGGCGGGATCAACAACGGAGGCTGAATATGTTGCTGCTTCGGAAGCGGCTCAGGAAGCGGTTTGGATGAAGGAGTTCATATCCGAACTAGGAGGTTTTGCAAACGCGTTCGACCCAATGGCGATCTATTGTGACAACAATGGTGACATTGCCAATAACAAAGAGCCAAGGTCTCACAAGCATTCCAAGCATATTAAATATCGGTTTCACTCCATCCGCGAGCATGTCAAGGATGGAGATATAAAGATTTGTAAAGTACACACGGATCTCAATGTAGAAGATCCGTTGACTAAAACTCTCCCTAGAGAAAAACATGATCAACACCAGAACTCAATGGGTGTTAGATTCATCACTATGTAACTAGATTATTGTCTCTAGTGCAAGTGGGAGACTGAAGGGAATATGCCCTGAGAGGCAATAATAAAGTGTTTATTATGTGTATTCCAAGTATATGATAGATGTTTATTTTGCATGCTATAATTGTATTAATACGGAAACATTAATACATGTGTGTTTAATAAACAAACAGGAAGTTCCTCGTTATGCCTCTCTCATAAACTAGCTCGTTGATTAACAAGATGATCAAGGTTTCCCGATCATAGACATTGGATGTTGTTAATAACAGGATCACAACATTAGTGTAATGGTGTCATGACCATTCATCCGAAGTATAGCATTACGATCAAAGTCATTGAGTTTATATTGCTATAACAACTTACGAAGTGATCCTAATCCTTAGACCATGAGATCATGTCAATCACTAACACCGGAAGAGTTTCTTTATAACATCAAACGTCACACCGTAACAGGGTGATTATAAAGATGGGTTCAGGACTAATAAAGTGTTATGTTGAGGCCCATGGATCGAGAGTGGAATTTGTTCATCCCGATGACGGATAGATATACTCTGGGCCCTCTCGGTGATATCACATTGGTTAGCTTGCAAGCAAGTGATTTCATCACTAGAATGTTGTATCATGGGAACGAGAAAAGAGTGCATGTCAGTAACGAGATCAAACTAGGTATGGAGATACCTATGATCGAATCTCGGACATGTAATATATCGCGAAACAAAGGGATTAAGATACGAGCGTAAAAGGTTTCGACGATCACAAGAAAGTCATTGTTGAATGTGTGGGAGTCAGTATGGGTCTCAATATCCCTCTTCTGATTATTGATCCGGGAGGGGTCTCGATCATGTCCGCATTATTCACGAACCGTAGGGTGACACACTTAAGAGACACCAACATCCAATTGGAGCAAAAGTTTCATGCCAAAAGAATAAACAAGCGCAGGAATTTATTTCACTAGATACGGAAACAGGTTTTCGGGTGAAATTGCATAAAGAGGTTATGCATGTGAAATAGAATTATAGCAAGGGGTTATATGTGAATGTTTGTCATTAAAGTAATTGACAAAATTCTGAATAAATAAAAGAGTTTTATTTAATGAGAGTTTGCATTAAATTTGGTGGAAATTTAATAGAAAGTTTGAGTGGGATTTTGAGTGGAGGGATTTGAATGGATTTTTTGAGTGGAGTGTCCACCCACATGAATGAAGGAGGGGAGGGGGCAGCCCCCATGGCCGGTGGCCACCCCCTTGGGTCCCCCCTCCTCCTATAAAAGGCACCCCTCTCCTCACTTCTCACTTACAACTCCTCGTGAAGGATCTCTCTCCCCCTCTAGAATTTATCCCCCATGGTCTCGGACTAGCGAGATACATGTTCCCAGTGGCTATTCGGCAAGAAAGAGTTGTGCTTCCGATGCATCGCTGGAGTGAGGAGTCGGAGGTTTCTTGGTGCCTCGGATGTGTGTGCGAGCACGGATGCGCTGCTGATTTGCAGCGCTAGGACTTCCTCTCGATCTTGAGATCGGTAAGAGATCGTCTACATCAACCACGAGTCGAACTCGTTAAGCTTTGTCGGTCTTCAAGGGTATGTTCTCTACGGATATACATCCGCCCGTTGTTTGTATCTAGTAGATAGATCTTGGTACATAGTTCCCATCGTAGGAAATTTTTTGATTTCTATGCTGCAAACCCTACACCAGGGACAAAGCCATGAGTACTCTTTAAGTACTCGCAAACTATCACTCACCAGTAAAGTGGTTTAAGTAGGAGTACTAAGCTCTAGGTTGTTTTGCAAAAAGTCAGGTTTATCTCTAGATGACTTCAGAAGTAAAGAAAGCTAGTTGAAGGTTTTATAACACCTAAGTGGGAACTTAGTTTTCAATTTCACAACCCTGTTGTGGTCAAGTCAAAGTCATGATTCGTTTCAAAAGTCATTTTGAAAACATCTGACGACGGAATGGTATGGCCACTCCAACTGTCCATAACCGTGGACGCGGATATTCGGATAGTTTAACACTCTACAGAGGTGGTACACTTTTACCACAACATTCGATACATCTGTCAGGAACAATCCTGAATTCACCATACTCAGTATGCGGATAATCAATTCTAACCTTTCAATTACACACCCTAGTATAGGCACCTCTCCCATGAGTTTGGCCTCCCAAGCATGACCATCTGTCATCTTGGGAACTGCATAGGTGGACAATCATCACGAGGTAGCCTCATCTCACACCTCGACCGCAAGGGAACCCATACTAAGGTATATAACTAACTAGTCAAGACCTACCCAATTTCGGGTATTTTGGTTGTACGGTAACTTGGAATAGTATCGCATCCGAACACAACCATCGGTTTAATAAAGGGCTAAGGCTCATGCCTCAACATTTTCATCATCAAATCATCTGGTGTTCAATAACACATGTCAAAACATTTCATTAGAATGACTCATCATTCTAAGGTTTTCATAACCATTTTCACCAAGTATTCCCATCTAAAGTGATCAAGTTTTATGCTTAGCATTAGCCACTAAAGTTGGGGGTAAACACTAATGAGGGGTGGTAATCAAGTGTGACTTATCTAAGTATAATCTCATGCCTCAGGATGACATCAATTCTATCTAACTTAGGCCAAGTTTTATGCTCTTTATGCTACCTCTAATATCTTCCCAAAATTTACAAGTCACTAAGTAAACAATAGATAAAAATCTTTGATAAAGAAATAAAATAATCAAGCTTGCAAGTAAAAATGGGATTTAGGGTACTCAAGATTTTCTAATCAAAGCATGCCTAATGCATTGCATAGGTTATCTAGCTTTCACAGTTGCAAGTGTTAGCTTGCCTTGTGCAGTGCAGTGGTTGAAGTTCTCCTCTGCTTCCTCTCCGTAGTAGTCTCCTTCCTCTTTGTATCCTTGGTCGGTACTAGCGTCTATAAATAAATATGAAGTACACAATCACCAAATAATACTTAACTACTTCTATTTAGCACACAAAGGCTCACACTAGATGATCTAGCATCATCACAATCATCACTAGGATTAAGGCAATAGTTTTATTTACTTTCTTTTAGAAAAGTAATTTCTTCTCATTGAAAAACTACTTAAGATTTAATATTCTCCAATTAAAATATGGGATCATGTTGACACATGTCATCACCACATATTTCAATACTTGGGAATGTGATTTAAAGTGGTGTCACAATTTAATATTGTTTAACCTTTTTATTTTAATTTAATTGAAGTGACTAGAAATGCCTATGGGGCATTATTTTATTACTTGTCCATTATTACTGCAGGTAAACCTAGATATTTTTATATATTCAGAAAGGCCTTATCAAATGTGATTTTTGAGAGTTGGAATTAACTCAAAAGAATTTATGGTTGAATTTTGAAAAATGTTTGAATGCAGAAGAGTCTCTGCCTTGTTATTTTTACTATAGGTGATCTATAATTTCAAATGGGTTGAATCCAACGCGTTTGGATTAATAATTTCCATACCTTTCTAACAAAATTGGTTTCATGCAATTTTCTTCAGTAAAACTCTCTGAATTGAATTTTGAATCTACTACCAGAACTAGGTTTGAAACTAAATAGATAAATTAAAATTTGAACTAACTGGGTCGCGCGGGAGTTCTAACTGGGCCGGCCCACTGCGCATAGTGCGCGCGGGCTGGTTAAGTGGTGTCCCCACATGTCAGTGGGATAGGGGGTGCAAAGGGGTACGGGCTAACTACGATCGTTGGATTAGATCAAGGATCAATAGCTCATGGCCATCGTCCTCGTCGAACAGAACACGGCGGGCTCGAACCCTAGCATGGACAGTGGGGGTCTGGGCTGGCTCACCGGGGCTCAGGCGATGGTCGGCGATGGGGACGAACGACGAAGTCGACGGCGGTGGTTCTCCTATTACTAGCGGCTCCTCCTGGGGTGGCTCCACTCGACGACGCCCTTCTCCTCCACGAGCGGCAGCCTTCCGCGAAATTCCAGCGAGGGAGAGCTTGCCTTGCTCCGGGAATAAGTGAGAGGTGGGGAGTGAGATAGTGTGAAGAAAACGAACATGGAAGGCCTCCTTTTATAGGAGAGCGAGAGAGGCCGAGCGCCATGGGCAGTGCTCGTCGGGGTCGGGGTTACAATGAGCTACGGGCATGGCTGAAGGTAGGGGACGGTGCGTGGTTTCCTGGCGGTCCTCAACGGCTTGATGGCGAGGCAAGGGGCAGCTCGGTTTGGTCAGAACGCGCTGGTGCTCTAAGCGGCACCAACGACATTTTTGACAACGCACAGGCGCTCCTGGTCGCGCGGCGGCGAACGGGATGTCTGGTGGTCTGCAGGGACGGTGGTGATCACAGGAACAGGCACCGAAGGCAAGGCGCGGTCTATGAGAGCGTGTCGAGTGCAACGAGCTGACGCGCTCTGGACATGGCAGAGACAAACTGGGTACATGCATTCTCGGTGGTCCACGACTTATCAAGGATCGAGGGCTGGACAGGGGGTGGCGGTGGAAGGTGGCGTGCCTCCTGGACATGGTGGCTAGGCGCGGTGATGGCTCGTTCTAGCTTGCCATGGTTGGCTGGCAAGGGTGTGCTCGGGCATGCACGGCATTGTGCATTAGGTAGGGTATAGGTTGGTTTAATGCGATGGTTGTCACTAGGGGAGACATGGATGATCAATGGGCAACAATGTTTGGCCGAATTACTACTCAAAACAGTGAAGTTTGGCAGAATTTGGTTTGTGTCTCCAGGTGTTTGATGAAAGAAATTCATATTTGAATTTTTGGTTGAAACTTGGTGAGTGTACTGGGCACATACTAGGGGGTATCTGGTTGATTGGATTTGTCAAGGTGAACTGGTTTGGTTGGGTTTTGAGAAATGGTGATCTTACCATATGAACTGGATTCAATTTTCAATTGTCATTTGAATAGGGTTGCCAAATGTTTCTGTGGGTTTGCCAGGTGTGCTTGGGTTCACTTTCACTTGGTCTAACAAGGGGAGAAAATAATTAGATTTGTTTCTGTTTGAAATCTTGGGCTAGAAACACTCAAAGTGGTCTAGTGAGCAAGATTGGCAAAAATGACCATTAGCTCATTTTGTTTCTTTTTGAATTTCTAAAGATTTGATTCTGCTTGGAAATGATTTAGATGATATTGTTTTCATATTTAAACCAATCCTTGCCATTCACAACAATCAAACAAGTCCATTCAAGCATTCATGCATTCATCACATACACACATGCATTCATATGGATTTTAATTCCCAAAAGTTTTTGTTAACCCTAAATTTGGGTGAATTGAAATGATAACCTTGATTAATATTTTTGGGATGTTACAGTGCATTAATATAATGCCGAGGATTGGGTGTGTTCCCCTTAACCAAAAAATATAATTTAAAAAACTCAGCAATGCATGACACCAGCGAACAACAATCTGTTTATGAACGATATGCGGCAAATTACCTCTGCATTGTTCAACAGAGGACTACTATGTGAAATAAAGCCAAGGGCCAAGCTTCCCATCCTCATAAGACTCTTCTTGGCAGCATATACTCCCCTATTTCCATTGGACCTTATAACTAATTCCATGCTACATCCATGGTGATCCTAGCTTCCTAATGTGGCATATAGATCTACTATTTCAAATAGCAATCACCTAAACAACTATCTGGATGGTTGCAGACTCACCAGAGATTGCACCGATGTAATGGAGAGGTGGATGCTGCTGGGTAAAGAAGGTGCATGATGGGGGAGGTGCACAAATGTGCAAAATGTAGCGATACTCGTATATAGATAGAGATAGCAGTAACCACAAACTCCAGATAGGCTGTAAGCAGACTGTCAGCTACTCCCATATTAATTAACCTAGTGCAATTTAAAGTGGCTGTAAGCAGACTTGTTGTCGGCTTTTAGGTCTCGTTTTGTGATCAGATGAAAAGTGGTCAATATTGAGGTATGTGCTCCGCCATTTGATTTTTTGTCCGGATCACCCATATCTCAGACAGCGAGCGTGTTCTGCATTCTTCCCATTCTTTCGAGTGATGTGGGGAGAAAATGAGCTTCATGCATTGGCATCATGCCTATGGGTTGGACGATCTCTTGGGGTAGCTTTGTTTCTTCTCTAAACTCGGCTTTGATGGCCTCCCTTCGGATGCTTGGGAACTAGAGGCCCGCAAGAAGGTCGTCAGTAGCCTTGGAGGAGAGCTGGTGGAGATTGTGCCATCGAGCGACAGATGGATCATCGAGGTAAAGGCGTGGATGAAAGATCCAGACACCGTTACTAAGATGTATGAGGTGAGATTCCAAGCAGGGTAGGACGATAACTTTGTTGGAAGCACCTGGTGACCATCCACCTTCAGGAGGTTTTGGAATTAGTACATGACATTCAGCCCCGACGAGGTTGCTAGAAAGCATCGTTGTCGCATGCAGTGTTGGCCTGGAAGGATTGATGGCACAAGACCACCACCATTCCGCGACGGGGGGGGGGCACCGGGCATGGACAAGCTGGTGGTTCTTATTTCCCTCGAGTGAAGACAGAGGTTTAGTGAATCCGAAAGATTGCTGACTCAAGAGTCGAGCACATAGTATGCCTTATGTAATAGTTTGAACTTCTGTAGTATGTGTGGCTGCTGAATTTGTGATGTGTGTCTAATGAATTCGTAGTATGTGTGGCTAATGATTTGTAGTTTGTGTGGCTAATGAATTTGTAGTATGTGTGGCTAATGGATTTGTGTCAATAACCAAGGTTAACCTCCTAAAAAGAGGGTGGGCTTGCAATGATCAATGTCACCATTGCCGGGAAAATGTTGCTGGTGAGCGAACCAAAAGACAAGAATTGTTGCTGGTTTGTATGCCTCGAACAATTTTTACCTATATTTGTTCGAGCTAGTGCATGATTCTGTATGGAACGTGCATGAATAAACCACCCAAGATCAGTTCATAAACCACCCAAGAACATGTATGGAACGTTCCTCGGATAAGTATGACAGTAAACTGAATTCAACCACCGGTAGTAATTGAAAAAATAGATACATCTTGATAGTATTTGGTTACTTCCGAACTAATTCCATACTACAGTATGTGATAACTACACAAAAAGGGGCTATTGCCTCTACAAAAGGCATTCTATAGAGTTAGTTTGCACTTAACTGTTATACACTGAAGAAACTGTAGATCTCCACCATAAAAGTTGGCTTGCCAATTGCCTAGAGAGGACATAAGTTCAGTGATTGTTCAACCGCAACTGATCTTTTTCCTTCCCGCCAAACTTCAAGAGATCTATAATGTTCATGCACTAGTTGATGCACTTGAACCAGTTCCAGTTCAGTACGAATAGCCGCGCCGCCGCAACGATTTCTTCGAACATGAACTCTGACTTCTTGTGGCAAGGATTGTAGGTCCCTGTGAATCAAAACCTGAATTCTGGCACTGAGATGTTGTCCGTCGTTGGCTCCAGCTATCGAACACACCAACAAGCTGAGTGTAGATAGATGCTCGCCGCCGCGGTGTGCCCACCGATGGTCTGTAGGATGGATCGTCTTTGCCACTGACGGCGTGCGCCCAGATTGCACCACTGCGGTAAGGTCACCCGTGCCGAGGCATGGAGGCGAGAGTTTGTTGACCTTGGCAACGCCCTGTTCGGGGGTTTGTTTCCTCGACGGCAAGATCGTAGGAATGCTTTGGAATGTACCTTATTTCTCCTGCACAGAGCACACGAAAATGCCGCCACGCGCTTTCTCCATGATCCTCGCTTGGCCCTGCTCGACGCCATCGCGGCCTTCGCCGATGTCGCGGCCGCCATTGTATATGCAGCCCATTCTGTGAAATCAACCATCTCAGATGGCAATGGGAGACCGGCCTTGTAGTACAGCCACATGGCTTGTCTCATTGTGGCAAATAGCCAAGCTTCGGCGGCGGCCAGGGCGGCGGCTTCTGCTTAGGCGGGGCCATACCTAAGCTTCAAAAGGGTGTAGTTATTTGAAACTAGTTCGACTAATTGTTGAATCTTTATTTCCCTTCTCAGCATAAGAGTGCTAAGATATTAAAAATACAGGTCGTGACTAGCAACCGGATCGGGCAATGTACCAGGCCAGGGTTCCATTTTAAGTACATTTATGACTATGTCGTTAGTTGTGTCCACAATTATGTCTGTGCAACTACGATCATCGAATTGTAGCAACACCATCAGAAATAGGGTAAGAGGATGTGATGTTTTACTGACTGGCGGGCCCGCCACCTCGAACATCAATGGAGCGCATCCTAGGTTCGAGGATTAGTGCTCCCCATTATTGTGCGATTTTCCATATCCTATCGCTCGTAGCTCTGCTCCACTACTCTGGTCCTGCCACTGCCACTTCGTCCCGGCATGCAACACTCTTGTCCTCCCCTAGACTATTGTCCTCCTGTCATCCCCTACTCACCTTGCCTTGTCTCCTTGCCTCCGTCCCCGCCCAGGCGTGTCTGGAATGAAAATCGTGAGGCAGGGCACTAGGTTCTCGCGCAATGATGGTGGGTTTGATCTAGATCCCACACAGAAGAGGATCCTGCATGGCCGAGGAACACAGAGATGGGTCCTGCCCGACCGGATAGCGAGGAGATAGAGCCTTCAAGGCTGGAGAACATGGATGAGCACGAAATAGGGGAAGAGGATGCGGGGTTCAAAGCTTTGCAGCTCTAGAGCCCATTGAACGTGACATACGTCCTCCCTGAAGGGTATGAACTGTAATTCCATCTCTGTATTCCCAATTAGTGTTTCTCGTCCCGTGGTGATGGAGAGGATCTATGTTGGTGACCGTAGGACATCTGCTGCATCCAGATTTCTTTTGAAGATTCGACATGGATGTCGAACTGAAACCTTGTCCGATGGTAAAATCGCAGTTACTAGTGGATTTGATTATCAGCTGACAGTAGACACGGAGGACATAACTCTAAGTGACTTGCACATGCAATTTGGCAAGTTTATGATTGTTCATCACGATGAGTTCATAAGCAGGTACTACAACACAAATTCGTAGACTTTCTGCGACACTAGGACTGAGGAGGTTCTAGCCATGATGTGGGGTAGACACCTCGGCACGAAGACTATGCTGATGTCTGTGCACATCGTTAACAAAAAAATACTAGGGAAGAGACTGTCATGAATGATACCGGCATGTGTGGAACGCGAACCGATCAGTCTCTGTTTACGGTACGAAGCGTGATCGCCTAGCTTGTCGTTGAGCATGATTCCTTCTCGAGCGAGCATGAAGACATTGAAATGTGTGGCGGTCAGGATTATTTTGTTCTCCAAGATGATGATGATGAGAAAGCATATCCATATGTGGCTGCTAACCCTGATAGGATGGAGAGTAGGGAATATTTGGTTGATTCTAACTATGAACCTGACTGTGGGACTGACGAGGAAGAGGAATCTGAGGATGCGGCAATGGGATGCAGATATGATGACAAAAACAAGGACAGTTCAGTGATACACTTTGATGGGGACAACCCTACAATTGATGCGGGGGCTGTCTTTGATACTATGGAGGATTACAGATATGCCGTTACTACCTATGCAATAAGAGTGGGTTCAAATTTGTCGTTGAAAAGAGCGACCAAAATAGATTTAGGGTGCATTGTAGGGAAAGTAAGATGTGTAAATGGAGATTTCATGCATCTCCAATGCGGGGTGGACACCCATTTCAGGTTGCAATAGCTATATTTAGTTTCGGTCTTTCTCATATTTTTATTCACATTGAATGCAGATCTAGGTAAACACGAAGAAAAACAATTTCCCTAATACTTAATTAAGTGATAAAATTAGACTGGTGACAACCAAGTGGATTGCTGCTACGTTACTTGACTGAGTGAGGCAGAATCGTAGCATTGGACCTGCTGAACTCAGAACTAAGCTTAGCGAAAAGTTTAACGTTCTGATTCCTTACCATGGAGTCTTTGATGGGAAGGAGATGTCTTGTAGAGGGAGTTTCCCAACCTTTATACAACATAAGGTGGAGTCCCCTGTGTTTACAATGCTAGTCCCTGGATCAATAGCTAGCATCCACAGTATAGATGTAATATCAAGAAACAAAGGTCATAATATAACTTTATAACCAGGAATAACATAATTTTATTACATCATACATAGCTCATTTGGCTATTACATTACATTGCATCGGAATAACTATAGTCATGGGTCCTTTATCTTCAAAGTGCCACAGGCAAACATGTTGGTTGTAGACTTTGTAATCCTAATCAATCAATCTTCACTAAAATCAATCAAACCTGCAACATACAAGTTACAGCCACAAAGGGTCAATACATTTGAATTGTATTGGCAAGTGATACTATGGTAGTATAGTGGAGTCTATCATCTATATGCATTTGGCTAAGTGGAGTTGAGGCTTGCATTGCTCAAAATAGATTTTTCCTTAACATTTGAAAATACTAAGTTTTGCTTGGCAAAATCATTTTTCTCAATCAAAGATTTGAAGATCCTTTAACCAAGGCATATCTCAATCAAAGATTGAAGATTTCAAACAACCCTTGTTCAAACCACAAGTTTTAACTTAGAAATTTGAATGATGAGATTCTTGATTGCTTCCATGTCTTGATGCTCAAATTTGTCCTTTACCAGGGACATGGCTAAGTACTTAGATTTTACACTCTGCAGAGGTGGTGCACTTTCCCCACAAGACTTGGTTTCCCAAGACAAGATCTTTCAGAAGCCTTCCCTTAGACCAAAAATGGACGCGTTCCAACCTATCAAACACTACCACCCTCTGTCCATATGGCTAAGTTCTTGCAACCTATATGATCATGGCAGAGCCCATATTGCCAAGTGGTTGCACTTGAAGCTTATCAACATTTGACATCTCAAATCTCTTTGTTCCTGGGTGGCAATCTACAAGTGAGATACGTAAGGTTCACCAGTCCCCTGGCCTTGTGTAACCACTCAACCAAAAACCACCATGCAATTACCAGTCCACCCAGGTGATTCATTAACTTAGTTGTTTTATTAAACTAAAACATAAGTCCTCAGACTTAGAGATTTTTCCATAGTGTGAATATATTTTCCACCCATGTTTTCTATTAGCTAGGCTAAGCTTGATAGTAGTAGGAATCTTAACTTAGGAAAATCCTACTAAGGATTCATCTACTAGGTTTTCCTATATCAAGGTTCATACTTAGCAAAATTCGATGCAAGTTTTACTTAGAGAAAAATCACTAATGCATAGTGAAAGTAATTGGACAAAAGTATGAAGCATCACTTGCCTTTTTGGTAGAGGGTATAGGTTCACTCCTTGTCCTTGCAACAATCACACTCTTCAAGTCACTACAATTCAATCAAGCAAGGCACAAGCTCAATCTACCAATCAAGCAAAACAACACATAAAATAACAAAGTCAAAGTAATGCATGCAAGCATGCCAAGCTTTGTTTTGTTTGAAAAAGTGGTTCCTAATGGGTCATAACCTTTTTGAAAACACCTAATGGTCATTTTGTAAAGTGGCAAAGTCATTTTACAAAAGATTTCACTTCAAAACCATTTTCAAAACAAAGTATCATTTTATGTGGTGTAGAAATATTTTTACTAAGGCATTAATCTATAGGGTTCACCAAATATGTTTTCAAACTATAAAACTTGGTGTTTGGGGTCAGAGAGTTTAAAACAAAACATTTCCCAAAGGTTTTCCTTCAAAATCATTTGTAATAAATAAACCACATTTCTATTTGTTTTACTAAATACATTTTTGAGTCCACAAAGTGTTTCCTATGGTCAATAGGTTCAAAGCAATCCAATTGCAAAAGATTTTAACCCCAAATTCATTTTTAAACAATTTTTACATCCTTAACAAGCGTACAAACGTTTCTGCAAAAACAAACACTCTAACAGATACTATTTGCTAAACCAAGGGCATGGTTGGCTAGGGTTTGTTCTACTGATTCCAATGATACCAAATTTGCAATTTTTGGACGTGTGGATCAAAAGTTACAAAGGTTTGAAATTCACATTCTATTCTGATTTCAATCTGTTTTTAAACTGAACTCGTGACACGCGGCGCTTCGCTATTCGCTGGTACCGCTTCGGTTGGATCGCGTGATGTAGACCGTAGGATCTAATTTAGATCGAGCGGCGCAGAGGCATACGATACCTGTTTGCTTATAATCTATCACAGCCATATGATCTAGATCTAACGGACGCAAACATCAGACCACTAACTGGCGGCGCTACGCGGCGGTGGACGGCGGTGACGGTCAGGCAGAGGGCTAGCGGCTGTTCTAGGAAGCAAGGTAGACAGAGGGCGTGCTCACCGAGATCGCAGGAGGCTGTGGAAGCTCGTCGTGTGGTCGTCGGGGCAAGGGGCGCACGAGGGCAGGAGGAATTCCTCGCCGGAGTTCGGTCTGGCGACGGTTGGCTCTGGTCGAGGTTGAAGACGAAGCTGTCGGTCACCAGGAGGCAAACAAAGGACGTGATCAGATGCAGGAGACCACGGAGATGACGTGTGCGTGAACGAGAGGGGAAGAGGCGGTCTGTTCTTACCAGTAGGCTTCGCCGGAGAAGAAGGCAAACGCGGCGGCGTTCGGGAGCTTGTCGTAGTCGACGCTCTGGGGCGCCCGCAGTCGAATGAAGGGCACAGGCAGATGCGTCAGGAGGTTGGGAAGGTGCGAGCTAGGTCGAGGAGGCACGGGGTGGCGCTGGGTCACCGGAATTTGCACCGGAGCATCGTCGGAGTCAGTGATGGTTTGGGGATGATTCAAGCAGCCTGGGGGCGTGTCGAGGTGGGGCGACAGAGGGAAAGTGAAGAGGAGGGACAGGCGTCTTAACGTGCATGGTCAAGGTGAGTGATGGTGGCCGCGTTAAGACGAATTAAGGCCGCGGAATCTCTACAGGTAACGGCGACGGGGGACGGAGAAGAGGTCGCGCGGGTGAGGAGGATGAACATGAGAGTGGGGTCCAGTCGTCAGTGGGAAAAGAAGTGACATGGAGGTCCACCAGTCATCGTCTGTCTGAGTTAGATTCTGAGTACAAAATGTTATCTTCGGGAGGGGAAGAATGGGCTGTTTGCTGGGCCTTGTTGGGCTTGGTCCTTTGCACTATTTTTTCTGTCTGAACCTTTTTCTTTTTCCAAATCTATTTCCTGTTTTGAAAATCAATTCACAAATCAAACAACAAAACAAACATTCAAAAGAAATCACCACACTTGTAATAAGTTTTGGTTCTGTTTATCAACATAATCCAAATCCCAAAATAAAATAATATTTTTATTCTTTTTAGGATCTATTAAATATAATAGACCATAGTTATTTAATCAAACAGGGTTTGATTTATTTAATAAAATCTCCATTTGAAATCCAAATATTTTCAAAACCAAATCAGTAGGTTTTATTTAAAAATAAAAGATATTTGGAAAACTTGTTTAAAATAAAAATAACATTTTATTTTAGGATCCATTTAACAAAATGGACCTTAGTTATTAAATCAAATAGGATTTGTTTTATTTAAATATTTATTTTGAAATCTAAAATAAAACCAAAACACTTCAGTAGGTTTTATTTGAGAATATAAAATATTTGCAAAACTTATTTAAAATAAATAAATAAGTTTTAGTGTTTATTTAAAATGGGGAAAGCCTTTACTTAAATAAAATTGGATAATATTTCCTTATTATTTTATTTAAATAAACCTTTACTACTTTTAATCAAACAAAACATTTTATTTTCAAAAACTTGGCCAAGGTTTAATTTGGCTCAATAAAATAATCTTTATTTATAAATCCACCTTTCCTTTTGAAAACCAAATCCTTTTATTAAAAGATCCAAAATAGTAATTTTAAATATTTATATTTTCCTTTATTAAATGTTTATCTTTTTAAATCCCTTTAGGATTTATTTGATCCAAATTGGTTTGAAGGTTTCCAATTGGATTCAAAAAGTTTCTTCTGGCCCTGAAAATCAAACAAAATTTTATTTTATTCATTTATTTTTCACATTACAAGATTTGGAAAATCTTGGGATGTGACATGTCTCTAGACTTCATTCAGGGCAATTGGATTGACAGTTTTCACATGTTGTATAGTTTAAAAGATGAGGTAGAGAAGACATCACCTGGTAGTATTGTTGAAATTGATTACGAGGTTGTGAAAGGAAGATAAAAGGTCTTAAGGGGGTGAAGTATAAGTAGGCACATAAGAAATGTTTCAGGAGATGTTTTGTCTTCCTAAAGGCATTCTGGAAGGGGTTCCTAGACGGCTACAGGCCATACTTGTCAATAGACACAACTTATTTAATAGGGAAGTTCAGGAGACAGCTTGCTACCACTTGTGTTGTGGACGCGCATAATTGCCTTTTTCCTGTAGCTTATGCTATTCTTGAGGGTGAATCGACTGAAAGCTCGACATAGTTCATGCAAAAACTGTGTGCACTAATTGGTCACCCTGAAGGCTTGGTGATACACACTGGTGCATGCAAGGGGATTTAGAATGTTGTTGATGCTGTGTTTCCTAGGGTTGAGCATAAGGAATGCATGCGTCACCTCGCTACTATCTTCACTAAGAAGTTCAAAGGAAAGAGCTTTTAAGATAACTTGTGGCAATCAGCATACACATACATGCCAAGCACGCATGCTAATTATATATAGAACTTGTATACCGTGCCGAAGCTGAAAGAATACCTCGAAGAACATCACATCAAGTTATGGGCCAGAAGCAAGTTTGGTGAGTTGAGCAAAGTGGATTATGTTTGCAATAATTTGACAGAACGCTTTAATGCTAATATTAGGCGCACGAAGTCACTTGCAATTGTTATTTTGTTAGATGCAATAATACAGTGTATAATGGTGAAGATTGATTTTAGGCAGAGAATTTGTGTGAGAAATTTGTAGGCCATAAAATAGTTCTAAAGGTGGTTTTGTTACTGAATGCAAGAACTAGGGGAATGAGAACGATAAAGACGAGTATGGACAGAAGTTCTAGTACATTGGCTGAGGTTTATGTAGAAGACAAGTATAGAACTAAATGGAGGTATACTGTAGACATTGGAAACAAGACTTGTTCATGCAGGAAGTGGAAGGTTACTAGTCTTCTATGCCACCATGCACTGCACTTTATCTTAAAGCTGAACGGTAAAGGTGCTGAAATAGAGAACTATGTTAACAACTATTTCTCCGTGGACAAGTTTGCTGCAACTTATGCAGAAAACATACCACCTATGGCTGAAGAAAATGATTGGGAGATAGTCGATCCAGCATTCAAACTTGAAGCACCAGTTATTAGGAGGCCACCTGGGAGGCCTAGAAAACAAAGGATCAAAGCCTTCACTAAAAAAGGTTCGAGACTAGGAGCAAGTAAGCGGAAGTGCAAACGGTGTGGAGGGTAGGGCCATATCAAGAGGCTATGCAAAACCCAGTTCCATGTGATTTTGAAGATGCTGACCCTATCCCGTTCACATCATGGAGCCACAAGATGAGGCTTCTTAGGCAGAACTGGAGGAAGCGCGGCGATATAACATAGAGGAAGTGATGCATGTGAAGGAAAATGGTGATGAGGTGGAGGGAAACGGTGATGCTTATGTGGAAGAAAACGTCAGTAAGCATCAATTTGATGAGGACGTGGAGGTGCCGGTGGGGATAGGGGGCAAAAAGAAACAAAAGGTTATGCGGGAGAGAAATAATAAATTCCTGCCAATTTCATCTTTGTATGATTCTCCAGACGAAAGGTAAGCTTGAAACTTGTTTTACTTGGCATTTTGATCATTTATGTTTTAGTCCTCGTCAACTATTGTTTAATGCAGCACGGGTTGAACAGTAACAAGAGGAGCAGAGTGAAGCTAGCACAGTAACATCATATCTTCAATTTTCATTGAAACTGAACTATTCATTTATAATTTATTTATATATGGTGCTTATAACGGGTATGTGATGTGTGGTGTGGACCAAATTCCAGGTCATTAAATATTACATTAATTTATAAACTATGGCCTCGATTATACATCAAAAAATAATCGTGAATTTTTAACCGTACAATAACCAAAATTATGGCCGTGCCATGGAATAGGTGAGGCTCACCTCCCTTGGATTCCCATCTCAAACAACACACGGCACGCGCATCTCCTTCTCCTCTGGCGCACTCCAAAATTATGACTGTGTCATCAAGTGCTGGGGGCAGAGACAATGTACCGTCCCATCTGCCTCTCCTTGTCTTTGTCAGCGATGTTTGATCCTCGCATCGACTATGTCAGGGGCATTGATTCTCTCCTCGGTCCCGCTCAATTGCCATGTTTCATCTCCATTAATGGAAACTTCATCCACATGTTCCTACCGGAGCTGTCGCGATGGCCGCGGTGGTGCCGCCGATTATCCGGAGGTGGCCGTGGCCCAGCAGCCGATGGTGGCTAAAACACTTACAACTTGGACATTCCATATGAAGAGGCCATTAAGATACCGTACATATATTACATTTAGGCTCAAGTGACCCTAATCGACTATGTAGCTCCTATTGTCTTTGTTATGCACGACATCCTCCGTGTCGCCGTACGCCTCTTCCATGTCAGAATCAATGAGGAAGAGCCCGGAGGCATTCCTCTGCACGAGTTCTTCACGGTGCGCTGCATCGATAATGGTGCAGGCAATACACCTAGGCACAGTCTAGAAGTGATGCCTCCCTTTAGGGTTACGCTGATCCCGATGGATCTCCTAACGGTGAGCTTTGCACAGCCGAAGCAACGCCCCCACTCCTTCTTGAACCGTCGTGGACAATATGCACTCGTGCACGCGTATCGGCTCATTACCCTCTTCTGATCCGGTAGCTGGAAGTGACGCTCCTCAATCTGCCTCGACAGCTTGTTGTCGAGCAAGAGCGGTTCCATGGGCACCGTGACTTCGGGTAGGATTCGACGCCAGTGCTGACGCAAGTTGTAGGGAAAGAATAGGGTATGAGCTTTGGCCACATGGTCGCGGTTATAAAGTCAAGGAGGTAGGCCCACTCATGGTTGTGAGTGCCAATTAGGAGGCAAAACTGCCTACTCGCGGATCGCTCTACGAAGGACGATCCTTATCGTCCATTCTCCCCGATCCAACGACGCCTAACAATTGGGACGCATAATAAACCTGGCCCCGCGGGGGGCTTCTAGAAGACCCGATCTGACCGCTACCAATGGGCGCTATCCTTACGATCCAATGGTTGTCATTTGCCATTAGGGATAGGCCTAGTTTTTTCAAGGTTAATGATCTAGTCAATGGGGTTTATCATGGGTTTGACTAGATTTCAAAAAATCACAAGTCTTTCACAAAAAAGTTTTTATTAAAACTGTCAACACCCGGATTTTTCAATCCTAGATGCCTGTTATGCCATACATCGCCATCCCAGGATTACCATTTTTGCGAGACATAACAGAATTGGATACCATAGTACATAATCCATTACAAACGATACATAAGTTCTTACACAAATAGGGATCTCATGATCCAGTTCTTAAAACAACATCAAGCAGCGGAATACGTAATGATAATGGTAGCGTAGGCGAAGCTCCATCTTCGAGGTCACAGGCAATGCTGACGATGGGAGATGATCCTAGTTGTCGTAACCTTCCTGGGGTCCATCTTCCAGGTACTCCTCTTCATAGTCTGGCCATGGGAATAGCCAGGGACAAAGCCATGAGTACTCTTTAAGTACTCGTAAACTAATACTAATAGGTAAAAGGGGGTTTTTTGGATAATAGGACACTAGGCTCTAGGGTTGTTTTGCAAAAGCCAGATTTATCTCTACTAAGTTCTAAAGCTAGTCACAATTTTATAAATCCTAACTGGGAACTTGTATTTCATATCACAACTCTGTTGTGGTCAAGTCAAAGTCTTAGTTCATTTCACAGGTCATTTTGAAAAGTCTGACGGGGGAACAGTATGGCCACTCCAACTGTCCATAACCGCGGATGCGGCTATTCGAATAGTTTGACACTCTGCAGAGATTGTACACTTTCACCACAACATTCGATACATCCGTCAGGAACAAATACTGATTTCACCATACTCAGTATGCGGATAATCAATCCTAACCTTTCGATTACACACCCTAGTATAAGCACATCTCCTGTGAGTTTGGCCTCCCAACCATGACCAACTGTCATCTTGGGTACTGCACAGGTGGACAATCTTCACAAGGTAGCCTCAGCTCAGACCTTGGCCGTGAGGGAACTAATACTAAGGAATATAAGTTTCCAGTCAAGCCCTACCCAATATTCGGGTATTGTGGTTGTACGATAAAATTGGAATGGTATCGCATCCAGACAACCATCATTTTTATAAAGGGCTAAGGCTCATGCCTCAACATTTTTATCACCAAAATTCTCAAGTGTTTGGAAACACATGTCCAAAACATTTCAATAGAGTGATCCATCATTCCAAGGTTTTCATAACCATTTTTCCACCAAGTATTCCCATCTAAAAGTTGATCAAGTTTTATGCTTAGCACTAGCATCTACAGGTGGGGGTAGTACTAATGAGGGGTGGTAACTAGTGGAGTTTCAACTAAGTACAACCTCATGTCTCAGGCTGATGTCAAGGTTTCTAACTTAGGCCAAATTTATGCTCTTTATGCAACCTTCAACATCTTTCTAATATCTACCAGTCACTTAAGTAAACTGTAAGTAAGCTTTGATAAAGAAATAAAGTAAGAAGCTTGCAAGTAAAACTAGGATTGGTTTGTCAAGTGGGTATGATCACATATGCTTAAGGCATATAGTAGTCATAGAACAAGTATGGGTTTGTTGCATCAGTAGGGTATCTTGCAAGGGTTAGCTTGCATAGGTATAGTATCAGCTTGCATCAATATCAGTATAAGCTTGCACATTCACTAGTAGTATTAGGCTTGCATAGTTACTAGCTTGCCTTGTGCAGAGCAGTGATTGAAGTTCTCCTCGGCTTCTTCTTCGTAGTATCCTCCTTCCTCCTCGTATCCTTGGTCGGTACTAGCGTCTATGAATAAATACGAGGTACACAATCACCAAACAATACTTAACTACTTGCAATCATCACACACAAGGGTCATATGGATGATCTAGCATAATCTCTAACATTACAAGGTTAAGGCTTGATTTAATTCCTTTTATTTTTAGAAAAGTAATTTCTACTCATTGAAAAACTACTTAAGATTTAATATTCTCCAACCCAACATGGGATCATGTTGACACATGTCATCACCACATATTGTAGTCCATGGGAATGTGATTTAAAGTGGTGTCACAATTTAATAAGGTTTTAACCTTTTATTTTAATTAATTAAAGTGGCTATAAATGCTTATGTAGCATTCTTTTATTACTTGAACATTATTTCTGCAAGTAAACCTATATATTTTTATATATTCTGAAAGGTATGGTTAAATGTGATTTTGGAGAGTTGGAATCAACTCAAAAGATATTATGGTTTAAATTTGAAAAATGTTTGAATGCAGAAAAGCTTCTGCCTTGTTATTTTTACCATGGGTGATCTATAGATCGAAATGACTTGAATCCAACGGGCTTGGATTCAGCATTCACAGACCTTTCCAACAAAATTGGTTTCATTCAATTTGGTGTACTGAATCGATCTGGGTTGATTTTTGAAGTTGGGTACAGAAATGTGTTTGAATTGAAATAGAAAAAGGTTTAATTTGAATAACTGGGCTGCGCGGGAAAAGTTACTGGGCCGGCCTGCTAAGCGCAGTGCTCCCGCGGGCTGCTTAAGTGGGTGTCCCCACTCGTCAGTGACACGGGGCTGGGCAAAGCGGTATGGGACGACGTGGATCGTTCGATCTAGTTCTAATCTAACAGCTGGGAGTCATCATCGACGCGAGACAACTCCGGCGAGAACGAAACCTAACGCGGCCAGTGAGGGTTTCTGGGGGCTCACCGGGGTACTGGCGAGGGTCGGCGAGGCGGGCGAACGACGAAGTCGACGACGGCGAATCTCCTAGTACCGGTGGCTTCTCCTGGGGCGGCTCCAATCGTTGGCTCCCTTCTTCTCCAGAGGTGGCGGGCTCCGGTGAAATTCCGGCTGGGTGGTGCTTGCCTTGCTCTGAGAACAGTGTGGCACGATCAGTGAGGAGAGGGGAGTGAGATGGTGTGAAGAAATCGTGCGGGGGTGGCCTCTATTTATAGTCGAGCGAGGGGATTGTCGGGGCGCACGGTGAGCTCGTCGGGGGCGATGTAACAGGCGGCTAATGGCATGGGCAAGGGTAGGGGACGGTGCGGTGTCTCCTGGCGATGCTCAACGACATGGTCTCGAGGCATGGCGCGGTATGGTTTGGTCTAGAACGGGCGGTGCTCTGCGCGGCAGAGGCGGTGGCTGTGCGGCACGAGGCGGCAAACGGGGATGTCTGGCGGTGTCCTGGGTCGGTGGGGATTGTGTATGCACGCGGCGAGGGCGGCGCGCGGTCTGTGGGCTTCGGCTCTGGCGCATGCTCGGCATGGTCTCTGGCGGTCTGGGCGCAGCTTGTGCGCGTGGTCCAGGGCTTGGCAACGCTCGCGGCTGGGACAGGTAGTGGCGATGGACGGTGGGCTGCCTCCCAAACAAGGTTGGCACGGCTAGTTCTTCCTCTAGCCTGCTGTCCACAATGGGGTGACAAGGGGGTGCTCGGCTGTTCACCATTGATGGCAATGGCAAGCTCAAAGGGGTGCTAGTCCTTAGTTAAACTTCCTAGATGATCTACTGAGCTGTGTGTGAGCTAACTAGGGAACAAGTTAGGCCAGAATCACTGTTCACAATAGTGTTTGGTGTTTGTTTGATTTGTGTCTGCAACCTGTTTGATGAAATGGCCGCATGAAATCAAGTTTTGAATTTTGAAAAGATTTTTGGTGGGTTTGCTAGATTGGTGCTGGTGAGTCTGCATATGCTTGGGTTTTGAAAGTTGATCTTGTTTGATTGGTTTTTGAAAAAGTGGGATCTTCCCATATGATAAAGATTCAATTTTGAGTTGTCATTTAAACTATGCATTTGAAAGTTTCTGGATGATCACAAAGTGGTCCTTGATACTTTGTTATGAGTACATTCAAGGGGTGCAAAGATCCATAAAAATTTCTGTTAGGTTCTGAAAGTTTGAGACAGCCAAAGTTGGCATGGGAGTTAAATTGGCCAAAATGACCATTCATTTCATATATGTGTTTTGATTTACTTGTCTTTAGGAAAAGTGTGGGAAATGTTTTAGATGATGTTTATTTCACCTAAGAAACATTTTACAAGCAATGAACAAACAAACAAGGTGGTTTTAAAGGATTTCAAAATCCTGTCATACACATATGCATGCATTCATGATTTCATTTAGAAAAGTTTTTGTTAACCCTAATTTTGATGATTAGAATTTGATGATCCAAGCTTAGTATTTTTTGGGATGTTACAAAAACCCACCTCCTGGGAAAGGCCATGCACCATGATGTAGCATGCGTGAAAATTACCTCGGGCGCTTGGGTGCGCCCAAATCTTGCACCTCCTTTGAAAAAACACCGGTATTTCAGGTTTAGAAAATGGAAAGTTAAGATTTCTCCAAATGACCATGAAATCTCTAGTTGGAGAAGTTGCTTGCGATACAGAGAGTGAGGTAGGTGCCGGGTTTGGGCTCAATCCATGGAGTGGTTCCATGTTCTACGCAGTGAGGGGGGATCTAGGGTTGAAAGACATGTTAACTCACACTCGATAGACATCCGGGTGGTGCCTTGGCTACTAAGGTACCTGGTATGCCTTGCTTATGATTTATGAGGGCAGTGTGTCACATGTGAGGGATCCAAGAGTTGATTTCACATTTTTCTGATTTTTTAGATTTTGTTAGGTGATGTACAAAAAAATGGCCACACCCGGCGGCAGCCGTGGCCACGCAAGGGTCAGTGCAATCTTGGACCTAGGCATGCATCCAGCCTAGGTACCCCATGGGACACCCCAAAACATTTTCTCCTAAAAATTGAGAGTGTCTTATAGGGTACCTACAGTTAGAAACACCCTTTACCGTGCCATAACTCAAGAAAAATACAGTATATGCTTGCACCACGAGATAAATATCCACCTCCCGGGAATGTCCATGCACCATGATGTAGAATGCATGAAATTTCCTCGCGCCCTTGGGCGTGCCCTAATCTTGCACCTCCTTTGGAAAAACACCGGTTTTAGAGTTCAGAAAATGGAAAGTTAAGATTCCTCCAAATGACCACAAAATCTCTAGTTGGAGAAGTTGCTTGCGATGCCGATAGGGAGCTATGTGTCGGGTTTGGGCTTAATCCATGGAGTGGTTCCATGTTCTGGGCAGCGAGGGGTGATCTAGGGTTGAAAGCCATGTTAACTTAGTTTTCCCTCTATGTTAGTCATGAATACTCAGAAAATCCCTTACTATAGCTCACCCAGAAACCAGCACATCCTGATTGGTTCAGACAGTTGTCACACAGATCATGCCTGCCAACCTTTGATCCAATGGCCACATGAAATAGTTACAGTACCAACAACTCAATATTATAGCAAGACATGGTAGTTACAACAATCACATTGCAGGACGTGGCAGTTATATAACAATACTAACAACAGAACATTACTCTACTTGTCGTTGTCCTTGCCATCGCATCCGTTGGTGTCCTTCGATGATTCGTTGGCAACTCCCTCCTCGTAGATACGTGCCCTCTCCTTGTTGGAGCCCTCCTCCTCCTCGTAGTCCCATGGGTCGATGTCACTCTCATCCAATTCTGCCTCCAACTGATCCATGAATGCCTCCTCGTTGCCCGAGTCAGAGTCGTCGTCATAGCCGGCTCCTCTATTCCTCATGGCCTTCTTCATGGTGGTCACATAGGACTTCCTCTATCGATCCTCCGACTTGGATGTTGCTTGGCGCTCCTCTCTCTCTGCCAGTGCACCGCGCTTGTTGGGCGCGGCGGGTACGACAAGCTTCGACATTGCGGTGTCCTCGAGTGCTGATGTCGATGGACCCAGGCACGGTTGGACACGTCATGGTGCCTTATATGGCTGCCGGCGGGCACGAACGATGCCGTGACGAGCAGGCGACGCAGAACGGTCATCCACTGGCAAGGATCTGCCACTGCCACGGCGTGGTTCCATCATGTGCGAGGAAGTTGTTCAAAATGCATGATGGCTGGTACGCAGAGTTGGGTACGGATCCTATAAGGGGCACGAGGAGCATACTCGCAGTCTACTTAGGTAAAAATTGTTCTACATCGTAAAATATCTACGTACTAGGAGTGTAGTCACATAACAAATCACAAAATGCGCCCTCTGGCAGCATCAAGAAGTGTCCAGTGCGTGTCTGTCGATGTGGAGTTCAATGTATCAGCATGTTATGTCCGTGCAACAGTTGTGTGCGTCATGCCAACCCCTTGAACATATGATAGAAACTTGTAAGCATGCATGCTTGACATGCAGCCCGCAATTACTTCCTCATAGTCCCACCCCGGCCCTTTTATCCGCGGGTTTTAGGTGGCGTGCTTCGAAGCCCACTGAACCATCCATTGCATTAAAGTCAGTCCAATCGAGTCCCATCGTGTGGACTGTGGGGTTTTATTCCCTGGTCCTGCCAGTCTCCTTTCATTGAGAAGGAATCAACATAGGCTATCGATTAACAAACGAATGGTGGATGTAGGTTGAGATAGCACCGGAGTAGATGGTGGTCTTATATAATACTATACCACAGACTGGACTCATTGACCATTCTCTTGCACCCATCACTTTCTTCTTCCTCCTGCCCCCACCTTCCTCCATCTACATTATCCATGGCTCCTCGGAAGAGAGGCGGATCGACTGAACGTGCGGAGAGAAATGAGAGATCTTGCTTCCAGAAACTTCTTGATCAACCAGCTACTCAATCCCCCTCGCACAGAGGCCCAATCTCTCCTAGCAATGGCGCTGAATGTTTCAGCAGGCGAGGGATCCTCCTAGTACAGTCTTCTTCTTCTTCTTTGTTTTCTTCTCTGTTTTATTCTTCTATATCTACTTCTTCTTATTCTTCTCGTTACTCTGCTACATATTCCATGGCGGCCATGGACCCTGAAACCAGCACGATGGCGACGGCGTCGCAGGACCCGTTCGGCCCCGTTCCCCTGCTCAGCGAGGTAGGAGATCCTCACACTTTTTACCACTCATAATGTCGCTGACATGCATTTGGTTTTATTTTTGAGATTCTAAATGTGGAATTATTAGATCCTGTCTACCCGCAAGTAGGCACCATTCTCAATACTTTTATTTAATATTGTTCTTCGTAGACACATTGGGGTTTTTGTGATTTGAATATTTCTATTCCATGGAACCTGCATTACAATTATAGAGTACCTATTTTAAATAACATGAATGATGCAGCAAGTTAAGACCGATTGCCTTGACAAGGTGGCCGCGATCAATGCCAAGATTGATAACCAACTGCAGGGTGCACGCTCCCTAGCCCAGGCTAATGAGCGCCTTCGAAGGCGTTTGTCTTTGTAGAAGGAGATCACGCATGATTTTTCACTTGAAGTTAAAAGGCTCGAAGCAGAGAGCGACGAGCTACAGAGGGTGATCGACAAGATGCAAAAGTTGATCGCACATAGCTTGACCAAACAAGACCTGGCCATCAGGTTAATTAGGCAGCTCATGGGTGACAAGAAGAATCTCCAGAATAGATGCACCCTCCAGCAAGAGGAAGCCACCAAGGCACTTAGAGAATGCATCAACGATGCAAAGGCTGCCATCAAAGCCTACAATGATAGGGACCGTTGTCTGGATGTAGTGAGACGGATGAAGGAGTACATGGTCCGAGGTCCCACCATGCTCGAGGGTCTAAAGAAGGAGAACGAGGATCTAAGGGCCAAGCTAGAGGCGTATTGGGTAACGCCCAAGTCAGATTCCGAGTAGAGGGGCGGGAATCTTAGTTCATGCTCTATTGCTTTTGTAATTTATATATGTCGTGCAATTAAGGAATCTTGGAGTGTAACATCCCTAAAATCATGATTTCAAAGTTTACATATCATTCATGCATGCATATATATTTGAGATCAATTTCAAACTCATTTCAGAAAAACAGAAGCACATAGTGCTATGATTTTATGTGAGCAGATTTAAATCAAATGGCCATCCCCATTTGAGAGTTTGAATGATTTTTAAACCTAGCTTGTTTGTCTTCCTTATAGAAAGGTTTGAGTGTGGTTTGGACCAAGTTTTACAAATTGGGAATGGTTTCAAAAACCCTTTTTCAAACTTTTGCAAATCAGATGCAAGCCTCTGATATTTTGCTCTCCAAGCTTGACCAAGCCCTTGCAAAGCAACCACATGATCCTATGCCCATATTTGAGACTACTGCTCACTACAAAAATCCCAAGAAGTTTTGAATTCAAATGGAACTTGAATTCATTTGAAAATCCATTCAGAAAATCGAAACAGAAAAAGAAAAGGAGTAAACAAAAGAAAAGGGCCAGGCACCACCAATCTGGCCCAGCAGCAGAACAGGCCCAATTAGCCCACCCGGGCCATTTCTTTCTCTCTCGCACGCGCGAGCGCACCCACACAGCCGCTGACAGCCAGACCCCACCTCCCCTTCGCGCGCTTCGCTGACGAGTGGGCCCTCTCCACGTCAGCTTCGTCTTCCCCAGATTCCGTGCACGAACTCCGCCGCTGCCCGTTGCTGCACTGATTTCGCGAGGTTAATTGGCATTGATGCAGCAAGCGTTTCTTGTCGAGCCTCTGGCTATAAAATCCCCACATCCTCGCGACCATTTCCCCCCAAACAATTTCGCCTTCACGCCACGAGGCTGCCCACAGCTCGCACGACGCCGCCGCTATTCCGACGACTGCGCCGACGAATTCCGGTGAGCCCCGTGTTCCCCTCTGTCTCTAGTTCATGCTATCAAGTTCAGCGAGTCTTTGCGCACCTATTGACACTCCCCATTTTCCCTCGCATGACCCGTAGCTCCAGCAACATCGACGACTGGCCGCCACCGTTCTCTGCACGAACTCCGGCGACCTCCCTCCGTAAGTAGCCACCGCCCCTTGCCCTCTGACTGATATGCCTAGAATCCTCATCGTGTTGCGCATCTGATAGTACCCCTATTTTGGCTTAGCGCGACGAGGAACCTCGCCAACGTCGACGACTGACCGTGGCCGACGCATTCGCAAACTCCGGCGAGAAATCTCTGACGAACCCGTGCGCCCCTTCCCAAGCCATTGCCACCTTGAGCATCAGCAGCCTCCTGCGGTTCTGGTAAGCATCTCCTTTGTTCCCCGGGCGACCTAGAATGCTGGCACCGCCGCTGACTGACGCGCCGCCGCCAGTCGCCGCCGCTAGCGCCGCTCGAGTTGGGTCGTTTGATCCAGGACCGTCAGATCTGGATCCAACGCGTAGATTTAGATCACTAATCGAACCATTATGCTAGATCTGGACCGCGTGTTTTAATTAGATCCTACGGCTCACGAGCGTGATCCGGAGCAAATCGGTATCGACCAATAGAAATAAGACGCGTGGCTAGGGTTTGAATCAAAACAGAATTTCAAATTAGATTTAGATCCAAATTTCAAATGGCTATAACTTTTGATTCCCACATTAGATTTTTGCAAACTTTATACCCTTGGAATCAGGGAGACAAGCCCTTTCTGAATCTGCAATGTGTTTAACAAAAAGTTTCTGTTAAAATGCCTTTTTATGCAGAAACATGTTTAGGACTATTTTGAGTATGGAATTTGTTTAGTAAATTGTTTTAGTGCTAAATAAGTATAGTTAGCAAGCTTTTGACTTGATTATGTTTCTGTATCATGCACTTGCTTGGTGGAGTTTTCAAAAATCATCACTTAGCATTCTCTTGCATGCATGCATTCATATTTTTGTTTGTATATGAATTGTGTGTAATTTTGTGCTACCAAATTTTGTGTAGATTTTGCTAGTGACTGTGATTGTGAAGAGTGCTGCTCTCCCCATTACCAAGGCAACTGGTACTTCATGAATATTTCCATCCCTATATTTTGTATAAACATTAGAAATATTTTGCTAAGTCTTGCATGTTACTTTTTTCCAAATGCTATGTTGGGAAATCCTAAGTAGTTGTAGAATTGTAGAATTGCTAGGAATTTTCCTAAGTTAAGATACTATGCCATGCTTAGCCTAGCTAGTAGCAAACAAGGGTTGGTAAAGTATATACATGCTATGATGAAAATATTTCTAAGTCTTTTGGACTTATGTTTTTCTTAATAAAACAACTAAGTCAATGAACCTCCTGGGTGGAATGGGACTTGAATGGTGGTTTTTGGTTGAGTGGTTAGACAAGGCCCATGGATATGGTTTACCTTGTGTATCACACTTGTGGTATGCCACCCAAGCAGAAAGGGATTTGGAGGCCAAGTGCTGAGAAGCTTATAGTGCAACCACTTGGCAGTATGGGCTCTGCCTTGATCATATAGGTTGCTAGAACTTAGCCTCTTGGACAGTTGGTGGTAGTGGGAATGATAGGTTGGAGCGCGTCCATTTGGCTAAGGAAAGGCTTCTGAAAGGTCCTGTCTTGGGAAACCAAGTCTGGTGGGGAAAGTGCACAACCTCTGCAGATGGAAAATCTAAGTACTTAGCCAAGTACATGGCAATGGACAACTTGAGCATCAAGACATGGAAGCTACAAGAATCTCATCACTCCAACTTCTAAGTAAAACTTGTGGGTGTACAAGGGTGAAGGACCCCAATGTCTATTGGTGGTCTCTTGGGAAAGTTTTTGACAAAGAAAAACTTAGTATTTACAACTTATAGGAAAAACCTATTTTGAGCAAAGCAAGCCAAGCTACACTTAGCCAAAATGCATATAGTAATATAGTATACTTAAAATTTACTAAGGTATCACTTGCCAATACTATTCCAAAGTATTGACCCACTGTGGCTGTAACTTGTGATGTTGCAGGTTATTCCGATGATGATTAGGTGTCATGAGTCTACACTCAACATGCTTGCCTGTGGCACATGAAGATGAAGACTTGTGTTTATTTACTTATTCCAAAACTCTTGTATTAGGCCATGGCCATGAGTTGTAAAAGACTATGTTTTATCTCTGGAATGGATGTAATAAATGACCTTTGTATCTGTGTACTTCATCTTAAACTGTGGATGCTAGCAATGATCCAGGGACTAGCATTGCAATCACAGGGATCCTATTTCTTTACAAAGGAGGGATCTTACATGGAGCAACTCCTTATTTCTCTGTTTATCTTACTTGCTTGTCAACTGAATTATGGGTTTGTGTTCTCATGAGTGGACATCCACCGTTCTCTGCACGAACTCCGGCGACCTCCCTCCGTAAGTAGCCACCGCCCCTTGCCCTCTGACTGATATGCCTAGAATCCTCATCGTCTTGCGCATCTGACAGTACCCCTATTTTGGCTTAGCGCGACGAGGAACCTCGCCAACGTCGACGACTGACCGTGGTCGACGCATTCGCAAACTCCGGCGAGAAATCTCTGACGAACCCGTGCGCCCCTTCCCAAGCCATTGCCACCTTGAGCATCAGCAGCCTCCTGCGGTTCTGGTAAGCATCTCCTTCGTTCCCCGGGCGACCTAGAATGCCGGCACCGCCGCTGACTGACGCGCTGCCGCCAGCGCCGCTCGAGTTGGGTCGTTTGATCCAGGAACGTCAGATCTGGATCCAACGCGTAGATTTAGATCACTAATCGAACCGTTATGCTAGATCTGGACCGCGTGTTTTAATTAGATCCTACGGCTCACGAGCGTGATCCGGAGCGAATCGGTATCGACCAATAGAAATAAGATGCGTGGCTAGGGTTTGAATCAAAACAGAATTTCAAATTAGATTTAGATCCAAATTTCAAATGGCTATAACTTTTGATTCCCACGTTAGATTTTTGCAAACTTTATACCATTGGAATCAGGGAGACAAGCCCTTTCTGAATCTGCAATGTGTTTAACAAAAAGTTTCTGTTAAAATGCCTTTTTATGCAGAAACATGTTTAGGACTATTTTGAGTATGGAATTTGTTTAGTAAATTGTTTTAGTGCTAAATAAGTTTAGTTAGCAAGCTTTTGACTTGATTATGTTTCTGTATCATGCACTTGCATGGTGGAGTTTTCAAAAATCATCACTTAGCATTCTCTTGCATGCATGCATTCATATTTTTGTTTGTATATGAATTGTGTGTAATTTTGTGCTACCAAATTTTGTGTAGATTTTGCTAGTGACTGTGATTGTGAAGAGTGCTGCTCTCCCCATTACCAAGGCAAGTGGTACTTCATGAATATTTCCATTCCTATATTTTGTATAAACATTAGAAATATTTTGCTAAGTCTTGCATGTTACTTTTTGCCAAATGCTATGTTGGGAAATCCTAAGTAGTTGTAGAATTGTAGAATTGCTAGGAATTTTCCTAAGTTAAGATACTATGCCATGCTTAGCCTAGCTAGTAGCAAACAAGGGTTGGTAAAGTATATACATGCTATGATGAAAATATTTCTAAGTCTTTTGGACTTATGTTTTTCTTAATAAAACAACTAAGTCAATGAACCTCCTGGGTGGAATGGGACTTGAATGGTGGTTTTTGGTTGAGTGGTTACACAAGGCCCATGGATATGGTTTACCTTGTGTATCACGCTTGTGGTATGCCACCCAGGCACAAAGGGATTTGGAGGCCAAGTGTTGAGAAGCTTATAGTGCAACCACTTGGCAATATGGGCTCTGCCTTGATCATATAGGTTGCTAGAACTTAGCCTCTTGGACAGTTGGTGGTAGTGGGAATGATAGGTTGGAGCGCGTCCATTTGGCTAAGGAAAGGCTTCTGAAAGGTCCTGTCTTGGGAAACCAAGTCTGGTGGGGAAAGTGCACAACCTCTGCAGATGGAAAATCTAAGTACTTAGCCAAGTCCATGGCAATGGACAACTTGAGCATCAAGAAATGGAAGCTACAAGAATCTCATCACTCCAACTTCTAAGTAAAACTTGTGGGTGAACAAGGGTGAAGGACCCCAATGTCTATTGGTGGTCTCTTGGGAAAGTTTTTGACAAAGAAAAACTTAGTATTTTCAACTTATAGGAAAAACCTATTTTGAGCAAAGCAAGCCAAGCTACACTTAGCCAAAATGCATATAGTAATATAGTCCACTTAAAATTTACTAAGGTATCACTTGCCAATACTATTCCAAAGTATTGACCCACTGTGGCTGTAACTTGTGATGTTGCAGGTTATTCCGATGATGATTAGGTGTCATGAGTCTACACTCAACATGCTTGCCTGTGGCACATGAAGATGAAGACTTGTGTTTATTTACTTATTCCAAAACTCTTGTATTAGGCCATGGCCATGAGTTGTAAAAGACTATGTTTTATCTCTGGAATGGATGTAATAAATGACCTTTGTATCTGTGTACTTCATCTTAAACTGTGGATGCTAGCAATGATCCAGGGACTAGCATTGCAATCACAGGGATCCTATTCCTTTACAAAGGAGGGATCTTACAGATGGTATCAGAGCACTGTGTTGCCTGTAGGATTATGACCCTAGGATTGGAAAACCACTAAGGAAAGATTTTCAACTACTTCTACACTTGTCTATTCTTCTCGTAAACTTTTCTAATCTTCTCATTCTCCTCTCTATTTGTAGATGAACTCCATCAACGAAGCCATGAAGAAAGGACCACTCATGACCATGACCTTGGAGTGTGAAACTGAGTTTCCCAAAATTCTCAAGGACCTCATGGTGGCAATGGAAGCACATGGTGCAGCTGTGTACAAAGGCTTTCCAGTGATGGATGAAGGAGTGGAGTACTGGTGGGTACAACTTCACTTGTACAAAAACAAGGAAGACAACCACAAAGAATGAGGATTCTCCATGTACACCAACACTGTGATGCACACCACATTCTTTGAGTCAGCAAGAGAAGCAGCTTGGAGGACTATCAAAGAACTAAGTGCTAGAGTCAAGTGCAGAATGCTCAACCTCCAAAAATACTTAGAGAAAGAGAAGGAACATACCCAAGAGTTGGAAGCCACCAACCAAACCTTAAGAGGAGATATTATAGACTTAGTGATGGAATCATGTGAGCAAGATAGGCTGATTGCCTCTAGGAACATTGTGTTAGCCAACAGATCCAGTGAGATATGATTGTAAACGTACTTCGTTAGTTGGACCACCACCTATCACCTTATTTTCCAAAATGATACCTTAAATAAGTTTGGACCTTGGTTGATGTAATGGATTCATGTATGCATGACTTGTGTGATTTTATGTTCCAAGGATGTGTATGTGATGTTTGTCTTTGTTTTTATCTTAAATAGTGTTGTTCTAACTTTTCTATCTTATAAATAGATGCCTATTACCATCAGCACTATTGAGGAGTTCCAGGTTACCCGCTTTGGTACTCGTATCATTGAGCTTACCACTTTGCTCGATCTACCTCTTCCCACCATCATGGTGCATCCACTCACCAAGTTCGAGAGGAAGGACCTCTGGGGCTTCAAGGTGAACCAGCCCGGACGCCAGAAAGAGCCTACTACGGAGGCCATCGTCTTCAAGCTTATGCACGATGACAGCGAGAGAGGCATGGAGGTAGTCATGCAGGACCTGATAGGACGTCTGCTAGGCCGTCACTCCCGAAAGGTTAGAGGCACCCACTTCCACGTCTTCGGAAGACGTGATGAGGATGGAGAGTCCATCGACTTCGAGGACAACTCGAGGGACGCAGCAGAGCCGATACGTCTCTACCTCCAGGACTTAGAGTCTCTCATTAGGCACGTGGACACGGACAGGACCAATGTCATGCTCAGTAATGACGAGCTCCAGGTGCAGCTTCGCGAGAAGGACAAGCTTTTCGCACAGCAGGACGAGATAGTCAAGGAAATGGAGGCAAAGTTCGAGATCCAGGACCGGAAGTTCAAGAGTCAGGAGAAACGCGTACAGGATAGGAACAAGAAGATCCGGGACATGACTGAAGAACTGAAGTCCAAGGATTTCGAGCTAGAGCAGCAGTAGATGGTGATCGAGAGGCTTCGCTCCTAGAAGAGGGCTCTCAAGACCAAGATTGAGTCCTTGACCACTAGTATTGAGGAGAACAAGACCGCGATGGAGAACGCAGGTCTTACCTTTGTCGAGGAGGAGATTGATGCTGATGAGTAGACTTGACTACTCGTTTATCTTTCATTATCGTACTTGTTATTTGTGAACTTATTATTGGACCATCCGACATGTGGATGGCTTGCCACTTGTGTGTTTTACTTTGAGAACTTGTTATTTGGTTGTTGAACTTTTATCTTCTGTTGCATGCTTGTGTTTGCTTCTGTGATGTAATGTGCATAAAAACATCTATGGGTATCTCATTCTTATCTCTATTTTAACAACCCACAGATGCCTCCCCGTCGCGCAAACCCCAACCCCAACAACATCACTCCAGAAATGCAACAAATGATGAATGCTCAAACACAGCTTCTGCAGATGATGACAACATTCATCCAGAACCAGAATAACAATAACAACAACAACCCCAATAACAACAACAATAAGAACAACAACAACAACAACAACCCTTCGGGCTTTGATATGCTCACCAGATTTCTGCGTTTGAGGCCAGCTAAGTTCTCGGGGACGACTGATCCCATGGTGGCCAATGATTGGCTACGTTCAGTAAACAAGGACTTAGTGACCGTGGGCTGCACGGACGCTGAAAAGGTCAGATTTGCAGCACATCTGCTGGAAGGGCCAGCCGCCACATGGTGGGACAACTTCCAAATCACCAATCCTATAAATGAGGTGACTTGGGCTATCTTTGAAGATGGCTTTCGCACTGCTCATATCTCATCAGGAATAATGAGCCTGAAAAAGAAAGAGTTCCACAATCTGAGGCAGCGCCACCGCAGCGTGGCTGAATAGATAGAAGAGTTCAACAATCTGGCGCGTTATGCACCGGATGAGGTTGACACAGATGCCAAAAGAAAGGAAAATTTTCTGGAAGGCTTGAATGATGAGCTGAATCTGCAGCTGGCTATGGCATATGTTCCCACTTATCAGTCGCTCTGTGACAAGGCTGCTATATTGGAGAACAAAATGAAGCAAGTCGAGAGTAGGAAGAGGAAACACTCCGACAAGCACAGCTCGGGATCGTCTCACAAACGATCTCACTATGATGACAGTGGAAGCTCAGGATCCCATAAACATGGGAAATTCAACAAGCACCACAACCACAACCGTCATGACAATAGGCATCACCGCAGTCATGACAATGACAAGTACAAGAACCACAAGAGTGGACATAAGAGCCACCACAGTGGAAATGGTAGTGGAAGTGGAATCCAGCCTGCTAAAAGGGACATCAGTCAGGTTGAATGCTTCAAATGCAAGAAGATGGGACACTATGCAAATGAGTGCCCCGAAAAGAAAGTTGAAGGACCTATCAAGCCCAATCCTTTCCAGAAAGGTCAGGTGAACCATATTAATGTGGAGGAGGTCTATGAGGAGCCTGACGTTGTTGCTGGTAAGTTCAGACTCAATTCCATTCCAGCATTTGTACTCTTTGATACTGGTGCATCGTATTCATTCATATCAAAGGCATTTGTTGTTAGAAATGGGTTCCCAACTGAAAACATTGGGTGTCCAATAAAAGTTAGTTCTCCGGGTGGAGAAATGATAGTAAGTCTTGGATGCCGAGATCTAGTAATAGAATTTGGAAAACATAAGTTTCCAGTGAGTCTGATAATCCTAGATTCCCAAGGACTGGACGTAATATTGGGAATGGATTGGATGGCTAAGTATGAAGGAGTACTAGATTGTGCGAATCATACTGTTGCACTCACAACCCCGGAAAGAAAAAGAATTAAATTCAAGTCCAACTTTGAGTCTAAAGGAAGTAAGCTGAATTCTCTTAAGGGGGTTAGCATGGACAGTGTGCCAATTGTGTGTGAGTATCCGGACATGTTCCCGGAAGAATTGCCAGGAATGCCACCAGATAGAGATGTGGAATTTCTGATAGATTTGGTACCAGGTTCTGGACCAATAGCAAAGAGACCATACAAAATGTCAGTTGATGAACTGAAAGAGCTCAAGAAGCAACTAGGAGAGAAGTTGCAGAAAGGATTTATTCAACCAAGTTCTTCATCTTGGGGAGCCCCAGTTTTGTTCGTGGAGAAGAAGGATAGAAGCCAAAGGTTATGCATAGATTACCGTTCACTCAACGAGGTAACTATCAAGAACAAATATCCTTTGCCAAGAATCAATGACTTGTTTGATCAGCTTGAAGGAGCCTGTGTGTTCTCAAAAATTGATCTCCGGTCAGGCTATTTTCAACTCAAGATAAGAGAGCAAGACATACCTAAAACAGCATTCACCACAAGGTATGGATTGTAGGAGTACACCGTAATGCCTTTTGGCTTAACCAATGCTCCAGCATACTTCATGAATATGATGAACAAGGTGTTCATGGAATTCCTCGACAAGTTTGTTGTCGTTTTCATCGATGACATCTTAGTCTACTCCAAGAGCAAAGATGAGCATGAAGGGCACTTGCGTTTGATACTTGAGAAGTTAAGAGAGCATAATCTTTATGCCAAATTCAGCAAGTGTGAGTTCTGGTTAGAAGAAGTTGGTTTTCTTGGTCATGTTATGACAAAGGATGGTGTAGCAGTTGATCCTGCTAAGGTTTCAACTGTTACTGAATGGGAATCTCCCAAGAACATGAAAGAAGTTCGCAGTTTCCTTGGCTTAGCAGGTTACTACAGAAGGTTCATCGAGAATTTCTCTAAAGTAGCTAAGCCAATGAATGAGTTATTGAAGAAGGACAAGAAGTTTGCTTGGTCTGAAGGTTGTGAAGTCAGCTTTCAGGAGTTGAAGAAGAGACTTGTGACAGCACCAGTTCTGTGTCTGCCAGATTTGGAAAAGGATTTCCAAGTATATTGTGATGCATCTCATCAAGGTTTGGGTGTCGTACTTATGCAAGACGGTAAAGTTGTAGCTTATGCCTCGAGACAACTCAAAACTCATGAGGTGAACTATCCTACTCATGATTTAGAGTTAGCCTCTGTCGTCCATGCACTCAAAACTTGGAGACATTACCTTTTGGGAAAGCGTTGTGAAGTGTTCACCGATCACAAGAGTTTGAAGTATATCTTCACACAAAAGGAAATCAATATGAGACAAAGAAGATGGTTAGAGCTTATCAAGGATTATGACTTAAGTTTGCAATACCACCCCGGTAAAGCAAATGTTGTAGCAGATGCTCTAAGTCGTAAGGTATTCGTGAATCGCCTTACCAAAGGAGAATTGCCAGATGATTTGTGTACCCAATTCAGAGAACTCAGATTGGAGATTGTGCTTGAAGGACATCTCATGTCTTTGGATGTTGAACCCACATTGTTGGACAAGATCCGAGAAGCCCAGAAGACCGATAAGGAAATTGAAGGGATTAAGGAAAATATTGGCCAAGGGAAAGCAAAAAATTTCCATGAAGACGAACAGGGTACTTTATGGCATGGGAAACGTATCTGTGTTCCACAAGATCCGGAGTTACGGAAACTGATTTTGCCGGAAGCACACAACTCTCTGTATTCTAGTCACCCGGGTGTTCATGAAAGAAAGATTTTGGTGGAACAATCTCAAGAGGGACATCGCCGAGCATATTGCCTTGTGTGATGTGTGTAGTAGAGTAAAAGCGAAGCATCAGAAACCAGCAGGTTTGCTTCTACCGCTACCTATTCCTGATTGGAAGTGGGACAAAATTTGTATGGATTTCATTATCGGATTACCAAGGACCAAATCGTGATATGATTCCATATGGGTAGTAGTGGATCGCCTAACTAAAGTGGCTCATTTCATACCCGTGAAGACAACTTATACTAGAGCCAAGTTAGCCAAAATCTACATGAGTAGAATTGTATGCCTTCATGGTGTGCCTAAGAGTATTGTGTCTGATAGGGGAACCCAATTCACTTCCCATTTTTGGAGACAGCTACATGAGTCATTGGGAACGAGGTTGGAATTCAGTACTGCTTTTCATCCTCAAACCGATGGACAAACAGAAAGGACAAATCAAATTCTGGAAGACATGTTGAGGGCATGTGCCCTAGACTATGGAGCCAGTTGGGATGAAAGTCTGCCTTACGCAGAATTTTCTTATAACAACAACTATCAAGCTAGCATTGAGATGGCACCATTTGAGTTTCTCTACGGAAGAAAGTGTACCACCCCGTTGTTATGGAATGGTGTGGGAGAAAGAAGTTTATTCGGGCCAGATCTTATCAAAGAAGCCGAAGAGAAAGTCAAATTGGTTAAGGACAGGTTGAAGATAGCACAGTCCCGACAGAAAAGCTACGCAGATCCTAAGCATAGAGAAGTCACCTACGAAGTTGGTGATAGAGCCTATCTTAGAGTATCACCACTCCGTGGAGTGAAAAGATTCGGAGTCAAAGGAAAGTTGGCACCAAGATATGTTGGTCCATTCAAAATTATGAGTCACAAAGGAGAAGTTTCTTATGAAATTGAAATGCCAGCATCTCTATCAGCAGTCCATAATGTGTTTCATGTGAGTCAGCTCAAGAAATGTCACCCAGAAATGGAAGAAACTTCTTTGAAGGATACTATACCTTTGGAAGAGGTTCAACTAGAAAGTGACCTCACATATGAGGAGAAGCCTATCAAGATTCTTGAGACCGCAGAAAGAGTCACAAGGACGAAGACTATCAAGTTTTGCAAAGTGCAATGGAATCATCATACCGAAGAGGAAGCAACATGGGAAAGAGAAGATGATCTTCGGAAAGACCACCCTCACCTATTTGCTAGCCAATTCGAATCTCGAGGGAGAGATTCACCTTAAGGGGGTTAGATTTGTAACATCCCTAAAATCATGATTTCAAAGTTCACATATCATTCATGCATGCATATAGATTTGAGATCAATTTCAAACTCATTTCAGAAAAACAGAAGCACATAGTGCTATGATTTTATGTGAGCAGATTTAAATCAAATGGCCATCCCCATTTGAGAGTTTGAATGATTTTTAAACCTAGCTTGTTTGTCTTCCTTATAGAAAGGTTTGAGTGTGGTTTGGACCAAGTTTTACAAATTGGGAATGGTTTCAAAAACCCTTTTTCAAACTTTTGCAAATCAGATGCAAGCCTCTGATATTTTGCTCTCCAAGCTTGACCAAGCCCTTGCAAAGCAACCACATGATCCTATGCCCATATTTGAGACTACTGCTCACTGGAAAAATCCCAAGAAGTTTTGAATTCAAATGGAACTTGAATTCATTTGAAAATCCATTCAGAAAATCGAAACAGAAAAAGAAAAGGAGTAAACAAAAGAAAAGGGCCAGGCGCCACCAATCTGGCCCAGCAGCAGAACAGGCCCAATTAGCCCACCCGGGCCATTTCTTTCTCTCTCGCACGCGCGAGCGCACCCACACAGCCGCTGACAGCCAGACCCCACCTCCCCTTCGCGTGCTTCGCTGACGAGCGGGCCCTCTCCACGTCAGCTTCGTCTTCCCCAGATTCCGCGCACGAACTCCGTCGCTGCCCGTTCCTGCACTGATTTCGCGAGGTTAATTGGCATTGATGCAGCAAGCGTTTCTTGTCGAGCCTCTGGCTATAAAATCCCCACATCCTCGCGACCATTTCCCCTAAACAATTTCGCCTTCATGCCACCAGGCTGCCCACAGCTCGCACGACGCCGCCGCTGTTCCGACGACTGCGCCGACGAATTCCGGTGAGCCCCGTGTTCCCCTCTGTCTCTAGTTCATGCTATCAAGTTCAGCGAGTCTTTGTGCACCTATTGACACTCCCCATTTTCCCTCGCATGACCCGTAGCTCTAGCAACGTCGACGACTGGCCGCCACCGTTCTCTGCATGAACTCCGGCGACCTCCCTCCGTAAGTAGCCACCGCCCCTTTCCCTCTGACTGATACGCCTAGAATCCTCATCGTCTTGCGCATCTGACAGTACCCCTATTTTGGCTTAGCGCGACGAGGAACCTCGCCAACGTCGACGACTGACCGTGGCCGACGCATTCGCAAACTCCGGCGAGAAATCTCCGACAAACCCGTGCGCCCCTTCCCAAGCCATTGCCACCTTGACCATCAGCAGCCTCCTGCGGTTCTGGTAAGCATCTCCTTCCTTCCCCGGGCGACCAAGAATGCCGGCACCGCCGCTGACTGACGCGCCGCCGCCAGCCGCCGCCGCTAGCGCCGCTCGAGTTGGGTCGTTTGATCCAGGACCGTCAGATCTGGATCCAACGCGTAGATTTAGATCACTAATCGAACCGTTATGCTAGATCTGGACCGCGTGTTTTAATTAGATCCTACGGCTCACGAGCGTGATCCGGAGCGAATCGGTATCGACCAATAGAAATAAGACGCGTGGCTAGGGTTTGAATCAAAACAGAATTTCAAATTAGATTTAGATCCAAATTTCAAATGGCTATAACTTTTGATTCCCACGTTAGATTTTTGCAAACTTTCTACCGTTGGAATCAGGGAGACAAGCCCTTTCTGAATCTGCAATGTGTTTAACAAAAAGTTTCTGTTAAAATGCCTTTTTATGCAGAAACATGTTTAGGACTATTTTGAGTATGGAATTTGTTTAGTAAATTGTTTTAGTGCTAAATAAGTTTAGTTAGCAAGCTTTTGACTTGATTATGTTTCTGTATCATGCACTTGCTTGGTGGAGTTTTCAAAAATCATCACTTAGCATTCTCTTGCATGCATGCATTCATATTTTTGTTTGTATATGAATTGTGTGTAATTTTGTGCTACCAAATTTTGTGTAGATTTTGCTAGTGACTGTGATTGTGAAGAGTGCTGCTCTCCCCATTACCAAGGCAAGTGGTACTTCATGAATATTTCCATCCCTATATTTTGTATAAACATTAGAAATATTTTGCTAAGTCTTGCATGTTACTTTTTGCCAAATGCTATGTTGGGAAATCCTAAGTAGTTGTAGAATTGTAGAATTGCTAGGAATTTTCCTAAGTTAAGATACTATGCCATGATTAGCCTAGCTAGTAGCAAACAAGGGTTGGTAAAGTATATACATGCTATGATGAAAATATTTCCCAGTCTTTTGGACTTATGTTTTTCTTAATAAAACAACTAAGTCAATGAACCTCCTGGGTGGAATGGGACTTGAATGGTGGTTTTTGGTTGAGTGGTTACACAAGGCCCATGGATATGGTTTACCTTGTGTATCACGCTTGTGGTATGCCACCCAGGCACAAAGGGATTTGGAGGCCAAGTGTTGAGAAGCTTATAGTGCAACCACTTGGCAATATGGGCTCTGCCTTGATCATATAGGTTGCTAGAACTTAGCCTCTTGGACAGTTGGTGGTAGTGGGAATGATAGGTTGGAGCGCGTCCATTTGGCTAAGGAAAGGCTTCTGAAAGGTCCTGTCTTGGGAAACCAAGTCTGGTGGGGAAAGTGCACAACCTCTGCAGATAGAAAATCTAAGTACTTAGCCAAGTCCATGGCAATGGACAACTTGAGCATCAAGACATGGAAGCTACAAGAATCTCATCACTCCAACTTCTAAGTAAAACTTGTGGGTGAACAAGGGTGAAGGACCCCAATGTATATTGGTGGTCTCTTGGGAAAGTTTTTGACAAAGAAAAACTTAGTATTTTCAACTTATAGGAAAAACCAATTTTGAGCAAAGCAAGCCAAGCTACACTTAGCCAAAATGCATATAGTAATATAGTCTACTTAAAATTTACTAAGGTATCACTTGCCAATACTATTCCAAAGTATTGACCCACTGTGGCTGTAACTTGTGATGTTGCAGGTTATTCCAATGATGATTAGGTGTCATGAGTCTACACTCAACATGCTTGCTTGTGGCACATGAAGATGAAGACTTGTGTTTATTTACTTTTTCCAAAACTCTTGTATTAGGCCTATGGCCATGAGTTGTAAAAGACTATGTTTTATCTCTGGAATGGATGTTATAAATGACCTTTGTATCTGTGTACTTCATCTTAAACTGTGGATGCTAGCAATGATCCAGGGACTAGCATTGCAATCATAGGGATCCTATTCCTTTACAAAGGAGGGATCTTACATGGAGCAACTCCTTATTTCTTTGTTTATCTTACTTGCTTGTCAACTGAATTATGGGTTTGTGTTCTCATGAGTGGACATCCACCTTTCTTTGCATTATGTATCTGAGCTTGCTTTTAGATTATGACTATGCCACTACTATTTGGTTACATTGGAAAAATCCACAACACCCTTAGTTGGAGGTAGTCCTAGGTTTCTTTGAAATTGAAATTAGGACTATGCCACTAGTTTATCCTGTTGAATTGGGAAAATCCTATATTGCTCTGACATTGAATTTAGGACCGTGCCACTAGTTTATCTTGTTGAATTGGGAAAAACCCTATATTGCTCTGAGATTGGAAATAGGACTATGCCACAAGTTGATTCTGTTAAATTTTGAACAATCCTAGATTGCTCTGTCCTTCAAATTATGACTTTTACACTATTTAATTATTTAAATTATGGAAACTAACCACATATTTTTGTTGCAGCAGAAGATGCAAAACCTCAACCCAGAACTGCCGACCTGGCTAAAGGACAAGATAGCCATCCAAATAAAGAAGCAGAATTTTCAATAACTGGCCTATGACTGCGTGAGAGAAGAAGTTGTGATCCTTTATGACAAGTTCCATAATCTGAAGGTGGACATCGCCAGCTGGAAGGAACTTCACAAGAAAGGTCTTACTTCAGCGCGTGCGAAGGAGGAGATCATAGGGATAATCTTAAGCTTACTGATAAGCTTGTCACATCCCAGACGGATCGCTTGAACCTGTGGGAGGTGCACGTCCAAGTACTAAGGGAGCAGGTAAAAACCAAAGCGGACCTGATCGAACGAACCCTCCAACTAGAGGATCTCAATAAGTAAAACGATCATCTCCATGCCAGGCTTAGTGCAAACCATAAGTTCTTCTGAAATTATTTTGCAAACTATGTGTTCTAACGAACCAAATCATGTTTTATCCATGTAGTAGTGATTTTGTAAACTTGGACCTAACTCTATGCTAACTATGCTTTCTTTTGAAAGTTTATTTTGCTCAAGGATTTAGTTTGGATTAGTTAAGATATTACAATTGCAAATCATACAGTTAACTAGTTTCAGAAACTGCCATGGCATAAATTATTCATTTAAAAATTCCTTCATCCTCTGTAGCTTGTCATTGTTCACCTCGTGCTCCTTCTTCAGATCCTTCAAGAGATCTATAGTGCAGTACTCTAGCTTATTCTTCTCTTCCATGAGCTGATCCCTCTCCTTTTCTGCCTTCTAAAGCTTCTGTGCAGTTCCCACCACCAAGCTCCCATTGATTGTGCCATTTAGTTCTAACTGCAAATTCTTGATTTCCTGTTCCAGCTCCTTATATCCTACCAAGAGCTTGTAATTTTTTTCAGCTACATCATAGACATCATTAAATCTCCCCTACCTTTTGAGCTCATATCCCACAACTGGGCCAAACATTTGTTAAATGCGTCTAGACACTCAAGATCCACCCACTCTACTTCTTTACACACCGGGCCAACCTAAAAAAATACATCACCATTGTACATAAAAAAGCAAACCTGATTTGTATAGCCCAAAAACCTTCTCCTAGTGTTAATGCCTCCGGATGCAACATATTTCCTCACTTTTAGCCCATGGTCACATGGTACTTCCCAATCAAGATATAGGCCCTCCCAATCGGGGTCGTAGATCGTGAGTGGTACCTATAAGGGAACAAAAATCTAGAAATAATCATGATTGCATGCACATTTCAAGTCTCGGATCGAGGTAATTACCAATGCCTAACCATTGCCGAGAAAATAGAGGAACTCACATCGGGGAAGGAAGAATCGATGTCGGAGGGAAGGTTGTCGCTGCTCGACTGGTCATCCTCGTCGTTCCAGGACGGCATGGAGAATGCGTCCGCGGCGATGTGTCAGCGATGGTGAGGATAGAGACGAGGGCAGTGAGTGCAGAGAGCAAGAGTGCGAAAAGCGAAGTGCGTCAACATTGCAACATTGACTAAATTGGCATGTTACAATGGTTTAATTGATACAATGCCCCGTGACTGGATTACTGTCTCATATCTAATAGTTTTTCTCTTCCTTCATTTTAATTTGTAATATTAATCATGTACTTCCCCCTTCTCAATTTGTATGACTTATGGAAACATACAAAATCTTATCTACCGAACAATTTAGAATTAGGGTTTATGGTTTATGGCCTAGTGCACTATTTATTGCACTAACCCCTTAACCCTGAATCCCAAATCCTAGACCTATCTGTCCAATAGATCATTGTCTCCTACTTAGTAAGTTTTTTTCCTAAACCCTCCTCTCGTTCATCCATGATAGTACTTCCTTCTAAGTAGCAGGTAGTTATCCAGCGATTAGTCAAATTACTGATCTCACAGAGCATTATATTACATCATAATCATGTCAACTACAAGGTAATTATGTATCACCTTGTTCAGTGATGGTTTCAATGAATGATACATTAGAAAATCCCAACATCTCACAGAACATTATATTACAATCTCTCAACAATCATAATCTTAGAAACAATTATATCACATCATCTCAGCTACAGATGGAAATGGGAACCCGCTACCCGCTTACCCTGTGGGTTTTTACCCATTAGGGTAAGGGTATGGTTGTACAGTTATACCCATAGGTAAGTAATTGGGCAAACATCTCTACACGTTAGGTATTGCGGGTGCGGGTATGGTAATGGAAAACCCGCACCCGCATACCCACCTACCCGACAACTTAGTAGATTACACGTGGGGCATTAGTATTTGTGACACCCCCGGGATCAGGGCTAAACAAATCCCAGACCTCTGTCTGACATAACCTTAACCTTGAGCTCGAGAATATCCAGTGAAGAATCGGTAACACAACAGTGACCCTACGACACAAGATTTATTACAGGAAGCTCATAACTGAGCAAAGAACCAAATTATTACAACCAGAGGTTACTGACCACAAACATAAAACAACGGAAGGAAAATTATGCTATTAAGTATAACAAACTTAAAAAATGGCCTAAGAGGCCTGAAGCATAATGATGACGTCTCAGCCCATAGATTCTAGGCTGCCGGCAGGGAACCCCAAGCTACTCGTCGGTGTCGATGTACTACCAAACTGATCTTCAGGGAACACTTACTCTGCCAAAAGTATCAACAAAGCAAGAGTGAGTACAGGGTGTACTCCACAATACTTATGGCTGGTGGAGTTGTTTTTCATAAAGCCATCTTTGTTTATAAAACAAGAGAGAGAAGAATCTCGTCTAGTCAGAGTATTTTAAAAGGGGATAAGAGAGCGACATCTCCAAAATATTGATCATCATCTTTTGATATCCACCAAATCATCATCATTTGAACCCTATGTAGGATCACCCCCTCGTACCCATGAGGAAGCATCCTTAAGCACACGTTGATCAACAAGTTTTATAGTGGTTAAAGTTATCTATGATCTTGAGTCCGGTCGCCAAGTCGTCCATAACCGTGGACACAGCTTTTCAAAAGATTATTACCCTACAGGGGTGTACAACTTTACCCACATGTACTAACCTTCTCTTAATGCCACAATGATTAGCCATCTTCCTTGGAAGGTCGGCAGAGGGTGGTTAGACATGACCTTTACCTTGCTTTCGCCGAGACCATGAGTCACGCAATAAGTAAGGTTTCGCCTTAACGGGTCAAATCCCGAAGCCGGTACTTAAAGATGTGAGGCGGTGTTGGTTCACCAGGGGCTCCATCGACCCCAAGTAACCCGGTCCACGCTTCCCTACCTGTTATGAATGCACCTCCTTCACCTCGTTCTTTCAAAAACATTTTCAATGTGTATGTCGAATGGAACGCCTGAGCTATGTGACTCGTGGAATCTACTAGGCAATTTAGTCAATCAGGAGGTCCCCATAAACCCCATGCGGTTGTACGCTCGTCTTGGTTCAAGAGGCAAGAACTCGGGTCCTAGTGGTGGCGAGCATGGGACTAGAAAAACCACATCCCACCATGGCCTCCCATACAAGCCTTAGCATGTTTAACTCATATTACTGATCTCATCTCATCACGTTCTCCTGTCATACTAGATTCTCTGCATCTGATACATCATCTGGATGGACCAGACTCAACAGCTATGCATGGCTAAGCAGGACACAGATGTAAGCTTTAGCAGTGCACACACGCCAAACCTAGTTATGCTAGGAGCAGTGGATTGGGTAATTTAAGCTCAAAGGGAGTATGCAACAGATAGGATACTCTATCTATCGATAAAAGACCATAGTAGAATCGTATGTATTATGGAAGGAATTGAAATGCTTTCAAAATCATAGGATTATATCATGGTGGGGCTATGCTTGCCTTTGCCTGTTGATAGCAGATAAATAGATCTTCGGAAGCCTTGTACTTGACTTGGTTACAGTTGGTCAAGTATTTGTCTTCGAGCTTCAACGGTCTTGATATCGATCTTCAATCTTGATATCATATTCTACTAAGAAGAACCAAACATCGGAAAGAGAGGGAAACAATCAACACATGGCATCGATGAAATGCTCAAGCAAGGATGTGATATGACAAGCTAATTTGTATTGAAATATAACCTTAAGGCATGCTCAACAATTTAATCGGGGTTCCGAGGGGTGAAAACCCTAACTCGGGGAAACTCCGGAAACACCTGTGAGGGGTTACTATGTTGTTCTAATTAAACTTGTCATGTAAGTTGTTGAATAATGCATGATAGATTAAATAGATAGTTCTCATTTTTCTGAACATTTTGATATATTATTCATATTTTCTGACTTATAAATAATTAGTTATTGAATTTACAATATTTATTCAATTTCTAAAAATATTAACCCATTTTAAATTGGATTTACTACATCACTATGATGTCAGCACAGGGTGGGGGTCGTTTTTCACTAGATCTGGGGCTACCCACGCTGACTAACCAGTGGGGCCGAGGCCACGTCGATGCCATAGTGGCAGTCAAAGGTCAAAGAGGCAGACGGACCCACGCGGCTACGTCAGCATGACACAGGCATGACGTCATGTCGCCGGCCACCTGCAGATGGTCATCGGCGCCGGCGAAGGAGGGCACGCGGGGCTATGAAACCTAGCATGCTAGAACGAGCTCATCGAGGCAGTCCTAAACCTGGCGGCACCACCCTATCTGGATCATCGGAGCTTCGCCGGCAACCACGTGCAACGGCGGCGCACGGCAAGCTACGGCGCGGGCGGGACACAGAGCGAGAGAGAGAGGATTCAGATGGGTGCCTGGGCACCATATGCTCACCCTGGAGCGATTGATGGTGACAGCGAGGCGAGGCGGTGACCGGAGCAACAGCGAGGCGAGAGTCAGAGCACGTCGATGACGGGGAAGAAGCGGGCGATGCGGTCGATTGGCAGCGCCCGGGCTCGATTCCGTTGGCGAGGAAGACCGGCACAGCGAGGCGGAGCTCGTGGTGGCCTTAGAGGGACCAGGGGTAGCCGGAGATGACGAGGCACCGACGAGGTTCGGGCTAGGGTTTTGGTCCTGCAGCGAGAGAGGAAGCGAGAGGTCTCTGGAGAGAGGGAAAAGTGGATGAGGACGGCAGGGCGTCGAGGCTATGATCTTATCCTCCCCAGGAGGCGATGGACGGCGGCGAGGAAGCGGCGCGGATCGACGGCCGGCGGCGCTACAGCGAGCTGCTTGCTGTCGCTAGGGAAGACGACGACAATAGGAGGGCCGAACCGGTATGGGCTGGAGTGGGACGTGCTGGACCACTGGCTTGCACGCGCTAGCGGCAGGGAGAAGGGGAGGAGAGATGGGCCGGACTGGGCTGCAGCCTGTTGGCTTGCTGGCTCTATTTTTTATCAAAACCTTTTCCTTTTTCTGTTTTCAAATTTCTGTTTTGTGTTTCCATTTGAAATCTGTTTTAGGTAATTTCAAAAATACCAAAGGCTTTATAAAATATATAAAATATTGTGGGGCCATTTTATTCATTTTGGGCTCCCATTGTTTTGGTAACTTTTCAAATTCAAAACCAGTTGAATGTATTTCAGAGAGAGGGGAAAACTAGGGATTAGGGTTTTGTATGTTTTTTTCTTGCATGCAATTTAGATATGATGCTCATGAATGCACAAAACAAACCATAATTAAGGATTAGCTAAAACTAGGGTGTTACAGTATTATAGCATTTTTTCTAAAAAATGTGAACTTCTGGTGTTGATGAGTGTTGCTATGTGGCTAATTGTGGTATGTCGTGTGACTGTTTTGCAATTCATTTGAGATTTTAAAGTTTAAACTATATACTTCCTATGCAACTTATGTTTATACGTAACTTGTTTTCTTTACAATATTATGCATTTGGCAATGTATTTTCATTATTTAATATATATTTGCTTGCTTGCTGAAACCGTGAATGAATGAAAATATATGCTGTCATTTTTTTATATGTTGTGTTATTATAATGACTTGTTAAGTTGATTGGACTGATGGGTGGGTATTACCCACGGGTTTTTTACCCTCGACGGGTGCGGGTATGGGACAAAATTTGTACCCGTGTGCAGGTGCGGGTACGGGTTGCGGGAAATATATAAGATTGCGGGTGCGGGTTTGGTTAAGCTCCACCCGCACCCAACAGCCGCGGGTGCCATTTGTTCTCAGCAAACATAATCATGTCAACTACAATGTACTTATGTTTTATTACAATAACGATGGTTTTATCGAGTGATATGTCCAAAAATCTCAACAGCTCATAGAACATCGGATTGCAATCTCTAAACAAACACGACCAAAACAACACAATTTCAAAGGAACAAAAATATTTGTTACAAATACAGGAAGGGGAACCCTATGGTCTATATGAAAAGCCCTGGGTAGCAGCTCTCATCAGATCTGATCAACATCTATCGCCTCGTTTTGTTCATCCATAGCAGGGGCCTCTGCATCCACTATAACATGTTCAACAACATCAGAAATGGCAGCTAGTAAGAACACCTTCCTGGTTTGCTTCTTTCATCGTGTATTCTGCATCAGATCATGCCATCTTCTTAGGTCCAATAATGATTTCCTTACCAATCATCTCTCTCGGTTCAAAAAGAGTTATGTTTTTGGAATCGATGGCCATCTCCACAGTACATGACGAAACTGGCTTATTAACTCCGCCATCAAGTTTTGCCATGTATGAATCCACCTCTAGGTGTATATTGAACTTGGCTTGATAAGCATATGGTGGTCCATAAACTCGAGTAGCAGAATCTCTAGCAACAAGATCTACAGTATCAGCATACATATCATCAATCATCGCTTCAACTTTCACCTTACGATCAGCTACACAACACTCCCAAAGAATCTCAAGCTCATGGGAGTGCTCAATTTTCATATAGGTATCACTCATGTTATGCCACACCAATTTTTTCCTCTATCTAGATCCCCAAGGAATACTAGCACGAAGCATATCTATCAGATGCGAAATAGACACAACCTCCTTGCAGTTGACAAGCAGACACACATCCTGCCCGAACACAACCCTCTCACAACCAAAATCTAGTTTTGTAGTGTACTAGCGGACATGAACCGTGAACTCAAATAGGTACGCTGCATCGAAGTTGTTCCTAATTTGATTTAAAAAGGGACCTTTCAGTTCATTCGACTCTACTTTTAAGTAACTAATATACTTGTAAGACAAGTCATAGATAAGAAAAAATCACCTCTCGCACTTCTCTCGGGTGGTTTTCTTTGAGATTTGGGTCGCATGACCCCGCACTTCAGCCGAACACTCCGCCGTCGGCCTAGCTTTTCTCTTCAACCCACTGCTCGTAGGTACCCTATTAGCAGACTTCTGGTTGACCTCCTCGCTAACATGGGTTGCAGACCCCATCGCTGCTTCGCTTGTCCGGTGTTGTGCCCGAGATGCTGGCTCCGACGGAGCCAAATCATTCACCAATGTAGCTACCACCTTGGCCTCACTAGACATGCTGGGCATGGATATGGCGGGACATGGATAAAAGGGACCGTCGCCTCCGGATTCAGTGTGTGTGGGGGGGTAGGGAGCGGGGTGGGGGTGGGGAGGGGCGGGGAGAAAAATGACTTCCACCACCGCCAAACCGGATTTAGTGTGGGGGTGGGAGAAAAAGGACCACCGCCACCGGATTCAGTGTCGGGGGTTAGGAAAGTACAGAAATGGATTTGCCCGTGCGACACGTGTAGGGTGACTTAGAAGGGGCATGACAGGGGAACGACAAGTACTCATGTAATAGAATATCTAGATATAATGGCTAAGATTCGAAAATATTTGGTTTGGCCACCATTCACTGAAAATACCCCTATCGGCAATTACCCCCCCCCCCCCACTTTACAAATCACAATTATTACACACAACTCGGACCCCGCGATGCCTTCGCCTGCGAACTTTTGGGCCACAAAGTAACAAGCCCGAAAGACTCGCCTTGTAGGTTCTTCATGGAGAAGGTTCATTTCTAAAAAGCAAATCCCCTCTTGTGTGTACCTATATTTTGCAATGGGGGCTCCTGGGCCAAGAATCACTGTTGTATATTTGAATGATGACAAGGATGAGGGCTATGAGGATATAGGCGATGAGGATGAGGGCGACGACGAGGATGAGGGCAATGAGGAGCAGGATGAGGATGAGGGCGATGCGGAGCAAGTAAGATCACTGGATTATACAATTGTTTCTTAGAGATGCAACTTACCCATAGTGAAGAGTGTTATCTCGTCAACAACATTCCTTCAAAAAAAATCCTACATCAGCCTATCACTTGTCACTCGCTTGACCATGACACATATTCAGCTACATTATGTGGTATGTTTTGACTTATCATTCTTTATTTAGTTTCTATTGTATTTGTATTGCATGATAGTTATAAGATTTCTATCTTCTGCATCTTAATTAGAAACTACCGTCGAAAATGGTTTTTTCTCTTCAAATTTCTGAAGAAGGCTTGGCTGGAATACACGTTGGGGCAACAGGTGATGTAAGCGCCATGATGTACAAGATAGTGAGTGATGGCAACATTATCTTCAACATCCAGGAGTGGAATAACTTTTTTAAAGCTCAAGATGATCTACAAGTTGGGCAAGCCATTCTCCTCACTGGCAGGACCACTTCACGCCGTAACATTCATATAATGCTCATCATCGACATTGTTCATAGTGACTAGCTTGTTCCTTGTGATACTTTGTTAGTGTAGATGCAACTAGCTTGTTTTGAATCGCTTGTTAATAATTTATGGTGAACCAAATCATTATTTTCCTGCTTATGTGAATATGCATTTCGTGATGTTACATTGTTGTTATATTGCAGCCTTCGATCAACAATATGTAGAACCTTTTTTTAATTTTAGAATATATACTTGCGGCATTTGAATTTCTGAAAATACCACAAATTCTATATATATATTACTGGTGTTTGCATGAAACGCCGCCACTATGGCTATTAGTCGTGTTGTTCAAACCGAACGCCACCAGTACGAGCGGTAATAGTGGCGTTCACTCAGGATGTCACCACTATGTCCTACCAGTGGCATGAGGTTAGTGGTGTGCGACTTAAACGCCACGAACACCCTTTTCCAAACGTCGCCGTTAGGCCTTTTCCTACTAGTGCGTGGAAGCATAGACCCTAGATGGCCACATATTCTCGCGGACGTGGGGCCAATCCAAATAAAGCGTGCTGACATAGACCCATGATGTCTGTGAATGTAAATTGTATACTACCTGGGTAGTCGCTGGCGGAGAGTCGAGCTGGCAGTATAGACCATAGACATCCACGCGTTATCGTGGTGAGATAGTATAGTCGGTCCCGTTCAGAGGTGAGCTCACAACATAGATTGTAAACATTCGTGGGTTCTCGCGGCCACGTCGTGTAGTTTCGCGCCATGGACAGCGAGTGGAGTGTAAAATACCCCTCTCGCTTTTTTCTCTCTCTGCAACATGCAGATTATGTTCTCTCTTCTTCCACCTCCACCTCCTCCTTTAGCTTTCTCCCCTCGCCATTCGCTTGCGACGGGCCGGTGAACACACCCGATGTCGGCGATGCGGGTGGCCACGGGCTGGCTAGACGGCGGTACACGCAGCGAGCAGCTGGCGTCTCGTACTCCGATGCGGTCATAGGCTATGTCTCCCTCTTACTAGTGGAAAAAGGGCCATCCGTTCGCGCCCCCTCAGAGCATTAGTCCCGGTTGCGCCACCAACCGGGACTAATACAGGCACGCATCCCGGTTCGAGCGGGCACGGGGCCAGGAGGCATGCGTCCCGGTTGGTAAGGGGGAATACGTCCCGGTTGGAGCCACCAACCGGGACTAAAGGTTTGGCCACAGCCACGTGGCATGGCACACACCTTTAGTCCCGGTTGCTGGCTCCAACCGGGACGTATTCTCCCGCCCTCTATAAATGCAACGCCCCAGCCCCCTCTGCCTCCACTCTGTTTTTTCTCTTGGTGGAAGGTGTGAGGGGTGTGCTAGTTTTTTCTGTTCTATGCATGCATTGAAGGTGTTTGATGAAATGTTTGAGTGAATAATCCCGTTCAATTTCTCATAGAACAAAAATATAGAAGGTGTCTGAGACGCACTTGAGCTTTCTCCTCTTTATTTCCCTCGATCGAGGTTCTTTTCTCTGTCATTGATACAATTCATGTGTCGATGTGAATTGGTTATTTCACTATTTATGATGTCCTGTTTTTTGATAAACTTACTTATATGATGCAGATGAACGGTCGGTAATGGATGTACGGTGACCAGCGCGTAGCCGGGTATATGAAAGGCGTGGATAAATTTATCGATGTGGCTACGGCAAACAAAGAGAATTGTTTTATACGTTGTCCATGTGTTCAATGTCGGAACAACAGGGAGAACTCTTCCTCAAAAATCATTCCCTGCCACCTGATTATGAAAGGTTTCATGCCCAACTATAATTGCTGGACCAAGCACGGGGAAAGAGGGGTTATGATGGAAGATGGTGAAGAAGAAGATGATGATAACAACTATCATCATATGTTTCCTGAATACAGTGATACTGCAATGGAAGACAATGGAGAGGAAAGAGGTGAAGAACGGGCATCAGATGAGCCAGTTGATGAACTTGGTAGGGTCATTTCTGATGCAAAGCGAGACTGTGAAACAGAAAATGAGAAGTTGAAGTTAGAGGGCATGTTAGAAGATCACAATAAATTGTTGTACCCAAATTGTGAAGATGGCAGCACAAAGCTCGGTACCACACTGGAATTGTTGCGATGGAAGGCAGAGTGTGGTCTAACTGACTCCTCATTTGAAAAGATGCTGAAAATAATGAAGCCAAAGTTTCCAAAACATAACGAACTTCCCGAGAGTACCTACGAAGCAAAGAAGACTCTCTGTCCTCTGGGATTAGATGTGCAAAAGATACATGCATGCATTAATGACTGCATCCTCTACCGCGGTAAGGAGTATGAGAATTTAGATAAATGCCCGGTATGCAATGCGTTGCGGTATAAGATCAGACGAGATGACCCTGGTGATGTTGAGGGAGAGCCCCTCCGGAAGAGGGTTCCTGCTAAGGTTATGTGGTATGCTCCTATAATACCAAGGTTGAAACGCATGTTCAGAAACAAAGAGCATGTCAGGTTGTTGCGATGGCACAAAGAAGACCGTAAGAAAGACGGGAAGTTGAGACACACTGCTGATGGGTCACAGTGGAGAAAAATCGAGAGAGACTTCCCAGACTTTGCAGGTGACGCAAGGAACTTATGGTTTGGTCTAAGTACGGATGGCATGAATCCTTTTGGGGAGCAGAGCTGCAGTCACAGCACCTGGCCCGTGACTCTATGTATCTACAACCTGCCTCCTTGGTTGTGCATGAAGCGTAAGTTCATTATGATGCCAGTGCTCATCCAAGGCCCGAAGCAACCGGGCAACGACATTGATGTGTACCTTAGGCCATTAGTTGAAGAACTCTTACAGTTGTGGGGCAAACCAGGTGTATGTGCGTGGGATGAGAACAAACAGGAGCCATTTGATCTACGAGGGTTGTTATTCGTAACCATCAATGATTGGCTTGCTCTTAGTAACCTTTCAGGACAGACAAACAAGGGATATAAGGCATGCACCCACTGTTTAGATAAGACTGAAGGTACATATTTGCATAAATGCAAGAAGGTTGTGTACCTGGCGAATCGACGATTTCTTCCGACCAATCATCCCGTAAGAAAGAAAGGCAAGCATTTCAAAGGTGAGACAGATCACCGGAAGAAGCCTGAACTCCCTGCTGGTGATGATGTATTTGGTATGGTCAAGGACATAGAAGTAATCTTTGGAAAGGGTCCCGACGGTCAATCAGTTCCGAACGACGTCGCTACAGGACACGCACCCATGTGGAAGAAGAAATCTATATTTTGGGAGCTGTCATATTGGAAAGTCCTGCGTGTCCGCTCTTCAATCGACGTGATGCACGTGACGAAGAATCTTTTCGTGAACCTGCTAGGATTCCTAGGCGTGTATGGGAAGACAAAAGATACACCTGAAGCACGGGAGGACCAACAAATTATGAAAGACCCAAAGAACATGCATACACATAACAAGACGGATAAAGGGCATCACTTAAGTCATGCCAGCTATGCTCTTACCAAAGCAGAGAAGGAAATCTTTTTTGAAGTCCTTTACAGTATCAAGGTGCCGTCGGGCTTCTCATCTAATATAAAGGGGATAATAAATATGGCAGAGAAAAAGTTCCAAAACCTGAAGTCTCATGACTGTCACGTGATTATGACGCAGTTGCTTCCGATTGCATTGAGGGGGCTTCTACCGGAAAATGTTCGAGTACCCATTGTGAAGTTGTGTGCATTCCTTAATGCAATATCTCAGAAGGTAATCAATCCAGCTATTCTGCTAAGGTTACAGAAGGATGTGGTACAATGTCTTGTTAGTTTTGAATTGGTGTTCCCACCATCCTTCTTCAATATTATGACGCATCTCCTGGTTCATCTAGTGGAAGAGATTGTTCTCGGTCCGGTATTTCTGCACAATATGTTCCCCTTTGAGAGGTTCATGGGAGTCTTAAAGAAATATGTTCATAACCGTGCTAGACCAGAAGGAAGCATCTCCAAGGGATATGGAACAGAGGAGGTCATTGAGTTTTGTGTTGACTTTATTCCTGACCTTAAGCCGATTGGTGTTTCTGACTCGCGGCATGAGTGAAGACTAAGTGGAAAAGGCACGCTGGGAAAGAAAGCAATGATATGTAGGGACGTGGATTCTTTCACTAAAGCACACTACACAGTTCTACATAATTCCACCTTGGCAGCTCCGTATATCGAGGAACACAAGAATAGTGTACGCTCCAAAAACCCGGGGAAGCCTGGATCATGGATTACAGATGAACACATGAAGTCTTTCGGTGGTTGGATGTGGACACATCTCTTGAATGACACCATTGTTGGAGATCAGCTATACTTTTTGGCCGCGTCACCATCTTCTACTGTATTGAATTTCCAAGGGTACGAAATAAATGGGAATACATTCTACACGATCGCCCAAGATAAAAAGAGCACCAACCAAAATAGTGGTCTCCGCTTTGATGCAATAGACGAGAATGGACAAAAGGACACATATTATGGTTACATAGAGGAGATATGGGAACTATACTATGGAGTCTCTTTTAAGGTCCCTTTGTTTCGCTGCAAATGGGTCAACCTGAATGGGGAAGGGGTAAAGATAGACCAGTTGTACGGAATGATAACAGTGGATCTCAACAATCTTGGTTATAGAGATGAACCATTCGTCCTAGCCAATGATGTGTCTCAGGTTTTCTATGTGAAGGACATGTCCTCCAGACCGAAAAAAGAAAAAATATGCAAACGAATACATCATATGATGAGCCAAAGCGTTACATAGTTCTTTCAGGGAAAAGAAACATCGTGGGAATCGAGGACAGGACAGACATGTCAGAAGATTATAATAAGTTTGATGAAATTCCGCCCTTCATAGTGAAAACTGACACAAGCATTCCGTTAAGTAAAGAAGATGCTCCATGGTTACGTCTGAAGCGATCATAAGGAAGGACATATGCCAAGAAGTTCATGCTCATATTATGTAACTCTAGTTCATGTCTTTCGCGGTTTGTGGCTTGACCGAAGGATATCTTTCGCGGTTTGTGGCCTTTAGTCCCGGTTTTGTAGTCTCAGTTTTTAATATTAATTAATGTCTTAAGTGTTAGTCCCTTTTTTGGCTGGACCGGGACTATGAAGAAGTTGTCCCGATTCGTACTTACCATTAAGATCTGATCTCTAAACGCGCGCAGTCACATATTAGGGAGTGCCTCTATGAACAGTTTCTTGGAGATGCTGGAGGACTGGGATCCGGCGGCATCTCCCTGAACCTGGTCGTAGTGGTGTCCCTGCTCTCGAAAACCATCTTGCAGCTTGTAACTTCTCTAACTAGATCAATATGCCTCGGAGCTAACTAATTTCACATATTAGGGAGTGCCTCTATGACCAGTTTCTCGGAGATGCTGGAGGACTGGGCTCGATCGGCATCTCCCTGAAACTGGCCGCAGTGGTGTCCCTTCTCTCGAAAACCATCTTGCATCTTGTAACATCTCTAACTAGATCAATACTCCTTGGAGCTAACTAATTTCACATATTAGGGAGTGCCTCTATGACCAGTTTCTCGGAGATACCGGAGGACGGGGCTCCATCGGCATCTCCCTGAAACTGGCCGCAGTGGTGTCCCTGCTCATGAAAACCATCTTGGAGATGCCTCAAACTGGCTGGAGGACTGGACTCGCAAGGATGCCTATTTATAGTACAAGCAGCTCGGCATAGTGTCGACACTTACGAAATAATGTCGACACTCACCCCTATCATTAGTGTTGACTCGTGTTTTGTCCCGGTTGGTGTCTCCAACCGGGACTACAGGTTGATCTTTAGTCCCGGTTGGTGACACCATCCGGGACAAGGTACACGCCGCACGACATAATGTCGACATAATTTTGTGCCCATATGATGCATGTGTGTAGACATTGGTATGGAGAACAATGTTGCATGAGGAAGTTTTCCTTTTTGTCGCACGGAACAATAGTTAGAAATTCAGATAATTCAAAACGGGCATAATAAATTCAAAAAAAATCCGAACAATGAAAATCCTTCGCGTGGTGTCATATTATGTTACATAGTTGAAAGGAAAAATACCAGACTTGGTATATTGATCATGTTTCGAAAAAACCTTCACAAAATGAGCTATCATGTTCGAGGTTTCATGGCTTTCGGTCCAAATGACCGATGTTATGTGCTGAATCACGGCATAGTTTGTGATGTTGTGCCCATATTATGCATGTGTGTGTGGACATTGTTATGGAGAACAATGTTGCAGGAGGAAGTTTTCCTTTTTGTCGCACGGAAAAGCCCTTTTCCATTTTCCAAGCGCAAAAAACGGGTCGTTTTGTGAAGTAACCACCAAAATGTCGTTTCAGAATGCTACCGTCCCATTTTCCTAAAATACTAGACCACCTTACATGGACTATCTCCCAACCGGGACATCTCAAACCTTTTCGTCCATCCCGGGTAAAAAGGACAAATGTCTGCCGAATCGGTAGGAAGTGGGTCCGGTTTGTACTACAGGTACATGATCTATCGCCCGTGATTTTTTGAAAAAATCATTTTTAGACTTGCAATATGTGGTTTCTTCAGAGTTCCAATGCAAGTTCTAACGATGCTCGTCCCCTATCTTCATGCACACCGGTTCGACCATAGTTAGAAATTCAGATAATTCAAAACGGGCATAATAAATTCAAAAAAAATCCGAACAATGAAAATCCTTCGCGTGGTGTCATATTATGTTACATAGTTGAAAGGAAAAATACCAGACTTGGTATATTGATCATGTTTCAAAAAAACCTTCACAAAATGAGCTATCATGTTCGAGGTTTCATGGCTTTCGGTCCAAATGACCGATGTTATGTGCTGAATCACGGCATAGTTTGTGATGTTGTGCCCATATTATGCATGTGTGTGGACATTGTTATGGAGAACAATGTTGAAGGAGGAAGTTTTCCTTTTTGTCGCACGGAAAAGCCCTTTTCCATTTTCCGAGCGCAAAAAACGGGTCGTTTTGTGAAGTAACCACCAAAATGCCGTTTCAGAATGCTACCGTCCCATTTTCCTAAAATACTAGACCACCTTACATGGACTATCTCCCAACCGTGACATCTCAAACTTTTTCGTCCATCCCGGGTAAAAAGGACAAATGTCTGCCGAATAGGTAGGAAGTGGGTCCGGTTTGTACTACAGGTACATGATCTATCGCCGTGATTTTTTGAAAAAATCATTTTTAGACTCGCAATATGTGGTTTCTTCAGAGATCCAATGCAAGTTCTAACGATGCTCGTCCCCTATCTTCATGCACACCGGTTCGACCATAGTTAGAAATTCAGATAATTCAAAACGGGCATAATAAATTCAAAAAAAATCTGAACAGTGAAAATCCTTCGTGTGGTGTCATATTATGTTACATAGTTGAAAGGAAAAATACCAGACTTGGTATATTGATCATGTTTCGAAAAAACCTTCACAAAATGAGCTATCATGTTCGAGGTTTCATGGCTTTCGGTCCAAATGACCGATGTTATGTGCTGAATCACGGCATAGTTTGTGATGTTGTGCCCATATTATGCATGTGTGTGGACATTGTTATGGAGAACAATGTTGCAGGAGGAAGTTTTCCTTTTTGTCGCACGGAAAATCCCTTTTCCATTTTCCGGGCGCAAAAAACGGGCCGTTTTGTGAAGTAACCACCAAAATGCCGTTTCAGAATGCTACCGTCCCATTTTCCTAAAATACTAGACCACCGTTTCAGAATGATACCGATGTTATGTGCTGAATCACGGCATAGTTTGTGATGTTGTGCCCATATTATGCATGTGTGTGGACATTGGTATGGAGAACAAGGTTCATCTTTAGTCCGGTTGGTGACACCATCCGGGACAAGGTACACACCGCACGACATAATGTCGACACGCCATTTTTCCCGCCAGTTCTTCCCTCCAGTTCTTCACTATATATATGTAGGGTTGGCCTCCATTGTCATTGCACATCTCTAGACTCATATCTGCAACCTCATCACTCTTTCCCATGGCTTCCACCGTAGCACTAACTTCCAGGGAGGCGGAGGCACTTTGCGCCTCGAACTACCCCTGCCCGCCGGGCTACTGTGTCCCCGTCGGCTGGATGCTGAGTGCCGGAGGCGTGCCGGTTCCTCCTGTCCCTCGAGGTGTGGCGCGTCGGATGGCCATCATGAACCACTGCTACTTCGTGCGGAGGAATCCCAGATGGCATCCAGACTATTTCCCGACTTGGGAAGCCTTCTTCGTGGATCGGCGTGAGAGGGCACTCGCCAGGCACGAGAAGGAGGGCCCACCTCCTCCGAACTTCAACGAGGCCGGCCATCGGCTGTGGTGGCGCGGCCGAACTCTCCAGAGCATCATGGCCTATGACACGGCCGCTGACTCTAGCCCCCGCCTGCGCTACCCTCAAGTCCAGCCCACTCGTACTCAACCTTCAAGGTTCAACTACGGCGACCCCGACGACGATAGCGACGACGGCCGCGGCGAGTACGACGACTACAGTGGCGAGTATTACAGGTGTAGGCAGGAGCATGACTGAATTATTCCAACATTGCAAAACAAGTTCAGCCGATTGTGGCTTAATCTGTCCATGTATCTTAATTTTCAGTTCTTCTATGTAACTTTGTGTTAGTTGCGTTATGTACTTTAATTCCAGTTCTATCCTAATCAAATTTTCTTTCCGCCCATTATTTTCCGTCCTTTTTTTCCGCCCATTAATATAAAAAAAATATCAGTTAATTCAAATCCAAATTAAAAACATAAAATGGTTTTGAATTACTTATTCAAATCCAAACACTTTTTATGTTTAAAGTTTTTCTAAATTCCAAATTAATATTAAAAATATATAAGTTAATTCATTTTTAATTGTAAATGGCTCATATTTTAAATGGTTACATTAATTATTTTTTAAAACATAAAATGGTTTTGAATTATTTATTCAAATCCAAACACTTTTTATGTTTAAAGTTTTTCGAAATTCCAAATTAATATTCAATAATATAAGTTAATTCATTTTTAATTTTAAATGGTTACATTAATTATTTTTTAAAAATAGAAAATGGTTTTAGATTATTTATTCAAATCCAGACACTTTTTATGTTTAAAGTTTTTCTAAATTCCAAAATAATATTCAAAAAATATAAGTTAATTCATTTTTAATTTTAAATGGTTACATTAATTATTTTTTAAAAATAGAAAATGGTTTTGGATAATTTATTCAAATCCATACACTTTTTATGTTTAAAGTTTTTCTAAATTCCAAATTAATATTCAAAAAATATAAGTTATTTCATTATTAATTTTAAATTATTCATAGTTTAAATGGTTACATTAATTATTTTTAAAAACAGAAAATGGTTTCGAATTAGTTATTCAAATTCAAACACTTTTTATGTTTAAAGTTTTTCTAAATTCCAAAGTAATTATCATTTAAAAAACATTACAAATTTAAACCCCAAAATAAAAAATAAGGCGGGAACAGAGAGAAAATACCTGAAAAAATTGAAAACAGGGGCATATGTCCCGGTTGGAGCCACCAACCGGGACTAAAGACCCCCTGCGCGTGCGCCCCTTTATCTGCTGAAAAAATTGGGGAATACGTCCGGTTGGTGGCTCCAACCGGGACGCATGACCCTTTAGTCCCGGTTGGAGCCACCAACCGGGACGTATTCTCCCTCCCCTTTATACACGACGCGTCCGTTCCTCTTCTTCCCTTCTCCATTCTCTGCTCCCGCACACATCACACAGGGATCGACGCCGTCGCCTCCAACCGCCGCGTGCGTCGTCGTCCCCGGCCAGCAGCGCCACCGCCGCCGCACATCGTCGCCGCCAGAAGGTGCGTCGTCTCCCTCTCCAGCCTTCCTCCATCCCCCTCCTCCCTCTCCCCCTGCCATCGTCGACGGGATTTCTCGCGCGTGGCGTGGTGCGGAGCGGCGGCGCGGGTGCGGCGGCGGCGCGAGATTGGGCGTGGCGGCGCGGGTGTGGCACGGGTGCGGCGGCGCGCGAGCTTGGGCGCGGCGGCGTCGACTACAGGGGCGAGCAGAGGAGGGATCGGGGCCTAAGTTTTTTATTTTTTTCTCGTTATTTTTTTTAGATATTATCATATTGTGTATATATATTGTGTATGCATCTAATCTGCTCCCTCAAGTGTGAAACATAAAGATGCTCAGAAATGAACAAGTAATACGTATGGATGATCGCCGAAAGCAAAATCTAATGCGGACGCTTACGAACATACTCAAAAATGAGCTCTCCAAAGCAAGGCAAAATGGCGAAGCCTATACTATTTTGTATATGTATATGTATTTTCATTTTGTGTATATAAAGAAAGTAAAGGACGGGCGCGACAACACCATATATGTTTTGTACCCGATCCCCACGATGCTGGCAGGCTGCCCAACGCCGCCTCCGTCCTTTGAGTTACCAACCGGGACAAAATGATTTAATATTGTAAATTCAATATCTTATTGTTTATAAGTCAGAAAAATACAAATAATATATCAAATTATTCAGAAAAATGAAACCTATCTATTTAACCTATAATCATGCATTGTTCAACAACTTAAATGACAAGTATAATTAGAAGAACAAATGCACCCCTCTCATATGTTCCGGAGTTTCCCGAAGTTAGGGTTTTCACCCCTCGGAACCCCGATTAAATCGTTGAGCATGTCTTAGGGTTACATTCCAATGCAAATTAACTTGTCATATCAGCATACTTGCTTGAGCATTGCATCGATGCCATGTGTTGATTGTTTCCCTTTCTTTTCGATGTTTGGATTATTAGATAAGGAATCATTAATACCCCTTAGGTGCATGTGGGTTCGACGATGTGCCTTCGCCAGGGCATTCCGATGATGTAGCTAGGTTTAGGGTTTAGGTTTTCTCTTCATTTTAATTATTGTGTATGTATATATTAGGGTTTCTCTGAATTAGGGTTTATATCTCTCAACACCGTACCTAACTTTCTCCTTTAGCCGCTTTGACTTATTCGTTTTTTCACCTATGCAAAAAATATGGACCCACACGTCAGGGACGAAGAAAAGGAAGAGTTGATCCAAGGTGTGATCCGTGGGGAAGAAAATTTGGACGTATCAATGTTTCTGAACAACTCCGGTGAGGGTGATCCTCTTTTTACCGGAATAGACGACTTGTTTGAGGTTGAAGGTGTTGCCTTTCGCGATGGAGAAGGCGATGCCTTGTGTAATCGAGAAGACGACCGCTCCGGCGAGGTGCATGTAATATAATCAATTCATTAATTAATCATCTTCTATCTATATAGAAATAGTAACGACGATCTTTCTTCTTTTAGCCCTCTGGATCGAAGGAATCTACTGAAAAGAGCAGACGAGGCCCAACCAAAAAGTTGCAAGACCATGAGAGGTTCAGGATCGAAGATGTCGCTGAAGATGGCAAACCGACGGCTCGCGAATTTGTCGCAAACAAATTTGTGGCACAATGCGGAGTAATCGTTAGGGACTTAATCCCGATCACCATTAGAAATTGGAATAGGCCTGCTAATGCGGATGAAGAGGGAACATGTTTATTTGTCCCTAACCACGCCAAAGATTTACTGTGGAAGAGGCTCATGGTTAATTTCAAACTACCGAAGATAGAGCTGGATCCAAATGCGGAGGATCCAGTTGAGGACGCCTTACAACATGGGAGAGCCATGGAGGCTAAGGTCAGGGAGTGGGATTTGAAGAAGATGGCCCAGTGTTTCACCAACTGGAAGAAAAGATTGCACCTTGACTATGTCGTGAAAGAGAAGACTCCCGATTTCAAGAATATTTAGTTTGAGAAGATAAAACCTTTCTGGGCTGAGTTTGTGGAATACAAGACATCAGAAAAAGCGAAGAAAATGTCTGCAACGAATAAGCTGAATGCTGCTAACAAGAAGTATCACCATACTATGGGGCAAGGTGGCTACAGGGCTGGAATTCCTAAGTGGGAGAAACTTGAGAATGAACTGCGTGCTAAAAAGATCACCCCAGAGACAGACGATTGGGTAGAACGTGCAAGGAATTGGTTTTATGGGCATGGGGGCACGTTGGACTCGGAAGGGAGGTGTATATATAACATATGACATAAAGAAGACCCCTTGCCAATCGAGAGGATGAGAAAAGCAGTAAAGGCTGTTAAAGATGGGGACTTCATTCCCGATAGAGAGAATGATGAGCTCACACTCGCCCTTGGAAATAAGGAACATGATGGACGAACACGAGGAACAAGAGGCTCCCAACCATGGAGGACTGGGTTTCCCGAAGAGAGGAAGAAATATCCTGATAGAAGCCGTAAGAGGAGAAAGGACAGGGCGGAAGTTGAAGCAGATAGTCAGAAAGAGCGAATACGTTTAATTGAAGAATGATTAAAGCAACAACAAGATGAAATTAACGCACTTAAAGAGCAAAGTACTACCGGCCCATCTCAGCAGCACACTACATTCGATGCTACCGGCCTATCGAATAATCGAAAAAGCAGTGTGGCTTCCACCGAGGTCCCGGGTGATGACAATGGCGATGACGATGGTGCACCGACGATGGCTCCTGTTGGCTACCCAGTGGATGATATCACAGAGATCACACACTGCGAGCTACATGTCAAAGTTGTGAACATATCAATGAAGGTGGCGGTCGGCTATGCCTTACCAATTGGACCCACACCAACTTACCACTGTCGTCCGGTTCCAGAGGGCTACGCTGTTGTCGGGGTGGATGAAATTATGTGCACCTTTGAAGTTTTGGATCTTCACTACCCTGCAGGTGAAGGGGATGTGACTGTACTGGGAGACGCAAAAAACGTCACCATTCTATGGCCGAAGGAATGTATCGTGCTTCGAAATCACACGCCAAGGCCATCTTCGCCGCCGCCTCACCCGTCTCCAGCGAGGTCCTCGCCGCCGCGGCAGCCGTCTTCGTCGCCTCACCCGGCTCCGTCGCCTCACCAATCTCCGGCGCAGCCATCGTCGCGGGAGCCATCGCCGGCACCTCAGGATAAAAAAGCGTAAGCGTACCGCTACTGTGCGTCGTGGTAAGCGATCGCCGAAACGTAAACAAGAGCCTCTTCCAAAAGTACCAAAGGTTCCTCCCAAGAGAGCTTATGACTGTACTGAAGAGGAGACTGCGGCGATCGTTGATGCGGAAACGACAGCGTTTTTCGCTAAGCTGAGGCGGCCGAAAGAGCCAGAGTTCCCCAGCACCAAAGAAGAAAAAGCCAAAGTGTTGAAAATGCTAAAGACTCTTCATCGACCCGAGCCAAAGTTGTCATCAGACTATGAGTGTTCTATTCTCAAGTTACAGGTGGCACAAAAAGCCTCGAAGAGCAGTACTGACGCAAGCGAGAAATATGTTGCCTAGCTCGAAGAACAAGCAAAACAGACTTGCGCCCCTCTCAAGGTGATTTCCCAAACCAATGTGGGGTCGAGCAAATATGGGGCCGAAGAGCAGTATGATCCAGAGGTAGTTGCAGAATACAGAGAAGCTGCCGCTGCTCAAGGTATGAGTATTGCCTAGTACTTATCCCAGTTAGAGTTCTTCCCCGTGATTGAAGTAGCATACAAATACCAGTACGGCAAACCTCTCGTCAAACCTGAGTAGGTAAACAATCTTCCAACAAAAATGCGAAGATTGCATAACTGGTACATGCATGCCACAAAGGCCGGGGCTAACTGGATAGTGCTGAGGGTTACAAAAAAGCATCATGGGAAAGAAAAGGATGACATGATATCCATTGAATTTGATGAACTATTTCAATTATTCAATCAAGACGCCTTGGAAAAATCGATCATCGGTGCCTATTGTCTGTAAGTACTAATTCTGTAATTAATTTAGTCTCTAGCTATCTCACCTTGTTTATTGCATGTATATAATCATACTGTAATATGCAGAATGAAGATTCTCGAATGCAGCAGAGGACAAATCTATGACATTGGCTTCATTGACCCATATTGGGTTCATGAAGCTAATCTCAAAACAAGCCCCCAGGATACGGAGGATAATATAGTATACGCGTTAAGGTTTCAAGAAACCAAAAGGGAAATACTTTTTCCTTACAACTTCGAGTGAGTGTTATTGTCTTGTATACACTTTCTATTTCCCTTACTCGATGTTAAGTATATAATTAATTAGTTATGCATTTGCAGCTTCCACTATATTCTGTTAATCATTCAACTTGACAAAGGGCGTGTACTAGTCATGGACTCGAAACATAAACCCCTTGAGTCGTGGAAGGACATGCAGATGATTCTCCAGCGGTAATTCTAATCATTACGACACTATATCGGAAACATTCGTGAATTTTATGATATCAAGTAATTAATAACTTCTTTTATTCGTTTTCTTCGCAGGGCAGCGCTTGGAAACAGTTCACTAACAAGGCTAGGGGTGTTTGGAAAGAGGAGCTTACATTTCAACCACTAAATGTAAGCACCACTAGCTATATTCGCGCATCTCTTTGATTCTAGTTTTGATACAGTTATTATCATGCTTGATTATTATTTTAATTGAACTCTGTTCTCATAAAGTGCCTGACGCAGGGACCAGGTAACAATCTATGTGGATACTATGTTTGCGAGTTCATCCGGCAGGCATGCGATGAGAAGGGAAGAAATTTAGAGCAACTCCACGTACGTAAACAATTTTTATAGTTTTTAATTACAAACAAATTGTGTTTAGTTTCATTCATATAGACTGGCTCCTTTTTTAAATCAGATCGAACGTCTACGGGACGGTATTCTGCCAAACGATCACGTACGAGCAATTCAGGAGGAATTGGCGGGATTTTTGGATGCAGAAGTCCTAAACCCAAAAGGAGAATACTATTCGGTTGTGTATAGACAATAGGGATTGTAAAAATAGCAATTTTGAAGGAATTGGCCGGTAGCATCGAATATCAACTTTTGTATGTAGTGCATGAACTCGATCCGTGTATTGAATGTAATATTGTCATGATGATCTTGTGTAATATAAGGTTCCTTCATTGATAAGTGCAAAACACTAAATAAACAATAAAACAACCTAAATGAATTCTCTGCCGCGGCACAAAAAGTGGCGAAAATGCTGCCGCGGCAACAAAATGTGCCAAAATAAATTTTCTGCCGCGGCAGAGAAATGGGCCAAATCTCTGTCGCGGCAGAAGGTTATTAGTCCCGGTTCATAACACGAATCGGGACTAATTCTCCACCCCCTTGCCCTCTTCTGCTGCCACGCGTGCACCCATTTTTCCCGTTTGGTGGGACAACCAGGACTAAAGGTTAGAGCTTTAGTCCCGATTGTCCCGTCCCGATTGGGCAACCGGGACTAAAGCTCCTTACCAACCGAGACCTATAGGGCTGTTTCCACTAGTATTTCGTGTGTTTCGTCTCATCTAGGTTGTTGGCGGTTCTGCTCGAACCGCGGGCGATGGTGATTTGGCTATCAACGATGACACGGGTCTAATAGTGCTGATCAAATCGCGTCCGGTAGCGATCTAGCTATCGAGGATGGTGCGGATGTCGGGTAAGTATACTATTTTTCCTTTCTTTTTGACTTTTCTGGGTCTTCTTCTTTGTTTTTTATACTTCTTCTCTACTCCTTTCTTGATTCTTACACGCTGAAGAGAAAACACGTTGACTGCCAACACGACTGTGAACACGTCGACTGTGAACATGTTTGCTGCATCATTTTTGAGTGCAAAAATCTTGGCTGCGAGAATTTTGTGAGTGCGAAGCCCGTTGGATGCGAACGTGCCTAGGCACGAAAAACTTTGAAGATGGAAATATGTTGAGGACCAAAAAGCATTGACTAGAGTTTTCAAAAAATATTCGACTAATAGAAGCGTAAGAATTCTTAGAAAGGAATCTTAGTATGATAAAGTTGTATAAATTAATTGTTGCTTCCTTGCATTTTTCTAGAACTTTTATTATTATGTTCTTAAGAGTAAAACCGTCGAATGCGAACGGTTTCATATGAGAATGTTGTATATGAAGATATTGGATGCGAACGTGTTACATGCTAGCGTGACCAAAAAACAAAACATGATGAGAATGGAGACGCGTTGAGAAAAAATATTTTTTAAGGTTAAAGGCAGTCGTTTTGCCATCCGATTAGATTAGAGAAAGATTGTTATGTACTGAAGGTTCCAAAAACCGGGACCAAAACACAAGGCACATGCCACAAACAGAACCAAAATGGTTCACATCGTTCCAAAAATGCCTACCCCGCTGCAACCACGTCTCTGGGTCCCGGGTGTGGGCGTACGCCCTCTGTGTGATGTCCTCGCGGACCAGCGCCGCCATGACATCAGGCAGAAGGGCCGTGTTGTGAAAGACACGCCTATTTCTCTTCTTCCAAACTCCCCACATGGCGTAGATGAATGCGCCACTCGCGTCCCTTCTCTTAGCCTTCACTACTGGAAAACAGGTCTTCGGTTCGATCAGAGCAACGTCACCAGTCCCGGCCCGTCACGAACCTCGACTAGTGCTAGCACTAGTCCCGGTCCGTGAGGCCTCCAACGGCTAGAAATGGCCATAAGCACTAGTCCCGGGCCGGACTAGAGCATTAGTCCCGGTCCGTAATACGGCACGGGACTAATAAGCTGGAGCGGGCCAACAGCTCTTTTCGGGGACTATTAGTCCCGGGTCGTATCACGGCCCAGGACTAATTGTCCATCACTATATATACAGCTCCCTGGCCAGCTGCCCTAAAGCATATGGTGGCCATTTTTCTCAAAAAAGCAAGAGAGTTCATGCCATTTTTTTCTCAAGATTTAGTTTGCAACACCTAAATCCAAAACTTTAAAAGGTTAGAACTTCATTCTTTCATCTCTTATTGCTACTTTAGCTCTATAATGCTCTAGAAGTATAGAGATATGGATCAAATGCATGCATGCTCTAGAAGTAGCTAGAAGGATTTTGATATATATGTGTAAAAAATTTTGATTAGGCACATAGTTACTGAAAATTGAAATGTGTAATTTTAGAGTTTTAGAGCTTAAAATGGAATGAGGTTTTCACTGATAGAACAATAATAAAAAAACTCCACATTTATCATGTTGATTGTTTTCTCCAATTCACAAATTGGTGCATGTAAATTTTTCAAAATTCAAAATTAATGCTCTAGAAGCTCTCAATATAACTCGTAATAATTTTATCATGTTGTGTAATGGTTTTTGATATACTTTTACTATAATGCAGATGGTCCGGAAATGGATGTACGATACTGACCGACGCTCTGGCGAGTTCATTAATGGCGTGCATGAATTCATCCATGTTGCTGATGCAAACAAACATAATGGTTTTGTATTATGTCCATGTAATGGATGTAGGAATCAGAAGGATTACTCTGACTCAAAAACCCTTCACAGCCACCTGTTGAAGTCCGGCTTCATGCCCAGTTATAATTGTTGGACCAAGCACGGAGAGAGCGGGGTTATAATGGAAGACAATGAAGAAGAGGAGGAGGATGACAACTATCATGGTTTCCCTGAGTACGGAGATACTTCCATGGGGATGCTGAAGGGGAGGATGAAGAAGAGACACATGATGAACCCGCTGATGATTTTGGTCGGACCATTGCCGATGCACGAAGAGATCGTCAAACTGAAAAGGATAGGGAGAAGTTCAATCACATGCTAGAGGATCACAAAAAGTTGTTGTATCCAAATTGCGAAAATGGTCTGAAAAAGCTGGGCAGCACACTGGAATTGCTGTGATGGAAGGTTGAGTGTGCTATACCTGACTCCTCATTTGAAAAGTTGCTGAAAATGATAAAGAATATGCTTCTAAAAGATAACGTATTTCCCGCCAGTACGTACGAAGCAAAGAAGGTTGTGTGCCCTCTAGGTTTAGAGGTTCAGAAGATACATGCATGCCCTAATGACTGCATCCTCTACCGCGGTGAGGAGTATGAGAATTTAGATGCATGCCCGGTATGCACTTCACTTCGGTATAAGATTACACAAGATGAACCTGGTGACGTTGAGAGCGAGCCCCCCCGGAAGAGGGTTCCTGCGAAGGTGATGTGGTATGCTCCTATAATTCCACGGTTGAAACGCTTATTCAGAAACAAAGAGCATGCCAAATTGTTGCGATGGCATAAAGAGGAACGTAAGTCAGATGGGATGTTGAGACACCCCGCTGATGGGTCGCAATGGAGAAAAATCGATAGAAAGTACCCGGACTTTGCAGATGACGCAAGGAGTTTAAGGTTTGGTCTAAGTACAGATGGCATGAATCCCTTTGGGGAGCAGAGCTCCAGTCACAGCACCTGGCCCGTGACTCTATGCATCTATAACCTTCCTCCTTGGTTGTGCATGAAGCAGAAGTTCATTATGATGCCAGTGTTGATCCAAGGTCCGAAGCAACCCGGCAACGACATTGATGTGTACCTAAGGCCATTAGTGGAAGAACTTTTACAGTTGTGGCACGAACCTGGGATACACGTGTGGGATGAGCACAACAAGGAAGAATTTAACCTCCGAGCATTGCTTTTCGTAACAATCAATGATTGGCCTGCTCTTAGTAACCATTCAGGATAATCAAACAAGGGATACAATGCATGCACACACTGTTTGGATGATACTGAAAGTATATATTTGGAACATTGTAAGAAGAATGTATACAATGAGCATCGTTGATTTCTTTTGGCCAAGCATCCCTTAAGAAAGAAAGGAAAGCATTTCAATGGTCTGCCATGTCACCAGACGAAGCCTAAGGAGAGTACTATGTTGATATATTTGATATGGTCTAAGATTTGGATCAACTGGTGCCGATTGGTCTTCCTCAATCGCGGTATGAGGGGAGCCTGAGTGGAAAGGGTACTCTAGGAAGGAAATCAATAATATGTAGAGACGGACATTCTTACACCGAAGCACATTACACCGTTCTACAGAATTCTATCTTGGCAGCCCCATATATCGAGGAACGTAAGAACACAAGAAAATCTTACGCTCCAACAACCCTGAAAAGCATGACTCTTGGATTAGCGATGAACACGTGAAGAGTTTCGGAAGTTGGTTGCAACATCTCATCAAAAACAACACTCTTGATCAGCTATACTTGTTGTCTAGGTCACCATCTTCGACTATATCGACTTTCCAAGGGTACGAGATAAATGAGTATACATTTTACACGATAGCCCAAGATAAAAAGAGCACCAACCAAAACAGTGGTGGCCGCTTTGATGCAACAGACAACAATGGGTCAAAGACCACATATTATGGTTACATAGAGGAGATATGGGAACTTGACTATGGACCTACTTTTAAGGTCCCCTTGTTTCGGTGCAAATGGGTCAAGCTGACAGGAGGAGGGGTTGAGGTAGACAAGAAATACAGAATGGCATCGTTGGATCTCAACAATCTTGGGTACTTAGACGAACCATTCGTCCTAGCCAATGATGTGGCTCAGGTTTTCTATGTGAAGGACATGTCTACCAAACCTAGGAAAAGAAAAAATAAGAAAAAGAATACATCAGACGATGAGCCAAAGCGCCACATAGTTCTTTCAGGAAAAAGAAACATCGTGGGAGTGGAGGACAAGACAGACATGTCAGAAGATTGTGATAAGTTTCATGAAATTCCGCCCTTCGCGGTGAAGGATGACCCAAGCATCATGTTAATGAATAAAGATGCTCCATGGATACGACAGGATCAGAAAGGAACACACGCGAAGAAATGATATGTAATAATTGTAACATTTTATGAGTGAAGATGCTCCATGCATGTGTCCATTTTTATAGTGTTGTCTGCAAACAATCTTGAGTGTGTTAGTCCCGTTTTGTGGTTGGACCGGGACTAAAGGAGGGCCTTTAGTACCGATTCATACTTACCATTAAGATCTGATCTCCAAACGCGTGATGTCACATATTAGGGATTGCCTCTATGACCAGTTTCTCGGAGATGCCGGAGGACTGGGCTCCGTCGGCATCTCCCTGAAACTGGCCATAGTGGTGTCCCTGCTCTCGAAAACCATCTTGCAGCTTGTAACTTCTCTAACTAGATCAATACGCCTGGGAGCTAACTAATTTCACATATTAGGGAGTGCCTCTATGACCAGTTTCTCGGAGATGCCGGAGGACTGGGCTCCGTCGGCATCTCCCTGAAACTGACCGTAGTGGTGTCCCTGCTCTTGAAAACCATCTTGGAGATGCCTCAAACTGGCTAGAGGACTGGACTCACAAGGATGCCTATTTATAGTACAAGCAGCTCGGCATAATGTCGACACACATGACATAATGTCGACACTCACCCCTATTATTAGTGCTGACTCATGTTTAGTCCCAGTTGGTGTCTCCAACCGGGACTAAAGGTTCATCTTTAGTCCCGGTTGGTGACACCAACCGGGACAAGGTACAAGCCGCACGACATAATGTCGACACTCACCCCTATTATTAGTGTTGCCTGGCCCAGTCTGCCGCAATCCCTTCAGTCGTGGTTGGTTTCTCCAACCGGGACTAAAGGTTCATCTTTAGTCCCGGTTGGTGACACCAACCGGGATAATGTACAAGCCGCACGACATAATGTCGACACTCACCCCTATTATTAGTGTTGCCTGGCCCAGTCTGCCGCAATCCCTTCAGTCGCGGTTGGTTTCTCCAACCGGGACTAAAGATGAACCCTCTCTTTATATAGGCATTTCCCTCTATTTATTAGGTAACACTCAAGACATTTATTAATATTAAAAACCGGGACAAACCGGGACTAGCTAACACTCAGGACTAAAGCCGTCCCCTTTAGTCATAATCATGCGTAGTCCTATAGTACGCAGCTTCAGGGTCTTCTTCGTCATCGTCATCATCATCGTCATCGTCACCTACCACTCCGGGGATCCTCAGCCCATCCATGGCATATACCAGGGGCCATTCCAGCCTCGGATTCACGGTGGGCGGGTGGACTCGTGGGCACCGCGGGCGAGGATGGTCTCCCCCGGCGATGTAGCGCATCACTCCGATGATAGTACGGTTCGCCCACCACAGACGATGGTCGGCTTTGTTGTTGTTCACCGGTGGCGGGCCATCACCCTCGTACCTGGCGAGCTCCCTTTCCCGCCTATTAGCGAAGAAGGCATTCTAGGTGTCGTAGTTGTCGGGATCCCACTGGGGACCCATCCGCTGCTCCGGCCTGAGCTCGTGGTAGAAGTGGTTTGTGATGGCCGCCTGGCGTGCGGAACCTTGAGGGACAGGAGGGACAGGAACCCCTCCAGCGCTCAGCATCCAGCCGGCGGGCGGCCGGTAGCCCGGCGGACAAGGGTAGTTGGAGGCGCACAGCGCCTCGGTCTCCTCGAGGGTCAGAATGGACCAGTAGGCGTTGTCCATTGTTCTAAGAGAGGAAGGTGTGGATGTGTGGATATCCATGGCACGATCGCCCTAAATATAGAGGGAAAGGGCGAGAAAACTTGGCGTGAAGCTTTCGGAAATGGCGGGAAATATCTTTAGTCCCGGTTAGTGACTACATCCGGGACTAAAAGCTCTCGTAGAAAGGAAAGGGCGGGAAAACTTGGCGGGAAGCGGTGGGAAATGGCGGGAAATATCTTTAGTCCCGGTTTGTGACTACAATCGGGACTAAATGGATATTATATTAAGATTCTTTATATTAGTTTTGAATTAAAAAAGAAAATTTACAAATGAAATAATTTATAAATGTTGCAAACAGATAAATGGATATTATATTAAAATTATTTATATTTTTTTGATAATAATAGACATATTATTTGTTTTATTTGGATTATTACAATAAAAGATATGATTTTTCAAAGTTTTTATATTAGTTTTGAATTAAAAAAGAAAATTTACAAATGGAATAATTTATAAATGATGCAAACAGATAAATGGATATTATATTAAAATTCTTTATATTTTTCTGATAATAATAGACATATTATTTGTTTTATTTGGATTATTACAATAAAAGATATGATTTTTCAAAGTTTTTATATTAGTTTTGAATTAAAAAAGAAAATTTACAAATGAAATAATTTATAAATGATGCAAACAGATAAATGGATATTATATTAAAGTTCTTTATATTTTTCTGATAATAATAGACATATTATTTGTTTTATTTGGATTATTACAATAAAAGATATGATTTTTCAAAAAAATTATATTAGTTTCGAATTAAAAAAGAAAATTTACAAAAAAAAAATAGTCGCGGGTCGTGGTTGGACCCGGGACTAAAGGGTGAGTGCACGCGCGAAAATGAAGTGGCCGAAAAAACCCTTTAGTCCCGGGTCGTAGCCTAGCCCAGGACTAAAGGTGGGGTCTTTAGTCGCGGGCGGTGGCTTAGCCCGGGACTAAAGGGGGGGTCCCTATATATACGCGCGCTCGCGCCTGGCGCGCCGAGCCAGCACTTAGCACGCGACGAAGACGAAGACGAGTAGGCGCCATCGACGCAGAGAACACAGGGGAGGTGCTGCCCGCCGGCCGGCTGATTCCCGCGCCGCCGCCGACCTCGTCTCCATACCGCAGAGCCTCACCGAAGGAATCGAAGCCCCGCACCCCCAGTCGAGCTCCCCGTCCGCTCCTTTCCCGTCTCCGGCCGCCGCGTCCGTCGCCGACCTCCCTCGGCCTCGCTGACCTCAGGCACCCTCCTACTTCCTTCCTCTTCCTCTGGCTTGCCTCCCTGTCAAACACCTGTCGCCGACGCCATTGTCCGTCATCGCCGTCGTCGCTCTGATGACCTCCCGCTAGAGGCGCCGCTAGGGTTAGGTCCCTCTTGGTGAGCTCGTTTGAACCCTCCCCTTCTCCGTCCTGTGCCGCCGTCAATCGCCGTCCTACGCCGGCGTCAACCGCCTCGGTGAAAATAATCAACCAGCCCCCCCGGTCCCTCTTTCTTGCGTGGCATGCTGAGGTGGCCAGTACCCCACTGGTCAGTCATAGTGGCTAGGCTCAGTAGCGGTGCAAAAAGTTTAACCCCCTCTGTTGATGTCATAATGATGAAATAACCCTTTTTAATAATTCCAGAATTTGATTAAATATTGTAAATTCAATAACTTTTAATTTATAAGTCATAAAAATACAAATAATATATGAAAATGTTCAGAAAATTGAAACCTAGCTATCTATATAATCATGCATTATTAATCAACTTTCATGACAAGTTTAATTAGAAGAACAAATGCACCCCTCTCATATGTTCCGGAGTTTTCCTGAGTTAGGGTTTTCACCCCTCGGAACCCCGATTAATTTGCCGAGCATGTTTTAGGGTTTCAATTCAATGCAATTCAACTTGTCATATCATCATACTTGCTTGAGCATTGCATCGATGCCATGTGTTGATTGTTTCCCCTTTATTTTTTTCTGGTGTTTGGTTCTACTCGGTAGAATACGATATCGAGATCGAGATCGAAGCCCTTTAGGATTAGGGTTATTTTTTGTTTAAGTTATTATAATTAGGATTATATTGTTTTAGTTATGAGGATTATTGTTTTTTCTAACCTGTTTAACTCTCTTTTTGTTAAAGATAATTAAGTCATGGACCCATTCGAAGATCCTGGTCGCATCGGTGAAGGTTTTCTTCAGGGCATGATAAGAGGTGAAATTCCTCTTATTACTACTGGCGTCGAAGATATTTTGCTCGAGGAAGAGATATCCTCATATCTGAATCCATCCGGTGATGGACTAGAGGAAAACCTAATGTACCAAGGGGAAGACCAGATGGACGAAGGGCAAACAAATAACAACAATAATGATGGCCCCTCGACAGGATCCGGCGAGGTACATATATATATATATATATATATATGTGTATAAATTCTCGTGTTACCTCTATTCATTAAATGATCTAGATATATATTAATCACTCTCTCTTCTTCTTTTAGCCCACCGGATCGAAGCAATCGACAGCTCGAACGAAACGAGGGCCGAACAAAAAGTTGGATGGTAATCACAGGTTCACCATCGAAGAAATAGATGATGATGGTGAACTGATTGCTCCAGAGAAGCACCGGAGGATGTTTATAAATCAATGCGGGGTGCTTGTTAGGGACAACCTACCGATCACCATCCAAGAATGGAATAAGTCAAAGAAAGCCGGTGAAGAATCCAACAGCTATGTCACCGATGATGCCAAAGATGAGCTTTGGCAGAAGCTCATAGTGCATTTCATACTACCTCCAGAGTATGAGGAATTTGAGGTAGATGGTATTACCCCAAGATCGGGTGGGCTTGAAAATAGAGCGAAAGTCAAGGAGTGGGCACTAAGCAAGATGGCTGAACTGTACCGGAACCACAAGAAAAGTTTATACGCGAAATATGTCGCGAAAAAGAAAACTCCAGACTTCAAAGGAGTAAACGAGAAGTTGAGAGAACAGTGGCCCGATTTTGTACAGTACAAGCAATCTGATAAAGCAAAGGCAAAGTCAGCAAAGAACGCGTTAAATGCTGCCAACAAGAAATACCATCATAAAATGGGGACAGGTGGCTACAAGAGTGCCATCCCTAAGTGGGAAACTATGGAGAAGGATATGAGGTAAGAATCAATCGGTCGCCCCGCTCAAAGTCATTTCAGACCTCGACAAGGCTTTCAGAGCTGAAATGGATGTGGACATGCAAATAATGGACCCTAGAGCCCGTAATAATGCTGCACTTATGGGAATCACTGTATCGGAGGCCAAAGCACTTGCTAACGAAGGAAATATGTCTCTTGGTCAATATTTAGGCTATGAAGATACGCCTGTGGGTCAGATAGTACGGCAATATGTCCAAGGGCAGCCTCTAGTCAGTAATGAGGAGCTCGCGCGTCTATCCACACATATGCGAAATCTGCATGAATGGTACATGTCGCAAGCAGAAAAAAGCATCATAAAGATTGGTTTTCGGTGGACGTTAGAAATGAGCATCACTTAAAACCATACTCGATACAGGTTCAAATGACCGAACTGTTTCAGTTATACAACCAGCGCGCCCTCGACAAATCTATCATTGGTTGCTACTGTCTATAAGTTATTTATTTCTATAATTAAGTTTGTAGCTTTAGCTCGTTCATTGCATTTAATATATTATCCTAACTATATATCCTTTTGTATGATGATATTATATTCCACGGAATGAAGATGCTTGAATGCAAAAGAGCTAGAAGATACGACGTTGGGTTCATTGACCCATATATCATTAATGAATATACGTTAAAGAATCACCCCAAAGACGTGGAGGAAGACCTGTCCAGGTTCTTAACAGAGCATAATTTTGTTAAGGAAATACTATTTCCTTACAACTTCAAGTGAGTGTTTATATCTTGTACGCATTTTATTTTTGCTTACTCGATGAGCTATGCATGTATGCTTATGTAAATGTCCGCAGATTCCACTGGATCTTGCTAAACATTCAAGTTGACAACTCCCTAGTTGAAGTCCATGACTCATTAAGTTGGGACCAAGAGAAGTGGAGCGACATGAAAGCAATGCTCCATAATTAATTTCAATCATTATCGCATTATATCGTCCTCTTTCATTCATTTCCTGATATCAAGTAACTAATAACTCCTTTGTTCATTTTCTTTGCCGAGCAGGTGTTGGACACGGTTCAGACAGAAAATACCAGGTCCATTCAAAGAGGAGCTAACTTATAAAATGGCGAAGAGTTTACAGCAGCCACCGGGAACTCATTTATGTGGATACTACATCTGCGAGTACATCCGCGAGTTGACCAGTGAGCGGAAAGTTGACTCACACTATATTTATGATTTGCGAGAGAAACTAGAGCTAGACCAACGCATAAGAGCAATTCAAGAGGAGCTGGCGGGATTTATGATGAAGGAAGTCCTTGATGTACATGGAGAGCATTATGCGGATGACGTGGAACTCGACCTGCCTTAGTCATCTCCATGTAGCTCATATGATATATATATTCATCAATGACCATGTAATTTCAAAACATTTCTTCCTTTTGATATGATTGATTATATGTATGCTTGCAAGGGATCGATTAATTATATAAATGCATCGACGTGTAGTGTGTATGTAGTAGCGTATAATATGTATACTGAAATCTATGTTTGTTATAAACGAAAAAGAACAAAATGGCAAAAAAAGGAAATACACAATCTCTGCCGCGACAGAGAAATGTGGTGTTTCTCTGCCGCGGCAGGAAACCTTTTAGTCCCGGGTGGTTTTACATCCCAGGACTAGAGGTTTCCGCCCCCCGCGGCGCTGAAACAGCCACGTGGCTATTATCAGTCGCGGGCCGTTGCGAGCCGGGACTAGAGGGGGGCCTCTAGTCCCGTTTTCGCAGTCCCGGGCCCAAAACCGGGACTAGAGACCGTTGCGGCCCGGGACTAGAGGCCTGTTTTCCACCAGTGATTTGGCAACGAAGCAATACTTTCCTCCCACCATAGATTAAGGTTTCGTCCCGCCGGCGGTGTAGCCACACCGATCGTGCCATTCCAAGCAAAAATTTGCTCCCTCACGACAGAAGAGAAGGAGAAATCGAGAAGCAGGTGTTGGATCATCTCAGGATGAATCATGCAAAGCTTGCAGATTGGATCATGAGGCCAACCTCTAATCGCCAAATTTTCCGCGGTGAGGATCTTTCCATGTAGCACAAGCCAAGCAAAAAACTGACACTTTGGCTCCACATCAGCCCTCCAAGCCTTGCAAGCTTTGAAAGACTCACAAGAGCCAGAGAATTGGAACCGGTATGCCGAAGCTGATGAGTAGATCCCGGAAGATGTGCATCGCCATGTGATCAGGTCTGGACCATTCTGAAGGGTCACATCCTGCAACCCTCTTTGGTCTCACAAGCAAGTCAGTCAAATCAAGTAGAATTGTGTATGTAGATGAAAATGAGACTCCAAATCTTGAGGAACTGGGACAAGTGCGTCGGATATGAGATGTTTACCAAAAGACCGCATCCAATTCCCATTACTTAGATCCTTTTGCAGTGTCCTTCCTTTTCGTGTTGCGGTTGCAAAAAGGTCTGGAGCCTGAAGCTTTAGGGCCCCTCCTGGGAGCCAACGGTCATGCCAGATAGGCATCAAGCCCCGTCACATACGTAGACATCGGTGGAGGCTCTAAACAACTCTGTATTAGCAGTGTCACATGGGAGAGTTGATCCATGCCATGGCTGGAAGAATCGGTCCAAGAGAACCAAAGCCACCGAAGCCTCAAAGCCCTCCCAAACTTTTCAATGTCAAAACTTCCCAAACCACCTAACTTCTTTGGGCGGCAAACCGTTCTCTAGTTAACTAGAGGGTGCGGGTGAGACCCTGGAGTCGCTCCCGACTTCATCCATAAGGATCCTTGAAGGGAATATGCCCGAGAGGCAATAATAAAGTGGTTATTATCATATTCATTGTTTATGATAAATGTTTATTTTGCATGCTATAATTGTATTAATACGGAAACGTTAATACATGTGTGTTTAATAAACAAAAGGAAGTTCCTAGTTATGCCTCTCTTATAAACTAGCTCGTTGATTAACAATATGATCAAAGGTTTCATGATCATGGACATTGGATGTTGTTAATAACAAGGTCACAACATTAGTGTAATGATGTGATGAACATTCATCCGAAGTATAGCATTACGATCAAAGTCATTGAGTTCATGAGATCATGTCAATCACTAACACCAGAAGAGTTTCTTGTTGACATCAAACGTCACACCATAACAGGGTGATTATAAAGATGGCTTAAAAACTACTAAAGTGTTATGTTGAGACTCATGGATCAAGAGTGGAATTTGTTCATCCCGATGACGGATAGATATACTCTGGGCCCTCTCGGTGATATCACATTGGTTAGCTTGCAAGCAAGTGATTTGATCACTAGAATGTTATAACACGGGAACGAGAAAAGAGTGCATGTCGGTAACGAGATCAAACTAGCTATGGAGATACCGATAATCGAATCTCGTACATGTAATATATCGTGAAACAAAGGGATTAAGATACTAGCGTAAAAGGTTCCGACGATCATAGGAAAGTCATCGTTGAATGTGTGGGAGTCAGTATGGATCTCCAGGTCCCGCTTCGGATTATTGATCGGAGAAGGGTCACGATCATGTCCGCATTATTCGCGAAACGTAGGGTGGCACACTTAAGGGACACTGACATTCAATTGGAGCAAAAGTTTCATGCCGAAAAAAATAACAAGCGCAGGAATTTATTTCAATAGACACCGAAACTGTTTCTGTTGAAATTGCTGAAACTGGTTCTGCATGTGAAATTGAATACTAGCAAGGGGTTTTATGTAAATGTTTGTTAATTAAAATAATTAGCAAAATTTTGAATAAATAAATAAATAGGTTTTATTCAAATGAGAGCTTGCATTAAATTTGGTGGAAATTTAATGCATGTGAGTGGATTTTTGAGTGGAGGCTCTTTTATGGGAGTGGAGACTTTTCATTTTGAGTGGGAGCTCCACCCACATGAATGTGGAAGACGTGGGGCAGCCACCATGGCTGGCGCCATGCCCCTTGGGGTGCCCCCCTCTCTCTATAAAAGGCCCCCCTCTCCTCCTCTCAAAGTACACCTCCTCGTGAAGGATCTCTCTCCCCCTCTAGAATTTATCCCCCATGGTCTCGGACAAGCGAGATACATGTTCCCGGTGGCTATTCAGCAAGAAAGGGTTGTGTTTCCGCTGCATCGTTGGAGGGAGGAGGCAGAGGTTGCTCGGTGTCTTGTATGTGTGTGCGATCACGGATGCGCTGTTGTTTTGCGGCGCTAGGACTTCCTCTCGATCTTGAGATCGGGAAGAGATCGTCTACATCAACCACGAGTTTAACTCGTTAAGCTTTGTCGGTCTTCAAGGGTATGTTCTCTACAGATATACATCCGCCCGTTGTTTGTATCTACTAGATAGATCTTGGTACATAGTTCCCATCGTACGAAATTTTTTGTTTTCTATGCTGTGAACCCTTCAGTGGTATCAGAGCCAGGTTTATGTGTAGATGCTTTGCACGGGTAGTACACATATGAGTATGTGGGCGATGATGATCATTTTATTGCTTCTTAGTTGTACTTTGGATATTGGTGGCATAGTGGGATGAAGCGGCCCGGACAAACTTTACATGTCCTCGCACATGAGACCTGTTCCACGCTTAGCATGCAACTAGTTTTGCATAAGTGGCTAGCGGGTGTCTGTCTCTCATACTATAGTCAATATATAATTTGCAACGAGTTGTCAACAATTTGGTTATCCTCATTGTGGTTCATGTTCGTAGGTAAGAACGGTTCTATCTTCAAAATCCCTAAGCCACGTAAAACTTGCAATGGATAAATTAGAGGCGTCTAGTTTACATTATTGCTGGGCTAGTGTTTATGATATGGTGATGTTGTAAGTAGAAGTATGAGATGATACTCTTATAACACACATAACGTGTAAGTTCCATAGACCTTGGCCTTACACATAGAGGTATGATAGAGATCATACCACGATGCACATGATGGAGATCAAGTGCGGGAACCATATCATTTCACTTATTAACATGTGATGTTTATTGCATCTTATATTGCTTGTTTGGCGTTTTATTAGCATAATAAGATGATCCCTCATTTAGATATCAAGATAAAAATGTGTTCTTTCTTAAGTATGCACCGACAATGTTTCGTCGCTTCAAAACATCAGGTGATGATCAGGTGTACTTGAATCCACGAGCATATCTCGGGTGTAAGATAGTTACAAAAGCGAATACTAAGGTTCTCACTTGGCGAGCCTAGCATGTACATACATGGCCTCGGAACACGGACTGAAAGGTTAAGCATGAGTCATATGAAAGATAAGATGCCCATTTGATGCTCGCCTTTGAAGCTACACCGACTCACGTGATGATCGGACTTGGTGTATTGGCTTTGGCATGTAATCACCAAAAAGACACGAGGGATGTCGTTTTTGAGTGGGAGTTTATTTCTAATTTGGATTAGTAGAACCCAATTTATCATAAATTAAATCAAAGTGAATTTGCATAATTTGTTGTACTCATTGGCATTCGTTCACCACCTTATGCATAGTTGTAATTGAGATAATAGAACTATAGAATTCTGGATATTTACTTCACGAACTGGTATCGTATTGTATTGAGTGTCAATCTAAAGTTGAAAGTACTATTGCAAACTTTCAGTAAACTCTGTTTACTCTGTGAAATTTAATAATTGGTATTAAATAGAGAGTAACAATTCCAGTGTTAGTATCTTAAGTATCATGTTTGCCTCCATGATTCTTGATTGTTTTAATATCAAGCTTATCTAGGAGCTGAAATAATTGTTTCAGAAACCAACTTGTATGACAGATATAACGATATCTGAAACAATGTTTTGGTTGCATATGATAGAGTATAATGTATGTTCTCATATTGGATGAGAATTTACAAAGGTTGGAGATGCTAGACATCCTAATCATCAAAAAGGGTTTTAGAAAGTAACGTTATACTCACGATTCGTCTTTATAAGCGACATTAGCTTGATCATGAAAGTCTTCATGATAAGGATGAATAGAAGATGTATGTAAACTGTTTACTAAACTAAAAGATTACTAAAGAATGAATTTTTGAAAGAATGCCGATCATTTGATGATGGTGATCTACTTCAAAGTGCAAGTCCAAAGGTATTATTATTTGAATATACACGCTTTGGACTATGTGTCATGTATATGGCGCCACTTTTTATGTTGATAGATTCTTTTAAAAAGGAAAAAGGAAATGTTGAAAGAGAATCTATAAAATATATTTGGCAGAAAAGAAAATATTTGAAATATCCAATTTAGGTATATGGATGATATACATGTTATGGTTGTATTCTTTGCTTGTTAAACAATGTGGTTCTTGGGTATTGGATACCAAATTGGTTGGTATGGAATTTTAAACGGAACGACGCAATTCATGAACTATAATGGCTTAAGTAACTAGAAAGAGAATATGTGATGATGTTCATCGAAAACAAACAAACCGTTGTTTGTATTTATCGTTGACTTCAAAGCTTGACTTCATGATTTGTTTTAATAATTGTTATTTAAATCAGGTATTATGAGACCAAAGGTTGTTCAAATAATTACTGTATTCCATATAAGATGGATGATTTACAAATCTAGTTGGAGAAATCACATCCATAAAACCTAATGCTAAAATGTCGCAAGACAAATGATTGAAGGATCACTTACGAAGTGACATCGCTGTTTAAATTATATTGGAAAGAAAAAATGAAGAATCTCCATATTCATGGATTTTTGGAGTCTTTGATTTGATCAAGTGACGCTTGTGAGACTTTCCTCGGGATAATTAAAACTTCGTTCAAAGGCCAAAGAAGAGATGGATTTCAACTTCACATACTTTCTCCGGAAATTTGAGTGAATGTTCACTTAATGAGAAAGAAGTGGAAAATCATTGTAACAAGAAAATAAATGATTTATGATTTTATCATAAAGGTATTTATTTGAGTTACAAGTGTAACAAGAAAAATAAATGAATTATGATTTATCATAAAGGGATTTATTTGAGTTGCAAGTTTAGCAAAACACCTAGATTTACATCTCCCGAAACACCATAGGAGTATGGAGTGTTTGAGATTTGTAATAAAACCTTGTTTGACATGGTTGGATCAAAGGTGATATTTATAAAACTGCCATTATGTTTTAAGAGATTAAAGCTTTAGAGACTACCGCTTTTAACAGTGAAAAGGGCTCCATCTTGATCCGTTGAAATGACACCATATGAGTTATGGTTTGGGGTAAAACCCAAGTTACCATTTCTTAAATTTTGGTATGCTAAGCATAAGTAAGATGTTTACAACCAAAGTCGGATGAGCATGTCTTTGTAGGTTATTTCGAATAACAATTGGGTATTCCTCCATAACACCAAGGACAAATGGGTTTGTCGCTTGAAACGTGAAGTTTCTTAAAAAAGGATTTTTTCGCAAAAGTTAAGTGGGAGGAAAATAGAACTTTGATAAGATTAACGAACCTTAGCTAAATGTGCTGAGTTGCACAGCGCCAGAAATTGTTCCGGAGGCTGCCATAATGCTTATAACTTATGTGCCTCAAAGGTTGTGGTCATGGAGATCTAAGTTCTTATTGAAACAAGTCGGTCGGTTAAACAATCAAATGCTAAGATTTGAGAGTAAATCATTATTGTTTGACAATGATGAACCGGATACATGTAAAGAAGCGATGGTGGGCCCTAACTCCATCAAATGGCTTGAAGCCATAAAATCCATGATAGTTCCATACACGAGAAATCAAGTTTTGAACTTGGAAGACCCTCCGGAAAGGTGTAAAAACCTATCGGTCGTATTTGGATCTATAAATAAACAGACATGGATGTTTTCACATCAATGAAATAATCAACATGTCATAAAGTATTTTATGACAATGTTCAAGGAGTTGACTATGCCAAGATTTGATCTTTCATAGCGATATTTAGTCTGGATGGATTAAAGTAGCAACCACTACATATAATTTGGTATATGGTAGATGAATAAACAAAACAAAATTATTATAAAATAATGGTTACCTAGGACATGTACATGACACGGTCCAAAGGGTTTTGTTAATCCGACTGAGAGGCAATAATAAAGTGGTTATTATCGTATTCCTTGTTTATGATAAATGTTTATTTTGCATGCTATAATTATACTAATACGGAAACGTTAATACATGTGTGTTTAATAGACAAAAATTCAGTGTTGGAGATATTATTATATCTTTGTGTTTATGATAAATGTTTGCATTCATGCTATAATAGTATTGACTAGGAAATATTAATACTTGTGTGATTTGTAAACTAAATTAGAGTCCCTAGTAAAGCCTCTTCATAATATAATCTTGTTGGTTAATAGATGATTGTGGTTTCCCTATCATGAACATTGAGATGTTATTAACAACAAGATCATATCATTAGGAGAATGGTATGATGGACATACTCCTATAGATAAGCGTAGCATAAATATCAAGTCATTTTAATAGTTCAATTGCTATAAGCTTTCTGATACATAGTAACCTAATTCCTTCGACCATGAGATCATGCTTATCACCATCACCGGAAGGATGCTTTGATGACATCAAACACCACAACATAACTGGGTGGCTATAAAGGTGGCATTGAGTGTTCAGAAAGTATGGGTTGAAACACATGGATCAAGAGTGGGATTTGTCCATCCATATGACGGATAGATATACTCTGGGCCCTCTCGGTGGAATGTCATCCAATTAGCTTGCAAGCATGTGACTGGCTCACAAGGGATCACATAGCACGGGAACGAGAAAAGAGTACTTATCGGTAACGAGGTTGAACTAGGTATGCAGAGATACCGACGATCAAAACCTCGGATAAGTAAACTATCGTGAGACAAAGGGATACTGGTATCGTATGTAAGTGGTTCATTCGATCGCAAAGTAATCGTAGAAATATGTGGGAGCCATATGAATTTCCAGATTCCTCTATTGGTTATTGTTCGGAGAAGTGTCTCGATCATGTCCGCATAATTCACTGACCGTAGGGAGACACACTTAAGGATTCGATGTTGTTGAGTAGTTATGGAATGATGAGTAAGAGACTGAATGTTGTTCGGAGTCTCGGATGGGATCCGGGATATCACGAGGAGATCTGGAATGGTTCGGAGAATAAGATTCATATAAGGAAAGTCCTGTTTCGGAGTTGGGGAATGATTCCTGTCGTGGTGGTGGCACAGCAGATGCCATGGGTAGGCTAAAGTATGGGGCCAATGGATGCTAGAGGGATCTGGGGAGGGAAGATGTAGTTGATTCTACACACAGAAGACTAACGTAAAGATCTTTGGTTCTCCTTTCTTGGGCTACAAGTGCTCCTTGAGCCGTATACAAGTGGAGAAGAAGAACTTTACCAGCCTAACGGTACCAAATGAGTCGATGACCTTCTCAGAGTCCAAGACTCTCCTTATAAAGGGGAGCCTTGGCTCCTCTAGGGCTGACATGGCAAGCATATTCGAGGTGGCCATCTTACCCTTGGTGCCTTTGGGGTCGTCTCCTGCACCTCGGCTGGGTTGGCTGCTGAAGGAATTACCTCGGTGGGCTGTGGAGCTGCCTGCTTTTTGGTCACCTACACACCCGTCGTCGGATCCTTGATCGATCCGGCGCCCGCTGTTCCCTCCTGCACCCCGGCTGCGACCATCACCTCGACGCTGCTGACGGGGCGCAGTCCGCGCAGACCGCTTGCGGCGTTGTTTCCGGGTGAGGATGTTGCTGCTACAGATAGGGAAGGTGCTGCACCAGCCGAATGAACCATTCGCGAGGCACCAGGCCTTGCCGGGTCTGCCCTGAGCATTTCTTCATTTTGCTGGTTCGCAATGCGCACCAGCTCATTCACTCTTCCTTGCTGTTTTTGCTGGGCTTCGCCGGTCAATCCTTCTAACTCTAGTGCAGCGGCATTTGCGGCCCTCAGGTTATTTGCCGGGGTACTATCCCTTGGAAAGCCTAGATCGACTGATTCTGCCTTATGAGCATCATGCTCTTTGTTGATATCATCTATGAGGTTCTTCCCTCTTAATCTTAATTCATCAACCCGCTCGGGGGCGATGTCAAGCTTGTTTGCCTTAGCATATTCTCGCAGGGTCCTGTTTAAGGACTCCCGCAATGCCGACACCTTTTTTGCCTCTACCAGCACTTTTTGCCTGGTTTCTTCTAACTCTGCCTGAGCATTAGCCGGATCAAGTATTGGCGCTACAGGTGTAGTCAGATTATCTATAGTTGCCTGAAGAATATTTTCTGGTCTTTCCAGAGGTGGCCATCTTACCCTTGGTGCCTTTGGGGTCGTCTCCTGCACCTCGGCTGGGTTGGCTGCTGAAGGAATTACCTCGGTGGGCTCTGGAGCTGCCTGCTTTTTGGTCACCTACACACCCGTCGTCGGATCCTTGCTCGATCCGGCACCCGCTGTTCCCTCCTGCACCCCGGCTGCGACCATCACCTCGATGCTGCTGACGGGGCGCACTCCGCGCAGACCGCTTGCGGCGTTAAGGGGAGGCTCTCCTGCAATAACAACTTGGTGAGGATAAATGCCGGTGGTGTCGACGCCGACGTAGATCTGGTGCATGCCCAAGTTGATGAAGACGCCGTTGCGCGGAGGAGTTTTTCCCCTGAAGCTGCCTGCGTTATCGCTGGCATAGTCACAGAGATCAAATCTCCGGACTAAGCCAGAGACAACGCGCTCGCCAGTGTAGATGAAGTTTCCCGTCCGGATCATGACTCCAGCTAGCACCGCTGCTGGCCCCACGGTGGGCGCCAACTGTCGTGGTGGTGGCACGGCAGATGCCATGGGTAGGCTAAAGTATGGGACCAATGGATGCTAGAGGGATCTGGGGAGGGAAGATGTAGTTGATTCTACACATAGAATACTAACGCAAAGATCTTTGTTTCTCCTTTCTTGGGCTACAAGTGCTCCTTGAGCTGTATACAAGTGGAGAAGAAGAACTTTACCAGCCTAACGGTACCAAATGAGTCAATGACCTTCTCAGAGTCCAAGCCTCTCCTTATAAAGGGGAGCCTTGGCTCCTCTAGGGCTGACGTGGCAAGCATATTCGAGGAATATGCTTGTCCCAATATAGTAACTCGGCGGCCTCCTTTCCGTGTCGCCCTTCTAATGACAGCAAGGTTCCAGAGAACCCCACCTGCACGCCTCGGGCTCCAGGACTGTCACCTCCGTGACCTCCTTCTGCCCTTTTGTCGCTCTGCGCCTTGTCCTTTGTGTTTGGCTCTGCTCAGATTCTTCCTAGCCTGTGACTAGAGTTTGACTATAGGCACCTCCTTCTCCTGCAAGCTTCACGTCATTCGGCCCTGTCTCGCTTAACTTGGCTTGGCCTTTACCTGCAATTATATTATTCGGGCTGACCCGGTCGACTTACACTGTACATCGGCCGGGTAACGTATTGCCCCTCTCTTAAATGTCCTGCTCGTGCTTACCTCGGCCGATATTTACAGGATTCGGCCGATTTAGACAGTAACTCGGAATTGGACGGGGAACTTCCTTTTGTCTTTCCCCGTCCTGACCCTATCCGGGGTCACCTCCCCAACATTAGTCCCCGAAGCTGGTATGGTCCTGCCTATAACCTCGGCCGGGCCATATCAGTTTCCCAATATTCATTTCTCCTTGTTTCCGAGTTACTTTTCCCTCGTCCGAGGTATCTGCGCATCTTCTCGCGTATGCCTCGTCCTACGTGTCACACTCATCATTGTTTCTCTAGTTTTTTGTTCCTCTACAGTGCCCACTGACAGGCTACAGTAATTACTACGCCTGTCGCGTCGGCGCTGCAACGCCTCGCGCACCATTTCCGTCAGGGATCCTGATCCTTTCTTGCATCGTGTGGTCGTTGGTGCGGTTCCACTCAGCGGCGTGCGGTTATGCCGCACACAGGATCTACACAGTTAACACCCGCACGCAGGATCCCACTACCACTCAGGCCGTGTGGTTATAAAGAGGGGCACGGGACTGGGGGATTTACTTTCCTCCTCTGCTTACCGTTTCCCTTCTTCCTCCTCTCCCTTTTGTGCCTGTTCGTGCTCCCACCGCCATGCGCCCATCGGAATCTTCGACGGTGAGGCCCCAATCGTTTTGCTCCGTCGACCTCATCCCCGTATACTTGCTCCGGCGCCGTTGCCAGTGAGTTTATCTGGTCCCACTGCCTAGTTTATCCTCTAGACGCATCTGCTTCTCTTCAGATTTCCCGCGGCGGTTCCTTTTCCGCTCCGCCGCCGTTTTCGCTTAGGATCACGACGGGGCCTTGCAGTTCTAGACTTTGCTCTGCCACTAGTTCATCTTCCGTAGATTCTTCCGGCGACCCTATGTCGAGCTCTGTTAGTGGCGCGCTCATTGAGGATGACGATGCAGCGTCTGGGCCTGAGCGGGGCTCCTGGCAGGGTTCTTCCGTTACCCGCCGAGAGGTTGAGTCGTTAATTCGAACTCGCCGGATTCCTGCCGAGGTAGCCTGTCGCTTACCCGACAGTGAATCTTCTCCCGTTCTTAACGAGGGCGAGTACGTCGTGTTTATGTCCCACTTTACTAGCGGGTTTGGTCTCCCCCTTAGCGATTTCTCTAGGGAGTTCCTTGATTACTTCGGCCTGCAGCCGCATCATCTTCCGGCTAATTCCATTGCTTCTCTTTCCGCCTTTATCTCTGCCTCGGAAGGAGACTTCGGCCTATGGCCGTCTGTGCACGTTTGGTCGAAGTTCTTTCAGATCCGATCCAATGTCGTCCCAGACAAATCCCTTCAACCTTCCGAGAAATTGCTCACCCAGTGTGGAGCTGCGTCAATCACACCTCGGAGGAAATCCGAGTTTCCTCGCGTTGCTGGTCTAGAGTCATGCAAGAAATGGCATAAATTGTTATTTTATGTCAAGAATTCTGGGAAGGAAGACAGGATTTGGCTTCCTGCTTTTTCCATTGGCCCCCCTTCCAAGAAAAACTAGACCTATAATCTGAGGAAAAGCCATGCTCTGGCCGAGGCCTTTGAGATTCGGCTGAAGGAACTGATCCGCTCCGGGCTACGCGGCGAGGATCTGATGACCACCTTCGTCAGCAGCCGGATCTGCCCATTCTAGAAACGCACGCATAAGCTCTGCTATATGATCGGTCCCCTTGATCCCAATCGAGTCTCAACGGTGGAGCTTGATAATTATCTTATCTTCAAGCGCGTCCGGGCTATCTTTAAGACGGAGAGGCTGGAGGACTGGGCCTGGGGATTGAAGTCGTTCACCTGCGATCATCCCCCTCCCAGAGTAAGTTGTCGCAGTTGTGTTTTGCCTTTTAATCACATCTGTGATTTCTCTTGTTAATTTCTCTCTTTATTTTCCTGCAGAGGTTTGAGGAGCAGAAGATCGAGGATGCCGAGGTTTTGTCCCTCCCGTGGCCCGCAGATCGGAACACCCCGGATAACTGGGAGCCTGACTCGGAGGAGTTCGTTCCCAAGTCGGACCTTGCTCCGGCTCGTGCCCGTGGCAAGACCCTGGCCCACGAGGAGGAAGGTGATTCGGACGAGGTCCAAGTTCTTGAGGTAGTTGCCGCAATGCCAATTTCTTATGCATTTCCGGCCTCTACTTTCTCAGCTAATCCGGCCGGTCAGGTTCACAACGCGGAGCCTCTCGCCTCCCGAACTCCTGTTACATCGGGGAAACGTAGCGCTCCAGCTGGTGCCTCGGAAGCCGCTCCCAAGAAACGAATGAAGAAGTCAGCCCAGCACCCTCCGAACCATAAAACTATGCCCGGGGTTACCGGGTGAGTTGCTTTGTATTTGTATTTCTTGTTTCTCTCTTTCTGCCTTTTGACCTGACCTTTTTTGCCTTTGTAGAGCTCCTCTTTCTGTTAAGCCACCAGTGGTCCTAGCATGACGAGTCACACAACTCGGCCGCCTTCTCCTCCGCCTCCTGAAGATACTAGAGTTCTTAGTCCTGCTCGCGTTGACTCTCCTCCCGCTCCGAATCAGACGTCATCTCGCCAGGATGCGCCTGAGGTCTCTCCTGTTGATGCCGATACAACTCGTCCAGTAGATATTTCTACTGAGCCTGCTGCTTCCTCCGTGAATCCCGAAGTTTCCCCCGAGATCCCTTTGACCCCCACAGCCTTTACTGCGACTCCGACTCCAGCCGAGGATACCAATATCTTGGCGCTCTCAGAAACCGTAATCCCTCCGCCCCCCAAAGATGCCATTCCAAGTGCCGAGGTAACGGCTCCTGCCGACGCCTCTTCTAAGGCAAGAAAGGTCGTTGTCACCAAGCCTCCCTCATATCAGAAAGGGCTTGTCAGCTCTTCTCAGCCTACAATTGCTGATGCGCTGCGCAAGGGAGTTTCTTCTGCCAAGACTATTGTTACCCCGGCTGCTGATACACAGCTCGCTCTTCACAAGAGTCCCGCGGCGGCGGTGGCTACACAACACATCCGAGGTAAAGTCCTGACTCGTATGGAGAGTGGGAACAGCCTCGGCTCGTTGGTTGAGTATGCCAACAATTGGAACGCTGCTGATCAGATCGAGGGCAATCCAAGCAGCCAGCCATTTCAACTCTCCGACATCAGCAGTCGCTTACATCTGGCTGCCAAGATCGTTCTTGACAACGACAAGATGAATGAGGTAATTGTTTTTATGGACATTTGATTAGTCATTCGAATGATATTATATATACTCTAGTCCCGAAGCTTGCAACCGAATAATTTGTTATTCGTTTGGAAGTTTTATTAGGCTTTGCCTGGTTCAGTTTTGTCTTAGTGTTCGAATATCCATCCACCTATATCCGAATTAATCTTTTCTTGATTTGGATCTGTCTGAGCTTCGAATATCCAGCCACCTAGATCCGAGTTAAGCTTTGCTTGATTCGGATTTGTCTGAGCTTTGAATATCCAGCCACCTAGATTCGAGTTAAGTTTTGCTTGACTCGGATCTATCTTAGCTTCGAATATCCAGCCACCTAGATCTGAGTTAAGTTTTGCTTGACGCGAATCTGTCTTAGTTTCGAATATCCAGCCACCTAGATCCGAGTTAAGTTTTGCTTGACTCGGATCTGTCTTAGTTTCGAATATCCAGCCACCTAGATTCGAGTTAAGTTTTGCTTGATTTGGATCTGTCTTAGGTTCGAATATCTTATTGCTATTTGTTTTGTTGCTTAGGTTGCGCATGACAGGCGGACCGCCGAATTCCAAAGGCTGCTTTTCGCACATAAAAAATTGCAAGATAAGTATTGGAAGGTCATTCCCGTGGTGAAGAAAGCTGGTAAGTTAACAAACTTTTGCATTATCCCTAAAGTTCTTATTGTTTTGGACGTGAGGTGTTAGCTCATTTTGCTGGTAAATAGGTAACATCAACAATCTTAATATCCGTCTTGAGAAGAAAGTCAATGCCCTGGAAGGTTAGTTACTATTTTTCTTTACAGATTTCCATTTGAAATGTGCACCGGGTTTCTTTTAACCCTTTTGGATTTGGTAAAGCCGAGTTACGAACTTTTACAGCATCACATCAAGACTGCATACCCATGCCTGATATGATGCTGCATTTTTTAGAACAAGCCGCTACTCACTCGGCGCAGCTGAAAAATAAAGATGACGAGATAATTCGCTTGCACGCCGAGGTGGAGTCCCTCAAGCTCTCTTAGAAGTCTGAGTTACAGAAAGTTGACCAGGAGTTCTCCGAGGAGAAGAATCGGCTAGCTCTGCAATTGCAGAAAAATAAAGAACTCCTCAAGGCTGCCGAACTCAAGACACGGGCGATGAGCGAGGAGACCACTCGCTTTGAGAAAACTAAGGGTGACTGGGCTCAAGATCTTTAGAGAATGCTGAGCTATATTCACCGTAAGCCTCTGACCATGGCCGAGTTATCTTTTTCTCTTTCTTACTGTTGACCGATGTACTTTTATTTTGCGCAGACCATTTTCCAGAAGCTAAGCCCGTGAGCTCTAGAGTGGTGGTTAATGCTCGTGTGCGCCGAGGTGTTCCCGCTGATGCGAGCCCAGAATACTCGATGGAAGATTACTTGGTTGCCGTTGGCGCTGCCGTTGGTCCGATGAAGATTATGGGCAGGGACTTGGTGTAGGCAGCCATTCGGGCCTACCATGTTCTCTGGCCGAATACTTCTGGGACTCCTGATATTGATGAGATCAAAATACTGGTGGAAAGATTGATGGCATCCCAGAACCATTTAAATCTCTGGAGGGAATCCACTGGACGAGTTGGTGCTGATATGGCGCTCACAGTCGTTATGTCATGGTATGAGGATATTTCCCTTGATACCTTGATAAATTTGCGCACTGGCTCCCGTTGGGTTGAAGATCCAGAATTCGTCGCTCGCCGACAAGCTCGTGCCTTCCAGCTTGTTGAGTATGCGGACGTGCATAACTGGATTGAAGGGCCGAGTTTCCTTTCTAACCCGGCGGATGAGGTCGAAGTTGAAGATGCCTCTGATGATAATTCAGCCAACCAGGGCGAGGATGAGGGCGACTCAGATACTTCTGGTGATTCCAGCGCAAGCTCGGATGGCAATGGCGACGCGCGATCCTCCTCCAAAGGGACTGGGCATTCTCAAGCTCAAGCTGATGTTTCTCAACAGCCCCGGGCTTCCCCCGAAGTCTCTCCTGGTTCTGTGGAGGGCGAAGCAACTTTGGCCGAGGTGCCGTCTACCTCGGAGCGCCCAGTACCTGACCAAGTCACTTCCCCTTAGGTTTAAAAAACTCTAAGTCGTTTCTTATCCCCGGTATGCCGGGCATATGATGTGTGTGAAACAATTGTACGAGTTTTTGTGTGGTATGAACCTCTTTTGCCTTTTGCCGCTGAGACACACATGGTTGTGATCGTTATTACTCTGTTTGAACTGATCCTGTTTGTTTAAATCTTTGCTTTGGTGGCCTTCAATTTCTTAAGTTCGGATTGTGTGCTTGCCTTTGTCCTACCGTAGTTCGGCGTCTAATATTGCCTGAACTTGATAAACTTGACAACTCAACCATTGTGTTCTTGAATTCTATCCAAGTTGTAAATATCGAAGGCCATATTTGGTGAGAGAGAAATAATATCACTCTGGGTGCCGAAGTTTGATACCCATTTTTGTAGCAAGGGATAATTATGGGGCAATTCCCTAATCACTGCTCTAGAAATCGAGACTTAACACATCACTAAAAATGCGAAATAATATTGTGCAGTCCCCGAGTCATTGCTCGAGGTGCCGAGGTTTAATACATAACCCAAACTCAAAAACAAAATATGGCAGTCCCCGAGTCATTGCTCAAGGTGCCGAGGTTTAATACATAACCCAAACTTAGAAACAATATAGGACAGTCCCCGAGTCACTGCTCAAGGTGCCAAGGTTTAATACATAACCCAAACTTAGAAACTATATAGGACAATCCCCGAGTCACTGCTCAAGGTGCCGAGGTTTAATACATAACCCAAACTTAGAAACAATATAGGACAGTCCCCGAGTCACTGCTCAAGGTGCCGAGGTTTAATACATAACCCAAACTCAAAAACAAAATATGGCAGTCCCTGAGTCACTGCTCAAGGCGCCGACGTTTAATACATTGTTGATACTTCGTCCTGAAGCGTCACTTTACAACGTGTCATAGATGACTCCTACGAGTAAAATGGACGAAGTAAAGCCACGTTCCATGGTCTTTTTGATTCTTCGTCGGCTTTGTCTGCCTTGTTCTTTCCTGGTGACTGAGCATCAATTAGGTAATACGCATCATTGTGCAATGCTTTGCTCACGATGAACGGTCCTTCCCATGGGGGTGATAGTTTGTGCATGCCGGTCGTGCATTGCACTAACCGAAGAACCAAATCTCCTTCTTTAAACACTCTTGGATTTACTTTCTTGCTGTGATATCGTCGCAAGTCCTGCTGATAAATAGCTGATCTTGATAGTGCCAACTCCCTGGCTTCTTCTAGCAGATCGACATCATCTTGCCGAGCTATCTCATTTACCTCAGCGGTTGTATACTGGGCAACCCTTGGCGAGTCATGTATTATGTCGGCTGGAAGCACGGCTTATGCCCCATATACCAGAAAAAATGGTGTATACCCTGTTGACCTGTTTGGGGTAGTTCTGAGGCTCCATAGTACTGCTGGTAGTTCCTCAATCCAACACCCTGCCGACCTTTGCAGTGGTTCGACGAGTCGTGGTTTTATTCCAGACAATACTAGTCCATTAGATCTTTCTACTTGCCCATTAGATGCTGGGTGAGCCACCGAGGCGACATCTAGTCTTATGTGTTTTTCTTGACAGAATCTAGCGAAGGCTCCTTTAGGTACCATTGTCTGTAATAACACTGTGTGGGTAACCATATCTCAAGATAATATATTTGAGGAATTTTACTGCTGTGGGCCCATTACACTTCTTTATTGGTTTTACTTCAATCCATTTTGTGAATTTTTCGACCATGACTAGGATGTGGGTCATCCCGCCCCGGGCCGGCTTGAATGGTCCCACCATATCTAAGCACCATACAGAAAATGGCCAAGTAATTGGTATTGTTTTTAACTCGGACGATGGCATATGTATCTTGCTGGCATATCTCTGGCAGCCATTACACTTTTCCACCAGTTCTTTGGCCTCTTTCAACGTTGTTGGCCAATAAAATCCATGCCTGAATGATTTGGCCACTAAAGCTCTAGACGAGGCGTGATGCCCGCATTCTCCTTGATGTATATCTAGGAGGATCTCCTGGCCTTCCGCCGAACTCACACATCTTTGCAACACGCTTGTGACGCTCCTTTTATACAGCTCATTGTTTATGATTGTATAAGTTTTAGCTCTTCTCACAGTCTGTCTAGCCAATACCTCGTTATTCGGCAAAATCGCATCTTTAAGGAAAGAAAATATGGGTTGCCCCCATGTCGGTATGATTTTTTCTGGGGTAATCTCACTATCTATTTCCATATTTTCCGCCGACATAACTACCTCGGATATTCCATATCCATCTGTGCCTCGGCCGGGTTCATTTTTGGAAATTCCGGGTTACATTCCTTGTCAATTTCCATCGGCATACTATCCTCTCTTGATTTTTCCGGAATAAAGATGGATTCGGACTCTGGTGATGGTGTTATTGACGGTTTTCTCAGGTGCTCTAGGGCGATACCTAGGGGAATTGATTGCCTGGTTGATCCGAGTTTTGACAATGTGTCTGCAGCGTCATTTTCTGCCCGAGGTATATGATGAAATTCACATCCATCGGAGTATCCGCTGAGTTTTTGCACATGAAACCTATATAAGGCCATATTGGCATCTAGCGCATCCCAATTTCCTGAGACTTGTTGTACTACTAGATCCTAATCTCCGTAGCATAAGATTCAGCATATCCCAATCTCTTTTGCCACCTTCAATCCATGGACGAGTGCTTCATATTCGGCTACATTGTTTGATGCGGCAAAATGTATTTGCAGCACATATTTCAGCTGATCTCTTTTTGGCGAGGTTAACACTATTCCTGCCTCCAAACCGTTTCTTAGTTTGGAACCGTCGAAGTGCATCATCCAATAACTCGGATCTGGTAATGGTGGCTCATATTGTACCTTGGCCCAATCCACGAAGAAGTCGGCCACTGCCTGAGATTTAATTGCATCTCGCCTATCGAATTGCGGAGCATAAGGTGATAGTTCAATTTCCCATTTTTCTATTCGGCCGCTTGCATCTTTGTTGCTCAATATGTCAGCTATGGGTGCTTCACAGATCACTTTGATCGGGTGCTCTTCGAAGTAATGTTTAAGTTTCTTTGCCGACATGTACACTCCATACGCCATCTTCTGATAATGTGGGTAGTTTTTCTTTGAGGATGATAGTACCTCACTTAAGTAATATACTGGCCTCTGTACCGATTTTTCATCCTCAATCCGCTCCACCATGATCACAGCACTTACTACTCTGTTCGTGGCGGCTATGTAAAGTAACATTGGCTCTTTTGACAATGGAGAGGCCAGGATTGGTGTTGTGACCAACATCTTCTTCAGTTCATGGAACGCATTATCTGCTTTTGGTGTCCAAATGAACTTATCAGATTTTTTCATCAGTTGATAAAGTGGTAATGCTTTCTCTCTCAGCCGACATACAAATCGGCTAAGCGAGGCCAGGCAACCTGTGAACTTCTGTATGTCATTTGGACATCTCGGCAATTCCGTCCTTTCTACTGCTCTTATATTAGTTGGGTTGGCCTCTATACATTGGCTAGATACGAGAAAACCGAGTAGTTTTCCAGCCGGTACATCGAAAGTGCATTTTTCCGGGTTAAGCTTCATTCGGAACCTTCTCAAGTTCGCGAAAGTATGCCGAATATCATCCAGTAGCGTTTTGCTTTCTTTGGTTTTGATAACCACATCATCTACATATACTTGTACATTTTTTCCTATCTGGTCATGCAGACATTTTTGCATACATCTCTTGTACGTTGCCCCTGCGTTACGTAGGCCGAATGGCATGGTGCGATAGCAATAAGCTCCGTACGGGGTAATAAACGCAGTATTTATTTGATCGGCCGGATTTAACGGTATCTGGTGAAAACCAGAATACGCGTCTACAAATGATAACAGTTCACAACCAGCGGTCGAATCAATGACCTGGTCTATTCTAGGTAAAGGAAAAGGATCTTTTGGGCACGCCTTGTTCAGGTTCGTGTAATCAATACACATTCGCCATACAATGGCTACATTTGGATCATCCTTCTTCTTTTCCACTAGCATTGGGTTTGATAGCCAATCTGGATAAAGCACCTCCATGATGAACCCGGCCGCAAGGAGCCGAGCTATCTCATCCCCTATTATTTTTCTCCTGTCTTCGGCGAAGCGGCGGAGAGGTTGCTTCACCGGCCTTGCTCCTGGCCTTACATTCAGAGAGTGCTCAGCCAACTCCCTCGGCACACCTTGCAAATCCTGAGTTGACCATGCAAAGATATCCCGATTCTCACGGAGGAAGTTGGTGAGCTCGCTTTCCTATTTAGCATGTACGCCGGCACCAATGGTGACAGTGCGCTCTGGGAACTGCTCATCTATCTGGAACTTTTTTGTTTCTTTAGTCGGCTGGAAAGAGACACTTCCATGCGGATTGGCCAATGCCGGCATATCCAGTTGTGCCGACTGAGCAAGGGTCGCTACTTCCTGAATCCTTCTTTTTTCTCTTGCTATTACCAATAACTCGGCCAGGTTTGATCCGGCTGAAGCACATTCCATTGACTTCCTGTAATCTCCTGCTACTGTTATCACCCCTTGTGGTCAGGGTAATTTCATTTTCAAGTAAGTTATGTGGCAGCTGCTCATGAATTTGGCTAATGTCGGCCGTCCGAGTAGAGCATGATAACAACTCTCTAGATCCACCACCTCAAACTCCAAATTTTCTGCTCTGTAGTTATCCCTTGTGCCGAATAACACATCCACTCGAACCTTTCCAATGGGTTCGCATGAAAGCCCTGGCACTATTCCATGGAACGTGGTTCTCGTGGATTGCAGCATATTCTGCGATATTCCGAGTTTATGCATTGTATCCTTGTACATGATATTGATACTGCTCCCATTGTCAATGAGTACTTTTGAAAATTTCACATTAATGCTTGGTCCGACAAATGTCGGATCTAATACGAGTGTGTATGACCCCGAATTCGGCATTATTTTGGGTTGATACTTTATGCTCCAAGTTACTTCTTGATCTGACCAAGGCACATATCTTGGTACTGCCGGCATAACTGCATTTACTTCCATATGCCGGCGCTATACACTTTGCCTGTCTTGCTGTTCTGTTGTGAACACGCAATATGATTGATGATGTTCCCTGTAATCATTGCGTCCATTATTTCCTGGGTTCGTCCTTCCATCCGGACCCTGATTTATCACTTGATGCACCGCATCTCTCCGGTCCGAATTATCATACCTCGGGGGAGGAGGTGGTAACATTAACTGTAGTGCATTTGCTCCAGTCAATTGCGGCTGCTGCTGCTGATGCGCCTGATGGGTAGGTGCTTGCATGCCCGCCAGGTTACCCATTGCATTTTTCATCCAGGCGCATTGCCGAGTTGTGTGATTGGCCGGCTTGGCCGGGTTTGGAGTATGAAACTTACACGGCTGATCCAACATGGACTCAAACGTGTACTTCGGCCTTTCCTGCCATTGTTTCTTCTGTTCTGGTGTCCACTGTCTCTTTCCTTCATTTCTTGGCGTCCATTGCTGAGGACCATTCTTCTGCCGCTGACTGTTTCCGTGACTCGGCTGATCTTGCACTACTGCTGCCACCTGACTGGAGGCATATCTGTAATCCGGTCTTTCCTCTCTTCTTCTTCCTCTGAATTCATTACGCCTTGATGATCCGGCCGCATCTCTTGCATATTGATCTTGATGCTCTCGATGATCTGCCGACATCAGCTCTGGTTGCGTCGGATCTCCCAACGCATATGAATTCGCTATCCTGATGGTTTCTGCCAAAGTGGTTGGCATATCTCTCTGCAGTCGCTGCCACAAAACACTAGCATAACGGCATCCTTGTGCGAACCAAGCTATCGCTTGTGATTCTATAACTCCCTCGCATGAATTCCTGAGGTTACACCATCGAGTTAAGAATTCTTTGTCTGTCTCATTCGGCCTTTGCTTGCACATGGCTAGCGGTTGCGGCCTGTTTGGCCTCTTATAAGTACTGGTGAAGTTGCTGACAAACATCTCTTTGAAATCCAACCAACAGTTAATGCTTCCTGGAGGCAGATTATTCAGCCATACTCTGGCTGGCCCTTCCAGCATTTGCGGGACATATCTTACTGCCCATCGCAAGTTTCCACCTGCTATTTTTATAGCCGTGGCATAATCAATCAACCAATCCTGTGGTTTGGTGATCCCATTGTATGTTTTCGTGCCTCTTTCCAGCTGAAAGTTCGGCACCGGTGGCTCACCCATGATCCGTGGTCCAAAACATGCAGGACCCGGCGGACCCTGTTCTTCTAACAACTCGGACCGGTATAGTCGGTCTAGTTTTACTCTTGCATCACTTGATGGAAAATATCCGTACATAACTCTTTCATGTGTTCCATAGCGGTTATTTCCACCATGAACCGCATATTCCATCTCTGAATAACCATCATTGTACCTCTCATTCACCTGATGGTGGCAAGCTGGTCTCACTTCTCTTTCCTGCCGAGGTTCATACCTCGGTTGAGGATTAGGCGGCGGATCTCTCCTTTCTTCTGCCGGGATATTATTCTCATGATTTTTTCTTTTGAGATCCCCATTACCTCGGCTTCCGTTGCCTCTATCGGCACGACCAGGGTTTCTTTCGCCACTGTTACATCGGCTTCCTTTACCTCTGTTTTCATTTGCTTTTCCGGCTACCGTCGGATCATATGGAACAATTTGCTTATTTCTTTTTCCCGAAGTTACTGCTCTGTCTTTTCACGCGTTGTTTCCGGGTGAGGATGCTGCTGCTACAGATAGGGCAGGTGCTGCACCAGCCGAATGAACCATTCGCGAGGCACCAGGCCTTGCCGGGTCTGCCCTGAGCATTTCTTCATTTTGCTGGTTCGCAATGCGCACCAGCTCATTCACTCTTTCTTGCTGTTTTTGCCGGGCTTCGCCGGTCAATCCTTCTAACTCTAGTGCAGCGGCATTTGCCGCCCTCAGGTTATTTGCCGGAGTACTATACCTCGGCAAGCCTAGATCGACTGATTCTGCCTTATGAGCATCATGCTCTTTATTGATATCATCTATGAGGTTCTTCCCTCTTAATCTTAATTCATCAACCCGCTCGGGGGCGATGTCAAGCTTGTTTGCATTAGCATATTCTCGCAGGGTCCTGTTTAAGGACTCCCGCAATGCCGACACCTTTTTTGCCTCTACCAGCACTTTTTGCCTGGTTTCTTCTAACTCTGCCTGAGCATTAGCCGGATCAAGTATTGGCGCTACAGGTGTAGTCAGATTATCTATAGTTGCCTGAAGAATATTTTCTGGTCTTTCCAGAGGTGGCCATCTTACCCTTGGTGCCTTTGGGGTCGTCTCCTGCACCTTGGCTGGGTTGGCTGCTGAAGGAATTACCTCGGTGGGCTGTGGAGCTGCCTGCTTTTTGGTCACCTACACACCCGTCGTCGGATCCTTGCTCGATCCGGCGCCCGCTATTCCCTCCTGCACCCCGGCTGCGACCATCACCTCGACGCTGCTGACGGGGCGCACTCCGCGCAGACCGCTTGCGGCGTTAAGGGGAGGCTCTCCTGCAATAACAACTTGGTGAGGATAAATGCCGGTGGTGTCGACGCCGACATAGATCTGGTGCATGCCCAAGTTGATGAAGACGCCGTTGCACGGAGGATTTTTTCCCCTGAAGCTGCTTGCGTTATCGCTGACATAGTCACAGAGATCAAATCTTCGGACTAAGCCAGAGACAACGCGCTCTCCAGTGTAGATGAAGTTTCCCGTCCGGATCATGACTCCAGCTAGCACCGCTGCTGGCCCCATGGTGGGCGCCAACTGTCGTGGTGGTTGCACGGCAGATGCCATGGGTAGGCTAAAGTATGGGGCCAATGGATGCTAGAGGGATCTGGGGAGGGAAGATGTAGTTGATTCTACACATAGAATACTAACGCAAAGATCTTTGTTTCTCCTTTCTGAAGGGAATATGCCCTGAGAGGCAATAATAAAGTGTTTATTATGTGTATTCCAAGTATATGATAGATGTTTATTTTGCATGCTATAATTGTATTAATACGGAAACGTTAATACATGTGTGTTTAATAAACAAACAGAAAGTTCCTAGTTATGCCTCTCTCATAAACTAGCTCGTTGATTAACAAGATGATCAAGGTTTCCTGATCATGGACATTGGATGTTGTTAATAACGGGATCACAACATTAGTGTAATGGTGTGATGAACATTCATCCGAAGTATAGCATTACGATCGAAGTCATTGAGTTTATATTGCTATAACAAATTATGAAGTGATCCTAATCCTTAGACCATGAGATCATGTCAATCACTAACACCGGAAGAGTTTCTTGATAACATCAAACGTCACACCGTAACAGGGTGATTATAAAGATGGATTCAGAACTAATAAAGTGTTATGTTGAGGCTCATGTATCGAGAGTGGAATTTGTTCATCCCGATGACGGATAGATATACTCTGGGCCCTCTCGGTGATATCACATTGATTAGCTTGCAAGCAAGTGATTTGATCACTAGAATGTTATATCACAGGAACGAGAAAAGAGTGCATGTCGGTAACGGGATCAAACTAGGTATGGAGATACCGATGATCGAATCTCGGACATGTAATATATCGTGAAACAAAGGGATTAAGATACTAGCGTAAAAGGTTCCGACGATCACAAGAAAGTCATCGTTGAATGTGTGGGAGTCAGTATGGGTCTCCAGATCCCGCTTCTGATTATTGATCCGAGAGGGGTCTCGATCATGTCCGCATTATTCACGAACCGTAGGGTGACACACTTAAGAGACACCGACATCCAATTGGAGCAAATGTTTCATGCCGAAAGAATGAACAAGCGCAGGAATTTATTTCACTAGATACCGAAACAGGTTTTCGGGTGAAATTGCATAAAGTGGTTATGCATGTGAAATAGAATTCTAGCAAGGGGTTATTTGTGAATGTTTGTCATTAAAGTAATTGACAAAATCCTGAATAAAATAAAAGAGTTTTATTTAATGAGAGTTTGCATTAAATTTGGTGGAAATTTAATGGGAATTTGAGTTGACTTTTGAGTGGAGGGAATTTAAAGGAGATTTGTGAGTGGAGTGTCCACCCACATGAAGAGGGGAGGGCAAGGGGGCAGCCCCATGCGCCGGCCACCCCCTTGGGGTCCCCCCCCTCCTCCTATAAAAGGAGCCCCCCTCCTCACTTGTCTCACACACCTCCTCGTGAAGGATCTCTCTCCCCCTCTAGAATTTATTCCCCATGGTCTCGGACTAGCGAGATACATGTTCCCGGTGGCTATTCGGCAAGAAAGAGTTGTGCTTCCGCTGCATCGCTGGAGCGAGGAGGCGGAGGTTGCTCGGTGCCTCGAACGTGTGTGCGAGCACGGATGCGCTGCTGATTTGCGGCGCTAGGACTTCCTCTCGATCTTGAGATCAGCAAGAGATCGTCTACATCAACCACGAGTTGAACTCGTTAATCTTTGTCGGTCTTCAAGGGTATGTTCTCTACGGATATACATCCACCCGTTGTTTGTATCTAGTAGATAGATCTTGGTATATAGTTCACATCGTAGGAAAAAATTTGTTTTCTATGCTGCGAACCCTACACTTTCTTGGGCTACAAGTGCTCCTTGAGCTGTATACAAGTGGAGAAGAAGAACTTTACCAGCCTAACCTAACAGTACCAAATGAGTCGATGACCTTCTCAGAGTCCAAGCCTCTCCTTATAAAGGGGAGCCTTGGCTCCTCTATGGCTAACTTGGCAAGCATATTCGAGGAATATGCTTGTCCCAATATAGTAACTCGGCGGCCTCCTTTTCGTGTCGCCCTTCTAATGACGGCAAGGTTCCAGAGAACCCCACCTGCACGCCTCGGGCTCCAGGACTGTCACCTTCGTGACCTCCTTCTGCCCTTCTGTCGCTCTGCGCCTTGTCCTTTGTGTTTGGCTCTGCTCAGATTCTTCCTACCCCATGACTAGAGTTTGACTATAGTCACCTCCTTCTCCTGCAAGCTTCACGTCATTCGGCCCTGTCTCGCTTAACTCGGCTTGGCCTTTACCTGCAATTATATTATTCGGGCTGACCCGGCCGACTTACACTGTACATCGGTCGGGTAACGTATTGCCCCTCTCTTAAATGTCCTGCTCGTGCTTACCTCGGCCGATCTTTACAGGATTCGGCCGATTTAGATAGTAACTCGGAATTGGACGGGGAACTTCCTTTTGTCTTTCCCCGTCCTGACCCTATCCGGGGTCACCTCCCCAACAATTCTGGTGTTTTCATCGGGAATGTTCTAGAAGGTTCCGGAAGGTCCGGCACTCCGGAGGGGAAGGGTACATGAATGTGTCATGGCAATGTGGAATGGTTGCATCATGTACTAGGTATCATGGCTGAGCAAAATAAAGGGATAAATCAAATCCTAGTTTGAAAAGTCAAACGCCAATTTGAAAAGTCAAACGGCGGTTTTCCTTGGTGGAGGGAGAGTAGGAAACCTACTTGGGGAGGAGTTCCTCTCCCTCCACCCACCAGCCAAGGAGGACGACTTGGGGGAGGACTCACTCCCCTTGGCCGGCGCCCTCCCACCTATAAAAGAAGGGGCAGGGGTGCCCACTCTAGCCTACACCTCTCTCCACCAAAACCCTAACCCTAGCCGTCGGGCTCCTGCAGTCGTCGCCACCCTAGGGTTTGCCCTAGCCGCCGAGTTGGGGCTCTCCCCAAGCCCTAGCCGCCGGCCTAGCCTCCTACCTTGGTGCCCTCTAAACCCTAGATCGCCAAGGCCTCTCTCATAGTCCACCATACTCGCTCCGGCTTAAGGAGAAGCCCTGCGAGATCTCCCCTCTACTTCCGGTACCACGCCGTTGTGCTGCCGGAATCACGAGGAGAGTGCTACAACCTCCGCTGCCTGCTGGAACAAGGGAGAGGAAGGTATTCATTGAGTACCGAACGTGTGACCGACTACGGAAGCGCTTCCAGATCGCAGCGCCAGAAGGATCGTCTACACGATCTTGAGATCGGCAAGAGTACGACTACATCACCCACGAGAATCTGCTCTTGTTAAACACTTTGGAATCTTCGAGGGTGAGTTCCTCTATAGACTCGTTGCTACAATCTAGTAGATAGATCTTGGCTTGTTTGTTTGCATGTGGTAGAATTTTTTTGTTTTCCATGCTACGAACCCCTACAGGCAGTTCCTAGTTATGCCTCTCTTATAAACTAGCTCGTTGATTAACAAGATGATCAAAGGTTTCCTGATCATGGACATTGGATGTTGTTAATAACGAGGTCACAACATTGTTGGAATGATGTGATGAACATTCATCCGAAGTATAGCATTACAATCAAGGTCATTGTGTTTATATTGCTATAACATCATAAGAAGTAATCTTAGTCCTTAGACCATGAGATCATGTCAATCACAAACACCGGAAGAGTATCTTGATAACATCAAATGTCACACCGTAACAGGGTGATTATAAAGATGGGTTAGTGCTACGAAGGTGTTATGTTGAGGCTCATGGATCAAGAGTGGAATTTGTCCATCCCGATGACAGAGAGATATACTCTAGGCCCTCTCGGTGATATCACATTAGTTAGCTTTCAAGCAAGTGATTTGATCACTAGAATGTTATATCACGGGAACGAGAAAAGAGTACATGTCGGTAACAAGATCAAACTAGGTATGGGGATACCGGTGATCGAATCTCATACATGTAATATATCGCGAGACAAAGGGATTGAGTTACATGTGTATAAGGTTCACACGACCACAGAAGTCATCGTTGAATATGTGGGATTCAGTACGGATCTCCAGGTCTCGCTGCTGATTATTGATCGGAGAGGGGTCTCGATCATGTCTACATTATTTGCGAACCGTAGGGTGACACACTTAAGGGATACCGACACCATTTGGAGCAAATAATATGCCAGAGAAAGAAAAAGGAAAGCGCATGAATTTATTTCACTAGACACCGAAACTGTTTCGGTTGAAATTGCTGAAACTGGTTCTGCATGTGAAATTTAAATGTTAAAAGGGGTTTTATGTGAATGTTTGTTAATTAAAGTAATTAACAAAATTTTGAATAAATAAATAAAAGAGTTTTATTTAAATGAGAGCTTGGTGGAAATTTAATGCATGTGAGTGGATTTTTGAGTGGAGTCTCTTTTATGGGAGTGGAGGCTTTTCATTTTGAGTGGGAGCTCCACCCACATGAATGTGGAAGAGGTGGGGGCAGCCACCATGGCTGGTCTCCATGCCCCTTGGGGTACCCCCCTCTCCCTATAAAAGGCTCCCCTCTCCTCCTCTCAAAGCACACCTCCTCGCGAAGGATCTCTCTCCCCCCTTTAGAATTTCCCCATGGTCTCGGATCAGCGAGATACATGTTCTCGGTGTCTTTTTCTGGAAGGATTTGTTGCTTCCGCTGCTTCGCTGGAGCGAGGGCGCGGAGGTTGTCGGGGTACCCGGACGTGTGTGCGATCATGGATGCACCACTGCTTTGCGGTGCTGGACTTGATGGTGCTGGACCGGCTGGACCAGATGGACTTCATCACGATCTTGAGATCGGCAAGCGTTCGACTACATCATCCACGAGTACAACCTCGTTAACGCTATTCGGTCTTCGAGGGTATGTATTCCATGGATGTATATCCACCCGTTGCTTGTATCTAGTAGATAGATCTTGGTACTTAGTTGTTCCCATTGTAGGAATTTTTTGTTTTCTATGTTGCGAACCCTACACGACGCGTAGATCGCTCTCTCCCAATGATGCCCGTCATCACATCGAATCCAACATAGAGGCGCGATGGTATGAGGAGGAGGACATGTATGTGGGACCCAAATGTTTCGCTCAACACATTCATCGAACAAAGTTTCCGGTTGACTTCGGCATCGCAAAACACATTCAACCCTACGATGGTGTGGTTTGGCCAGATACTTGGCTCCAAGATTTTTCCAGGCTTGCTGCATCGGCAAAGGAGGACATAGCTTGGTCCCAGTCCAGTATCTCCCACTTATGCTACGTAAGACGACTCGATCATGGCTCAATGAGTTGCAAGAAAACTCGGTAAACAACTGGTATGATATGCAAAGTGTGTTCTTTTGAACTTCGAGGGTACACACAGGAGGCCCTACACAGTCGGAGAGTTGCAGCATTGCACCCAGGGTCCCGGAGAAATTGCTGGATTACCTTGGACGATGGATCGACATGAAAAACTCCTATGAGGGAGTAAATGATCAGACCGCAATTGAAGCTTTCATCGCAGGGCTCCCAGTCGGATTACTGCGTCATAGGCTGAAGCGTGACAAAGTTACAGACTTGGGAGAGATTATAGAAATGGCGAGCAAATATGTAGACAACGATGATGATTCAGATGGATTGCTGAATGTTCAAGCCATCCCAAACGCAGCCAAACAGCCAAAAAAATCAGAAGCGCAAGAACACCTCGAAAGATAAGCCTAATCTGGATAATGCAGCTATCAACGCAACTTTCGAATCTAGAGGACGTGGAGGGCACGGAGGAGGCCAGGGAAAAGGCCGCTGAACTTCTCGAGTCCAGGGTAGAGGAGATCAGCAGCCCAAAAAAATTTATTCCTGGGCTGACATTGCCAATAACCCTTGTGTACATCACCCAGACGGAAACGGGGGTTATTCCCACACTAATGTTGAGTGTCGCTTCAATGACGACATTAAGAAAGATGAATCCGCTGGCTACAGGGCCAAGCGATGAAAAGGAAAAAATTACAATAAAAGAAAGGAGGCCAAGGAAGATTCCGACATGAAAGAAGTGGATGCCGCAAAGCCCAAGTCAGATGGAAAGAAGGATTACCCTACAAAGAAATACACTTATGTCTGCTTCCTTGGAACTCAGCCGGCTAAGGTCAAAAACCCGGTTCTCCATGAGCTCAATGCCACGGTTCCGGCTGTCCCCCCAGTTTCTGAATTGGTCGAAAGTAACCATCACCTTTGACTGAAGCGATCACCTAAAGAAATCTCATTGTTAAGGAAAGTAACCTCTGGTCGACAATCCTCTTATTGATGAGCCGCCTTTGCTGAAGTCGTGTTGCATGCCCAGGAGTACTAGGAGATCAAGAAAAACACCGAACCGTCTGAGATGCCCGCTACAAAGAACAAGGTGCTACAATAGAGTCTACAGTTCAAGGCATCAGAAGAGACAAAGACGCCGCTAAAGGAAGATGATCCCTCCAAGGCGACCAATATAGGGGTAGGTTTAGACCGTGCATAGGAAGTCGCGCTCGTCGAGTTCCTCAAAGCTAATAATGATAACTTTGCATGGCAACCTTCTGACATGACCGGAGTACCTAGGGAACTTGCCGAGCACTCTCTTAATGAAAGGATAGAGATGTCTCCTAGAGGGGGGTGAATAGGCAATTTTAAAACTATTACGGTTTTGGCTTGATAGAATGCGGAATTAAACTAATGTTTATTTTACAAGCACAAAACCTAAATACACTAGGCTCCACTAAGTGCACCAACAAAAAGTTAAGCTAAGCAAGAAAGCACAAGAGAATTTACCACAAGTGACAAGCAAGATATAAGTACTTCAAGCTCGATGGCTATCACAAGGAAAGTAAGATCGGGTATAGATATAACCGAGGCACGCGGAGACGAAGATGTATTCCCGTGTTCCCTTACAAGTAAGGTACGTCATGTTGGAGAGGTGTGGGATTCCACGAAGGATTTTCCAATGCCACGAAGGCTCACCTTCTTCTCCGAGTCTATCCCACGAAGGAATAGGCCCTTTCCTTATGGCTAGCTTTTCCTCCACTCCGGAGATGGCAAGCTCCACAACCACTTCACAAGCTCCACGAAGGAGAAGCCCGGGTCTCTTCACAATCTTCCACTAAGAGAACACCGCGGCACCAACCGCCAAGCCAACTAGGAGGTCACCCTCCAAGATTAACAAACTCATGATCTCTCACTCGAACAAATCGTAATGGAGAGCTCAACACTTATGCAAGAATGCAAAGCAAGAACACCAATGGGTGCTCAAATCCTTCACTCTCAAATCCCACCAAAGCAACAAGTGCTAGGGAGGAATTAGAGAGGAAGAACAATGGTGGAAACCAACAAATGACTCCAAGATCTAGATCTAATGGGTTCCCCTCACTTAGAGGAGGAATTGATTGGTGGGGATTGTAGATCTAGATCTCCTCTTCCAAAGCCCTCAAAAAGATGCAAGAATCATAGGAGGGAAGGGAGAGGAAGAAATCTCAAAGGGGTCAACAATGGAGGTCAAAAACGTGCTAAAGAGCCTTAGAACTTTGGGGAAGAAGCCTCCCTTTTATACCCCTTCAAGGGGGATGACCGTTGGAAGCAAGATGCACTGGGCGAACACATTCCAGTGACAAAACTGGCGCCGCCGGATTAGCCGCCGGAATTTCCGGTCAAAACCAAAAGTTTCCGTACAAACCGAAACAACATACAAAACAGTTTTTCGGTGGTTTGCTGAAAATTTCTGGCGGTCGTCGGAAATTCCGGCCACGGACTCGGTTCGCCGGAATTCCGCTGGAACCAAACAGGACACACGAAAACGGCGATAACTTTTGCGTCCAGACTCCGATTTCGATGATCTTGGGCTTGTTTTGACGAGGACAACAAGCCCTACAATATGGTTCAGAGAAACATCATAGTACAATATAGGAGGATGGAACCAAATGAAGAAAGGTAAGAAGTCTCCCTATAAGAAGAACCGATAAAACCTTCAAACTCGAAAATGCCATATAAGATGCATACGAATTACGTTTTCGATGAACCTTGGCTTGTTGAAGAGATAGCAATAAGCTCAAGAACCTCACATGGAGAAACACCAAGAAGCAACAAAATAGGAAGATGCAAAGAATGCAAAGGATTGAGCTCCCTATGACGATGTAATCAAGTTACCCAACCGAAAGCCCCTCTTAATAGTGCAGCTATGTATCCTATAAACCGGTCTCCCAACAACAACCTTGAGACCGGTAAAAGGAAAACCTAGCAAGGCCATACCTTTGCCTTGCGCATCCTACTTGATCTTGATGACAACACTGATAGCGCTTGACGAGGTGGAAGAGGTTGAAGTAGATTCCCCAGTAACGGCACCAGAAAGCTTTATGGCGCCTGGTGTTTGACGTGGAAGCGCTTCGTTGGAAACCCCAAGATCAAGGTGTGAAGCAGCAAGCAGCAAGTCTTCCCTCAGTTGAGACCGAGGTTATCGAACCAGAAGGAGGAAGGAAATGTCACACAGGTGTTGGAAACAACATGGAAACCTGCACAACACAAACTCAAGACTTTGCCCCAACGAATCAATGAGGTTGTCAAGCTCACCGGTTTGCTGTAACAAAGGATTAAACGTATGGTGTGGAAGGTAATGGTTTGTAGCAAGTAAACAAGTAATAGTGGAAGATGTATCAATGGTAAAGATTGGACCGGGGTCCATAGTTCACTAGAGGTGCTCTCCTTAGATAAAAAAACATGGCATGAAGGGTAAACAAATTACAGCGGGGCAATTGACAGGAACTGAGCAAGGCATAACAATGCAATTACTAGCCAAAAAGATCCTATGAAGTTTATTGGGAAATACAACAATATACATAGACCGTAATCGAACTGCATCTATGACTAGAAGTCCACCTTCAGGTTATCATATGAACCCCCTCCAGTATTAAGATGCAAGCAACAGACAACTACTTTAAGCAAAGTGTGTAAGGTAAACAGTCCACATGTTCCATGAACAAGAGACCGCTGTTTTCTCCCTAGTAGCAACAACACATCTACAACCGAAGAGATTTCTGTCACTTCCCTTGGAAACTAGAGGCATGAACCCACTATCGATCATAAATACTCCATCTTGGAGTCACTAGCAACTACTTGGCCAAGATAACCACTAGCAACAGAGAGCATGCAAGATCACAAACAACACGGACATGATAGAATCATAAAGATAGAACCATTAATCAAACCAACATAATAATCTCAATATCCATTGGATCTCCGCAAACACAACATGCATGATTACAAATAGATTAGATCTTGATCATGAACAGAGATCACAAGATCTATACATGAAAGCACAAAGGAGGAGATACAACCATATAGCTACTACATGGACCCATAGTCCAAGGTGGAAATACTCACGAATCATACCGGAGAGAAGGCCTCCGGGATGATCTCCCCTCCGGCAGGGTGCCGGGAAGAGCTTCAAATCCCCCACCCCCCCCCCCGATCTAGGGACGATGGTGGCGGTGGCTACAGACAGTTTCGTGGAATATTGATCGGGTACCCAGGGTTTCTGTATCGGGGGCTTCTTATAGGCGAAGGGGGAGACCGAGGCGGCCGCTAGGGCGACCAAACCCTAGCCAGGCGCGGGGTAGGGCCCACCCATGCCTGGGGGGGTCTGGCCCCTCTGGCCGGCCCCTCGTGCTCTCCTCTGGACTTCTTGTTCCCCACGGGAAGTTATTGACTTTGTCCTTCGTCCCGTCCAATTCCGAGAATATTTCTTTACTAACTTTTCTGAAACCAAAAATAGCAGAAAACAGGCATCTGGCACTGTTGCAACTTGTTAATAGGTTAGTACCATAAAACATGTAAAAAGCACCTCAAAGTGTGGACAAGTAAAGCAAAGTAGATACTAAACAAGCATGGAGCATCAAAAATTATAGATACGTTCCCAATGTATCAAACACTTCAATCTCCATCCAAGCCGGAATGCATCACTTGATCATTGTTGCTTCGTGAAGACTCCTAATTTGCTCCCCCATTGTCACATCCCAAGATTTTCCAAATCTTGTTATGTGAAAATAAATGAATAAAACAAAACTTTGTTTGATTTTCAGAGCCAGAAGAAACTTTTTGAATTCAATTGGAACTTCAAACCCATTTGAATTAAATAAAACCTAAAGGGATTTAAAAAGATAAACATTTAATAAAAGGAAAAATAAAAACATTTGGAAATACTATTTTGAAACAATTAAATGAAAAGATTTGTTTTCACATGAAATAGAAGTTTATAAATAAAGAATATTTTATAAAGCCAAATTAAACCTTGGCCAAGCTTTGGGAATTAAAACATTTTATTTTAAATAAAATTAGCAAAGGTTTATTTAAATAAATTAATAAGGATTTAATATCCAACTTTATTTAAATAAAAGGTTTTACCAATTTAATTGAAACATCAAAGCTTATTAAATTATTTAAAATAAGTTTTCCAAATATTTGATATTCACAAGTAAAACCTACTAAAGTGTTTTGGCTTTATTTTAGATTTCAAAATAAATATCTCAATAAAACAAATCCTATTGGATTTAATAATGAAAGTCTATTATATTTAATTAATAATGGACACTAAAATAAAAGGTTATTTTGTTTAAACAAATTTCCAAGTATTCTATATTTCCCAAATAAAACCTAATGATTTAGTTTTGAAAATATTTAGGTTTCAAATAAATATTTTATTAATAAAATCAAACTCTATTGGATTTAATAACCAAGGTCCAATTATATTTAATTACTAATGGATCCTATATAACAAGATGTTATTTTATTTTAAAACTTTCCAAATATTCTTTATTTCCAAATAAAATCTACTGATTGGTTTTGAAAGTATTTGGAGTTCAAATGAAGATTTTATTAAATAAACCAAGCCCTATTTTATTAATGAACCATGGACCATTTTACTTAATTAATAAATGGAACCTAAAAAGATTTAAAATAGTATTTTATTTTGGATTTGGATTATGTTGACAAACAGAACCAAATTCAAAGTGTAAAGTTGTTTGTTTGAATGGTTTGAATGGTTTGAATGGTTTGATTGCTTGATTAATTGATTGAAATTCAAAACAGAAAAAGAATTAGAAAAGGAAAAAGAAAGCAGACAGAAAAAAATAAGAAAAAGGACAGCCCAGCCCAACAGGCCCAGAAACAGCCCAGTACTCCCTCCCCGAAGGAAAACATTTTGCACCCAGATTCTGACCCGCTAAGTCCCTGACCAGTGGACCCTCCCCCTTGTTTCTTTTCCCACTGACCAACCGATCCCACCTGAGCGAACCGTTTTTCTTTACCGCGGAAAGAACCCACTCAGTCACAGACAGCCTGGACCCACTTCTCCTTCCCCTCTTTCGCTGATGATACGACCCCACGCAGCCAGCTCATCGTCTTCAACCCCGTGATGACCACGTCCTCTCCTCGCTGCCGTTGCTGTCTTCAATCCCCGCGATCAATTCGCAGTAATTCCGTGCATTAAACCTCACAGCGATCACGCCCATTTAAGCGCCTGCGTCTTCTCTTCCATTTCCCCCAGACACCGCCTTCCCTCTGCCTCCAGGCCGCCCCAATTCATCTCTGCACCGCCCTCTGCTCCGGCGAACTCCACCAGCAATTCCGACCAGTCGACGTTACCCCTTGCCTCCTCAACCATGCTCACATGACCCCCAGCCTCTGGCGCACCTCATTGTGCCTCCCGTTCATCCGCGCGAGCATCACAGCGTCGGCAAGGACAAGCTCGACTCACGCCGCCGTCTGCAATTTCTCCGGCGACTCCCTTGGTAATGTTCTGACCGCCCCTCTTCTTTTCGATGATGCGCCTAAGACCAATGACTTCTTCCGCAACTAATGCCATCATTCTCGTGTCCTAGCTCACACCGTAGCGTCACCTTCGTCGTCGACAGTGAGCAACCGCCGTTTGTCTTCAACTCCGGCGAGCCCCACAGGTAGATTCCGACCGCCCCGCGTCCTCTCGTTCACGCACACAGCTCTGCCTCGATCTTACGCTTCTAACCGTGCCCTCGTTTTGCATCGGGGTGAACCACAGAGTTGACTTCGATCACGACCACGCGCAACCGACGCCAGCAGGAACTCCGGTGAGCAATTAGTTCCACCCCAGTGCGCCCCTCGCCTCCTCGCAACCACGTCGAGCTTTCCCACGACCCTGCGATCACGGTGAGCCTTCTCCTTCTCTTCCTTGCGTACGGTATCACCGGCGACCACCTCGCCTGAGCGCTGCCGCCAGAGCGCCGCCGCCAGCGCCGCCGATTAATAGTCAGAGTAGTTAGGACCGTTAGATTTGGATCTGACGTTTAGGAAAGAAAGTGAGCGAAGGGGTATCGAGCAACCAGTGCCGTGCGATCCCACTTAGATCCAACGATCCAGAGAGATCAATCCGACCGAACCGGTATTGTCCAGTAAGAACTTGATGCGTGGCACTAGATCTGTTTAAAAGAAATTTGAAAACAGATTTATTTGCAAACTTCAAACCCTTGTATCTTTGGATCCACACGTCCAAAAATTACAAATTTTATGTCGTTGGATTTAGGAGAACAAGGCATGGCAAACCATGCCCTTAGTTTAGTAAATAGTATCTGTTATCTTGTTTGAATTTGCAGAAACTTTTGTGCGCTTGTTTAGATTAGAAAAATTGTTTAAAAATGTTTTTAGGGTTAAAACCTGTGCAAAATGGTTTGATGTGACCTTACTGACCCTAGGAACCAACCCTTGGTGTTAAAAATGATTTTGGTAAAATTTAGGTTGGATTACTTGACTTAGTCATTTTCTAGCCAAATAAAAAGAATGGTTTTTGTTATGAAAATGTTTATGGAAAGGAAACTTTGAGAAAATGGTTTGAACAAACCCACTGACCCAAAACACTAAGTTTTGCAAATTAGCAACTCATTTGGTGAACAACTTAATAGTTTTGCCTTGATAAAACATTTTTCACGACATGAAATGATGAATGGATTTAAAAATGGTTTATGGATAAAACCTATTTGCAAATGACTTTGCCATTTTGGTAAATGACCAATTTGGAACTTACAAAGTTTAGAAGCCTAGTGGAGACCATCCTTGCAATAGAACCAACCTTTGCATGCTTATGCATGACTTAGATTCCATTACTTTGTGTGTGTGAAAAATTGTTTGACTTTGGTTTGGAATGAGAATTGAATGTGTGTTTTCTTGATTGACTTGTAGTGAAGTGTGAGACTAGCAAGATCAAGGAGTGAACCACCATTCCCTACCAAAAAGGCAAGTGATGCTTCATACTTTTTGTCCCATTACTTTCTCTATGCATTAGTGATTTTGCTAAGTAAAACTTGCATGGATTTTGCTAAGTATGAACCTTGCTATAGGAAAACCTAGTAGATGAATCCTTAGTATGATTTTCCTAAGTTAAAGATTCCTACTACTATCAAGCTTAGCCTAGCTAATAGAAAACATGGGTGGAATATATATTCACACTATGGAAAAATATTCTAAGTCTAAGGACTTGTGATTTTGTCTAATAAAACAACTAAGTTAATGAATCACCTGGGTGGAATGGGATGGCTTGGTGGTGTTTGGTTGAGTGGTTACACAAGGCCAGGGGACTGGTGAACCTTGTGTATCTCACTTGTGGATTGCCACCCAGGAACAAAGGGATTTGAGATGTCAAATGTTGAGAAGCTTCAAGTGCAACCACTTGGCAATATGGGCTCTGCCATGATCATATAGGTTGCAAGAACTTAGCCTTATGGACAGTGGGTGGTAGTGTTTGATAGGTTGGAACGCGTCCATTTTGGTCTAAGGGAAGGCTTCTGAAAGATCTTGTCTTGGGAAACCAAGTCTTGTGGGGAAAGTGCACCACCTCTGCAGAGTGTAAAACCTAAGTACTTAGCCATGTCCCTGGTAAAGGACAATTTGAGCATCAAGACATGGAAGCAATCAAGAATCTCATCATTCAAATTTCTAAGTTAAAATCTTGTGGTTTGAACAAGGGTTGTTTGAAATCTTCAATCTTTGATGGAGAGATGCCTTGAAAGGATCTTCAAATCTTGGATTGAGAAAAATGATTTTGCCAAGCAAAACTTAGTATTTTCAAAATGATAAGGAAAAATCTATTTTGAGCAATGCAAGCCTCAACTCCACTTATCCAAATGCATATAGATGATAGATTCCACTATACTACCATAGTATCACTTGCCAATACAATTCAAATGTATTGACCCTTTGTGGCTGTAACTTGTATGTTGCAGGTTTGATTGTTTTTAGTGAAGATTGTTTGATTAGGATTACAAAGTCTACAACCAACATATGCCTGTGGCACTTTGAAGATGAAGGACCCATGCTTATAGTTATTCCGCTGCAATGTAATGTAATAGCCAAATGAGCTATGTATGATGTAATAAATTACGTTATTCCTGGTTATAAAGTTATACTATGACCTTTGTTTCTTGATATTACATCTTAACTGTGGATGCTAGTAATTGATCCAGGGACTAGCATTGTAAAACACAGGAGGAATCTACCTTACCAGGTTGAGACCCCTACAGATGGTATCAGAGCATTGTGTTGCCTATAGGATTTGTAAACCTAGGATTGGACAAAAGCCCTTAGAAAAAAATAGGAGTTGTATTTTGATCCAAAACTTATCTACAAAAATACTTGTAAACTCTTTCCTCAACCATTTTGGTTTCAACTCTACATCTCTTCTATTTCAAACTTGATGGAAAAACCTACCCATGACCAAAGACTACACCATGTGCAAAGGACTCCCTCAACACTTCCAACTCTAATGACTTCAACATCTTCAGCATATTCACCAAGGACTTCCAACTTAGATATCACTAAGGACTACAAATGAAACAAGAAAATTTTACTCAAGATTTGGAGACTAAGGGAATGCAAAATAAGAAGGAGCCATCAACAACTTTGAAGTATTGCAACTAAGAGTTTATCTCAAGGAACCATGATCTCATACAAGAAGAATCATGAAGGAAGGAAAGATCACAAGTGAACCATATAGATGGACCACCATATTTTAGTTAAGACAAAACCACCAACTTATGTAGTGTGAACAAAAATATTTTGTTGCCTAAGTATGAGCTTGAACCTTGTTTGAGTGAAATGTTGTTTGTGATTGCTTGCACATTGCTTGTGTGAATTGTGATGTGTGTGATTAGAAATAATTCCTTAGAAATATCTTGCCTATTCTAATCTCCCTTCAACCCAAACAGATGACTACTCCAAAAGACTCCAAGGTTGATGACACCAACACCAACCAAGTTGACAACATGAAAGAGCTCATAGCAACCCAGAACCAGTTAAACCAACTGACAGCTCAATTCATAGCCAACAATAGTGATAAATATCCAGCACTGCAAAAGTTTTTTGAGGAACAATCCCAACTGATGCTTAAGGTGACTAATCAAATGATCAGCATGGAAGAAAACTATCCCAAAAGAGTGTATGATAACAAAGATGACAAGAATGTTGTTTTAGATGGAGCCCCAGCTTGCATTATTTGTAGAGACAAGGATCACACTTCCAAAGAGCATGAAGGTCAATGCCCTAACTGTGAAGGGAATCATCCTGTTGGACAATGTCCCATCTCTCAAGCTACTTGTTACCTTTGTGAAGGAAATGACCATGCCCCTATCCAATGCCCCATCTACTCCATGGTGGAACAAAGGAAACAAGAAGGATCCAAGTATGCCAAGAATGTTGATGTCAAAGGAAAAGGACCACTTATACCTCCAAACAAGACAACCCAGTTCAAAGGATCAAAGAAACCCAAGAAACCAAGACCAGACATGAACCTTGTGCAATGTCATAAATGTAAAGAAATGGGACACTATTCCAGTGAGTGCCCAGAGAACAAGAAGAATAAAGTGATTGGCCAAGTAGTGTGCAACAACTGCAAAGAGCTAGGCCACTATGTAGCAACTTGTCCAGAAGAGCTACGTAAAGAACTCCAGGACATCCACTATTTCAATTGCAAGGAACCAGGACATTATGCAAGCAACTGTCCAGAAAAGATGAAGAACAAGTTGAACAAGCCTATGGAGAAACTCAACCTTGGCCCATGAGTCAAGCATGGAAACTAAGGACTCGATGCAAATGTTTGCTTAGAGATATTTTCCCAGGATCCCAAGAAGGACAATATGTAATTTTTGTTTGAAATTTTTTTAAGGGTGGTAGTACCCTAGTTGTTTTGAGCCTACTTGTAACCCTAGCCTCCCCAAATCTCGGGACGAGATTTATTTTAAGGGTGGTAGCCTGTCACATCCCAAGATTTTCCAAATCTTGTTATGTGAAAATAAATGAATAAAACAAAACTTTATTTGATTTTCAGAGCCAGAAGAAACTTTTTGAATTCAATTGGAACTTCAAACCCATTTGAATTAAATAAAACCTAAAGGGATTTAAAAAGATAAACATTTAATAAAAGGAAAAATAAAAACATTTGGAAATACTATTTTGAAACAATTAAATGAAAAGATTTGTTTTCAAATGAAATAGAAGTTTATAAATAAAGAATATTTTATAAAGCCAAATTAAACCTTGGCCAAGCTATGGGAATTAAAACATTTTATTTTAAATAAAATAAGCAAAGGTTTATTTAAATAAATTAATAAGGATTTAATATCCAACTTTAATTAAATAAAAGGTTTTACCAATTTAATTGAAACATCAAAGCTTATTAAATTATTTAAAATAAGTTTTCCAAATATTTGATATTCACAAATAAAACCTACTAAAGTGTTTTGGCTTTATTTTAGATTTCAAAATAAATATCTCAATAAAACAAATCCGATTGGATTTAATAATGAAAGTCTATTATATTTAATTAATAATGGACACTAAAATAAAAGGTTATTTTGTTTAAACAAATTTCCAAGTATTCTATATTTCCCAAATAAAACCTACTGATTTAGTTTTGAAAATATATAGGTTTCAAATAAAGATTTTATTAATAAAATCAAACTCTATTGGATTTAATAACCAAGGTCCAATTATATTTAATTACTAATGGACCCTATATAACAAGATGTTATTTTATTTTAAAACTTTCCAAATATTCTTTATTTCCAAATAAAATCTACTGATTGGTTTTGAAAGTATTTGGAGTTCAAATGAAGATTTTATTAAATAAACCAAACCCTATTTTATTAATGAACCATGGAAAATTTTACTTAATTAATAAATGGAACCTAAAAATATTTAAAATAGTATTTTATTTTGGATTTGGATTATGTTGACAAACAGAACCAAATTCAAAGTGTAAAGTTGTTTGTTTGAATTGTTTGAATGGTTTGATTGCTTGATTAATTGATTGAAATTCAAAACAGAAAAAGAATTAGAAAAGGAAAAAGAAAGCCGACAGAAAAAAATAAGAAAAAGGACAGCCCAGCCCAACAGGCCCAGAAACAGCCCAGTGCTCCCTCCCCGAAGGAAAACGTTTTGCACCCAGATTCTGACCCGCTAAGTCCCTGACCAGTGGACCCTCCCCCTTGTTTCTTTTCCCACTGACCAACTGATCCCACCTGAGCGAACCGTTTTTCTTTACCGCGGAAAGAACCCACTCAGTCACAGACAGCCTGGACCAACTTCTCCTTCCCCTCTTTCGCTGACGAGACGACCCCACGCAGCGAGCTCATCGTCTTCAACCCCGCGATGACCACGCCCTCTCCTCGCTGCCGTTGCTGTCTTCAATCCCCGCGATCAATTCGCAGTAATTCCGTGCCTTAAACCTCGCAGCGATCACGCCCATTTAAGCGCCTGCGTCTTCTCTTCCATTTCCCCCAGACACCGCCTTCCCTCTGCCTCCAGGCCTCCCCAATTCATCTCTGCACCGCCCTCTGCTCCGGCGAACTCCACCAGCAATTCCGGCCAGCCGACGTTACCCCTTGCCTCCTCAACCATGCTCACATGATCCCCAGCCTCTGGCGCACCTCATTGTGCCTCCCGTTCATCCGCGCGAGCATCACAGCGTCGGCAAGGACAAGCTCGACTCACGCCGCCGTCTGCAATTTCTCCGGCGACTCCCTTGGTAATGTTCTGACCGCCCCTCTTCTTTTCGATGATGCGCCTAAGACCAATGACTTCTTCCGCAACTAATGCCATCATTCTCGTGTCCTAGCTCACACCATAGCATCACCTCCGTCGTCGACAGTGAGCAACCGCCGTCTGTCTTCAACTCCGGCGAGCCCCACAGGTAGATTCCGACCGCCCCGCGCCCTCTCGTTCACGCACACAGCTCTGCCTTGATCTTACGCTTCTAACCGTGCCCTCGTTTTGCTTTGGGGTGAACCACAGAGTCGACTTCGATCACGACCACGCGCAACCGACGCCAGCTGGAACTCCGGCGAGCAATTAGTTCCACCCCAGTGTGCCCCTCGCCTCCTCGCAACCACGTCGAGCTTTCCCACGACCCTGCGATCACGGTGAGCCTTCTCCTTCTCTTCCTTGCGTCCAGTATCACCGGCGACCACCTCGCCTGAGCGCTGCCGCCAGAGCGCTGCCGCCAGCGCTGCCGATTAATAGTCAGAGTAGTTAGGACCGTTAGATTTGGATCTGACGTTTAGGAAAGAAAGTGAGCAAAGGGGTATCGAGCAACCAGTGTCGTGCGATCCACTTAGATCCAATGATCCAGAGAGATCAATCCGACCGAACCGGTATTGTCCAGTAAGAACTTGACGCGTGGCACTAGATCTGTTTAAAAGAAATTTGAAAACAGATTTATTTGCAAACTTCAAACCCTTTTATCTTTGGATCCACACGTCCAAAAATTACAAATTTTATGTCGTTGGATTCAGGAGAACAAGACCTGGCCAACCATGCCCTTAGTTTAGTAAATAGTATCTGTTAACTTGTTTGAATTTGCAGAAACTTTTGTGCGCTTGTTTAGATTAGAAAAATTGTTTAAAAATGTTTTTAGGGTTAAAACCCGTGCAAAATGGTTTGATGTGACCTTACTGACCCTAGGAACCAACCCTTGGTGTTAAAAATGATTTTGGTAAAATTTAGGTTGGATTACTTGACTTAGTCATTTTCTAGCCAAATAAAAAGAATGGTTTTTGTTATGAAAATGTTTATGGAAAGGAAACTTTGAGAAAATGGTTTGATCAAACCCACTGACCCAAAACACTAAGTTTTGCAAATTAGCAACTCATTTGGTGAACAACTTAATAGTTTTGCCTTGATAAAACATTTTTAACCACGTGAAATGATGAATGGATTTAAAAATGGTTTATGGATAAAACCTATTTGCAAATGACTTTGCCATTTTGGTAAATGACCAATTTGGAACTTACAAAGTTTAGAAGCCTAGTGGAGACCATCCTTGCAATAGAACCAACCTTTGCATGCTTATGCATGACTTAGATTCCATTACTTTGTGTGTGTGAAAAATTGTTTGACTTTGGTTTGGAATGAGAATTGAATGTGTGTTTTCTTGATTGACTTGTAGTGAAGTGTGAGACTAGCAAGATCAAGGAGTGAACCACCATTCCCTACCAAAAAGGCAAGTGATGCTTCATACTTTTTGTCCCATTACTTTCTCTATGCATTAGTGATTTTGCTAAGTAAAACTTGCATGGATTTTGCTAAGTATGAACCTTGCTATAGGAAAACCTAGTAGATGAATCCTTAGTATGATTTTCCTAAGTTAAAGATTCCTACTACTATCAAGCTTAGCCTAGCTAATAGAAAACATGGGTGGAATATATATTCACACTATGGAAAAATATTCTAAGTCTAAGGACTTGTGATTTTGTCTAATAAAACAACTAAGTTAATGAATCACCTGGGTGGAATGGGATGGCTTGGTGGTGTTTGGTTGAGTGGTTACACAAGGCCAGGGGACTGGTGAACCTTGTGTATCTCACTTGTGGATTGCCACCCAGGAACAAAGGGATTTGAGATGTCAAATGTTGAGAAGCTTCAAGTGCAACCACTTGGCAATATGGGCTCTGCCATGATCATATAGGTTGCAAGAACTTAGCCTTATGGACAGTGGGTGGTAGTGTTTGATAGGTTGGAACGCGTCCATTTTGGTCTAAGGGAAGGCTTCTGAAAGATCTTGTCTTGGGAAACCAAGTCTTGTGGGGAAAGTGCACCACCTCTGCAGAGTGTAAAACCTAAGTACTTAGCCATGTCCCTGGTAAAGGACAATTTGAGCATCAAGACATGGAAGCAATCAAGAATCTCATCATTCAAATTTCTAAGTTAAAATCTTGTGGTTTGAACAAGGGTTGTTTGAAATCTTCAATCTTTGATGGAGAGATGCCTTGAAAGGATCTTCAAATCTTGGATTGAGAAAATGATTTTGCCAAGCAAAACTTAGTATTTTAAAAATGATAAGGAAAAATCTATTTTGAGCAATGCAAGCCTCAACTCCACTTAGCCAAATGCATATAGATGATAGATTCCACTATACTACCATAGTATCACTTGCCAATACAATTCAAATGTATTGACCCTTTGTGGCTGTAACTTGTATGTTGCAGGTTTGATTGTTTTTAGTGAAGATTGTTTGATTAGGATTACAAAGTCTACAACCAACATCTGCCTGTGGCACTTTGAAGATGAAGGACCCATGCTTATAGTTATTCCGCTGCAATGTAATGTAATAGCCAAATGAGCTATGTATGATGTAATAAATTACGTTATTCCTGGTTATAAAGTTATATTATGACCTTTGTTTCTTGATATTACATCTTAACTGTGGATGCTAGCTATTGATCCAGGGACTAGCATTGTAAAACACAGGAGGAATCTACCTTACCAGATTGAGACCCCTACACCCATACACCACTATTAGATATCTTCATTAATACATGTCTTCACATGTCCATTATCACCAATATGGACGGCAAGCTTCAAGCAAATGATCTTCTCGAGATGCTTATCTTGAACTTGCCCTTCTCAACCTTGATTACTATCACCACTTGATGTCATCCTCTCATGGGCTATATAATATCTTCACTTTTGAAGCATGCCCATGGAAAGATACCTATCCCATATAGAAAACGCAAAGGCACATATATAATGGGTTAGTTCATGATGCATAATTGACAAGGCTTACCATACCACAAGATCATGTGGTACATTCTTTATGCTTCATGTGTTGACCAACTTGAAATCACTCTTCACTCTTTGTATAGGTCAACCATGTATCTTATCATGCTCCATCTCAATATCTTGAGGTACATAAAGAACTCTTAATTTGATTACATGCTCTAAATCTTAGTCAATCATAGATCAACTAATAAGGCTATCATGACACCGTCATAGATCCATATCTTGAATTTTTTTCTTCTATTTAGATCACACTTTCAAGATCTTGATCGTATCATATTCTTCTCTTCAACTCGATGATCTTGATGCCAATACTCAAGGTATATCTTTATCTTCATGGCATCCATACTTGAATCCAACACATAGAATACAAGCATGACCTATGGAATATTCCTTCATATAAAACTCAGTGAAAACATTAGTCCATAGGGATTGTCATTAATCACCAAAACCACACATAGGGGCAATTACTCTTTCAATCTCCCCCATTTTGGTAATTGATGACAATCACAACAGGAGGGTTTATATAATGAATATTATAAACAAGTAATCAGCTTATCCGAGAATAAGTTGTGTACAAGAGGTTGCATTTGATATGGTAAAGTAACACAAAGCTACTATCACATATAAAAACCGATTCTACTTACACAAACTACAACTAATGCAAGAGATGTGAGTAGAACCAACATATATAGAGAAAACTCCCCCACAATATATGCATGTGTGATGAACTTGAATTTCATTGCATACATTGTCAAGAATAAACTTTGGAAGAGTTTACACTATACATAATAAAGATGAAATGCATGAAAGGCAAACACTTAAGAACAAACCAATCTTAAGTATAAAACCATTTCCCTTAAACCCTCTAAACTTCTCCCCCATTGACAACAAGTGCCAAAATGGATGACAAATATAGAAGGCCAATATAGTATGAGTTCCTCCCCAAGGTGTGCATTTCTAATATTTTGAGTGAAATCAAATGCACATATCCAATGACAAATATTTGGAGGAAATCAAGCTATATTGAGGATCAAAGGTTGCTACAATGATAAAGCGGTGAAGAAACTTCAACAGGTGAAGCAAGCAATCCAATGATCCAAAAAAATCAAATGGAAAAATAGTGATCTAAATGACATAAGGAAGCTCCCCAAGGTTCATGCATAAATTTTAATTATTGTATATGAATACAATATCCACAAACATGGAATCCTCACTCCCTCATTTAGAACACAAACAAGATACAAGGAGTAGATATAAATAAATACACTTGTTAAGACAAGCTTAAGTCCAAATGAAACCAAATATGAGATATGAGTGTGTGAAGATGCAATAAAAGTAAACCAAGCACTCATAAATCAAGACTTTACCAATACCATTAAAAACCAAGAGTATAAGAGATATGGTTGGCAAAGAGCGATGATATCAAGGCGAGAGATTAACACTCTCGTGTATATAAGTTTATAAGTGGACAAAACATGAGAATAATCCACAAATAAACAACCATACATAAGAGGTTAATAAAATAAGAAAACATGATATCCAAGGAAGTCATAAGATATACCAAACATGATATTTTTTTGCTTAAGTGCATATATATACCATGGCTCTATTTTCTCTTATGGTATATCAATGAACTTCACCAAAGAAAAAAACAAAAACCTCAAAAACATCACAATTAACACTAAGGGAACAAATGCTAGTTGGGATACTTTGAGAAAGGAAACAAGTAGCAAAAGGAAGGATTCAAAGAAATTTCAACAATATTGCACATGACAGTACCTTGAGGAATTGATATGCAATAAATTGCTAGAAGGCATATTTGGAATTGGTGAATCGTGAACATGATTTTATATACTCCCCTTTATATGCATCATCTCAAATTACTCACATAAGCAATAAGGATAAAGAAGTATTTCAAATATCCTTGCAAGAACTGCAACATTTACAAATGGATAAATTCATGCCAAGATGCAACCTACAAGAGATTGGATGAAAGAATAGTATGCATGAATAAGATACTTGTTACCGAGATAGCAATGGTATGATGTAGTAGATAAGAATTTTTCTATCATCCTAGCTTGGCTCCAATTATCATGTGGTGACAACACTTTCCTTATAGACGAGACAAGCATCCATTGCATCTCCAATGTACCTAAAACAACATTTAAGTACATATTGGTCCCCAAAATTATTGGGTCCAAAGTGGTTATACTAACCACAACACACAGGACACACTCCATAAAAATATGTACATATTTAGAGATGAAATTTGAATTTCACGCACATCATAGCCATTTAAGGATTTGATGGAGTATGCCCTATATATTGGATCAAAGAAAGCAAACACATGGAGACTTTCAATATCCAAAGAAGATATAATTTGGAAAAGCACCAAAAAATTCAAGAAGGCATACAAGGTGTGACAAAACACATTTGTTGCCCAAACTATATCAAAGAATCAAATCAGCACAAGATTTGTTCAACGAAGTTCAACAAATGAACTAAGCAAAAACTATTGAGAAAAAAGATGAACAAAAAAACTCAAAGATTTATCTCATTCAAGAAAATAAAATAGAGAAGAAAGAATGAGATAACAAACTCCCAAAAGAGCAAGGTTTCAACAAATAAACCAAACCCTTAACACTTTTCACAATGGCACAAGGTTCCGAGAAGAAAAGGTTTGTCTTCCACTAAAACACATTTTATAATAATCAAAAACATCATCAAAGAGATTTTCAAAAGCCAAGGAAGACAATGGGAGCCACAACAAATTTTTGGAAAGAAAATAAGGTAATAAGAGGTGAAATCCAAGGTGAAGATGATCCACAAATTCTACCACACATAAGTATATAAATTGTCGAAGACAATGAGTGTATTGGAATTGATTCTTGGTGGTATATTGCACGGATATTAAAGATAAATCTTCACAATGAAAAAGCATAGGATAGGAATAAAAATATTAAGCACTATGCAAAGATAAAGATTCTTGATAGCTTCAATCTAGTCACACAATCATGCAAAGCAATGATTATAATAACTTGAAGCAAATGGTCTCCCAAATAAGATATAGAGATATGTATCTGAGGAAGACCGCATCAAGAATTTCTTACTCAAACAAAGACCGAAAAGACGAGCAATAAAAGATTCTAACAAAAATAGGACCTTGTTTGATCCAACATGCCACCTAGAAACAAGATAATCAAAAATATCAACTCTAAGTGGCACTACCTCATATGTTCACATTTCCTAGGATTGTGATATGCAAAAGAAGCATACTATTCATTTTTTCTTAATAAGAGACAAAGCAACCTCAACTAGAGAGAATTAATGGACATTAAGAATTTGAATTTATCATGAGTATGACACACCACATAGTGACTAGATAAGCTTGCAATATCAATACTAAGTGGTAGTACTCATGTACACACATTTTAAGGTTTGAGAGATGTGCGAGGCATGTCACTCCCCCAAAATGGTATGTTCCATTAACCACTCGAAAAGAGCCAAATAAGATATCATTAAGATGCATTAGAGGCTCCAAGAAAAACACACGAGTAAATGATGTGCCAAACACCTATACATACTTGAATACACAAAATAATAAAGCATGAGGCACACAAAATACAAACACATAGTTGGTACAAAACTAAAACATGAAAAGGGGGCAAGTAACTTACAAAATAAATGAGTTAAGTACAAGTTACCGCGAAGAGGCACATTGGATATAAGATAGGGAAATGATAATCCTTATGACTTGGCTTGATCAAATATAATATATGAAGATCCCTTAATTCTTCATGAGTTAGCCAAGTCTCCAATGCCCTCCATAAACACCTATTGATCAAGTTTGAGCTTGTTTGTCCCCAACCAAGTTGGGTCCTAAGAGGTTAGTCACAATATGCTTGGCAACCCAAATGGTTCTTTTCTTGACACCACTTTGAGTTCCAACAAAGTTGGCAAAAACATTGCCATCCTTATCCTTCCTAAGAGAATAATCATCATCAGCAATGATAGGGTTAGATAAGGTACCGTTTGAACATGAAGAGGCAAAGTTCCCCTTCATACGACATATGTAGCAACAAGTGCTCCCCTTTCTCTTCTTCATTGATTTCTTGGCTTGGGGAGCATTATCTTGATTCTTCTTCGGAAGTGGCCTAACTTCAACTTGGGCTTGAACATGAACTTGTGGCCGCTTCCCTTGTTGCTTCTCACTCAAGTGCTTTTTCTTTAATGGACAAGATCTTACATGATGTCCTTCAACCTTCCACTTGAAGCAAATAATCTTGGCCCAATTCTTGACCTGGTTTTGGCCCTTCTTCTTGTTTCTCTTGGACTTGTTCTTGTTATTGGAGTTGAATCCAAGTCCACTTTTATCATTAGGGGATTTTTGCACATTCAAAATATTATTGAGTGTGGATTTCCCTTCATGACACTTTTCCAAGTCATTCCTCAACGAGGTGACTTGGGCCTTGAGCTCTTTGATTTCCTATACATGGTTAGTATCAATACAAGTACTGGAGGAAGTAGAAGCTTCATTATTAGAGCAACAAGGCAAAGCAAGTAATCCAACACAAGGTTTATCAATAGTATGGCTAGATGGATTACTAGGAATAGCACACGACAAAATAGCATTTTGAGTAGAAGTTGTTCTAATGTCCAAAAGAGGCTCACAAGATGTTACCTTGGTAATACTTGCCTCACGAGCTAACATTAGCCCATCATGGGAGATTAGAAGATCATTATGAGAGCCCGAGAGCTTTTCATTACTTTCTTCCAATTTCCTATGCTTGCTAGTTAGCAACTCAATTTGAGCCCTTAGCTCAACGTTCTCTTTAGGGTAGATGCTTCACAAGAAGTAGAGTTAGTAGCACAAGCATCATTAATGGAATTTTCCTTTTCAAGCTCATAAGATTCAATTTTTGTGTGAGGAGACAATTAGTGTGCTTCTCCTCAGCAAGCTCTTGCTTAAGGAGATTGAATCTCTAACTCCCATCATCAAGTTGGAAATCCAACTCCTCTATGGTTCCCGTTTGTTTAGTTATGGTGTCCATAACCTGTTTGAGACAAGTAACAGCATTATTATTACCATGAAGATATGTACACAAAAAGGTCAACTCAATCAAGATATCACTAGTATCCTCATCAATGTCATCATCACTATCATCATTATCATTGCTATTAGATTTAGAAGATATATTGGGATCCAAAGTAGGAGATACCTTTGATCCTCTTGCCATAAGGCACATGTGAGCACGGGAGGATGAAGATGATGATATTATTGAATCTTCATTCATGATCATGTCTTGCTCTGTAGAATGTTTGATTTCCTCTACATAGTTAGATAAACAACTAGAGGAAATAGAAGCATTTTGTTCATGGGAACAAGGCAAATCAAGCATATCATCTACACTAGTACTCAAATAATTTCTAGATGATATACAAGAACTAGCAACAAAAGGGTATATAGCATTATTGTTGCAAGAAGTGCCTAAGTCCAAAGAAGATACATTGCAATGGGATAGACATGAAGGATAATCATTAGCTAGCACAATATCAACATTGCAATTCCCAACACCACTCACCATATCTTTACCTTGTGTCTTGCCACACGTTGGTAAAGTGGGTGAAGATGAGAACTCATTGCTGTCGGAGGTGGAAGCAACTTGGAGCTCTTCATGATGTGAAGGAGAAGAGATATCCTCGGAGAAACCACCGACAATATAAGAAATTGAACCACCAAATATTTCTTTAAGCTTGGTCCACTTCTCATGAGACGACTTGCGCTTTACAATCGTCAAGAACAAATTAACTGTGGGGCTCAAAGAGAAAATAAGCTCATTAGATACTTGAGCTTCGAGATGTAATTTTTTCTCATCCTCTAGAGATAGATTTTGAGGATCCATCGGAGGAGAAAAACCTACATCTAGAAATCACTCAATATCTGTACACAAGGTCCGAAGATTACAAAGTAAGCAATTTCTCCACACAGCATAATTTGTGCCATCAAAGATAATTGTGTCATTGTGCACTATACTACTAGCTGACATCTTTACACTCTAGGCAGTGAAGCCTAAACAAGGAGAGACCTTGCTCTGATACCAATTGAAAGGATAGAGATGTCGCCTAGAGGGGGGGTGAATAGGCAATTTTAAAACTATTACGGTTTTGGCTTGATAGAATGCGGAATTAAACTAACGTTTATTTTACAAGCACAAAACCTAAATACACTAGGCTCAACTAAGTGCACCAACAACAAGTTAAGTTAATCAAGAAATCACAAGAGAATTTAACACAAGTGATAAGCAAGATATAAGTACTTCAAGCTCGATGGCTATCACAAGGAAAGTAAGCTCGGGTATAGAGATAACCAACGCACGCGGATACAAAGATGTATTCCCGTGTTCCCTTACAAGTAAGGTATGTCATGTTGGAGAGGTGTGGGATTCCACGAAGGATTTCCCAACGCCACGAAGGCTCACCTTCTTCTCCGAGTCTATCCCACGAAGGAATAGGCCCTTTCCTTATGGCTAGCTTTTCCTCCACTCTGGAGATGGCAAGCTCCACAACCACTTCACAAGCTCCACGAAGGAGAAGACCGGGTCTCTTCACAATCTTCCACGAAGAGAACACTGCGGCACCAACCGACAAGCCAACTAGGAGGTCACCCTCCAAGAGTAACAAGCTCACGGTCTCTCACTCGAACAAATCGTAATGGAGAGCTTAACACTTATGCAAGAATGCAAAGCAAGAACACCAAGGGATGATCAAATCCTTCACTCTCAAATCCCACCAAACCAACAAGTTCTAGGGTGGAATTAAAGAGGAAGAACAATGGTGGAAACCAACAAATGACTCCAAGATCTAGATCCAATGGGTTCCCCTCACTTAGAGGAGGAATTGATTGGTGGGGATTGTAGATCTAGATTTCCTCTTCCAAAGCCCTCAAAAAGATGCAAGAATCATAGGAGGGAAGGGAGAGGAAGAAAGCTCAAAGGGGTCAACAATGGAGGTCAAAAACGTGCTAAAGAGCCTTAGAACTTTGGGAAAAAAAACTCCCCTTTTATGCCCCTTCAAGGGGGATGACCGTTGGAAGCAAGATGTGCTGGGCAAACACGTTCCGGCGATGAAACCGGCGCCGCCGGATCAGCCGCCAAAATTTCTGGTCAAACCGAAACAGCATACAGAACAGTTTTTCGGCGGTTTGCCGGAAATTTCCGGCGGAAACCGAAAATTCCGGCCACAGACTCGGTCCGCCGGAATTCCCGTCGGAATTCCGCTGGAACCAAACAGGGCACACGAAAACAGCGATAACTTTTGCGTCCGGACTCCGATTTCGATGATCTTTTACTTGTTTTGACGAGGACAACAAGCCCTACAATATGGTGCAGAGAAACATCATAGTACAATAGAGGAGGATGGAACAAAATGAAGAAAGGTAAGAAGTATCCTTATAAGAAGAACTGATAAAACCTTCAAACTCGAAAATGCCATAGAAGATGCATACGAATTCCGTTTTTGATAAACTTGGGCTTGTTGAAGAGATAGCAACAATCTCAAGAACCTCACATGGAGAAACACCAAGAAACAACAAAATAGGAAGATGCAAAGAATGCAAAGGATTGATCTCCTTTGATGATGTGATCAAGTTACCCAACCGAAAGCCCCTCTTAATAGTGCGGCTATGTATCCTATAACCCGGTCTTCCAAAAACAACCTTGAGACCGGTAAAAGGAAAACCTAGCAAGGCCATACCTTTACCTTGCGCATCCCGCTTGATCTTGATGACAACACTTCAATCTCCATCCAAGCCAGAATGCATCACTTGACCATTGTTGCTTCGTGAAGACTCCTAATTTGCTCCCCCATACACCACTATTGGATATCTTCATTAATACATGTCTTCACATGTCCATTATCACCAATATGGACGGCAAGATTCAAGCAAATGATCTTCTCGAGATGCTTATCTTGAACTTGCCCTTCTCAACCTTGATTACTATCACCACTTGATGTCATCCTCTCATGGGCTATATAAGATCTTCACTTTTGAAGCATGCCCATGGAAAGATACCTATCCCATATAGAAAATGCAAAGGCACATATATAATGGGTTAGTTCATGATGCATAATTGACAAGGCTTACCATACCACAAGATCATGTGGTACATTCTTTATGCTTCATGTGTTGACCAACTTGAAATCACTCTTCACTCTTTGTATAGGTCAACAATGTATCTTATCATGCTCCATCTCAATATCTTGAGGTACATAAAGAACTCTTAATTTTATTACATGATCTAAATCTTAGTCAGTCATAGATCAACTAATAAGGCTATCATGACACCGTCTTAGATCCATATCTTGAATTCTTTTCTTCTATTTAGATCACACTCTCAAGATCTTGATCATTTCATATTCTTCTCTTCAACTCAATGATCTTGATGCCAATACTCAAGGTATATCTTTATCTTCATGGCATCCATACTTGAATCCAACACATAGAATACAAGCATGACCTATGGAATATTCCTTCATATAAAACTCAGTGAAAACATTAGTCCATAGGGATTGTCATTAATTCACCAAAACCATATATAGGGGCAATTACTCTTTCACTTAATGTGTATCCTGATGCTAGACTCGCCATGGCGTCCTTACGACGGTTTGATGATGAAAAGTGCAAAGCTATAGCGAAGAAAATAGCCTGACTAGATTTAGCTAGATTTATCACAAATGTCATCCATACAGATTGGGTGGCAAATCATGTACTCATCCCTAAAAAGGACACTATTGATTTAAGGATGTGTGTTTATTATACTGCCTTGAACAAGGCTTGTCCCAAAGATCCATTTCCTTTGCCAAGAATTGATCAATTTATCGATTCCACGGTAGGGTCAGAATTACTTTGTTTTCTTGACGTGTATTCAAGATATCACCAAATACAATGAAAAAATCGAATCAAATTAAGACGTATTTCGTCACTCCTTTCAGAAACTTATGCTACAAAACTATGTATTTTGGCTTAAAGAATGCAGGAGCAACTTATCAACACACTATGCAGCATTGTCTCAATGACAAAATCAGATGCAACGTCCATGTATACGTGTATGACATAGCGGTTATGTCCAAAAATAAGGAAACATTGATTTCCGACTTAGAGGAAACATTCGCTAGCCTACAAAAATTTAACATGATTCTTAACCCGAAGAAGTGCTTCTTTAAAATACTATCCAGAAACTTGTTAGGTTTTATAGTGTTGGAAAAATGCATAGAGGTGAATCGCGACAAGATCAAGGCTATACTCAATATTACCAGGCTGACTCGCCTAAAGGACATCCAACGACTCACTGGTTGCATTGCATCAGTAAGTCGGTTCGTCAGCCGACTCAGAGAAAGAGCCGCACCTTTATATAAGATCTTGAAGAAAATTGAAAAAAAATTCTAGACAAATGAGCCGACGTTGCCATGCAAATTTTGGAAGGTCTACTTTTAAATCCACCAATCCTTGCCGCACCGGAGCCAAAGGAGCCTATGTTACTCTACATCGCAGCGAAAAACAAAGTCGTAGGCATTGTAGCATCTATAGAACACGAGGAATAAAATCACAGACATAAAGTACAACGTCTAACTTATTACCTAAGAGAGGTCCTTACAAAGTCGAAGCAAAGGTATCTACATTACCAAAAGTTATCCTTTGGCGTATTCTTTGATGCCAGAAAGCTATGACATTATTTTCAAGAGCACAAGATCACTACGGTGAGTACTACTCCCCTGCGAGATATAATAAATAATGGTGACGCAAAAATACGTGTCGCTAAGTGGGGAATAGAGCTTGCAGCTTTTGACATTGAGTACAAGCCATGAACGGCAATAAAGTCCCAAATACGTGCCAACTTTGTCGCTGATTGGATAGAGACGGCGCAAAATACAAGTCTTCCAGACCCGGAATTTTGGACCCTTCATTTCGATGGATCAAAAGTAAGGGGAGGCTTAGGGGCTATCATGGTGCTCAAATCACTCCAAGGAGATAAGCCATTCTATGTATTATAGATTCACTTCAAGGAAACCAATAATATTGCCGAATATGAAGCGTTGTTACATGGAATATGCATGGCCAAAGACATTGGCCTTACTCGAATCATGTGTTATGGAGACTCGGATTTAGTTGCACATCAAGTATCCAATATCTTCAACTCAAATAAACACATGGCAGCATACAAAGCTATTATGGATGAATTATCCAAAACATTCGAGGGCTTTGAGGTTCAATACATCCCTCGAGCAGAAAATGAGGAAGCGGATGTTCTATCAAGAATAGGTTCTGCATGTAAACAAGTTCCGAATGGTGCTTTTTTATAGAAGTTAAAAGTTCCCTCTATCACAAGAGTTGATGAGGACTATCCGACGAAATCTGACTCACCTCTAGTAGCATTTCTGGCTGTGATTCACAGCTGGACACAACCCTACCTGAATTTCCTAGTAGACAAAAATTACTCGAAGATGAAGTTCTGGGCCGGCAGATCATCCGGCGAGCAAAAGCATATACGATTATCAATGGTGAGCTCTATAAGCGGAGTGTTTCTGGGGTTTTCTAGTGCAGTATTTCTCCGAAAGAAGGAGTGGAAATCTTAAGAGAGATACATGCAGGAGAAGGCGGTCATCACGCTGCAGCCAAATCCTTAGTGACAAAAGATTTTACACACGGATTCTTTTGGCTCACAGCTAAGGCAGATGCCGAGAAACTGGTCAAAACATGCAAAGGCTGCCAAAAGTACGCCCGTCAAGCACACATTCTGGCTGATTAGCTAAGAACAATCCCTATTACATGGCCATTTGCGATATGGGGGCTTGATATGGTAGGGCCGTTTAGGATGACAAAATATGGATATACTCATCTCCTAGTGATGGTGGATAAATTTACAAAATGGATTGCCATGGGAGAATTAGCCGAATTCTACAAAGATCAAGGGATCCGACTTGATATTGCATCAGTCATGCATCCACAAGCCAATAAACAAGTCAAAAGGGCAAACAATCTCATTTTACAAGGACTCTGACCTTGTCTTGAAGCACCACTTCGTCGTGCTGCGGGAACTTGGGCGGAAGAATTACCGTCTGTGATATGGAGCTTACGAACAACTCCTAATAGGTCAACCAGATATACTCCTTTCTTCTTGATCTACGGTGCAGAAGTAGTTCTTCCGAGTGATTTAATCCATCAATCTCCCCAAGTCAAAGCGTATATCGAAGAAGATGCAGAAGTTTCTTGACAAGATGATCTCGATGTAATCGAAGAAGTTCATGTCGTTGCTAAGAAGAGATCTACAACCTATCAGCAGAAGTTACACAAGTACCATAGTCATAGAGTACAAAATTGCTCTTTCAGGAAGGGAGATTTGGTCCTCCGACTCATGGAAAACAGAAAGCACAATCTTTCCATGATTTGGGAAGGACCTTTTATGATCAGCTGATTTCTGCATAACAGGTCATACAATTTAACCGATATGATACCAATCAAGGAAAGACCTGATACTCGGAAGAGAAAGAGAGCTAGTGGTAGTACATATCAAGATGAATTAGACCGTCCATGGAATATTTCACAGCTACGTCCCTTCCATTCTTAGTTATATTTCCTTGTAATCATATGTATAGGTTCAAAGTGAAATAAAGTATTGGTTCCCTCATAATTATCTGAGAAGTTTTTTACGATCTTGTTTCCAAAAGAACATGTCAATTTCAAAAATCCCATGATGCTTGAATGTACTTTATGCTCATGTTCGTTGTGGTTATGATTTTTGAAAACCTATAAAAATGTTACCCTTGGGTGTAAATCTCATTTTATGTTTATACTTTGATTTTTTATCTGGTTGCTCAGACGTGGGCATTTTCCGAGTAATGAATTGTTGCTACTGGAAGCCGGCTTTATTTCTGAGTTTAAACTAGTTTAGCAATTATGATCCATTGCTCGGCAAAGTTTTCGTGCTAAAGGTTTGCTGCCTCATGAAAGGGGTGAGGCAGAGAGCCATATAAAATGATAAGTGTAAACACAAAGTGCTTAAGAAATTTTCAAGCACACATCAAATATATACAAAGTGCTAAGTAGTAAAGCATCATGTCTTACATACCAGCACTGCAAAATAAAGTAGTTTACTTATTACATAACGCATGTCTCAGAATAATACAAAGTTTTTTTCCTTCAGAATCTTGATACAGGTGGAGGAGAAGGACTCGCCGAATCAGCGGTGTTGCCCTGATCTTTTTTCGGGATGGGGATGTCATAATTGGTCTCTTCATCGTCCTCGGATTCTTTGGCTTTGACTTGGGTCTTGGTGGCACTGCAACAATGGTAAAGAAAGGCTTCTCGAAGTTGGTCATCTCGGCCACACGACAAGCATATCCGGCACAAGACTCCCAAATTTCTACGACATTCTGAGGCTTGCCAGCTTCATCTTCAGTTGCACACCCCTTGGTAACTTGCTAGATTTCCATGTTTCCATGGTGGCTCATTACCATTGTGAGGGAATTTTGTGCAGCTGTGCGAGCATAATACATAAATCTTGGATCAGCTTCGGCATATCCTTTGCCTTATCACTCACCTCCATAGCCGAAAGCTTGTGTAATTCGAAGAGATCAACCGTTTCGCCAATCTCTTCAAGATATTAACGGTAATCATGAAGTAGATCTCTGACTGTTACAAGCCGGCTGGTGCGTGACTCGATGATGAAGAGTCCAGGAGATTGACAGGCTCTGCGGTTGAAGCACAATAATCAAAATCGGACATCTATTTTTCAGAAAAAATAAGAAACAAAGTAGAATGGAGACATAATGACAGTAAAACATACCAAAGATAGATTCATCTACTTAGGACTTTTCCTCTCTCAAACTTCGGAGTTCATCCCGAAGTGCCTGAGTTGTGTCCTTCTACCGATCCAGCTCTGCCTTTACATCTGAGATTTCCTTGTCCTTGAGAGAAATGGTGTGGTCTTGCTCCTCGGCAGCATGATTGCTGGACTCCAAAATATTTGCGACGCTACGTTCGTGGTCAGCCCTTAGCTTTTGGATCTGCTCACGAAATCCAGCATTTTTTGACTCCAAGGCTTGGAAGTTCTCGGCATTCTCAACAAGTTTGAACGATTTCTTCAACAAGTCTGGAATATAAGCAAATAACAGTTAGTCAAAGTCACGAAACTCGATTGAAGAAAATCATCCAAGAAGAGATAGCCGAAAAAGCTTACCTTCAGCTTCATCCAGTCGAAATGTTTTTACTTCTCTTCGCTTGTCACATATGTTTTTCAACAATTCCTGGTTATAAACATTAACTTTCTGTAAGTCAGAATAATAACCAAAGTCAGATTGCTACTTAGACTCAGGCTGCAATTTTAACTAAATTTCAGCATAAGCCTTGGGGGCTACACTACATCGTTCTTTGGCATCCTATAAAAGCATCAACTCGGATTTCTATCCAACTTCATGCTTCAGGGATAGAGGATAATATATACATAAAGTAAAAAGAGTCAAAAAAGACAACTTCCAACATGCTCATGTTGGAGCTTGTGGAGGCTGGTGTTGATTTCAAGAGTGGCCTTCTCAGCAAGGGTCAATGGAACAAAAGGTGGAGGTGGAATTTCTCCAGCCTTCAGCTTTTTGTCCCGGAGACGAACTTGTTCCATCAGCTCCACCAGCTTGATATCCTCAGATTCTTTTGCCTCCTCCTCTGCTGAGATATTCCGACGTTCTAGGCATTTCCAGGCAAGCGTGTTCAGCTCTTCAGCAGTTTTCCGGATGAAGCCAGTCGGAATCTTTAGGGGATCATCAGCAATGTTCTTTGTCGAGGGATCATTACCCTTAAAGGGTTCACCTTTATCTTTATTCGAGTCACCAATGGTGGTGTAGGATTGCAAGCTTTGAGTCATAGGTTCGGTTTCTGCAGCGCGCGGAGATAGAATTTCCTCCGGCACTAAGGACTGGATTGGATTGGGGGCAGGAGGCACAATAGTAGGAGAATGCATTGATAGCTTCTACTAGTGCATAACCTTTCTTGGCTTTACCTTTCCTTTGATCAACGACTTAGATCTAGACAATAACAAATGATAACTGTTAAGATCTGGAATGAACACAATCAAACACATGAAAGTCTGATGGAAGAAATATACTTGCAGGCCAACAGACACAAACGGATTCTTGTGTTTCCGGGATACAACTTTTGGTACTTCCTCAGATTCTTCAACCTCTGAAGATTCGAAAACCTCTAGTGAATAACCATCAATAGGAGAAAGTTTTGACTTGGGGAGAGTAGCAAGCTGAAATTCAGAAACAGGTAACTCGGTACTACAAAATACTCAAAGAAAAAATGGCAAGAAAGAGTAGTTTTAATTCTTACCGGGGTCAGAGGCCTTTTGGCTATGTACATATGAAGTGAGATCCCCAGAATTTTCTGGTTCACTCGATCCTTGATCATCCACTTCGCCTGGGAGTCATACTCCTTGGGGGAATCGGGTTCAGGCGCAGCTTCAAGCTGTCCTTCTTGTCGAGGGTGACCATGTGCATCAGCTAGTCCCCGTGGTGCTAAAGAGGTTGAATCCAACAAAATAGCCAGCAGTGGACTAAGTTGGATCCCCTCAGTCCTTGATGCTTCATCAAGTATTTGATCTGCCTCTTGGCAAGGATCTGATCATTAGTAAGAGTTGGCTCCTCTGTGTCCCAAGATTCTTGGTAAGTGGCGGCACCATCAACAAATACTGGCAGACCTTCCGTCTTATCGGGAGCCGATTTATCCTTGTGATAGAAAAAAGTGGAATCCCATCTCCTAACCGACTCACTAGCAAATATCCTAGGATAGACTCGGTCTCTCCTAAGAACTAAGCTGACCATACTGGTATTATAGGGAATACCGGTAGTGATAGAGTTTTTCCTAGTAACAAAATAGTACCGGAACAAAAGAAGATTCGTCTTAATGCCGACGAAACCTTCACAAAGGGAAGCATATGAACTGAGCTCTCAAATGGAGTTCGGGGGAAGATTATGGAGTTGAACACCATAGTGGGAACATACCTCGATGAAGAACTCTGATGGTGGGAAACTCAAACCTCTATCGAGGAGAGTCCCAAAGTGGACCCCTTCATCGGCACGAGGTGCAGGAACAAGTTCTCCCTAGCCTCTCCCCTAGTTGACAGCGAGAAGGAGCCCCTTCTCCTTCATGGCTCGCAACTTCTCATCTTCAAGAACATAGGGGATCCACACTCCCCTGTAGCTCCTATCCTCCGCCATTGAAGTACCGGCGGCGCCATAACCAGGATTCTTGTGTTTCCGGGATACAACTTTTGGTACTTCCTCAGATTCTTCAACCTCCGGAGATTCAGAAACCTCTAGAGAATAACCATCAAAAGGAGAAAGTTTTGACTTGGGGAGAGTAGCAAGCTGAAATTCAGAAACAGATAACTCGGTACTGGAAAATACTCAAAGAAAAAATGGCAAGAAAGAGTAGTTTTAATTCTTACCGGGGTCAGAGGCCTTTTGGCTATGTACATATGCATTGAGATCCCCAGAATTTTCCGGTTCACTCGATCCTTGATCATCCACTTCGCTTGGGAGTCATACTCCTTGGGGGGAATCGGGTTCGGGCGCAGCTTCAATCCATCCTTCTTGTCGAGGGTGATCATGTGCATCATCTAGTCCCCGTGGTGCTAAAGAGGTTGAATCCAACGAAATAGCCAGCAGTGGACTAAGTTGGATCCCCTCAGTCCTTGATGCTTCATCAAGTATTTGATCTGCCTCTTGGCAAGGATCTGATCATTAGTAAGAGTCGGCTCCTCTGTGTCCCAAGATTCTTGGTAAGTGGCGGCACCATCAACAAATACCGGCAGACCTTCCGTCTTATCGGGAGCCGATTTATCCTTGTGATAGAAAAAAGTGGAAGCCCATCTCCTAACCGACTCACTAGCAAATATCCTAGGATAGACTCGGTCTCTCCTAAGAACTAAGCTGACCATACTGGTATTATAGGGAATACCGGTAGTGATAGAGTTTTTCCTAGTAACAAAATAGTACCAAAACAAAAGAAGATTCGGATTAATGCCGACGAAACCTTCACAAAGGGAAGCATATGAACTGAGCTCTCAAATGGAGTTCGGGGGAAGATTGTGGAGTTGAACACCATAGTGGGAACATACCTCGATGAAGAACTCTGATGGTGGGAAACTCAAACCTCTATCGAGGAGAGTCCCAAAGTGGACCCCTTCATCGGCACGAGGTGCAGGAACGAGTTCTCCCTAGCCGCTCCCCCAGTTGACAGCGAGAAGGAGCCCCTTATCCTTCATGGCTCGCAACTTCTCATCGTCAAGAACATAGGGGATCCACACTCCCATGTAGCTCCTATCCTCCACCATTGAAGTACCGGCTGCGCCATAACCAGATGCCTCCTCCATTTGTTGGTGTGGGGGTGACGATTTTCTGGAGGCGCTGGCTACATCTTTGCAGAGAAGAGAGAGAGGGAGAGAGAGAGAGAGAGAGAGAGGGAGAAAAAGCGTTCACAAAGAAGAAGGGAGCAAATGGGGGAAGATGGAGAAAATAAGGAGATTTCCTACCCTTATAAATCCAAATGTTCCAAGATTAGTGTGAAAACACTGAGATTGCACATGTCGTGGAACAGGAGAGGCAGCTTCATCGTGAAGCCTCCGCCGCCTCGATCTCCATGCATTCACAGTAATGGTGCCTCGGTTCCATAAAATATGGACCCACCAACGGTCATGCTGACAAAATGTTCTGTCAGTGACAAGACAGGTCTGAAAAGTTGTCAGGCGCGTCAACATACAAAAATCTGGGTCACATTTGAAATCGAGCATGGAAATGACTTAGGTATAGAAGACATGTCCGACTCATACGAGACTCGGAATCCTACACAATTGAATGAAGTTTTTGGGAACCCTTCAAGATTCTACAAGCCGAAGAAACCATCAAGCTAGACGATTATTCCGACTTTGGATCTTAGAGACTTCCAGGGGCTACTATTGGGGATATACGTTCCGGGTATACCCACAGGACTCGCTGACCAGGGTGGCCTACTAACGGGTTAGAGCTTTGCTTCACGGGCGGCTCAATCAGGGAAAGAGGACGGAGTCAATTCCGGCTATGACAAGGACCATAAGACTTACCGATTTAGGCATGTAGTATTACTTGTAGTCCAAGTTGTATCTAGTTACCGACTCTGTAATGTAGTTGTATAGGTTTCCCTATAACCCAAGGTCATGGCGCCTTTATAAGCTTGACCTGAGGGAGCCTTTAGGGCACAACCAATCATAGACACCACAACCAACTCTCACATGCGAAAATCTCTTATAATCCGCTGTAACATCCGGCTCTCGCCGATATATTACTAGGTTTCTAGCAGGATTAGGATCCGATCACCGTAGTTAGATCTTAAACTGGGTAAACTTGTGCTCACCGCTCCCGAAACACCGTACGGCTCACACCCCATCTTCTCAACGCCTTCAGGACCCCCTATGGTTTACTTGTCATCAATCCGATGACATAAACAACACCGTGTCTCTAGCGAGCCTCTACTTAACTAGCTCATTGATTACATGATGGTTAAGGATTCCTAACCATGAACATGTGATGTTGATTAATAATTAGGTCATATCATTAGGAGAATGATGTGATGGATAGACCCAATAATAAGCATAGCTTCTGATCGTATCATTTAGTTTGAATGTTATCTCTTTATTTATATGTCATGTATCGTTTTCTTAGACCATGCGATTGTGTAACTCTCTGGCATCGGAGGAATACTTTGTGGACATCAAACGTCACTTCGTAACTGGGTGATTATAAAGGTGGATTTCAGGTATCTCCAATGGTGCTTGTTGGGTTACATGAATAAAGACTAGCATTTTTTGAGAGAATTCAGCGCTTTATTGATCAAATAACATCAATACAAAGTTTGTCCCGGATAAACTCCGGGACATAATCTGTAAAGTAGCAGCTACCAAAACGTTCAGCTCTACGAGCAAGTACATACGCTGAATTATTACACAAATGGCTAACATGACGAAAAGTCACCGAACACAAGGATTGAATGAGAGTTTTGATGCCCTCAATAACCACACCAATCAGCGATCTATCGTGTTGAGGGGCCTTGATCCGCTGAACAACTGACAGGCATTCCGAAACGAGGATGAACCTGTCCAAGCCTTCATCACGAGCGAGGGAGACTGCTCATCTGATAGCATGTGCTTCTGCAACTTCCGGCGTCATGATTTCATCAAGTAACTGACTATAGGCAGCAAGAAATTCACCATTGTGGTACCTAATCACGACGCCGACCCCCATCCGAGAAGAAGCCTCAAACAATGTATCATCAACATTAACAACCGCCATACCTACCGGTGTCGGAGTCCATACATGCGATGATGGAGCGGACTCACGTCTATGGTTGGTGTGGGGCTCCAGGAGATGCTGCTAGATCATATTTATATATGCAATAATCTGCTTCGCAAGACGGTGAGGATGCTTAAGAGGTCAACCTGGCGTACTCCATTCCGGGCATTCGAAATATGCGACATCGTCATAGCCAAAGTAACCAAAGAAATATCATCTAAATTTTCCAGATAGTCCAGAACCTAGGCTTTAGTGCAGGAGAAGAACCGTAGCGAAGATGGAGAGGGAATTTAGCCTTGACAGCACGCCACACCTCCTGGGCATATTGACAAAAGAGCAACGTGTGCTCCGCTCGTTCTTCCCGTCCACAGAAGAAGCAAGCATCGCTGACTGGCACCCGGCTATGGAGAAGTTGGTGTCCACTCGGTAGGCAGTCCATAGCAAATCTCCAAACAGTAATCTTCATTTTCCCTGGTTCTTTGGACTTCCACAATTTCTTCCAAAGCAAAGATTCGTCAGTCATATCAGAGCTAAGCCCACCAGCCTGGCTCTGCTTGTGGATGAAAGATTGCGTCATGGCAAGGTTATATGCCGAACGAACCGTGTACACACCACATCGAGCATGAGGCCAGCAGATAAAATCTTCACCCTCAAAGCGGCTCAACGGGATAGCAAGGATCTTAGCCTAGAGATGATCATTAAAGAAACTCCTGACCACCTCCTGATCCCATGACCCAGAAACATCATCCATCAAAGTGCTAACTGTTACGTCGGTGCTCAACGGACACAGGGTACGGACGCACTCAGGTGACACCCTAGGAATCCATTTGTCCTTCAAGATGCTCATCTTCTGACCATCATCGGTCCCCCATCTGACGCCCCGGGTAACCATCTCCTTAGTAGAAAGAATATTGCGCCATGTGTACGAGGATGACCTTGGTTTAGAAGCATTCCAGAAGTCAGAGTTCGGAAAATACCGCCCCTTTAAAACCCGAGCGCAGAGTGTATTAGGTTCATGTAAGAGACGCCAACATTGTCGCCCCAACATCGCCTTATTGAACAACACCAGATCACGGAACCACATCCCCCCAATAGGCTTCGTCGTGGATAACCAGTCCCATGATTTCATGTGCATCTTTTTTTCGACCATTTTCTATCCCCCACCAGAAATTATCAATAGCCTGCCACAATACAGTGAGGTTCCCAATTGGCACTATAAAGCAGCTCATAATATAGGTGGGTAGCGCCTGGATAACAGACTTGATCAACGTTTCCTTCCCTGACCGAGAAAGAGGCCTGTCCGAGAGAATGTGCAGCCGCCTCCATGCCCTGTCAATAAGGAATCGAAATGTGCTGATCGGTGCTCTACCCACATTAGTAGGAATGACTAGGTAGGATTCTTGCAGGGCTTCATTATGAACACCAAGTCGGTCCATGACTCCATTCTTGAGCATCGTCTCACAATGATTTCTGAAGAAAATAGTGGACCTCTCAACGTTGATTTTGCGCCCCGAACCCTCACAAAATGTTCTCAAAGTAGATTGCAAGGCTTGAACACTTGCTTGGTCACTCCGTGCAAAGAAGATATTATCATCAGCAAAAATAAGGTGAGAGATTGCGGGGCCTTGTTGCCCATTCCAGTTTCCTTCCAAGCTACCCTCACTCTCCTTATGAAAAAGCATACAAGATAAACCCTCCGTGCAGAGCAAGAATAAGTAAGGACTAATGGGGTCCCCCTAACGAATTCCAGGGTGGGTACTACCGGCTTAGTAACATCACCATTTACCTTGACAGCATAGTGCATATTGGTTACACACCTCATAACAGACCCAATCCAGGACGGGGCAAAGCCCAACTTCACTAGACAGTCATGGAGATAGCTCCACTCCACTCTATCATACGTCTTCATCATGTCAATCTTCAAAGAAAAGGAAGGCTTCTTAGCTCTCTATTGGTGAATAGTGTGGAGACATTTATAGGCCACTATGGCATTGTCGGTTATCAGCCTGCCAGGAACAAAAGCACTTTGTTGTTCGGAAATGATAACAGGAAGAATCAACTTCGGTCTGTTGGCAATAACTTTGGACGCTATTTTGTAAAGGACATTGCACAAACTAATAGGACGGAAATTCTTGAGATTATCAGGATTTGTTACCTTCGGGATCAGCACTATAATGGAATCATAAAACCCTTCAAGAACTGACTCCCCCTAGAGAAAACCACACACCGCTGTGCAAACCTCATGATCAAAGAAATCCCAGTGGGTTTGGTAGAATAAAGCTGGAAAACCATCCGGCCCAGGCGACTTGGTAGGCCCCATCTGGAACAAGGCAGATTTTATTTCGTCATTGGAGTAAGGTTTACACAGATCAATATTCATTTCAACAGTAACCTCGCCACCAATAGAATCAGTAATAGCCTCAGACGAATCTCTAGGCTCAGAAGAAAATAGATTTCCATAGAAATGTTCTACCTGGCCCTTTATCTCCGCCAGATCGGTGCACCTCGAGCCATCCACTCGGACCAACGCCTTTATTTTATGTGTGCGTCATCTCGCCGAAGCTCATGCATGAAAGAAGGCCATATTCCGGTCTCCTTCTTTTAACCACTCCACCAGTGAGCGTTGTTTGGCCATTATTTACTCCCTTTCAAACAATTCGCATAGCTCACACTCCACTAATCTAGCATCCTCAGCCGTGCTGTCCCATGGAGACAATCGCAGGAATTTCAGCCGTCGTTCGAGCTTCCGAATTTTTTGACCCACAGAGCCGAAGGTGTCTTTGCTCCGCTGACCCAGAGACACAGCCACCCGGTGAAGGGTAATCCAGGTGGACTGCAGTGACAACAGACCTTGGGAGCCATCCTTCCAAGCCTTCTCTAGGACCTAGAAGTAATCGGGCGACCGCAACCAAGACACCTCAAACTTGAAGCCCATTTTCACCGGCATCGGGCTGGGATCATCAGAAACCCTCTTCAAACTGATGGAAACGGCATAATTATCAGAAGTAGTAGTAATGGCATTTTCAACCATGCAGTCATCAAATAAGTGAGTGAAATCCCCATTTGCACCCGCATGATCCAGGCGAACCCGGACATTCCGATCATTGTCTTGCCTATTCCACCAAGTGAACATAGGGCCAGAAAAACCCATGTCCAACAAAGCACAATCCTCCAAACACTCCTGAAACAGACGGATCTAAGAGTCTGAACGATCGCTAGAACCATAATGCTCATCCTGACTAAGAACCTCGTTGAAGTCACCGCAGCAGATCCAGGGGCCAGACCACTGCGTACTTAGTTGCCGCATGAGATCAAAGAACTCATGGTGCCTCTCCCTCCGAGGATCCCCATAGACAAAGGTTGCACGCCATTCAACTCCTGCATCAGCTGACACAAGCACATCGATACAACCTGAATTGCTTCCCCTCAGCACAACAGAGTAGGGCTGCTTCCAAAACAGTACCAGGCCACCACTAATCCCTTCACTGCTCACTCCCAGGCTACCAGAGTAGCCTAGAGACCACATGAACATTTGTGCCTTCGTATCCTTCATCTTTGTCTCCAAAAGAAAAAGGATGTCGGGTCGGAAAATCTTGACAAGCCACCGAAGCTCTCCCACTGTCGAGTTCGGCCCCAAACCTCGACAGTTCCACACTAGAAGACTCATTGCGTGAGGCGGGGCTGGTCCATAGCCTCCGCCAGATCCGCCGATTGAGGAATATCCACATTCTCACCGCTCCTCTGCTTTTTTGGTTGGGTCACCACAGCGAGTTTCACTTGCCATATCATTCTGGGCCACAACGGCCGCAGAGTTGGTGAATGCGAGCACCGGGGCAGTCTTAGCCACATACATCTGCTTATGTTTTTGTCCTGAGGCATTCTGTCCCAAGGAAACCTTAGCTTCACCAGCATCAGTCTGCACTTTTGAAGATTTCTTCGCACGGGGTTTCTGTGGTTTGCTTGGAGAGGTAACCTCCCCATACTTATTTCCCGCCGCATTCAGCGGGTTACTAGACCCTGGCCCGACATCGAGCCCTCGCCAAATGAGGATCTATGATCCTTCTTCCAAGGGTCAGGAACACAGACGCATTCGCTGCACCATGGCAGCTTGCCATCATCATCTCTACCAGCGGGAGTTGAGCATGTTAACGAGGAATGTCCAATCAACCCACACGAGAAGAAAAACATCGGAGCCGTTCATATCGGACATCATAGTATAGCGTCTTCCGCAGGCTCGTCGATTCCACCGCCACCCACCTCATTAGTGGATCAGTCACATCGACCTTGATCCGAACACGTAGGAGTATTCACCCATGCCCTACCATTATCAGCCACTTCCACCTGTACCACCTCTCCAATATTGCCGGCCAGAGGGGTATCCCTCTCCAAATTCATGAGAGGGAATGGTAGCCCATGAATACGAACCCAAAGCAGCAGTTCATCAAAGACAACATCAGCTGACTCAATCCTTGGATCAAACATTTTCAGCAATATAACATTCTTACTAATGACCCATTGAGAACCACGGATCACTCTTTCCCGATTAGCCTCTGATTCAAACTCTACAAGGAAAATATTAGGCCCCATGGATCAAACCTTCATGCCCTTAGGATCACCCCACAAAGCTTTGATCGTCGTCTTGATGGTCTCCACATGCAGAGTGTTTGGTGCAAGGACCTTCCCCAAGAGAGCCCACTCTGGGCCGCCATAGAAGTCCTGCGAGACATTGTCCAGGACAAAGACCTTCGACCCGTGAGCTTGAGCGACCCCATCATCTCCGCCACACCTTCTCTAGAGTTGGACTCCGGAAACTTTGCCCCACCCTTCACTGCCGCCTCCACTTTCACTCCTTCTGCCGACGGGATCTGGCTCGACCCCGCCCCCGCCGCCGGGCGTTGTTTGGGTCCCATTTTCCGCCATGACCTCCCACCACAAACCGATCTCACACACCGCCAAGGGTGGGAAACAATCTAGGTTTGCCCCTTGATCACCCCGAACGTGTATGAAATCTGAGAGCGGCAATGGAACAGATGGAAGGGAAGAGGGACACACCCCAGCAAGCGCAGAACGGAGATGCACCACCAAGAGAGATCTTAGGGGCACCAAACCAAGCCTCGAACCCTAAGATCGCCTAGTCGCCAGAGCGGTAGGAAAAACCCTAGGAAACAGGCACCCAACACCTTCTAAAGACTAGGATTTGTTCCTCCGTGTGTCGGAGAGAGAGATCTGGGCCCTCTCGATAGTATAGCATCCTAGAGATTGCAAGCATGTGACTAATGTGTTTAGTAACGGGGATCCTATACCACAGTACGAGAAAACATAACTTGCCAATAACGATGTTGAACTAGATATGTCGATACCGGTGATTGAATCTTGGGCAAGTAATATATCGCGAGACAAAGCGAATCGAATACCAGATTGATTGTACCCTCGATATCATGGTTCAACCGATAAAAGAACTTCATTGAATATGTAGGAGCCACTATGTACATCCCTGGTCCTGCTAATGGTTATTAATCGGAGTGGTGTCTTGATCATGTCTACATGTTCTCGAACCCGTAGGGTCACACACTTAACGCTTTGGTGTTTCTAGATTTCATTGAGATAATTAATGGTGTTATCGAATGTTGATTTAGAGTCCCGTATGGGATCCGGGATATCATGAGGAGTTTCAGAATGGTCTAGAGGTAAATAAAAGTATATTGGAAGTCATGTTTAGGGTTTCGGGATAAGTTTAAAATATTTTGTATGAGACCGGAATGTTCTAAAAGGTTCCCGGGGGTCCACATGTGGGGTCCACCTGCGAGGTGAGACCACATGGGCCTAAGAAGGGGCACCCTAACCCTAGGGTCCAGGGCACCACAGCCTCCTAAGGCCCATGTGTCCAAGGAGGGCAAACCATAAAATGGGGGTGTAGGGAAAGGGGGAGTTTCCTCATCCCCTTGCACCACCAACCCTAGGGCTTGGAGGGGGCCAAGGAATCACCCCTTCCGTGCCAATATAAAGGGGGCAGGGTGGAGGGTGCAGCCTCCTCCCAAAGGAGTGGCCTCCTCCCTCTCCCTGCTCCCTCCTCTCACGCGCAACTACATAGGCAAAGCCCAACTTCAATTCTCCACCATAGTCCAAGTGTTGGCGTTGTGTTGTCAGGATCTCATGGAGCTCTTCTCTATCTTACATGATCAAGAAGGAGGATACACCACGAAGCTAGGATGTGTGGATACTGCAGAGGTGCTGCCGGATTGCAGGACTTCATCGTTTTGAGTCGAAGAAGTGAACGACTACATCATCCATGATCTTTCGAGGGTAAGTAAATTAGATATATCTTCTCATTACATACATTTTGTAGATCTGGTCTTGCTGGGTTTTCCCATTGCTATTCCGTAGGAATTTTTTATTTTCCATGCAACAAACCTATTAGGATGACATTTCGTACCCGAGGACGAGGGGTTACCAGGGTTATGCGTGCCCCATTCTCTGGGTAGGCCCGCTCATTGTCGAGGGTTGGCCCGATGTTGCTTAAGGAGGAGAGAGAGCTTCTCATAGGTGTTGTTAACGAAGGAGTTCATGATGGACAACCTTGGATGAGATGCCGATGTGTGGGTGCCACTAATAGGAAAACCCTTATAGGCAAGATGGATCTTTTTGGACTTTTTATGGCTTCATTGGCATGCCCATCATTTGAGGCCATGACTGCGTGAAGTGATCGTATTTTGGGATTTGCAGGAAGTGTTGATTTGTTAGTTGTGAAGGTTGGAAGAAAAGTGACTTTGAGTTAGATGCTTCACACATACGACACTAATGTTTTATTTGTAAAAACAATATTAAACAAAATAGCGATGATGCTCGTAAAGTAAAATTCCGTGCCCAAACGGCCATGTTTCTTGGCGTTGGACACTAACACAAGTGACACACATTTTTTAACGATTGGGTTCAACCTCGACTCATGTGAGAGAGATCTAGTCCCGTTGAGAAAACCTCGGGTGTTCGGGTGTTCGAAAGGAATGACCAAGCACTACGACTTTACGTACCACCGTTAAGTCATGATTACTCTCGAAGTATGGAGGGCTACAAGTTCAGAGGGATCCCTTAAAGGAATCACACTCAAGCTCAAAGTGTGAAAGGATTAACTCAAGAAGTAGGTCTCACCACAAGAGGAAAACTCTTGCTTCATATGAGATATGGGATGCAAATGACCCCATGGGTGCTCATGGCCTTGTACGAATGAGCACCAATACCCTTAGTGGGGAGGTAAAATAAGAACAACTTAGCCTATTGTAGGAAAAGCCTAAAAAGCCTGCAAGTGGGGAAAAAATAAGGTCTCTCTTATCTTCTTTGGCCCATGTCTTTGATCCATGTAGGGAGAGCATTGGTAGTTTTGGTGGGCTGGTATTTCTCTTATTGGACTTCTTTTTCTTCTCTTTTTATTTATTTCCTTTGTCATTTTTTTATGTTCGCCATTTCTTCGTGTACCCTCCATATTTCCGATGCCCGACGGATGGTGGCGTCAGGGAGAGGGAACCATATCTGGATGATCAAATTTTATGTCATACATCATGCCCCTTTGAGTTACTAGACTTAGGATTTAGAGAGAAATGGATGCTATTCTTAGCTTTAAAAGGCTTCCCTTGGTACTTCCTCTTAGCGAGACAATGCCATTAACTAAACCTTGCATCTTAGCATGTCTATGGAATAACTAAGCTTGGCCAATGATAAATTCTATGGTGCGTGCTATGGTGCCAAAGTGGGTTCGATGGAAATAACTCCACTCTCTTGAAGCGCTATGACCATGGGATTTTCTTATGTGGTGTTGCTAATTCTATGTTGACTGAGAATTAAGTTAGAGCTTAGTCTGGTCCATTGGATCTGCATTGCATTTCGTGTGTCCTATATATTGCATGTGGGGTTGTAAGTGGGAATTTCAATTTCAAGTGGACTTGCAACTAAGAATGAAGCTAATTCTTAGTCACTGAGAATTAGGCACACCTTTTTTTTATGTTGCAAAGGCATGCAAACACACTTTGTCAACGCATAAACAATCATAGTACAAAATAAAAGTAGCCTTTTTTATTTGGCAAAGCGAAAGAAAGGGGTTGACATATATACATGATAGTCTCGAGCCATATGAAAGATCCAAAAGTTCCAAATGACCCCTCCAAGTAAGTATTTCTTTGGGAATTCCCATGAATCTGTGGTGTCACATCCATTGCAGTCTCGAGCCACATGCCCACGCATCCCACATTCATGATTTCTTTCACCAATTGGATAGAGCAAACAAACCCCGTTTGATACGTCTGGCATGGCGATTTGGTCATCGGGATCACGGTGCAATCCTTTCCATTTGATATGTCCCCCACACCCAGATCGACCGACCCCGGGCGGTCGAAAATTGCCGCCCACGCTTGGAGCACTACCATATCCGATCACCCTCGTCACACACCAACTAACCCCACTAGCTAGCTACCCTGCCGATCTTCTTCTTCTTCTTCTTCTTTTTATTACGAATTAGTACGTGTTTCGTTAGCCATGGCAATATAGTAGCGGTACAACTTCACATTAGCATCAGCACACTTCACGAAATTAAAGAAAGAATTGAGAAGGAACTGGAATTGCATCGTGCGGAATGGCTGAAAAGAAAGACCCGATCGAGCGAGAGGGGAGAAGGCTCCTCGGTCGATCTAACCTGGTGAGAGTGAGATAGATGTCGTTGAACACTGGGATGTCACTTAGCTGAGAATGCATTGAAGCTGAAAATTCCAAGTCGTCACAGCAGCCAAAGACAAGGCCCGTCCAGAAAACCGGACTGCAAAACGAGAGAAAATGTCGCGCGGGTCGTCCAACACATGCGTGCGGTCCATGCGCAGTTCGCCCACCCTCCTTTCCCTTGAATCGCCGCGCGCGTCTATATAAACTACCGCTGCCCGCCCATCCCCTTGCACCGCACTCACCAACCAAGCTCGAATCTCTTGTTTTTGCCAACGATTCCTTCGCCTCGCCGCCGGAGACAGCGGCCTGTCGCTCGTGGCAGCAATCAACGGGACATCCCTCTCCCTCCACTCCGGAGCGCGGGGCATCGCAGCTTGCTCCTCTGTTTCGCAGAGGACATGTCGTCCTGCTCCGACGCTGCCACGGTGGCGTGCCGAGATGGCCTCACGTCCTCCTTGCTCTCCGACAAGGAGGAGGCTGTCGTACTCGTGCCCGTGGAGGAGGAGCTGCCGCCGGTCCTCACGTGCAAACCTCCGGGCCGCCTTGCCAGAGCGGTGAAGGATGCCTGGTCCGTGTCTTTGTCCGTCACGTTTCCCACGGTGCCGTCCATGTCGGCCGCCTCGGCAGGGGAGGAAGCGCGGTCCATACTGGGGCTCGCCACGCCGATGATCCTGACGGGTCTACTGCTTTACCTCCGGTCCATGATTTCGATGCTATTCCTCGGCCGCCTCGGGGGCCTGGCGCTCGCCGGCGGCTCCCTCGCCATCGGCTTCGCCAACATCACCGGCTACTCCGTGCTATCTGGCCTCGCCATGGGGATGGAGCCCATCTGCGGGCAGGCCTTCGGAGCGGGCCACTACGAGCTCCTCGGCGTGACCATGCAGCGCACCGTGCTGCTGCTCATCGCGGCCGCGGCTCCCATCGCCGGGCTGTGGATGCACATCCGGCCTCTGCTCCTGCTCTGCGGCCAGGACGCCGGCATCGCGGCGGTCGCCGAGACATACATTCTCGCCTCCCTCCCGGACCTCCTTCTCCAGGCGTTCCTCCACCCCGTCCGCATCTACCTCCGGACGCAATCCATCAACCTGCCGCTCACCGTGTGCGCCGCGCTGGCCATTGCGCTCCACCTGCCCATCAACTACGTGCTCGTCTCCGTCCTCGGGCACGGCATCAGGGGGGTGGCATTGGCCTCCGTACTCGCCAACTTCAACTTCCTCCTCCTCCTGCTCGGTTACATACTGTTCAAGGGCGTGCACAGACGCACCGGCGGCTTCGCGCTCTCGGCGGACAGCTTCCGTGGCTGGGGCGAGCTCGTCCGCCTCGCCCTGCCGAGCTGCATCAGCGTCTGCCTCGAGTGGTGGTGGTACGAGATCATGATCCTCCTGTGCGGCCTCCTCGCCGACCCGCAGGCCACCGTGGCCTCCATGGGCATCCTGATCCAGACCACGTCGCTCATCTACATCTTCCCTTCTTCGCTCGGCTTCGGCGTCTCCACCCGCGTCAGCAACGAGCTCGGCGCCGACCGCCCGGAGCGCGCGGGCCGCGCTGCCATGGTGGGCCTCGCGCTCGGGTTCACGTTCGGCGGCGCGGCATCGGCGTTCGCGTTCCTGGTGCGGGGCTCGTGGTCGGCCATGTTCACGGCGGACCCGGCGATCGCCGCGCTCACCGCGTCCGTGCTTCCGATCCTGGGCGCGTGCGAACTCGGCAACTGCCCGCAGACGGCGGGGTGCGGCGTGCTGCGTGGCAGCGCCAGGCCCAAGGACGCCGCTAGCATCAACCTCCGGTCCTTCTACCTCGTCGGTACGCCGGTGGCGCTCGTCCTCGCGTTCCGGTACCACTACGACTTCAAGGGCCTGTGGCTAGGCCTCCTCGCGGCTCAGGTGGCCTGCGTGGTGCGGATGCTGCTGGTCATTGGGCGGACGGATTGGACGACGGAGGCCAAGCGCGCGCAGCAGCTCGCTGGAGCAGGCGTGGTCACCACGGCGGTGCTGAACGCGAACCCGAGCGCTGCACAAGGCATTCGCGCGGGCGGCGACAGGAAGTCGGGGCTGCTTATCGACGTTGTTGTCGAGCAACCAAACGATCGGTGCTGACCGAGATTCGGGCCACTCTTTTTTTTTTTCTCTTCATATTTTGGCGGGAGAGGTACCAGAGACTGACAGAGTGACAATTTTGTTACCCATTGGTAATCTGTAAATAGATTTGTCATCGATTCATTACATTCGCTGAGAATATCGAACTTCTCTTTTCTGAAGCGAAACAGACTAACTCACAACTCACAGTGATTTTGTTTAGCAGCAACCCCTTGTCGAGTTGAGTATGGCCGGCTAGCATTTGCAGCTGCCAACCCCATGATTTGAAGCGCTGACGAGTGACAACAAGATTGTGCCGTTTAACTTTAATTAATGCTAGTATATGACCAGCAAATAAAATATTGGAGTACGCCATAAGTCCATGTAAGATAAATTACTACTCCATCTTTCCTAAATTAGATGTTTACATTCGCATATATATCTCTACATTAAAACGTGATAGAGATATAAATCTAAACACATCTGTGAATATCTAATTATGTGAGGGAGGGAGTAGTTGAAATGGGTTACATGTACACTAGACTAGAATTCCAAGTCAAGAAGCGGATGCCCATATTCCATTGTCTTTTTTTTTGAAATTTAACAGGTCTATTTTTTTTTAAATCAACCGATCTATTTTCTTAAATAGGAAAGGTCCGAAGGACCAGAAGACTGCATTAAAGCGGCAGTGGAGGTACATTTACAAAAAAGGATCCCAACCAAAAACAAATTACAACTAAATCCTTCACTTTTACAAGAAGCACCCTAGAAAGAATCATGATAATGCGATCAAGGACAAGATCGCCGCCGACTAGAGGAGACCTCCAGACGGAGGCACCCATGTATTCACGGGGGACAATACCACTTGGGGAGGCATTTGCATGCACCACTGCGTCAAGATAGATGATGATCCTTCGACGAAGGAAGAAGAGGCTTGAGCAACCAAGCTTAGGCGCAACAGGGCCACTCCTGTGACCAAGGATAACTCGTCACCGCTTGGGTACTGCTCACTAGTACAAATTTATTACTTAGAGACGGTGTCTAGAGACGGTTTACCTCTAAAATACAAACAACCGGATGTGTTCATCAACCTCAGGCGGTCGTTATTCTGTGACCGCCCTGTAACCTCAGGCGGTTGGGAATTAGCACCGTCTCTAGTACTACTTTCCCTCAGCCAGTCTTTAAAAAGAAACGCCTCTAAGGGTACCTGAGACGAAGGATAGTAGTGACCGTCTCCCTAAATCAGTGAATCACAACCGGTCACAAACATTAACCATCTCTAGGGGGTCTACTAAGGAGGACCGTTATACCGTCTATATCAAAAACTGGCTTCGTGCACGTTTCCAGATAGCATGTGCCTTGATCGTTGTTAATGGAATTAGAAAGTGTAGATAATGCACGAGTCCACTACCCACGCGTCCACACCCACGTGTCCACTCGAGAGAAACCAACTATACCCACGTATATAAACCCACTCGGCCTTCATTTTCTAAAAGTTAGCGTCCTTTTCCCCCAATCTTTCTAGTCAGAAAACTCCAATCTGCACCTTCTACGCACGCAGAAGCTTCTTCCATAGCACAACCCTCCCCTTAGATGTGTGCCATGAACTGTACCCATGGAGACAAGCCAGAGGTGAAGCCAGTTGGAGGCGCAGCAGATGGCCCGGTCGTCGCCGAGCAGGCAGAGGTGGTTTCTCCGGGAACACACGCCGCTTGTCGCCACGCCATCGCTACTTCGGGCTCCGTCCATCCAGTCCCTGTCGTCGTCGAGCAGCAGGTGAACGACAACAACATGATGCCGGCGACAGATCTGGATGAAGGGCATGCAGGCGAAGGTGGCTTCTTCAACCCTGCAGAAGACGAGAACTACGCACACATCATCAATGACCCCATCCTTTAAGCAATCAAGAGTGGGACGAGTTCGAGGAGGAAGTATCCGATGAGGCATCTGAGGTACAACTTTGCTTCTCTATTCGCAGTAGAAGATTTCACTGTTCATACGTAGGATTTGCTCAATCTATAGATTCTTTTACTATGTCGCCTTCTTGTTGTAGGTATATTAGAATATATGGTTCGAATGGTCGATTATTTTGGATATTTGATTAGATCTGCTCATCTGCCATCTAGTAAATTTACATTTTCTTGTTGTTGTTCATATGGTTCTTCTTGTGTTGTAGATTTAGTCGATCTATAACATATTTGATTATAGGGGTTTTAGGGATTGTTGTTACTCGAGTGTTGATTTCGATACACACCATACATATATGTTACATAGTGTATATATTACATTTCTATTTCTCACTAAGGCCAATGATTCAAAAAAATTCCCAAAAGTGTGCAAGGGGAGACATATTTGATGGTGTCAAATTTTTTATGGATTGGTTAGTGACCCTGAGCCAATGTACACCAACAATATAAGTTGTGATTGGTACTTTGGTTCACTTACTTCATCTAAAAAAACTTATGAGGCCCCGGATTTATTCTATATTCATATGACACTATGATCTTTGATTATTTTTTGCTAGTACACAACCAATTGTGATAGTACATTGAATTTATTACATGTATCTGAATCTCTTGTTTGATTCTTATGATTATGTGATTACACTAGGAAAAAATGATCCATATGATGAATGTATATGAGTGGTTTGATCATAAGTTGTTGTTACATGTACCTATGAATATTGTTTGTTTCTTGTTATTATTATTACAAAATTTAGGAAACGTGCATATGCATTCATAGTGTATAAGGATTATATTTCAATTTTTACTAAGGCCAATGAGTCAAATTTTACTCAAAAGAGTGTAAGACAAACACATTAATTTGGTGGTATCAGATTTTTCTCAGGGATGGGTTAGTCAACTTGAGGCAATGTACATGAACAATAGGATGTGCTTGGTACTTTAATTGGCTAACTTCATCTCTGAAAAACTTATGAGGCCCCGGATTTATTCTACATTCATATGGAACTATGAAACAAATGATTCATATGATGCATGTATATGCATGGTTTGATCATGAGTTGTTTGTACATATACCTATGAATATTGTTTGGTTTTTGTTATTATTATTACAATATTTAGGAAACACATGCATTCATAGTGTATAAGAAGGATTAAATTTAAATTTCTTGTTGTGGTCAATGATTCAAATTTGCTCCAAAAGAGTGCAAGGAAAACAAATTTGTGTCAAAATAATTCAGGGACGGGGTAGCGAACCTGGGAAATGTCCAAGAACAATAGGTTGTGAAATTGGTATTTGGTTCACTTACACCATCTCTAAAAAAATTATGAGGCTCTAGATTTATTCTACATGAATCTGAATCTCTTGTTTGATTCTTGTGTTACATGTATCAGAATATATTTGTTTCATTCTTGTGTTACATTATACATGAAACTTTACTATTGATGATGATATATATGATAATATAAATTATGAACTGATATTGATCCAATTACTTGCCATTTTGTTTAGATACATGAAATGTTATATGAACTGATCAAACTATTACTGAGATACATTCTTTTTATATCAATTTAATATTGTCTTACGTATGTTATCAATTCTTGAGTTGTAATACAATTCGATCATTTGTATGAGTTCTAATTATGTACTTAAAAATAATAAGAAAGAATCTGATGACGTGTGGGCGCTAACAAGAACTACAGGGACTATAAGAGTTTCTATGTACTGAGGCGGTTACGGAGTGGGCAAATTTCTTTCCACCATAAGGGAAAATAGTTTGCCCATTATATGGTAGAGTTATCGACAAGAACCTCGAAAGAATGATCCAGCACTCGGTGGACATCGGTTGTGGCTACGACCATAGGCACCAGGCAAAGACCTTGGCGAAGCACGCAGCTTATGGCAAATTCCTCTAGAAATATATCAGAACTAGCTTGTTTCCCTTTGTGTAGGTTGATGCTCTAGTTGGTGTCCCTACTCTTGCTGTTGCGTGCCCCTGCTCCTGTTGCAGACCCTTTTTATTTTATTTAAGTTAATTATTACCTCTGATGTTGCATGTAAGACAATATTAATCTACTCCTTTATATAGAGTTTTCTTTAATTTTATAGTACTCAATTACATTACTGATCATGTTCACGCACACAATCAAAATTTTCTAGTGCTCGATTATATTATAATTGTCAAATTTTAGGATTAACAAACTTCGGAGTTCATAATATGTCTGGAGTTTCGAATATTCACTTAACAAGACTTCCTTCAAGGAATACATGAAAAAAGAGTTTAAATTGCTAGGAAATTTATATTCAAGTAACTGAATGATCTCACATCATCATTAAACATTTGAATTAGTCAAATTTAAAACACTTGCACCTTATTGCTCTCCAGTAAGCGCATGAACACTAGGAGTCAATCGTACCTTTCAGGTTAAGATCAAAGGTTTGTATTACTCCATATAGTTTCTTTAATGTATGAACCTCATTTAGTCTTAGGGCTCAATTTCACACTAGCAATCATGTGTAAACACCTTCCTTTGCTATTAAATTATGAATAATTATCAAAATTTGGGATTAACAAAATACGAAGTTCCGAATATATCCGGAGTTCCAAATATTCATTCAACAAGACTTCCGTAAAAGAATACATGAAAAAAGGTTGTATAGGTGAAAAATTCATATTGAAGTAACCACATAATTTCACTTCAAGATTAAATATTTGAATTAGTCAAATTCAAAACACTTGCACCTTATTGCTCTTCAGCAAGCACATGAACACCAGGAGTCGTCATGAATTTTAGGGTAAAATCTAAGTTTTTTACTACGCCAATTATTTTCTTCAATGTATGAACCTGATTTAGTCTTAGGACTCAATTTCACACTTGCAAGCATGTATAGACACCTTCCTTTGCTTTCTGGTTCTGAATAATTTTCAAATTTTAGGATAAGCAAACTCTAGAGTTTCGAATATATCCGGAGTTCCGAGTATTAGTTCTTTTCAAATTTCTAGCCGTCTTAGGAAAGTACTTGGTGGAAAATCTGAAATATTCCAACAATGGACATTTTTAGAGAAATTTTTAATTTATAGTCGTCTAAGGCTAGTACTTGGCGGCAAAGATCTGAAAATAATTCAACAAATATTTCACATATGTGCCATATTTTTTCTTCCTTGCCCGCCCAGACCCCCACTTTCCACCGTCATTGCTGCCGCCGCCCTCCACCACCGCCGCTTTCGGCCCCTGCCTCTATTCTCTGCTACCTCCGGTCCCCTGTGGTGCAGACACTCTCCCTCGCCTTTGAGGACCACTTCATTGTATAGATAGCTATGCGTGAAAATCAAACCGGCAAAACCCTAATGTAGAGATTTGATTTAGAAATTTTGGCATGGAATTTTCCATTTTGCTTCTCGAATTTAGGGTTCAGGGTTACCGAGCTGCAAAGACCCGACAACACCGGCGGGAGAGCCTCCCCTAGCCGGCATCCATCTGTCCCAACTCTTTTACCCTTGAAGAAATTTGGAGCCGAGTTCACAAGAAAATACCTAAATAATTGCCTTGATGAACCTATTGATGTCCATGTTTGGCAAATGAACAGCAAGAAGCCAAAGATGGTTAGGATGAAGATGGCAGCTGGGTCAAATTCAATCTTGACGACTGGATGGGAGAAGGTTGTGAGAAGCTTCAACTTGAAGCAGCATAGCACTCTCCTTTTTTGCTTTAATGAAAAAGAGAATGGAGAGGTACATATTATTGTTCAGCAACTTCCACAGTTGGCCTGTTATAAATGCAATGCTAATTTGTTAGAGAATACTAATTATGATAGTTGTTTGGTGTATGGACTCCACTTTGTATGTACTGCCATAACATAATGGCTAAATTTGTATGGATTTCCCCTGGCTAAGGATAATTGTTAATATAATGGTCTTCTTTGGCTGGATGCTAAGTAGTTGAGCTATAATAATCTGTCTATCCATTTTTTGGCAGCTGAATCATGATTATGTGTCATCTCTTCTATGATTGAGTTTGAATTAGCACTACTATTGGAGGTGGCCATAAATAACCGCTTTGAGGCATCCTTGTTTTGGAGATGGTCTTTATTTGAATCTGACTCCGCTTCCCTTACTCTTGGAGGCTATCCCTACTAGAAACCGTTTGAGAGTGAGTTCTTCCAAACGGTCAAGACTAATAGCTGTCTCAAGATCGTACTTCTTAGAGGTGTTTACATTTTTCAACCTCCTGAGATCTTGTATCTTAGAGACGGAACAAAAAACCAGCTCAGGTGGTGCATTCTTAGAGGCTATGCACTTGAGCCGAAATGAAAAACTGGTTGAGGTCTATGGGCAATAACCCTCTCTAAGTAACGTGTTTGTACTAGTGGCTAAAGAGGCCGCAAAGTCCGAAGGCCTCTGGTGTGAACTCCAAGCGGCAGCAGCAACCTCAACCTACTTTCCTCTGCCTCACCACCACATCCAGCCAAGAGGAGAAGCATGAGAGGGAGGCTACCATGCACGATACAGTACAAACAACATTACTTATTAGAAAAGGGGCACACAGTTGATACCGAATCTGATGTCTTCCTCCTTGGAAGAACAACGACATGTATAGGTTGTGATTGTATGGCACCGCGCTAATGCACCAGGACGAGAAGGTACCCCTACCACTCATCAAATCCGGCAGCATCCCTTCTACAGCCTCCCCGTCACCTCCAGGGCTGGCTAACAAAGACGATGAACGCCCAGATCAGATAGCGGAATACGATGACCTTATTCACGGAGATCCTTGCAGCGGAGATGCTCTCCGCCGGCTCCATCCACCAGAGCTCAACCATGAGCACACATCGCCTCAAGTTGTGCCAAATCTGCCAAAGAAGATCTACACCCTACTCCAATTTATCGGCACAAGGCTGCAAACCCTACTACTACTCCGGCACAAGGCTGAAAGTTTAAGGTAATCTAAAGAGATAAGTCATTTTAAGTAAGAATTATAATGTTATTCTTGTGAAGATATTAATGAGACTTGATCAACCTCATTAGTAACTTGATAAAAAATGAAATTATGATCCCATTTTCAAATACCTACAGTTATTGTACCTATTTATTAGTTAGTTTAACTCATTTTTTATATTTAAGTCATTATTTAATTGCCATATATTGCTATAGTTTGAACTTTGAAAATCCTACACATAAAATATTCTCAGAATCTCTTAAAAATTTACATAGGTAAGTTTTTAGAGGGAATGGACTAGTGTGCCAAAGGGGAGAAAAGGGCACCCACTAGGGGCCATAACAAGGTGTGTGTGACGCGACCAGATACCTCTATCGCGCCATCCACCCTTGTGGGCCTCTAGGTGGCTCCAAAGGTGGGTCTTGTGCTCAAGAGCTCCTCCTCCATCTCAAACCCGACCAGATATTTTTCAAAAAAAATCTTGTGCTCCTGTGAAGACTTTGCTCGATCTACAAATTGAGCTAAGGGTTTCTTAATTCGTTTGGTGGGATTACTCTTTGGTATGTAACGCATGTACTCCTTCAATTTATTTTGAGAATGATATTGTATTTAGATATATCAATAAGGTTTATCTTGGTATCATTCTTTTAGCAAGAAAAATTATGTTCTTGAGATTTTTTACGATGCTTTGACTCAATTATTTGCTCATATAAGCCATTATAATCATACAGAAATGTTGTACACTTGCTTAAACTCATTAATTAGTTTTTTTAGGTTGCTGCAAGGTTCAGCCATGAACAAGGGAAAAGTCTTAATGGGAGTTCATCAAGTTCATCAAGACCTACTAGGTGCCTAGCGCCAAGAGTCTCTTCCTTCTATGGAGAAAACTAGGAGTGGCATAACCACATTCAATACAAGAATATAGATCTTATTATCCATAGCATGAAGTGGCAAGAACACCAAGTGATGGTTAATTCGGAGTTGCAAGAAGAGTTTGATGCCTTTGCGGCATCACAGTTTTGACAAGTTTTTTCTACTCTTGCATGCAAGACCTATGTTAGTCTAAGCAAAGAATTCATATCTTCTTTTAAGTTTGATTTTAGGCACAAAGTAGGAATTCATAAAATTTCTTTCATGACGCATGGTGTACTAAAGCATTTTAGAATCAATGAAGAAAACGAACTCAACTTTTTAGAGATCCATTCCATTAGTGTAGAAGGTCCTGGGGATATCGTGAGAGGGAAACTTAATTGTATCCAACACCTTGGGCTACACTATTTTGCTGCATTCTTAACTAGAGATTTCCTTGCTTGAGCTAATGCTTCAAATTGCACCGGTCCAGTCATTTATTTACTTAGGTGTGCAGCATATTCAATTGAACATGCTTATAATTTGGGCGCATTATTATCAAAAACGTTGGCTCGTGCATGCGAGCATAATGAATCTTCATCTCTACATATGGGGGAATTGCTACTCTTGTTAGGAAATATTTGAAGGGGTGGGACCTTTTCTAAGGCACCTAAACTAACATAATGGAAGAAAATTCCTCGATATCCCAACTCTAGAACGCATTGGCATGCTACAAACTTTGGCCCTAGACTATTTATGTTGCAGGTTTATTATGACTGGGGAAGGTGTCTTCTGTGCTACCTTATAACCTCGTCCAAATATGTTTGACACAGGGATTCACAAATGGAAGCCGATAGAGAAAGATATGGTTACAGGATACTTGATACGTGTTTGATCGCGAGAGCCAACAAACAACACCGCAAGCTTGGGGGAGCACATATCATCTTACCCCACTATATATACTTCATTTGTTTGCTGTTTCTTTTTTTGAGCTTAACTACTTTGTTAGCTGTTTCTTAGTAGCTAGTTTCTTTGTTGGCATTTATTCTAAGTCCCCTGGTGGTTTTTGCTAAGAAAACGAAAAGTGCAAAAATATTTCTTCATTGTTTCAGTTGCCGCTCATTTTATTTATTGTCTTCATTGAAACCAAAACTCCAAAATATTTTCAATTGTTTTTTGTTGCTTGTTTCTTTACTGGTTGTTGAGTTTCATATTTGTAAAATGGAAACAAAAAATAATTTCTCTTTACTTTGACTCTAATATTTGAAGGGAGCTGTAAATCTCTGCATGTTACTGTTCATTGTTCGATTTTTGGAATTTTTGTGTGATTCAACAAAATCTGAAAAAAGTTGGGTATATTCATCTTTCTATCCCATATATGTTCAAATATTAGCTAAAATTCCAGCGACTTTTTAGTAGGGAAAATTTGCATGATTTTCTATAGCTAATTTTGTTAAAAGATTCTTGTTTTTGTTGTTTGAATGACCCATTTGCATTTATATTTGATTCTTCATGGACCCTATGAGATTATGTTGATATTGGTCATTCAAACAATTCTCTATAAACTACAAAGTTAATTATCTTAAGTGACAAATGCATGTTTTGGGTAGGTTTTGCTCTGCCATTACCGAAATAATGCTATAGAACATTTATTATGTCCAAAATGGTGAGAGGAAAAGTAACAACGATGATCACCTGTGTACGAAAAGTTAATAATAACTAGTGATCTTTATATGATTATCCTAATAACTTGGGGAGTAATGATATACTATTCTCTCACATATGTTCCTCTTATTATATGAAGATGAAAATTAGATATAACTTTGAATAATATTTAGCCATGAATTTAAGGGATAGTAGATTTAAACAAATATCTTTGCATCCCATTATCTTGGCAATTGCAGACGTGGCACACATTCAATGATGAATTATATTCATGTTGTGCCTTTAAAATACTATAATTAATGGTAGTTTTCATTCTAAAATCTCAAATTGTAAATCTTATCATCGAGGCTGTACTCGATTATGTTCATTAATACCATCGGTTGGCAACCCTAGCCTTGATAGCCTAAAAACCCTAAACCTACAATATAATCCAGTATCGTGAGGAACAACCTTTAGCTTATTACCTAGGATAAACAAAGTGAAACCCACGAGATGGCTAATCATGACTAATAAATTAGATGCCTTGTTTTATGTCCCACATGTGTAGATAATTATAAGTTTGAGAATCTTATTGGGTTGGTCCGTTAACCCAAGCCACGCCTATGTGGTGTACATTTTTTCCTAAATTCAACTGATTGTTATTGTCACTGGAGTATAGATGTTCATCAAGAAACACGATGGTGTATGCGAAGTGTGACCACTCGTACAAAGGGGAAATAAGATACCCCAATTTAATAATATTATTAAGCTTACTACTATCATATATTCAGTACCTAGGACTTGCATAGAAACCAAAATATTCTCCTACTGCTCGAATAAAATATTTTAAGCAAAAAAGCCCTATTTCTTTCTATCTTTTTGTCAAATGTAGTTATAAACTTCTAACCTTAAAATAATGATATCTTGAACCTTACTCTATATGTTCCAAATTATCTGAAATTCTAGCTTTGTTGTAAGCCAAACCTCCTTAATTTTGATATATGCAACGTAAATTTAGTTTCATTATATTTGTCATAAATACGTTCTTATTCTATGAATGCAGATTTTACTTTAGACCATTAAAGCACCACAAGACAAATTAGTACTCTCTTTTTTTCTCAGGAAGCAACGTGTAGTCATTTCTTCCCAAAATATATGGGTAACGTTTTGGAAAATCTCCATGGCAAACATCATTTTATGGTCATGTGGCATGATGTTGTCGACGTCGCCCAATCATGTTTTGCGAGGCTGTGTGCAACTCCTTGTGATGATGCATGAGCTTACCTCGGTGAAATTGTGCGAGTCCTTCTATGCTCATCATCCTCTAGTCCATTTCCATATGTTCTTAGCCCGACGACGAAGTGCCTGGTCTAAAATGTAACTACTTTCAGGTTAAGGCTTGATAGCCGCCTAAAAATCACATAGAGAAATCAAAGAAATGGATATGTACGAGCCACTTGAGAGCTCCGGTACCATTTCGTTTGACCTATCAACTCTCCAATGCTTAACCAGACAGACTAGTTCTATAGTTCTATCTTTGTGGAAACTTGATTTGTTCGTTTTTGTACAAATAACTAAAAGAAAGGACTCTCGTCACGCACATATCAACATATATACATACCAGAACATATTTCATGAGTATCCAAATCTAAATATTTTACATAGGACAAATTTATATGGTTTATACTCCCTATGTTTCAAAATATAAGATGTTTTAAGATGTTTTAGATGTTTTAGTGTATCTAGACCCCTTTTGAAATGGAGAGAATTTATTCATTTTTCCTTTTAAGTTTACAAATACGCACATCCTTAATAACAAGTCGGAAATAACCGCCATAGTTTATTTGAATGTACACTGTACGTAACAAACAACAAGCTAGCTGTAGTACTGGAGTAAAAGTTGAACTCTGAAAAGAATAAGATCCAAATGCAGCTTCACATCGATCCCGACGAGGGAGATATGGGATTCCTCTGCTCCCGCTGTTCGGTCGGAGGGCACAGGACCAACCAGGGCTCCCCGCCTCCCCACGCCACAACGAATGACGCCACAAGTTCAGGGGGACGTGGATCCGCTTGTGCCTCATAAAATTACACCGGATGCCGTACAGGGTCTGCGCCGGCAGAGAGTAGCTATGCGTATGCAAAATCTGTCATAGAGGACAGGGATTCTCCGGACCCCAAGAAGATAACACTGTTTGGATTTACCCAAGAATGGTATAAAATGTACAAGCAGTAGATTAAAATTTGCTTATGTACAGATCAAAGTAATTTTAGTTGCAGTTGTGTTCTCCGTGTCTTGATCCGATTTCTATATGAAGGCAAAATACAAAACATTCCCCTCATGTCGCTCCCGAGGGATGACAATGGAGACCTAGCGTCGCCGACCCCGACTCCTCTGGTTGCTCTCATCTTCTACCGCTGCCGTTGGCCTCTGCTGCGATAGCAATGGGCCCTGCTGCCAAAGGAGGTGGGGGTGCTCTCTCCTAGGCGACATTGGTGGTCAACTCTGCATCTAGGATGGCGGTGGCTGGCCTTCCAGCGCAAAAGAAGTCAGGACAGTGGCCCGAGAACGAGCTCGTCGTCGTGTTATAGAGGGCGGAGGAGATAGTGGTGTGTTGCGGTGTTTTTTCACCGGTGAGGGTTGATGACTTCGACAACGGGCGTGGTAGGGCTATTGGTTGGGTCGATGGTGCATCCGGCCCATAGCATCTGGTCATGTGTTCCATGATCTGCAAGTTTGGCCTAGGGCCGGTGCAGAGACGTCCTATGCTGGTTCATGGTTGACAACGAGTCACGTGGAGTCTCTATTGACCGTGCAGTTGGCCGGATTGCGACCAGGTCTATTCTACACATAGGTTATGCCGGTCATTGATGGCAACCACTCCGTGTGTACATCCCCAAGTTTAGGTTGGAACATATCCTCTTCATTTTCTTCTTCACATAATTTCTATTCCAAGCTTATATTTTCATCATCTTCTTCCTGCAAAATATTAGTACTTTCCATGGCAGCAAGAGTTCTTTCTTTATATTTAATAACATAAGCATTATCACTAAATTTTTTTATGCAAATTTGGAGGGTAAGACCCATGTGCCATTTAAACATAGGAGCCATTTCACTAGTTCCAAGTTTTTCATTAATAAGAGAGTCCATTTGATGGCCTGCAGTATAAGAAATATATTTCTCAACTTGTTCTAAATCATGGCATAATAGGATCACTATTATGCTTACATTGATAATGAGAGTGTTTATAGCTTTCTCTAGTGCAACAGGTTATATCATGTAGTTCACAAAAATCCATAGACACACTGTCGATATGTTGAAGTAATTCATCCATTCTTTTTTCCTTCTTTGGTTGCTTGATATTCATAGTAATTGGCACAAAATTTATCAATATATTCCTCCATGGTCTAGCATACATATTAAAGCTACACTTATTTTTTATGAATTGTGTTTTAAAGATAATTAAAAACTAACAAACAAATAAAAGAATAAAACAGGTCAAAAGGAAATTGCTTTAAAAATCTAAGGGAGAAGGAAAAGCTCATGGTGGTCAACCTCCCCAAGCTTAGGTGTTTGCACAATGTTGATAAAGATGCCTTCTAGAAAGTGTTCTGGCAGTTGCAGTGGGATTTTAACCACACTTGCAACCACTATTAGATGCTCTTGCAATTACCCGGCAACAACGCCAGAAATGTTCTTGATGGCAACAACTTTGTGTGTACCAACTCATTGGGACTCTAAGTGCAGAATGTTGTATCAATTGTATTTTCCCCATAAGGGTGACTAGATGGTTTATATCAAACTATAGGGGAATTGGCAAAGAGTACCTTTTTCTTCTCCTGTCAAGCAATCTACAAAACAAATTTTTTGCCTTGTGTCCCGAACTCCATTATGTGGTTGTCAAGCACAAGGGTTCGCATTAGTAATATGAAATAATAATAATAATAATAACAAGTAAAGGAAAACCAGTAATAAAATATGCAAGTAAAGTAAATGCAATAATAAAAGGTCTTTTGTGTTTTGTTTGTGTTTGCAAGAAAGAAAGTATTTTTATGATTTTGAGATAATAAATTGCAGCAAAGGTAAATGATAGTTGTAGTGTTTGAAGGTTATTTCTTATGATAAAAGTTGGACCGAGGTTCATCGGTTCACTTGACACTACTCTCTTTTAAGTTGAAGTGGGCATAAAACAATTCATTATCAATATAATATTGGTGAAACTTCAATATGTTTTTGATAAGCATTCATATGGCATCACGTCCTAACATAGAGATGATGCAACACATCTCTCTTATACTCCTATAGAAAGGGAAAACTCCAAGCAATCTAGAATGAAGAATTAATAAAGCATAACTTTAAGTACTTTGACATGATGTTGGGAATAACAAATATTCTACCTTGACCAAACAAGATTGTCAAGCTGTCAGAAGATAACTATAGCACATGAATTCACTTAATCCCTAGTGAGGTAACAAAGTAAAGGTAAAAACCATAGTAGATCTTAAATTTGTTGTCACTACTCAATCACCACCACCATGTTACTCCATCTAATACACACTTCCTCCCACATATGGTCTTGCATACAAGTTGGATCAAAACAAGCAATTAAGAACGGGGTAGGCGTCTACCAATACATCTTATGCATAGATAGGTTCCAATCTCACATATAAACTCGTAGAATAAAGATCCACCACATATGAATGACATATATGACCGTAATCATGTTGCGAAGCTCATATGATACTAGATCTATGAAGAATAAGAGATAAATAGATCAAGCTACTGCCACAAACCCATAGTCCAGAGGTGGAATACTCCCTCTTCATCATAGTGATGAAGTTTGAGATGTTGGAGAAGGTAGAAATCCCTCAGGCGATGGCTTTGATAGATTTTCTCCCTCCAATTTTCGTTGGTTCTAACTCCTTTTAGTGTTTCTGTGTTTCTGTCGCGCTCTCCTCAAGGATGCCATGGGGGACCTTTTTATTGCAGTTTTTAGGTCAAACCAAGTTGGTGGGCGAAATATTTAAGCGAATTGGACGACCGAGGGTCAAAATAGGTGTGGTGGCGTGTGCACCAGGGCACGTCGCGCACCCACACTCTTTTGATCCTCCAAGCCTCCCTCGTGAGGTCCAAGCACTTCAAATCATTGTCTTCCCAAAATCTTGGCTTTCCTAGAATCTTAGCTCCATTGGACTTCATTAAGGTCCCTGAAAAATCAAAATACACAAAACAGGTTTTTCCTACCCTACATAGTTATAACCAAAATAAAGGGGATTATATGTAAATACCCAAAAATATATATAAAACATGTTTATTACATTATAAATGTTGTAAATATGTAGGAATATGTGTCAATAAACTACAAAGTTCATGTATGCATTTTACATGCATCAACATCCCCCAGCTTAACCTATGCTCTTCCTCGAGAATGAAGGTGATAAAACCAAACATGGACTTTAGAGTTTGTTGCTATGTTTCATGTCATACATCGTTATACTAAGTTTACAAGGTTCAATCTTTAAAGAATAGTAATAAGCAAGTGAGATATAAAGTGATATCTCTTATACACTACAAACATGCTTAACAATAAGTTACTTTGTAATGGAAACAAATGAAAGTAGCATGGACAATTAAGCATGCTTAGATGAATCTGTGAAAGAATGGAAGACACTTTTGCTCCTTTTGATCTTTTGACACTTTTGTAATGGAAAGTAAGCAGGAAATATATGTTCTAGTCCTTCAATAATAGATAATTTTGAGATATGTAGCTCAAGTCAATGGTGTATTCATAAGAATGGGGTTCCATGCATTTCTTTTGGAAGTAGTAGGTACGGTTTATGCATTTGACCTTTTACAAGTTAAGTGTTTCATGCCCCTTGACCACAAGTACTAGTTTCTCCAGATCTTAATAAATTCGTCATTGTATACTTTCTATGTGCTTCAAGCAAGTTGACATTAAGGAACCTATTGCCCCTTTGTATGAGGAGTCCCTTTGTGAGGGGCTATCCATAATTAGATGACAAGATGAATAGTCAAACGAACCTCTCAACACCTGTTTTATTTACTATTTTCATAGAATTTTATTGGAAGTGCTTCATAGAATATTCATGTTGTAAACTTCCACCATGATTCTTTGCATGGCTTAGGTTGGTATCCCAATGCCCCCTCTAACACGTAGGCATACTAGAATAAATTGATCATTTCTGGCTCATTTTTTTTGGAGGTATCCATGGCCAAAAATACATGATATCAACGAAATAGTTTAGTGCAATGCTTGAAAGATTTCCCCATGTAAGCATGGTTTGGATAAAAAATAACTTATAACCTGTCAGACACATAACTTCCAATTACCAATGGTCAAATTCTTGTTTGCCCTTATGTAGGTTTTACATGGTTGCATGCATCGTGGTTTTCACCCCACATCTTACTTTACCATGAGCTTTGAACAAAAACAAAGAGATTATTTTGAATTAATTGAAAGCATAGCACATATATTATAATTGGAGTAGCCAGTTACACATAGGTAGGTATGGTTTATTCTGTTGGAGTTTTAGGTATTTGAATATACAAGTCTTTGCTTGTTTGAGAATTTTAGGCTACCAAAAATATGTATACAAGCATGCTAAAGTGTCCATAGTCCTAATCATTTCTTATAAAATAAAGCACCTTAAAGTTATTATCTATCCATGTGAATAAAAGATAGAACTAAATAAGGCACTTGTAAATTAGCATTCATCAAAGTATTTGAAACAAGTAACATTTAGCATACCTTGCATTTCACTTTTTGTTTTCATTCCATTTTTCTTTGAATAGAATACAACTCAAATTCTTTTAAATTCTAGTAGATCTTTCTTGGGATTGAAAAATATTTATCATTGTGGTATCTTTTATTTTAAAAGTAATATGCAAAACTAAATATAAAACTAGAAAAAGACGCCCTAAGTTTCTATGATCATTTTATGTTTCTCAAAAAACAAAGTTTAGAGGTTTGAAAACCAAGAGTTTAATAGGTCCAATGGGGTTCCTTGGGCGTCCTCAAGCTTATGGTTTTCACCATTCTTGGTTAGGTCTTAATGTGGTGTACCTCAATTCCCTGTCAAAAACATCAACACAAAACTTTCTCCCATTTCTTTTCTATGGGGTGACATTAGTGATACAAAGATATGATGCTAGATGCCATATAATCCTTAAAAAAATTGTTTTTAGGTGCCCAGAAAGTGTATTGTGTACTATACATTCTTATCTTATCAAAATACTCATAGTAAATCATTTTGAGACTCAAAATAACGGCTTAAACAAAACAAGGAAGAATTTGTCCAGATTTTCAACAGCAGAAAAACGTATTTATTTAGACCGCTTAAACATGTCAAGAATTTTATCCAATTTTTGTGCATATAGAGGAAGGAAATTTGTATCTTCAGTTTAAATATGGGCTCAATCGGAGTTACAAAACTCCATGGAAAAGTTTTTACTAAAAAGTGTTGGTGCAGGAATTTTCTACTCCATATGTTTATCAACTTTATATCATCCAAATAGGTCCAACTTGGTACTTTATTAAAAAATTCAGAGAATAAATTTTAAAAAGACTCTTTTAAACTACAACAAGAGTACATAAAAATAAATAACCGGTTGCCTCCGAAAAAGCGCTTTCTTTATAGACATATAGCTAGGATTTACTTACTTGTTTATGTGATATGGGGATCATGTGGTAGCTTGTACCTTGGTGCTATCTCCTTCTTCCTTGGAAAGTGTTCCATACAAAATACCAAGGTACCATTATTTACTCATACCAATCAAAGTAATAGTCAAGTTGAAACATGGTAGAGAGGAACACAAGACATAAAAGCAATAATGACAAAGTCTAACTTTCTTCCTATGTATTGGTATTTTGTATATGACTAAATCACATCAAGTATAATTGGGAAAATGAACAATATTAGAAGTTGAATGCAACATATATTTATAAGTAACATAAATATGGCACTTTTATCACTTCCTCTTCCATAATAGTTGCAATCAATAGAAGTAAATTTAACAATATAACCATTTAAAGCATGCAAGTTTGTAAAGTTTATTATATAAATAGGAATGGCATGCTTTCCTCTTTCAAAATAGTTTCTAGTACAATCTTCAACGTTATGGTTGCAATGAGGACTTTTAACAAAAGTTATATGCAAACCACATATATATTTCCTAACAAGTTCATATTTCTCCTCTATGGTGAAACTAGGAGAACTCGATAATAAAGTAGGACTCTTACTAATAAGAGCATCATTACGGATAACAAGTACGTCATTTATATCCTCATGTATTATAGATGAAGGGTTATCAATAATCATAGGACCATCATCTAAAGCATTATTATATACCATATCCAAGATACACTCCTCATTTTCATCAATAGTTTCAATATTAGCATTACTAACAATAAATGAGAATTATCAGTTTCATCCTAATAGTATGGGTTTTCATAAGTGACCATAGAATTTTTATTTGGAAAATTATCAAGCAAGGGGTTCTCATAAATGACATATGATTTTTGAGTTTGAGTGTTACTATCATCTATGAGATTTTCCCATACATCCCCAAGCTTAGGTTGGACCATATCCTATTAATTTTCTTCTTCACATACTTCCTCTTCCAAGATGATGTTTTCATCATCTTCTTCCTGCAAAATAATAGTACTTTCCATGGCAGCAAGATCTCTTTTTTTATATTTAATAACATAAGCATTATCACTAAATTTGTTATCAAATTTTGGATGGTAGGATCCATGTGTCATTTAAACATAGGAGCCATTTCACTAGTTCCAATTTTTTCATTAATAAGAGAGTCTATTATATCGGCTGCAATATAAGCAATATATTTCTCAAATTTTTCTAAATCATGGCATGAAGGTCTACACTTTTGATAATAAGCAATTATAGGATCACTCTTATTCTTACATTGATAATGAGTGTGTTTATAACTTTCTCTAGTGCAACAAGTTATATCATGTAGTTCACAAAAATCCATAGCCACACTGTTGATATGTTGAAGTAATCCATCCATTCTTTTTCCTTCTTTGGTTGCTCGATATTCATGGTAATTGGACAAAAAATTATCAATATATTCCTCTATGGTTTAGCATACATATTAAAAGCTACACTTAAGTTTTATGGATTTTTTGTGTTTTAAAGAGAGGTAACAACTAACAAATAAATAAAAGACTAAAACAAGACAAAAGGAAATTGCTTTGAAAATATAAGGGAGAAGGAAAAGCTCATAGTGGTGCAACCTCCCTAAGCTTAGGTGTTTGCACAAAGTTTATGAAGATGCATGCCAGAAAATGTTCTTACAGTTGGAGTGGGAGTTTAACCACACTTGCAGCCACTATCAGATGCCCTTGCAATTCCCTGACAATGGGCCAGAAAGTGTTCTAGATGTCAACAACTCCGTGTGTACCAACTCGTTGGGACTCTAAGTGCAGAGTGTTGTACCAAGTGTATTTTCCCCCACAAGGGTGGCCCAATGGTTCATATCAAACTCTCGAGGAATTGACAAAGAGTATCTTTTTCTTCTCCTATCAAGCAATCTATAAATCAATGTTTTTGCCTTGTGTCTCCAACTCAACCGTGTGGTTGTCAAGCACAAGGTTTCGTATTAGTAATATGAAATAATAATAAAAAAGGAAAGTAAAAGCAGTAATAAAGTATGCAAGTAAAGTAAATGCAATAATAAAAGGTCTTTTGTGTTTTGTTTGTATTTGCAAGAATTAAAGTATTTTTGTGTTCTTGAGGTAATAAATTGCATAAACGGTAAATGATAGTTGTAGTGTTTAAAGGTTGTTTCTTATGATAAAAGTTTGATCGGGGTCAATGGGTTCACTTGTCTACTCTCTTTTAAGTTGCAATGGACATAAAACAATTCATCATCAATATAATATTGGTGAAACTTCAGTATGTGTTTGATAAGCATTCATATGGGCATCCCGTCCTAACATAGAGATGATGCAACACATCTCTCTTATACTCCTCTAAAAAGGGAAAACTCCATGAAATTTAGAATTAAGAATGAATAGAGCATAGCTTTGAGTACTTTGACATGATGTTTGAATAACAAATATGCTACCTTGACCAAACAAGATTATCAAGATATCACAAGATAATTATTGCACATGAATTCACTTAATCCCTAGTGCGGTCAAAAAGGAAAGGTAAAAACCATAGTAGATCTTGAATGTGTTGTCACGATTCAGTCACCACCAATAGGTTACTCTATTTAATACACACTTTCGCCCACACGCGCTCTTGCGTACAAGTTGGATCAAAACAAGAAATTAAGAACAGGGTGCATCATATGCATATATCAATACATCCTACACATAGATAGGATCCAATATCACATATAAAATCATAGAATAAATATTCACCACATAGGAGTTAAATATATGACCATAATCATTGTTGGCAGCTCATATGGTACAAGATCCATGAAGAGAGAGAGAGAGAGAGAGAGAGAGAGAGAGAGAGAGAGAGAGAGAGAGATACTGCCACAAACCCATAGTACAGAGGTGGACTACTCCCTCTTTATCATGGTGATAAAGTTGGAGATGTTGAAGAACGTAGAGATCCCTCTGGCGGCAGCTGCGGTGGAGTTTCCCCGTCCAATCTTCTCTGGTTCTGACTCCTTTTGGGTATTTTTGTGTTTATGCACCGCTCTCCTCGAGGATGCCCCGGGGGACCTTTTTATAGCAGTTTTTAGGTCAAACCAAGTCGGTGGGAATTTTTTTAAAGTGAATCGTAAGGCTGAGGGTCGAAAGAGGTGTGGTGGAGCGTGCACTAGGGCATGTCGCGCCACCCACACTCTTTCGGGATCCCAGGACTCCCTCATGAGGTCCAAGAACTTTAGATCACCGTCTTCCCAAAATATTGGCTTTCCTAGAAACTTAGCTCCATTGGACTTTGTTTAGGTATCTGAAAGATCAAAATACACAAAATAAGGTTTTCCTATCCTACAGAGTGATAACCGAACTAAAGGGGATCATTGGTAAATCCCAAAATATCAATATATAACATGGTTATTACATTATAAATGTTGTAGATACGTGGGAATATGTGTCAATAAACTATAAAGTTCATGTGTGCATTTTACATGCATCAGTCGTGCAGATGAATGACGATGGCGGAATGTTGGCATGCATAACTCTATGGTTGGATTGTCGTGTACTCCAAATATGCGAATCTTTTTTGTGGGTGAGAGATGAGTCGGGAAAAAGCCTATCTTCGACCTTGGGTCGGTGAGGGCGTCGGCAACGCCTTCCGGCGTCGTCTTCCTTCTTGAAGGCGTCATTGACGAGCTCATCCTCCTCTCGGCATGATTATCTTGGGATCTTTAGGTGAAAACCAAAAATCAGGCTGCCTCGTGTGGGTGAGGGTGGCATATTCATCGCTTCTCTCTTGGGATGTTATCTTGGAGAGCTAGTTTTGGATGTTTGGGTGCACTCCTCATGAGTCATGGCTGGTGGATGTCTGGGCGACAACCCTAAGTGGTTGTGTTTGTGCGCCGAGGCGACGGCCTCGGGAATCATCGCGGGAGGTGGCCCTATGAGGTAGGGCTACCGCTTGTCACGACTTGCATGGCAATGTTGTGCTACTTGTGTGGTAGTATGGTTATCTCAATCTACGAGTCCTAGAGTGGGCGATCGGACTTTTATGTTGAGGTGGAGGCCCTGGATAAGTTGGTGTAATGGTCGTGTTCTATGGCTCGCTGACCTATGTAGCTTTGGGCTACATGTTGACAGTTCATGTAGCATTGCACCTCGAGAGCGAGCAAATGAATGTGGGGGCGGTGGCCTTGGTTGACCGTGCAGGGGTGGCGGAGTAGCTAAAATACGGAGCGGCGACTTTGAGTGTTTGTCAACTTTGAAGGTGTTTGACCTTGTGTCGCGATGAGGTGGTTGTTGATGTTGGTTGTCGGCCTATTGGAACCACTTTAGGCGAATGGTCTCATGGATGTAGATCTCTTCACCTTTGTGGGAGTGTCTGGGGTCTACTCCTACAAGCAGGCACAACTTCTTCTACTCGATAGTGGTGGGAGATCAGCCAGTCTGGTGGAGTGGGTCACGTTGGTTGTGTTCGTGTGGTTGGTGTCATTTTATGGTCTTTGATGTGTTGTCGACGAGAGTGGGGACAATCCTATTGGGTCGTTGTTTGGGTGGGCTTGGCCCTCTTTATATCAGGTTTTGCTAGATTTTCACTAATCAATTGGACATTTTTTCGTAGTTAATGAATTAGATAAAGCCTTTTGTTTTCGTTTAAAAAAGGTGGTCTCCGTGTGTTTATGTATGCTACATCTACCATACTTCATTGTATGAAAAAAGACACCACGCAATGTAACTTATCTTAAATAATGATATATGTATATGCAGGTCAGTGGTACTCCTCTTTCAAAAAAAAAGGGTCAGTTGTACTCCCTCTATCAGAGTTTATAGGTCGGTCTCCAAAGCAAAACTTTGACCCTCGATCCCATCCTGCATGTATTCATATGTTGTCAATTTGATCAAAGTAGTATAAGATATATATATTATAAAAAGTGTGGATTTGCTGCCACAGGGGGATAGCTGTCCTCCTTGTATCCGCCGTCCATATCACTATAGAGATCCGTGCAAATATATAGATTTAGGTTTATATCGGACAAATAATGAATAGTGATTGCTTAATTATCAGAGCATATGTCAGGCTACAGCTTGCAACGCATGCATGTCATGTCGAGCCAAGGAAGCAAATAGTGCTGAGGGCTTTAACAGCGGATGCATGACCAATCAAAAGTTGTCGGTGAAAATTACTCAGGTCTCTAGCACAACGTTGTGTGTATGATTGGACAAAATGATCGGCTATATGAGATTACTTTATACCAAAAAACGCTTGGAAGTATTAGAAACAAGTAGATACCACAACGTAGCCAGGGTGTGCCCATGTGCACCAAATCTTCACTCGAAAGTTGTGTTTTGGGACTACAAGCAAGATATCCCTAGGATCACGTTAAAGAAACAAACGACATACATATCGTTCATTATGCCCTTGCATTGCCTTCTATATGCATGGCCTGAAGTAACACATGGTCGTCTAATGGGGAGTAGCCCGGAGATATGTGTGGAGTGTGTAACCTTGTAGACGTCTACTGGCATGGCTTTTAATAACTTGTTAAACTCTGCCTAGGTATGTGAACAATAGGTCGTCTATCAAATCAATGTGTGTTTGTACATGACTACTGTAGTTTGGCAGAAACTGCACGTTAATGTGTGTTTGTGTTGGAATATTAGGCATAATTTCCATGATTAATTTTAGAATATAAATCATGACAAAACCAGCTACTAGCTCATGTAACTCGAACATACTAGATGTACTAAACAACAGGATGATCGGGAACAAATAGCATCCTAACATGTACTCGCAGAACATGATGAATAACCAAACTGGAGCACGTAGCACGTACCGTTCGGTTGTCGTAGTAGAAACTTTGGGGAAGAGTGATCGCAGCAGATGGCGACGAAGACGACGGTAGGAAGCACCGCCTAACTTGGATGGAAGACGACCCGTGATGGAGAACTCGAGCAGTCGCGCAGAGCGCTTCCCAAAAACCTTATTCGCCCTCTCCCGTACAGGATCGCAAGGGCGAGTGGTTCCGGAGACATGCTCTCCCGCCGCCGGTGCACGCCGGCAAGCGGGATGGAGTAGACTACGGTGACGGCGCAAGTAGAGAGGAAGTCAAAAACCCTAGATTGGTTTTCGGTGGTGTTGTGGCGGTAGCCGCGCAGGACTTTATATAGAGCGGCTCAGGAAACCCTAACGGAGGCGAACGTGGGCCGAGTCCACGTTACGCACGTTCGGGTCGGTTACAGTAGCCCACGATCCGGGAGCGACCCGAATAAGCTAACCGTTTGACACGTCTGTCAATTTCCCTGAGCAGCAAAATAAAGCTCGAGACGAGGCGAGCGTGCGTGCGAGCGGCGGCGTCGTCGTCGGAGGAGCGCGCGTGTGTATCTCTCTTATTTCCACTCACTTACAAAGTGGTGCAACACTCCACCTTATAAGGTGGTGCAACTCTCCTCCAACTTTCCATGTGGGACTAAACTTTAGCTCCCACTCCACTCCCATGTGAGCTGCCACAAACATGGGCCCAAACACATATGGGCTGCCACAAATTTGGGCTTTGAGATTTAGGGAAAATCTGAAATACTCATGGGCCTAAATGGATTAGCCCCATTATTTCTAACAGTTTGTGCATGACTATTATAGTTTGGCAGAAAATGCACGTTAATGCCGCATATTGGTTCGAGAATACGGTGGTAATTTGGTAATTGTGCATCTCACAAAATGAACTATTGTACGTTCTCCATCTAGATGGTCTCGCAAAAGATAAACTGGCACGTCTCTAGTACATCAATGTTTAGCCAGTTATAGACACATGTACGTACTTGTAACACCCTCAGAATCGGACCTATGCAAGTTTGAGCAAAATTCGCCAAACCCGCATAGAAACGATTCAAAGGTGCCCACCAGGCACTTTCGTGCGGGTGGAAAACGAAGTAATAACATTACACAACAGTCCTCGATGGGACCCACAGAACAAATATATAACAGCGACTCAAGGAGTCAAGAATACAAATATAATATACAAAGATCCAAATCACCTTGAAAACGATAGAGCGTCCAGCTACGGACAAGATGCAAATGGGGCTAAGAGCCCTGAAGAATAACCAATGGCGTCCATAACCCTGTCCAGGCCAAGCCGGAAGGGTAACCCTGCTAACGGCGTCGATCTCAAAACCTGCTTAACAAAAGGGGTGCCGACAAAGGGCAAAGCAGAAAAACAAAGAAGGAGCGTCAGTACTGAGGCCAGTACACGGCGAGGCTAGAATTCGGCGGTCCTCGCCTACATAGGTATGGTGGACTGAGCGGCAGCGGCAGCATGCACTAAACAACCTATAGAGACTTGATTCAACTGGCGATTATCAGAGAGGGGTAAGAATGACCTATCCGGATCCAACCTGAAGCTAACACCAAACAAACCCATCCTGGTGTTTCCCCCTCGAGACCAAACGAGGAAGTCAACCGAGGAACTCACACAGTTGGCAGTTTTACTTATTCAGTTTTAGTTGCGGCTCTTTACTAGTCAGGTTTAGATAATCATCCAGATAAAGTAAGCAGTAGGCACTTTTAATTAACCATTCCGTTATAGTTGCAACAATCACTAATCAGATACAGATAGCATGAGATAAACCCAAAACCCAGCAGTTGTTGGTACTTTTATTCAGCCATTCCGTTGTAGTTGCATTACTTACTAGTCAGGTACAATGGTCGCAAGCGACACTCCAAACAAGCAATTGTGGGCAGTATTAATTAGACATTCCGTTATAGTGGAGCTGATTACTAGTCATTATAAAGTCAAATTTATAACAGTAAACTTTAGTTATGCTTGTCTATGGTCGAGAAACTGTGCTCCAAGTCGTCCATATCCGCGGACACGGCTTTCAGAAAGTTTTACCCGGCCGGGGTGCACCAATAGCAACACACACTCGATCAACCTCGGAAAAACCAAATCAAAACCCAACGAGGTCTTCACGACAGAGCAATCGCAAGATTCAGAAATATTTCAGGGGGCCACCCCTTAAGTAGATCCCGCAACGGAGTAAGCAAGCTCCGAGACGGCCTCAAGGTCTGGGTAGACGGCTGTGAGCGACTGGGAACCCCAAACGGGGCTTGTCGACACCGCGAAAACGTGTCCCGATCTTAAACAGTACAGTGTGCAGTACCTCGCACAATCGTAAATAAAGCAGTAAAACATGGCATAAGTACAGGATCGTAAATAAAACCTCAAACTAGTTTGTGGCCCCAAGAAATAAGACGGAATCAAGCTCTGGCTAAGGGGGGGTCCCATATACCTCCCGGATGTGGATAGCGCGATAAATCAAGGAACAGGTATCAAGTACTCGGGGTCTTACGGGACACAAGTGGGCGTTCGGAAACCAAATATTATCTATCACCCACCGATGCCTCTGCTTAATCAATTTTAGTTGTTAAACAGAAATTAAAGTGACGATAAGTAAAACTAGAATCATCTCCAACATCAACATGCGGCAAAACATCAGCAACTGCGGCATATGACGACACACGTCAGCACTTGAGCAAGCAACTACGACGCGCAAGTCCAACTATCTACCAAACAACAGGTAATAGGGTGTGTCCAAGGCAATATAGGGCTGCACGGTATATCACAGGTACGGAAAACTAAAGCATCGCAACACAGGTAGCAATAGATCAACAGGAGGGAATAAAGACTATAAAAGTAAGATAGGTAGAAAGAGGGAGATGCTCGCCTGAAAACATTGTCGAAGGGTTCATCCGAAGATCGGGGCGAAGCTCACATCAACTCAATGGCCTTATTCGCGAAGAAGCAAAACACTAGAAGAAACACCGGATGCAATATTTAATACACGGCAGAAGATCGGCATGATGCATGCATGATGGATGACATGGCAAGGTGCGATGCAATTAGGTCATATTAAGCGGAACCGGGGTCCCGACAATGATTAGGTGGTTCAAGTTATTTAGAACCCCCGCAATTTAAATGTTGTTTAGCGATGCAACAGATGGAACCGGTTCGCTACACATGTTTAAATGAGGCCAACATGAGACTAGATTTGCCCGCATATGGGCCCCATATTTAATTATCGGTGAATCGGCAAAAGGCCCCCAAACCACATGAATGTATGCATGCAAGACAGTTATGATGCGACAAGTTGTATTATGTTATAAAATTAGGGTTTCGGGAAGGGGTTCACACGTTAGGGGCCTCGACGATCTTGGGGGTCCGGGGTTCGGGGTTCGACAGGGTCCAGGGTCCGGTCTCTGGGTTCAGGGTTCGACGGATGCGGTCTCGCGGGAATGTTCTCGGTAACGGGTAGATCTTGTCGCATCGGGGTCTCGGTGTCCGGGGTGAAGCACTCGGCGTTCCTTGACTTGTCGGAGGCCTTGTTGCTCTACGGCGAAGAACTTGGCGTCAACGGGGTTCGAGAAGGCGATCTTGACGCGGCACCGGGTACGGGATCGACCTTCGGGTTCGGGGGTCTCGGCGTCCGTAGATCTTGATGTCCAGGGCGCGGCATCATCCAGCGGGGTCTTGTCGTTCCATGTCGAAGATCTTGGTATGTCATCTCGATCACCTGTGGACGGCATCGGGTTGGTCTTGGTGGTTTGACGGGTTCAGCGCGCCGGGATCGGCCTTCGGACTTCAGGATCGGGACCTTGTCGAATTGGCGTCATCGCCTCCGAACTCCATGATGGAGGTCTTGGGGCTTGCGGCCTCGGTTTTCCGACAACGGACTTGGCAGCTCAACACTTGTAGCGGTACGGTTCACCAGCAGCGCCTCGCCGGACTCCGGGTCGACGATCTTGACCTCGATGTTGGCGAAAGGAGCCCGGTCATCCCGTACCGGCGGCTCTCCTCGGCCGAGTCCGTGGACGCGCCGATGGCCGCGCTCTCCGTGAGTCTGTACCCCTGCAGGACCTCCACCTGCGGCTTCGGGTACGCGACCACGGCGACGAAGGATGGGCGGCACGAGCGGCAGGAGATGGCTGCGGGAGGGGCGCGGACGGGGCTGAGCGGGTCGCCGGAGCACGCGAGGCGGAAGGCGGTTGACGAAGCGGAGGTGGGCGGCGCCGGCGGGGACGCGGCCTGGGCGGGGTAGGGGCGGCGCTCGCGCGCGGGTCGGGGTCGGTGCAGGGGCCGACGGGGAGGCAAGCTCGCGTCGGGGCCGGCCAGGGAGGCGGGGTCGGCTCGCAGGCGGCCAGGCGAGGACGTGGCCGGCGGCAGCGGAGCAGAGCGGCAACGGGGGCGAGCTGCGGCGCAGGCGGGCGCGCAGGCGGATGCTGGCGGCGGGGAAGGCGGGGTACAGGAGTGGGGCGGAGGCGTGGCTCGACTCCGGCGGGGGCGAGGCGAGGGAAGGCGGGGTGGTTGCTGGCCGGTGCGGGGCGGGGCTAGCGCACGGCAGGCGGCGGAGCGAGCCCCGCGGCGAGGAGGGACCGGTGGGGCTGCGCCGGCGATGCGCGCTCGCGGGAGGGGCGGGGCGGTGCGGTGGTGGCTTGGGGGAGGCGGGGTGCGGTGGCGAACGGAGGGGCAGGCCGCGCCGGCGGCGGGGGATGAGGCCGGGGCTGCGCGCGGTGGAGCAGAGGGAGGAGGGAGAGCGCGTGGGGGAAGAGGCGCGACAGTGGGGGTGGGCCCAGGTGCGGGGCCGGCGTGTGCTGTGTGCGTGCCTGGGGAGGGCGGTTCTGGGAAGGTGCCAGGAGAGGTGGCGGTGGGCCCAGGCGTGGGTGGTTGGATGGGTAAGGGAGTGGGGGCGGGCCCAGCTGGCAGGGGGACAGGCAGGTGTGGGTGTGTGGTGTGTAGAGTGCGTGCGTGTGTTTGTTTGCCCAGGGGGCTGGGTGGTGATTGAGGAGAGAGGGAGAGAGGGGGCTGAGGTGGCACCTTGTGGTTGGGTGGGAGGAGAGGAGAGGGTGAGGTGGCAGCGTGTGAGTGGCCAGGGTGATGTGGAGGGGGTGGGCTGGGTAGGTAGTTGGGTAGCTATAGGAATTAGAGGGCAGACTAGTTGGACCGATTTGGTTATTCTGGGGTGGTCGTTCGGGCTAAATCGGCCCGTTCGACTGCCCCGCTAAAACAATTAAACTTTTGATTTGTTTTAAACGGGCCGTAAGCGAACCGATAGCGGCCAAAACAAAATATCCCGGGGACCCGGTTTTTGATGTTTGAATCCAGAGGGGGCGTTTTAGAAAACAAAACGGGTGTTGCGAAACTAATTTTGGAAAACAATGCATGATGATGACGATGCAATGCACAAATTCAACGCGATTTTCTAGTAGTGGTTTTGCGGGATGCCACAATTCGACACCACTAACAAGGGATCTCGCCCTCGAGATCCGCCTCATGGTACCGGAAAGAAGGTCGGCGTTCTGCGTCTTCTCGCTTCGTGTAGATCCTCGCGACACCACTAACAAGAGTTCATCCTCCAACTTGAAAACGGCGACACCACCAACAAAAAGGGTCGTTGCTCCTGATCGTCGAGAGAACACTCCGGAACAAAAGGTCGAAGGTAGAGGTATCGCAAATAAAGCCACCCCTAACTTCCGTGGACAGAGTAAAATTGCTGGATCCACTGATTCGACGTACAAGAGCGAATGATAAGAGCAGTGGTAGGGTAGCTACTCCATCCCGCACTCAAACCATTACTCTGCACACGAATAAGCGGATTAAGCATCCAACTCTCGGAATTAGACTGAAGATCTCGACAAGCGAGGTTCGGAAACAAGGGAGTGTTGCCAGCAGAAATCGTATGAAAGACACACTGATTAGGTTTCGCGATGGTTCCATTGGCAAGAACAACACATGCTCAAGGTCGACTCCAACTTCACCAAAGCTCGTCCTTCTCAGATGTTTTTCAACGACACTGATATCCAGCAAGGAACACATAGGGATAAAGAGCTCAAGAACAAAAGATTGGAGAAAGAGTACAATAGACAAGTTGCAGATTGACGATCGTAGCACCTCCGTTACAAAAGGGGGATAGCGAAACCCTGAAGGTACGACAGAAAACCAACCACGAGAAATCCTGGACTCGAAGAAAGAGAAGAGAGCGGATTTAAAACACGTCGAGATAAGAGGAGAATAGCAGAGGGGTAAGGAGTAAAATCAGACCTAATCAGAACTATCCAACCGATTTTAAAAATAGTTTTGACTCTCTACTTCGGCCGTTAGCTAGGTTATCCTACAGGCTGGACTTGTGGGGTATCGCCAACTGCTGAGCTCTGATACCACTCTGTAACACCCTCAGAATCGGACCTATGCAAGTTTGAGCAAAATTCGCCAAACCCGCATAGAAACGATTCAAAGGTGCCCACCAGGCACTTTCGTGCGGGTGGAAAACGAAGTAATAACATTACACAACAGTCCTCGATGGGACCCACAGAACAGATATATAACAGCGACTCAAGGAGTCAAGAATACAAATATAATATACAAAGATCCAAATCACCTTGAAAACGATAGAGCGTCCAGCTACGGACAAGATGCAAATGGGGCTAAGAGCCCTGAAGAATAACCAATGGCGTCCATAACCCTGCCTAGGCCAAGCCGGAAGGGTAACCCTGCTAACGGCGTCGATCTCAAAACCTGCTTAACAAAAGGGGTGCCGACAAAGGGCAAAGCAGAAAAACAAAGAAGGAGCGTCAGTACTGAGGCCAGTACACGGCGAGGCTAGAATTCGGCGGTCCTCGCCTACATAGGTATGGTGGACTGAGCGGCAGCGGCAGCATGCACTAAACAACCTATAGAGACTCGATTCAACTGGCGATTATCAGAGAGGGGTAAGAATGACCTATCCGGATCCAACCTGAAGCTAACACCAAACAAACCCATCCTGGTGTTTCCCCCTCGAGACCAAACGAGGAAGTCAACCGAGGAACTCACACAGTTGGCAGTTTTACTTATTCAGTTTTAGTTGCGGCTCTTTACTAGTCAGGTTTAGATAATCATCCAGATAAAGTAAGCAGTAGGCACTTTTAATTAACCATTCCGTTATAGTTGCAACAATTACTAATCAGATACAGATAGCATGAGATAAACCCAAAACCCAGCAGTTGTTGGTACTTTTATTCAGCCATTCCGTTGTAGTTGCATTACTTACTAGTCAGGTACAATGGTCGCAAGCGACACTCCAAACAAGCAATTGTGGGCAGTATTAATTAGACATTCCGTTATAGTGGAGCTGATTACTAGTCATTATAAAGTCAAATTTATAACAGTAAACTTTAGTTATGCTTGTCTATGGTCGAGAAACTGTGCTCCAAGTCGTCCATATCCGCGGACACGGCTTTCAGAAAGTTTTACCCGGCCGGGGTGCACCAATAGCAACACACACTCGATCAACCTCGGAAAAACCAAATCAAAACCCAACGAGGTCTTCACGACAGAGCAATCGCAAGATTCAGAAATATTTCAGGGGGCCACCCCTTAAGTAGATCCCGCAACGGAGTAAGCAAGCTCCGAGACGGCCTCAAGGTCTGGGTAGACGGCTGTGAGCGACTGGGAACCCCAAACGGGGCTTGTCGACACCGCGAAAACGTGTCCCGATCTTAAACAGTACAGTGTGCAGTACCTCGCACAATCGTAAATAAAGCAGTAAAACATGGCATAAGTACAGGATCGTAAATAAAACCTCAAACTAGTTTGTGGCCCCAAGAAATAAGACGGAATCAAGCTCTGGCTAAGGGGGGTCACATATACCTCCCGGATGTGGATAGCGCGATAAATCAAGGAACAGGTATCAAGTACTCGGGGTCTTACGGGACACAAGTGGGCGTTCGGAAACCAAATATTATCTATCACCCACCGATGCCTCTGCTTAATCAATTTTAGTTGTTAAACAGAAATTAAAGTGACGATAAGTAAAACTAGAATCATCTCCAACATCAACATGCGGCAAAACATCAGCAACTGCGGCATATGACGACACACGTCAGCACTTGAGCAAGCAACTACGACGCGCAAGTCCAACTATCTACCAAACAACAGGTAATAGGGTGTGTCCAAGGCAATATAGGGCTGCACGGTATATCACAGGTACGGAAAACTAAAGCATCGCAACACAGATAGCAATAGATCAACAGGAGGGAATAAAGACTATAAAAGTAAGATAGGTAGAAAGAGGGAGATGCTCGCCTGAAAACATTGTCGAAGGGTTCATCCGAAGATCGGGGCGAAGCTCACATCAACTCAACGGCCTTATTCGCGAAGAAGCAAAACACTAGAAGAAACACCGGATGCAATATTTAATACACGGCAGAAGATCGGCATGATGCATGCATGATGGATGACATGGCAAGGTGCGATGCAATTAGGTCATATTAAGCGGAACCGGGGTCCCGACAATGATTAGGTGGTTCAAGTTATTTAGAACCCCCGCAATTTAAATGTTGTTTAGCGATGCAACAGATGGAACCGGTTCGCTACACATGTTTAAATGAGGCCAACATGAGACTAGATTTGCCCGCATATGGGCCCCATATTTAATTATCGGTGAATCGGCAAAAGGCCCCCAAACCACATGAATGTATGCATGCAAGACAGTTATGATGCGACAAGTTGTATTATGTTATAAAATTAGGGTTTCGGGAAGGGGTTCACACGTTAGGGGCCTCGACGATCTTGGGGGTCCGGGGTTCGGGGTTCGACAGGGTCCAGGGTCCGGTCTCTGGGTTCAGGGTTCGACGGATGCGGTCTCGCGGGAATGTTCTCGGTAACGGGTAGATCTTGTCGCATCGGGGTCTCGGTGTCCGGGGTGAAGCACTCGGCGTTCCTTGACTTGTCGGAGGCCTTGTTGCTCTACGGCGAAGAACTTGGCGTCAACGGGGTTCGAGAAGGCGATCTTGACGCGGCACCGGGTACGGGATCGACCTTCGGGTTCGGGGGTCTCGACGTCCGTAGATCTTGATGTGCAGGGCGCGGCATCATCCAGCGGGGTCTTGTCGTTCCATGTCGAAGATCTTGGTATGTCATCTCGATCACCTATGGACGACATCGGGTTGGTCTTGGTGGTTTGACGGGTTCAGCGCGCCGGGATCGGCCTTCGGACTTCAGGATCGGGACCTTGTCGAATTGGCGTCATCGCCTCCGAGCTCCATGATGGAGGTCTTGGGGCTTGCGGCCTCGGTTTTCCGACAACGGACTTGGCAGCTCAACACTTGTAGCGGTACGGTTCACCAGCAGCGCCTCGCCGGACTCCGGGTCGACGATCTTGACCTCGATGTTGGCGAAAGGAGCCCGGGCGTCCCGTACCGGCGGCTCTCCTCGGCCGAGTCCGTGGACGCGCCGATGGCCGCGCTCTCCGTGAGTCTGTACCCCTGCAGGACCTCCACCTGCGGCTTCGGGTACGCGACCACGGCGACGAAGGATGGGCGGCACGAGCGGCAGGAGATGGCTGCGGGAGGGGCGCGGACGGGGCCGAGCGGGTCGCCGGAGCACGCGAGGCGGAAGGCGGTTGACGAAGCGGAGGTGGGCGGCGCCGGCGGGGACGCGGCCTGGGCGGGGTAGGGGCGGCGCTCGCGCGCGGGTCGGGGTCGGTGCAGGGGCCGACGGGGAGGCAAGCTCGCGTCGGGGCCGGCCAGGGAGGCGGGGTCGGCTCGCAGGCGGCCAGGCGAGGACGTGGCCGGCGGCAGCGGAGCAGAGCGGCAACGGGGGCGAGCTGCGGCACAGGCGGGCGCGCAGGCGGATGCTGGCGGCGGGGCAGGCGGGGTACAGGAGCGGGGCGGAGGCGTGGCTCGACTCCGGCGGGGGCGAGGCGAGGGAAGGCGGGGTGGTTGCTGGCCAGTGCGGGGCGGGGCTAGCGCACGGCAGGCGGCGGAGCGAGCCCCGCGGCGAGGAGGGACCGGTGGGGCTGCGCCGGCGATGCGCGCTCGCGGGAGGGGCGGGGCGGTGCGGTGGTGGCTTGGGGGAGGCGGGGTGCGGTGGCGAACGGAGGGGCAGGCCGCGCCGGCGGCGGGGGATGAGGCCGGGGCTGCGCGCGGCGGAGCAGAGGGAGGAGGGAGAGCGCGTGGGGGAAGAGGCGCGACGGTGGGGGTGGGCCCAGGTGCGGGGCCGGCGTGTGCTGTGTGCGTGCCTGGGGAGGGCGGTTCTGGGAAGGTGCCAGGAGAGGTGGCGGTGGGCCCAGGCGTGGGTGGTTGGATGGGTAAGGGAGTGGGGGCGGGCCCAGCTGGCAGGGGGACAGGCAGGTGTGGGTGTGTGGTGTGTAGAGTGCGTGCGTGTGTTTGTTTGCCCAGGGGGCTGGGTGGTGATTGAGGAGAGAGGGAGAGAGGGGGCTGAGGTGGCACCTTGTGGTTGGGTGGGAGGAGAGGAGAGGGTGAGGTGGCAGCGTGTGAGTGGCCAGGGTGATGTGGAGGGGGTGGGCTGGGTAGGTAGTTGGGTAGCTATAGGAATTAGAGGGCAGACTAGTTGGACCGATTTGATTATTCTGGGGTGGTCGTTCGGGCTAAATCGGTCCGTTCGACTGCCCCGCTAAAACAATTAAACTTTTGATTTGTTTTAAACGGGCCGTAAGCGAACCGATAGCGGTCAAAACAAAATATCCCGGGGACCCGGTTTTTGATGTTTGAATCCAGAGGGGGCGTTTTAGAAAACAAAACGGGTGTTGCGAAACTAATTTTGGCAAACAATGCATGATGATGACGATGCAATGCACAAATTCAACGCGATTTTCTAGTAGTGGTTTTGCGGGATGCCACACTACTGCATTAGGAACGTCATACTACATCAGGTGTCATGCATGTTTGGCACACAAAACGAGCCAATGCTGGGTTGAGTTCACAAGCCACGCATGCAAAGGGATGCATGTCCAGACACGAGTGTAGGACCATATGGTACTTGTTTTCCGTGTCTCGTGTCAATAACATGGGCTGACTACATGCAGCTTTGTTACAGACAAGTTTACCAAGCATCACAGTGATGTCTCCCTAATCCAGTTTGGCACAAGTATCGATAATGTCGATCATATGGTTCGCTGATGGGGGCAGCTATCCCCGTGGACAGGAGACTATTATCCATATTATAAAAGATATATTATTAGAAACTATAGATTTTTTTATGGTATGTTTTTTATGCTCTACAGTTTATATTTTATTGATTAAATTATCGATTTAGGGATACACGCGGGAACTATTAACCCGGACAGAGGGAGTAGATTTTTGGGTTGGTATACAACACGATAATGATTCTATAACGATCCAAATTTGTCGTTAAAGTAATGCCACCTTTTGCTTCAATCAACAATTTATGTTTGGGTAAGTATCAGAGAGTATATCCCAGATAAATACTATAGCAGTTGTGTATTCAAGTCAATAATCCTTTTCAATTTGGCCATTACAACTCATCAGTCAAGTGGAAATCAATCACATCAGTCTGTTTGGAGGCTTCAAAGTTACTACTATAACATAATCCCGGATATTTGGAGACATATGTCTTTCATCTTTTGAATGAAAGCAATTGCGTGTAACTATCAACTTAGGAGGAAAGCGAAATCATTTCTGCTCCCATTTCACACCCTTTATTGCGGGCTTATTTTTTATTTATCAGGTCAATGCTAACTACAACGTTAGTTTCCATTTTGTGATTAGTAAGTTAGAATTTATATTCCTAAAATAAGCATGAGATCACTGTACAAAAATTGCTTCTAGTAAAGAAATCCCCACATTAATCATAGAAGATAGAAAATCTCATCTTTTTATTTTGATGCGCTGGATTATGACGATTTAGACTAATGTTATAACCGAAAGAGAGAGAAATTTTAATAGCGCCGAGCCCGGTAGGGTCTTGTATTTCAATATCTATATGATTAAACAATATAAGACATTCATTTCGCAGAAAACATGATATGACATTTAACATCTGCACTTCACCTACTCTTATAATTATGGGATTTCTATTTCCGTGCCCTTGGTTCATTAATTATACTTACTTTTCCTCAGCCGCTTAACTTTTCCTCACTTTTCCCCTAGCTATGTTAAGAAACCCTCGCGGGCGCTCGGACGGAGGGATGCCGTCAGGTCAAAGGCTTGACCGTTACATGATGACTGATGGGACCGCGTTGGACGGGTCGGGCGTTGAGCGTTACGTTACGAGGCCTTGACCGTTACATGCCTGACCGGTGGGGCCGCGCTGGGACGGGTCCTGCATACGTGGTGAAGGGTGGGGCCGCGTTGGGACGGGTCTTGCATATGTGGTGAAGAGTGGGGCCGCATGGAGACACGTCGGACCGGCCATTCTCGCTCACCCAAAGCATTCTCTTCCCCCCGAGCTTGGAACAACTCCCACACCGCCGCTCCGCTGCCCCGCCGTCATGCCCTCCTACCTTATATCGTCCTCGGCCCCAGAGCCGCCCCCCTCCCCCTAACCGTGGAGCCCACTCCACCTCCGACTTTGCTCCTGCCCTTGCTAGATCTACCCCTTTCGCGGAATAGTATGCAACGCTGATACGTCCAATTTGCATCACCATTCTATAACATAATTTGCTTCTATTCATTGATATATACTCCCTCCATTTCAAAATATAAGATGTTTTAGCTTTGTGAAGCAAATGTATCTAGACTTCTTTTAGTATGTAGGTTCACTCTGGTTTGGAGTAAATCTACACACTAAAACAAGTCTAGATACATTTTCTTCACAAACCTAAAACATCTTATATTTTGAAACGGAGGGAGTATATCTTATTATGAGGTAATACTTATGTCTTTTCATATGTTTATGCATGTATGATGATTCTTGGAGGATGAACTGCCGGAGTCTGGATTCTGATGGAAAAAGAGGTGTTTTGATGCAATTTCGCGAAGATCAGAAAAATACCAGAAAAATATGGGAAAATTATATTTTCCCAGAAGACAGAGGAAGCCAGAAAGGGAGGCGAAGAAGGGCCACAGGGGGCCCACACCCTCCTAGGCGTGGGTCCCCCCTGGGCCGTGCCTAGGGCAGGTGTGGCCCACCTGCTCGGCTCTCGACTCCTCCCTCTCGCCTATATCTTCCCTACGGAACCCTAATACCAGGGGGTGACCACGGATAGATTTCCGTCGTCTCTGCGGGGCAGAAAACACCGAGAGAGAAAGATCTCTCCGGCAGACAGATTTCTGCCGAGGAAATTCCTTCCCAGAGAGGGGAGATCGTCGTCATCAACACCATCGTCAAGCTAGGCTTCATCGGGATCATCATCATCATCCACACCATCATCTCCACCAGCACCATCATCACCACTCCATCCCGCTGTAACAATTGTGTTGGATATTGCTTTAGTTCTTAGGGGAAAATTTCTCGGTGTTGATTACTATTGTAGTTGATGCTTGTGAGTGGAACCATTGGATTACTGTTTATGTTCAGATTTTTATCCATTATCATATCATCTTTGATCTTGATCCATATGATGTCTCGTGAGTAGTTCGTTTAGTTCTTGAGGACATGGGAGAAGTCATGTTGTTAGTAGTGGATTTGTGTTGAGTTATTATTCAATGGTTTAGTATTTAAGTTGTGGTGCTATTCTTCTAGTGGTGTCATGTGAACGTCGACTACATGATACTTCACCATTTATGGGCCTAGGGGAATGCATTATGTATTTGGCTACTAATTGTGGGGTTGCCAGAGTGACAGAAACCTGAACCCCCGTTAGGACACCTTTGCACAAGGGAGTGTAGGATCTCAGAGTTTAAGGTTGTGGTTAGACATATATCTTAGTTACTTTCCTGTAGTTGCTGATGCTTGCAGGGGGTTTAATCACAAGTATGTATTAGTCCAAGTAAGGTCGATATGTTAGCACAGGTTCACCCACACAACACTTACAATACCAAAGAAGAGTACTCAGCTATTTGAAGCGAAAGCACTTGACAGAATTCCCACGTGTCCTCGAGAACATTTGGTCCTTATAAGTATTTCCACCGGCTTGTCCTTTGCTAAGAAAGGATTGGGCCACTTGCTGCGTTTGTCCGTTGTCTTTATTACTTGCACCTTGTTTTGTTGCTTTATCAGAAAACCACTAAAAATCCATTTGCTAAGTATTTGTAGAGAGTTCCTGCTCCATACCACTAGTCAACACCTTCTGCTCCTCGTTGGGATCGACACTCCTATTTATCGAAAGTACTGCGATACACCCCATATACTTGTGTGTCATCAAGACTATTTTCTGGCACCGTTGCCGGGGAGTGAAGCGCTATTGAAGAGTGGAACTGGTAAGGGAAACTTCTACTGTGAGTACTGTTTTTTTTCTGTTTGTTGCTTTGTTTCCAATATTGATAACCCACTTGGTTTTCTATTTGGGAAAACTACTACCAATATAAGGGTAGTATATTAACCACCACCTGTTGAGATAGATCCTTTTAAGATACCTACAAGTATTATTGATCGTGTTATGGATAATTATTATTTAGGGGATGGAACTGTCCATCCTGGTGATCACTTGCTTTTTATCCATGAATTATGCGGGTTGTTTAAGTGTCCAGGTATCACAAGTGAACAGGTGAAGAAGAAGTTACTCTTCATATCCTTGAAAGAGAGAGCTGAAGAATGGTATAAGCTGCTGAAGGATGGACAATCCATGGAATGGGAGGAAATGGCATCTCTCTTTTATTCTAAATTTTATCCTCCCAGTGAGATTCATTTGGATAGAAATCTAATATATAACTTTTGGCCTCGTGATGGAGAGAGTACAGCTCAAGCTTGGGGGAAGATTGAAGTTACTAATGCTTAAATGTCCTATTCATGAACTCCCTAACAATTATTATCAATAACTTTTATGCTAGGCTTTCTCTTCATGATAAAGATTTACTAGATGCTTCTTGTGCTGGATCATTCACACGTATGAAGGAAGAAGCTAAATGGGATCTCTTAGGTTGTATTCAAGAGAACAGTGAAGCTTGAGAGAATGACAAAGGAAGAAAGTCAGGTATAAATCGTGATTATGAATGAATTAAATCTTTTATGGGAACTGATGACTTCCGTGATATTAGTAATGAGTTTGTTATTGATCCTCAAGTTCTTTCAAAATGTTTTAATGCCTTTGCCTCTTATATTAAAATTCCCAAGAAAGAGTGGGGCAAGTACCATGCCCTTATAAAGACATTGTTACCCATGTTCCTGCTAGCATAGAGGTTTGTACTGTTGATCCTATTTTGCCTGAACCTTATGTTGAGAAAATCTTTTTTCCTATTAAGGTAAAGGAATATTCTATCATAACTAATGTGGTTAGCAAAAGTGCAAAGAAAACTTTTGAGCTCGATGAGCTTATTAATATTTAGCCTATGGTAGCTATTGTGAAAGATCTTGTCACTAGAAATAGAGAGTATGAGCACATTGTCTTCTGCGAAGACGCCACTAATGTTGTTTCTCATCCTAAAAAAGCTAGAAAAGCTAGTGTCCCTGTGCTTTCTGTTAAAATTGGTGATCATTGCTACTATGGTTTATGTGATATTGGTGCTAGTTCTAGTGTTATTCCTTATGAGCTTTACAGGGAAATTATCCATGAAATTAGTCCTTGTGAGCTTGAGGACATTGATGTGGTTATTCACCTTGCTAATAGATAGACAGTTTGCCCCATTGGCATTGTAAGAGATGTGGAGGTCCTTTGTGGTAAGATTAAATATCCTGCTGATTTTCTAGTACTTGGTAAAGAAGCTAGTAAAACCTATCCTATTATCTTTGGTAGGCCCTTCCTGAATACTTGTGGGGCTATTATAGATTGTAGGAAGGAAAAGGTTTTGACCAAGTTTGATGGAGAGTCTTATGAGTTTATTTTTTCCAAATTTGCCAAAACTCCTTATGAAAATGAACTGCCTAATGAGGATTTTAGGGTTGAACAACTTTCTGCTATTTCTCTTGCTCCTAACAATGCCTTGCAGCAGTTTATGGAAGATCATGAAAGTGATGTCTTCATGAAGGAAAGAAATGAGATTGACGAGGTTTTCCTTCGTCAGCCGGAGCAACTTAAGCACAATCTAATTGTGGAAGACTTGGGAAGCACGCTACCACCTAAAGGGGACCCTGTTTTAGAATTAAAACCTTTACGTGATGATCTTAAATATGCTTATATTGATGGTAAGAAAGTATATCCTATTATTATTAGTTCTAAACTTTCAGGAAAGGAAGCAGAGAGGTTACTAGAAATACTGAAGAAACACCGAGGAGCTATGGTTTTCATGATTTAAAAGGGATTTCTCCTACTATATGTCAGTATGCTATTAATATAGAACCTGATGCAAAACCAGTTGTTGAGCACCAACGCCGTATAAATCCTAAAATGGAGTATGTGGTAATAAATGAGGTATTAAAACTCCTTGATGCTGGTATTATTTACCCTATTGCTGATAGTCAATGGGTTAGCCCTGTTCATTGTGTTCCCAAGAAAGGGGGAATAACTGTTGTGCCTAATGAAGATAATGAGCTTATACCCCAAAGAGTAGTGGTTGGGTATAGAATGTGCATTGATTTTAGAAAGATTAATAAAGTTACTAAGAAAGATCATTATCCTTTGCCCTTTATTGATCAAATGCTTGAGAGGCTATCCAAAAAGTCTCACTTTTGTTTTCTTGATGGTTATTCTGGATTTTCTCAAATTGTTGTGAAAGCACAAGACCAAGAGAAGACTACTTTCACTTGTCCTTATGGTACTTATGCTTATAGGCGTATGCCTTTTGGTTTATGTAATGCTCCTTCTACCTTTCAGAGATGTATGTATGCTATTTTTCATGGTTTTTGCGAGGAAATTATGGAGGTTTTCATGGATGACTTCTCCGTCTTGAAACTTATTTTGATAACTGTTTGCACAACCTTGATAAAGTTTTGCAGAGATGTGAAGAAACCAACCTTGTTCTTAATTGGGAGAAATGCCATTTCATGGTTAATGAAGGGATTGTTCTTGGAGACAAGATCTCTGAAAGAGGCATTGAAGTTGACAGAGCCAAAATTGAAGCAATTGAGAATATGCCTTGCCCTAGAGATATTAAAGGTATTCGTAGTATCCTTGGTCATGCTGGTTTCTATAGGAGGTTTATTAAAGATTTCTCCAAAATTTCAAAGCCCCTCACAAATCTTTTTCAAAAAGATCTACCTTTTGTTTTTGATGATGATTGTAAGGAAGCTTTTGAAACTTTGAAGAAAGCTTTGACTACTGCTCCTATTGTTCAACCACCTGATTGGAGTTTACCTTTCGAGATTATGTGTGATGCGAGTGATTTTGTTGTGGGTGTTGTCCTTGGGCAACGTGTTGATAAGAAGTTGAATGTTATTCATTATGCTAGCAAGACTCTAGATGCTTCTCAAAAGAATTATGCTACTACTAAAAAAGAGTTCTTAGCTCTAATCTTTGCTTGTGATAAGTTTAGACCTTATATTGTTGATTCAAAGGTTACTATTCATACTGATCATGCTGCTATCAAGTACCATATGACAAAGAAGGACGCTAAGCCTGGGCTTATTAGGCGGGTGTTGCTTTTGCAAGAGTTTGATTTGCATATTTTGGATAGGAAAGGTGCTGAAAATCCTGTTGCTGACAATTTATCTCGTTTGGAAAACATTTCTTTTGACCCATTTCTTGTTAATGATAGTTTTCCAAATGAGCAGTTGGCTGCAATAAAGGTAAGTCCGCATGAAAGCCCTTGGTGTGCTGATTATGCTAACTTTATTGTTTCCAAGTATTTGCCTCCAACCTTTACAGCTCAGAAAAGAAGAAAATTCTTTTATGTTCTAAGGAATTACTTTTGGGACGACCCACACTTATATAAAGAAGGAATAGATGAAATTATGTGAAGATGTGTTCCAAAATTTGAACAACAAGAGATATTGAGAAAATGTCATGTCAGTGCTTATGGAGGACATCATGCTGGGGATAGGACTGCACAAAAGGTTTTACAATCTGAATTTTATTGGCCTACCCTTTTTAAAGATGCAAGGAAGTTTGTCTTATCATGTGATGAATGCCAACGAGTAGGTACCATTTCTAGACGCAATGAAATGCCTATGAATTATTCTCTTGTTATTGACCATTTTGATTGTTAGGGATTTGACTTTATGGGTCCTTTTCCTCCTTCAAAAGGGTATACTCATATTCTTGTTGCTGTTGACTATGTTCCAAAGTGGGTAGAAGCCATACCTACAAACAGCGCTGATGGTAAGACCTCTTTGAAAATGCTCAAGGATGTTATTTTTCCTAGGTTTGGTGTGCTTATATATCTCATGACCGATGGAGGCTCTCATTTTATTCATGGGGGATTTAGAAAAACTCTCGCTAAGTATGATCTAAACCATAGAATTGCTTCAGCTTATCACCCCCAAACCAGTGGGCAAGTAGAACTTTTCAATAGGGAAATTAAATCTATCTTGCAGAAGACTGATAACAGATCTAGGAAAAATTGGGCTATAAAGTTGAATGACGCTTTGTGGGCTTATAGAACTGCTTATAAAAATTCTATGGGGATGTCTCCTTACAAAATGGTCTATGGGAAGGCTTGTGACTTGCCTTTAGAATTAGAACACAAAGCTTATTGGGCAGTGAAAGAATTGAATAGAGATTTTAGACTTGCAGGTGAGAAAAGATTTCTCGACTTGAGTAATCTAGATGAGTGGAGGAGTGAAGCTTATGAAAATGCTAGGCCATTTAAGGAAAAAGTAAAAAAGATGGCATGATAGGAGAATTCTCAAAAGAGAGTTCCATGTTGGTGAAAAAGTTCTTTTGTATAGGTCTCGTCTCAGATTTTTTGCAGAGAAACTACTCTCAAAATGGGAAGGACCTTTTGTTATCAAAGAGGTATATCATTCAGGTGCCATCAAAATATGTTCTTTGAAGGATGACACAACATAGGTGGTGAATGGTCAAAGACTAAAGCATTATATTTCTGGAGATTCATATAATGAAGACATTGACACACAATTCAACTGGTGACTCCAGAAGAATTTATTAAAAACCAAACACCAGAGTCTGTAGAGTTCGTCTTTGAATAGGTAAAAAAGGTGAAAATAGAAGGTTCGTAAAATCCTAATCTTTTTATATTTTTTATGTTTTTAATACATAAGGAAAGTTACGAGACGGAATAGAGGAGGAAGCGGAGGCCAGGGTGGCCAAACCCACCCCAGGCGCGGCCCTAGCTGGCCGCGCCTAAGGGGGGGTGTGAGGCCCCCGAGCCCCGTCTCCGCCTCGGTTCCATATCATCACCTTCCTTATGCATTGAAACTTCGTAATATATAACCCCCCAGATCCCCCAAGGTTCTTGTATCGAGTTCTCGTCGTGTTTTTGTTTCAATCTGTTTCTGTCAGGCGAACTCTCAGATTTGGAGCCACAATATCTTCCTCTGGATCACCCATAGAGGATTCCCCCACGGATGTCATCAACCCGTACATGTATTAGTTGAGAATTCATCCCAAGGAGTTGATTCTCAAATATGGGAAGGTGCATATGAAAGAACTTCAAGGCCCTAAAGGAGAAGGCAGTCTGGAAGATAGGATGGAAGCATTGGAGCAGGAAGTTTTCAGGTACAAGAAAATGGCAGAACGCGAAGTGGATGTTATTCACAAGATAAGTTCAGAACTCATCACCAGGCACGAGGTGGAGGTTGATGAGCTCCGAGAAGAAATCTTCTCGCTCTCTCAGACCACCAACCAATTACAAGCACAGCTCTACGACATACAAAACCAAAACTGTGAGTATGAGGCTGGATTTGATCGCATAAGCTCTGCTGCTAGTTTCAGGATTGTGGAAACCAAGACATCCTTTTTGGATGGGGAACCTTTACCTTGGAAGTCTCATGATTACAAGGAACCACCACCACCGAAGGAGTAATTCATCATCCTGTTTGGCATCCCCTTGGCTTGTTCCAAGCTCGGGGGGAGTGTCGCGGTATCACCATCATTATCTTTTATCTTTTACCTTTTAGTGGATTCGTATCTTTGGTAGAGAAGTTATCTTATAGTTTGGTTTGCATGTGGAAGTATCTCTCCTTTAGTTGACTATCTATATATCCCTTGGTGTGAGTGCCTTTATTGAATATTAATGAGAAGTCTCATCTTTTAATTTTTGCACTTCTTATTTTAGTTCGCAATCTCTATTATATGATGGATCTTGTTGATCAGTATTGGCATCACTTTGGGAGCATCAAGTAAATCTAAAATGGTTTTGGCAAACCGAGCTCTCGTCAGTAGCAACACTTTTTTGAGGTTTGAAAGGAAAAGAGAAAAAGCTTACAAGTATTTTATATCATTTGTTTTTTTTTTCTTGTTGGCTCATAAGCTTAGTATTCTTTATTTAAGATCTTTTGTGTCTTCAAGGAAGATTGCATGTTTGGCTTTATCACTTGTAGGTTTGCTTGTTTCTTTCAACTCTCTTGCTTGCTACCCAGCCTTGCTAGTCAAAAACCTGTTTTGGGAAGGCATACTTATCATGTTTCCAATCCCTTTGAACCAAAACCCATGCCATTTGTGTCCACCATATCTACCTATTAGCATTATTGTTATTCCAAGCAAATTCTCAAGCTTCATCTATCTTTCAAATTAAAAAGTATTTTGTTATGTGAAAACTAGTTAGTAAAGCTCTCACGAACTTGATGGCACATCTTATTTTTCTTTCCCCTAATAGACTTAAACCATTGTGTCATCGAAGTTGTATATGCTTGCATCTATACGTTGGAATTAGCAGAACCTCACGGGGAACGCTTTCAACATTGCACATGTACGTTGTACACAGTTGATATCATGCTATTTTGTTTGCGGATGTCGATGGTGTGAAATAAAGAGGGAACTTGTAAGTCCATGGAGTGATGTATGTGTGTTAGAGAAACGCCTGAGCCGCTAGCCTAAGCCATGCATAATCATGGTGGAAACTTGCAGCATCACCATAATGAGCATTCTGTGAAGCATCCCAATAGAAAGCTATGCACATAGTAAATAAAAAGATCGCTGAGATGCTCATTGTCTGATTGCCTTGTCATTTTGGTTATGAGATAGCTCCTATACCATGTGCAAGGGGTACCCCGTTGGCGGTTCTTTATGATACACATGTACTTACAATGACAAGAACTTACCGGTGACTAAAGTTGAGTAGCATGAGGAGTGACCCTCGTACTCAAGGGACATGAGATTGCCAACTTATATTTCGTCAAGCATATACTCCATCTTTGTTCACTTTAACTTTAACCATCTCAAGATGCCTATGATAGGGGCAATGAGGGCTCAAAGCTAGTAAGTACCATATCTTTTGGAAGATCTTTATGAATTGTAATCCCTGCTTCCCTCTATAAAGGGACCTTTCTCCTATTCTCTAAGTTGAGTCAGTAAACCTACTTCCTCTGTATCTCCAGCAAGCATTTGAGTTGTTGTGTTTCAAGCATTCATATGGTGATTTATTCAATCATGTTCTTTATCTTCCTTGTTTGCGCAAAACTCTTATCTATTGAGTATTACTTTGAAAGCCTTCATTGAAAAACCTTTTTGAGCAAAGAGTGCTCCTGTTATAAAACTTCTATAAAAAGCTTTTTGAGAAACTGTTTGCCAGCAGTTCTCTGACCAAGAACAAAGTTTTCCAATTCCAATTATGATTTATCTTTATGCATCTCTATTGTGACTCCTGTACTTGTTGCAAGCTAAGTTATATAATGGTGAGTTGCTTTCTTCTATGAGTTGTGTAATTGTAAGTGTGATGCTTCTTGTCTATATTCTTTTATCGACACTTCACTCCATAAACTTGTGGACATGTTTACTGAGCTCAGTTTTCGCTTGGGGACAAGCGAAGGTCTAAGCTTGGAGGGAGTTGATAAGTCCAATTTTCATCACCATTCTATATCATAATTTGCCTCTATTCATTGATATATGTCTTATTATGAGGTAATACTTATGTCTTTTCATCTGTTTATGCATGTTGGATGATTCTTGGAGGATGAACTGTCCGAGTCTGGATTCTGATGGAAAAAGAGGTGTTTTGATGCAATTTTGCGAAGATCAGAAAAATACCGGAAAAATATGGGAAAATTATATTTTCCGAGAAGACAGAGGAAGCCAGAAGGGGAGACGAAGAAGGGTCATAGGGGCCCACACCCCCCTAGGCGTGGGTCCCCCCTGGGACGTGCCTAGGGCAGGGGTGGCCCACTTGCTCGGCTCCCAACTCCGCCCTCTCGCCTATATCTTTCCTACGGAACCCTAATACCAGGGGGGCGACCATAGATAGATTTTCGTCGCCTCTACGGGGCGGAAAACACCGAGAGAGAAAGATCTTTCCGGCAGACAGATTTCTACCAAGGAAATTCCTTCCCGGAGAGGGGAGATCGTCGCCATCAACACCATCGTCAAGCTAGTCTTCATCGGGATCATCATCCACACCATCATCTCCACCAGCACCATCATCACCACTCCATCCCGCTGTAACAATTGTGTTGGATATTGCTTTACTTCTTAGGGGAAATTTCTCGGTGTTGATTACTATTGTAATTGATGCTTGTGAGTGGAACCATTGGATTACTGTTTATGTTCATATTGTTATCCATTATCATATCATCTTTAATCTTGATCCATATGATGTCTCGTGAGTAGTTCGTTTAGTTATTGAGGACATGGGAGAAGTCATGTTGTTAGTAGTGGATTTGTGTTGAGTTATTATTCAATGGTTTAGTATTTAAGTTGTGGTGCTATTCTTCTAGTGGTGTCATGTGAACGTCGACTACATGATACTTCACCATTTATGGGACTAGGGGAATGCATTGTGTATTTGGCTACTAATTGTGGGGTTGCCGGAGTGACAGAAACCTGAACCCCCGTTAGGACACCTTTGCACAAGGGAGCGTAGGATCTCAGAGTTTAAGGTTGTGGTTAGACATATATCTTAATTACTTCCCTGTAGTTGCGGCTGCTTGCAGGGGGTTTAATCACAAGTATGTATTAGTCCAAGTAAGGTCGGTATGTTAGCACAAGTTCACTCACACAACACTTACAACACCAAATAAGAGTACTCAGCTATTTGAAGCGAAAGCACTTGGCAGAATTCCCATGTGTCCTCGAGAACGTTTGGTCCTTATAAGTATTTCCACCGGCTTGTCCTTTGCTAAGAAAGGATTGGGCCACTTGCTGCGTTTGTTCGTTGTCTTTATTACTTGCACCTTGTTTTGTTGCTTTATCAAAAAACCACTAAAAATTCGTTTGCTAAGTATTTGCAAAGGTTCCTGCTCCATACCACTAGTCAACACCTTCTGCTCCTCGTTGGGATTGACACTCCTATTTATCAAACGTACTGTGGCACACCCCCTATACTTGTGGGTCATCAAACGTCGGCTGGTTCACCATCCATCCCTGTTGAGCACGGAGAATATTGGGTGGAATCGCATGGATTCCATCTGGGTAAGCATCGTTTCCCTTTTGTGGGTTGATTATTGGCAGTATTTGAATGTGAATCGCTGGTGCTCAACTAACTACCTTGCTTTTCGAATAGGATTGATCCAGTGCTAGCGTAATTCGTGGTTGTGAACAATATCTCTCTGGATTTTACTTCCCAACGGTGGTTTCAACCTCCATAACTCTTAGAGATAGATAAAATATCCCTAAAATCTATTGTAAATTCCCTTGGAGCAGTGACGATTCAGTTGGTTTGTAAGAGTGTTTATAATTATAAAACCCTCACGCGGTCTGAAACTATAATTGACATAACTCTCACACAGCTAGTGATTCACTTTAAAATTAAAAATTTTATATAACTCTTAATGTATAAGAGTGTTTTTAATTGACACAACTCTTGAACACATTCAAATTAAAAAAATATATACAACTCTTAATGTAAAAGAGTTTTTATAATTGACACAACTCTTGAACACTTTCAAATTTAAAAAAATTATATAACTCTTAATGTAAAAGAGTATTTATAATTGACACAACTCTTGAACACTTTCAAATTTAAAAAAGCCATACAACTCTTAATGTAAAAGAGTGTTTATAATTGACACAACTCTTGAACACTTTCAAATTGAAAAAATTATACAACTCTTAATGTAAAAGAGTGTTTATAATTGACACTACTCTTGAACACTTTCAAATTAAAAAAAATTATACAACTCTTAATGTACAAGAGTGTTTATAATTGACACTACTCTTGAACACTTTTAAATTAAAAAATATATAACTTTTAATGTAAAATAGTGTTTATAATTGACACAACTCTTGAACACTTTAAAATTTTAAAAAATTATACAACTCTTAATATAAAAGATTGTTTATAATTGACACTACACTTGAACACTTTCAAATTGAAAAATTATACAACTCTCAATGTAAAAGAGTGTTTATAATTGACACTACTCTTGAACACTTTCAAATTGAAAAATTATACAACTCTTAATGTAAAGGAAAAGGGTGTTTACCTTTGAACATCATGAAATCGCACTTAATACGTGATAATGATATGCTAAGAAAATCTTGAGAGATTATCATTTTCATAGAATGTAGGGATGTAATGCATAAACTTGCATATGGCAAAAATTATACACCTTTGAACTCTTTGAAATCGCACTTAGGACATGGAGTGAAATATAATATAAAAATTATACACCTTTGAATACTTTCCCTTCAAATTACATTCAAAATCATTTGTTTATAGAGTTAAAGCATCGGTGGCAAACTCATTATTTTGTATGGATAGAGGGTGCCCCCGACAGATACAGGGATTATCCTGTCCGCTAGATCACAAAGGATCAAAGGTTGGTGGGTACGATCTGCGTGACAATTGTCTCGACCAATCAGAGCGTAGCAGCCAAGATGAGCACATGTGTGAGAGTTTGTCACTAAGAGGGAGGGGAAAACTGAGTAGAAGTTAAAAACCAAGGGCAAAACTGACAAGGGGGTTCAAATATAAAACAAAAAGAGATTTTAAAAATGGAAAATGCTTCTTTTATACAATAAAATACATATTGGCATACATCAAACTATTTGAAATCCAAATATACATCAGTTTGACAATTATTGCCTCATTCACACAAATTATGTTTTGGGAAGGGATGTTTTGGGGAGAGGCTTGAGTAGAAATCCATGAACCTTCATACATAGTAGGTGATTTTAGAAGTGGTGATTTAGGTTAAAACTTGATTTATATACATTTCTTATGGTGGCAGGTCACATTATAAGACTCTCTGGGTAGATGCCACTATGTTTTGATATTTTTGAATTTGTTGTGCATAAAATGACTCAATTAGCTAGCTAAAACCCATTCGTCGACTCTCTGTTGACCAGCCACCGAAGGGTAAAAGTGAGTATATTGCACACGGCAGTATTAGTACTGGAGGGCAAAACTGAGTACAACCAAACTGCCAGTGCTACACTCGAGGGTATAACTGAGCACGACTAACTGGCCAAGGTTAGACACGAGGGGAAAACACATGACGCAAAGTACGCGTGTCGCGGTGCATGGGGTGGTAGCGGACGCGTGTGGCCGTGCACGGTGCAGTAGCGCACGCGGTTATGCGGTGCACGGTGGTGCAACGAAACGTCTCCTCCATTCACCTTTATAGAGGTCTCCTCACTCATCACTCACTCACTCGCTCACTCGCTCACTCACTCACGCAACCATCTCTACTGTCCCATCACCTTCTGCAACCCCCCAAGAAAACCCCAACCACGGCGGCGATGGAGAAGAACAGCGCAGTGGCCATCCTTGCCTCCAAGGCGGCCGACGAGGAGGCCCCCGTCTCCGTATTGGCCCCCGTCGAGGCATTGAAGGCAGCCGCCATCCCCGTCCAGACCCCCATCCCAGCTTCTGCCGTAGCCGCCGGCGAGGAGGCCCCCGTCCCCGTACAAGCCCTTGTCGTTCTCCTGCAGATCCCGCATGGCTGGGACCCCTATAGGGACAACAATTACATTAGTCCGGAGAACCCCTTCGACACCAGCTTAGCCGACCCATGGTCGGAGGTAACTAGGGTTTTCTCCCCTTCCTTTGTTCTTCCCCCATTCCCATCGTTGGATGCTAGATTGTGTGTTATTAGGGCTTGGCTAATCGGTGGATACTAGGTATTTTTATAGTAGCTAATCATCTTGTGTTAGATCTCGTATTTTGATGAATGCCCCTAGTTGGGATCAGTACTAGCACCGATCTGTAGTTGGGATCCGTACTAGCACCGATCTGTAGTTGGGATCGGTATTCGATTTGGTTTAAGATTTGGGGATTGGGGAATAATCAGGGGATCTCATCGGTTAATTTATGCAAGTAATCAATCCCGATAATCACGGTCTCTCAATCATGTCCTTATTGCACACTACTGTTTTTTGTAATAGGTGGATAGCAGCGACGTCTGCAGCGATGACGAGTCCATGGACACCAAGACTTGTCAGGTGCTGAGGAAGATGAAGTCCGGTCAGTTCAACGGCTTCTTCTCCGGCAACGTCTCCAGGTGCCCCTTCTGCACCAGGAGCCTCGCCACCGACTTCAACTCCCTCGTGATGCATGCCAAGGACGTGAAGACCTGTGGCCCATCAAAGAACGCCAATGCCTTCAGAGCCCAGCACAAGGCGCTCGGTTTTCACCTCCGCAACCTCCAGAAGGTGGCCATCAAGGAGGGTTGCATGCCCCCGATCAAGTCCAAGGCGTCCAAGGCGCCCAAGGTCAAGGGACTGGGCAGTAGGAAGTGGAGGAAGCGCCATAGGGAGGAGGCAGAGACCCTCCTAGCGCAGGCCATAAGGGGCCACTGATCCTGTGTTGCTGCTGCTGTAAAGCAGCTTCTTTTGTTTTGTTGTATGTGTTGAACTTGTAAGCTGCTGCTACTGAGCAGCCTAATTGTCGAACCTGGTTTAAGTACCGTACTATATAATCCTTTATTAGCTGCTTTATCTATATCTGCTCTGTTTATCTACATATTTATGGTGCTGGTTAGATTTGCTGCCAGATTGAGAAAATAGGAGGGCCAAAAGGAACCATGAATGAAGAGAGAAGATGCTCTAGGTTGGCTGCTTTTTTGAGCAAAAATAACAACTGTTAGCGACATAAAGGGGAAAAGAAGCTCTTAAAAAGGCCAATCATAAAAATAATAAAAAATAAATCTTCCAATTTAGGCGACAGGGCGCATGTAACTACCATACGCGCCCCACATGGTCCTACACCACATCCCCAAAACGTGTTCCCAACAAGCCGGCCCCACACCATGGGGGGTCCTACTACGGGACCCGACTGAACATGGCCCCACCTGTCATCACGGAACGGGGGTGGGTCCTACTTGTAAGCACGTAACGACGAGGGTCCACTACGGGACCCATCTGAATGCGGCCCCACTTGTCAGCACGTGACAACGAGGGTGCACTAACGGGACCCGACAGAGAGCGAGTTTCAGACCGATGTGAGAGTTCCATAATAGGAGCTGGACAAAAGTGAGGAAAAACTAAGAGGCTGGGGGGAAGTGAGTACAACTAACGAACCAGGGGCACGAAAATAGAAATCCCTATAATTATTTCTTTAACAGCTTCCGGCCCTATCAAGATAAGAATCTGTGGTTACTCGACATTTTTCCCTTGGGAAATGGTTCTTGATCGAAGTTTAAGGCCACTTCTGAGATGCAGTGTCCACTCATCTCGTGAAAGTAGAGGCATATGTTTCTTCTGAATCAGCTAGTATAGTAAACGGCGGCATAACCTCCTCCCGACCCCTTTTGTAACCTAGATGCCATCGTCGCCACTGGAGACGCCGTCAGGCAAAGCCCGGACGACTTGGCGGTGGCGGCGGTCTCCCTAGGCCGCCGTTGGCTACAGTGACACATGCCCCCGGAGATGTGGCCTGTCCCTCCCCTGGCGGAGCGGATCCTCCCCCTAGTGGCACCTCTCTTGCCCCGGCGGTTTGTCCATGGCGACACTCCCCCACCGGTGGTGCTGGCGGCGGCCCTCAATGGCGGTGCGACCTTGTGCGGCCCAGACAAAGGCAACGACTTCGGAGGCTGGGCATCCACGAGATATGGATGTTTCGGCGGCGACACCCTGTGGGGAGGCGGCGACCCGGTGACCTCCTGCTAGACGACGGCACGAGACATCGAGGCTTCTCCCGCAACACGAGGACGCCAAGGGCAATATCCCTAGGTATGATGGTGGAGGTTGCCTTCTTCTTCGCTGGAGGTGGTCGGCCTGAGGCTGGTTTGGCGGGTCTCGGGATCCGCATCTAGTCCCGACAGCGAGGCTGCGAGACCTAGGTTCCGGTGAAAACCGAGCCGTTGGCGGGCGATGGCGGCGTTACTACGTCGTTACCTTGATGAAGGCATCGTCGTGCAACTACTGCCGACCTTAATCGTGCTGCTCCAGGGAAATCCTAAGATCTTCGGGTTGGGCGATGGCGGCGCTGCGGTGTCGCGTTGTCTCTTGGGAGCATCGTTTGTGGAGTAGTGCTGGAGAGCCAAGGGAGGAGGTGGAGCGGCTTCGTCTTGCACGGAGTCTTCGGCGGAGATGTGAAGTCATGCCTAGCCTCCAGGTGCTACGATCATTCATGCCTGGTTCGGTAGGTGCTATGCACGACAGATCTTCCGAAGGTCTCTGGTTGAGTCTGTTGACGGGACCCAGCGGCATGGTGCCGAGAGGTCTCGGTGGCGATCACACGTTCTTGGATGGATGCCCCGCAGGGTGGTGGCGCCGTCTGGCGTCATGGTAGCATCGATGGAAGGCCTCGCAAGGTCAGTGCATTGATCTCTCCATAAGTTGAGTATGCAGAAAAAGGCGACGGCTAGGACTTTCCGAAGCATGTATGCTGGTACGTGCTGAGGTCTGTCCGATCGGTTATGCCACTTGCTCGTCATTTGGACGACTTGTCGATGCCTTCGGTTTTAGATGATGCACGTTGGTGGGATGTTAAGGATATTGACCTTGTTCATAGACACCCTCTTTATCAGAGTTATAGGATTAGCGAGTTATCGCTTGTTTTGGTGGTCTTCGGTTTAACCTCTGTAATCCCTCTTGTAAGATTTTGAGAATAATCTAATAAAACAAGTTGCGTGTATCTTTTGAATACGGGATGATCTTGCTCGTTTCAAAAAAAGCTAGTAGAGTAAACAAATGTTCAAAATATTTTTGTACTATTATAATCACATGCACAATCCCATGGCCTCCCTCACTTCAGCATTTTAACCTACTCGTAGTGCTAATTTTCAATCACCAGTGTCAGCTATGCAATCTGCAAATGACGAAGCATGATTTGGGTTCTTCTTCTTCCTGCCCGTTCACGCCCCGCAGCAAATTCACAGCATTTTTTATGTGCCCCGTCTGCTGTAGTTTTTAAAAACCGCCACTTGCGAGGCAATTATCAAGTGGGGCTGTAACAGGCCACAGTCCCGGAGATTTGGTGGAGATCATGGAGTGGTCGGTATGATCTGCTACCTCTTTACACGATCCTGTGATTGATTCTTACGCAGGTAAGACCGTATCCCCCTGCAGGCAAGAGTTTCCTGGGGACGAAAAGAAGGCAACAGAGCTCTGAAATGATCACGCTGCCGGCCCTTGATTACCAAGCAAAGTGTCACACAGCCACCCGAGTAAATCAATCGGAGGGGAAATGACAGCGATCTTTCAGATTTCGTCTGAAAAACGGCAGACCGACTGGTCGGAGCAGTTGCATTGCGTCGTTGAACTCTACTCAGGGGGGAGTGCGATCATCATCACCATCATTATAGCCTTGGCTGGTACGTATCTGATCTGATACCATATATACCACGGGCTGGGAAGGGATGGGCAGCGAAGTAAGGAACGACTGGCACGTATCTAGGACTATCGGCTAATTTTTTTAAATAATACATTTTTTTTATTAAATTTCACAAATAATACATAAAACGCCGTTGAACGGACGAAGGCAGTCTTTCATCCGTTGAACGGACGAAACGAGTCTGTCGTCTGTCGAACGGCCGACCGACCAACAGATTTGCAATTTGTCCGTTTTATGTATTATTTGTACAATTCAATAAAAAAATGTATTATTTAAAAAAAATTGGCCGCGACGCAACGCCACTTGGGGTTGGGGGATTCTTTACGCACGCGGGGGGCGGCGTGGCCAAAAGCCCCGGATGGTCGCAAGTTGCAAGAACCCAGGCAGGCAAAGCCAATCAGTCGCTGGTGCGCACGGAGGGGGCGGCCTGGGGCGCGTGTCTCGCGATGGGGGAGCAGCGCGGCCGTGGGGCGGCGCGGAAGGTGCACCGCCCCTCCCGTTCCCGTCTCGGGGCATTTGCGTTTCGGCAACCGTGTTCGCCGTGTGCCGGGTGGAAGTCGCATGGCGTCGCCGCCAGGACCCTGGCGATCGAGACGTGAGTTGAACGTCTTGCGAACTGGCACGCACGCACGCGCAAGGGCGGCCGTGACGGCGTCAGCCTCATGGTGGGTTGGTCGTTGATCAGCCGTAAAGGCTATGTGTGCGCGTGCACGCCGCAAGCGACTGCTGCGGCCCGTTTGTTGCGTCGTCTTCGGTTCAGTGGGCTCCTGCCCGGGCCAAGGCCTACAATGAAATTTAAATATAGACCTAAAAATACAATATGGCCCCCTTTTCACTATAAGGGTATATGGTGTCTTAGCTTTTGGAAAAGTCAAAATGCAACTATACACCCGCTAGGATATTAAACATGTTTTGTTCGAGTGTGAGCATGCGGTAGAAGTTTGGGCAAAGCTGGGGCTATTATGCAGGTGGACCGAGCTGAAAATGTTGTTCTTGAAAAACTTTTAGTAAATCAACAACCTGGAGATGTCAAAGAATTAATATTGGTAACGGCCTGGTCAGTGGCAGAGCTAGCTCGTATTTGGAGCCTGGGCAAGACCTTTGAACTATGGCGTCGGTGAGTGCATGTCCAGAAAAACTAACGATGAAACGGTGGTACAGTGTACTTATATTAGTGAAGGTTTTACAGCCGGAGCCCGGACAGCTGCCCAGGGTCGCCGGGCCGTGGCTCCGCCACTAGGCCTGGTATATTTGGTGGATGAAAAAGCAAGCGGTTCATGACGAGCAAGTATCACCTGCCACAATTACTACCATGTCCGTTAGAGTAATCACAGAGAATAATATCCGAGTGTTGAGAAAATCTATGGCCAAAGAGAAGAGTACCTGGATGAAAGCAAAGGAGTCTTATGTTCTTATCAACGTTCATGTTCTTATCAATGTTGATGAAACTTTCAATTCGAAGAATCTAAAAGGAGGAATTGGGGTTGTTATTCGAGATGACAAAGGCAGATTTATTGCAGCCTGCAATGATCCAGTCCATTATGCTATTGATGCAAATACACTTGAAACTATGGCTATTCAGAGAGATTTAGCTCTTGCAAATAAGGTTGATTTCTCAAAAATTATTGTTCAATCGGATTGCTTGCAGGTGATTGAAACGCTACAGTCAGGATGCTTATCGTTAACGAAGCTGTGGCTCATTTTGAAGATATTAATGTGCAAGCTTCTACATTTTCGAAGTGTGAGTTTAATTTTTGTAATAAGGAGGCAAACAGTGTAGAAGATTGTTTAGCGAGAGAGACAGGAACGCTACCACTTTTTTGGGTAGATAAACCGTAAGACTTTATTACTGCTCTATTAATCTATGATGTAACTATTATTTGATTAATAAAGTCTGCAGCATGATGGAGTCCTGACTGCTTCTCTCGAAAAAAAAGTTTATACAATTTATGAAATCATATCAGTATCATTAGACTCAACAAGAAAATATTATATATTTCATTTATTCAATATTTTAGATGTTGATAATATTTTAAGACCATGGCTCCAACGCCTCCAGGTTGTGGCGGTGTTGTGGCAGCACCTATCCTATTCTTCTCCTCCATTTTCCTCTTGACAATAGAATCCCCTCTTGCACCCCTCCCCAACCCCCTCCTAGCGTTCCAGGGTTAGGCTGCTTCCATCAGATCCCAGACGGGCAAAGCCAGGGCGGGGGAGGATGGCGACAGTAGGGCGTCCCTCCGCCTCGGTTTGGAGGAGTGGATGCAGGTGCGGATCTCAAGCAGGTGCCTTAGTTTGGCGCGTGTGTGGCTATGACGTTGGTCGGACGGCGAGGTGGCCTACTTCATTATTGACTATCTACCTCGGCGGTGCAATGGGATCCGAACGGTGGTGACGCCATCCTCACAATGGCTTCCCTGTGGCGGATTGCATGGCCATGGAGCGAGTGGAGCGGATAAGGATGCCACCATTGACGGTGGTGCCTGTGGGCGTTGTATTCCTTGTGGGAGGCATTGTGGGGGCGTCTCTCACTCAATAGACTCTAGGGGAAACCTTAGATTCAGGCTCCTGGGATCGGATGATGGCGGCGTTCGCATCACCACCCCGATGGGAGCATCATATTTGGAGACATACATTGGTTGGAAAAATGCGTGGATGGCTTCGGTGGCTAGGCGCCGGTCTCCACGTGCTTCTCGCATGAGGACCAATGTGGAGCAACGTGGCATCTACCATTCTAAGATGAAGAGTCTTGGTGTAGCGGGGTCTCGGCATCATAGATGGACGCGTGCAGGGCGGTGGCGCCGTGTGGTGTCATGGTGGCATCAACGACAGGCCTAGAAAGATCAATACATTGATCCTTCTTGGAGATGGGTTCGTAGAAGACGGTGGCAGCAACTTTTTGGGCATGTGCATTTGTGCAAGATGAGGGTTTGCTGAACAGGTTGTGCCCCTTGCCCACTGATGGGCGACATGGTGAAGCCTTTGATTTTTCGATGATGCACGTAGGTGTGATGTTAGGGCACATGGCTAGGTTCATGGTCACCCATTCATCAATCTTGTAGGTGTAGTGAGATGTCACTAGGATGGTAGGTTTGAATTTATCTTTGTATTTTTATTGTATGGCTTTGTTGAACAATCTAATAAAAGGTTGTATGCACATTTTTTATGTAGAGATCCAGGGTTTAAACCTCCATATCAGAAAAAATATCACCTTGTAGTTGATTCTTGGTTGTGGAGGAAGAAATGGAGCGCCTCTACAATGGTGTGTTCAATGGTTATAGCATATCTCAATGATTGTTGGGGATACCCTTGGAGATAAAATCATATATAAAGTGAGACTATTCACCTTTCAATCACCATCCATTGATCCAAACCTTTCTTAACTCTAATGTTTTCTAATGAAACAAATAGAACCAAATTTTGAGACTAAATGAGAGAGAATGATCCATTCATGAAACTGATCTGACATGATAACAATGGCCATTACAAGCCTGCATGATCGTACTATTGGCTAACATCTATTATGTTTACTTTTTTATCTTGGCGAGCTGCTTCGTGCGTGTTTGGTAGCCAGCATGGATTTGGGGGGTCGCCGGGGCATGGCAATGGGGTGTAAGTCCCGGCAAAAACGTCCTTTGGGCCATGTTTTGCACTTGTTTTGTTTACCTGCTCGGCCCTTTTTTGCTCAAGGGAGATATGCTGTTTGGTTTCATGTTTTGCAGCCCTGGGAGCAAGCCAAAAACAGATTTTTTTGGTTGTCTTCGAAACAACGACTACGGTAGCCTATTCCCATGAGTGATGATGTTATCATGCACTCAGCGGTTCATAATAAATTCAAAAAAAGAGAATGACACTAGGTAATCACATCAATAATAGTTACCCAACTAGATGACGCACCACGAGCTGAAGACAAAAAACAACAACTTGTGATGCATCGCAAGTTTTTCATTGGAGGGGTTAATATATACAACCTAACACAGTATTACATGCTAGGGATGAGTTTTCATCAAGTCCTAACTAATGGAGAGATATTAGACCACCTACAAAAATATACATGATCGCATCAATAGATCATGCCCACCATCGATAGCAGCAAAGTTGTAGCCTTAATCGAAGTGGGTGCATAGACAAGTCCTAAGCCATGCCTTCCTCTCACATGGATCCATGTTAGCATAGAATATACCTTTTTCTTTGTTGTCTACCAGGAAGTTAATGGCTTTTAGCATCAATTTTAGATCCTAGAGTTGTCTACAATCAACATACTTGGGCATGAAGATCATCTTTATTTGAGCATAGTATGTTATGTGAGTATGCTCCAACTCATGGAGCTTCAGGAAGGCCTACTATTGATAAGAGAGTGTGTTAGTGCACATCAACTTGTGTGTTACGAACAAATGAAACATAAGGTAGTGTGATGCTATCTTACCACGAGGAGCTACTTTAGCATGTCACCATCATCAATCATAAAAGTCATGCTCTCCGCACATCATATGACACCCTCTTTCTCTCTAAGCTTTCTTATTAGTAAGTTACATTTCATTGTACGATTCCATATATAGTTGTACAACTAAAGAGTGGTCAGTACGATCCAACTGAAGTCAAGAACATAATTGTAAATCTTTTGCATGTGCCTCTCTCTGAACCCGTTGGCACAATTTACCCGTTGTTCACGATCTCAACCATCCTCTTTAGGATGAACTTTGATAAAGTAGGTTCCCAAACATTAAAGGTGCGACACACTTTAATGGAATTTTGGTAGGCCCCATCTAGCTCATGTCAAAGTTTCTCACGGAAGGAGCAGACAAGTTGAGTTAGCTAGTGTAGGGGTTCGTAGCATGGAAAACAAAAAATTTCTACCGCATGCACACAAACAAGCCAAGATCTATCTACTAGATTGTAGCAACGAGTCGATAGAAGCACTCACCCTCGAAGATTCCAAAGCGGTTAACAAGAGCAGATTCTCGTGGGTGATGTAGTCGTACACTTGCCGATCTCAAGATCGCGTAGTGTAACACCCTCGGAATCGGCCCCTATGCAAGTTTCAGCACTTTCCGCCAAACCCGCATAGAAACGATTCAAAGGTGCCCACCAGGCACTTGCGTGCGGGTGGAAAACGAAGTAATATCATTACACAATAGTCCTCGATGGAACCCATAAAACATATATATACAACAGCGACTCAAAGAGTCAAGAATACAGATATACAGTTCAAAGATCCAAATCACCTTGAGAACGATACAGCGTCCGAGTACGGACAAGATGCAAATGGGGCTAAGAGCCCTGAAGAATAACCGATGGCGTCCATAACCCTGCCCAGGCCAAGCCAGAAGGGTAACCCTGCTAACGACGTCGTTCTCAAAACCTGCTTAAACAAAAGGGGTGCCGACAAAGGGCAAAGGAAAAAGAGAGAGCGGTCAGTACTGAGGCCAGTACACGGCGAGGCTAGAATTCGGCGGTCCTCGCCTACATAGGTATGGTGGACTGAGCGGCAGCGCAGCATGCACTAAACAACCTATAGAGACTCGATATAACTGGCGACTATCAGAGAGGGATAAGAAAGACCTATTCGGAACCAACCTGATGCTACCACCAAACATACCCATCCTGGTAGTTCCCCCTCGAGACCAAACGAGGAGGTCAACCGAGGAACTCACACCGTTGGCAGTTTTATTTATACAGTTATCGTGGCAGCAATTACTAGTCAGGTATAGATAGTCATCCTGATATAATAAGCAGTGGGCAATTTTAGTTAACCATTCTGTTGTAGTTGTAACACTTACTAGTCAGATACAATTAGCATGAGATATCCCCAAACCCAGCAGTTGTTGGTACTTTTATTTAGCCATTCCGTTGCAGTGAAGCTGATTACTAGTCATATCGGATACAAGTCAAATTATAGCAGTAAACTTTAGTTATAGTTGTCTATGATCGAGAACTGTGCTCCAAGTCGTCCATAACCGCGGACACGGCTTCTCGAAAAGATTTAACCCTGCAGGGGTGCACCAAAGTATCCACACGCACTTCGACCCTTTTTGCCAGATCAATTAACATACACCCATCGGTATGTCGGCGGGGCCTAAGTCATGACGTTTCCCAGACCCAAAGCAAGTACATGGGGGCCACCCCATTAAGCTACCCGCAACGAAACTGGCCGGCTCCGAGACAGACTCAAGGTTTGGGTGGACGGCTGTAAACGACTGGGAACCCGAAAGTGTGACTGGGCTTGTCGATACCGCGAAATCGTGTCCCGATCCTAAACAGTACAAGTGCAGTACTTCGCACAATTTAAATAAAGCAGTAAAGCATGGCATAAGTACAGAATAGTAATAAAGCCCCAAACTAATTGTGGCCCCCAGTACAGTACTTTGAAATCAGGTACTAATCGATGGGGGTGCCCATACACCCCACCTGTGGTTAGCGCGCTCGATCTCGGAACAGGTGTCAAGAACTCGGGGTCCTACGGGACACTAGTGGGCGGTTAACAACCAAATAACATCTATTGCCCACCGGTGCCTCTGCATTTACCTACTTCAATTTTAGTTATTAAACAGTAATTACAGCCATGATCATATCCAACATTAAACATGCGGCAAAACTCCAACAACTGTGGTACTTGACGACACGCAACAGCACTTGAGCAAGCGACTACGACGCGCGAGTCCAACTATATACCAATCAACAGGTAATAGGATGTCTCCAAGGCAATATAAGGCTGCAAGGGATATCACGGGTACGAAAACTATAGCATCGCAACACAGATAGCAATAGATCAACAGGAGGGAATAAATACTATAAAAGTAAGATAGGTAGAAAGGGGGAGATGCTCGCCTGAAAAGCATTACCGAAGGTTCATCCGAAGATCGGGTCGACACTCGCATCAACTCATCGGCCTAATCCGTGAAGAAGCAAAGCACTAGAAGAAACACCGGATGCACTATTTAATACTACGGCAAAAGATCGGGCATGATGCATGTATGATGTATGACATGGCAAGCATGCGATGCAATTAGGCCATATTAAGCGGAACCGAGGCCCCGGCAATATTTAAGTGGTTCCAGTTGTTTAGATACCCTGCAATTTAAATGTTGTCTTAACATGGCAAAAGATAGAACCGGTTTGCTACACCAATTTAAATGGGACCAGTATACGACTAGATTTGCCCGCATATGGATCCAATATTTAATTTAGGTGAATCGGCATAAGGCCCCCAAACCACATGACAATATGCATGCGAGTATGACAATTTAATATGCAACAATTTATATAGATGTCATTTATAAAATAGGGGCTCGGATCAGGGTCACACATTAGGGTTCGGCGAGCTTGGGGTTCGATGGATCGGTCTCAGGGTTCGACGGGAGAATGGCTCGACGAGATCGGTCTCGGATAACGGAAGTCGATCTTGTCGCATCCGAGAAGAAGGACTTGGTTCGGTGTCGGGGCGCATCGGATTCGCCCGGGTCGGTGTCGATCTTGTCGTCGCGAAGATCTTGTCGTGTCCTCGTATCGGGTCGGTCTTGGCGTTCGGGGTGAAGAACTTGGTGTCCTCGAGGAAGTACTTGGCGTATCCGTGTCGACGACCTTAGCGTCCGGAAAGAAGTACTTGTCGCATCTGTGGCCTTCGGGTCGAAGAACTTGGCACGCCAGGGTTCGGTCTTCCGACTCCGGGAGGATCGGTTTTCAGGGTCTCGGCACCTTCGGTTCCATGTGGGCGATCTTGGCGTCCGAGGGTTTCTCCGAGTTCGTGGTGCGTCCGTGTGGTAGATCTTGGGGTACCGGCGTCATCGGGTTCCACCTCGCACATTGGTCGACGAAACACGTAACGATGCAGATCTTGGCGACAAGAGGGCATCGGGGCTCTTGTGACGAGGCGGTCTTGTGCTTTGGGTGGCGTCAAAGATCTTGGTGGCGCTACAAACTTGGTAGCTACACGGATACAGGTACACGTCACCAAGAGGAAGAAGTTTTGCGTTTCACTGTCACGAGTGGCAGCTGAGGTCATGGCGATATGCACGACAGCAGACACAAAGCATTCACGACCGGACGCCCAGAGGTGCTCACAGGGGGTTTCCAAACAAGGGGGCGGTGCGTGCTTGCGAGCTCGGACGAGGAGGCGTGGCCGGGCCTGGCGGATGCGGATGCAGCAAGGGCGACAGCCGACGAGGACGACGAGGCCGGTCGCGCAGGGCGGCGCGGCTCGCAGGCGATAGGGAACGGAGGCAGGGTCGCGCGCCGTCGGGCGCGAGGAGGCGCAGAAAGGCGAGGGGGACACCGGCGGCTCGGAGACGCTCGCGCGGGGCTTGGCCGGCGAACCGGGGAATCCATAGCGGCGACGGAGAGGCCGCAGGACGGGACCAGACCGTGGTGGCGAGTCGGGCGAGGCAGAGGCGATCGCTGCAGAGGCCCGCGGCGGCGCTCCTGCAGGAAGAAGAGGCGGGGAGGGAGTGCGCGAGGTCCGGCCGGCGGCGGACGCGATCGCAGACGAGGCGAGCTCGGCCTGGAGAGAGCGAGGCGGCGGGGCTCTCGGGGAGGGCGGCGAGCGGGAACGCAGGGGCGGCGCTGGAGGAGAGGAGGGCCAGGCGGCGGCGCGAGCTCCTGGCCAGGCAGCGATGGGCTCGGGGCCTGGAGGAGGAGGTGGCCTCGGACGCCGGTGACGGGGACGAGGCTAGCAGCAGCGGCCGGCTTCACGTGGCGTGGCGGCGGCGGACAGAGGCTCAAGCAAGGGAGGAGGAGAACAAGGGAGGCGACGCGCTGGTTGGGGAAGGAGGAGCCCTGGCGGCGGGGCAGAGGGAGGCGATGGCGTTGGGGGCGGGGAGTGCATCGCGAGGGAGAGGATAGAGGGAGTGGGGGAGCGTGCGAGAGAGAGAGAGGGGATTGGAGGGGGTGAGGTGGCTGAAGGGTGGGTAGAATAGGACTAGGTGGGAAAATTTTAGGACTAGATATTTTTAGACTAGGGTTTGGAGGTGGCCGGACGGACCCTCGGGCCTAGCTGGCTGCCTCCCAAAAATAAATTAAATATTTTACTTGTTTAAAACGTGGCGTTTTAAATCCATTGGTAGACGAAACAAAATATTCCGGAGACCCTGGTTTTAATTTGAATAAAGACGGGAGTATTTAGAAAACAAAACTAGGCGTTTCGAAAATAGTTTAGACAAAAACCATGCATGATGATGACGATGCTCAAATGCAAAGTGGCATGATGACATGAGCATGCGGTCATGATGATGCAATGCACAAAAACAACGCGATTTTCTAGTAGTGGTTTTGCGGGGCGCCACATGTAGGCGATCCTTCCGGCGTTGCGTTCTGGCAGCGCTTCCGCAGTCGTTCACACGTACGGTACTCGATGAAGACCTTCCTCTCCCTTGTTCTAGCAGGCAGCGGAGGTTGTAGTTCTCTCCGTGCGATTCCGGCAGCACGACGGCGTGGTGTCGGAAGTAGAGGGGAGATACTGCAGGGCTTCGCCTAAGCCGGAGCGGGTATGGTGGAGTAGAGGGAGCCCCGGCGATCTAGGGTTTAGAAGCCAAGGTTTAGAGGTAGCTAGCAATTAGGGTTTAGCTAGTTGGTAGCGGTTTAGAGGAGATCTAGATTGGCCACAACTAGAGAGGGGGGCGGTGGCCAACCTAGGGTTTCTTGTGTGTCCAAGGGGGGCGCCCTACCCCTCCTTTTATAGGTGGGGAGGCGCCAAGGGAAAGGGATTCCTCCCCCAACTCCACTTCATGTGTCCGGCCCAAGAAATAGGGAGGATTCCTTCCCTAAGTAAGAACCCTTCTCTCCCTCCACTTGGAAATATTGTCCCAGTTTGACTTTTTCAAACTGTCCTTTTGACTTTCAAATTAGAGTTTGATTTCTCTCTTTAAAGTGTCCAGCCAAGTGACCTAAGACATGATGCAACCATTCCACTTTGTCATGACACATCCATGTACCCTTCCCCTTCCAGATCGATGAACCTTCTAGACCCTTCTAGAACATTCCGGTGAAAACACCGGAACCATTCCCGAACTCCGGAATTAGACTTTCCTTATATGAATCTTATTCTCCGGACCATTCCGGATCTCCTCGTGATATCCCGGATCCCATCCGAGACTCCGAACAACATTCGGTCTCTTTACTCACATTCCATATCTACTAAACAACATTGAATCCTTAAGTGTGTCTCCCTACGGTTCGTGAATTATGCGGACATGACCGAGACACTTCTCCGATCAATAACCAATAGAGGAATCTGGAAATTCATATGGCTCCCACATATTTCTACGGTTACTTTGCGATCGAATGAACCACTTACATATGATACCAATTTCCCTTTGTCTCGCGATAGTTTACTTATCCGAGGTTTGATCGTCGGTATCTCTGCATACCTAGTTCAACCTTGTTACCGATAAGTACTCTTTTCTCGTTCCCGTGATATGTGATCCCTTGTGAGCCAGTCACATGCTTGCAAGATAATTGGATGACATTCCACCGAGAGGTCCCAGAGTATATCTATCTGTCATATGGATGGACAAATCCCACTCTTGATCCATGTGCCTCAACACATACTTTCCGAACACTCAATGCCACCTTTATAACCACCCAGTTACGGTGTGGTGTTTTATGTTATCAAAGCATCCTTCTGGCGATGGTGATTAGCATGATCTCATGGTCGAAGGAATTAGGTTACTATGTATCAGAAAGCTTATAGCAAATGAACTATATTAAATGACTTGATCTTTATGCTACGCTTAACTATAGGAGTATGTCCATCACATCATTCTCCTAATGATATGACCCTGTTATTAATAACATTTCTATGTTCATGATCAGAAAACCATGATCATATATTAACCAACAAGCTAGTTTAACAAGAGGCTTTACTAGGAACTCTTTTATGTTCACAAATCACACAAGTATTAATGTTTCTGGTTAATACAATTATAACATGGTATGTAAACATCTATCAAAAGTATGAAGATATGATAATAACCACTTTATTATTGCATCTTGGGCATATCTCCAACAGTCTCCCACTTGCACTAGAGTCAATAATCTAGTTTTAAACCTTTGTGCATTCAACACCTATGGATTTCTAGTGTTGTATTTACACGATTGTGAGTGGTCAACTGATCTCCGGATCCGACACTTTCAGGTCCGTGTGTAATTGCATGTCTTTGCATCTCTACGCATCACTCATTCTCTAATGAGATGGCTTTGTATAAATTTGGTCCTTTGGTGAGACCTTTAGTTCCCTGGGGTTAAAACATGTTGATAATATTGTCGTACAATATATCTTCATAGTACTATCCCGCTGTGAACGACACCTAGTTTGATAATAAACTACTTGACACAAATGCCCTCTTTTGCTGCTATAATAGCAGTCATATACTTAGCCTTTTGTTGTAGTATCTGTCACAATGTCTTAACTTTGGAACATCCAAAACCATTATGGAACTTCCTTTCCATTACTGCCACTCATAGTTTTAAATTGAGATAAACTTAATTTGTACTTTGTGACAAAACTAGTATCAATGTAGTACTTTTACAATGAACCAACCATCTATTTGTCACTTCTAAAAAATAATATATTCTTAGTTCTTCCAAAAGATCATAAGAATATCGTTACTATCGTCCAATAATCATCTTATGAATCATTCTGGTATATACTCATAACATTTAGAGCATAGGAAATATCTGGATTTGTACATATCACAGTATGATCAAAATACTCTTTCTGATTTTATTCACCAAGTATAAATCAATACTTGAATCTTTATTTCACTTACCAAGTTTCAATACACTTGAATTTGGATTCAATCCTTTCTGTGCGACAAGAACCTTTCTTGTAGTTTCCATATTGAACTCATTCAATATCTCATCTATGTACATTTGGCACAACCATATTAGCGTCTCAATCTATCTATATAAATATTGATGCCAAATATTCGGGTTTTGCCTAAGTTTTTCATCGCGATGAAATTCTTAACATGTGTTAATAAAAGATACATCATTTCCAATCAACAATATGTCTTCCACATAATGTATTAGAAATATGTCTTAGCGCTCCCACTTAATTTCTTGCAAATGCAAGCATCTTCATCGTCACTGATAAATTTAAACTCTTTAACAGTTTCATCATGGTTAAGATTCCAACTCCTCAATGCTTACTTCAACCATTGAGGTTTGCATACGCTTTTAGCATCACTTGAATTAACAAAAACCTTTAGACCGTGTCATGTACACGTCCTAGTTAACCATTCTATTAGAAGAACTTGTTTTGTTTATTCAACTACCACATAATAAAATTATATGTAGTGGTTGCTACATTAATCCGTCTAGACTAAATATCGCTTAATGAAAGATCAGATCTTGTCATAGTCATAGTCAACTCTTTGAACATTGTCTTGTCAGATAGTTCTCCGATCAATAACCAATAGAGGAATCTGGATATTCATATGGATCCCACATATTTCTACGATTACTTTGCGATCGAATGAACCACTTACATACGATACCAATTTCCCTTTGTCTCGCAATAGTTTACTTATCCGAGGTTTGATCGTCGGTATCTCTGCATACCTAGTTCAACCTCGTTACCGATAAGTACTCTTTTCTCGTTCCCGTGATATGTGATCCCTTGTGAGCCAGTCACATGCTTGCAAGATAATTGGATGACATTCAACCGAGAGGGCCCGGAGTATATCTATCCGTCATATGGATGGACAAATCCCACTCTTGATCCATGTGCCTCAACACATACTTTCCGAACACTCAATGCCACCTTTATAACCACCCAGTTATGGTGTGGTGTTTGATGTTATCAAAGCATCCTTCCGGTGATGGTGATTAGCATGATCTCATGGTCGAAGGAATTAGGTTACTATATATCAAAAAGCTTATAGCAAATGAACTATATTAAATGACTTGATCTTTATGCTACGCTTAACTATAGGAGTATGTCCATCACATCATTCTCCTAATGATATGACCATGTTGTTAATAACATCTCTATGTTCATGATCGGGAAACCATGATCATATATTAACCAACAAGCTAGTTTAACAAGAGGCTTTACTAGGAACTCTTTTATGTTTACAAATCACACAAGTATTAATGTTTTCGGTTAATACAATTATAGCATGGTATGTAAATATTTATCATAAGTATGAAGATATGATAATAACCACTTTATTATTGCCTCTTGGGCATATCTCCAACAGCTAGTACCTCTGATGTTCTACACTTGGATAAACATGGTACAAACGAGACCAAAGGTAAGAACCTTTCTAAAATCCTAACTGGCTAGCAAGAATAATGCTAATCATTATACAATGGGAAGCATGAAAACCATGATACAATGGCTATCAGTTGCATAGGACCTACAAACACATAGTACAGCTACAACATCAAGGGTTAACGATTTTTCTTACATCTAGAGGAGTAGGCTTCATCATAGAGGTTGGGGAAGTGGAGGAAGCCATTAGAACCACTATCATCATGTTCGAGGGGGGAAACATGCAGGATCACCATTATCGTGCTTGAGGAAGATGGCGGAATGACCTATAATCGAACATGACTAAATATGAACCATGGTTGTAGTTGCATACATCTTCCCACATATAGCAGATTCTTACAAATCTAAGCTAGATAGAGGGTTTGAGATTCTTCCAGTGGAACATCATCTAGCACATATGTCGGGGAGGAGGGGGAAGACAGCAGGCCATCTACGACCTCTATCACCGAGCTCGAGTTCTAAGGTCCTGCCATCTCTATGGAAATCAGAGGGGGAGGAGCTCGAAATGGGGGAATGGTGGACTTGATTTCGGCGATGGCACACTACACCTAAGTAGGGGTGATTTTGGTTGGGCATTGAGGGAATTTTTAGTGAGACAAATTCGATCACTTCCCCTGGAAAATTTTCTATGGTACTTGAGTTCTATCCTTCTCCCTCCATCTATGATGGTCTAGCATGTGGGAAGGTGACGTCCCCCTTTTTGGCCGCTGCGTGGGTGGCTCCGCGGAAACGGTCGCGGGCCTAACCTGAGATACTTTAATCATCGTGCATGCCATAACGCATATTGTGGCAAGGCATCTGATCGGCCCAGCTTCATCATATTGGGGACTGATTAGACCTCGTGCAACCTACCAGACATGCCCTTCGGTGATCTGACTTCACATGTTACTTATGATCTTGGATTGAGATGGACCAAACAAGCGAAGTTGATTGTATCAACTAGAGGCGAAAATTTCATGTCAGTGATTTCTTCATATGAGATCATCTCGAGGATGTTCTCGTATCTTACTACCATAGCCTTTTGTTATCCTACATTTTAGCACTAAAATTGGTGGTGATGCTTGCACGAGGGAGATAAGGTACAACTAAACGCTAGTAGGAAAACACTTATAGCAGTCATTTTACCAGTGGCATGCAAAAAAAAATACACGCCACCACTAGGAGGAAAAATAGTAGTGGCGTTCAGAAATTACTGAATGCCATAAGTACATGCTATTAGTGGCATCTTATTATACTGAGACGCCATCAGTGACGGGTCCTACGGATGAAGTTGTGACAAACCTATTAGTGGCGTTGGGAACAAGAGAATGCCACGGCTATGCTCCATATTGGTGGCATTTAACATGAATTAAACTCCACGACTAAATAGCACTATGTGGCCTTTCATAACGCCTCGCCCTTTTGATCGGATCGATCCCTGCCTCACTCTATCCCGTTGTCTCCCTCAACCTCGCCGCCGCGCGCATCGAACTCCCCCGCACCTCCTCCTCTCCGAGCCACCATTCGCCGCCACCGCCCTGTCCATTCCCTGGCCACCGGTCGCCGGACCTCTCTCCTCCTCTCCGAGCCATTCTGGACGGTCTCTTCAACTTCCTTGGTCCCGGGGCTGTAACATCCCAAAATATGAAACAATGATCATCAAACTCTAATCACTAAAATTAGGGTTAACAAAAACTTTGATTAATTAAAATCATATGAATGCATGTGTGTATGTGATGATTTGATAAATGCATGAATGGACTTGTGTGATTAACCTAAATAGCAAGAAATGGTTTAAAGATGAAAATAACATCATCTAAAACAATTCAATGAAGAAACAAATCAAGAGAAAATCAAAAACAAATCAAATAAAGCAAATGGTCATTTTTGCCAATCTTGCTCACTAGGTCACTTTGAGTGTTTCTAGTCCAAGATTTCAAACAGAAACTTTTCCAATTCTTTTCACCCCTTGCAAGACCAAGTAAAAGTGAATCAAAGCCCGACTTTCAAACTTGCAGACACATTTGGCAACCTCATTCAAATCACAAGTAAAAATTGAACCTTTATCATATGTGAAGATCACATATTTTCAAAACCCAACCAAACCAGTGCCCCTTGACTAATCCAACTAACCAGAGACTCCCTAGTATGTGCCTAGCAAACCCACCAAGTTTGAATCCAAAATTCAAATTCAAATTTCTTTCGGCCATTTTATCGAACACCTTGCTGGCATCAAACAAACAAACAACAAACACTATAGTGAGCAGTGATTTTGGCCAACCTTGTTCCCTCTCTAGCTCACTCCATACTCTTAGTAGATGATCTAGTACAATTAACAAGCCTTAGCACCACTGTGAGCTTGGCATAGCCATTAATGGTGACCATGCCGAGCCCATTTGCCAACCCCAATGTCGCCAGCGAGCTAGAGGAAGAACTAGCCCTTCCAACCTTGTCTAGAACACGCAGCACCATCCACCGCCACTCCCTATCCAAGCCCCGAGCGCAGCCAGCCACTGGACCACCCGCCAAGAACGCGCCCAGTCTCTCTGTGTGCGAGCCAAGAGCGCTCTAGTGCGCCGTTAGCGACACCAGCCCACAGACCACGCGCGCCCTCGTCGCTTGAAGACGTGATCACCACCGCTCAAGCAATCCCGCAGACATGCCCGTTCGCCACCGGCGGACCACGCACGCTGTGCGCCATTAAAATCGCCGTCAGACCCGCCCAGAGCATCGACGTGATCCGACCGATCAGCACCGCCCCACGCCTCGCCACCACGCCGTTAAGCTTCACTAGGGAGCACAACACCGCCCCCTATCGTCGCCCATGCCAGTAGCACTCTGTGCCGTCGACAACGACGAGCTCCACCCGCGCCATTCGGTCCCCTCGTCGCACTATAAAAGGAGGCCTCCCCCGCTTGTTTGATTCACACCACTTCACTCCCCACCTCTCACTGATACCCCCTACTCACTCCCAGAGCAAGGCGAGCACCAGGTGGACGGAATTTCACCGGAGTTCGCCGCTGCAGAGGAGGAGAGGCGCCGTCGATTGGAGCCACCCCAGGAGAAGCTGTCGGTATTAGGAGAATCACCATCGTCGACTTCGTCGTTTGCCCCTGTCGCCGACCATCGCCGGAGCCCCGATGAGCCTCCCACGACCCCCACTAGCCGCCCTAGGGTTCATGCTCATCGCGTCCTGTTCAGGTGTGGACGATGAACCCGAGCCGTTCGATTAGAGTTAGATCCTACGGTCCCAAGCGCCCCATACCGCTTTGCCACTCGTTGTCTCACTGACGAGTGGGGTCGCTCACTTAACTAGCCCGCGTATGCGCTGTGTGTAGTGGGCCGGCCTAGTTAAACATCCCGCGCAACCCACTAATTCAAATTTAGTTTTATTCATTTAATTTCAAACCTAGATATGTACCTAGATTCAAAAATCAACCCAGCTCGATTCACTGAACCAAAATGCATGAAACCAATTTTTTTAGAAATATACTGGAATGCTTAATCCAAGCCCATTGGATTCAAACCATTTAGATTTGTAGATCACCCATGGTAAAAATAACAAGGCAGAAGCTTTTCTGCATTCAAACATTTTTTTAAAATTCAGCCATAAGAGCTTTTGAGTTGATTCCAACTCTCAAAAATCACATTTAACTATACCTTTCAGAATATATAAAAATATATAGGTTTACTTACAGAAATAATGTTAAAGTAATAAAAGAATGCCACATAGGAATTTCTAGTCATTTTAATAAAATAAAATAAAAAGGTTAAACCTTATTAAATTGTGACACCACTTTAAATCACGTTCCCATGTACTGAAGTATGAGGTGATGACATGTGTCAACATGATCCCATGTTTGAGTTGGAGAATATTAAATCTTAAGTAGTTTTCAATAAGTAGAAATTACTTTTCTAAAAATAAAATAAATAAGACAAGTACTTTAATCTTGTAATGTTAGTGATGATGATAGATCATCTAGTGTGAACCTTTGTGTGATGATTAGAGATAGTTAAGTATTGTTTGGTGATTGTGTACCTCGTATTTATTTCTAGACGCTAGTACCGACCAAGGATACGAGGAGGAAGGAGGATACTACGAGGAAGAAGCCGATGAGAACTTCAACCACTACTCTGCACAAGGCAAGCCTATACTTGAAATCTTGCAAGCCTCACTATACAAGTTGACTTAGAAAGCTTATACCACTCTCTTAGCAAGCTTACACCACTTGATACCTAATCCTAGTTTTACTTGCAAGCTGAAGCATTTTAATTCTTCATCAAAGCTTTCTCTTAGAGTTTACTTAGCGAGTTGTAGATATTAGAAGGATATTGGAAGGTAGCATAAAGAGCATAAAATTTGGCCTAAGTTAGATAATCTTGATGTCATCCTAGGGCATGATATTGAAATTATCTAATCCCCACTTATTTATGACCCACCATTGGTATTTACCCCACTTGTAGATGCTAGTGTAAGCATAAAACTTGATCAACTTTAGATGGGAATACTTGGTGAAAATGGTTATGAAAACCTTAGAATGATGAGTCATTCTACTGAAATGTTTTGACATGTGTTTCCGAACACCAGATGATTTTGATGATGAAAATGTTAAGGCATGAGCCTTAGCCCTTTATAAAACTGATGGTTATCTGGATGCGATACCATTCCAATTTTACCGTACAACCACAATACCCGAAATTTGGGTAGGGCTTGACTGGAAATTTATATACCTTAGTATGGGTTCCCTTGCGGCCAAGGTCTGAGCTGAGGCTACCTTGTGAAGATTGTCCACCTGTGTAGTACCCAAGATGACAGTTGGTCATGGTTGGGAGGCCAAACTCATAGGAGAGGTGCATATACTAGGACATGTAACTGAAAGGTTAGGATTGATTATCCGCATACTGAGTATGGTGAATTTAGGATTTGTTCCTGACGGATGTATCGAATGTTGTGGTGAAAGTGTACAATCTCTGCAGAGTGTCAAACTATTCGAATAGCCGCGTCCGCGATTATGGACGGTTGGAGTGGCCATACTGTTCTATCGTCAGATGTTTCCAAAATGACTTATAAAATGATTTATGACTTTGACTTGACCACAACAGAGTTGTGATATGAAACTCAAGTTCCCACTTAGGTGTTATAAAACTTTCAACTAGCTTTCTTTGCTTCTGAACTTAGTAGAGGTAAATCTGGATTTTTGCAAAACAACCCTAGAGCTTAACATATCCTATTCAAAACCACTTCACTTGTTAGTATTAGTTTGCGAGTACTTAAAGAGTACTCATGGCTTTGTCCCTGGATATTCCCGTGGCCAGACTATGAAGAGGAGTACCAGAATGACGGACCGCAGGAAGGTTACGACAACTAGGATCATCTCCCATCGTCAGCGTTGGGTGTGACCCTGAAGATGGCGCTTCACCTACGCTATCATTATCTTTATGTTATTCCGCTGCTTGATTTGTATTAAGAACTGGATCATGAGATCCTTATTTGTGTAATACCTTATGTATGGTTTGTAATGGATGATGTACTGTGATATCCAAATCTGTTATGTCTCGCAAAAATGGTAATCCTGGGATTGCGATGTATGGCATAACAGACATCTGTGATTAAAAATCCGGGTGTTGACAGGGGCCAGCGAAGTTCGCCGCACCTCTCTCCTCCTCTCCGATCCGCTGGCCGCCGCAACCACCGCCGCCATCCCCGGCGGTCGCTACAACTTCCCTTCCCCGTCCCCGAGCCGCTCGCTGCAGCTTCCTTATCCACGACCTCGGTGAGCCACCCGCCACGCCTTCTATCCTCGTTTTTAATGTGTTTTAGACATTGTAGATGCATATGTGTGTTAGATATTAGAAATTATAGAGATAAACATGTTATTTAGTGTTTTAGATATTAAGTTTTGGCTCAAATTGTAGATACAGAGATATGGGTTTGTTAATTAGATAGTGATAGTTTAGGCCGAGACAACTTTATATGCAAATATCTCATCTCGTTACCGAGAGAGAAAATTAAGTAGGGGTACAAAACCTAGATAGATGATTGTAGATGATTTAGTGTAGATGATTGTAGATCATTTAGTGTAGATGATTTTAGGGGTATAAAATCTAGATAACTTTAGGGATAGATGTAGAAAATATACATCTATATTCATTTCTTATATGTTGACTAATAGTTTTATGAAATGTTGTGGTTTAACTACTTAATTAGTATCATGTCAGAGTCGGAGCCAGAGCCAAAGTTCCGTGGTGTCCACCGGAAATCCACGAGGACCCCAACTTGGGCAGCTCAGATTATAGTGGATAACAGGAAGATCCAGTTAGGTACCTTTAGGTGCCCATGGCAGGCGGCCCACGCCTATGGCTGCGCCATGGTCCAGCACTTGGGGGAGAGTGAAGTCCTCAACTTCGAGGATGAGCATCGCGTGGCGCATCTATTAGCGTGAGATGGCATGAGGATCTCCACGAGCGCCGAGGAGAGGGAGCACCGGCAGGTAGAGAGGCAGCCGGCGCGCCACCATCGCGAGGAGGATGACCCCTTGGTCAGGGATCTCCTACTTTATACCCGGGTGATGGTGGTCCAGTACGAGGTCCTTAGCAAGAGCCAGCAGTGGCAGCAGCGCGGGCAGCGCGAGGTTGGCCCATCCGACACGCAGCAGTAGTGTCAGCCTGGCCCCTCCGGCACGTAGCAGGACGACTCTAGCAACATGTCGTCCTCTTTCTGGACCGCTTGGGTGACAGCGACGTCACTGGCGCTGGGTCTACTCGAGTTCAGGATATTATTATGTGACTGTTATACTACCTATCGTACTACTTATATAGACTTATCATACAATGATTGTAGTACTTATATATAATGCTAGCTAATCTTACTTATGTGTTATGTTGATATATTATGCTATTTATGATGCTAAAATGATCTATATAACTAAGTTTGCATGATCATATATAGTATAATGAATGATGATGGGTGTGAGCATTGTGGTTACCAAGGATGCAAGAATAAAAAGATTGTCGTGGTGCTCCCTTATGAGTGCGAAGTTAGTATGTTATGTATATTCACAAGTAATCAAACTATATATATCGTGCAGCTGAATTACGTGCTAATTGTTGCTTTCTTATGATTCTATATGTAGAACATACCTTGCAAGTTTAGAGTTGAGTTCCTGGACCATTTCGATTGGCCGTTATTGGAGCAGGGCGAGCGAGCGCAAGGTTTGGCCGAGTCGTGTGCGTACATCAGCCATTAGAACTGCGGCACCATCTGCCCAGCTAGTTTTGGTCATGGCCCTTGTTGCGTACATCAGCTCCTATTGGTCGTGGCCCTTATTAGGCCCGTGCAGCTGTCACACTACATCTTATTTTCCACGTGTTGGCCAGGCCAAGTAGGGCAGTAGTAGTATACATCACACATACTTGGCCCTCCTTGGTTTCTCGGGCCCGGGGCGGTCGCCCCGCCAGCCCTGCGCCAAGGCCGGGTCTAGATATTCCATCCGTTCTCAGAAGACTTTGGTTTCTCACAATAGACAGAACATTGCTTTCAAATACCTGCAATCCGAAGTTCAAAACATTAAATACTAGTACCTCTGTTCTTATTATATAATGTAAGGCTTTTTAAAAGCTTACATTTTGAAACAGAGGTAGTACCTTTTGTGCAAAGAACTGTATTTATATTTTTCACATGAAATAGGACATGATATTAGAAGGCAGTCATATTTTATCAAATTTAACAGCGTATGGTAGGAACATAAGTGATGGAATATAAACCGTGCATTCCCAAATAACAAAAGCCGGAGGAAGTACATGGCCAGCTAATTTTATAAAACCAATCACTTCAATCAGGGCTTCATCCCAGGAAACCAACAAAGTCTAACGGCAGGTGTATGCAACATGGGAAACGGCGATCCTGGAAAAAAAATATAATGACAAGAGGTGCCACGTAGATTAACTATTTGTGGCGTGTATATAAATAGTTAAGTCAGATAACATGTCATTGGTAGCAGAAACTTCTTTATGTTCTCTGTTAACGATTGCTCCAAAAAGAGTCTCTCATATAAACATTTATTATTTCAAGAAAAACCATATACTACACATTTGTGTCAGTTGTAAACTCCATTGAGTACTATAGTTTATGATCGGAGGTTGATTAATAAATCTATACATTGACCAAACGTGGTCACACAACCATTGAAATCAGTATCGTATGGACAAATAATAAAGGCGATGTTGATATAAATAATTGTATTGTCTGCTAACTGTATTACCTTCTTGAGGCGTAAAGAAACTCATTGACAGGCTTGAGGAATAATAAGAAATAATGCAATCAAGTCAACAGAGGTTAACAGCTGAACATGCAACCAGCCAAGCAGCGCAACTGTGCGAGCCCGTCACACTGAATCTGGTCTAATCAGAGATAACATATCAGTTATCAGAGAATACAGAAAAGAAAATAACTGAACAGCTATAGGGGAATATGCACACATTATCTTTTGGACAAATAAGATAAACACTTCTTGGAGCCTCACCACGCAACACATCCCTGAGCTTGTAGAGCTATGGGCAAAGATAAGTGAGGTTCGACTTGTTGATGGTGTTGGAAATATAAGCAATAATCCATATGATTTAATCCGAATAATAAACTGATAAACCATGATCATACAGACAGTAGTAAAATCAATCATGTAGATCAACAAAATAGATGAACAAATTACATCTATAGGATATAAACCTATCACATCTACAGCAAACGCTAGAACGGAGAACTCTAGCATAATCCGAAAAAGACAATTGAGGATCACGTACAGTGTAGGCTGAATAGCAGCCGTAGCGGTCGCAACAGCGTCGCCCATGTTGAGGTTGTCGAAGAGGTCGCTGACGTCCGGAAAGAAGTCGTCGTCAGGGAACTCGTCGTCGGACGACGTCGTGGTTGCCAGTAGTCGCGCTTGAGCGCTCCCCAAAAACCTGATCGCCCCTCACCCGTACAGGTTCACGAGAGGCGGGGTTCCGGAGGCCTACTATCCCGATCTGCGGTGCACGCCGCAAGCCGGGATGGAGAAGACGAAAGCGGCGGTGCAAGGTTCTGGAGGTAGGCGCGTGTGTGGATTGATTCCGTACAGATTAGGTTTAGCCCGGACGCTTTATAGTGCAGGTTAGGAGGATCGTGGGCTCAGCCCACGTCCGAGTTGGTAACAGCCACGTCCATAAAAACTGGAAACGGCTGTAATTAACGCGTCCGTTAATGACTCATAATCAGTTTTACTTAGAATTATCCTTAGAACGCGTCCGTTAATGACTCATAATCAGTTTTTCAATCTCCTCTTCACATGCCTTGATGACTTCATATTATTCTTAGAACTGTTTACTTTGACGATCACAGTTTGATTATCACAGTTCATTGGGATAACGGGTATTGGTTTTTCAACCACAGGTAAGTCCATCAAGAGCTCACGAAGCCACTCTGCTTCAACAGTGGCTGTGTCTAATGCTGTGAGTTCTGCTTCCATTGTTGACCTCGTTAAGATGGTCTGCTTGCAAGACTTCCAGGAAACAGCGCCACCACCAAGTGTAAACAAATAACCACTTGTGGCCTTAATCTCATCGGCATCAGATATCCAATTTGAATCACAATAACCCTCAAGTACCCGAGGATACCCAGTATAGTGAATACCATAACTCGCAGTGCCTTTCAAATAGCGCAAAAATCTTTCAAGAGCATGCCAGTGATCATCTCCAGGATTTGACACAAATCGACTCAGTTTGCTTACAGCAAAGGAGATGTCAGGTCTAGTAGCGCTGGCTAAATACATGAGCGAGCCAATAATTTGAGAATATCTCAATTGATCTTTAGCATTCCTTCGATTCTTTCGAAGTAGCACACTCGGATCATAAGGCGTTGGAGAAGAATTGCAGTCGCTATACCCGAAGCGACTCAATATCTTTTCCACATAGTGAGACTGAAGCAGTATAATCCCACCATTGTCATCCTTCAGTAGCTTGATGTTTAAAATTACATCAGCCACTCCCAAGTCCTTCATCTCAAAGCATCGAGATAGGAACTCTTTGACCTCCTCGATAACAGCGAGGTTGGTCCCGAATATCAATATGTCATCAACATAGAGACACATAATAACTCCCTCGCCCCCACCATGGCGATAGTACACACATTTGTCAGCTTCGTTTACAATAAATCCTTCAGCAGTTAAAGTTCTTTCAAACTTCTCGTGCCACTACTTAGGAGCTTGCTTAAGACCATATAAAGACTTCACTAACTTACACACCTTTCCTTCTTGACCATCTACCACAAATCCGTCAGGCTGCTCCATATAAATTTCCTCATCTAGCTCTCCATTTAGAAAAGCTGTCTTAACGTCCATTTGATGAACGAGAAGACCGTGTGAGGCAGCCAAGGATAGCAGTACTCGAATAGTGGTCAATCTGGCTACAGGTGAGTAGGTATCGAAGAAGTCTTCACCTTCCTTTTGGGTATAACCCTTAGCCACAAGACGTGCTTTGTACTTTTCAACAGTACCATCAGGTCTAAGCTTTTTCTTGAACACCCACTTACATCCTACAGGTTTGCACCCATAAGGACGATCAGTGATTTCCCAAGTACCATTAGCTAAGATGGAATCCATCTCGCTTCGGACAGCTTCCTTCCAGTAGTCAGCATCTTGAGATGCATAGGCTTCTGAAATAGAAGTGGGAGTATCATCCGCAAGGTACACAATGAAATCATCACCAAATGACTTTACAGTCCTTTGTCTCTTGCTCCTTTTGGGAGCTTCATTGTCATCCTCCACAGGATCATCAGAGTGTTCTATCGGCATAGTGGGTTCAGGAATTATAGAAAATTCCTGACTAGATGAACTAGTCATCTCCTGATTTGATGAGCTAGACATGCCTTTCATAGGAAAGATGTCCTCAAAGAAAGTCGCATCATTCGACTCCATAATTGTACCAACATGCATGTCGGATACCTCAGATTTTACTATCAAAAATCTATAGCCAATGCTATGAAAAGCATATCCCAGAAAAACACAATCAACGGTTTTTGGTCCAAGCTTTCGCTTCTTGGGTATTGGAATATTGACTTTCGCCAAACAACCCCAAGTTCGTAAGTAAGAGAGTTTAAGCCTTTTCTTTTCCCATTCCTCAAATGGAGTCATGGTTTTATCCTTTATAGGAACACGGTTTAGGACATGACACGCAGTCATTAGCGCCTCCCCCCACCATTCCTTGGAAAGACCCGATGTATCTAACATGGCGTTAACCAAATCAGTTAGAGTGCGGTTCTTCCTTTCGGCCACCCCATTTGACTGAGGTGAGTAGGGAGGCGTCCTCTCATGTATAATACCATGTTCCGCATAGAATAAATCAAATTCATTTGAAAAGTACTCTCCACCACGATCCGACCTTAGCCGCTTGATTTTAAGATCAAGTTGGTTTTCTGCCTCAGCTTTATAGATTTTGAAGTAATTCAAAGCTTCATCTTTAGATTTCAGGAGATAAACATAACAGTATCTAGTGGAGTCATCAATCAACGTCATAAAGTATCTTTTTCCACCTTTTGTCAACACACCATTCATCTCACAAAGATCTGAATGTATAAGTTCTAGCGGTGCTAAGTTTCTCGGTTCCGCAGCCGTATGAGACTTGCGGGGTTGCTTTGCTTGCACACAAACTTGACACTTAGAACCTTTGACAGTGGTAAATTTCGGAATTAAACTCATATTAGCTAGCCGCGTCATGCAGCCAAAGTTAATATGACAGAGTCGTGAATGCCAAACATTGGACTCATTATCATTGCAAACATGATTAATAACTTTAGTACATGAGTCTGACAGAGACAAGCGGAACAGACCTCCGCACTCATAACCTTTTCCAACAAATTGTACATACTTAGAAATTACAACTTTATTGGACTCAAAAACCAACTTAAAGCCATCTCGACATAAAAGCGATCCGCTGACGAGATTCTTATTGATGGAGGGAACATGCTGCACGTTCTTCAGTTGTACGGTCTTCCCCGAAGTAAACTTCAGATCTACTGTACCAACACCATGAACAGAAGCACGTGAGCCGTTTCCCATCAGCACGGAAGAGGTCCTTGAGACCTGATAAGAGGAAAACATGGAAATATCAGAACATACATGTGTATTAGCACCCGTGTCTATCCACCAATCAGGAGAATGACATACTGAAAGGATAGTAGGTAAAATACCGTACCCAGCATCCTTCATCTCAGTATCGCTAATAACAACATTAGCGGCATTGCCGCTGTTCCCATGTTGACGCTTGTCAAAGCGATTAGGGCAGCTAGGAGCCCAATGACCAGGATCACCACAGACGTGGCAAGAGCCTTTCCTCTTATCATTTTTCTTCTTGAAGTTGGTTGAGTGCATGGCCTTGTTCTTGCCATCGAACTTTCCCTTTCCTTCAGTTTTGTTCTTATTCTTGAACTTGTGGGATTGGAAGTTTTTCCTCTGCACTAAATTGGCAGTAGAACCTCCCTCAAGTCCTCGAGCAGTTTTGTCCTTTGCTCTCGCCTTCTCTTCCACATGAAGAGACCCAATGAGATCCGTAACGGAAAACTCTCGTCTCTTATGTTTCAGAGAAGTAGCAAAGTTCCTCCACGAAGGAGGAAGCTTGGCAATAATGCCACCGGCCACAAATTTGTCCGGTAAGGAACACTTGAACTGCTCAAGTTCTTTGGCAAGTGATTGTATCTCATGAGCTTGCTCAACGACGGAGAGCTCATCAACCATCCTGTAGTCATAGAATTGCTCCATGACATACAGCTCAGTGCCAGCGTCCGAGACCCCAAACTTGGCCTCAAGTGCTTCCCACGCATCCTTGCCATTATCAAATGACATATAAGGGTCAACAATGTTGTCCCCAAGAACACTGAACAAAGCCGCCATAAACATGGTATCGGCTTTCTTAAAGTTCGCTTCCTGCTCAGCAGAAAGATCTCCTTTAGGCTTGCCAAGAGTGGCGCTATAACAGTTTAGGTTTTCAAACCAGAGAACTGCTCTCTTGCGCCATCTCTTATAGTGCATGCCATCAAAAGGAGGCGGCCTAGTAGCCGCGGCTACACCAGTGGAATTCAGTTGCCTATAATCAGGTTTTTGGATTGTTGGAAATATAAGCAATAATCCATATGATTTAATCCGAATAATAAACTGATAAACCATGATCATACAGACAGTAGTAAAACCAATCATGTAGATCAACAAAGTAGATGAACAGATTACATCTATAGGAGATAAACCTATCACATCTACAGCAAACGCTAGAACGGAGAACTCTAGCATAATCCGAAAAAGACAATTGATGATCACGTACAGTGTAGGCTGAATAGCAGCCGTAGCGGTCGCAGCAGCGTCGCCCATGTTGAGGTTGTCGAAGAGGTCGCTGACGTCCGGGAAGAAGTCGTCGTCAGGGAACTCGTCGTCGGACGACGTCGTGGTTGCCAGTAGTCGCGCTTGAGCGCTCCCCAAAAACCTGATCGCCCCTCACCCGTACAGGTTCACGAGAGGCCGGGTTCCGGAGGCCTACTGTCCCGATCTGCGGTGCACGCCGCAAGCCGGGATGGAGAAGACGAAAGCGGCGGCGCAAGGTTCTGGAGGTAGGCGCGTGTGTGGATTGATTCCGTACAGATTAGGTTTAGCCCGGACGCTTTATATAGTGCAGGTTAGGAGGATCGTGGGCTCAGCCCACGTCCGAGTTGGTAACAGCCAAATAAAGCACCCGCCACCCGCGGCGCGCGCGCGTCGTGACGAGGCGTGGCGAGGCGAGGCGGGCGGCGTCGGAGGAGGAGTGCGCGAGGGCTACTCTTCTTGTCACACCTTAGTGAGTGGTGCAACACTCTACTATATAAGGTGGTACAACTCCCCTTCAACTAGCAATGTGGGACTAAACTTTAGCACCACTAGCACAGCCATATGCTGCCATGCATAAATGGGCCAAAGAGAATTTCAGAATTTATCTAATGGACCAACAGCCCAATATACACCAAATTCCAACAGATGGTACGGCGGACATCACATAAAAATTCACTAAATCCGGTAATTATTCAGCAAGCTCGGCGTATAGGGCTCAATTTGAAGGCTTGACTTGTTCTTTGATGTCGGAGTTGGTGTGAAAAAATTAGGCACCTTGCAAGCTCTTTGCATGGCTTATTCTCCAAGACCGGGTGTGGTTGGCCGACGGTCTTCAAAGGCGTGCCTGACCCAATTGTGGGCTCTGTCAAGTGTCAACTATGTAAAAGAGAGGATGAATCCGCAGTGCACTTCTTATTCTAATGTCGCTATACCATCCAGATTTGGAACATGATTGTTGATTGAGTCTTCTCTCCATTGACACATCGAGTTGGGTCTCATGCAACGGTGGCGGAGGACAAAAATATTTTTTGGTGTGACGAAACTAATAACGGAAATCTTTGGAGGCTCTTATTGCCACACAAGGTCTACACACAAAAAATGGCAATCGGAGGACACAAATCAAATTTGAGACGACTTTGTGGAGTGTGGCGGGTGCAAAACAATTATGCCGGAAGATTAGAGGTATTTCAAGCATTTTTGACCACTTGTATTTTATTTTATTTTTACGAAATTCTACCGATCTATTAATAATCATCTTTTTTAATTTAAAAATAATAATTAATCAACAATAAAAAAGAGTACAAAGAGTTCATTGTATTATTACTTAGTAAAACTTCTTAATTAATGAGACGATGCAAAGCTTTTGCCTCTGTTTTTTTTAATTAACATGGACGTGTAGTAGAAGTCATGGTTTGGTCAATACAACGAACTAATAGCTTCAGCCTTCATTCATGACAGAACTTTTTTTTTCATTCTAACGAAAAGGCATTCTAACAGAACATGTAATGCATGAGCGAGAGTTTCCCATTTAGACATAAATATGCAGGCCTTAATTTAAAAAAAAAACAGAAAAGGAGCAAGTACTTGAGTATAGAATACATAGTTCAGCATGAGGAAACTTCGGAAAATAGCTTTAGAGGACGGGCTCATTGGAGCCCGTCTTTGAAATTTTCAAAAAACATTAAATATTTTCGAAAAAAATACTTACGTGTAGCCACTAAAACGAAATACATGTATGCAAATTTTCAACGAAAGATACATTGTATTTCGGGTGCAGAAAAAAGATAAATATGACAAAATTTGGAAAAACGGAGCCCATTAAAAATTACACTGTTTATGTTTAGATCTGGATTTTTTTTACCAAGGACAGAATACAAAATATTTTTACATGATTTTTCGTATTCGTGTATTATAAATCATTATCTATGTCTCTATATTTTGTCGAAATTTTCTAAAACTTTTAATTTTGAACTTTTCAAAAAAAAGGCTCCAGGGAGCCCGGCCCCATATTGACGCTCTCGAGGAAACTCGGCCTATTGTCAAGAACCGAAAAAAAAACTCCAATGAAATAAAATCTTGGATAAAAAGAGGCCCAAACTAGAAATGGGGTAGAGTGTAGTTCCGCCTGCATAAAGCGAGGCAAAGGCAAGTGGCAGTACTATGTGATAACAGAGAATTATAATAATTTGGTTACTTCATTTGCTTGCATTCTCTGGAAGCTTAATTATAACATGAAATTACCTGGAATTACGTATGACTGAGCTTATAATTGATGTCGATAAATAATTTGTAAAGTCAACTTTTAGATAATAATAACAAGCTGTCGAGCTGCAGCAAGCGAATCCCAGATCTGACAGCTACAGTCAGCGGCATATAAATTGCAAAGTGCTAAACTGGAATTACAAGCTCCGAAATGATAATATAGTAAATACAATGCATGATCACTTATCAAGAGATCTGAGCTGGAAAACCATGCATAGAGCATCTTCATCTGCGTCCTACAAAGTGTGCCTGGTACGTCCGCCGGAAGATGTTTTGAGAAAGTCTGCCTAAACTGCCTGCGATCCGAAGACGTCTTTCCGCGCCCTCAACGATCAACTTTACAAAACTTTTAGGCCAAATCCAAAGCCTCCCAAATAGTTTAAAGTCACAAAGAACACACAAATAACTTCAAATTAATGGCCACAGTGGCCCAAAACGCTATATAAATGCAGCGATCTCATACTACAAACTAAGAGCTCAAATGGACGTGTCGGCCGGGGTTGGCTCTGCCAATGCCGATGTAGGATCCTCTGTCGCCCACGCCGATGCCCATGGCAGTGCAGTTGGCAGTGCCCATGCCAGTGCAGATGTTGGTGCCGCTACTGATGTTGTCCTTGTTGCCCTCTTCTCGTCTAGGAAGGATGCATGCGTGAGCATCCGAGTACCAAGCCTTCGTATCGTCATTCATGTTGGAAGTATCGTCGTTCAAGATTCTCCACTACTTGGCCATTTTGGCAACGGTGGCTTGCCATGCCACATTTGTGGCAAGGATCATGCAGGTCTAGGCGGCGACCTTGGCGAGTTCAACCTTTGCCTCCTCGAGTTTGGTCTTCACGTTAGACTTAGCCAATAGTTCCTTCCACCTTCCATCATTCTTGACATCGCGCCCTTGGTTGTTTGATGTCTCTTTGGCGAGGAAGCATCCATCTTGTCGATGTCGCGCCATTCCTCTCGGCATTTGTCTTCTTATTGCCGATGCAGCGTTTGACCGAGAAAGTCGTCGGTGCGACCCAGAGTAGGCATGGTTGAGGTCGAGGTGGACACAACCTTGGTTCAGCTGATCACTGGTGGAAAACAGGCCTCTAACACCGGTTCGTAACACCCTCTAACAGCGGTTATAGAACCGTTGTTGAGGGTTCGGTGTTAGAGCCCCTCCCTTTAACATCGGTTCTTAATACGAACCGCTGTTAAAGGGTGGCGCACATGGGGGATCCGCAGAGCACAGCCCCCCCTTTAATCCCGATTCGTAACAACCGGTGTTAAAGGTTCTCTGTCGCGGCAGGAAAACGACCTAAATCTCTGCCGCGGCAGAGTTCTGCCGCCGTCCCGTTTTGGGCGGATTTCTGCGGCGCGGCGCGGACGGGGGGAGGGGGATCGATCGGGAGAGGTATACACATACATCGTCGATACATACATACATCAATAATTAAGCAACTATTATTATACACAAACATCGTCATTGTGGTATTCTCCGTACACGTTCAAGCATCAAGTACAAGACAAACACATTCAAGCATATATACAATATAACATCTCCGTACACGTTCATTTTGGATATCTAAAAAGTTCTCCGCCAGGCGTTACGACCTCATGAAGTATGAACACCGCCAATTCCTCTTGAATGGCTCGTATGCGGTCAAATGGTAAGAGTTTGTCTCACATCCGTTCGATCTAAACATATATGAAGAATGATAATAAAATAATGTTGTGTACTTCGTTTACGTACTCTAAGTTGTTCTAGTGCGACTTGGCCCGTCGCACATATCGTGTTGCGAATGAACTCACAAACATAGTATCCACATAAGTTATTGCCGGCTCCCTGCTGCGCGCACTTTACGAGAATAGAGAGTTCAACCAAAATAATAATCAATAAAGCATGATATAATGGAATTGGAAGCAGAATCAAAGAGATACGCAGACCTAGCTGGCTAGTATTACTTATATTTTGATCTATAAATTTTAGTTCTTCTGACCATTCACCCACGGCCCTGCCCGTGAACCTGTTGGAGATATGCCCAAGAGGCAATAATAAAGTGGGTTATTATCATATCTTCATACTTATGATAAATGTTTACATACCATGCTATAATTGTATTAACCGGAAACATTAATACTTGTGTGATTTGTAAACTAAAATAAGAGTCCCTAGTAAAGCCTCTTGTTAAACTAGCTTGTTGGTTAATATATATGATCATGGTTTCCTGATCATGAACATAGAGATGTTATTAACAACAGGATCATATCATTAGGAGAATGATGTGATGGACATACTCCTATAGATAAGCGTAGCATAAAGATCAAGTCATTTCATTAGTTCAATTGCTATATGATTTCTGATACATAGTAACCTAATTCCTTCGACCATGAGATCATGCATATCACCTTTACCGGATGGATGCTTTGATGTCATCAAACACCACACCGTAACAGGGTGGCTATAAAAGTGGCATTGAGTGATTCGGAAAGTATTGGTTGAGACACATGGATCAAGAGTGGGATTTGTCCATCCATATGACGGATAGATATACTCTGGGCCCTCTCGGTGGAATGTCATCCAATTAGCTTGCAAGCATGTGACTGGCTCACAAGGGATCACATATCACGGGAACGAGAAAAGAGTACTTATCGGTAACGAGGTTGAACTAGGTATGCAGAGATACCGACGATCATAACCTCGGATAAGTAAAGTATCGTGAGACAAAGGGAAATTGGTATCGTATGTAAGTGGTTCATTCGATCGCAAAGTAATCGTAGAAATATGTGGGAGCCATATGAATTTCCAGATTCCTCTATTGGTTATTGTTCGGAGAAGTGTCTCGATCATGTCCGCATAATTCACGAACCGTAGGGAGACACACTTAAGGATTCGACGTTGTTTGAGTAGTTATGGTATTATGAGAAAGAGACCGAATGTTGTTCGGAGTCTCGGATGGGATCCGGGATATCATGAGGAGATCCGGAATGGTCCGGAGAATAAGATTCATATAAGGAAAGTCCCGTTTCGGAGTAACGGAATGATTCCGGTATTTTCATCGGGAACATTCTAGAAGGTTCCGGAATGTCCGGCACTCCGGGGAGGAAGGGGTACATGAGTGTGTCATATCAAGTTGGTATGATTGCATCATGTACTAAGTGTCATCGCTGTCCGAAATAAAGGGTTAATTCAAATCCTAGTTTGAAAAGTCAAACGGCTAGTTTGAAAAGTCAAACTGCCAGTTTTCGGAAAGAGGAGAAGGAGGTTTTTGGTGGAGGCCGAATTGGAGGAGGGTTCCTCCTTGGGCCGGCGCACCACCTCAAGGCCGAGTTGGGGAGGGACTCTCCCTCCCCTTGGCCGGTCCCCTCCATCTATAAAAGGAGGGGCAGGGCTCCCCTCCTAGGACACACAAGTTCCTATCTATTTCTCCCGGTTTAGAGCCGTTTTGGTTTAGAGCTTCTAATTGCTTTAGCCATCGGTTTAGAGCCTTCTAATTGGTTTAGAGCCTTATAATTGGTGTGTCTAATTACTAGATCACTAATAGCCTCTAAATAGCCTCTCTCATAATCCACCATACTCGCACCGGCTTAAGGCGAAGCCCTGCGGGATTTCCCCTCTACTTCCGGTACCACGCCGTTGTGCTGCCGGAATCGCGAGGAGAGTGCTACAACCTCCGCTGCCTGCTGGAAAAAGGGAGAGGAAGGTCTTCGTCGAGTACCGAACGTGTGACCGACTGCGGGAGCGCTGCCGGAACGCAGCGCCGGAAGGATCGTCTACGCGATCTTGAGATCGGAAAGAGTACGACTACATCATCCACGAGAATCTGCTCTCGTTAACCGCTTTGGAATCTTCGAGGGTAAGTTATTCCATCGACTCGTTGCTACAATCTAGTAGATAGATCTTGGCTTGTTTGTTTGTATGCGATAGAAAATTTTTGTTTTCCATGCTACGAACCCCTACAGTGGTATCAGAGCCGTGTCTATATGTAGATCTGTTGCACGAGTAGAACACAATGGTCATTGTGGGCGTTGATGCTTTTATTGTCGATTGCTTCTTGTGTACTTTGCATCTTGCGGTATGTTGGGATGAAGCGGCCCGGGCTAACCTTACATGACATCGTTCATGAGACTTGCTCCACGCTTGACATGCAACTTGTATTGCATAAGTGGCTTTGCGGGTGTCTGTTTCTCCTAGCATAGTATAGATCCAATTCACAACGGGTGATTAACAATACTTGTGTCAACGTTGTGGTTCATGTTCGTAAGTTAGAACGACACTTATAGAAAGCCCCAAACCACGTAAAACATGCAAAGAAAGTAGAGGCGTCTAACTTTGTTTTGCAGGGGTGTGCAGTGATGTGATATGGCCATGATTGTGATTATATTTGATGTATGCAATGTTCCTTATTGTAAGTTGGCAACCGGCAGGAGCCATATGGTTGTCTTTAATTTCTGTTAAGACCCGCGTGTCTATTCAAAGTAGTTGTAATAGTTGAAGCCGGTGGACGACAACCATGGAGCAGCGTCATTGACCTTGATGCAATGCCGGTGATGATAGAGATCATGTTCGTGCTAGAAGATGGAGATCGGAAGCACAATGGAGAAAGGCCATATCATATCACATATTATGAATTGCATGTGATGTTAATCCTTTATGCATCTTGTATTGCTTAGTAGACGACGGTAGCATTATAAGATGATCCCTCATGCACATAAATTTCAAGTCATAAAGTGTTCACCCTTAGTTAGCACCGTTGCTAAAGCTTGTTGTTTCGAAGCACCACGTGATGATCGGGTGTGTTAGATTCTACAAGTGTATACAACGTGGGCAAGCCAGATTTGCTCATGCGGAAGCTAAGGTTTGATCTTGACGAGCCTAGCATGTACAGACATGGCCTCAGGAACACGGATTACCGAAAGGTAGAGCATGAGTCATATAGTAGATATGATGAACATGTTGATTGTTCGCCATTGAAGCTATATCAACTCTCGTGATGATCGGTTTTGATGTGGTGGATTTGGTTCCTGTGATCACTAAAACAATGTGAGGGATGTTGTTTTGAGTGGGAGTTCACCTAGATTAATTTAATTATTAATTAGAACTCAATTTATCATAAACTAAATCAAAGTGAATTTGCATAGTTGTTGTAGTCATTGGCATCCGTTTACCACCTTGCGCTTAGTTATAATTGAGATGATAGAACTATAGAATTCTGGTTAGTTACTTTACGAACTGGTATCGTATTGTTTTTGAAGTGTTAATCTAAAAGTTTAAAAGTCCTATTGCAAACTTTCAGTAAGTTCCGGTTACTCCATGAAGTTTAATAATTGGTATTAAAATCAATAGTAACAATTCCAATGTTAGTATATAAGTATCATGTTTGTCTCCATGATTCTTGATATTCAAAGGATTCTCCTAATATCAAGGTTATCTAAGGATCTGAAAGAGTTGTTTCAGAAACCATGATGTGTGGAAGATATTGTGATATCTGAAACGAAGTTTTGGTTGCAACATGATAGAGTATAATATGACAAAAGTCATGTTCTCATATTTGATGAGAATTTGCAAAAGGTTGGAGACACTAGTTGTCCTAATCCTCCAAAAGGTTTTGGAGAGCAACATTATACTCGTGATTCACCGTTACAAGCTAAAAGTAACTTGATCGTGGATAAATCCATGATAAGGGTGAATATTTGATGTAGGTAAAATGTTTACTACACCAAGAGATTACTAAAGAAAGGAATTTGAAAGAACACCAAACATTTGATGATGGTGATCTACTGCAAAGTGCAAGTCCAAAGACATTGGTATTTAACTATACACGCTTTGGACTATGTGTCATATGTATGACTCCACTGTTGATGTTGATAGATTCTTTCAAACAGAAAAGGAGATACTGAAAGAGAGTCTCATAAATATATGGCAGAAAATAAAAGACTAGAATTGTTCAGTTTAAGTATATAGATGATATACATGTTATGGCTATATCCTTTGCTTATTAAACAATGTGGTTCTTAAGTATTTGATACTGAATTTGTTGGTATGAATCGTCATACAAAACAACAGAATTCATGAACTACAGTGGCCTAAGTAATTAGCAAAAGAATATGTGATGATGTTCATCGAGAACAAATAAGGGGTTATTGTGTTGCTCGTTAAACATCAAAGCTTGCTTTCAAGATTTGTTTTATCAGGTGTTATGAGAACAAAAGGGTTGTTCAAATAATTGCCGTAATCCATAAAAGATGGATGATTCACAAATCTCGTTGGAAAAATCACATCCATAAAGCTAATGCTAAAGATGTCGAAAGACAAATTGATTGAAAGATCACTTAGGAAGTGACATCGCCGTTTAAATTATATTGGAAAGAAAACATGAAGAAACTCCGTATGTATGGAATTTTGGAGTCTTTTGATTTTGATCAAATGACGCTTGTGAAACTTTCCTAGAGATAATTAAAACTTCGTTCATAGGCCAAAAGGGAACGAAAGACTAGCTTATTGGAATTTGTACATATTGTTGTACGAAGTCCATCATGTGTAGTCAAAAAGCGATGGATTTCAACTTCATATGCTTTCTCCGAGAATTTGAGTGAATATATGAATATTTACTTAATAAGGATAAAGTAAGAAACATTTGAAAAATTCAAAGACTTTCAAGATGAAGTGCAAAATCATTGTAACAAGAATATAAATAGTTTATGATAAAGATCATAAAGGAAGATATTTGAGTTACAAAGTTTAGCATAATACCTAAGATTTATGGAATCGTTCCGTGGATTTGCATTTTCCCGAAACACCATAAGAGTATGGAGCGTTCGAGATATGTAATTAAACCTTGTTTGACATGGTAAGATCGAAGGTGTAATTCATAAAACTGCCATTGTATTTTAAAGATTAAAAGCTTTAGAGATTACCGTTTTTCCACTGAAAAGAGCTTCATCATAATCCGTTGAAATGACACCATATAAGGTTATGGTTTGGGATAAAACCCAAGTAGTCCTTTCTTAAACATTGGTATGCTATGCATAAGAAAGATGTTTGCAACCAAAGTCGGATGAACCTGTCTTTGTATAACTGTTAAGTATTCCTCCATAAACACCGGAGACAAAAGTGTTTGTCGCTTAGAACGTCAAGTTTCTTTGAGAAGGAATTTTTCGTGAAAATTTAAGTGGGAGGACAATAGAACTTTGATAAGGTTAAAAGAACCTTAGCTATATGTGCAGAGTTGCGCAGCGCCGAAAAGTGTTCCGGAGGCAGCAACAATGCTCATGGCTCACGTGCCTCAAAGGTTGTGGTCACGGAGATCTAAGTTCCTATTGAAACAAGTAGGTCAAGTAAACAATCAAATACCAAGATTTGAGGGTTGAATCATTATTTGAGAATAATGAACGTACTACATGCAAAGAAGCGATGATGAGCCATGACTCCGTCAAATGGCTTGAAGCCATAAAATCCGTGATAGTTCCATACACGAGAAATCAAGTTTTGAACTTGAAGGACCCTCGAGAAAGGTGTAAGACCTTACAGTCGTGTTTGGATCTATAAAGAAATAGACATGGATGTTTTACATCTATGAAATAATCGACATGTTGGGAAAGAGTTCACAACAATGTTCAAAGGTTGACTATGACAAGATTTGATCTTTCATAGTGATATTTAGTCTAGACGGATTAATGTAGCAACCACTACATATAATTTGTTATATGGTAGTTGAATAAACAAAACAAGTTCTTCTAATAGAATTGTTACCTAGGACATGTGCGTAACATGGTCCATAGGGTTTTGTTAATTCAAAGGATGCTAAAAGCATATGCAAACTTCAATGGTTAAAGTGAGCATCGTGGAGTTGGAATCTTCACTGTGATGAAATTGTTAAAGGAGTTTAAAAGTTCATTAGAGACGATGAAGATGCTTGCATTTGCAAGAAATTAAGTGGGAGCGCTAAGACATGTTTCTAATACATTATGTGGAAGACATATTGTTGATTGGAAATAATGTATCTTTTATTAACACATATTAAGAATTTCATCTCGATGAAAGACTTAGGCAAAACCCAAATATTAGGCATCAATAGACGCTAATATGGTTGTGCCAGAAGTACATAAATAAGATATTGAATGAGTTCAATATAGAAACTACAAGAAAGGTTCTTGTCGCACAGAAAGGATTGAATGAGTTCAATGTTGATGATATATTCAAGTGTATTGACATTTGGCAAGTGAAACAAAATTCAAGTATAGATTGATACTTGATCACAAAGAGTATTTATATCAATCATGCTGTGATGTGTACAAATCCAGATATGTCCTATGCTCTAAATGTTATGAGCATATACCAGAATGATTCATAAGATGATCATTGGACAATAGTAAGGATATTCTTATGATCTTTTGGAAGAACTAAGAATATATTGTTTGTAGAAGTGACAAATAGATGGTTAGTTCATTGTAAAAGTACTACATTGATACTAGTTTTGTCACAAAGTACAAATTAAGTTTATCTCAATCTAAACTAAGGGTGGCACAATATAATGGAAAGTAAGTTCCATAATGGATTTAGATGAATTCCAAAGTTAAGACATTGTGACAGATACTACAACAAAAGGCTAAGTATATGACTGCTATTATAGCAGCTAAAGAGGGCATTTGGGTCAAATAGTTTGTTATCAAACTAGGTGTAGTTCATAGCAGGATAATACTATGAAGATATATTGTACGACAATATTATCAACATGTTTTAACCCCAAAGAACTGAAGGTCACACCGAAAGACCAAATTTATACAAAGCCATCTCATTAGAGAATGAGTGATGCGTAGAGACGCAAAGACATGCAATTACACACGGACCTGGAAGTGTCAGATCCGGAGATCAGTTGACCACTAGCAATCGTGTACATACAACACCGGAAAGCCATAGGTGTTGAATACACAAAGGTTTGAAACTAGATTATTGACTCTAGTGCAAGTGGGAGACTGTTGGAGATATGCCCAAGAGGCAATAATAAAGTGGGTTATTATCATATCTTCATACTTATGATAAATGTTTACATACCATGCTATAATTGTATTAACCGGAAACATTAATACTTGTGTGATTTGTAAACTAAAATAAGAGTCCCTAGTAAAGCCTCTTGTTAAACTAGCTTGTTGGTTAATATATATGATCATGGTTTCCTGATCATGAACATAGAGATGTTATTAACAACAGGATCATATCATTAGGAGAATGATGTGATGGACATACTCCTATAGATAAGCGTAGCATAAAGATCAAGTCATTTCATTAGTTCAATTGCTATATGCTTTCTGATACATAGTAACCTAATTCCTTCGACCATGAGATCATGCATATCACCTTTACCGGATGGATGCTTTGATGTCATCAAACACCACACCGTAACAGGGTGGCTATAAAAGTGGCATTGAGTGATTCGGAAAGTATTGGTTGAGACACATGGATCAAGAGTGGGATTTGTCCATCCATATGACGGATAGATATACTCTGGGCCCTCTCGGTGGAATGTCATCCAATTAGCTTGCAAGCATGTGACTGGCTCACAAGGGATCACATATCACGGGAACGAGAAAAGAGTACTTATCGGTAACGAGGTTGAACTAGGTATGCAGAGATACCGACGATCATAACCTCGGATAAGTAAAGTATCGTGAGACAAAGGGAAATTGGTATCGTATGTAAGTGGTTCATTCGATCGCAAAGTAATCGTAGAAATATGTGGGAGCCATATGAATTTCCAGATTCCTCTATTGGTTATTGTTCGGAGAAGTGTCTCGATCATGTCCGCATAATTCACGAACCGTAGGGAGACACACTTAAGGATTCGACGTTGTTTGAGTAGTTATGGTATTATGAGAAAGAGACCGAATGTTGTTCGGAGTCTCGGATGGGATCCGGGATATCATGAGGAGATCCGGAATGGTCCGGAGAATAAGATTCATATAAGGAAAGTCCCGTTTCGGAGTAACGGAATGATTCCGGTATTTTCATCGGGAACATTCTAGAAGGTTCCGGAATGTCCGGCACTCCGGGGAGGAAGGGGTACATGAGTGTGTCATATCAAGTTGGTATGATTGCATCATGTACTAAGTGTCATCGCTGTCCGAAATAAAGGGTTAATTCAAATCCTAGTTTGAAAAGTCAAACGGCTAGTTTGAAAAGTCAAACTGCCAGTTTTCGGAAAGAGGAGAAGGAGGTTTTTGGTGGAGGCCAAATTGGAGGAGGGTTCCTCCTTGGGCCGGCGCACCACCTCAAGGCCGAGTTGGGGAGGGACTCTCCCTCCCCTTGGCCGGTCCCCTCCATCTATAAAAGGAGGGGCAGGGCTCCCCTCCTAGGACACACAAGTTCCTATCTATTTCTCCCGGTTTAGAGCCGTTTTGGTTTAGAGCTTCTAATTGCTTTAGCCATCGGTTTAGAGCCTTCTAATTGGTTTAGAGCCTTATAATTGGTGTGTCTAATTACTAGATCACTAATAGCCTCTAAATAGCCTCTCTCATAATCCACCATACTCGCACCGGCTTAAGGCGAAGCCCTGCGGGATTTCCCCTCTACTTCCGGTACCACGCCGTTGTGCTGCCGGAATCGCGAGGAGAGTGCTACAACCTCCGCTGCCTGCTGGAACAAGGGAGAGGAAGGTCTTCGTCGAGTACCGAACGTGTGACCGACTACGGGAGCGCTGCCGGAACGCAGCGCCGGAAGGATCGTTTACGCGATCTTGAGATCGGAAAGAGTACGACTACATCATCCACGAGAATCTGCTCTCGTTAACCGCTTTGGAATCTTCGAGGGTAAGTTATTCCATCGAATCGTTGCTACAATCTAGTAGATAGATCTTGGCTTGTTTGTTTGTATGCGATAGAAATTTTTTGTTTTCCATGCTACGAACCCCTACAGAACCTTTTCCAAAACATGTCCGGCAAAGAAAATGGATAAAGGAATAATTAATTACTTGTTGTCATGAAATTTGCCGATCTAGTGCGATAATATGATTGAAATTACCTCTGGAGCATATCTTTCAAGTCTTCCCATAGCTCTTGGTATTTTCGTAACAAGTCCATGACAAGGACTTTTCCTTCGTCAACTTGAATGACTAGCAGAATAAAGTGGAACCTGCGCACGCATAACTCATCATCAGTTACACTTAACATAGAGTAAGCCGAAACATAATGTGTACAAGAGAGGGTAACACTCACGAGAAGTTGTAAGGCAATAGTATTTCCCTTTTGGTTTGTTGTCTGAGTAAAGACCTTAGCAAGAAATCTTCTATTTTCTCGGGTTTGTGTTCTACCACTTGTTCATGAACTCTATTTGGGTCAACGAACCCAATGTCAAAAGGGCCTCCTTTCATGCATTCCATAACCTTTTTCCTGCATAATAGTATATACATATATGGTGAGCATATATATACATGCAATTAATGAATTGAATGAGCTGAGATAGAAATTACAGAAATAGTACTTATACACAATAAAGGCTGATGACAGCTTTGTTGAGTTCCTTTTGATTGAATAAAAATGCAAGTCTTGAATGTTGAAGGTGATCTCATCGTCTCCGCACAAGAAAATCTGATCTCTTATATGCGCTGTGATCCATTCTTCCATTCTCATCTTGCATAAATCAAGGTACCACTTATGCAATCTTCGCATCTTTGTTGGTAGATTCTTAAGCTCCTCTTTCTTGACGAGATTCTTATTGTACTTCGTGGCTGTATGGGGTTGGCATCGCCTTTGGGCAATTGGTCGGCCATGATGTTCAAGTATGCAATGTAAGTCATCCCCATCTCATTGGCCTTTCTTTGTAGCTCTTGTTCATAATCATTTATAGGAGGAGCTATCCGTGTATCGAACACTTGGAGCGGGGCGCACGATTGGTTTTCCTACTCTCTGAGCTGGGGAACTATTTTCCGGGGTTCATGAATACTACTTTCAGACTCCCTCCTCCTTGCATCCCCTTTATAATCTGGCGCTCGTAGTCCGGCACAAGTGGGGGTTCAGGTTTCAAAAGATTATTGTAAAACTCCTCCACCACCGTCGGATCTAGTTTCTCCTTTGTCTCGGCCCGTTTAGGTGCAAAGAATTTCTTAACCTCTTCTTCCGAGATCCTCTTGTTCTCCTCGTCGCTGCGATTCCACGGTAATATCGGCAATGGCTTGGCGGAAGGCTGCGGGACGTAGTTTCTTGAACTCTTCGGCGTACGGTTTCCTGCAGATTTCTTCGTGGCAGTGCTACTGCTCTTCGTGGTAGTGCTCTTCCGCTTACGCTAACGCGCAGGAGATGGCTGGCGTGCCGGAGATGGCTGAAGCGCAGGAGATGGCTTAAGCGCCGGAGATGGCTGACGCGCCGGAGACAGCAGGGGAGTATTGTGATGACCCAGAGACGGCTGAGGCGGCTCAGATTGTTGACGCTGCGGAGACGGCAGGGGTGCCAGTGGCCTCCAATTTGGAAGCACGATGTGTTTCTCTTCCAAAGAATGGTTGTTTTCACTACAAATTTGAGTTGAGTTTCCCCTTCACCTGTAGCATGGTCAAGCCGTGCTTCCTCATATTCCTTCACAACCTCATCCACCTAGACAATAGCATAGCCATCTGGAATCGGTCGGGAGTGGTAAGTTCCACTAGGTACAGGAGGTAAGGCATAGCCGACCGCCACCTTAATGGATAAGACCATTAATATCACATGTAGCTCAGCGTGTTCGCTCTCCGTGATCTCATCCATGGGGTATCGAGGACCCGCCATTTCAAGCGTGGGCTGCACGTTCTCCGTGGAAGCCACGTTGCTTTTCCACGCAGAGTCTGGGCCGCCGGCAGCTTCCAATGCAGGCTCTTCATGACGCTGAGATGGACCGGTAGCTTGCTGGCTATTTTGTGCGTTCACTTGCGCCTGCAGCTCCCTAAGTGCATGTTCTATCCATGTCATCCGATCTATATGCTCTTTTTATTTTCTACCGCGCCATCTGTAAGAGTCGCCCCACGCGGAAAACACATCCTTCCACGTCATACCCCATGTGCCTCGTGCTAGTCCAGGGTGTTCTTTTTTACCGATGGCGCGTGTAAGCTGGTCATTATCTCTGTCGGGATGGAAGGTCCTGGCGGCTGTTTCCTTGAATCCCGTGATGAGTTCATTGACGGGTTTGGCAAGAATTATTGGGAAAATACACAATCCCGTTTCTAGGTCCAACTTTGCCCCGATTCCGTAGAACCAAGTCTTTGCATGTAGCTCCCACCCATCTGTCTAGGGTGTGATCCCTCTATCACGCCGGGCCTTCTCAGCTTCCTCCCACTTAGGCCTCTAAGATATGTAGCCACCTGACCCCATCCTCTGGTGATATTCCTTCTTCTGGGCATTTAGCGTATTGGTTTCTGACCTCTTTGTAGCTATAGCACCTTCCTTGTATGTCACAAAATCGGGCCAGTGAGATCTTATCTTCGCATAATATGCATATTCAAAATCTGGAGTCTCCCCAGCTTTGAAAAATTTGTTCAATTTTGTCTTCCAGTTGCGGAAAGCGTCTGCCATCTTCTTTAGAGTCTACTCTTTGACCTTTTCCTTTATAACCGGTTTATTTTCATCCTCCTCTGGCGGTAGGTTAAAATTTAAGAATAGCGAAGTCCAAAGCATTTCTTTGGATCTTTCATCGACAAAGGTATCATCGTTCTTCTTTGGCTTATTCCAATATTAAATTGTGATTGAGATTTGGTCCCTAACAAGAACTCTAGCCTGACGTATAAATTTGTCTGTGGTCTTCTTGGGCTCCATCAGCCTGCCATCAACACGAGCTGCTTCGATCGTAAACTTTGCGCGATCTTTCAACCGATGGCTTGCGCCTCGCTTGCTCTTTTTCGTAGAAGAAGATTGTTGCTGGATGGTCGATCCGGAGGGCTAAAAGTAGAAAGAAGCATTTTAATACATGTACATGTATAAAAATCAATCGGTGCAAGTCAGCAGAGGCTTAATCCATGCATATACCTCGCCGAACTTTGTAATCACTAAAGTGCGTCCACCGGAGTCGTCATCTTCTCCATGACTACTTGATCTGTCATCATGTCCCTCCAAGTTCAGATATTGTGAGATGTCCTCGTGGATCATGTTCTCCATTATTTCTTCCTCTTCAAGGTTTCTACTGAGTGGATCCATAGTTTCTAAAACAATAATCTGGATACAATAATATTATGACATGGATATAGCTAATACATCTCGAATAATCCGGATACAATATTATTATGACATCATATAGATAGTAAATCTCGAATAATAAACCTTATCCAATCAATATCCATATCCATATCCATAATACTTAATTATTAATATCAAAAAATATCCATATATCCATTTAATATCCTAAAATCAATTCCCTAACACTAAATTCCTAAAAAAATCTAACAAAATTCTAACACATATTATGACACAATATATTATGTAAAATTAATTATTATTATGACACAAAATATTCTAACAAAATTTCCTAAAAAATCCTAACACATATATATGCTAATTCATAAAACAAAAATCCTAAAACAAAATTGCTAAACAAAAATCCTAAAACAAAATTGCTAAACAAAGAATTGCTAAACAAATCCTAAACAAAGAATTGCTAAACAAAGAATTGCTAAACAAATCATAAATGACGGCGAGGCGACATAGACGACGAGGAGGTGCGACTCACCTAGGGCACGGCGGCCGACGACGGCGAGGCGGCGCGGTGCGGATGGCGAGGCGGGCGGGCGCGGTGGCAGACGGCGAGGCGGCGCGATGCGGACGGCGAGGCGGGGCGGACATCGAGGCGCGTGGGCGCGGTGGCAGACTGCGCTGGCGGCAACGGCGGCGGACGGCGAAGGCACGGTCGAGCACCCTGCCGACGTCGTTGTTGTTCTCCTGCGCGCTCCTCCACTCTCGATCCTCTGCTGGGGAAGACAAAGAATTAATGCGCGCGCTGCTTTATACCACCCCCCCTTTAACACTGGTTCGTGGCTGGAACCGGTATTAAAGGAGGGATTCGTTTCACGCGCACCCACCTGGAACCGGTGTTAAAGGGGGGCATTTATCTCGTACATTAAAGGGGGGGCATTTTTAACTCCCAAAAGGGATAGAATTTAGAAAATTCATATCTTTTTCATTTCAACTTAGAAAAATATGAATAATATATCATAATTTTCAGAAAAATAATATATATCCATTCGTATAAAAACATTTTATAGTTACTGTAGATTAAAATTTTCAAAATGATTAAAACACTTACATATGAATTTTGATTATTCAATTAAGACAAAAATAAAATAGTCAAACCCTAAAACTTTGAACTTAAGAAATGTTAAGCATCTGAAAAGGAATCTAACCCTATTTTTGAAAATTAAAAATAATTAGAGAAAATCATATTTTATTTTTTATTAACATTTTTGAATTGTTTCGATATTTAAATTTAGCATCTTTTGTATACTTTGGAATCTGACAAAACTTTCAACATGAAAATTGTTTGCATTTGAATAATTAATCCTAAAACATTTTTTGTTTTTAAAAATAAAATTCTAACTATTCAAACTAGTAACAAATGGGAAAGGGCGGGCTGAATGCGCGGGAGGAAAAGAGCGGGAAATAATGGGCGGGAAGAAAATTTTATTACGATAGAACTAGAATTAAAGTACATAACACAACTAGTTACATAAAGCACGACTGAAAATTAAGATACATAGAAGAACTGAAAATTAAGATACATGGCCAGATTAAGTCACAATCGGCCGAACTTGGTTTGGAATGTTGGAGTGATTCATTCATGCTCCTGCCTACACCTGTAATACTCGCCACTGTAGTCGTCGTACTCGCCGCGGCCGTCGTCGCTGTCGTCATCGGGGTCGCCGTAGTTGAACCTTGAAGGCTGAGTACGCGTGGGCTGGACTTGAGGAAATATGACATTGATTTCCATGTTGAGATACATATGTGTGCCAAAAAATGGCTCATTTAATACATATAGTCAATCTTATGATCGCTTTGGCCATAACCATGGAGTATCAACGCCATTTAACAGGATGGTTGGGCCAGTCTTCACTTTGAAGGGCGGAATTTTATCAAACTTATTATAATCTTCTGACATGTATGTCTTGTCCTCCACTACGATGTTTCTCCCTAGAAGAACTATGTGACGCTTTGGCTCATCGTGTGATGTATCTGTTTGCTTATTTTTTCTTTTTTTAGGTTTGGTAGACATGTTCTTCACATAGAAAACCTAAGACACATCATTGGCTAAAACGAATGGTTCGTCTAAGTTCTTGTCTACCTTCATAAGATTGTTGAGATCCACTGTTGTCATTCCGTACTTCTTGTCTACCTCAACCCCTCCTCCTGTCAGCTTGACCCATTTGCACCGAAACAAGGGGACCTTAAAATTAGGTCCATAGTCAAGTTCCCATATCTCCTCTATGAACCCATAATACGTGGTATTTTGTCCATTGTCTTCTGCTGCATCAAAGCAGACACCATTGTTTTGGTTGGTGCTCTTTTTATCTTGACCTATCATGTAAAATGTATCCCCATTTATCTCATACCCTTGGAAAGTACATAAGTCGAAGATGGTGTCCTGGCCAACAAGTACAAGTGATCTCCAACCGTGGTGTTATTCGTGAGAAGTCTTTGCAGCCAGCCGCCAAAACTCGCCATGTGTTCACTTCTAATCCATTCATCAAACTGCCCCGGGTGTTTGAGGTATATAAAATTCTTGTGTTCATTGATATACGGGGCAACCAAGATAAATCTTTATAAAAGCGTGTAGTGTGCTTGATTGAGAGAATGCTCGTCCCTAGATATCATTGCTTTACATCCTAGGGTGCCTTTTCCATGCAGTCTCCCCTCATGTCGTGATTGTGGAACACCAATCGCCTGAAGGTCAGGAATAAAGTCAACACAGAACTCAATGACCTCCTTGAAGGGTTTCACAGCATAGTAAATCAAAAAAATTCTACGGATGCGAATGGGAAAGCCAAGATCTAATCTAGGAGATGCAAACAACGAGGGGGGATAGATGATATCTTCATACCCTTGAAGATTCGCACAGCGGAACGTTCGTCGGAACGTGGGTGATGTAGTCGTACTCTCTTCTCCTCCTCGCGATCCGATCCGATCTAACACCGCAAGTGGCGATGCCTCCGAGATATGCACACGTGCGGCACCTCGACGTCTCCTCCTTCCTCGGTCCAGCAAGTATGGTGGAGAGACGGATTGGATCTACAACGCGATGGCGCGGTGCAAGTGGTGGAGAGTTTCTGCAGCAGGGCTTCGCCTACACGCAGTCGGGAGGGAGAGAGAGAGGAGGGCAGCAGGGCGGCTAGGGCTTGAGGAGGTGTGGGAGGGGGTGCGCCCCCAGCCCTCTTTATATAGAGGGGTGGGCGGCCAGCCCTTTCCCCTCCCCCAAGCCCTAGGGCCGGCGGCCAAAGAGGGAGGAGTGGGGGGCAAGTTTCCCCCCTTCTAGAAGCTCCCCTAGGGTTTCCCCTAGGTTTGGCCGACAGGGCCCTATGGGGCCTTGTGCCCCTGTCCCAATGCGTCCAGGGCACTCCCTCATAGGCCCATGCCCCCTCCCGGCAGGTGGGGTCACGTTGGTCCCCCTCCGGAAGGTTCTAGAAGCTTCTGGTACAATACTGATTAACCCGAAACAATTCCGAACTCCAAAAACTGCATTGCCTTATATGAATCTTATTCTCCGGACCATTCCGGAACCTCTCGTGACGTCCCGGATCCCATCCGAGACTCCGAACAAAAACTCATAAACCAATTATCCAATCTATCCTAGCGTCGAGACACGTTATGTGTGTGACCCTTCGGGTTCGAGAATATGCAGACATGATCATCTATCAATAATCAACAGCGGGGTCTGGAAACCCATATTGACTCCCACACATTCATAGATGATCATATCGGATGAACCACGATGCCAGGATTCAATCAATCCCATATATATATATATATATTCCCTTCGTCTCGCGATATTTTACTTGCCCGAGATTTGATCGTCGGTACCGTCATACCTAGTTCAATCTCGTTCACAGCAAGTACTTTACTCGTTCCGTAATCCGATATCACTTTGTGATTAACTCCTTAACCACATGCTTGCAAGAGGTGTTGATATCGATTACCGAGTGGGCCCGAAGTATATCTCTCCGACTTGGGAGGGACAAATCCCATCTCGATACATACAACCCAGCAGGTACTTTCTGATCACCTGAGAGACACCTTTATGATCACCCTCTCATAGGATGACGTTTGATGACCTCAAAGCTTTCTTCCGATACCAGGGAGTTGTATTATCTCATGGTCTAAGGAATACAATATTTGACATAAGAAAAGCTTCGCAAAGATGAACACGATGACACAATCTAATTGCTCCGCTTAGTTTGAGTCTGTCCATTATATCATTCTCCCAATGATATGATCTCATTATTAATCGACAACTCATGTCTATGGTTAGGAAACCTTAACCATCATTAATCAATGAGCTAGTCCATAGAGGCATACTAGGGACACGGTGTTGTTCACAAACCACACAAGTATTAAAGTTTCCGCTTAATACAATTCTAGCATGGAATATAAACTTTATCATGAACAAGAATTATAATAATAACATCTTTATTATTTCCTCTAGGGCATAATTCCAACAGTCTCCCACTTGCACTAGAGTCAATAATCTAGTTTACATTTGGCAACAATCTCACACCCATGGCACTAAGGTGCTGATCATGTTTTGCACGTGGAAGAGGTTTAGTCAATGGATCTGCGACATTCAGATCTGTATGTACTTTGCTAATCTTTAGATCTCCATCTGGTATATAATCTCGGATTATATGAAACTTGCGGTTGATATGCTTTGTCTTTGGATGATATCTTGGTTCCTTAGCGAGTGCTATGGCTCCAGTGTTGTCACACAATATCTCCAGTGGGTTCAATGCACTTGGAACCACGACAAGCTCAGTGATGAAGTTCCTGATCCAAACTCCTTCACTTGACGCTTCTGCAGCAGCCATGTATTCCGCTTCTACTGTAGATCCCACGATCATGCTTTGCTTACAGCTTCTCCAGCTCACATCTCCTCCATTCAAAATATAAACATATCCTGTCTGAGATTTAGAATCATCCTTGTCGGTGTCGAAACTAGCGTCGACGTAACCTTTTACGACGAGCTGTTCATCACCCCCATAGACTAAGAACATTAATTTAGTCCTATTTAGGTACTTTAGGATGTTCTTCACGGCTGTCCAGTGTTCCACTCCTGGATCACTTTGGTATCTGCTCGTCAAACTAAGAGCATTGGACACATCCGGTCTAGTACACAGGATGGCATACATGATAGAACCTATGGCCGAGGCATAAGGCACTTTGCTCATAGCTTCTCTATCATTTACCGTAGCTGGACACTGAGCCTTGCTCAATATCTTACCTGACAACATAGGCACTAAACCTTTCTTTGCCTTATCCATTCTGAACCTTTTCAGAACTTTGTCTAGGTATGTACTCTGGCTTAAAGCTAGCAGGCGTCTTTGTTTATCTCTATATATTTTGATGCCCAATATATAAGCAGCTTCACCTAGGTCTTTCATTGAAAAACACTTGTTAAAATAACTCTTCACATCGTTAAGAATGTTAATGTCATTTCCAATAATCAATATGTCATCCACATATAGTACCAGAAATGTCTCCGAGCTCCCACTCACTTTCTTGTAGATACAAGCTTCGTAGAAATTTGGAACAAATCCAAAGCTCTTGATCACTTGATCAAAACGAAGATTCCAACTCCGAGATGCTTGCTTCAGTCCATAAATGGAACGCTGAAGTTTGCATACTTTATCAGCATCCTTAGGATCGACAAAACCTTCGGGTTGCATCATATACAACTCTTCATCAATGTTGACATTGAGGAAAGCAGTCTTGACATCAATCTGCCATATTTCATAATCATGAAATGCAGCAATTGCTAATAAAATCCGAATGGACTTAAACATCGCTACGGGAGAGAAAGTCTCATCGTAGTCAACACCTTGAACTTGTCGAAAACCTTTCGCGACAAGCTGTGCTTTATAGACGGTAACATTACCATCCGCATCCATTTTCTTCTTGAAAATCCATTTGCACTCAACGGCCTTTCGGTCGCTAGGAGGGTCCACCAAAGTCCATACTTGGTTTTCACTCATGGATCCCAATTCCGATTTCATGGCCTCTAGCCATTTCTCAGAGTCTGGGCTCATCATTGCTTCCTCATAGTTCGTAGGTTCACTGTCTTCTACCAACAAGACAGTCAAGACAGGGTTGTCGTACCACTCAGGAGGGGCACGCGACCTTCTCGACCTGCGACGTTCAGTAGCAGCATCGTCCGAAGCTTCATAATCCTTGTCATTAGCTTCCTCTATTATTGGTGTAGGAGGCACTGGAACAATTTCAGGTGCTGCGCTACTCTCTAATTCAAGAGAAGGTTCAACAACCTCGTCTAGCTCTACTTTCCTCCCACTCACTTCTTTCGAGAGAATCTCCTTCTCAAGAAAGGATCCGTTCTTTGCGACAAACACTTTGCCTTCGGTTCTGTGATAGAAGGTATACCCAATAGTTTCCTTAGGGTATCCTATGAAGACGCATTTCTCCGCTTTGGGTTCGAGCTTGTCCGACATCAACTTCTTGACGTAAGCTTCGCATCCCCAAACTTTAAGAAACGACAACTTAGGTTTAGCACCAAACCACAGTTCATACGGTGTCGTCTCAACGGATTTAGATGGTGCCCTATTTAAAGTGAATGCAGCGGTTTCTAATGCATAACCCCAAAATGATAACGGCAAATCAGTAAGAGACATCATCGATCGAACCATATCTAATAGAGTTCGATTCCGGCGTTCAGACACACCATTGTGCTGTGGTGTTCCGGGTGGCGTGAGTTGTGAAACGATTCCGCTTGCTTTAAGATGCGTGAGAAAATCATAACTCAAATATTCACCTCCACGATCGGATCGTAGAAACTTAATCTTTCTGTTACGATGGTTCTCCACTTCATTCTGAAATTCTTTGAACTTTTCAAATGTTTTAGATTTATGTTTCATTAAATAGATATACCCATATCTACTTAAGTCATCGGTAAAAGTGAGAAAATAGCGATATCCACCGCGCGTCGAAACACTCATCGGTCTGCATACATCGGTATGTATGATTTCCAACAAGTCCGTTGCTCGCTCCATCATACCGGAGAACGGGGTTTTGATCATCTTGCCCATGAGGCATGGTTCGCATGTGTCAAATGATTCAAAATCAAGAGACTCCAAAAGTCCATATGAATGGAGTTTCTTCATGCGCTTTACACCAATATGACCTAGACAACAGTGCCACAAATAAGTAGTATTATCACTATCTACTTTGCATCTCTTAGCCTCAATGTTATGGATGTGTGTTTCATCCCTTTCGAGATTCAGAAGAAATAAACCATTCACAGCAGGTGCATGACCATAAAAGATGGTACTCATATAAATAGAACAACCATTATTCTCCGATTTAAATAAATAACCGTCTTGCAATAAACACGATCCAGAAATAATGTTCATGCTCAACGCAGGCATATAATAACACTTATTAAGGTTTAAAACTATTCCCGAAGGTAAAACTAAGGAGAGCGTGCCGACGGCCATCACATCAACTCTTGATCCGTTGCCAACGCGCATCGTCACCTCATCCCTCGCAAGCCGCCGTCTATTCTGTAGCTCCTATTTCGATTTACAAATATTAGCAACTGAACCAGTATCAAATACCCAGGCACTACAACGAGGGCTAGTAAGGAAAACATCAATAACATGTATATCAAATATACCTTTGATGGTGCCAGCCTTCTTGTCCGCTAAGTACTTCGGACAGTTGCGCTTCCAGTGACCCTTGTCCTTGCAATAGAAGCACTCAGTGTCCGGCTTAGGTCCAGACTTGAGCTTCTTCTCAGCAGGGGCAATGCGCTTACCGCCGCCTTTCTTGAAGGGCTTATTTGCACCCTTACCTTTCTTGAAGGTGGGGGGCTTGTTGACCATCAACACATGATTATCCTTTTTGATGTCCACCTCCGGAGCCTTCAGCTTTGCGAAGAGCTCGGTGATCGTATCAGTGGAACCAATATGATTATGAGTTACTACAAAACTTTTGTAGCTGGGAGGGAGTGATTGCAGAACCCTGTCAATCTTGAGCTCCTCTGGAATCTTGCAGTCCAGTTGCTCAAGGCGTTGAGTGTATCCCGACATCTTTATGGCGTGCTCACTAACGGAACTCCTTCCTCCATCTTGCACTTAAAGAATTTCTCAGAGATCTCATATCTCTCAGAACGGGCCTGAGTCTGAAACATAGTTTTCAGCTCCTCAAGAATCTCAAAGGGCCCGGGATAGTCTTAAAAATGATTTTGAAGGTCCAATTCCATAGAAAACAACATGGTGCTCTTAATCACACCATAATCATCTTTGCACGACTGATAGACAGCTTTCTCATCAGCCGGCGCATCTACAGCAGGGGCGTCACCTAGCGCATTCTCAAGGACATAGTCCTTTTGACCGCCAGAGAGAATGATTCTCAGATTGCGGAACCAGTTGGTGAAGTTAGACCCATTGTTTCTAAGCTTTTCTTTCTCAGCGAAAACGTTGAAGTTGAAGTTGGACTTAGCCATTTGATCTACAATATTTGCAAGTACAAATTAGACTATGTTCATGATAACTAGTTCAACTTAATCAAATTACTAGATGAACTCCCACTAAATTCAATATCCCTCAAGTTTTTTAGTGGACACGATCCAAATTCACCACACCTAATCCGATCTTCACGAGAAGAGATGTGGTTTCAATGGTGGACAACGAAGTGTCGATCATATCATTCACATGACTCATGCTTAACCTTTCGGTTCTTGTGTTCTGAGGCCATGTCTGTACATGTTAGGCTCGTCAAGCCAAACCCAAGTATTTCCGCTTGTGCAAAACTGGCTTGCACCCGTTGTATGTGAACGTAGAGTCTATAGCACCCGATCATCACGTGATGCTTGGACACGACGAACTTTCGCAACGGTGCATACATGGGGAGAACACAGTTTTATCTTGATCTTTAAGTGAGGAATCATCTTATAATGCTACCGTCGTGATCTAAGCATAATAAGATACATAAAAGGATAAACATCACATGCATATAACTTTATGTGACATGGTATAGCCAATCTTCGCGCAACGATCTCCATATTGTGCGTGCCGGCATGATCTCCATCACTCCACCATGATTGCCTCCACCACGAATAGAAACTTCAACTATTGCTAACTACTTAACGATAAAGTGAAACTATTACATGGCGTATAAGAAGTTGACACACAGGTCATACACAATTATAAAGACAACCATATGGCTCCTGCTGGTTGTGTACTCATCGACATGCAAGTCGTGAAATATTACAAAACATGATCATTGCATACAACACACACATCACATCTTGGGCCATACCATATCACAGAAAACACTCCCTGCAAAAACAAGTTAGACGCCTCTACTTTGTTGTTGCATGTTTTACGTGTTGGAGATATGCCCTAGAGGCAATAATAAATGTAGTTATTATTATATCTTTGTGTTTATGATAAATGTTTACATTCATGCTATAATAGTATTAACAAGGAAACATTGATACTTGTGTGATTTGTAAACTTAATTTAAAGTCCCTAGTATAGCCTCTATACTTCACTAGCTTGTTGGTTGATAGATGATTGTGGTTTCCCTATCATGAACATTGAGATGTTATCAACAACAAGATCATATCATTAGGAGAATGATATGGTGGACATACTCCTATAGATAAGCGTAGCATAAAGATCAAGTCATTTCAATAGTTCAATTGCTATATGCTTTCTGATACATAGTAACCTAATTCCTTCGACCATGAGATCGTGCATATCACCTTTACCGGATGGATGCTTTGATGACATCAAACACCACACCGTAACTGGGTGGCTATAAAGGTGGCATTGAGTGTTCGGAAAGTATTGGTTGAGACACATGGATCAAGAGTGGGATTTGTCCATCCATATGACGGATAGATATACTCTGGGCCCTCTCGGTGGAATGTCATCCAATTGGCTTGCAAGCATGTGACTGGCTCACAAGGGATCACATATCACGAGAACGAGAAAAGAGTACTTATCGGTAACGAGGTTGAACTAGGTATGCAGAGATACCGACGATCATAACCTCGGATAAGTAAACTATCGTGAGACAAAGGGAAATTGGTATCGTATGTAAGTGGTTCATTCGATCGCAAAGTAATCGTAGAAGTATGTGGGAGCCATATGAATTTCCAGATTCCTCTATTGGTTATTGTTCGGAGAAGTGTCTCGATCATGTCCGCATAATTCACGAACCGTAGGGAGACACACTTAAGGATTCGACGTTGTTTGAGTAGTTATGGTATTATGAGAAAGAGACCGAATGTTGTTCGGAGTCTCGGATGGGATCCAGGATATCACGAGGTGATCCGGAATGGTCCGGAGAATAAGATTCATATAAGGAAAGTCCCGTTTCGGAGTTCGGAAATGATTCCGGTGTTTTCATCGGGAATGTTCTAGAAGGTTCCGGAATGTCCGGCACTCCGGGGGGGGGGGGAGGGGTACATGAATGTGTCATTGCATATTGGAATGATTGCATCATGTACTGAGTGTTCTTGCTGTTCCAAATAAAGGATTAAATAGAATCCTAAAACAGAAAAGTCAAATGGCCAGTTTGAAAGTCAAACGGCTAAAACAAGAAACTGTGGGAAACAAGCAAGAGGAGGCAAAACCGACTTGGGGGAGGAGTCCCTCCTCTCCAAGCCGGCGTGCCAACCAAGGCCGACTTGGGGAGGGACTCCCTCCCCTTGGCCGGCCCCCTCGACCCATAAAAGGAGGGGCAGGGCCTCCTCCTCTAGACACACAAGTTTCCTAGCCTCTAATCTAAATCCTAGCCCTAGACTTCGGTTTAGAGCTGTTTTGGTTTAGAGCTTCTAATTGCCCTAGCCTTCGGATTAGAGCCTTCTAATTGGTGTGTCTAATCCCTAGACCGCTAATAGTTCTCTCTCATACTCCACCATACTCGCTCCGGCTTAAGGCGAAGCCCTGCGGGATCTCCCCTCTACTTCCGGTACCACGCCGTTGTGCTGCCAGAATCGCGAGGAGAGTGCTACAACCTCCGCTGCCTGCTGGAACAAGGGAGAGGAAGGTCTTCGTCGAGTACCGAACGTGTGACCGACTGCGGGAGCGCTGCCGGAACGCAGCGCTGGAAGGATCGTCTACGCGATCTTGAGATCGGAAAGAGTACGACTACATCACCCACGAGAATCCGCTCTCGTTAAACACTTTGGAATCTTCGAGGGTAAGTTATTCCATCGACTCGTTGCTACAATCTAGTAGATAGATCTTGGCTTGTTTGTTTGTATGCGATAGAAATTTTTTGTTTTCCATGCTACGAAACCCTACAGTGGTATCAGAGCCGTGTCTATATGTAGATCTGTTGCATGAGTAGAACACAATGGTCATTGTGGGCGTTGATGCTTTTATTGTCGATTGCTTCTTGTGTACTTTGCATCTTGCGGTATGTTGGGATGAAGCGGCCCGGGCTAACCTTACATGACATCGTTCATGAGACTTGCTCCACGCTTGACATGCAACTTGTATTGCATAAGTGGCTTTGCGGGTGCCTGTTTCTCCTAGCATAGTTAAGGTCCAATTTACAACGGGTGATTAACAATACTAGTATCAATGTTGTGGTTCTTGTTCGTAAGTTAGAACGACACTTATTGAAAGCCCCAAACCACGTAAAATATGCAAAGAAAGTAGAGACGTCTAACTTTGTTTTGTAGGGGTGTGCAGTGATGTGATATGGCCATGATTGTGATTATATTTTATGTATGTAATGTTCCTTATTGTAAGTTGGCAACCGGCAGGAGCCATATGGTTGTCTTTAATTTATGTTAAGACCCGCGTGTCTATTCAAAATAGTTGTAATAGTTGAAGCCGGTGGACGACAACCATGGAGAGGCGTCATTGACCTTGTTGCAATGCCGGTGATGATGGAGATCATGTTCTTGCTTGAAGATGGAGATCGGAAGCACAAAGAAGAAAGGCCATATCATATCACATATATATTGAATTGCATGTGATGTTAATCCTTTATGCATCTTGTATTGCTTAGTAGACGACGGTAGCATTATAAGATGATCCCTCATGCACATGAATTTCAAGTCATAAAGTGTTCACCCTTAGTTAGCACCGTTGCTAAAGCTTGTTGTTTCGAAGCACCACGTGATGATCGGGTGTGTTAGATTCCGCAAGTGTATACAACGTGAGCAAGCCAGATTTGCTCATGCGGAAACTAAGGTTTGATCTTACAGACATGGTCTCGGAACACGGATCACCGAAAGGTAAAGCATGAATCATATAGTAGATATGATGAACATGATGATTGTTCGCCATTGAAACTATATCAACTCTCGTGATGATCGGTGTTGATGTTGTGGATTTGGTTCGTGTGATCACTAAAACAATGTGAGGGATATTGTTTTGAGTGGGAGTTCACCTAGATTAACTTTATTAATTAATTTGAACTCAATTTGTCATAAACTTAGTCTAAACTATTGCAAATATGTTGTAGATCAATGGCAGCCCCTACCATCAATTTTAATGCGTTCCTAGAGAAAGAAAAGTTGAAAAACAATGGAAGCAACTTCGCGGATTGGTTCCGCAATTTGAGGATTGTCCTCACAGCTGGTAATTTGACCTATGTGCTGGATGCACCGCTGGGTGACCCACCTGCAGATGATGCTCCCGATGAAGTAAAAAATGTTTACCTCGCTCGGAAGAATCAGTACTCCATAGTTCAGTGTGCTATCTTGTATGGTTTGGAATCGGAGCTTCAGAAAAGGTTTGAGGATTCAGACCCATATGATATTGTCGAGGATCTCAAATTGATTTTTGAGACTCATGCGGCAATTGAAAGCTATGAGGCTTCTGAAAAGTTCTTTAACTGCAAGATGGAAGAGGGAAGCTCCGTCAGTGAGCATGTGCTTAAGATGTCTAGGCACGCAAACAAACTTCAAAGCTTGGGTATAGTGATTCCTAATGCTTTGGGGATTTACCGTGTCCTCCAATCACTACCACCAAGTTACAAGAACTTTGTGATGAACTACAACATGCAGAACATGAATAAGACGTTGCCAGAACTCTTTGCCATGTTGAAATCTGCAGAAGTGGAGATCAAGAAAGAGCACCAAGTGTTGTTGGTTAATAAGACCACCAAATTCAAGAAAGGCAAGTCTAAGCAAAAGGGACACTTCAAGAAGGGTGGTACGAAAGTTACTACGCCAGCGAAGAAGACCAAGGCTGGACCTAAGCCTGATACTGAGTGCTTTTACTGCAAGGGAGAAGGTCACTGGAAGCGGAATTGCCCAAAGTACTTGGCAGATTTGAAGAACGGCAACATCAAGAAGAAAGGTATATCTGATATACATGTTATTGATGTGTATCTCACTAGTACTCGTAGTAGTGCCTGGGTATTTGATACTGGTTCGGTTGCTCATATTTGTAACTCGAAACAGGTGCTGCAGAATAAACGGAAGCTAGCGAAGAACGAGGTGACGATGCGCGTGGGAAATGGATCAAAGGTTGATGTGATCGCGGTCGGCACGCTACCCCTTCATCTACCATCGGGATTAGTTTTATACTTAAATAATTGTTATTTGGTGCCTGCGTTGAGCATGAACATTATATCGGGCTCTTGTTTATTGCGAGACGGTTACTTGTTTAAGTCCGAGAATAATGGTTGTTCGATTTATATGATTAATATGTTTTATGCACATGCACCTTTGATAGATGGTCTATTCTTATTGAATCTCGATAGTGGAAATACACATATCAATAACATTGAGGCTAAACGTTTGAAATCAAGCGATAATTCGACCTATATGTGGCACTGTCCTCTTGGTCACATTGGAGTGAAACGTATGAAGAAACTCCATTCTGATGGACTTCTTGAATCACTTGAAAGATGCAAAGAATGTTTGATGGGTAAAATGACTAAGACTCCAGTTTCTGGTATGATGGAGCGAGCTACGGACTTATTGGAAATCATACATAACGATGTGTGTGGTCCAATGAGTGTAGCATCGCGCGGTGGTTATCGTTATGTTCTTACCTTCACGGATGACTTGAGTAGATATGGGTATATCTATTTCATGAAACATAAGTCCGAAACTTTCGAGAAGTTTAAGGAGTTTCAAAGTGAGATACAGAATCAACGTAACAAGAAGATTAAATTTCTACGTTCTGATCGTGGAGGTGAATATCTAAGTTACGAGTTTGGCGAGCATTTGAAGAAATGCGGAATACTTTCACAATTGACACCGCCGGGAACACCACAGCGTAATGGTGTGTCCGAATGTCGTAATCGAACTCTCTTAGATATGGTTCGTTCTATGATGTCACTTACAGATTTACCGCTATCATTTTGGGGTTATCCATTAGAAACAGCCGCATTCACTTTAAATAGGGCACCATCTAAATATGTTGAAACGACACCGTATGAATTATGGTTTGGGAAGAAACCTAAATTGTCGTTCCTTAAAGTTTGGGGATGCGAAGCCTATGTAAAAAAGTTACAGCCGGACATGCTTGAACCCAAAGCAGAAAAATGCGTCTTCATAGGATACCCGAAGGAAACTATTGGGTATACCTTCTATCATAGATCCGAAGGCAAAATCTTTGTTGCTAAGAATGGATCCTTTCTAGAGAAGGAATTTCTCTCGAAAGAAGTGACTGGAAGGAAAGTAGAACTCGATGAGGTTGTCGAACCTTCTCTCGAAATTGCGAGTAGAGCAGCACCGTAAGAAGTTCCTGTGGTGCCTGCACCAATAAGAGAGGAAGCTAGTGATGGTGATCATGAAACTTCGGTTGAAGTTGCTACAGAGCCTCGCAGGTCAACGAGAACTCGTACCACTCTAGATTGGTATGATTCCGTTATGAATGTCATGTTGGTGGACAACACCGATGACCCCGAAACATATGAGGAAGCGATGATGAGCCCAGATTCCAATAAATGGAAAGAAGCCATGAAATCCGAGATTGGATCCATGTACGAAAACCAAGTATGGACTTTGGTGGACTTACCGGATGGCCGGAAGGCTGTCGAGAACAAATGGATTTTCAAGAAGAAAACAGATGCTGATGGTAATGTTACTGTCTATAAAGCTCGACTTGTCACAAAAGTGTTTCGACAAATTCAAGGAGTTGACTACAATGAGACTTTCTCACCAGTAGTGAAGCTAAAGTCTGTAAGGATTATGTTAACGATCGTTGCATATTATGATTATGAGATATGGCAGATGGATGTCAAAACAGCATTCCTCAATGGAGACATTGATGAAGAGTTGTATATGATGCAACCCAAAGGTTTTGTCGATCCTAAAGATGCTAACAAGGTATGCAAACTTCAACGATCCATCTATGGATTGAAGCAAGCGTCCCGAAGTTGGAATCAACGTTTTGATAAGGTAATCAAAAGTTTTGGTTTTATACAAACTTATGGAGAAGCTTGTATTTACAAGAAAGTGAGTGGGAGCTCTGTAGCATTCCTAATACTATATGTGGATGACATATTGTTGATTGGGAATGATGTAGACCTTCTTAATAGTGTCAAAGAATATTTGAATAATAGTTTTTCAATGAAGGATCTTGGCGAAGCAGCTTACATATTGGGCATAAAGATTTATAGAGATAGATCGAAACGCCAAATATCATTGTCACAGAGTACATATTTGGACAAAGTTCTAAAGAGGTTTGGAATGGAAGAAAGCAAGAAAGGGTTCTTGCCCATGTTGCCCAATACGACCTTGAGTAAAACTCAAAGTCCGACATCGGCAGAAGATAGAGAAAGGATGAGTAAGACTCCCTATGCCTCAGCCATAGGATCTCTATTGTATGCCATGCTATGTACGAGACCCGACATTACATATGCTGTTAGTTTAACTAGCAGATATCAAAGTGATCCAGGAGTGGATCATTGGACAGCGGTCAAAAACATCCTTAAGTACTTGAGAAGAACTAAGGATATGGTTCTTTCTTATGGAGGTGATGAACAACTCGTTGTTAACGGTTACACCGATGCTAGTTGGAACACCGATCCGGATGATTCTAAATCACAATCCGGATACGTATTTATTTTGAATGGTGCAACATTTAGCTGGAGGAGTGCAAAGCAAAGCGTTGTGGCGAGATCTTCAACTGAATCGGAATTCATGGCTGCTTCGGAGGCTTCACAAGAAGCGATATGGATGAAAGAGTTCATTACAGAGCTGGGTGTGGTTCCTAGTGCGCTGGACCCAATGTCTATCTGCTGTGATAACATGGGCGCCATAGCCAATGCGCAAGAACCAAGGTCACACAAGAAGCTGAAGCACATCAAGCTACGTTTTCACGCTATTCGAGAACATATCCAGGATGGGGATATAAAGATTTGCAAAGTACACACAGATCTGAATGTGGCGGATCCGTTGACTAAACCTCTCCCGAGGGCAAAACATGACCAACACCAAACTGCCATGGGTGTTCGGTATATTACCATGTAATCTAGATTAGATGACTCTAGTGCAAGTGGGAGACTGTTGGAGATATGCCCTAGAGGCAATAATAAATGTAGTTATTATTATATCTTTGTGTTTATGATAAATGTTTACATTCATGCTATAATAGTATTAACAAGGAAACATTGATACTTGTGTGATTTGTAAACTTAATTTAAAGTCCCTAATATAGCCTCTATACTTCACTAGATTGTTGGTTGATAGATGATTGTGGTTTCCTATCATGAACATTGAGATGTTATCAACAACAAGATCATATCATTAGGAGAATGATATGGTGGACATACTCCTATAGATAAGCGTAGCATAAAGATCAAGTCATTTCAATAGTTCAATTGCTATATGCTTTCTGATACATAGTAACCTAATTCCTTCGACCATGAGATCGTGCATATCACCTTTACCGGATGGATGCTTTGATGACATCAAACACCACACCATAACTGGGTGGCTATAAAGGTGGCATTGAGTGTTCGGAAAGTATTGGTTGAGACACATGGATCAAGAGTGGGATTTGTCCATCCATATGACGGATAGATATACTCTGGGCCCTCTTGGTGGAATGTCATCCAATTGGCTTGCAAGCATGTGACTGGCACACAAGGGATCACATATCACGGGAACGAGAAAAGAGTACTTATCGGTAACGAGGTTGAACTAGGTATGCAGAGATACCGACGATCATAACCTCGGATAAGTAAACTATCGTGAGACAAAGGGAAATTGGTATCGTATGTAAGTGGTTCATTCGATCGCAAAGTAATCGTAGAAGTATGTGGGAGCCATATGAATTTCCAGATTCCTCTATTGGTTATTGTTCAGAGAAGTGTCTCGATCATGTCCGCATAATTCATGAACCGTAGGGAGACACACTTAAGGATTCGACGTTGTTTGAGTAGTTATGGTATTATGAGAAAGAGACCGAATGTTGTTCGGAGTCTCGGATGGGATCCGGGATATCACGAGGTGATCCGGAATGGTCCGGAGAATAAGATTCATATAAGGAAAGTCCCGTTTCGGAGTTCGGAAATGATTCTGGTGTTTTCATCGGGAATGTTCTAGAAGGTTCCAGAATGTTCGGCACTCCGGGGTGGGGGGAGGGGTACATGAATGTGTCATTGCATATTGGAATGATTGCATCATGTACTGAGTGTTCTTGCTGTTCCAAATAAAGGATTAAATAGAATCCTAAAACAGAAAAGTCAAATGGCCAGTTTGAAAGTCAAACGGCTAAAACAAGAAACTGTGGGAAACAAGCAAGAGGAGGCAAAACCGACTTGGGGGAGGAGTCCCTCCTCTCCAAGCCGGCGCGCCAACCAAGGCCGACTTGGGGAGGGACTCCCTCCCCTTGGCCGGCCCCCTCCACCCATAAAAGGAGGGGCAGGGCCTCCTCCTCTAGACACACAAGTTTCCTAGCCTCTAATCTAAATCCTATCCCTAGACTCCGGTTTAGAGCTGTTTTGGTTTAGAGCTTCTAATTGCCCTAGCCTTCGGATTAGAGCCTTCTAATTGGTGTGTTTAATCCCTAGACCGCTAATAGTTCTCTCTCATACTCCACCATACTCGCTCTGGCTTAAGGCGAAGCCCTGCGGGATCTCCCCTCTACTTCCGGTACCACGCCGTTGTGCTGCCAGAATCGCGAGGAGAGTGCTACAACCTCCGCTGCCTGCTGGAACAAGGGAGAGGAAGGTCTTCGTCGAGTACCGAACGTGTGACCGACTGCGGGAGCGCTGCCGGAACGCAGCGCCGGAAGGATCGTCTACGCGATCTTGAGATCGGAAAGAGTACGACTACATCACCCACGAGAATCCGCTCTCGTTAAACACTTTGGAATCTTCGAGGGTAAGTTATTCCATCGACTCGTTGCTACAATCTAGTAGATAGATCTTGGCTTGTTTGTTTGTATGCGATAGAAATTTTTTGTTTTCCATGCTACGAAACCCTACATTACGTGGCTTATGGGAGTAGAAAGCTAAGAACGATTCTTACCTACGAAAAGCCACAACGGTGATATTATGGTTGCCAAACTCTGGTGTAAATCCCATGACAACTATAGTGAGAGAAACTGGCATCCACTAGCCTCATGTGTGGAACAAGACACACGTCAAGTGTGGAGCCGGTCTCGCGAACGAGGTCGTGTAAGGTTGGCCTGGACCGCTTCGATCTCACTATCCCGCGTCATAATAAGAACACAAACAATAGGCTTGCAACAGAAAACATCAACGCCCGCAACAACCATGTTGCGTTCTACTCGTGAAACACATCTACGCATAGATCTAGCTCTGATACCACTGAAGGGTTTCACAGCATAGTAAATCAAAAAAATTCTATGGATGCGAACGGGAAAGCCAAGATCTAATCTAGGAGATGAAAACAACGAGGGGGGATAGATGAGATCTTCATACCCTTGAAGATTCACACAGCGGAATGTTTGTCGGAACGTGGGTGATGTAGTCGTACTCGCTTCTCCTCCTCGCGATCCGATCCGATCTAACACCACAAGTGGCGATGCCTCCGAGAGATGCACACGTGCGGCACCTCGACGTCTCCTCCTTCCTCGGTCCAGCAAGTATGGTGGAAAGACGGATTGGATCTACAACGCGACGGCGCGGTGCAAGTGGTGGAGAGTTTCTGCAGCAGGGCTTCGCCTACACGAAGTCGGGAGGGAGAGAGAGAGGAGCGCAGCAGGGCGGCTAGGGCTTGAGGAGGAGGTGTGGGAGGGGGTGTGCCCCCATCCCTCTTTATATAGAGGGGTGGTAGGCCAGCCCTTTCCCCTTCCCCAAGCCCTAGGGCCGGCGGCCAAGGAGGGAGGAGTGGGGGGCAAGTTTCCCCCCCTTCTAGAAGCTCCCCTAGGGTTTCCCCTAGGTTTGGCCGGCTGGGCCCTATGGGGCCTTGTGCCCCTGGCCCAGTGCGGCCAGGGCACTCCCTCATAGGCCCATGCCCCCTCCCGGCAGGTGGGGCCACGTTGGTCCCCCTCCGGAAGGTTCTAGAAGCTTCCGGTACAATACCGATTAACCCGAAACAATTCCGAAATCCAAAAACTGCTTTGCCTTATACGAATCTTATTCTCCGGACCATTCTGGAACCTCTCGTGAAGTCCCGGATCCCATCTGAGACTCCGAACAAAAACTCATAAACCAATTATCCAATCTATCCTAGCGTCGAGACACGTTAAGTGTGTGACCCTTCGGGTTCGAGAATATGCAGACATGATCTTCTATAAATAATCAAAAACAGGGTCTGGAAACCCATATTGACTCCCACACATTCATAGATGATCATATCGGATGAACCACGATGCCAGGATTCAATCAATCCCATATATATTCCCTTCGTCTCGCGATATTTTACTTGCCCGAGATTTGATCGTCGGTACCGTCATACCTAGTTCAATCTCGTTCACAACAAGTACTTTACTCGTTCCGTAATCCGATATCACTTTGTGATTAACTCCTTAACCAGATGCTTGCAAGCGGTGTTGATATCGATTACCGAGTGGGACCGAAGTATATCTCTCCGACTTGGGAGGGACAAATCCCGTCTCGATACATACAACCCAACAGGTACTTTCTGATCACCTGAGAGACACCTTTATGATCACCCTCTCATAGGATGATGTTTGATGACCTCAAAGCTTTCTTTCGATACCAGGGAGTTGTATTATCTCATGGTCTAAGGAATACAATATTTGACATAAGAAAAGCTTCGCAAAGATGAACACGATGACACGATCTAATTCCTCCGCTTAGTTTGGGTCTGTCCATTATATCATTCTCCCAATGATATGATCTCATTATTAATCGACAACTCATGTCTATGGTTAGGAAACCTTAACCATCATTAATCAATGAGCTAGTCCATAGAGGCATACTAGGGACACGGTGTTGTTCACAAACCACAGAAGTATTAAAGTTTCCGCTTAATAAAATTCTAGCATGGAATATAAACTTTATCATGAACAAGAATTATAATAATAACATCTTTATTATTGCCTCTAGGGCATAATTCTAACACTCCTCTGTTACATAGCCCTTGGAGATGCTTCCTTCTGGCCTAGCACGGTTATGAACATATTTCTTTAAGACTCCCATGTACCTCTCAAATGGGAAAATATTGTGTAGAAATACAAGACCGGGAATGGCAATATCTTCTACTAGGTGAACCAGGAGATGCGTCATAATATTGAAGAAGGATGGTGGGAACACCAACTAGAAGCTGACAAGACATTGGGCCACATCTGTCTGTAACCCTAGTAGGCTTTTTGGATCGATTACCTTCTGAGATATTGCATTGAGGAATGCACAAAGCTTCACAATGGGTACTCGAACATTTTCAGGTAGAAGCCCCTCAATGCAATCGGAAGTAATTACGTCATAATCACATGGCAGTCATGAGACTTCAGGTTTTGGATTTTTTTTCTCTGCCATATTTATTATTCCCTTTATATTCGACGAGAAACCAGACGGGAACTTGATTCTGCTCAGGCATTCAAAAAAGATTTCCTTCTCTGCTTTGGTAAGAGCGTAGCTGGCAGGAGTTAAGTGGCGTCCTTTACCCTTCTCGTTCTCAGGATTCATAGGATTTTCAGGTTCTTTCATACGTTGCTGGTCCTGTCGTGCTTCCGGTGTATCTTTTGTCTTCCCATACACTCCCAGGAAGCCTAGCAGGTTCATGCAAAGATTCTCGTCACGTGCATCACGTCGATTGAAGAGCGGACCTCTAGGACTTTCCAATAGGATAGGTCCCAAAATATAGATTTCTTCTTCCACATGGGCGCGTGTTCGGCATCGTCATTCAGAACAGATTGACTACCAGGACCTTTTACAAAGATTACTTCTAGGTCCTTGACCATACCAAATACCTCCTCACCGGTACGGAGGACAGGCTTCCTCCGGGGTTCTGCCAGACGTTTGAAATGCTTGCCTTTCTTTCTTACGGGATGCATATTCGGAAGAAATCAACGATGCCCTAGGTACACAACCTTCTTACATTTATCTAAATATACACTTTCAGTCTCATCTAAACAGTGCGTGCATGCTTTGAATCCCTTGTTTGCCTGCCCTAAAATGTCACTAAGAGCGGGGCAATCATTGATGGTTACGAAAAGCAATGCTCGTAGGTAAAATGGCTCCCCTTTGTTCTCATCCCACATATGTACACCTGGTTTGGCCCATAGCTGTAAATGGTCTTCAACTAATGGGCTTAGGTACACATCAATGTCATTGCCGGGTTGCCTCGGGCATTGGATGAGCACTGGCATCATAATGAACTTCCGCTTCATGCACAACCAAGGAGGATGGTTATAGATACATAGAGTCACCGGCCAAGTGCTTTGACTGCAGGTCTGCTCCCCAAAAGGATTCATGCCATCTATACTTAGACCAAACCTTAAGTTCCTTGCGTCACGTGCGAAGTTCGGGTACTCTCGCTCGACTTTTCTGCACTGTGACCCATCAGCGGGGTGTCTCAACATCGCGTCTTTCTTATGGTCTTCCATGTGCCATCGCAACAACTTGACATGCTCTTTGTTTCTGAAGAGACGTTTTAACCGTGGTATTATAGGATCATGCCACATAACCTTGGCAGGAACCTTCTTCCTCGGGGCCTCGCCCTCAACATCGCCAGGGCCATCTCGTCTGATCTTATACCGCAGTGTAGTGCATACCGGGCATGCATCCAAATTCTCGTACTTCTCACCGCGGTAGAGGATGCAGTCATTAATGCAGGCATGTATCTTCTGCACATCTAATCCTAGAGGGCAGACAACCTTCTTTTCTTGGTATGTACTGTCGGGCAATTCATTATTTCTTGGAAGCAGATTCTTCATTTTTACCAACAACTTTGAAAATGCGTTGTCAGTCACACCGTTCTCTGCCTTCCATTGCAGCAAATCCAGTGTGGTACCTAGCTTTTTGTGGACATCTTCGCAAGTTGGGTACAACAATATTTTGTGATCCTTTAACATCTTCTCCAGCTTCTCCTTCTCCTTTTCAGTTTTACATTCTTTCTTTGCTTCAGTAATGGCCTGACCAAGGTCCTCATCAGCGGGCCCATCTGCTGCCTCTTGATCTTCATCTACCCCCGTTGCAGTATCATCGTATTCATGATACATATTATGATAGTTGTCATCATCCTCTTCTTCTTTGTTGTCTTTTATCATAACCCCTCTTTCTCAGTGCTTGGTCCAACAATTATAGCTGGGCATGAAACCGGACCGAAGCAGGTGGGTGTGAATGGTTTTGGTATTTGAGTAGTCTTTCTTGTCCTGACAGTGAACTATGGACATCACATAAAACCATTGTGACCATGGTTTGCCTTAGCCACAACGATGAAATTTTGGAGGCCCGTAATATACTCGGAAGTGCGTCGGTCACTATACATCCATTGCCGGTTCATCTGCATTATATAATTAATTACGTATATCAAAAATCATTACAGTACATCATGAATTAATAGGGAGATGACCACTTTTACAGTACATCAATGACACATGAAAGGATAAAGTTGCCGACCTCGACCGTGGAGGAAAGAGAAACGAGAAAACTTAATTCGAGCTCTCGGGCATTTCACCGAACACCTCTTGTGCATAGGAAGAAAACACAAACTAGCACACCCTCTCACCCTCTTTGCTAAGCTCCAAAATGAGAGAGTGAAACAATGAGAGAGAGGGGTGGGTTGCGGTGTATTATATATAGGCGCACACCCTTGAACCGGTGTTAAAGGGGGTGTGTTGCACGGCACGGTGGGGTGGGGCCTTTAACACCGGTTCGTGGCTCGAACCTGTGTTAAAGGGGGTGGGCCTTTTTGCTGCACGGGCCACGCTGGTACGGGCACCCCCTTTAACACCGGTTCGTAGGAGAACCGGTGTTAAAGGCCAATTTGGACCTCAACTAAAGCCCTCATTTCCACAAGTGGATGGCCGTCATCTGGGAGAACCGGCAAGATAGCGTGTTGGGATAAGGGCGGGGATCTCGTTCTCACCGACCTCGAGAGAGGAAAACCGTGATTGGGGACGATGGGTGTGCCCAAAGTTCTCATCGAAGAAATACTACGACGATGGCGAGGTGATGCGGTGGGACTGGGCGTCGTTGCTGCTCCCTTATGCCCCGTTGTTGTCTTGGCTTTGCGTGTATGCCTCCACTGAAGCATCCTCCTCAGCCGCCTTCTTCTCCTCGGCGTTGTCACACCGGCCGTGTTGTCAGCCATGAGGAGCTTCCACCGCACCAGCTCCTCCGCCCATTTCTCTGTCGGCATGTCATCTCGCTTGGTGGTCACATGCTTCTTGCGCGGCTTTGGGAGCTGCGACATTGGATGGTAGTGAAAGTCGGGGCATTGTTGGTTGCGACAGCCTAAACTAGGCAGGAACCAAGGCGGCAGCAGGAGATAGTAGACGGAAGAAATGGACGGTAAATTTTCACTAGAAAATAGAGATGGGGGTATAGTATTCCATATAGTCGCTGATAAAGGGAGCCCGTGCGGCCATTCCAACATGGCGCATGTTGCCGGCAATCCCTAGCCGTCCCCTGTGCGCGGCGTCGGCGGTAGTGCCAGGGAGAGATTGTTGGGCTGCCGGGACTGCTGACAGTCATTGGGGGCTGCCTGTGCGGCTTTTTTGGGCCGGAACCTCAAAAACCTGTTGGGGCCACGTTGGCCGGCGCTAGTGAAGATGTTGTTGTATTGGATTTGAGAGAAAGAAATAGAGAGCACCATCGTCTGATTTACAATGTACTACCTCTGTTTTAAAATATAAGATGTTTTAGATTTATGAATAAACTGTATGTAAATATTTTTTAGTAGTAAGTTCATTTCAAACTTGAGTGAACCTATACACTAAATGAAGTCTAAATATATTTCATTCACAAAGCTAAAACATATTATATTTTGAAATGGATGGAGTAGACGAGATAGGAGATGAGAACGAGAACAGGTAATCCATGACTGTACAAACGTTCAACATACAATAGTAACTGCGACTACTAATTGGTAACCGATGAAAGAGGACATAGATGGTAGAGTGAAGTTTCTCCTGCATAAACCGATGCAGAGGCAAGTAGCAGTGCCACGTGATAACAGAGAATTATATAATAATTTGGTGAATTCATTTGCTTGCATTCTCTAGAAGCTTAATTATAAAATAAAAGTACTTTAGTAACGACTGAGCTTATAATTGTTGTCAGAGAAATAATTTGTAAAGTCAACTTTTTGATAATAACAAGCTGTGGATCTGCAGCAAGCGAATCCCAGATCACTTATCATGAGATCTGAGCTACAGCTATAGTCAGCGGCATATAAATTGCAAAGTGCCAAACTGGAATTACAAGTTCCAAAATGATAATATAGTAAATAAAACGCATGATCACTTATGAAGAGATCTGAGTTGGAAAGTCATGCTTAGAATATCTCTAGAAGATACCGCATATCGGCCGGCTCAAAAAAATTGCGCTGATATGCAGTATTGAGGGCAAAAAATATCTTTTTAGAAACCATATAAGAGCCGAAAGCTGTAAAAAAAATGGGGGGGGGGCCTCGATGCTTCCTCCCCGCCCAGAAACCGTCGTCGCCGTCTGCCCCCGTCTCCGAATCCGGCCACAGCCGTCGAAAAACAAATCGCCGACGTCCACCATGATGCGCTCAGATCACTGTAAAGCTTCGTTGGGAGACCCCAAGAGGAAAGTATGATGAGCACATCAACAAGTCTTCCCTCAGAAAGAAACCAAGGTTATCAAACCAGTAGGAGAAAGGAAACGACTCAAAGGTGTTGCCAGCAACTGGAAACCTGCACAACATAAACTCAAGACTTTGCTCCAACAAACAGTGAAGTTGTCAATCTTATCGATTTGCTAAAAACGAAGGATTAACTGTATGGTGCGAAAGGTAATGGTGGTTTGCAGAAAGTAAACATGAACAGTGGAAGATGTATCAATGGTAAAGATTGGACCGGGGTCCATAGTTCACTAGAGGTGCTCTTCTTAAGATAAACAACATGGCATGCTGGATAAACAAATTACAGCGGAGCAATTGACAGGACAGAGCAAGGCATAACAATGCAATATTATACATTCATGATCCTATGAGATTTGATTGGACAATATAACAAGATACATAGACCGCCATCCAACTGCATCTATGACTAGTAATCCACCTTCGGGTTATGATCCGAACCCCCTCTAGTATTAAGTTGCAAGCAACGGATAACTGCTTTAAGCAAAGTGTTTAAGGTAAACAATCCACTTGTTTCATGAACAAGAGATCGTTGTTTTCTCCCTACAGCAACAACACATCTACAACCTTAGAGATTTCTGTCATTTTCCCAGATTAAATAGAGGCATGAACCCACTATCGAGCATAAATACCTCCTCTTGGAGTCACTAGCATCTACTTGGCCAAGATAGCTACTAGAAACGGAGAGCATGCAAGATCACAAACAACACATACATGATAGAATAAATAAGATAAAACCATTAACCAATCTGACATAATAATCTCAATATCCATCGGATCCCCGCAAACACAACATGCATGATTACAAATAGATGATCTTGATCATAAATGGAGCTCACAAGATATAAACATGGTATTACAAAGGAGGAGAAACAACCATCTAGCTACTACTTGGATACGTAGTCCAAGGTGGAACTACTCACACATCATATCGGAGGCTGGCATGGTGATGAAGAAGACCGCCGGGATGATCTCTCCCCTCCGGCGGGGTGTCGGGAAGAGCTTCAGATCCCCTCGATCTAGGGACGATGGTGGCGGCGGCTATGGGCTGTTTCGCGGAAGATTGATCGGGTACTTAGGGTTTATGTATTAGGGGCTTCTTATAGGCGAAGAGGCAAGGCTGGGGGCACCAGGGGTGGCCGCACCCCACCCCCAGGCCTGGGCCAGGCCAGGCCACGCAACCAGGGGGTGTGGACCCTTGGTGGCTCTCCTCCGTCTCGTATTCTGGCTCTGTGTTCCCCACGGTAAAATATTGACTTTGGCTTTTGTCTCGTCCAATTCCGAGAATATTGATTATCTACCTTTTCTGGAACCAAACACAGAATATAACAGGCAACTGGCACTGTGGCATCTTGTTAATAGGTTAGTCCCAGAAAACATATAAAAATACCTCAAAGAGAAGACAAAGCAAAGCAAAGTAGATACTAAACAAGCATAGAGCATCAAAAATTATAGATACGTTTATGACGTATCAAGCATCCCCAAGCTTAACTCCTGCTCGTCCTCGAGTAGGTAAGTGATAAAAAGAATAATTTTTTAGGTGACATGCATCATCAAAATTAAGATCAAACCGTTTGCAAGCACTGAAAGCTGGGATCAAAAACTCTAAACATGAGCATGAAAGATGAAGTTCTAACAATAAGACATAGTAACTATGCATGCAACATGAAAGGTTACAAACAAACATCATGAATAACAATGCATTGAAAGACGTTTGTTTGTTTCACATATAGAAAACATAGCATAGTGGCATTCAGCTTGTCCCTCATGGAGTAGTAATAAACGCATAGGGCACCTTCAAAGTTCATAAGAGTGACTAGATACAAATAGTTCAAGAGCAAGTAATATCAACAATATGAATCAATCAATAAGTTTTGGGACCATGTACATAGAACTAAGAATGGCAACTATGCTATCTTAATTGGTGCCTAAGGATAGAAGGTGGAGACTCAATATAATAGTGGAAGGAAGGCCCTTCATAAAAGGGAAGCAGGAATTTCAAGTCTCAAAAAGAGCTTCCAAAAATTATGGTACTTGTTAGCTTTCAGCTTTCATTTCCCCTATCCTAAGCATCTTGAAGTGATTAAGATTAAAGTGAACAAACTATGGAGTATATGCTTGACAAAGTATAAGTTGGCAATCTCATGTATTGAGTACGAGGGCCGCTCCTCATGCTACTCAACTTTAGTCACCAATAAGTTCTTGTCATAGTAAGTACATGTGTATCATAGAGAACCGCCAACGGGGTACCTCTTGCACATGATACAAGAGCTATCCCATAATCAAAATGACAAGGCAAGCAGACAATGATCATCTTAGCAATTTTCTTATTTACCATGGGAAAATGGTGATTTTTTCTCTCTTTCCTATTTTCAATATGTCTCCTTTTTTATAAGAAGAAAGCTTCATAGATTACTCACTATGGTGATGCTGCAAGTTTCCACCATGATTAGGCATGGCTTAGGCTAGCGTCCCAGGCGTTTCTCTAACACATATACATAACTCCATGGACTTACAAGCTCCCCTTTTATTTCACACCGACGACATCCGCAAACAAAAGAGCATGATATCAACTGTGTACAATGTACAAGTACAATGTTGGAAGCGTTCCCCATGACAACATGGTTATGCTAATTCCCAACGTATAAGTGCAAGCATATACAACATAGATGACACAATGGTTCAAGTTTATTAGGGGCAAGAAAAATAAAGTGCGCCATCAAGTTTGTGAGAGCTTTAATCACTAAGTTTCACATAACAAAATAACTTTTCAATTGGAAGGTAAATGAAACAAGAATATACTTGGAATGGTTTAACACACCATGCATAGGAGTTTATAGTGGACACTTTGGAATATCTTGGTTTCTTGGGAGTTGGATGCATGAGTAGAGCTTACTCATACAAGTGGAGACTAGCAAAAGACTGGGAGCGACCAACTAAGAGAGCAATAATGGCCATAATCATGAAGAGCGACAAAACATTACTAATCAAAGCATAAAGTGGTATCACAAGTCAAAAACTAAATGATCATAGAGGCTATGGTGACTGGTTCATAGTCATAACATGGTGTGATCATGTGCCAAGTCAACCCAAACAAAGCATCAAAGGAGAATACCACAATACTATGCTTTTGTATGCTAAAACAACGCATGATTCTTTCAAGGCACATTAAGCAATCCTAATTGTTTGGAACAAGTCATTCTACAACAATAATCACTAAGCATAAGGTCAAAACAACATCTAGCATGATGATGTCCACGCACTTCTATTCTTGTAGACAGTTGTTGGGCCTCGAAGTGCAAAGGTTTGTAGAACAACAGCAAGTTTCCCTTAAGTGGATTACCCAAGGTTTATCAAACTCAGGGAGGAAGTGGTCAAAGGTATTCCCTCTCAAGTAATCCTGCAATCAAGATACAAGAAGTCTCTTGTTTCCCCAACACACCAAATACACTTGTCAGGTGTATAGGTGCACTAGTTCGGCGAAGAGATAGTAAAATACAAGTGGTAATGGTGCCAGAAAATAGCTTCTGACTTGTTGTTGACGTGGGGTAACGTGTGTGAGTGCCATAAAATAGCTTGACGGTGAGGTAAATACTAAAGCAAGCAAACATGCAATAGATATAGATACAAACGGTGTTTCAATGCTTAGAAACAAGGCCCAGGGATCATATTTTACTAGTGAACACTCTCTCATATAAATATCTTCTGTTAATGATACTACCCTGCCTTGTAACACCACGGTTCTGAAAAGACCGTAGCTTCTATGTGACATGCCAATCCCTGGATCGGTTCATTGGCCCACAATAGAATAAGATGAATAACATAGCAAAATATCCGTGTATCATAAATAACGAAGATCCAGATTACCATTATTACAATAAAAGCTTAGCCCAAAGCTAGCTCAAATTATTCAGGTAGCAACAAAAATAAAGTAAATCCTCCATTCTTCAAATTTCCCACAAGTGAACAAGTGCCCAGTGGAGTACCGTGGCCTATATCGATTACTCAGAATCGGAATATCCTGCAACATGAAACGTAGCAGCCCCGAAGGGTCAATACATGGAATGTATGGCAAGTAGAGCTAGTAAAGGAGACAACAGTGCTAACATCTACATGCATATTTGGCAAGTGGAGCTGTGTCTGGCTTGTATTTGCAAATACCTTTGTCCTACTTTCATAAACAGTTTTTTATTTTGTTTGAAAAGATCCCAATTAAGTTAACCCAACAATATTAAAGCAATTTAGGAAATTAGAATGAGCGAGAAACATGTCATGGAATCAATATCAAGAAACTCAGTTGTCCATAACCGGGGACACGGCTAATCGATTAAATTATACACCCTGCAGGGGTTAGTACACTTTACCCATGTGACTTGGCCAGCCCAGCTCGTACCATCACTCTCATTTTGGATGATGATAGGGAGAAGTCCAAGAAGAGACTGTTCGGGAAGTAGCTCCCCAATCCCGACGCGCACCGGTCCAACCTACCAAAATTCTACATCTCTGGATACGCGGGTTCGAGTTACCACAACCTACTAAGTCCAACCAACCGCCCATTTCATTATTGGCACATGGTTGTACACGTAAGCTACAAAATAAAGAAGCCAATCATTTTCTCTTGATACCTGGGTGCCTTTCCGCAATGATACCACCAAAAATTATCAATCCCATCACACCCAGGAGATTCATTGATTAAGTTGTTTTAGTTTTCACAAACCAATACTTTTAGAAACAAGATTTAGTGATGTAACCCAGCCCTCGTACATCATAGTATGGCTAAGCACATCTACCAACGGTGGTTCATCTACAAGGAAGGCCCTACCACATAATAGGACATAGCATAGCGATAGTATCATCCTACACATGCATCTACAAAATACACGAAAATGCATTGAAAATAGTAGGATGATATCATGAACAAAATAGCATCTACTTGCCTTGGTTGTAGCGGTCGGAAGAACAATCCACACACGAGCAAGCGTTGCACTCGTCACAATCTACACGATACAATTGCAATCATATACGAACAATTCACAAGCATGTGCAACAAAGATGATGCATGAATGCATGTACGACAAGTGGATTGATGCTACAGCAGCACCACATAATCCTATTCAGTAAAGCTACTGATTGCATGCATGGAAAAATAGTTTTGGCGCAAGGAAAACTATTACGCACAATATAATGCTCAAAACTAGAGCTAGTACTCAATTAATTCACTACCGGTAGTATACTGTTTGTAAAATCTTGGGAAAGTTCTACTGTATAGGCATTGCTATTTAGGAACAGTACCAATTGGAATTACTCAAAAAGGAATTATAAAACTCCCCGAGTAATTAAAACCCTGCAGAAAGCCATTAAATAGTTTCTGCAAAAGTTTTTACTGTAAGCCTATTCTTTTAATTCAATTTGAGATTCCCCTTGTTCTACTGAATCCAGGGACATATTATATGCAATTTTTGGAGTTACAGATCTTTTTCTACGAATTAATTACTCCAAAAAGGCCATTAACTCTTTTAATTAATCTGGACAAAATCTTGCTGCAAAAGTGTAAAACAATGATACAGAAAAATTCTACACATCCTACTGAATCTACACATATTTTATTTGCAATTTTTGGCCCAGTAGATTTAAAGATATGAATTTTGCAAGTTTAAGCAATTTTCTATCAATTAAATCTATTTTAGGAAATTACCCAGTCAGATTGACTTTGACTGGGCTGACGTGGTGGCTGACTGGGCGATTGACCGGTCAGCGCCAGAGCTGACCAGTCAACGGTCCGATCTGGACCGTCGGATCTCGATCGTGTGGCCAGGGGAAAGGCGGCGAGGTAGCTCACATGGGCAAGCAGCGGCGACGGCGGTGAGGTCGTGCGGCGGCGGCGGCGGGGTCTCCGGTGGCGGCGGTGGCACGACGGCGTCGGTGGCGGGGCGGAGGAGCTCGTCGAGGTGGCGGCGGTGTCCAGCGCGCGCGGGGCCGAGCGCGGTGAGTGGCTGGAGGCGGCGGCGTCGGTGGTGGAGCGGCGGCGGCGTCGACGACCTGCGGGAGAGAGGCGGGCGGCAGGTTAGCGGGGGAGGGGCGACGGCGAGCTCGCGGTGAGAGAGGAAGAGGCGGAGCGAGGCGGCGGCGAGCTCACCGAGCTCGAAGGGCGGCGGCGGCGGAGGAATTCCGGTGAGAAATCGCCCAAGGTCGGGGGCGAGATAGGGCGTGCGAGTAGGGGGAAAAGAGGGGCGGCGACGTCGTTTAAGAGGTCCGGTATTTTGGGGAGGGGGCGAGGCGGTTCGGGGCCGATTCGGACGGGAAACGCGGCGGCGGGTGGAGGAGTTTGCGCCGGCCGCGACGGGGCGACGGCGTCGGGTGGACCCCGCCTGGCAGCGGCGGGGCGCGGGCTTAGGCGGCGGATAATGCCCGCCGCGCGGGCGGCGGCTTGCGGGTGCTGGCTGGGCCGACGCGGCCCAGCAGGCTGGCGGCGGCGCTATTTAATTTTTTTTTGTTCTTTTGTTTTTCTAATGTCCTATTTAGTAAAACCTCCGTAATTTTTCCATACGAGCTCCGAATCGAACGATTCTTCTTTCTAAATTTTTCTAAAATCCAGGGGATCAATCTAGGGTCATGTGGTAAAAGAAACCACTAGTCTACAAGGGGGGACTCGAGCCCTAGTGTACCCTCCCACAGGAGCATTTTAGTAATATAAAATAGGGCTTTGGAAATAGCGTTTCGCCGAAGCACTTCGATCGAAGGTTTTGCATGGAAGAACATGATGCAATGATATGAATGATATGCAGAACCATATCTAAAATTTGGGATGTGACATGACGACTCTCCGATTGGACACTCTAATCCATGGTAAGGATATAACATCACTCCTCAAAGTCCGCATTCCCCAATCTAGATAACCCTGATGACCCACAAGTATAAGGGGTGTATCGTAGTACTTTCGATAAATAGGAGTGTCGATCCCAACAAGGAGCAGAAGGTGCTGAACAGTGGTATGGAGCAGGAAATCCCTGTGAATACTTAGCAAACAGATTTTTAGTGGTTTTCTGGTAAGGCAACAAAACCAAGAGCAAGTAATAAAGAACAAACGTAGCGAGTGGCCCAATCCTTTCTTAGGAAAGGACAAGCCGGTAGAAATACTTATAAAGACCAAACGTTCTTGAGGACACATGGGAATTTCGCCAAGTGCTTTCGGTTCAAATAGCTGAGTACTCTTCTTTGGTGTTGTACGTGTTGTGTGGGTGAACATGTGCTAATGTACCGACCGTACTTGGACTAATACATACTTGTGATTAAACCCCCTACAAACATCCGTAACTACAGGAAAGTAATTAAGATATAAATCTAACCATAGCCTTAAACTCTGAGATCCTACGCTCCCTTATGCAATGGTGTCCTAATGGGGGTTCACGTTTCTGTCACTCCGGCAACCGCACAATTAGTAGCCAAATACACAATGCATTCCCCTTGGCCCATAAATGGTGAAGTGTCATGTAGTCGATGTTCACATGACACCACTAGAAGAATAACACCACAACTTAAATACTAAACCATTGAATAATAACTCAACACAGACCCACTAATAACAACATGACTTCTCCCATGTCCTCAAGAACTAGACGAACTACTCACAAGACATCATATGGATCAAGATCAAAGATGATATGATAATGGAGAACAATCTGAACATAAACAATAATCCAATGGTTCCACTCACAAGCATCAACTACAATAGTAATTAACACCGGGAAAGTTTCCCCTAAGAACTAAAGCAATATCCAACACAATTTTTACAGCGGGACGGACTGGTGATGATGGTGCTGGTGGAGATGATGGTGTGGATGATGATGATGATCCCAATGAAGCCTATCTTGATGACGGTGTTGATGGCGACGATCTCCCCTCTCCGGGAAGGAATTCCCCTGGAAGAAATCTGTCTGCCGGAGAGATCTTTCTCTCTCGGTGTTTTCCTCCCTAGAGGCGGCGGAAATCTATCTGTGGTCGCTCCCCCAGGCTTAGGTTTCCGTAGGAAATATATAGGCGAAGGGCCAGAGTCAGGAGTCGGGCAGGTGGGCCACAACTGCCCTAGGCGCGGGGTCAGGTGGGCCCGCGGCTAGGGGGTGTGGGCCCCCTGTGGCCCCCTCTTCGTCCCTCCTTCTGGCTTCCTCAATCTTCTGGAAAAATAATATTTTCCCATATTTTTCCGGTATTTTTCTGATCTTCACAAAATTGCATCAAAACGCCCTCTTTTCCATCGGAATCCAAACTCCAACAGTCCATCCTCCAAGAATCATCCGACATGCATAAACAGTGGAAAAGACAGAAGCAATACCTCATAATAAGACAAATATCAATGAATAGAGGTAGAATATGATATAGAAGGTTGATGCAAATTGCGCGTATCAACTCCCCCAAGCTTAGACCTTCGCTTGTCCCCAAGAGGAAACTGAGCTCAGTAAACATGTCCACAAGTTTATGGAGTGAAGTGTCGATAAAAGAATAAGAACAAGAAGCATCACACTTACCATTACACAACTCATAGAAGAAAGCAACTGACCATTATATAACTTAGATTGCAACCAAGTACAACAATCACAATAGAGATGCATAAACATAAATCATAATTGGAATTGGCAAACTCTTGTTCCTGGTCAGAGAACAGCTGGCAAACAGTTTCACAAAAAGCTTTTTGTAGAAGTTTTATAACAGGAGTACTCTTTGCTCAAAAAGGTTTTTCACAAGTGAAGGCTTTCAAAGTAATACTCAATAGATAAGGGTCTTGTGCAAACAAGGAATATAGAGAACATGATTGAATAAATCACCATATGAATGCTTGAAACACAACAACTCAAATGCTTGCTGGAGATAGAGAGGTAGTAGGTTTACTGACTCAAACTGGTAAATAGGAGAAAGGTCCCTTTATAGAGGGTAGAAGGGATTACAAGTCATAAAGAGCTTCCAAAAGATTATGGTACTTACTAGCTTTAAGCCCTCATTGCCCCTATCATAAGCATCTTGAGATGATTAAGGTTAAAGTGCACAAATATGGAGTATATGCTTGACAAAATATAAGTTGGCAATCTCATGTCCCTTGAATATGAGGGACACTCCTCATGCTACTCAACTTTGGGCCCAGGTAAGTTTTTGTCATTGTAAGTATTTGCGTATCATTGAGAACCACCAATAGGGTACCCATTGCACATGGTATAGGAGCTTTCCCATAACCAAAATAACAAGGCAAGAAGACAATGAGCATCTCAGCGATATTTTTATTTACTATGTGCATAGATTTTTATTGAGGATGCTTCATAGATAGCTCACTACGGTGATGTTGCAAGTTTCCACCATGATTAGGCATGGCTTAGGCTAGCGGCCCAGGCGTTTCTCTAATATAGAATACAAACTCCATGGACTTACAAGTTCCCTCTTTATTTCACACCGTTGACATCCATAGACAAAAGAGCACGATATCAACTGAGTACAAGGTACATGTGCAATGTTGAAAACGTTCCCCGTGATAGCACGGTTCTGCTAATTCCAATGTATAGATACAAGCATATACAACTTCGATGGCACGATGGTTCAAGTCTATTAGGGGCAAGAAAATAAAGTGTGCCATCAAGTTCGTGAGAGCTTTACTAACTAGTTTTCACATAACAAAATACCTTTTTAATTCGAAAGGTAGATGAAGCTTGAGAATTTGCTAGGAATAGCGAAAGCTACTAGGTAGATATGGTGGACACAAGTGGCAAAGGTTTTGGTTAAAGGGTTTGGAAACATGAGAAGTATGCCTTCTCAAAATAGGTTTTTGGCTATCAAGGCTGGGTAGCAAGCAAGAGAGTTGAAAGAAACAAGCAAACATACAAGTAATAAAGCCAAACATGCAATCTTCCTTGAAGACACAAAAGATCTTAAATAAAGATTACTAAGCTTATGAGCCAACAAGAAAACAAATGATACAAAATACCTGTTAGCTTTTCTCTTTTTCTTTCAAACCTTAAAAAGTATTGCTACTGACCAGAACTCGGTTTGCCAAAACCAATTTAGATCCACTTGATGCTCCCAAAGTTATGCCAATACTGATCAACAAGATCCATCATATAATAGAGATTGCAAACTAAAATAAGAGGTGTAAAAAGTAAAATATGAAACTTCTCATTAATATTCCAATAAAGGCACTCACACCAAGGAATACATAGATAACCAACTAAAGGATAGATACTTCCTCATGCAAACCAAAATATAAGATAACCTCTCTACCAAATATACGAATCCACTAAAATGGTAAAAGATAAAAGATAATGGTGGTGATACCGCGACACTCCCCCAAGCTTGGAACAAGCCAAGGGGATGCCAAACCTGGCGACGAATTACTCCTTTGGTGGTGGTGGTGTTCTCTTGTCATCATAAAACTTCCAAGGAAAAGGTTCCCCATCCAAAAAGGATGTCCTTGTCTCCGCAATCCTGGAACTACCAGCAGAGCTTATGCGATCAAATCTAGCCTCATACTCACAGTTTTGATTTTGTATGTCGAAGAGCTGTTCTTGTAATTGGTTGGTGGTCTGACGGAGCGAGAAGATTTCTTCTCGGAGCTCAGCCACCTCCTCCTCATGTTTGGCGATGAGTTCTAAACTTATCTTGTGAATAACATCCACTTCGCGTTCCGCCATCTTCTTGTACCTGAAAACCTCCTGCTCCAATGCTACCATCCTGTCTTCCAGACTTCCTTCTCCCCTGGGGCCTTGAACTTATTTCGTCTGGACCTTCCCATCTTTGAGAATCAACTCTCTAGGATGGATCTTCAACTCATACATGTATGGGTTGAGGACATCCGCAGAGATTCAGAGGAAGACATTGTAGCTCCAAAACTGAGAATTTGCCTGAAAAAAATAGATTGAAACAAAAACACGATGAGAACTCAATGCAAGAACCCCGGGAGATCCCGGGGGTTATATATTACGAAGTTTCAAAGCATAAGGAATGTTTTGACACGGAAACGAGGCGGAGTCGGAGTTCTGGGGTGGCACACCCCCTCCAGGCACGGCCAGGAAGGGGCCCGCGCTTGGGGTGGGTTTTTCCACCCCCGGACTCCGTCTCCTCCTCTGTTCCGTCTCATAACTTCCCTTACGTATTAAAAACATTAAAAATATAAAAAGATTGGGGTTTCACGAACCTTCTGTTTTCACCACTTTTACCTATTCAAAAACGAACTCTGCAGTTTCTGGTGTTTGGTTTCTAATAAATTCATCTGGGGTTACCATTTGAATAACATCGACATCTTCATTATAAGAATCCTCAGAAATATAATGTTTTAGTCTTTGACCATTCACCACCTATGTCTCAAAGAAGATATTTTGAGAGCTCCTGAACGATATACTTCCTCAATAACAAAAGGTCCTTCCCATTTTGATAGTAGTTTCCGTGCAAAAAATCTGAGACGAGACCTATACAAAAGAACTTTCTCGCCAACATGGAACTCTCTTTTGAGAATCGTCCTATCATGCCATCTTTTTTTCTTTTTCCTTAGAGAGTCTAGCATTTTCATAAGCTTCACTCCTCCACTCATCTAAGGCACTCATGTCAAGCAATATTTTCTCACCAGCAAGTTTAAAATCTCTATTCAACTCTTTCACTGCCCAATAAGCTTTGTGTTCTAATTCTAAAGGAAGGTGGCAAGCTTTCCCATAGACCATTCTGTAAGGAGACATTCCCATAGGATTTTTATAAGCAGTTCTATAAGCCCACAAAGCGTCATTCAATTTTTTAGCCCAATTTTTTCTAGATCTTTTGACAGTATTTTGCAAGATAGATTTAATTTCCCTATTGGAAAGTTCCACTTGCCCATTGGTTTGGGGGTGATAAGCTGAAGCAATTATATGGTTTACATCGTACTTAGCAAGAGTTTTTCTAAAACCCCCATGAATAAAATGAGAGCCTCCATCAGTCATGAGATATCTAGGCACACCAAACCTAGGAAAAATAACATCCTTAAGCATTTTCAAAGAGGTGTTACCATCGGCACTATTTGTAGGTATAGCTTCTACCCACTTTGTAATATAGTCTACAACAACAAGAATATGAGTATACCCCTTTGAAGGGGGAAAAGGACCCATAAAGTCAAATCGCCAACAATCAAAAGGTTCAATAACAAGAGAATAATTCATAGACATTTCATTGCGTCTAGAAATGTTACCTACTCGTTGACATTCATCACATGATAAGACAAACTAACTTGCATATTTGAAAAGGGTAGGACAATAAAATCCATATTGTAAAACCTTCTGTGTAGTCCTATCCCATGCATGATGTCCTCCATAAGCACTGCCATGGCATTTTCTCAATATCTCTTGTTGTTCAAATTCCAGAACACATCTTCGCATAATACCATCTACTCCTTCTTTATATAAGTGCGGGTCATCCCAAAAGTAATGCCTTAGACCATAAAATAATTTCCTTCTTTGCTGAACTGTAAAGGTTGGAGGAAAATACTTGGAAACAATGAAGTTAGCATAATCAGCATACCAAGGACTCTCATGCGGACTTACCCTTATTGCAGCCAACTGCTCGTTTGGAAAACTATCATTAACAGGCAATGGGTCAAAAGAAATGTTCTCCAAATGAGTGTCAGCAACAGGATTTTCAGCACCTTTTCTATCTACAATATGCAGATCATACTCTTGTAAAAGCAAAACCCACCTGATAAGTCTAGGCTTAGCGTCCTTCTTTGTCATAAGGTACTTGATAGAAGCATGATTGTAGATGTAACACCCTCGCCTGATAAGGCTGAGTTCATGTGTATAGTGCCAATCCCTGGATCGGTTCACTGACACACACAGTACAGATGAATACTGTAACATCCCAGCATTTAGGAACCAACGGAGGGTAGATTTAGGAATCTGTGAAATTGCATGCATTCATCTGTAAAAATGTGGGTAAATTTTTCGCCAAATAAAAACCTAAAGTGATCAAAGTTTCTTTCATGCTTTGAGATCAGGTATAGTCTTGGAGGATGATTGTTATAAACTTTGATATGATCTTTGTGGATTAGTGTGTTTTGGGAAATGAAATTTGAATTTAAACTTGAGTGTTGGATTTATAATTCAAAAGGATTTAGAATTATGTTTAAGTATTATGATTTAGTCAAGAGTTAATAACTAGAAGTTCAAACTTGAAATAAAGAACACAATTAACAAAAAGAATATTCATTCCATAATTTTATTCAATAAATAAGTTACAAAATGTAACTTATTAACATGATCAAGAAACTTTACAATAGATAATGAAATAAAAGAACCTTTATATATATTGAGTAATATTACAATCTTGATTACAAAAGAATAAAATAAAAATTACAAAAGAATAAAAGAAAGATTACAAGTGACTATTCTATAAATAAAAATAAAACCTAAACTAAAGTCTTGAATCTTCAAGTCTGGTACCTGCAAAACAAACACAAACTAAAAGAAAGAAAGTTAAGGTTAAAAATGTTTACTCTCAGTATTGACAGTGAGGTGCACTGTTCAAAGTTCATCATTGAGTAATCTTTTTAGGGGCAAGTTTCACCAATATGAAAGAATTGATTCTTTCATAATTTAAGCCAGAAGTTAAATAACTCCAAAAAGTAAGGAGGGTTAAGTTTCACCAGACAAGTAAATGTAACCAGATGAAAGTAACTTTCATATCCAGAGCATATCCACAAGGTGCAGCAGGTACACAAGCAGCACACACACCAAACTACATGGTGTGTGCTGTCAGCACAGCAGCAACAGGACACACAAAAAAAACTACTCAGCACAACCGTGGGAAGCCACCCAACACCATTTCCATGTTCTTACACACCAAGAACACACTCAGTTTAGCAAAACTAAACCAGATCACACCAACCAAACCCTGGATCATATCACCAAGATGGTGACATAAGGAGGGGGTAGATCAGGTGGATAGCAAGCACAAGGTCAAGCCACCAGGACCAGGAGGTGGAGAGCTAGATCAAGGACAAGTCCAGAAGCTAGAAGTATCAGGAGGAGCAAGATCAAGCTAGCTACAAGATCAAAAACTTGCAACCCCAACAACAACCAAGTGTGGTGAGTAGAAAAGACCATCACATAAATTTTCTATCTAAGCTAGACAAGCATACATGAGTTGTCTCATACTCAAATTCTCAGAAAAACACCCAAGTGAGGTGAATCCATCATTGACGTTTTAAATACTAAAAGCAACCAGAAAACTATATAAATCCAAATAGGATCTCAGAACCACATCATTGATCCTAGATATCAAGCTATATTCTAGATTCCAGAAATGAATATAGCCAAGAACTGAATTTCTAGGCACACCTCTTAAATAGGAGTAGCACCTTAGAATTTCATCTTAGGGACCCATATAATTTATCAAAGCTTACAAATCATTTTTTCCCAAACTTTAACTCAGGAATCAGTAGCTGGTATCACTACCAGAATCAATCCATGAGTAACAATAAGAGAAGGGTCTAGTCCCTAAACCTCAGACCAACATCACAGGTTCTAGGGATGCAAGGAGAGAAGATTCCACTTATCTATGATGCCAAACTAATCTTAAGCTTTAACAAAACCCAGCCAAGTAATTGAATCTAGTCTTGTGTGCCATATTAGAATGGTGTCACAAGAATAGTTTCTAAACTAAGCAGGTTAATCCAATCTTCACAAATACAACCTCAGCCAACTATAAATCATTTTCCTGATATTAATCACAGGAATCATAACCAGAAATATTCATATATATATCATCACTGTAGGATACCATTTGATCTCAAACTATATATGAATCTATAAGCCAACATTTACTGGTGCAATGAATCACCACTGACAGTGCTACTATCAGTACTAGAGTACTAACAGTAGAAAGACACACTAAGCATCAACCTAACAAACCAGGTTTCATAGCTACACCATCAGCTTAACCAAGATTTATCACCAATTAGAGGCAACACTACTGAACCACTAGCATCAGATCAACAATAGCATCAAATCATCAAAACATGACAGAAAGCACTGTAGTACAGTGAGCACAATCTTCATTAGGCCTCATTACCAGATCAAATCATCGTCTTACAAGCACAAAGAGGAATGAATCCTAGAACCAGGGAAGAACCCTAGAACCAATATGAACCCTAATGAGGGATGGCCACTAGTTACACACATATGAACTTAGAGGAGGTGGAGGCACGGGTGATAACCAAGGACCAACTCACCTGTGGTCCTCGCTGTAGATTAGAAGAGGAAGCAGATGGTCGACGACGAACACGGCGGCACGGGGAGCACCCCAAGGGGGTGCTGTGACCCACACCACACCGAGGCGGCGACCATAACCCCGCCTGAAGGCGAGGAACACCACCACAGCACACGGCAGCAGCGGCGGCGACAACACCAGCGCCACCCCAAACCCTAGGGTTCGGGACGGAGATAGTCTGGCCACGGGGAAGCTCCAGATCCAAATCAAATTGGACAGGAAGGTAGAGCGTGGTCGACAACCTAGCCCTGCATCACGGCAGCGGCCATGGAGGACCATGGCGATGAGCAGCGCATGGCGGCGGCGCCATCGTCACGAGGTCGAAGAGGAGAAGGGAGATGAGCACGAAAGGGTGACAGTGGAGTGTGGGCTAGACTGGGCCAAAACCCCTTCGGGGTGTGGTTTTGGTTCTGCCCTATTGGGCCACAAGGGCCCAATAAATCAACACAGGCAGCCCATTTACCAAAATACATATTTTAATAAATAAGAAAAGACCAATGCCCCTGAAATTAAATAATTTCTAGAAAATAAAATAAATATCCAAAAATTATAAATAAAATATTTTTGGATTCACAATAATCCAGCCTATCCAAATAAATTATAAAATAGAATTTTAGGCATATAATTTTAATTAAGAGTTTTATAATATATATTCCTTATGGAATTTTATAAAATTATTGAAAGATGATAAAAAAATAAAAAATCACTTTCATTATATATTAATATGTTAGTATTTTAGAAAAATACTAAACAAATATTTAATATTAATTTTTGGTATTTAAATGATAATTCTTAAAGGAATTATTAAATAAATTAAATGCAAATAAAATGAAACAAAATAAAAGAATACAATATTTAAAATTTAATATTTATAAATTCTTTATTATTAAAAGAATTTTTATAATTAAATAATGGAGGAGAATACACACAAAGCTAAATAGTGCATTACATTACTTTGCATAATTATTTTGCTTCTTTAAATATTGTCCTTACCGGGCAATAATGATGTTTTGTAGACATAGAAGCTCACGGTCCATTGCAAGCATCCGACTTCACTACCTTGCAATCACAAGGCAAGTTCATCACTTGCTCATGGCCTTTGAAGAGTCTTTATCAAAGTATTTGCACATTGTGTGTTATCATCTATATTATAGAAAAAGAAAATGTTATTTTCTCAAGATAATAAATCTTAGATATCATCCTAAGTGATGATATGATGAAGCAATAGAACTTAGGTTTCTAATTGCATTAATGATGAACAATTAGGGATTAATAACCCATGACATTAGTGATTCTAGCACCGTATATTACGCGTTAACCATGCGATTAGGAATGGGACGGAGAAGTCAGCTGTATCCTTTTCCTCGTGTATGGAGGCAAGACGACCTTAACGTGACGTTGTGATTCCTTGTGCGGATCCAACATATGGGTGGGCACCCTTACGACCCACACTTTTGGTGTCTAGATTATCCATGAATGGTGTTTAGGGATATAGTCCATGTAAATGGTACTATTCTGGGCATCACCAGGTCATAGAGTCTTCGGGAACTCATCAGGGTTTTAGCCTACTCGAAAGGGGGCTTAACGAACGTGAGCCAGACCCGAAGGATCGTGCAGACATATGAGGTCGTGGAGAGGGCAGTGATTGGCTTGGACCAACTACTGGGCCCCACATCATGGAATTTGTAGGGGTCCCAATCTTAGATAAGATAGAGCCCTCTGTGTTTTACAATGCTAGTCCCTGGATCAATAGCTAGCATCCACAGTTAAGATGTAATATCATGAAACAAAGGTCATAATATAACTTTATAACCAGGAATAACATAGATTTATTACATCTTACATAGCTCATATGGCTATTACATTACATTGCCGCGGAATAACTATAATCATGGGGTCCTTCATCTTCAAAGTGCCACAGGCATATGTTGGTTGTAGACTTTGTAATCCTAAACAATCAATCTTCACTAAAATCAATCAAACCTGCAACATACAAGTTACAGCCACAAAGGGTCAATACATTTGAATTGTATTGGCAAGTGATACTATGGTATTATGGTGGAGTTTATCATCTATATGCATTTGGCTAAATGGAGTTGAGGCTTGCATTGCTTAAAATAGATTTTTCTTATCATTTTGAAAATACTAAGTTTTTTGCTTGACAAAATCATTTTTCTCAATCAAAGATTTCAAGATCCTTGTACCAAGCCATCTCTCCATCAATGATTGAAGAATTCAAACAACCCTTGTTCAAACCACAAGATTTTAATTTAGAAATTTGAATGATGAGATTCTTGATTGTTTCCATGTCTTGATGCTCAAATTGTCCTTTACCAGGGACATGGCTAAGTACTTAGGTTTTACACTCTGCAGAGGTGGTGCACTTTCCCCACAAGACTTGGTTTCCCAAGACAAGATCTTTCAGAAGCTTTCCCTTAGACCAAAATGGACGCGTTCCAACCTATCAAACACTACCACCCACTATCCATATGGCAAAGTTCTTGCAACCTATATGATCATGGCAGAGCCCATATTGCCAAGTGGTTGCACTTGAAGCTTCTCAACATTTGACATCTCAAATCCCTTCGTTTCCTGGGGTGGCATTCCACAAGTGAGATACACAACCCAAGTCCATGGCCTTGTGTAACCACTCAACATATCCCAATCCTTCCATTCCACCCAGGAGGTTCATTAACTTAGTTGTTTTATTAGACAAAATCACAAGTTCTCAGACTTAGAATATTTTTCCATAGTGTGAATATATATTCCACTCATGTTTTCTATTAGCTAGGCTAAGCTTGGTAGTAATAGGAAACTTAACTTAGAAAATCCTACTAAGGATTCATCTACTAGGTTTTCCTATAGCAAGATCTATACTTAGCAAAATCCATGCAAGTTTACTTAGCAAAATCACTAATGCATAGAAAAAGTAATGGGACAAAACGTATGAAGCATCACTTGCCTTTTGGAAGGGAATGGTAGTTCACTCCTTGATCTTGCTAGTCTCACACTTCACTACAAATCAATCAAGCAAACACAAATTCAATTCACATTCCAAACCAAAGTCCAACAAACAATTCTTCACACACACAAAGTAAGGGAATCTAAGTCATGCATGGGAGCATGCACAAGATAGTTTTATTTTGCAAAGGGGTCTCTATGGGGTTTCTAAACTTTGTAAGATCCAAATTGGTCATTTACCAATGTGGCAAGGTCCTTAGCAAGAGGGTTTTGTCCAAAAACTATTTTAAATCCATTTATCATTTCATGTGGTGAAAAATGTTTTTATTAAGGCAAAACTCTTAAGTTGTTCACCAAATGAGTTGCTAATTTGCAAAACTTGGTGTTTTGAGTCAGTGGGTTTGATCAAACCATTTTCTTAAAGTTTTCTTTCCATAAATATTTTTTTATAACAAATACCATTCTTTTTATTTGGCTAGAAAATGACTAAGTCAAGTAATCCAACCTAAATCTTTCCATAATCATTTTTAACACCAAGGGTTGGTTCCTAGGGTCAGTAAGATCACAACAATTCAATTTGCAAAGGTTTTACTTCAAAATTATTTTCAATAAATAAATTACATTTCTATTTGACTAGAAATGGTTTTAAATTAAAGAATCATTTCTTAATTTCTCCAAATACATTTTTGTGTCCACAAAGTGTTTCCTAGGGTCAGTAGGTTCAAATCAATCCAATTGCCAAAGATTTTAACCCTAAATTCAATTTAAAACAATTTTTACATTCTTAACAAGCATACAAATGTTTCTGCAATTTCAAACAAGATAACAGATACTATTTGTCAAACTAAGGTCATGGTTGGCTAGGGCTTGTTCTCCTGAATTCATTGATATAAAATTTGTAAAATTTGGACGTGTGGTTTGAAAGTTACAAAGGTTTGAAAATTGAATCTAGAACAGATTCAAATCTGTTTTTAAATCAAAACATGTCCACGCGTCACGATTTCATTGGGCGGTACCGGTTCGGCCGGATCGGCAACGTGGACCGCAGGATCTGAAGCGTATCGTGCGGCGCAGGTTCACTCGTACCCTTTCGATAAGTCATTCAATCGTGTGCCTCGGATCTGTATCGGACGGCTGCTACTGCCTGGCCAAGAACTGGCGGCGCTAGGTCGACGGCGAGTGGCGGAGCGGCTAGTTGGCGGCGGCGCTAGAGAAATAGGACACGAAGAAGAGGGGGAGGATGCTCACCAGGTTCGCAATGCAACGCTGATGCTCAACGTGCTACTGGTTGGTGGAGGGGCGCACGGGGACGGGCAGAATTCTTCGCCGGAGTTAGTTCTGGCGACGGACGCGCGCGGTCGAGGTCGAGGACACCGCTGGAGGTCGCCCTAAGGCAAAATGAAGGTGCGGTCAGATGCGCAGGATCAAGACGATGCTATGTGCGTGATCGAGAAGTGACGGGGCGGTCTGGTTCACCTAGTAATCGTCGTCGGAGAAGGAGACAGACGGCGATGCTGCAGGTCGTTGATGTTGCCAACGCTGGGAGGCACGCGCGAGCGAGCTGGAACTTCGAGGGGGTTTGCCAGGATATGGGGAACTTGTCTTCTTGCTTGGGAAGGCAGGGAGAGGCAGGGTATGGCTGGAATTGAAAGTTTAGCTCGTCGAAGACGGCGGCGGTGCAGAAGGAAATGGCAACAGCCTAGTGGCGGAAAGAGGTTGGCGTCTGAGGGGAACGGAGGAGAAGACGCTGGGGTTTTAACGCGCATGGTCAAGGCGATTAATGGTGGCCGCATTAAAGCGTATTGAATCCGCGGAATCAAGCCTGCAACGGGCGGCGAGAAGGTGTCGTGCGGGTGGGGAAGAAGGGGGCCGGTGGTGGGGTCTGGTGTCAGTGAGAAAAGGAGAGAAAGAGGGAGGTCCACCAGTCATTGGCTATGCGGGTTGTTTATGCGGTGAAGGAAAACGCTTCAGGGAAAAGAGGAGGTGGGCTGCGAGTTGGGCTGTTGGGCCAGATGGTGGGCTGTTCTATTTTTTTCTGTCTAAACCTTTTTTTATTTATAATTCTATTTTTCTGATTTGAATTTCATCCAACTATTCAAGCATTCAAATAATTCAAACAATTCAAACCATTGGAATGAGTTTTTGTTTCTGTTTATTAACATAAACCCAATCTCAAAACAAAAATTATATCTTTATTCATTTTTAAGATCTATTTAATAATTAAATAAAATGGCCCTTTAGTTATTTAATAAAATAGGGTTTGTTTTAATTAATAAAATCTTCATTTAAAATCCAAATATTTTCAAAACCAAATCAGTAGGTTTAATAAAGAATAATTGGAAAATTTGTTTAAAACAAAATACCCTTTTATTTTAGAGTCCTTTATTAAATAAATACAATAGACTTTCTTATTAAAATCAAATAGGATTTGTTTTATTGAGATATTTATTTTGAAATCTAAAATAAAGCCTAAACACTTTAGTAGGTTTTATTTGTGAATATCAAATAATTGGGAGAACTTATTTTAAATAATTTAATAAGTTTTGATGTTTCAATTTAATTTGGTAAAACCTTTTATTTAAATAAGGTTGGATATTAAATCCTTATTAATTTATTTAATAAACTTTAGATAATTTAAATAATAAAATGTTTTAATTCCAAAGCTTGGCTAAGGTTTAATTTGGCTTTATAAAATATTCTTTATTTATAAACTTCTATTTCATTTGAAAATGAATCTTTTCACTTAAGAGTTTCAAAATAGTATTTCCAAAACATTTTATTTTCTTTATTAAAAAGGTTTATCTTTTTAAACTCCTTTAGGATTTTATTTAATTCAAATGGGTTTGGAGTACCAATTGAATTTAAAAAGTTTCTTCTAGCCCTGAAAATCAAACAAAGTTTTATTTTATTCATTTATTTTCACATTACAAGATTTGGAAAATCTTGGGATGTGACAGGCTACCACCCTTAAAATAAATCTCGTCCCGAGATTTGGGGAGGCTAGGGTTACAAGCAAGTTCAAAACAACTAGGGTACTACCACCCTTAGAATTTTCAAACAAAAATTACACTTTGTCCTTCTTGGGATCATGAGAAATACTTTCTCAAGCAAACTTTTGTATTGTGTTCTTGGTTTCCATTCTTGACTCATGGGCCAAGGTTGAGTTCCTTCATAGACTTGTTTAACTTGTTCTCCATCCTTTCTGGACAATTGTTTGCATAGTGGCCTAGTTCCTTGCATTTGAAACATGTGACAAGGCTGAGATCCCTCATAGGCTAGTTTATCTTATGCTTCATCTTTTCTGGACAGTTGCTTGCATAATGTCCGAACTCTTTGCAGTGTTTGCACATCACTTGACTAATATCCTTACTTATCTTAGGTTTCACTAGCCTTTGTTTGTCTTCTTAGCTCTTCTCCTTTTCTAGGCATTCATTGGCATAATGTCTCATCTCTTTGCATTTGAAACATTGCACTTGTGTAATATCCTTCTTGCTAGTGTTGGGGAATTTCTTCTTCTTCTTTTTGGGTCTCTCCAAAGCTAGGAGTTCTTCTAGTTCATGTTCTTCATGAGTGGGAGATCTTTCTCTCTTATTGAGGCATTGATCTTCATGTTCCTTGGATGCATGATCCTTGTCTCTAAAAACATTGCTAGCTTGGGTTCCTTCTAGAATAACATCTTTGTCATCCTTGTTGTCATTAGCTCTTTGGGAAAAGTTTTCTCCCATGTTGATCATTTGAGTAACCAATCCTTGCAACAATTGGGATTGAAGTTTCAAAATCCTTTGTATAGCTGGGTCTAGTCCATTGTTGTTGGCTAAAAGCTGAGTTGTCTCTTGGCACAAATGGTTTTGGGTTGCTATAAGTTCTCTCATGTTGTCTTCTTGGTTGGTGTTGGTGTCTCTTGGAGTAGTCATCTGTTTGGGTTGGATTGGGATTAGAATAGGTAAAATATTTCTAAGGAAATATTTCTAATCACACACATCACAATTCACACAAGCAATGTTCAAGCAATCACAAACAAACATTTCACTCAAACAAGGTTCAAGCACATACTTAGACAACAAAATATTTTTGTTACACCACATAAGTTGGTGGTTTGACTTAACTAAATTATGGTGGTCCATCTATATGGTTCACTTGTGATCTTTCCTTCCTTCTTGGTTGCTTCTTCTTACATGAGATCATGGTTCCTTGGGATAAAATCTTGGTTGCAATACTTCAAAGTTGTTGATGGCTCCTTCTTATTTTGCATTCCCTCAGTCTCTAAATCTTGAGCAAGATTTCCTTGTCTCACTTGTAGTCCTTAGTGGTATCCATGTTGGAAGTCTTTGGTGAATATGCTGAAGATGTTGAAGTCATTAGAGTTGAAGATGTTGAAGTCATTAGAGTTGAAGAAGTTGAAGAAGTCCTTTGCACATAGTGTAGTCCTTGGTCATGAGTAGGTTTTTCCATCAAGTTGAAGTAGAAGAGATGTAGAGTTGAAACCAAAATGGTCGAGGAAAGAGTTTACAAGTGTTTTTCCAAATAAGTTTTTGGAATAAGACAATTCCTATTTTCTAAGGGTTTTTGTCCAAATCCTATGTTTACAAATCCTACAGGCAACACAATGCTCTGATACCATCTGTAGGGGTCCCAATCTTAGATAAGATAGAGCCCTCTGTGTTTTACAATGCTAGTCCCTGGATCAATAGCTAGCATCCACAGTTAAGATGTAATATCAAGAAACAAAGGTCATAATATAACTTTATAACCAGGAATAACATAGATTTATTACATCTTACATAGCTCATATGGCTATTACATTACATTGCAGCGGAATAACTATAATCATGGGGTCCTTCATCTTCAAAGTGCCACAGGCAGATGTTGGTTGTAGACTTTGTAATCCTAAACAATCAATATTCACTAAAATCAATCAAACCTGCAACATACAAGTTACAGCCACAAAGGGTCAATACATTTGAATTGTATTGGCAAGTGATACTATGGTATTATGGTGGAGTTTATCATCTATATGCATTTGGCTAAATGGAGTTGAGGCTTGCATTGCTTAAAATAGATTTTTCTTATCATTTTGAAAATACTAAGTTTTTTGCTTGACAAAATCATTTTTCTCAATCAAAGATTTCAAGATCCTTGTACCAAGCCATCTCTCCATCAATGATTGAAGAATTCAAACAACCCTTGTTCAAACCACAAGATTTTAATTTAGAAATTTGAATGATGAGATTCTTGATTGTTTCCATGTCTTGATGCTCAAATTGTCCTTTACCAGGGACATGGGTAAGTACTTATGTTTTACACTCTGCAGAGGTGGTGCACTTTCCCCACAAGACTTGGTTTCCCAAGACAAGATCTTTCAGAAGCTTTCCCTTAGACCAAAATGGACGCGTTCCAACCTATCAAACACTACCACCCACTGTCCATATGGCTAAGTTCTTGCAACCTATATGATCATGGCAGAGCCCATATTGCCAAGTGGTTGCACTTGAAGCTTCTCAACATTTGACATATCAAATCCCTTCGTTTCCTGGGGTGGCATTCCACAAGTGAGATACACAACCCAAGTCCATGGCCTTGTGTAACCACTCAACATATCCCAATCCTTCCATTCCACCCAGGAGGTTCATTAACTTAGTTGTTTTATTAGACAAAATCACAAGTTCTCAGACTTAGAATATTTTTCCATAGTGTGAATATATATTCCACTCATGTTTTCTATTAGCTAGGCTAAGCTTGGTAGTAATAGGAAACTTAACTTAGAAAATCCTACTAAGGATTCATCTACTAGGTTTTCCTATAGCAAGATCTATACTTAGCAAAATCCATGCAAGTTTACTTAGCAAAATCACTAATGCATAGAAAAAGTAATGGGACAAAAAGTATGAAGCATCACTTGCCTTTTGGAAGGGAATGGTAGTTCACTCCTTGATCTTGCTAGTCTCACACTTCACTACAAATCAATCAAGCAAACACAAATTCAATTCACATTCCAAACCAAAGTCAAACAAACAATTCTTCACACACACAAAGTAAGGGAATCTAAGTCATGCATGGGAGCATGCACAAGATAGTTTTATTTTTCAAAGGGGTCTCTATGGGGTTTCTAAACTTTGTAAGATCCAAATTGGTCATTTACCAATGTGGCAAGGTCCTTAGCAAGAGGGTTTTGTCCAAAAACTATTTTAAATCCATTTATCATTTCATGTGGTGAAAAATGTTTTTATTAAGGCAAAACTCTTAAGTTGTTCACCAAATGAGTTGCTAATTTGCAAAACTTGGTGTTTTGAGTCAGTGGGTTTGATCAAACCATTTTCTTAAAGTTTTCTTTCCATAAATATTTTTTTATAACAAATACCATTCTTTTTATTTGGCTAGAAAATGACTAAGTCAAGTAATCCAACCTAAATCTTTCCATAATCATTTTTAACACCAAGGGTTGGTTCCTAGGGTCAGTAAGATCACAACAATTCAATTTGCAAAGGTTTTACTTCAAAATTATTTTCAATAAATAAATTACATTTCTATTTGACTAGAAATGGTTTTAAATTAAAGAATCATTTCTTAATTTCTCCAAATACATTTTTGTGTCCACAAAGTGTTTCCTAGGGTCAGTAGGTTCAAATCAATCCAATTGCCAAAGATTTTAACCCTAAATTCAATTTAAAACAATTTTTACATTCTTAACAAGCATACAAATGTTTCTGCAATTTCAAACAAGCTAACAGATACTATTTGTCAAACTAAGGTCATGGTTGGCTAGGGCTTGTTCTCCTGAATTCATTGATATAAAATTTGTAAAATTTGGACGTGTGGTTTGAAAGTTACAAAGGTTTGAAAATTGAATCTAGAACAGATTCAAATCTGTTTTTAAATCAAAACATGTCCACGCGTCACGATTTCATTGGGTGGTACCGGTTCGGCCGGATCGGCAACGTGGACCGCAGGATCTGAAGCGTATCGTGCGACGCAGGTTCACTCCTACCCTTTCGATAAGTCATTCAATCGTGTGCCTCGGATCTGTATCGGACGGCTGCTACTGCCTGGCCAAGAACTGGCGGCGCTAGGTCGACGGCGAGCGGCGGAGCGGCTAGTTGGCAGCGGCGCTAGCGAAATAGGACGCGAAGAAGAGGGGGAGGATGCTCACCAGGTTCGCAAGGCAACGCTGATGCTCAACGTGCTACTGGTTGGTGGAGGGGCGCACGGGGACAGGCAGAATTCTTCGCCGGAGTTAGTTCTGGCGACGGACGCGCGCGGTCGAGGTCGAGGACACCGCTGGAGGTCGCCCTAAGGCAAAATGAAGGTGTGGTCAGATGCGCAGGATCAAGACAATGCTATGTGCGTGATCGAGAAGTGACGGGGCGGTCTGGTTCACTTGGTAATCGTCGTCGGAGAAGGAGACACACAGCGGTGCTGCAGGTCGTTGATGTTGCCAACGCTGGGAGGCACGCGCGAGCGAGCTGGAATTTCGAGGGGGTTTGCCAGGATATGGGGAACTTGTCTTCTTGCTTGGGAAGGCAGGGAGAGGCAGGGTATGGCCGGAATTGAAAGTTTAGCTCGTCGGAGATGGCGGCGGTGCAGAAGGAAATGGCAACAGCCTGGTGGCGGAAAGAGGTTGGCGTCTGAGGGGAACGGAGGAGAAGACGCTGGGGTTTTAACGCGCATGGTCAAGGCGATTAATGGTGGACGCATTAAAGCGTATTGAATCCGCGGAATCAAGCCTGCAACGGCCGGCGAGAAGGGGTCGTGCGGGTGGGGAAGAAGGGGGCCGGTGGTGGGGTCTGGTGTCAGTGAGAAATAGAGAGAAAGGGGGAGGTCCACCAGTCATAGGCTATGCGGGTTGGTTATGCGGTGAAGGAAAACGCTTCAGGGAAAAGAGGAGGTGGGCTGCGAGTTGGGCTGTTGGTCCATATGGTGGGCTGTTCTATTTTTTTCTGTCTAAACCTTTTTCTATTTATAATTCTATTTTTCTGATTTGAATTTCATCCAACTATTCAAGCATTCAAATAATTCAAACAATTCAAACCATTGGAATGAGTTTTTGTTTCTGTTTATTAACATAAACCCAATCTCAAAACAAAAATTATATCTTTATTCATTTTTAAGATCTATTTAATAATTAAATAAAATGGCCCTTTAGTTATTTAATAAAATAGGGTTTGTTTTAATTAATAAAATCTTCATTTATAATCCAAATATTTTCAAAACCAAATCAGTAGGTTTAATAAAGAATAATTGGAAAATTTGTTTAAAACAAAATACCCTTTTATTTTAGAGTCCTTTATTAAATAAATACAATAGACTTTCTTATTAAAATCAAATAGGATTTGTTTTATTGAGATATTTATTTTGAAATCTAAAATAAAGCCTAAACACTTTAGTAGGTTTTATTTGTGAATATCAAATAATTGGGAGAACTTATTTTAAATAATTTAATAAGTTTTGATGTTTCAATTTAATTTGGTAAAACCTTTTATTTAAATAAGGTTGGATATTAAATCCTTATTAATTTATTTAATAAACTTTAGTTAATTTAAATAATAAAATGTTTTAATTCCAAAGCTTGGCTAAGGTTTACTTTGGCTTTATAAAATATTCTTTATTTATAAACTTCTATTTCATTTGAAAATGAATCTTTTCACTTAAGAGTTTCAAAATAGTATTTCCAAAACATTTTATTTTCTTTATTAAAAAGGTTTATCTTTTTAAACTCCTTTAGGATTTTATTTAATTCAAATGGGTTTGGAGTACCAATTGAATTTAAAAAGTTTCTTCTAGCCCTGAAAATCAAACAAAGTTTTATTTTATTCATTTATTTTCACATTACAAGATTTGGAAAATCTTGGGATGTGACAGAATTTCTGATGGGAAAGTACGCCCGGTTGTGTGATAAGGAAGTTGATCTCTCATGGGAAAAGTGACTCACCTCTGCAGAGTGTAAGAATTGTAACTTGTTACTCCCTGTTCCGGGAAGGAGCTACGAACACGGCAGGAAAGGAACTCCATGAAAGTTCTGGTCAACCTATGAAGGCTGATGGTCATAGATTTTCGTAATAAAATCAATCTTTGAAGAAAGATTTACGAAAATTGCATAGTGCCAAGGACTGCTAGTCTGAGGTGATAGCTAGAGCATCAAACTTCCTACCTTGCATATAATGAACTTGCTGGGTAACGTTGTTACTCATCCTTTCCTTTGATCCCTTGCTTAGACTCTGAGAATCCCAATGATACTCCAATGTATATAGCTGAGAGCCAAAAGGAGGTCTTCTATGAAGAGCCTAACCTGTATGGAGCCGTAGAAGGGGAGGACTACGATATCGTCTACGGAGGAGAGTTCCAAGAGTCCGAATAATTACTATAGTTCTAGTAGCCACTTGAGCCGAGCAACATGAACAATATATCGCAATAAGTTGTTGATCTCAATTTGGAGTTTTAGTTTTAAATTTGAAACTTCCGCTAGAACACTTATATTTTTGTTTGTAAGTTGAATATTTTGGAAGTCTTGAACTTCCAGTATTGTAATAATAATAGTGTGTGTATGTTTGTAATATGGACCCGCAATGTTTCTGTTGTACCACTCTGAGGGATGTGATATTTACGGAACGGTGTTCTGTGGATGTCATGTCAACGACTATAGTGTACTACACATGCAGTGATATGCTGGGTCACGCAAATACCGAAGAATTTAATAGTGCATCATAAATAACGAATTGATCCAGAATTTTCAATTATTACAATAATGCTTAGCTCAAGGCTAGCTCAATATCAAGTAGCATACAAAAGCATAAACAATTGATAGGCTCCATCTTCAATTGTGCAACAGGCGAACAACTGTTGAGTGGAGTATCGCGACCTATTCAATCACTGAGAATCGGAATAAAAACCTGCAACATGAAATGTAGCAGCCCCGAAGGGTCAATACTTGGAATGTATGGCAAGTAGAGCTATTATTGGAGACAATAAACCTAGCATCTACATGCTTATTTGGCAAGTGGAGCTGTGGCTAGCTTGCATTTTCAAATATCTTTGTCCTACTTTCATAATCAGTTTTTGATTTTCTTTGAAAAGATACCAATTAAGTTAACCCATCAACATTAAAGCAATTAGGAAATTAGAATGAGCAAGAAACATGTCATGAACTCAATATCAAGCAACTCAGATGTCCATAACCGGGGACACGGCTAATCGATTAGTTTATACACCCTGCAGGGGTTAGTACACTTTACCCATGTGACTTGGCCAGCCCAGCTCATACCATCACTCTCATATTGGGTGATGATAGGGAGAAGTCCAAGAAGAGACCGTTCGGTAAGTAGCTCCCCAAACCCGACATGCACCGTACCAACCTACCAAAATTCTACATCTCTGTCTATGTGGGTTCGAGTTGCCACAACCTACTAAGTCCAACCAACTGCCTAATTCATTATTGGCACATGGTTGTACACGTAAGCTACCAAATAAAGAAGCCAATCATTTTCTCTTGATACCTGGGTGCCTTTCCGCAATGATACCACCAAAAATGGCAATCCCATCACACCCAGGACATTCATTGATTAAGTTGTTTTTAGTTTTCGCAAACCAACACATTTAGAAACAACTTTCAGTGATGTAAACCAGCCCTCGTTCATCATAGCATGGCTAAGCACATCTACCCACGGTGGCTAAACTACAAGAGATCCCTACAACATAATAGTACATAGCATAGCGATAATACTTTCCTACACATGCATCTAAAAAATACACGACAATGCATTGAAAATAGTAGGACAATATCATGAACAAAGTAGCATCTACTTGCCTTGATAGCTGGTGAAGTCATTTAAGCACTCGTTGCAATCACACACGTTGCACTCCTCGCAATCTATCGAGCAAACAATTGCATACAACATAAACAATCATAAACAAATGCACAAATGCTTGCATGACAATTTAATAAGTCACAATGGTTGCATTTAGTTCTCTAAACAATGTTAGGATACATGATGCATGCAGGAGATCAATTAATGCAATGGAGTATTTGTTATTAATAATTACTTGTCATTATTGATGTTTTAGCAGATCTGTTGTAACGCGTGTCTTAACTGCCGAATTAAATTTGTTTCTGGGGTTTACTGGATAGAGGAAGTTAATACGAACCAGTAGGCGTTGGATTCACCCCAATCGGAGTTATAAATATTTTCTTATGATTTAAATAGTGTTTAATGGATTTTAAATCATTTATATAGTTTCCTTTGCCTAAAAATGAAAATAAAATCAGATCTATAATATTCACGGGATTATAATTCTAGGGACATATTATTTGCAATTTTCTGAGCATTTCTTATTTTCTTATGAATTTATTACTCCAAAAACGTATTGTCTTGTTTAAATATCTACAACAAAACCTTATTGTATTTGCCTGAACCAAACGCATATTGATGATCTACATGGAACCAGCAATCCAACGGTACATTATTTATATTTTTGTGAGGGACAAATAATTTACTATGAATTTAATAGTTTAAAAAGCCATTAAAACTAATTAAATCATTCGGTAAGTATGTACAATAAAGATTAGATATAATCTAAGATTATTATTGTACTTTAGATTAGTTATTTTGACATATTGTTCATATTTTTCGGAGTTATAGTTAATTTTCTATGAATTTATTAACCTAAAAGACCATTAAAACTAATTAAATTACTACAGTAAACGCATACTGTAAATTTTATATCTAATGCTATATTATTATTCTACACGTTTTTCTGAATCCATTGATATATAATTTTCTATTTTTGGATCTACAAATCTTTTTTTATGATTTTTGCAAGTTTACACAATTTTCCGCAAATTAAATTCAATTTCTAATTTTACAGGGAATATTCCCTGGAATATGATGTGCTGACTGGACGCTGACTAGGCGAGGTGCTGACCTGACGATGACGTGGCATTGATGAGGAAGCTGACTGAGATGACAATGTTGCACGTATCGATTTGATTGAATCTCATCCGTCGGGATAGGATCCGGTGGCTAGAAGAAGAGATCGACCCGATTTTGGCTCACAATAGATAAGAAAGAGATCTGTGTTAGAAAGACAAATCCGTAGATAAAATCGAAAAACTTTTAACATGAAAGTTGTAGAGAATCATTATTGCTACCTTTTCACCAAAGAAATTTGGATTTGAAGAAACGAGCGCGAGTAGATCTTGGATTTACACTGTCATATCGAAAATATTGCGGTGCGAAATTCTCCGGCTGTGGTGGATGAAAAGAGGTGAGTTTTGTCGGGATAGAAAGATTTCGACGAGATCTACAACTTTCGTGTTTTGGCCAAAGGCAAACGACGAAGTCTAGATGGGTGAATAAACGAAATAAGATTCGAACATGTGTAGATTCGGGATATCGAGAAGATAAACTCATATAGATATGGATCCACGGGTTTATATAGAGATTTAGGATGGTGAGGATATATGTCTTGGAGTAGGGAACAAGTAGAAACAAACGGAAGTCGATTCGGAGTTGTAGATTAAAAGATATTAATGTTTGAATAGAGGTAGGTCTAGAAAATCAATGTTGCAAGCTTTTTAAAGTGAATGTGGGATCGAGGGCTGCCTCGCTGTTCCGGTCGGTCGGTCGGTCTGGGTGGGCCGCCGGCTGGCTTGGCCAGCCCATTTAATTTTATTTCTTTTTCTTTTTTTCTATTTTGGTATTTCCTCTATATCTTTTGCATATAAACTCCAAATGAGTTTAAACTTGTTTCTAAAATTTTCTAAATTCATGTAGATCATTGTAGGATCATATTTGTAATCTTTTTACTAGTTTGCAAGTAGTGGATTTATAAATCCTTGTATATTTCATTTTATTTATATCTTTATTTGTTTGTATTTATTCCATAACCTTTTCATAATAGCTCCAAATGAGCTAAATTTTGTTTCTAAAATTTTGTAATATTCATTGGATCTTTTTAGGCTATAATTTAGCAATAATCGCTACCTTAGCAACAGTGGGTTTTTATAAATACAATTTAATGCCCTTTAGGAACAAAGTGGCATATACTATTTAGGGTTTTAGTCCTTTATTTCTATTTGAGAATTTTTCTTGATGCAAATATGCAATGCAATGCTCATGAATGTCATGCAAATGAAAAAAATTCTAGTACCAATTTTCAAAACCTTGGGATGTGACAGTAGAGGTCCCAACCTTTATAAGATAGATATCCCTACGTTTACAATGCTAGTCCCTGGATCAATAGCTAGCATCCACAGTTTAAGATGTAATATCAAGAAACAAAGGTCATATTACAACTTATAACTAGGAATAAAATAATTCATTACATATTACATAGATCATATGGCTATCTCATTACAATGCAGCATAAATAACTATATAACATGGAGTCATTCATCTTCATATGCCATAGGCAATCATGTTGGTTGTAGACTTGTAATCCCGACTCAACAAACTTCACTAACATCAAACAAACCTGCAACATAATAAGTTACAGCCACAAGGGTCAATACATTTGAATTGTATTGGCAAGTGATTCTATATTGACATGGAGAATCTATCATCTACATGAATATTTGGATAAGTGGAGTTTTAGCTTGCCTTTGCATAAAACAAGTTTTCCCTATCCTTTGAAAATAGTTTTTCTCTTTGACAAAACCTTTCATCACACAATGGCACACTGGATACCCTCCAGGTGCTTCCCTTGTTTACCCAACAAGTTTTTAACTTAGATAAATTGGGATGAGGAGATCCTTGATAGCTTCAATGTCTTGATGCTCAAATTGGCCATTTCTGGGGACACGGCTAAGTACTTAGGTTTTACTCTCGAGAGAGGTGGTGCACTTTCCCCACAAGACTTGACATGCATCGAGACAAGATCTTTTAGAAGCCTTCCCTTAGACCAAATGGATGCGTTCCATCCTATCATCACTACCACCTTCTGTCCATCTGGATAAGTTATTGCAACCTATATGATCAAGGCAGAGCCCATATTGCCATGTGGCTGCACTAGAAGCTTCTCAACACAAAACATCTCAAATCTCTTTGTTCCTGGGTGGCTTTCCACAAGTGTGATACACAAGGTGGACCATGTACATGGGCCTTGTGTAACCAATCAAAATAACCCAATCATACCATTCCACCCAGGTGATTCATTCACTTTGTTGTTTTATTAATCAAAAACATAGTCATTGTCTTTGCATAATATCATAGCATGAATATTCCACCCTTGAAATATTTTAGCTAGGCTAAGCATACTAGAAAAACTTGTCGCTTGTCTAAGGAAGATTCCTACCAAGATATATTCTATAGGATCATATGTAGCATAACAATATAAGTAAAATATCCCTATCATGCATACTACAAAAATATCACTAATGCATTATTGAAAATATAGGACTTTTGATGAACAAAGTATCACTTGCCTTTTGGTATGGAAACTAGGTACACTCCTTGATCTTGCAATTGTCACACTCTTCAAAGGTCACTACAATTCAATCAAGCAAGGCACACATTTTAAAACTATCATTCAAACAATTCACCACATAAAATAATAAAAACAAAGAAATGCATGCAAGCATGCAAAAGGTTGTTTTATTGAAAAAGTGGTTTCTAATAAGGCTATAAACATTTCAAAACACCTACTGGTCATTTATAAAAGTGGAAAAAACAAGTTAGTGAAAATGGCCATTTTAAATCATTTTTGTTTTGCTAGAAATGCTTTTATCCAAAGGAATAATTTCTAGTGTTAGCCAAATATGTTTTTAAACACAAATGTTAGTGTTTAAGGTCAGAGTATTTTAAACAAATCCATTTGCAAAAGGTTTCACTCAAAAATCATTTTTATAATAATAGCAACATTTTTGTTTTAATAGAAATGGTTTTATTCAAATGAATAATTCCTTATGTTAGCCAAATATATTTTTAAACTCAAATGACAGTGTTTAGGGTCAGGGAGTTCAAATCAAACCATTTGCAAAAGATTTTACCCAGAAAACATTTTTAGAATAATTTTTATACACAAAATAGTCCTACAAATGTTTCTGAAAAAACACCTATTTTTTAGAAGAAAAATACTAAACTAAGGCCAGAGTTGCAAATTGCACATTTTTCTAAATCCATAGATATAAAATTTGTAATTTTTGGCCAAGCAGAACAACATTTATAGATTTTACAAGTTTAAACAATCAAATTCATTTTCTGGATTTTAAACAGACAAAACAGGCCATGTGTCTTAATTCTATTGGACGATACCGATTCGTGTGGATCGATTGATATAGACCGTAGGATTTAAGTGATATCCCACGATACAAATCGAGCATAACCCTTCGATTAAATGATATATCGCAACCACTGGATCAAAATCTAACGATTCACGATGCAACGACCACTATCTGGCAGCGCTGGCTTCATAACACGCGGCGATGGCGCTTAGGCGATGGCGTTCCGGCGAAAATAGGAAGCGAGGGAGAGGAAGGGGCGTTACCAGATTCGCAGGGTCACGGTGGTGCTCAAGGTGGTCGTATCTGGTGAAGGGGCACACGAGGTTGCTGGTAATTGCTCGCCGCAGTCGTCACTGGCGTCGGGTCACGCACGGCTTCGTCGGAGGCGAGTGTATGGGATGCAAGCGAGCAAGGAAACACGTCAGGAAGATGCGCACGGGTTCAAGGATCGTAGGGACACTAACCAGAGAGCAAGGGGCGTACGAGGTCGACGGCTATGGCTCACCGGAGTTGACATTGTCATCGGTGGCGCTCAGACATGGACAGAGCCGAGGCTATGGGGCATGCGCGGGCGAACGAAGACCACTGGAAGGTGCGCGAGGTGTTGGCAAGCAATCTCGTGGAATCCATGGGGCATGGGGGTGGTTGTGTTCTCCGGAATCGACGCGGAGGCTTGTCGGAGCAGCGGTGGGTTCGAGCCTAAATTCGGGAGCCTAGGGGCGATCTGGCAGCAAGGTCTGAGGAGAAAAGGAGAGGGAAGCGAGGCGATTTAACGAGCGTGGTCAGAGGAGGGATTTACTCGCAAAATCAAGCGAATTTACGCTAAGGAATCAACGGCAGAAACGGCCGCGAGGGGAGAGGGGAACGAGTCAGCGGGTGGAGACGATGAAGCTGACGTGGCGTGGGTCCGCGGGGTCAGCGGGTGAATGGGTACGCGCACGAGTGAGAAAAGAAATGAGGCAGAGAGAGGAAAAGAGCCGGGTGGGCTGGTTCTGGGCCTAGTTGGGCTGGGTATTGGGCTAGGCTAGTTGGGTAGGTCTATTTCATATTTTTTACTTCTTCTGATTTCTTTTTCTTTTTCTTTTCTGATTTCTGTTTTCAATTCAAACATTTGATTTAAGTTTCAGTTTGAATTCAAATTTTGACCCAACCTTTTCAGTAGGTTTTATCTATTTAATAGTATGTTTAAATAGTCCACCTTAAATTATTTCAAATATTTTATTATGCTTTAATATTCATTTAAATTAGGCATTTTGTCTTTATTTAAACTTAAATATGGTTCAAACCATATTATTTTATTCAAATAATTCTTTTATTCTTTTTAATTTAATTATATAACTTTTAATCCATTTTGGCAATTTCAATTAATTTTCTCATGATTTAATTAATCATTTATATTAGGGATTTTGTCTTTATTCAAATAAAATTGAATATGGTTAAAAGCCCATATAATTTTATTTAAATGATCTTTATTCCTTTATTTTATTTGGATTATATTTATTCCATTTGCTTATGGATTTGGCCAAGATTTAAATTGTCTTTGCAATTATTTCTTATTTAATTATTTCTTTATCTTATAAACTCCATATCTTTTTATTTATAGTTCCAAAATTGGTGATTCCAATTTGTATAATTTCATTTAATAATTGGTTATCATTTCAATCCTTTTAGGATTATTTTGCTCACAATTTGGTGTTGATTTTGGCTAGGAGCTTTATTAGCGTTGGAAATTATTTCCTTTTGTCTTATTAAATTCATAATTTTTTATCCATGGCTCCAAATTGAGTGAAACCAATTTCTATGGTTTTATAATATTGTTTTTATCAATTTTGATCATTTAGGAATGTTTGCTGCCAAATTTTCATATGGAACAAATCCATAGTCTTGGAGAGATCTTGGATATGATTTCTTTCTTTAGGGTTTAGGGTTTTGGTTTATTTTTCCCAAATGTTTAAATTCAAGATTCTTTCCATGCATAAGTGCATTTGACTTGGGAATATTTTTTTGTTGCTTTCTTATTCAAATTTTGTTCAAGTAAGGTTTGATGTTTCCATTTGGAAGCAAAAAGTTTCTTTTCACCCTAAATTTCAACAATTGTTTATTTTGTTTATTTATTTTTTTCACATTTCAAAATTTGGAAGATTTTGGGATGTGACAATGATCAGTATGAATTGTACCTTAGAATAAAAAATATAAGGTCTAAACTTATCACAAGCAAATATTACAGCTAAGAACTCTTTTTCAGTAGTAGCATAATTTTTTTGAGCAGCATCTAGAGTCTTGCTAGCATAATTAATAACATTCAACTTCTTATCAACACGTTGTCCAAGGAATGCACCCACAGCAAAATCACTAGCATCACACATGATTTCAAGGTAAACTCTTATCAGGTGGTTGGGCAATAGGAGCAGTTGTCAAAGCTCTCTTCAAAGATTCAAAAGCTTCCTTACAATCGTCATTAAAAACAAAAGGTACATCTTTTTGAAGAATATTAGTAAGGGGCTTTGAAATTTTAGAGAAATCTTTAATAAACCTCCTATAGAAACCAGCATGACCAAGGATACTACGAATACCTTTGATATCTCTAGGACAAGGCATCTTCTCAATTGCTTCAATTTTGGCCTTGTCAACTTCAATGCCTCTTTCAGAGATATTGTGTCCAAGAACAATCCCTTCATTAACCATGAAGTGGCATTTTTTCCAATTAAGAACGAGGTTGGTTTCTTCACATCTCTGCAAACTTTATCAAGGTTGTGTAAATAGTTATCAAAAGAAGATCCATAGATGGAAAAATTGTCCATGAAAACTTCCACAATTTCTTCACAAAAACCATGAAAGATAGCAGACATACATCTCTGAAAGGTAGCAGGAGCATTACATAAACCAAAATTTATACGCCTACAAGCATAAGTACCATAAGGACAAGTGAAAGTAGTTTTCTCTTGATCTTGTGCTTTCATAGCAATTTGAGAAAACCCAGAATAGCCATCAAGAAAACAAAAGTGAGTCTTCTTGGACAACCTCTCAAGCATTTGATCAATAAAGGGCAAGGGATAATGATATTTCGTAGTAACTTTATTGATTTTTATAAAATCAATGCACATTCTATACCCAACCACTACTCTTTGGGGTATAAGCTCATTATCTTCATTAGGCACAATAGTTATTCCCCCTTTCTTGGGAACGCAATGAACATGACTAACCCATTGACTGTCAGCAATAGGATAAATAATACCAGCATCAAGGAGTTTTAATACCTCATTTCTTACCACATCCTTCATCTTAGGATTTAGACGGCGTTGGTGCTCAACAAATGGTTTTGCATCAGGCTCAATATTAATATCATGCTGACATATAGTAGGAGAAATTCTTTTTAAATCATCAAGAGTCTAACCCATAGCTCCTCGGTGTTTCTTCAACACCTCCAATAAACTTTCTTCTTCTTTTCCTGAAAGTTTAGAACTAATAATAACAGGATACACTTTCTTATTGTCAAGATAAGCATATTTAAGATCATCAGGTAGAGGTTTTAATTCAAAGACAGTGTCCTCTTTAGGTGGTAGTGTGGTACCCAAATATTCTACAGGTAGATTATGCTTAAGTAACTCAGGTTGACGAAGGAAAACCTCGTCAATCTCAATTCTTTCCTTCATGAATACATCATTTTCATGATCTTCCATGAATTGCTGCAAGGCATTGTTAGGAGCAAGAGAAACAGTAGAAATTTGTTCAAACCTGAAATCATCATTAGGCAGTTCATTTTCATAAGGAGTTTTGGCAAATTTGGAAAAATTAAACTCATAAGACTCTCCATCAAACTTAGTCAAAACTTTTTACTTCCTACAATCTATAATAGCCCCACAAGTATTCAGGAAGGGTCTACCAAAGATAATAGGATAGGTTTTACTAGCTTCTTTACCAAGTACCAGAAAATCAGCAGGATATTTAATCTTACCACAAAGAACCTCCACATCTCTTACAATACCAATAGGGAAAACTTGCTCTCTATTGGCAAGGTGAATAACCACATCAATGTCTTCAAGCTCACAAGGATCAATTTCATGCATAATTTCCATGTAAATCTCATAAGGAATAACACTAGAACTAGCGCCAATATCACATAAACCATAATAGCTATGATTACCAATTCTAACAGAAAGCACAGGGACACTAGATTTTCTAGCTTTTTTAGGATGAGAAACAATATTAGTAGCGTCTTCACAGAAGACAATATGCTCATCCTCTATATTTCTATTTACAAGATCTTTCACAACAGCTACCACATGCTCAATATCAATGAGCTCATCAGGCTCCACAGTTTTCTTTGCACTTTTGCTAACCACATTAGCTATAATGGAATGTTCCCTTACCTTAGCGGGAAAAGGGATTCTCTCCACATAAGGTTCAAGCAAAATAGGATCAACAGTACAAACCTCTATGCTGGCAGGAACATGGGTGACAATGTCTTTATAAGGAGCATGGTACTTGTCCCACTCTTTCTTGGGAATTTCAATATAAGAGGCAAAGGCATTAAAACATTTTACAAGAACTTGAGGATCAAGACCAAACTCATTACTAATATCATGGAAGTCATCAGTTCCCATAAAAGATTTAATGCATTCATAATCATAGTTTATACCTGATTTTCTTCCTTTGTCATTCTCCCAAGCTTCAGTGTTTTTCTTAAATATGGTCTAGCAGATCCCATTTAGCTTCTTCCTTCATATGTGTCAATGATCCAGCACAATAAGCATCTAGTAAATCTTTATCATGAAGAGAGAGCCTAGAATAAAAGTTATTAATAATAATATTGTTAGGGAGTTCATGAATAGGACATTTAAGCATTAGTAACTTCAATCTCCCCCAAGCTTGAGCTGTACTCTCTCCATCATGAGGCCAAAAGTTATATATCATATTTTTATCCTTATGAATCTCACTGGGAGGATAAAATTTAGAATAAAAGAGAGATGACATTTCCTCCCATTCCATGGATTATCCATTCTTCAGCAGCTTATACCATTCTTCAGCTCTCCTTTTCAAGGATATGGAGAGTGACTTCTTCTTCACATGTTCAGTTGAGATACCTGCACACTTAAACAACCCACATAATTCATGGATAAAAAGCAAATGATCACCAGGATGGACAGTTCCATCCCCAAAATAATAATTATCCATAACACGATCAATAATACTTGTAGGTATCTTAAAAGGATCTATCTCAACAGGTGGTGGTTCATCTACTACCCTACCAGCGGTATTAGTTTTCCCAAACAGAAAACCAAGTGGGTTATCCGTATTGGAAACAAAGTAACAAGCAGTAACAAAAAGCAATACTCATAGTAGAAGTTTCCTTTACCAGTTCCACTCTTCAATAACGCTTCACTCCCCGGCAACGGCGCCAGAAAATAGTCTTGATGACCCACAAGTATAGGGGGTGTATCTTAGTACTTTTGATAAATAGGAGTGTCGATCCCAACAAGGAGCAGAAGGTGTTGAACAATGGTATGGAGCAGGAAATCCCTATGAATACTTAGCAAATGGGTTTTTAGTGGTTTTCTGATAAGGCAACAAAACAAAGACCAAGTAATAAAGAACAAACGCAGCAAGTGGCCCAATCCTTTCTTAGCAAAGGACAAGCCGGTGGAAATACTTATAAAGACCAAACGTTCTCGAGGACACATGGGAATTCTGTCAAGTGCTTTCGCTTCAAATAGCTAAGTACTCTTCTTTGGTGTTTGTAAGTGTTGTGTGGGTGAACCTGTGCTAACATACCGCCCTTCCTCGTACTAATACATACTTGTGATTAAACCCCCTGCAAACATTCATAACTACAGGAAAGTAATTAAGATATAAATCTAACCACAGCCTTAAACTCTGAGATCCTACGCTCCCTTGTGCAAAGGTGTCGGGTTCAGGTCTCTGTCACTCCGGCAACCCCACGATTAGTAGCCAAATACACAATGCATTCACCTAGGCCCATAAATGGTGAAGTGTCATGTAGTCAACATTCACATGACACCACTAGAAGAATAACACCGCAACTTAAATACTAAACCATTGAATAATAACTCAACACAGATCCACTAATAACAACATGACTTCTCCCATGTCCTCAAAAACTAGACGAACTACTCACAAGACATCATATGGATCAAGATCAAAGATGATATGATAATGGATAACAATCTGAACATAAACAATAATCCAATGGTTCCACTCACAAGAATCAACTACAATAGTAATTAACACCAGGAAAGTTTCCCCTAAGAACTAAAGAAATATCCAACACAACTGTTACAGCGGGACGGAGTGGTGATGATGGTGCTGGTGGAGATGATGGTGTGGATGATGATGATGATGATCCCGATGAAGCCTAGCTTGATGATGGTGTTGATGGCAACGATATCCCCTCTACGGGAAGGAATTCCCCCAGCAGAAATCTATCTGCCGGAGAGATCTTTCTCTCTTGGTGTTTTCCGCCCCCTAGAGGCGGCGGAAATCTATCTGTGGTCACTCCCCCAGGCTTAGGGTTCCGTAGGGAAGATATAGGCGAAGGCGCAGAGTCAGGAGCCGGGCAGGTGGGCCACACCTGCCCTATGCGCGGGGTCAGGTGGGCCCGCGCCTAGGGGGTGTGGCCCCGCAGTGGCCCCTCTTTGTCCCTCCTTCTGGCTTCCTCAATCTTCTGGAAAAATAATATTTTCCCATATTTTTCTGGTATGTTTCCAATCTTCGCGAAATTGCATCAAACGCCCTCTTTTCCATCAGAATCTAGACTCTGGCAGTCCATCCTCCAAGAATCATCCAACATGCATAAACAGTGGAAAAGACATAAGCAATACCTCATAATAAGACAAATATCAATGAATAGAGGTAGATTATGATATAAAAGGGTGATGCAAATTGGGCGTATCAAACCCCACACTGTCACCTTGAGAACTAGATGGTTCCAACAAACACCACAATTTCATAAAGACATCCAATCCAAATATAACTCATAACTAATATATATGTAGTCTAGCTTAAGTGCCACACACGGTGTGCATGCTGTCACTTTCACACGCGTGGGGAAAAGCATAGATCTATTAAAGCACAATGAGTATTTATATAGACTCAAGCCTAAGTGCCACCATGGCGTGCACGCTGTCACTTTCAAACACATGGGGAGAGCATAGATCTATTGAAGCACTTGAGTAGCAAGGTAGATCTACTTGATTACAAAGCTCATGACCACAACAAGATCATGCACAGAGAGAGAGATGAACACATAGCTACCGGTAGAGCCCTTAGCCTCGAGGAAGAACTACTCCCTCCTCATCATGGGAATCAGCAACGGTGATGGAGATGGTGGTGGAGATCGATGGAGATGGCTCCGGGGGCAGTTCCCCGTCCCGACAGGGTGCCGGAACAGAGACTTTCTGTCCCCCGAATCTCCCCTTCGGTGGCGGCGGTGCTGTGGAGGTTTTCTTGGATTTCTTCTGGATGATTTTGGGTTTTTGGGTTGGAGGCTTCTTATAGGTGAAGGAGGCAAGGTCGGCGCCACCAGGGCTTTCCCGCGCCTAGGGGGATGCGGCCACCCTGGTTCCCTACTCCGTCTCTGCTTTGTGGTTCCGTGTTGCTCCGGGAAAAATAGGAAGATTGGCTTTTGTCCCGTCCAATTTCGAGAATATTGATTTTCTGCCTTTTCTTGAACCAAAAACAGAAGAAAACAGGCAACTGGCACTGTGGCATCTTGTTAATAGGTTAGTACCAGAAAACATATAAAAATACCTCAAAGTATAGAAAAAACATAGCAAAGTGGATACTAAACAAGCATGGAACATCAAAAATTATAGATACGTTTACGACGTATCAAGCATCCCCAAGCTTAACTCCTACTCGTCCTCGAGTAGGTAAGTGATAAAAAGAATAATTTTTGAGTTGACATGCACCATCAAAATCAAGATCAAACCATGCAAAGCATTGATAGCTAGGATCAAAGAACCCTAAACATGAGCATGAAAGATGGAGTTCTAACATGAAAGGTTACAAACAAAGTAACTATGCATGCAACATGAAAGGTTACAAACAAAGATCATGAATAACATACATTGAAAAATGTTTGTTTGTTTCACATACAGAAAACATGGCATAGTTGCATTCATCTTGTCCCTCATAGAGTAGCAAATAGATTCATAGGACACCTTCAAAGTTCATAAGGTGACTAGATACAAAGAGCACAAGAACAAGTAATATCACAATATGCATCAATCAATAAGTTTTGGGACACTGCACACAGAATGGCAACTATGCTCTCTTAATGGTGCCTAAAGGTAGAAGGTGGAGACTCAAATAATGGTGGAAGAAAGGCCCTTCATAAAGAGAAGTAGGTATTTCAAGTTTCATAAAGAGCTTCCAAAAATTATGGTACTTGTGAGCTTTCATCTCTCATTGCCCCTATCATAAGCATCTTAAAGTGATTAAGGTTAAAGTGAACAAACTATGGAGTACATGCTTAAAAAGTATAAGTTGGCAATCTCATGTCCCTTGAATACGAGGGCCGCACCTCATGCTACTCAAATTTAGTCACCGGTAAGTTCTTGTCATAGTAAGTACATGTGTATCATAGAGAACCGCCAACAGGGTACCCCTTGCACATGGTACAGGAGCTATCCCATAACCAAAATGACAAGGCAAGCAGACAATGAGCATCTCAGTGATCTTTTTATTTACTACTTGCATAGATTTTTATTGAGGATGCTTCACAGATTGCTCATTATGGTGATGCTACAAGTTTCCACCATGATTAGGCATGGTTTAGGCTAGCGGCCCAGGCGTTTCTCTAACACAAAATACATAACTCCATGGACTTACAAGATCTCTCTTTATTTCACACCGACGACATCCATAGACAAAAGAGCATGATATCAACTGTGTACAAAGTACAAGTGCAATGTTGAAAATGTTACCCATGACATCATGGTTCTGCTAATTCCAACATATAAGTGCAATAATATATAACATAGATGACACAATGGTTCAAGTTTATTAGGGGCAAGGAATATAAAGTGTGCCATCAAGTTTGTGAGGACTTTAATCACTAAGTTTTCACATAACAAAATACTTTTTAATTGGAAGATAGCTGAAAACAAGAATATACTTTGAATTGCGTAACACACCATGCGTAGGAATTTATAGTGGACACTTTGGAATAACTTGGTTTCTTGGGAGTTGGAAGCATGAGTAGAGATTACTCATACAAGTGGAGGCTAGCAAAAGACTGGGAGCAACCAACTAAGAGAGCAATAATGCGCATAATCATGCAGAGCAACAAAACATAACTAATCAAAGCATAGAGTGGTACTACAAGTCAAGGACTAAATTCTCATAGAGGCTATGGTGAATTGTTCATAGTCATAACATGGTGTGAGCATGTGCCAAGTCAACCCAAACAAAGCATCAAAGGAGAATACCACAATACTATGCTTTTGTATGCTAAAACAACGCATGATTCCTTCAAGTCACATTAAGAAATTCTAATTGTTTGGAACAAATCATGTTACAGCAATGATCACTAAGAATATGGGTCAAAGAAACATCTAGCATGACATGATAAAGTCTAAGTCACAGTCGAAACAAGCTCCCTTTTGTACCACTTAAGCATGAAGCTTTCTACTCCTTTCCCACACCAATCAACTTATTTGAAACAACTCACAAGGATAATCATCAATAAATATCAGTGAGAATGTCTCACAAATCTGCAAGTAAGAGCTAAAAAGTTCTAGGCTGAAAGCACAAGAAAACTAAGGCTAAACAGAGTGCTAGCAAAAGAGAACACTCACAGAACAATAAGAGTGAAAACTAGAGTGTTATAGGCAATGAAAACAGAGTATGTCTCTCTTCAAAATAAGTGTGATGTAATAAACCAACTTTGTTGAATCTTGTGATGAGAGAGCAATTTTCTGGTGCTAGTTCTGATGATGCTGTTGCCCATCTCAATAACTTTGTTGAACTTTGTGAGATGCAAAAGTATAAGGATGTAGATGGATATATTATTAAGCTCAAGATGTTTCCTTTCTCCCTGAGAGGGAAAGTTAAAGAATGGTTGCTATCTTTGCCTATAAATAGTATTGATTCTTGGACTAAGTGCAAAGATGCTTTTATTGGAAAGTATTATCCTCCTGCTAAGATTATATCTATGAGAAGTGACATTATGAAATTTAAACAACTTGATAATGAACATGTTGCTCAAGCTTGGGAAAGAATGAAATATTTGGTTAAGAATTGTCCCACTCATGGACTCACTACTTGGATGATTATCCAGACTTTTTATGCAGGTTTGAACTTCTCTTCAAGAAACCTGTTGGATCCAGCTGCTGGAGGTACCTTTATGGGCATCATTTTGGGTGTTGCAACAAAACTCCTTGATAATATGATGGTTAACTACTCTGAATGGCACACTGAGAGAGCTCGACATGGTAAGAAGGTAAATTCTGTTTAAGAAACCTCCTCTTTGAGTGATAAGATTTATGTTACTATGGATATGCTTGTTAATGGGAAAGCTCCTTTAGATCCAAACAATGTTCCCTTATCCTCTTTGGTTGGTCAAGAAGAGCAAGTTGATGTGAATTTAATTAGAAACAACAATTTCAGCAACAATGCATATAGGAATAATTTTGGTGGTAACAACAATTATAGGCCTTATCCTCCAAATAATGGCAATTCCTATGGGAACTCCTATAACAATGCTAGAAGTGCCCCTTATGAACTTGAAGTCATGCTCAAAGACTTTATTAGTAAACAAACTGCTTTCAACAAGATTATGGAGGAGAAACTTTCAACTATTGAGAATAATATTTCCTCTTTGTTTGAAGCATAGTCCTCCTTGATTAATAAAATGGCTTCTAAACCTGAAACCGTGGAAAATACCTTTTCTTCCACTCATGCCATACAAGTTACTATTGATGAAAATGTTAGACTGTTAGCCCATCTTCATGCTAAGTGGGAAAGGGAAGCTTAAATGGATAGAAACAATAGTGTGTGCACCATCACTAGAATGGATACCACTAAACCACAAGGAGTCCCTATTCCTCCTCCTACAATGCCTAAGCCTAATGAGTCTACTATAGTGATGCTAAGCTTGATTTTGATATAGATGGTTGCAATATTTCTGAAGTGATTCTGTTCTTGCAAAAGCTTGCTAGAAGTCCTGATGCTAGTGATCTGCATGTTGCTTTCACCAAACACATTACAGATGCTCTTGTTAAGATTAAGGAAGAGAAGCTAAAACACAAAGCTTCTATTCCTAGGAATGTATAAGATAGTTGGGAACCCATTATTAATATGCAAGTGAATGACTTTGATCTCAAAGCTTCATGTGACCTTGGTTCTAGTGTCTCTATTATGCCTAGGAAGATTTATGAAATGCTTGATTTTCCACCTTTGGAAGATTGTTATTTGGATGTTCCACTTGATGATAATGCTAAGAATAAACTAATGGGGAGTATTAATGATGTTCTTATCATGGTAAAAAATGCTTATGTCCCTATTGATTTCTATGTTTTGGATGTTGAATACAATGCTTCTTGTCCTATTACTTTGGGAAGACCTTTTCTTAGAACTGTTGGTGCCATCATTGATATGAAAGAAGGCACCATTAAATATCAATTTCTATTCAAGAAAGGTAATAAACACTTCCCTATGAGTAGAGAGAAGTTGTTTTTTGCTCCTCCTTTGAAAGCAAGGTTTGATGTTAATGCTTCCTCATTTGAAAATACTTGATTTATTGCTTCTTGTTGTAGAGGTCCCAATCTTTAATTAAGATAGAGCCCCCTGTGTTTACAATGCTAGTCCCTGGATCAATAGCTAGCATCCACAGATAAGATGTAATATCAAGGTACAAAGGTCATAACATAACTTTATAACCAGGAATAACATAATTTTATTACATCATACATAGCTCATTTGGCTATTACATTACATTGCAGCGGAATAACTATAGTCATGGGGTCCTTCATCTTCAAAGTGCCACAGTCAGATGTTGGTTGTAGACTTTGTAATCCTAATCAAACAATCTTCCCTAAAATCAATCAAACCTGCAACATTACAAGTTACATCCACAAGGGTCAATACATTTGAATTGTATTGGCAAGTTTCACTATTATGTGGAATATAGGTGGATCCTATCATTACATGCATATTTGGCTAAGTAGAGTTTTAGGCTCATTTGCATAAAGCAATATTTTATCCTATCTTTTCAAAATGGTTTTGGTCCTTTGTCAAATCTCTTTTTCCAAGTTCCTTGAACTCCTTGGTAGAAACACAAGTGTTCAAGTCCTTGTCAAAATCTCTTGAGCTACTTGGTAACCCCAAGTGCAACAAGTTTTATCAAAATCTCATGAGTTCCTTGGTAACCCCAAGTGTTCATGTTCTTAACAAAATCCCTTGAGTTCCTTGGTAACCCCAAGTACATCAAGTTTTGTCAAAGTCTCTTGAGCTCCTTGGTAACCCCAAGTGCATCAAGTCCTTAAAAGTTTTTCATTTAGAAATTAGAATGTCGAGATCTCCCATGATTCAAACTTTAGTTGCTCAGTATTGTCCATAACCGGGGACATGGCTAAGTACTTAGATTTTATTAACTTCTGCAAAAGGAGTACACTTTACCCACACGTCACAATCCCATCCTTTTGCCACCAGTGGCCTACTGGATTAGTGCTCACCAAGATGGAGTACTGGCAGATTGAGAATGTGACGAAGTCTTTCCAAAGGGTCCTCCCATACACCATTGCTAGCTTGCCTTCAGCACCCATGAAGCATTCCAGATCCCCATGTCCAGTTAACTGAATACAGTGCATGGGTCTTCCCAATGTAGTTGACCAAGCCAGAGCCATAATAGCATGTGGTTGCACACGAAAGCCACAATTGGAGAAACATGTTCAATCTCTAAGTTTCCTGGGTGGTTCCTTTGGAGCACAACACAAAGAGATTGCCATAGTCATGGTTCCTTTTGTTGCCACCTTCTCCAATACTCAAAAGTATCCTTGGTCACCCAGGTGGTTCATTGAGTCCTTGTTTTATTATATAAAATCACAAGTCCTGTTCTCAACTTCATAAAATCTCAACATGTATCTCTTTTCAAAATAAAGCATGGCTAAGCATGTAACAACTACATTGTTTTCTCTAAGGAATGTATAGGGGATCCTATTAGGATTTTATCATAGTATAAGTATAAAATATCTCTTCATGCATGTTTCAAAATCCACTAAGTATAATAAAAATAGTAGGAATTTTTATGATAGTGTCACTTGCCTTTTTGGTAAGGAATGGTGGTTCACTCCTTGATCTTGCTAGTCTCACACTTTGCTAATTTCACTACAATCAACCAAGCAACACCAAATCAACTAGCATTCCAAATAATCACTCAAACAACATTTCACACACACATAAAACTATGGGATTTAAATCATGCATGTAAGCATGTAAAAGATGGTTCTAATGGCCAAGGTGGTCTCCACTAGGCTTCTAAACTTTGTAAAGTCCAAAGTGGTCATTTACCAAAATGGCAAAGTCATTTGCAAAAAGGGTTTTGTCCATAAACCTTTTTTTTAATCCATTCAACATTTTATGTGGTGGAAAAACATTTTTATCAAGGCAAAACTTTATGTTTTTCACCAAATGAGTTGCTATTGCAAAACTTGGTGTTTTGGGTCAGTAGGTTTGGTCCAAAATCATTTTCTTCAAAGTTTTTACTCAAAATCATTTCCATAATCAAAACAATAGTTTTATTTAGCTAGAAATGGAATAAACCAATTAATGCATTCTAAACTTTTCCAAATCATAGGTTGGTTCCTAGGGTCAGTAAGGTCACAACAAACCATTTTGCAAAAGTTTTAATCCAAAAATCATCTTTAAACAATTTTTCTAATCTAAACAAGCACACAAATGAATCTGCAAAACAAGTAAATTAACAGATACTATTTACTAAACCAAGGGTTTGGTTGGCTAGGGCTTGCTCTCCTGAATCCAACGACATAAAATTTGTAATTTTTGGACGTGTGAATCCAAAGTTACAAGGGTTTGAAAATTGAATCTCAATCAGATTTCAAATCTGTTTTTAAACAGGCTTGGCCACGCGTCACGTTCTGGTTGGACGGTACCGGTTCGGCCGGATCGGTGTTGCGGTGCGTTGGATGTAATTAGATCGTGCGGCACAGGACTCGTACCTCTTCGCGGTTAAATGATCTAATCCTGCTCGCTCAATCTAGATCCTACGGTATTGAACGCTTGACCAAAAGTGAGCGGCGCCGACGATGGCTAGCGGCGGCGCACGGCCAGGCGGTGGCGCTACGGCGGTTACATGAAGTGGAGAGGGGAGGGAAGGTGCTCACCAGAATCGCGAGGAAGTGGTGATGCTCGACGTGCTGTTGGCTTGACAAGGGGCGCTCGGGTATTGCAGCAATTGCTCACCGGAGTTTGCTGCGGCATCAGACGGCTCTGTCCTCGATCAAAGGCGACGTTGTAGATCGCCCTAGGATAAGACAGGGGCATGATTAAGTACGGGAGGTCACGGAGAAGACACGTGCATGAACGAGAAGGCGCGGGGCGGTCGGAATCTACCTGGGTTTTATTTGGAAATAATGAATACTTGGAAACTTGTTTAAAACAAAATAACCTTTTATTTTAGGGTCCATTATTAATTAAATATAATAGTCTTTCATTATTAAATCAAATAGGATTTGTTTTATTAAAATATTTATTTTGAAATCTAAAATAAAGCCAAAACACTTCAGTAGGTTTTATTTGAGAATATAAAATAATTGGAAAACTTATTTAAATAATTTAATAAGTTTTTGATGTTTTAATTAAAATGGTAAAACCTTTTATTTAGATAAAATTGGATATTAAATCCTTATTAATTTATTTAAATAAACCTTTGTTATTTTTATTCAAAACAAAATGTTTTAATTCCAAAGCTTGGCCAAGGTTTAATTGGGCTTTACAAAATAATCTTTATCTATAAAACTTTTATTTCAATTGAAAACCAAATCCTTTTATTTAAAAGATCCAAAATAGTATTTCCAAAATATTTTTTTTCCTTTATTTAAAATGTTTATTTTTTTAAATCCCTTCAGGATTTTATTTAATTCAAATGGGTTTGAAGTTCCAATTGAATTCAAAAAGTTTCTTCTGGCCCTGAAAATCAAACAAAGTTTTATTTTATTCATTTATTTATTTTCACATTACAAGATTTGGAAAATCTTGGGATGTGACACTTGTGCCTTACTTAAAGGCGTTAAAGAAAAGTACTTGTTGGGAGATAACCGAAGAGTTTCCTTGATTCTTGGAATTTATTACTTCAGTAATGACCTCTCCTTATCCTTTTTGTTTGCTTTTTGTGCCAAGAATTACCTCTAATGAGAGGGAAGTAAGATTTGGGGAGTTGCTGTCCCGAAACAGATTTCTGTCCTCCACCATAAAAATTCATGAGGAGTCTCTTAAATTCGGCTTGAGCTGAAAATGTACGAATAAATACCCCAGTATGTTCGATAACTTTTTGATTTGAGCAACATAATATTTTCTAAAAAATCGGTTTCTACCTGCTGGTCTGTTTTGACAGATTTCTGCCATTCTTTGCATTTGCTTCTTATTGATTCCTTTTTTAGTTCTCTTTTGGTAATTGAGCTTTTTGAAGGAGTTGCTACAGTAGCTTGTGTTTTTAGTGAAAAGTTTAACTGTTCCAAAGCTAAACCCAAAGGCCTATTATCTTTTGAATACACTAATGTTGCTAAGGAAGATTGTGTGAAGTTTTGTATGAAGGAAAAATTGCAGGTGTAGAGAGAGAATGATGTAATGACATGAAGAATGGACAAAAGCTAAATCTTGGGGATGCCACCCCGGTCTCACCCCAAGAAATATCCAAGAGGTACAAGCGTCAAAGCTTGGGGATGCCCAAGGCATCCCCTTCTTCATCAATAAAAAGCTCATGTCTGTCTAGACACTTCGTTTTTATTGTTTCATGCACTGTTGTGTTGTTCTTGGAGCGTCTTAGTTTTCATTTGGTTTGCTTAGTTTGTTTAGTTTTCTTGAATAAATTAGTTTGAACCCCCGTTCTTGATGTGTTGTTTTCAAATAAGTTGCTTGGTGTTGGAAAGGAGTAGGAAGTTCCTGCTTGATAAGTGCAAGAGGAGCTTGCATTGACTGCGACTTAGACTTTAGCATGACATGCTAGGTGTTGTTTTGAACTTATGCTTAGTGATTATTGTTGTAGCATGTCTTGTTCCAAACAATTGGGATTTCTTAGTGTGCCTTGAAAGAATTATGTGTTGTTTTAGCATGCAAAAGCATAGTATTGTGGTATCCTCCTTTGATGCTTTGTTTCGGTTGACTTGGCACATGCTCACACCATGTTATGACTATGAACAAGTCACCATAGCCTCTATGATCATGTAGTCCTTGACTTGTCGTACCACTTTATGCTTTGATTAGTAATGTATTGTTGCTCTGCATGATTATGTCCACTATTGCTCTCTTAGTTGGTTGCTCCCAGTCTTTTGCTAGCCTCCACATGTATGAGTAAGCTCTACTCATGCTTCCAACTCCCAAGAAACAAATTTATTCCAAAGTGTCCACTATAAACTCCTATGCATGGTGTGTTACACCATTCCAAGTATATTCTTGTTTTCAACTATCTTCCAATTAAAATTATTTTGTTATGTGAAAACTTAGTGATTAAAGCCCTCACAAACTTGATGGCACACTTTATATTCTTTGCCCCTAATGAACTTGAACCATTGTGTCTTCTATGTTGTATATGCTTGAACTTATACGTTGGAATTGGAAGAACTGTGCTATCACAGGGAACATTTTCAACATTGCACTTGTACTTTGTACACAGTTGATATCATGCTCTTTTGTCTATGGATGTCACCGGTGTGAAATAAAGAGGGAGCTTGTAAGTCCATGGAGTTATGTATTTTGTGTTAGAGAAACGACTGGGCCGCTAGCTTAAGACATGCCTAATCATGGTGGAAACTTGCAGCATCACCATAATGAGCTATCTATGAAGCATCCTCAATAAAAAGCTATGCACGTAGTAAATAAAAAGATCGCTGGGATGCTCATTGTATGCTTGCCTTGTCATTTTGGTTATGGGATAGCTCATGTACCATGTGCAAGGGGTACCCCGTTGGCGGTTCTCTATGATATGCATGTACTTACTATGACAAGAACTTATAGGTGACTAAAGTTGAGTAGCATGATGTGTGGCCCTCGTATTCAAGGGACTTGACATTGCCAACTTATACTTTGTCAAGCATATACTCCATAGTTTGTTCACTTTAACCTTAATAACTTCAAGATGCTTATGATAGGGGCAATGAGGGCTGAAAGCTAACAAGTAACATAATTTTTGGAAGCTCTTTTTGAAACTTGAAATCCCTGCTTCCTTTATGAAAGGTTTTTCTTCCACTATTATATTGAGTCTCCACCTTCTATCCTTTAGGCACCATTTAGAGAGCATAGTTGCCATTCTGTGTGAAGTGTCCCAAAACTTATTGATTGATGAGTATTGTGATATTACTTGTTCTTGTGCTATTTGTATCTAGTCACTCTTATGAACTTTGAAGGTGTCATCTGCATCTACTTGCTACTGTATGAGGGACAAGCTGAATGCCACTATGCCATGTTTTATGTATGTTAAACAAACAAACGTTTTTTAATGCATGTTATTCATGATCTTTGTTTGTAGCCTTTCATGTTGCATGCATCGTTACTTTGTCTTATTGTTGTAACTCCATCTTTCATGCACATGTTTAGAGTTCTTTGATTCTAGCTTTCGATGCTTGCAAATGGTTTGATCTTGGTTTTGACGGTGCATGTCACCTCAAAAATTATTCTTTTATCACTTACCTACTCGAGGACGAGCAGGAGTTAAGCTTGGGGATGCTTGATACGTCAGAAACGTATCTATATTTTTTGATGCTCCATGCTTGTTTAGTATCTACTTTGCTTTTTCTACACTTTGAGTTGTTTTTATATATTTTCTGGAACTAACCTATTAACAAGTTGCCACAGTGCCAGTTGCATGTTTTCTTCTGTTTTTGGTTCCAAAAAGGCAGAAAATCAATATTCTCGGAATTGGACGGGACAAAAGCCAAATTCAATATTTTACCATGGGTGTCACGAAGTCCAAAGGAGAGACGAAGGGGCGAGCTAGGGCCGCCACACCCCCTAGGCACGGATGGGCCCACCCCACGCCTGGGTAGGGTGTGGGCCCTCCGGCCGCCTCCCAGCCTTGCCTCTTCGCCTATAAGAAGCCCCCGATGCAGAAACCCTAGGACCCGATCAAAACTCCACGAAACCTTTTGTAGCCGCCGCCACCATCGTCCCTAGATCGGGGGGCCTGAAGTTCTTCTCAACACCCTTCCGGAGGGGAGATCATCCCGTAGGCCTTCTTCTCCGGTATGAAGCGTGAGTAGTTCCACCTTGGACTCTGGGTCCATGCAGTAGCTAGATGGTTGTATAACCTCCTTGTGCTTTCATGTATAGATCTTATGAGCTCCTTTCATGATCAAGATCTAATCTATTTGTAATCATGCATGTTGTGTTTGCGGGGATCCCATGGATATTGAGATTACTATGTTAGATTGATTAATGGTTTTGTCTATTTGATACTATCATGTCTGTGTTGTTTGTGATCTTGCATGCTCTCTGTTGTTAGTAGCTATCTTGGCCAAGTAGTTGCTAGTGACTCCAAGAGGGGGCATTTATGCTCGATAGTGGGTTCATGCCCCTAGTTTCCAAGGGAAGTGACAAAAATCTCTTTGGTTCTAGATGTGTTGTTGCTAGTAGGGAGAAAACAACGGTCTCTTGTTCATGGAACAAGTGGATTGTTTAGCTTACACACTTTGCTTAAAGCAGTTTTCTGTTTCTTGCAACTTAATACTGGAGGGGGTTCGGATGATAACCTGAAGGTGGACTTCTAGTCATAGATGTAGTTGGATGGCGGTCTATCTATATTATTGTATTGCCCAATCGAATCTCATAGGATCTTTTTGTCTGGTATTGCATTGTTATGCCTTGCTCAGTTCCTGTGAATTGCCTCGCTGTAATTTGTTTACCCTTCATGCCATGTTGTTTATCTAAGGAGAGAACCTCTAGTGAACTATGGACCCTAGTCCAATCTTTACCATTGATACATCTTCCACTGTTACTTGTTTACTTGCTGCAAACCATCATCACCTTCCACACCATACGTTTAATCCTCTATTACAGCAAACCGGTGAGCTTGACAACCTCACTGATTCGTTGGGGCAATGTCTTGAGTTTATGTTGTGCAGGTTTCCAAGTTTCTTGCAACACCTGTGTGACATTTCCTTCCTCCTACTAGTTCAATAACCTCGGTTTCTTACTGAGGGAAAACTTGCTGTTGTTCTGCATCACACCTTTCTCTTGGATTTTTCCCGACGAAGCACTGCACGTTGACGCAGTGCCATCAGGCACCATGCCCTAACAATCTTATTCGATTACATGATAGAACTCTTCCAATCCCTACCATCCCCATAGCCTACAGTGGGGGATTACTCACTCATGGATGAGGGAAACATTGATGGTTGATGGAGAGGAGTTGGTGATTACGATGGCGATGATCCTCCCCAAATTCCCCGTCCCGACAGGGTGCCAGAACAGAGTTTCTGGATCCGAATCGCGGTTTCTGGTGGTGGCGGCGCAGCGGAACTCTTTCTGGAAAAACGTAGAACCCTCTTGAGTTTTTATCTCAGAAGGCAACTTATAGGCGAAGAGAAAGGCCGAGGGAGTGCCTGGGCTGGCCACACCCCTCTCAGACACGGGGTGGGCCCACCCGCGCGGCAGGGGGGTGTGGGCAACCCAGGGCGCCCCTCCGTCTCTTATTCTGGCTCTGTGGATCTTCTGGTGAAATAGGATTTTTGGCATATTTTCCGGAATTTTTCCTGATAGTTGATTTTCTGCACAAAAACTAGACACCTAGGTAATTCTATTGAAAACAGCGTCAGTCTTTGTTAGTTGTATCCAAATCACACAAGTTTAGAGGAGAAAAAATAGCAAAAGTGTTCGGGAAAGTAGATACATTTTGGACGTATCAACTCCCCCAAGCTTAGCTTATTGCTTGTCTCAAGCAATTCAGTTGAAAACTGAGTGCAATAAAAGAACTTTCACGAACACATTTGCTTCATATGATGTGTATATTCTCAGCACATGAGTAGATACTTAAACCATTCATAATAAGAAGTATGCAACCAAGTCTACTCAATAGTCATTGAAAGCTGTGAAGAGAAACCAACTCAATAATAATAAGTAGCATGAAACATAAACATAAGCAACATTGCAATGCTCATAATAAGGTATGATAGAGTGGTATCTCGCTTGCCTTTGTTTGTAGAGCATAATGTAAATGCCAAGGCACCTCTGAAGTTCAAGTGAAGACTAGAAGTAAAGATATCAGAGATACAAGCATCAAAGTCATGACATAATTAACCAAGTTTTGAGACAAACACAAGAATGAACTATGCTCTCAAGAAGGTGCTCATAGAATAAGTGGTGACTCAACAAGGAGGTGAAAAGGTTTTGAAAGGTTTGAAAGGCTTCCAAATGCTGAAAGTAAGGTACTCATTAGCTTTGAGCTCTCATTGCCCCTATCATAGGCATCTTCATGTGGTTAATGGTGAAAGTGAGGTCCAATATGAGTTATATGCTTGACAGATCATAAACTGGAAATCTCAAGTCCCTTGAGTATGAGGGCCGCTCCTCGTGCTACTCAACTTTAGTTACCTATAAGTTCTTGTCATCGTAAATACATGCATATCATAGAGAACCGCCTACAGGGTACCCCTCGCACATGATACAGGAGCTATCCCATAATCAAAATGACAAGGCAAGCAGACAATGAGCATCTCAGCGATCTTTTTATTTACTATGTGCATATCTTTTTATTGAGGATGCCTCATAGATGCTCATTATGGTAATGCTGCAAGTTTCCACCATGATTAGGCATGGCTTAGGCTAGCGGCCCAGGCATTTCTCTAACACATATATATAACTCCATGAACTCACAAGCTCCCCTTTTATTTCACACCGACGACATCCGCAAACAAAATAGCATGGTATCAACTGGATATATATCCATAAGTGTTGGAAGCGTTCCCCGTGACAGCACGGTTCTGCTAACTCCCAGCCTATAATTTGCAAGCATATAACTTTCAAGGATAGTCACAATGGTCCAGGTTTATTAAGTGCAAGGAATAAAGTGTGCCATCAAGTTCTTGAGAGATTTACTAACTAACTTTCTCAAAATAGTCAAACATTTTATTTGGAAGAAAACAAGGCATAATGAATACGCACTGAATAGGAAATGGTGCTAATAGGTAGGTATGGTGGACACTGTTGGCAATATTGGTTTTGGGAGTTGGATGCACAAGTAGAGCTCATACTCAGTGCAGGTGGAGGCTAGCAATAGAGAGGGAGCAACAAACAAGAGAGCAATAACTGTCATAATCATGCTTGCAACAAAACAGGACTAGTTATGGCATGAAAGTGATACGAGAACTCTAAGGCAAAATAAATCATCGAGGCTTACTGACTATTGTTTAGTCATATGCCTGCGTAAGCATGTGCCAAGTCAATTCACATGAAACATTCATAGGAGGATACCACAATATCATACCAAGCTATGAATAAAACAATGCAAGCAAACATTCATATGACATGCTAAAAACTATTAGCAAGCTAGAGATAATCACAAGAAAGCAAGAACTACTAAGCATCCATCAATAACATGCACCTTACATGAACAGACTAAGCATGCTCACAATGATGAGTATATGTACAAAAATGAAAACAAATAGAGTTCGTTACCAGCATCTTACCACACCTCAAGTTGTCTTAATCTTCATTATTGTCCTTCACTTGTGTGACTTGAATAATAACATGAAACCAAACTCCACTGAGGACGGCTAAACCCTGCAAAGAACTCACAAAACCAAATAAGAAGAACAAATATTTTTGGTGTTTTGAATTTTTGAAAGCAAGCAAAACAAAGCAAAAACAAACAAAGAATTTTTTTTGGATTTTTCTTTAAGGCAAACAAAAGCTAAAAAGCAAAGAAACAAACCAAGAGAAACAACGAAAATATTTTTGGTATTTTTGTGTTTTGAGAAAGCAGAAACAAAAACCAAAAAGAAAGCTAAACAAGGATATACAAAGGACCAAATAAACATGATTATATAGATGAGTGTGATGTCAGTACACCTCCCCCCAAGCTTAGGCTTTTGGCCTAAGTGGGGCTTAACTCCATGGTGACAAAGAAGGTGCACCTCCGTAGTACGACGAGGAGGCCCCTTCGTGCTGATATCTCGAGGACTCCCATGTGTAGTGTACAGAGGGGTCGTATGAGGGCGCGTCCCCCTGGTAGTGTCCTTGGAACCCAAGGATGTGCATCTTATCATCCATCTCCTCCTTGGAGCGTGACAAAGGTCCTGAGAAATACTGAACAAAGTGGTTTGGGGTAGAGGGATCTCTCTCTCTCTTCCCCATAAGTAAACAACATTTTATAAACCAGGCTCTCAAGGGTAGATCCACCAGTGACAAAGTGATGTTCTTTCATAGCAGCAAGATCAAGCCTCTGAGGAGCCAAAACTGTATCAGTTGGATCAACAACAAGGTCCAAGGCAGCAACAACACGTGTAACAATAATTCCCCCATAAATGGGTCCCTTAGCAGCTAAGCGACGAGCAATGAGAGAACCAAGATTGTACTTAGTTTCATTGTTGAGCGCAACAGCTATGAAGGCCAAATGATAGTTGGAAATATTACTAGTGTTCTCCCTACCAAGAACACTAGTGGCAAGATAATAAGCAAAGTACCTGATAGCTAGGAGCTGAATATTTCTTATCTTTCCCCTTTGGGCTCTACGGTCATCATCATTGGTTATCCCGCGGTAGAGCTCCAACAAATCAGTGGGTTGAGTTGGAATCTTATTCGCCGACCCAGCTGTACCAAGTCCCAGGGCCTCACAAAATTTCTTCAATGTCATGGTGTAAGGCCTGCCATAAATTTTGAAAGACACATCTGGCTTGAAAAAGTTGTTAGTAAAAGAGAAGCTCTCCACAAATGTTTTAGTGAGTGTTGCATATAGCATGCTCTCATCCTGCATATAACTTGTTAGTCCAACCTTCCGAAACAGGGTCAGAAAATCCTTGAGAATCCCCGCAGCCTGCAAGAAGGTTAGGCAAGGAAAGGTGGAGGGGTGCGCATCCCCCTCATATCCCTAGTCACCAAAACGCGGTATAATGAGATCCTCGTTGTATGAGGGCCTAGCTCCGGAGGATGATCTTGAAGGCCTTTCCCATTTAGGTGCATCACTCTCAAATATTTCACCAAAGGTGTGGTTGTCCATGACCTCTTTTTCTGAAATTTTTAGACAAACATCAAACCAAGTGATTACAAGTTGATAAATGATGAGAAACTACTATAGGAACTTGCTAGAGGGCTGCACATGCATCAAAATGGAATCTCTCAGCATAAAACAAGCATGCAAGCTCACACACCCTGTCACCTATAGTAGCAAAATACTCAAGATACAATCTACCAATCACAAATCTAATTGGACAAGCGGAGGAGGAACATACCAAGGAGCAATCTCTCCAAAAATCAGCAGAAAATATGGGTTGATCAAGGAGATCGAAAATCACGAAGAAGAACGGCAGGAACTTGAGCTTGAGAAAGTTTTCCGGCGTTTTCGGGAGAGAGAAAGAAGATGGCTGGGAGGAGGCATCTTGGAGGGTCCTAGGTGGGCCACACCCTAGCTAGGCGCCACCTGGGGGCTGGTCGCGCCTACCAGGGGTGTGCTGGCCTGGGGTGGCCCCCTGGGTCACTCCAGGTGTCCCTCTGCCCATTTTTTCAAGGAAAAATTCATTTTGAATTTTCTGGGATTTTTTGGGAAACTTTATTTTTGGCCAATTTTCAGGGTATGAAAATTGATTTTCTCGCAGAAACAGATTTTTTTAGAAGAAGCAAAAGAAAACCAAAAACCAAACTACAGAAGTTCTAAGACACTCTAACAAGCAAACAACTAGCAAAACCAAAGCTAACAAAAGAAAAGGCAAAGACTAGGAAGGAGAAAAGTAAAAGAAAGCAAGACTAACCATAGTGAAAACATTGTCTTGTTGATTAAAATACTTTTGTTAACAAGGTTGATCAAGTCTGGTTACCAAAAAAATCTTATATGAAACAAAACTTTGCATTCCACAAGGTGATTATGTTACCTCAAACTTGATAGGAATAGTCCCAATCATAATAGTTTCAAAAATTTCTTGTGGAATGGGACAACATATTTCTCCCACCTTGAAGCTCTCAATATTTTCAATGGAATTCAGGCAATAGCTCTTACCAACCTTCTTGGGAAAATAAACAATATTCTCTTTGTCATTAATATTGAATGTTACTTTTCATTGATTACAATTGATAATAGCACCTGCAATATTAAGAAAGGGTCTCCCAAGAATAATAGACATATTATCATCTTCAGGAATTTCAAGCACAACAAAATCAGTCAAAACCAAGCAATTATGAGCCACTTGAACAGGAACATCCTCACATATACCAACAGGAATAGTAGTTGACTTATCATCCATTTGCAAAGATATATCAGTTGGTATCAACTTTTGTAGATGGAGTCTCTTGTAGAGAGAAAAAGGCATAACACTAACTCCATCTCCAAAGTCACATAAAGCAGTTCTAACATATTTTTTCTTAATAGAGGAAGGAATAGTTGGTATACCTGGATCACCAAGTTTCTTTGGAACCTTACCATTGAAGGAATAATTACAAGCAGAATAGAAATTTCCTCATTAGGAATCTTCCTTTTATTAGAGACAATATCCTTCATATACTTTGAATAAGGAGGCAATTTAATAGCATCGGTCAAAAGAATTTGCAAAAATAAAGGTTTCATCCACTCACAAAACTTGGTGTAGCGGTCTTCCTCCTTTGACTTGTGTTTCTTACCTAGAAAAGGCATAGGTTTCTGCACCCAAGGTTCTCTCTCTTTACCATGTTTATTAGCAATAAAATCTTCCTTAGTGTATCTGGTGTTCTTAGTGTTCTTCTCAGGTTCTTCCTCAACTTCCTCCTTATCAGGAGCGTCATTTTTATCATTACCACTCTCAGTTTCAGCATCAGAGACATATATATTATTATGATCTACAGCAGGTTCAAGTAGTTCCTCAACTATTTTATGTTTATTTTTCTTTCTCTTACAAGGACTACCACTATTTTCACCTTGTTGAGAATCCTCCTCAATTCTCTTAGGGTGTCCTTCAAGATATAAAGGATCTTGAGTAGCTATACCGCTCCTAGTTCTAATTCCATAAGCATGTTTATCTCCTGAGGCATTAACTAGCATATCATTTTGTACCTTAGCAAGTTGATCAATTTGGGTTTGAACCATTTGAAAGTGTTTACAAAGCATTTTAATATCATTAGAAGTTCTTTCCACAATATCTTTCAACCCATTAATATCTCTAGAGTTTTCCAATAAATGATTTTGAACTTGTTTATTAAAATTACCTTGTTTAACAATAAATGTGTCAAGTTACTCTATACATTGATCAGGAGGCTTACCATAGGGAATATCACCTTGATCAAAGTGGAGAGAGTGTACCTCAATAGTAGATGAGTGGGGAATTGGCTTACATAATTATTCTATAGGAGGTAGATTCTTCACATCTTCAGCTCTAATACCTTTCTCCTTTCGACATTTCTTAGCTTCTTTCATCACTTCATCATTTAATGCAATAACTCCCCTCTTCTTTGGTGTTGGTGTTAGAACTAGTTCAGGCACAACTGGTTCAGGAGTAATAGGCTCAGGTGTATTTAGCTCAGTTGAAGTGTTGGGCCACGTAGAGATAAAACAAAACTTTTTCCCTCTAACATGGTGACCCCAAGATCTAGCTGAGGTAGAAGGCCACGAGGTTTACCACTAGACGCGCGGTTGCGGATTACTGATGAAGCGCGTTAGTTGATGTAGTGCAGTCCTTACGATCCGATCATCCTGGTGCTGATCATACAACACCTCTGCTGGTATCCACACGTACAAGGAGGAGCACCGGCGACGAACTGCTAGGTTCATTACGACGACATGACTGCTGTGGATCTAGGGTTTCCAACACATGGAATGACCTAACTGATCAACGATTGGTTCGCATCACCCTTCTAGGTTATGGTGCTCCACTATATATAGGGAGTGAACATGGGCTACACTCACGTGGCCCATTCACTAAACCCCATATAAAACCAGTCACCGTGAGTCTGACTCACTGACTCAGTCCAAATCTGGCTTGGGTCCCACCCAACCAGATTTCCGGTTAAGATCCAATCCGAACTTGTTCCCGCTCTTAAGTGTGTGACCCCGCAGGCTCATGGCAACTTGGACACGATTGGAGTCCGACTATAACATCCCTAAAATCATGATTTCAAAGTTTGCATATCATTCATGCATGCATATAGAATTGAGATCAATTTCAAACTCATTTCAGAAAACAGAAGCACATAGTGCTATCAATTTATGTGAGCAAACTTAAATCAAATGGCCATCCCCATTTGAGAGCTTGAATGTTTTAAACCTAGATTGTTTGTCTCCCTTGTTGTTTGGTTTGAGTGTGGAATTTGAACAAAATTTTACAAAATAGAAATGGTTTCAAAAACCATTTCCAAACATTTGCAAACCTAGTGCAATGTCCCTGTTATTTTGTTTTTCCAAAAATGACCAAGCCAACTCAAAGTGACCACATGGTTTTATGCCAAGATTTGTGACTATTGCACACTGGAAAAAAAATCCAGAAAATATTTGAATTCAAAAAGAGTTTGAATTCATTTGAAACTCAATCCAGAAAATCAATTCAGAAATAGAAAAGGATTAAAGAAAAACAAAAAGGCCAGGCGCTCCTATTCTAGCCCAACAGCAAAACCGGCCCAGCTAGCCCACCCGGCTTCTCTCTCTCTCTCTCTCTCTCTCTCTCTCTCTCTCTCTCTCTCTCTCTCTCTCTCTCGCACGCGCGGACGCACCCAGCAGGTCGCTGACACCCAGACCCCACTCCCCTCTGTTCTGTTCGCTGACGAGCGGGCCCTCTCCACGTCAGCGTCGTCTTCCCCAATTTCTCGCGCGCAGACACCGCTCCGCCGTTACCACCGTGCAGTGACGCCGCGATTAAAACTCGCTTAAATTCCATTGATTCAGCGCGCAATCCTCGCCCCGCTTCTGGCTACTTAAACCCCTCGCCGCCGCGGTCATTTCCCCCCACTTTCCTCGCTCACTCCGCCACCAGGCTGCACGCATTCGACCTCGAAACCCCGCAGCACCGACGACCTCCGGCGACTGATTCCGGTGAGCTTCGACCGCCCCCTTTCTCTGGTTCAAACTATCGTGCCCAGTGTGATCTCGTGCATCTCCTGATACTCTTCGCTTGCCTGCTCGTGACCCAGGACGCCGTCCCCGTTCGTGCCCGCAACCGACCGAGCCGCCGCTCAACTCCGGCGACCAATTACGGTAAGCAGAGCGCGCCCCTTGTCCCCTCTTGCATACGAGGATGTTCGCCACTGTTTTGTGCGTCTCCTAATCCATCTGGTTCATGTTAGGGCGATGCGAAACCTCGGCAACTACATCGTCTGCAACCTCCTGACGCCGTGCACGACTCCGACGAGCTCCAGCAGCCCCTGTCGTGCGCCCCTTGCCAAGCCACCTCCACGTTGAGCTTCGCCTCGACCTTGCGGTTCTGGTAAGCACACTGTTTCCTCCCCATGCGACCTAGAACGCCGGCACCGCCATGGACAGTGCGCTCCGCCGCTCGCCGTCGCCGCGCGCCGCTAGACCTTGGTCGTTTGATCAAGAGCCGTTGGATCTAGATCCAACGCGTGCGATAGAACCACTTAGCGAAGCGTTACGTTTTGATCTGAACCGTGCATCGCCACTTAGATCCTATGGCTCGCGAACCGGTACGTGCCAGTAATATTAAGACGCGTGGCTAGGGTTTGAATTAAAACAGAATTTGAAATCAGATTTGTATCCAAATTTGAATTGCTTGTAACTTTTGATTCCCACGTTAGATTTTAGCAAATTTTATACCGTTGGAATCAGGGAGACAAGGCCTTTCTGTTTATGCAATGTGTTTAGTGTTTAGTTTCTATTAAAATGACTTTATTTGCAGAAACTTGTTTAGGACTATTTTGAGTATAGGAATTGTTTAAGAATTTTTTTAGTGTAAAATAAACTTGGTTTAGCAAGTTTTTAACTTGGTTATGATTCAGTACTATGCACTTGCTTGGTTGAGTTTTAAAAATCATCACTTAGCATTTTTGCATGCATGCATTTGTATTTTTGTTTGTTTGTATATGTTGTGTGTAATTTGTTGCTACCATTCTTTGTGTAGACTTTGGTGCTAGTGATTGTGATTGTGAAGAGTGCTACTCTACCAACTACCAAGGCAAGTGGTACTTCATGAATATTTCTATCCCTATATTTTTATACAAGCATTAGAAATATTTTGCTAAGTCTTGCATGTTACTTTTTGCCAAATGCCTTGTTGGGAAATCCTAAGTAGTTGTAGAATTGCTAGGAAATTTCTAAGTTAAGATACTATCTATGACATGCTTAGCCTAGCTAGTAGCAAACAAGGGTTGGTAAAATATTTACATGCTCTGATGAAAATATTTCTAAGTCTACGGACTTAAGTTTTTCTTAATAAAACAACTAAGTCAATGAATCACCTGGGTGGAATGGGACTTGATTGGTGGTTTTTGGCTGAGTGGTTACACAAGGCCCATGGCTATGGTTCACCTTGTGTATCTCACTTGTGGAAAGCCACCCAGGAACAAAGGGATTTTAGAGGCCAAGTGTTGAGAAGCTTATAGTGCAGCCACTTGGCAATATGGGATCTGCCTGGATCACATAGGTTGCTAGAACTTAGTCATTTGGACAGTTGGTGGTAGTGGGATGATAGGTTGGAACGCGTCCATTTGGCTAAGGGAAGGCTTCTGAAAGGTCCTGTCTTGGTGAAACCAAGTCTGGTGGGGAAAGTGCACAACCTCTGCAGATGGAAAAATCTAAGTACTTAGCCAAGTCCATGGCAATGGACAACTTGAGCATCAAGGCATGGAAGCTATCAAGAATCTCATCACTCCAACTTCTAAGTAAAAACATGTGGGTGAAAAAGGGTGAAGGACCTCAATGTCTATTGATGGTTTCTTGGGAAAAGTTTTGACAAAGAAAAACTTAGTGATTTCAACTAATAGGAAAAACCTATTTTGAGCAAAGCAAGCCAAGCTACACTTATCCAAATTGCATATAGTAATATAGTCCACATAAAATTTACTAAGGTATCACTTGCCAATACTATTCCAAAGTATTGACCCACTGTGGCTGTAACTTGTGATGTTGCAGGTTACTCTAATGAGGATTAGGTGTCATGAGTCTACACTCAACATGTTTGCCTGTGGCACATGAAGATGAAGACTTATATTTATTTACTTATTCAAACTCTTGAGTTGTAAAGACTATGTTATCTCTGGAATGGATGTAATAAATGACCTTTGTATCTGTGTACTTAATCTTAAACTATGGATGCTAGCAATGATCCAGGGACTAGCATTGCAATCACAGGGATCATTTTCCTTTACAAAGGAGGGATCTTACAGATGGTATCAGAGCACTATGTTGCCTGTAGGACGATGACCCTAGGATTGGAAACCACTAAGGAAAATTTTTCAACTACTTCTACACTTTTCTATTCTTCTCGTAAACTTTTCTAATCTTCTCTCTCATCACTATTTGTAGATGAACTCTGTCAACGAAGCCGTAAGGAAAGGACCACTCATGAAAATGACTTTGGAGTGTGAGACAGAATTCCCCAAGGCTCTCAAGGACCTCATGGTTGCATTAGAGATACAAGGTGCAGCTGTGTACAAAGGTTTTCCAGTGATGTATGAAGGAGTGGAATACTGGTGGGTGCAACTTAACTTGTATAAAAACAAGGAAGACAACCATCAGGAAAAATGATTCTGCATGTTCACCAATTCAGTGGTGCACCCTAAATTCTTTGAATCAGCAAGGGATGCAGCTTGGAAGACCATCAAAGAACTTGGTGATAGAGTCAAGTGCAGAATGCTCAACCTCCAAAATGATCTAAGGAAGGAGAAGGAACATACCCAAGAGTTGGAAGCTACCAACCAAACCTTAAGAGGAGACATTATAGACTTAGTGATGGAATCATGTGAGCATGATAGGCTAATTGCTTCTAGGAACATTGTGTTAGCCAACAGATCCAATGAGATAGGATTGTAAACGTACTTCGTTAGTTGGACCACCACCTATCACCCTATTTTCCAAAATGTTGCTCAAAATAAGATTGAACCTTGGTTGTTGTAATGGTTTCATGTATGCATGACTTGTGTGTTTTGATTCCCAAGGATGTGTATGTGATGTTATGTCTTTTATTTTATCTTGAATTTAGTTGTTCTAGCTTTTCTATCTTATAAATAGATGCCTATTACCATCAGCACTATTGAGGAGTTCCAGGTTACCCGCTTTGGTCCTCATATCGTTGAGCTTACCACTTTGCTCAATCTCCCTCTTCCCACCATCATGGTGCATCCCCTCACCAAGTTTGAGAGGAAGGATCTCTGGGGCTTCAAGGTGAACCAGCCCGGACGCTAGACAGAGCCTACTACGGAGGCCATCGTCTTGAAGCTTATGCACGATGACAGGGAGAGAGGCCTTGAGGTAGTGATGCAGGATCTGATAGGACGTCTGCTAGGACGACACTCCCGACAGGTTAGAGGCACCCACTTTCACGTCTTTGGAAGACGTGATGAGGATGGAGAGTCCATCGACTTCGAGGACGATTCGAGGGACGCAGCAGAGCCGATACGCCTATACCTCCAGGACTTAGAGTCTCTCATTAGGCACGTGGACACGGACAGGACCAATGTCATGCTCAGCAATGATGAGCTCCAGGTGCAGCTTCGCGAGAAGGACAAGCTCTTCGCGCAGCAGGACGAGATAGTCAAGGAAATGGAGGCAAAGTTCGAGACCCAGGACAGGAAGTTCAAGAGTCAGGAGAAGCGTGTCCAGGATAGGAACAAGAAGATCCGGGATATGACTGAAGACCTGCAGTCCAAGGACTTCGAGCTAGAGCAGCAGCAGTCGGTGATCGAGAGGCTTCGTTCCCAGAAGAGGGTTCTCAAGGCCAAGATAGAGTCCTTGACCACTACCATCGAGGAGATCAAGGCCGCGATGGAGAGCGCAGGTCTTACCTTTGTCGAGGAGGATATTGATGCCGATGAGTAGACTTGACTACTCGTTTATCTTTTATTATCATACTTGTTATTTGAGAACTTGTTATTGGACCATCCGACATGTGGATGGCTTGCTACTTGTGTGTTTTACTTTGTGAACTTGTTATCCTGTTGTTGAACTTTTATCTTGTGTTGCATGCTATGTGTTTGTTTATGTGATGTAATGTGCATGAAAACATCTATGGGTATCTCATTCTTATCTCTATTTGAACAAACCACAGATGCCTCCCCGTCGTGCAAACCCCAACCCCAATAACAACAACATCACTCCAGAAATGCAACAAATGATGACTGCTCAAACATAGCTGATGCAGATGATGACAACATTCATCCAGAACCAAAACAATAACAACAACAACAACAATAACAACAACAACAACCCTCCGGGCTTTGATATGCTCACCAGGTTCTTGAGATTGAGGCCAGCTAAGTTCTCAGGGACGACTGATCCCATGGTGGCCAACGATTGGCTACGTTCTGTGAATAAGGGCTTAGTAACCGTGGGCTATGCGGATGCTGAAAAGGTCATATTTTCAGCACATCTGCTGGAAGGGCCAGCCGCCACTTGGTGGGACAACTTCCAGATCACCACTCCCATAGATGAAGTGACATGGGCTATCTTTGAGGATGGCTTTCGCACTGCTCATATCTCATCAGGAGTGATGAGTCTGAAAAAGAAAGAGTTCCACAATCTGAAGCAGCGCCACCGCAGCGTGGCTGAATACATTGAAGAGTTCAACAATATGGCGCGTTATGCACCGGATGAAGTTGACACTGATGCCAAGAGAAAGGAAAATTTTCTTGAAGGCTTGAATGATGAGCTGAATCTGCAATTGGCTGTGGCATATGTTCCCACTTATCAGTCGCTCTGTGACAAAGCTGCAATATTGGAGAACAAAATGAAGCAAGTCGAGAGTAGAAAGAGAAAGCACTTTGACAAGCACAGCTCGGGATCGTCTCACAAACGATCTCACTATGATGACAGAGGAAGCTCATGATCCCGCAAGCATGGGAAATTCAACAAGCACCATAACCACAACCGTCATGACAACAAGCATCATCGCAGTCATGACAATGACAAGTACAAGAACCACAAGAGTGGACATAAGAGCCACCACAGTGGTAATGGAAGTGGAAGTGGAAGTCAGCCTGTTAAGAGAGACATCAGTCAGGTTGAATGCTTCAAATGCAAGAAGATGGGGCATTATGCAAATGAGTGCCCTGAAAAGAAAGTTGAAGGACCTATCAAGCCCAATCCTTTCCAGAAGGGACAGGTGAACCACATCAATGTGGAGGAGGTCTATGAGGAGCCTAATGCTGTTGCTGGTAAGTTCAGACTCAATTCTATTCCAGCATTTGTACTCTTTGATACTGGTGCATCTCATTCATTCATATCAAGAGCATTTGTTGAAATAAATGAACTACCGGTAGAAACTATTGGGTGTCCTATAAAAGTAAGTTCTCCTGGTAGAGTAATGATAGTGAATTCGGGATGTCATGATCTAGTCATAGAATTTGGGAAGTATAAGTTTCCCGTTAACTTGATAATTCTAAACTCCCAAGGATTGGATGTCATTCCGGGAATGGACTGGATGACTAAGTACAAAGGAGTGATAGATTGTGCCAACCATACTGTCTCACTCACAACTCCAGAAAATAAAAGGATCAGATTCAAGACCAGTTTTGAAGAAAAAAGGAGTAGGCTTAATTCTCTTAAGGGGGTTAGCATGGACAGTGTGCCAATTGTGAGTGAGTATCCGGATGTGTTTCCGGAAGAATTACCGGGAATGCCACCTGATAGAGATGTGGAACTTCTGATAGATTTGGTACCAGGGTCTGGACCAATAGCAAAGAGACCGTATAAAATGTCAGTTGATGAACTGAAAGAACTCAAGAAGCAACTTGGAGAACAGTTGCAGAAAGGTTTTATTCAACCAAGTTCTTCATCTTGGGGAGCCCCAGTTTTGTTCGTGGAGAAGAAAGATAGAAGTCAAAGGTTATGTATAGATTACCGTTCACTCAACGAGGTAACTATCAAGAACAAATATCCTTTGCCTAGAATCAATGACTTATTTGATCAGCTTGAAGGAGCATGTGTATTCTCAAAGATTGATCTAAGGTCAGGCTATTTTCAACTCAAGATAAGAGAACAAGACATACCTAAAACAGCGTTCACCACAAGGTATGGATTGTATGAGTATACTATGATGCCTTTTGGGTTGACCAATGCTCCAGCATACTTCATGAATATGATGAACAAGGTGTTCATGGAATTTCTTGACAAGTTTGTTGTCGTTTTCATTGATGACATCTTAGTATACTCCAAGAGCAAAGAAGAACATGAAGGACACTTGCGTTTGATACTTGAGAAGTTACGGGAGCATAAGCTTTATGCCAAATTTAGAAAGTGTGAGTTCTGGTGAGAGGAAGTTGGTTTTCTTGGTCATGTTATGACGAAGGATGGTGTAGCAGTTGATCCTGCTAAGGTTTCAGCTGTGACTGAATGGGAATCTCCCAAATCCGTGAAAGAAGTTTGTAGTTTCCTTGGCTTAGCAGGTTACTACAGAAGGTTCATTGAAAATTTCTCTAAGGTAGCTAAGCCCATGACTGAATTCTTAAAGAAAGACAAGAAGTTTGCTTGGTCTGAAGGTTGAGAACTCAGCTTTCAGGAATTGAAGAAAAGACTTGTGACAGCACCAGTCTTGTGTCTGCCAGATTTGGAAAAGGATTTCCAAGTATATTGTGATGCATCTCATCCAGGATCGGGTGCAGTACTTATGCAAGACGGTAAAGTTGTAGCTTATGCCTCGAGACAACTCAAAACTCATGAAGTAAACTATCCTACTCATGATTTAGAGTTAGCCTCTGTTGTCCATGCACTCAATGTTGGAGATATGCCCTAGAGGCAATCATAAATGTAGTTATTATTATATCTTTGTGTTTATGATAAATGTTTACATTCATGCTATAATAGTATTAACAAGGAAACATTGATACTTGTGTGATTTGTAAACTTAATTTGAAGTCCCTAGTATAGCCTCTATACTTCACTAGCTTATTGGTTGATTAATGATTGTGGTTACCCTATCATGAACATTGAGATGTTATCAACAACAAGATCATATCGTTAGGAGAATGATATGGTGGACATACTCCTATAGATAAGCGTAGCATAAAGATCAAGTCATTTCAATAGTTCAATTGCTATATGCTTTCTGATACATAGTAACCTAATTCCTTCGACCATGAGATCATGCATATCACCTTTACCGGATGGATGCTTTGATGACATCAAACACCACACCGTAACTGGGTGGTTATAAAGGTGGCATTGATTGTTCGGAAAGTATTGGTTGAGACACATGGATCAAGAGTGGGATTTGTCCATCCATATGACGGATAGATATACTCTGGGCCCTCTCGGTGGAATGTCATCCAATTAGCTTGCAAGCATGTGACTGGCTCACAAGGGATCACATATCACGGGAACGAGAAAAGAGTACTTATCAGTAACGAGGTTGAACTAGGTATGCAGAGATACCGACGATCATAACCTCGGATAAGTAACATATCGTGAGACAAAGGGAAATTGGTATCGTATGTAATTGGTTCATTCGATCGCAAAGTAATCGTAGAAATATGTGGGAGCCATATGAATTGCCAGATTCCTCTATTGGTTATTGTTCGGAGAAGTGTCTCGATCATGTCCGCATAATTCACGAACCGTAGGGAGACACACTTAAGGATTCAACGTTGTTTGAGTAGTTATGGTATTATGAGAAAGAGACCGAATGTTGTTCGGAGTCTCGGATGGGATCCGGGATATCACGAGGTGATCCGGAATGGTCCGGAGAATAAGATTCATATAAGGAAAGTCCCGTTTCGGAGTTCGGGAATGATTCCGGTGATTTCATCGGGAATGTTCTAGAAGGTTCCGGATTGTCCGGCACTCCGGGGGGGGGGGGGGGAGGGGTACATGAATGTGTCATTACATATTGGAATGATTGCATCATGTACTAAGTGTTCTTGCTGTCCCAAATAAAGGATTAAATTGAATCCTAAAACAGAAAAGTCAAATGTCCAGTTTGAAAGTCAAACGGCTAAAACAAGAAACTGTGGGAAACAAGCAAGAGGAGTTGGGAACCGACTTGGGGGAGGAGTCTCCTCCCCAAGCCGGCGCGCCAACCAAGGCCGACTTGGGGAGGGACTCCCCTCCCCTTGGCCGCACCCTCCACCCATAAAAGGAGGGGCAGGGCCTCCTCCTCTAGACACACAAGTTCCTATCCTCTAATCTCCGGTTTAGAGCCGTTTTGGTTTAGAGCTTCTAATTGCCCTAGCCTTCGGTTTAGAGCCTTCTAATTGGTGTGTCTAAACCCTAGACCACTAATAGTACTCTCTCATACTCCACCATACTCGCTCCGGCTTAAGGCGAAGCCCTGCGGGATCTCCCCTCTACTTCCGGTACCACGCCGTTGTGCTGCCGGAATCGTGAGGAGAGTGCTACAACCTCCGCTGCCTGCTGGAACAAGGGAGAGGAAGGTATTCGTCGAGTACCGAACGTGTGACCGACCGCGGGAGCGCTGCCGGAACGCAGCGCCGGAAGGATCGTCTACACGATCTTGAGATCGGAAAGAGTACGACTACATCACCCACGAGAATCCGCTCTCGTTAAACACTTTGGAATCTTCGAGGGTAAGTTATTCCATCGACTCGTTGCTACAATCTAGTAGATATATCTTGGCTTGTTTGTTTGTATGCGATAGAAAATTTTTGTTTTCCATGCTACGAACCCCTACAGTGGTATCAGAGCCGTGTCTATATGTAGATCTGTTGCACGAGTAGAACACAATGGTCATTGTGGGCGTTGATGCTTTTATTGTCGATTGCTTCTTGTGTACTTTGAATCTTGCGGTATGTTGGGATGAAGCGGCCCGGGCTAACCTTACATGACATCGTTCATGAGACTTGCTCCACGCTTGACATGCAACTTGTATTGCATAAGTGGCTTTGCGGGTGCCTATTTCTCCTAGCATAGTTAAGATCCAATTTACAACGGGTGATTAACAATACTAGTATCAATGTTGTGGTTCTTGTTCGTAAGTTAGAACGACACTTATTGAAAGCCCCAAACCACGTAAAATATTCAAAGAAAGTAGAGGCGTCTAACTTTGTTTTGCAGGGGTGTGCAGTGATGTGATATGGCCATGATTGTGATTATATTTGATGTATGCAATGTTCCTTATTGTAAGTCGGCAACCGGCAGGAGCCATATGGTTGTCTTTAATTTATGTTAAGACCCGCGTGTCTATTCAAAGTAGTTGTAATAGTTGAAGCCGGTGGACGACAACCATGGAGTAGCGTCATTGACCTTGATGCAATGCCGGTGATGATGGAGATCATGTTCGTGCTTGAAGATGGAGATCGGAAGCACAAAGAAGAAAGGCCATATCATATCACATATATATTGAATTGCATGTGATGTTAATCCTTTATGCATCTTGTATTGCTTAGTAGACGACGGTAGCATTATAAGATGATCCCTCATGCACATGAATTTCAAGTCATAAAGTGTTCACCCTTAGTTAGCACCGTTGCTAAAGCTTGTTGTTTCGAAGCACCATGTGATGATCGGGTGTGTTAGATTCCGCAAGTGTATACAACGTGAGCAAGCTAGATTTGCTCATGCGGAAACTAAGGTTTGATCTTGACGAGCCTAGCATGTACAGACATGGTCTCGGAACACGGATCACCGAAAGGTAAAGCATGAATCATATAGTAGATATGATGAACATGATGATTGTTCGCCATTGAAACTATATCAACTCTCGTGATGATCGGTGTTGATGTAGTGGATTTGGTTCGTGTGATCACTAAAACAATGTGAGGGATATTGTTTTGAGTGGGAGTTCACCTAGATTAACTTTATTAATTAATTTGAACTCAATTTGTCATAAACTTAGTCTAAACTATTGCAAATATGTTGTAGATCAATGGCAGCCCGTACCATCAATTTTAATGCGTTCCTAGAGAAAGAAAAGTTGAAAAACAATGGAAGCAACTTCGCGGATTGGTTCCGCAATTTGAGGATTGTCCTCATAGCTGGTAATTTGACCTATGTGCTGGATGCACCGCTGGGTGACCCACCTGCAGCTGATGCTCCCGATGAAGTAAAGAATGTTTACCTCCCTCGGAAGAATCAGTACTCCATAGTTCAGTGTGCTATCTTGTATGGTTTGGAATCGGAGCTTCAGAAAAGGTTTGAGGATTCAGACCCATATGATATTGTCGAGGATCTCAAATTGATTTTTGAGACTCATGCGGCAATTGAAAGCTATGAGGCTTCTGAAAAGTTCTTTAACTGCAAGATGGAAGAGGGCAGCTCCGTCAGTGAGCATGTGCTTAAGATGTCTGGGCACGCGAACAAACTTCAAAGCTTGGGTATAGTGATTCCTAATGCTTTGGGGATTTATCGTGTCCTCCAATCACTACCACCAAGTTACAAGAACTTTGTGATGAACTACAACATGCAGAACATGAACAAAACGTTGCCATAACTCTTTGCCATGTTGAAATCTGCAGAAGTGGAGATCAAGAAAGAGCACCAAGTGTTGTTGGTCAATAAGACCACCAAATTCAAGAAAGGCAAGTCTAATCAAAAGGGACACTTCAAGAAGGGTGGTAAGAAAGTTACCACGCTGACGAAGAAGACCAAGGCTGGACCTAAGCCTGATACTGAGTGCTTTTACTGCAAGGGAGAAGGTCACTGGAAGCGGAATTGCCCAAAGTACTTGGCGGATTTGAAGAACGGCAACATCAAGAAGAAAGGTATATCTGATATACATGTTATTGATGTGTATCTCACTAGTACTCGTAGTAGTGCCTGGGTATTTGATACTGGTTCGGTTGCTCATATTTGTAACTCGAAACAGGTGCTGCAGACTAAACGGAAGCTAGCGAAGAACGAGGTGACGATGCGCGTGGGAAACGGATCAAAGGTTGATGTGATCGCGGTCGGCACGCTACCCCTTCATCTACCATCGGGATTAGTTTTATACTTAAATAATTGTTATTTGGTGCCTGCGTTGAGCATGAACATTATATCGTGATCTTGTTTATTGCGAGACGGTTACTTGTTTAAGTCCGAGAATAATGGTTGTTCGATTTATATGAGTAATATGTTTTATGCACATGCACCTTTGATAGATGGTCTATTCTTACTGAATCTCGATAGTAGAAATACACATATCAACAACATTGAGGCTAAACGTTTGAAATCAAGCGATAATTCGACCTATATGTGGCACTGTCGTCTTGGTCACATTGGAGTGAAACGTATGAAGAAACTCCATTCCGATGGACTTCTTGAATCACTTGATTTTGAATCACTTGAAAGATGCGAAGCATGTCTGATGGGTAAAATGACTAAGACTCCATTTTCTGGTATGATGGAGCGAGCTACGGACTTATTGGAAATCATACATACCGATGTGTGTGGTCCAATGAGTGTAGCATCGCGCGGTGGTTATCGTTATGTTCTTACCTTCACGGATGACTTGAGTAGATATGGGTATATATATTTCATGAAACATAAGTCCGAAACTTTCGAGAAGTTTAAGGAGTTTCAAAGTGAGGTAGAGAATCAACGTAACAAGAAGATTAAATTTCTACGTTCTGATCGTGGAGGTGAATATCTAAGTTACGAGTTTGGCGAGCATTTGAAGAAATGCGGAATACTTTCACAATTGACACCGCCGGGAACACCACAGCGTAATGGTGTGTCCGAACGTCGTAATCGAACTCCCTTAGATATGGTTCGTTCTATGATGTCACTTACAGATTTACCGCTATTATTTTGGGGTTATGCATTAGAAACAGCCGCATTCACTTTAAATAGGGCACCATCTAAATCCGTTGAAACGACACCGTATGAATTATGGTTTGGGAAGAAACCTAAATTGTCGTTCCTTAAAGTTTGGGGATGCGAAGCCTATGTAAAGAAGTTACAGCCGGACAAGCTTGAACCCAAAGCGGAAAAATGGGTCTTCATAGGATACCCCAAGGAAACTATTGGGTATACCTTCTATCATAGATCCGAAGGCAAAATCTTCGTTGCCAAGAATGGATCCTTTCTAGAGAAGGAATTTCTCTCGAAAGAAGTGACTGGAAGGAAAGTAGAACTCGACGAGGTTGTCGAACCTTCTCTCGAAATTGCGAGTAGCGCAGCACCGGAAGAAGTTCTTGTGGTGCCTGCACCAATAAGAGAGGAAGCTAATGATGGTGATCATGAAACTTCGGTTGAAGTTACTACAGAGCCTCGGAGGTCAACGAGAACTCGTACCACTCCAGATTGGTATAATTCCGTTATGAATGTCATGTTGGTGGACAACACCGATGACCCCGAGACATATGAGGAAGCGATGATGAGCCCAGATTCCAATAAATGGCAAGAAGCCATGAAATCCGAGATTGGATCCATGTACGAAAACCAAGTATGGACTTTGGTGGACTTACCGGATGGCCGGAAGGCTGTCGAGAACAAATGGATTTTCAAGAAGAAAACAGATGCTGATGGTAATGTTACTGTCTATAAAGCTGGACTTGTCGCAAAAGGGTTTCGACAAATTCAAGGAGTTGACTACGATGATACTTTCTCACCAGTAGCGAAGCTAAAGTCTGTGAGGATTATGTTAGCAATCGCTGCATATTATGATTATGAGATATGGCAGATGGATGTCAAAACAACATTCCTCAATGGATACATTGATGAAGAGTTGTATATGATGCAACCCAAAGGTTTTGTTGATCCTAAAGATGCTAACAAGGTATGCAAACTTCAACGGTCCATCTATGGATTGAAGCAAGCATCCCGAAGTTGGAATCAACGTTTTGATAAGGTAATCAAAAGTTTTGGTTTTATACAAACTTATGGAGAAGCTTGTATTTACAAGAAAGTGAGTGGGAGCTCTGTAGCATTCTTAATACTATATGTGGATGACATATTGTTGATTGGGAATGATGTAGACCTTCTTAATAGTGTCAAAGAATATTTGAATAATAGTTTTTCAATGAAGGATCTTGGTGAAGCAGCTTACATATTAGGCATAAAGATTTATAGAGATAGATCGAAACGCCAAATATCATTGTCACAAAGTACATATTTGGACAAAGTTCTAAAGAGGTTTGGAATGGAAGAAAGCAAGAAAGGGTTCTTGCCCATGTTGCCCAATACGACCTTGAGTAAAACTCAAAGTCCGACATCGGCAGAAGATAGAGAAAGGATGATTAAGACTCCCTATGCCTCAGCCATAGGATCTCTAATGTATGCCATGCTATGTACTAGACCCGACATTGCATATGTTGTTAGTTTAACTAGCAGATATCAAAGTGATCCAGGAGTGGATCATTGGACAGCGGTCAAAAACATCCTTAAGTACTTGAGAAGAACTAAGGATATGGTTCTTTCTTATGGAGGTGATGAACAGCTCGTTGTTAATGGTTACACCGATGCTAGTTGGAACACCGATCCGGATGATTCTAAATCACAATCCGGATACGTATTTATTTTGAATGGTGCAGTAGTTAGCTGGAGGAGTTCAAAGCAAAGCGTTGTGGCGAGATCTTCAACTGAATCGGAATACATGGCTGCTTCGGAGGCTTCACAAGAAGCGATATGGATGAAAGAGTTCATTACAGAGCTGGGTGTGGTTCCTAGTGCGCTGGACCCAATGTCTATCTACTGTGATAACATGGGCGCCATAGCCAATGCGCAAGAACCAAGGTCACACAAGAAGCTGAAGCATATCAAGCTACGTTTTCACGCTATTCGAGAACATATCCAGGATGGGGATATAAAGATTTGCAAAGTACACATAGATCTGAATGTGGCGGATCCGTTGACTAAACCTCTCCCGAGGGCAAAACATGACCAACACCAAACTGCCATGGGTGTTCGGTATATTACCATGTAATCTAGATTAGATGACTCTAGTGCAAGTGGGAGACTGTTGGAGATATGCCCTAGAGGCAATAATAAATGTAGTTATTATTATATCTTTGTGTTTATGATAAATGTTTACATTCATGCTATAATAGTATTAACAAGGACACATTGATACTTGTGTGATTTGTAAACTTAATTTGAAGTCCCTAGTATAGCCTCTATACTTCACTAGCTTATTGGTTGATTAATGATTGTGGTTTCCCTATCATGAACATTGAGATGTTATCAACAACAAGATCATATCGTTAGTAGAATGATATGGTGGACATACTCCTATAGATAAGCGTAGCATAAAGATCAAGTCATTTCAATAGTTCAATTGCTATATGCTTTCTGATACATAGTAACCTAATTCCTTCGACCATGAGATCATGCATATCACCTTTACCGGATGGATGCTTTGATGACATCAAACACCACACCGTAACTGGGTGGTTATAAAGGTGGCATTGAGTGTTCGGAAAGTATTGGTTGAGACACATGGATGAAGAGTGGGATTTGTCCATCCATATGACGGATAGATATACTCTGGGCCCTCTCGGTGGAATGTCATCCAATTAGCTTGCAAGCATGTGACTAGCTCACAAGGGATCACATATCACGGGAACGAGAAAAGAGTACTTATCAGTAACGAGGTTGAACTAGGTATGCAGAGATACCGACGATCATAACCTCGGATAAGTAACATATCGTGAGACAAAGGGAAATTGGTATCGTATGTAATTGGTTCATTCGATCGCAAAGTAATCGTAGAAATATGTGGGAGCCATATGAATTGCCAGATTCCTCTATTGGTTATTGTTCGGAGAAGTGTCTCGATCATGTCCGCATAATTCACGAACCGTAGGGAGACACACTTAAGGATTCGACGTTGTTTGAGTAGTTATGGTATTATGAGAAAGAGACCGAATGTTGTTCGGAGTCTCGGATGGGATCCGGGATATCACGAGGTGATCCGGAATGGTCCGGAGAATAAGATTCATATAAGGAAAGTCCCGTTTCGGAGTTCGGGAATGATTTCGGTGATTTCATCGGGAATGTTCTAGAAGGTTCCGGATTGTCCGGCACTCCGGGGGGGGGGAGGGGTACATGAATGTGTCATTACATATTGGAATGATTGCATCATGTACTAAGTGTTCTTGCTGTCCCAAATAAAGGATTAAATTGAATCCTAAAACAGAAAAGTCAAATGTCCAGTTTGAAAGTCAAACGGCTAAAACAAGAAACTGTGGGAAACAAGCAAGAGGAGTTGGGAACCGACTTGGGGGAGGAGTCTCCTCCCCAAGCCGGCGCGCCAACCAAGGCCGACTTGGGGAGGGACTCCCCTCCCCTTGGCCGCACCCTCCACCCATAAAAGGAGGGGCAGGGCCTCCTCCTCTAGACACACAAGTTCCTATCCTCTAATCTCCGGTTTAGAGCCGTTTTGGTTTAGAGCTTCTAATTGCCCTAGCCTTCGGTTTAGAGCCTTCTAATTGGTGTGTCTAAACCCTAGACCACTAATAGTACTCTCTCATAGTCCACCATACTCGCTCCGGCTTAAGGCGAAGCCCTTCGGGATCTCCCCTCTACTTCCGGTACCACGCCGTTGTGCTGCCGGAATCGCGAGGAGAGTGCTACAACCTCCGCTGCCTGCTGGAACAAGGGAGAGGAAGGTCTTCGTCGAGTACCGAACGTGTGACCGACTGCGGGAGCGCTGCCGGAACGCAGCGCCGGAAGGATCGTCTACACGATCTTGAGATTGGAAAGAGTACGACTACATCACCCACGAGAATCCGCTCTCGTTAAACACTTTGGAATCTTCGAGGGTAAGTTATTCCATCGACTCGTTGCTACAATCTAGTAGATAGATCTTGGCTTGTTTGTTTGTATGCGATAGAAAATTTTTGTTTTCCATGATACGAACCCCTACACTCAAAACATGGAGACATTATCTTTTGGGAAAGCGATGTGAAGTGTTCACGGATCACAAAAGTTTGAAGTATATCTTCACTCAGAAGGAAATTAATATGAGACAAAGAAGATGGCTAGAACTTATCAAGGACTATGACTTAAGTTTGCAATACCACCCCGGTAAAGCGAATGTTGTAGCAGATGCTCTAAGTCGTAAGGTATTTGTGAATGGCCTAACCAAAGGAGAATTGCCAGATGATCTGTGTACCCAATTTAGGAAACTCAGATTGGAGATTGTGCCTGAAGGACATCTCATGTCTTTGGATGTTCAACCCACTTTGTTGGACAAGATCAAAGAAGCCCAGAAGATTGATAAAGAAATTGAAGAGATTAAAGGAAAGATTGGTTTGGGAAAAGCCAAAGGATTCCATGAAGATGAATAGGGTACTTTATGGCATGGGAAACATATCTGTGTTCCACAAGATCCGGAACTGCGGAAACTGATTTTGCAAGAAGCACATAACTCTCCGTATTCTATTCATCCGGGTAACACCAAAATGTACATGGACATGAAAGAAAGATTTTGGTGGAATAATCTCAAGAAGGACATCGCCGAACATATTGCTTTGTGTGATGTGTGTAGTAGAGTGAAAGCGGAGCATCAAAAACCAGCAGGTTTGCTTCAACCACTACCTATTCCTGATTGGAAGTGGGACAAAATTGGTATGGATTTCATTACCGGATTACCAAGGACCAGGTCAGGATATGATTCCATATGGGTAGTAGTGGATCGCCTAACTAAAGTGACTCATTTCATACCCGTGAAGACAACCTATACAAGTCCTAAGTTGGCCGAAATCTACATGAGTAGAATTGTATGTCTACATGGAGTGCCCAAGAGTATTGTGTCTAATAGGGGAACCCAATTCACTTCCCATTTTTGGAGACAGCTACATGAGTCATTGGGAACGAGGTTGGAATTCAGTACTGCTTTTCATCCTCAAACCGATGGACAAACAGAAAGAACTAATCAAATTCTTGAAGACATGTTGAGGGCATGTGCCCTAGACTATGGAGCCAGTTGGAATGAAAGTCTGCCTTATGCAGAATTTTCTTATAACAACAGCTATCAAGCCAGCATTGAGATGGCACCGTTTGAGTTTCTCTACGGAAGAAAATGTACCACCCCATTGTTATGGAATGGTGTGGGAGAAAGAAGTTTATTCGCGCCAGATCTTATCAAAGAAGCCGAAGAGAAGGTCAAGTTGGTTAAGGACAGGTTGAAGATAGCACAGTCCCGACAGAAAAGCTACGCGGATCCTAAGCGTAGAGAAGTCACCTACGAAGTTGGTGATAGAGCCTATCTTAGATTGTCACCCCTTCGCGGAGTGAAAAGATTCGGAGTCAAAGGAAAATTGGCACCAAGATATGTTGGGCCATTCAAGATTCTGAGTCGCAAAGGAGAAGTTGCCTATGAAATAGAACTGCCAGAATCTCTATCAGCTGTCCATAATGTGTTTCATGTGAGTCAGCTTAAGAAATGTCATCCAAAAATGGAAGAAACTTCTTTGAAGGATACTATACCTTTGGAGGAGGTTCAGCTACAAAGTGATCTCACTTATGAAGAGAAACCTATCAAGATTCTTGAAACTGCAGAAAGAGTCACAAGGACTAAGACTATCAAGTTTTGCAAAGTGCAGTGGAATCATCATTCCAGAGAGGAAGCAACATGGGAAAGAGAAGATGATCTTCGGAAAGACCACCCTCACCTATTTGCTAGCCAATCCGAATCTCGAGGGCGATATTCACCTTAAGGGGGTTAGATTTGTAACATCCCTAAAATCATGATTTCAAAGTTTGCATATCATTCATGCATGCATATAGAATTGAGATCAATTTCAAACTCATTTCAGAAAACAGAAGCACATAGTGCTATCATTTTATGTGAGCAAACTTAAATCAAATGGCCATCCCCATTTGAGAGCTTGAATGTTTTAAACCTAGATTGTTTGTCTCCCTTGTTGTTTGGTTTGAGTGTGGAATTTGAACAAAATTTTACAAAATAGAAATGGTTTCAAAAACCATTTCCAAACATTTGCAAACCTAGTGCAATGTCCCTGTTATTTTTTTTTCCAAAAATGACCAAGCCAACTCAAAGTGACCACATGGTTTTATGCCAAGATTTGTGACTATTGCACACCGGAAAAAAAATCCAGAAGAGATTTGAATTCAAAAAGAGTTTGAATTCATTTGAAACTCAATCCAGAAAATCAATTCAGAAATAGAAAAGGATTAAAGAAAAAGAAAAAGGCCAGGCGCTCCTATTCTAGCCCAACAGCAAAACCGGCCCAGCCAGCCCACCCGGCTTCTCTCACTCTCTCTCTCTCTATCTCTCTCTCTCTCTCTCTCTCTCTCTCTCTCTCTCTCTCTCTCTCTCTCTCGCACGCGTGGACGCACCCAGCAGGTCGCTGACACCCAGACCCCACTCCCCTCTGTTCTGTTCGCTGACGAGCGGGCCCTCTCCACGTTAGCGTCGTCTTCCCCAATTTCTCGCGCGCAGACACCGCTCCGCCATTACCACCGTGCAGTGACGCCGCGATTAAAACTCGCTTAAATTCCATTGATTCAGCGCGCAATCCTCACCCCTCTTCTGGCTACTTAAACCCCTCGCCGCCGCGGTCATTTCCCCCCACTTTCCTCGCTCACTCCGCCACCAGGCTGCGCGCATTCGACCTCGAAACCCCGCAGCACCGACGACCTCCGGCGACTGATTCCGGTGAGCTTCGACCGCCCCCTTTCTCTGGTTCAAACTATCGTGCCCAGTGTGATCTCGTGCATCTCCTGATACTCTTCGCTTGCCTGCTCGTGACCCAGGACGCCGTCCCCGTTCGTGCCCGCAACCGACCGAGCCGCCGCTCAACTCCGGCGACCAATTACGGTAAGCAGAGCGCGCCCCTTGCCCCCTCTTGCATACGAGGATGTTCGCCACTGTTTTGCGCGTCTCCTAATCCATCTGGTTCGTGTTAGGGCGACGCGAAACCTTGGTAACTACATCGTCTGCAACCTCCTGACGCCGTGCACGACTCCGACGAGCTCCAGCAGCCCCTGCCGTGCGCCCCTTGCCAAGCCACCTCCACGTTGAGCTTCGCCTCGACCTTGCGGTTCTGGTAAGCAAACTCTTTCCTCCCCATGCGACCTAGAACGCCGGCACTGCCACAGACAGAGCGCTCCGCCACTCGCCGTCGCCGCGCGCCGCCAGACCTTGGTCGTTTGATCAAGAGCCGTTGGATCTAGATCCAACGCGTGCGATAGAACCACTTAGCGAAGCGTTACGTTTTGATCTGAACCGTGCATCGCCACTTATATCCTACGGCTCGTGTGCGTGATCCAACGCGAACCGGTACATGCCAGTAATATTAAGACGCGTGGCTAGGGTTTGAATTAAAACAGAATTTGAAATCAGATTTGTATCCAAATTTGAATTGCTTGTAACTTTTGATTCCCACGTTAGATTTTAGCACATTTTATACCGTTGGAATCAGGGAGACAAGCCCTTTCTGTTTATGCAATGTGTTTAGTGTTTAGTTTCTGTTAAAATGACTTTATTTGCAGAAACTTGTTTAGGACTATTTTGAGTATAGGAATTGTTTAAGAAATTGTTTTAGTGTAAAATAAACTTGGTTTAGCAAGTTCTTAACTTGGTTATGATTCAGTACTATGCACTTGCTTGGTTGAGTTTTAAAAATCATCACTTAGCATTTTTGCATGCATGCATTTGTATTTTTGTTTATTTGTATATGTTGTGTGTAATTTGTTGCTACCATTCTTTGTGTAGACTTTGGTGCTAGTGATTATGATTGTGAAGAGTTCTACTCTCCCAACTACCAAGGCAAGTGGTACTTCATGAATATTTATATCCCTATATTTTTATACAAGCATTAGAAATATTTTGCTAAGTCTTGCATGTTACTTTTTGCCAACTGCATTCTTGGGAAATCCTAAGTAGTTGTAGAATTGCTAGGAAATTTCTAAGTTAAGATACTATCTATGCCATGCTTAGCCTAGCTAGTAGCAAACAAGGGTTGGTAAAATATTTACATGCTATGATGAAAATATTTCTAAGTCTATGGACTTAAGTTTTTCTTAATAAAACAACTAAGTTAATGAATCACCTGGGTGGAATGGGACTTGATTGGTGGTTTTTGGTTGAGTGGTTACACAAGGCCCATGGCTATGGTTCACCTTGTGTATCTCACATGTGGAAAGCCACCCAGGAACAAAGGGATTTTAGAGGCCAAGTGTTGAGAAGCTTATAGTGCAGCCACTTGGCAATATGGGCTCTGCCTGGATCACATAGGTTGCTAGAACTTAGTCATTTGGACAGTTGGTGGTAGTGGGATGATAGGTTGGAACGCGTCCATTTGGCTAAGGGAATGCTTCTGAAAGGTCCTGTCTTGGTGAAACCAAGTCTGGTGGGGAAAGTGCACAACCGCTGCAGATGGAAAAATCTAAGTACTTAGCCAAGTCCATGGCAATGGACAACTTGAGCATCAAGGCATGGAAGCTATCAAGAATCTCATCACTCCAACTTCTAAGTAAAAACTTGTGGGTGAACAAGGGTGAAGGACCTCATTGTCTATTGATGGTTTCTTGGGAAAAGTTTTGACAAAGAAAAACTTAGTGATTTCAACTAATAGGAAAAACCTATTTTGAGCAAAGCAAGCCAAGCTAAACTTAGCCAAATTGCATATAGTAATATAGTCCACTTAAAATTTACAAAGGTATCACTTGCCAATACTATTCCAAAGTATTGACCCACTGTGGCTGTAACTTGTGATGTTGCAGGTTACTCTGATGAGGATTAGGTGTCATGAGTCTACACTCAACATGTTTGCCTGTGGCACATGAAGATGAAGACTTATATTTATTTACTTATTCAAACTCTTGTATTAGGCCTGTGGCCTTGAGTTGTAAAGACTATGTTATCTCTGGAATGGATGTAATAAATGACCTTTGTATCTGTGTACTTCATCTTAAACTGTGGATGCTAGCAATGATCCAGGGACTAGCATTGCAATCACAAGGATCCTTTTCCTTTACAAAGGAGGGATCTTACAGATGGTATCAGAGCACTGTGTTGCCTGTAGGATTATGACCCTAGGATTGGAAACCACTAAGGAAAAAATTTCAACTACTTCTACACTTGTCTATTCTTCTTGTAAACTTTTCTAATCTTCTCTCTCATCTCTATTTGTAGATGAACTCCGTCAACGAAGCCGTAAGGAAAGGACCACTCATGACAATGACTTTGGAGTGTGAGACAGAATTCACCAAGGCTCTCAAGGACCTCATGGTTGCATTAGAGATACAAGGTGCAGCTGTGTACAAAGGTTTTCTAGTGATGGATGAAGGAGTGGAATACTGGTGGGTGCAACTTAACTTGTATAAAAACAAGGAAGACAACCATCAGGAAAAAGGATTCTGCATGTTCACCAATTCAGTGGTGCACCCTACATTCTTTGAATCAGCAAGGGATGTAGCTTGGAAGACCATCAAAGAACTTGGTGATAGAGTCAAGTGCAGAATGCTCAACCTCCAAAATGATCTAAGGAAGGATAAGGAACATACCCAAGAGTTGGAAGATACCAACCAAACCTTAAGAGGAGACATTATAGACTTAGTGATGGAATCATGTGAGCATGATAGGCTAATTGCTTCTAGGAACATTGTGTTAGCAAACAGATCCAATGAGATAGGATTGTAAACGTACTCCGTTAGTTGGACCACCACCTATCACCCTATTTTCCAAAATGTTGCTTAAAATAAGATTGAACCTTGGTTGTTGTAATGGTTTCATGTATGCATGACTTGTGTGTTTTGCTTCCCAAGGATGTGTATGTGATGTTATGTCTTTTATTTTATCTTGAATTGAGTTGTTCTAGCTTTTCTATCTTATAAATAGATGCATATTACCATCAGCACTGTTGAGGAGTTCCAGGTTACCCGCTTTGGTCCTCATATCGTTGAGCTTACCACTTTGCTCAATCTCCCTCTTCCCACCATCATGGTGCATCCCCTCACCAAGTTTGAGAGGAAGGATCTCTGGGAATTCAAGGTGAACCAGCCCAGACGCCAGACAGAGCCTACTACGGAGGCCATCGTCTTCAAGCTTATGCACGATGACAGGGAGAGAGGCCTTGAGGTAGTGATGCAGGATCTGATAGGACGTCTGCTAGGACGACACTCCCGACAGGTTAGAGGCACCCACTTTCACGTCTTCGGAAGACGTGATGAGGATGGAGAGTCCATGGACTTCGAGGACGATTCGAGGGATGCAGCAGAGCCGATACGCCTGTACCTCCAGGACTTAGAGTCTCTCATTAGGCACGTGGACACGGACAGGACCAATGTCATGCTCAGCAACGATGAGCTCCAGGTGCAGCTTCGCGAGAAGGACAAGCTCTTCGCGCAGCAGGACGAGATAGTCAAGGAAATGGAGGCGAAGTTCGAGACCCAGGATAGGAAGTTCAAGAGTTAGGAGAAGCGTGTCCAGGATAGGAACAAGAAGATCCGGGACATAACTGAAGAACTGCAGTCCAAGGACTTCGAGCTAGAGCAGCAGCAGTCGGTGATCGAGAGGCTTCGTTCCCAGAAGAGGGATCTCAAGGCCAAGATAGAGTCCTTGACCACTACCATCGAGGAGAACAAGGCCGCGATGGAGAGCGCAGGTCTTACCTTTGTCGAGGAGGAGATTGATGCCGATGAGTAGACTTGACTACTCGTTTATCTTTTATTATCATACTTGTTATTTGAGAACTTGTTATTGGACCATCCGACATGTGGATGGCTTGCTACTTGTGTGTTTTACTTTGTGAACTTGTTATCCTGTTGTTGAACTTTTATCTTGTGTTGCATGCTATGTGTTTGTTTATGTGATGTAATGTGGCATCCCACAAAACCACTACTAGAAAATCGCGTTGAATTTTTGCATTGCATCGTCATCATCATGCATTGTTTGCATAAAACTATTTTCGCAAGCCCGTTTTGTTTTCTAAAACACCCCATCTTTATTCAAACATCAAAACCGGGTCCCCGGATTATTTTGTTTTGTCCGCTGTCGGATTGCAAAAGCGCTGGTTGAAATAAATAATTTAATTATATTATTTTAGTGGGGCAGTCGAACGGGCCAAAACGACCCGAACGACCACCCCCGTACAAACAGATCGGTCCACCCCTTATTCCTAAACCTACCAACTTACCTACCCAGCCCCCCCTCCACATCACCCCACCCAATAGCAACCTGCCACCTCACCCTCTCCTCTCCCCCATCCAACCAGATGCCGCCACTTGGCCAGCCCTCTCTCCTCTCTCCCCTGTGGCCACCTCCCAGCAGCCCCACCCTGGCGCACACACGCACGCCACACGCTCACACGCACTCCACGCTGCAGGCGGGACCCACGCCCCTGGGCCCCCACACACGCGACCCACGCACGCGCTGCCCCCGTCTCCTTCCTCTTCCTCCCTCCTCCTCTCTCCCAGTGCTCCTCCCGCCGCCCACCAGCGCTGCCGGAGCCCGGCCAGGTTCCGCCCCCCTCAGCCTCACCGGCACCCCGCCTCCCCACGTCGCCTCCCCCTCCCGCGGCGCTGCCTGCCTCCACCACCTCCGCCGTTCTCCCGCCTCCGGCCCCGCTCGTCACGGACGCCGGCGACCCCAAGCCTCCTCTGCCGCGCGAGCTCAACCTCGCCGCTGCCCCGCCGGGCCCTCCTCCGTTCCGCCGCGGCCCCTTCCCCCGTCGAGCGCGCCCCCACCGGCGCGAGCTCCGCCGCCGGGGTGGACAACCTCGCCGAGCCGCGCCCCTCTCCGCGCGTCGCGCCTCCGCCGCCATCGCCGGAGCTCCCTCCCGCGGCCCCCTCCTCTCGCCGCCCGCCGCTCGGACCCGTCGCGTCCCACCCTTCTCCTCCACCTCCGAGCCGCCGCCGCGCAGCCGCGGCCGCCCCGAGCTCTGCGCGTCGCCTCCGGCCGCCGCCTGGGCCGACCTCCCCCGCCTGCCCCGCGCCAGCACCGCCTCCACCGTCGCCGCCTGGCGCTGCCCTCGCCGGAGCTGCGTCGGTCCCGGCCTCCACGCGTTCCCCACCTCCCCGCAGGCCCGCCTCACCGCCGTCGTCCGGCGCCGGTGGTCCCCGCCGCCGCCTCTGCCTCGAGCTCACCCCAGGCGCCCACCGCTCTGCGACCGCCCGTGCGCGACCCTGTGGCGCAAGCCTCCCTGCCGCCCTCTGTCAGCGATGTGGCCCCGCCTTGCAGGACCCCACGCCAACCTCGCCGTTGTTCCGTCGTGGTTGGTGGATAAATGGTGTTGCCCTGACGACAAGATCGACAGTGACCCAGATAATCCCGATGTACTGAGGCGCTGATCCAAGTAGGCCATCGATGGTTGAGGCGAGAACCCCAAGATCAACACCGACAAGATCCTCCTCAACCTTTGAGCGGGCACCAAGTTCTCCTCTCGGGCCGTCAAGATCTCCGTCACCGGATCATCGAGGCCTTCCACACGGAACGGCGATGCATGATCTGGAGAAGGCCGACAAGATCCAAGATCCCCGACTCGAAGATCCCCGGAACGCCAAGACCGCCACCGATACGACAAGTACCCCGTCCCGAACGCCATGACCGACAACATGACCCGGAGACCGCGAATGCGACAAGATCTACCCCAGTAACCCGAGAACGCTCCCGCCGAGACCGAACCGTCGAACCCTGGACCCTGAGACCGACCCCGAACCCCGGAACCCCAAGATCTGCCGAACCCCTAATGTGTGACCCCTTCTCCGAGCCCTATTTTATAAATGCTAAACATAAAACCTGTTGCACATTAATTGCCATACTTGCATGCATAATCATGTGGTTTGGGGGCCTTATGCCGATTCACCTAATAATTAAATATGGGGCCCATATGCGGGCAAATCTAGCCTTATATTGGCCTCATTTAAACTTGTGTAGCGAACCGGTGCCATCTTTTGTCTTGCTAATGCAACATTTAATTTGCGGGGTAGATAAACAACTTGAACCATTTAATTAATTGTCGGGACCCTGGTTCCGCTTAATATGACCTAATTGCACCGCACCTTTGCCATGTCATACATCATACATGCATCATGCCCGATCTTTTGCCGTAGTATTAAATATTGCATACGGTGTTTATTCTAGCGTTATGCTTCTTCGCGGATAAGTCCGATGAGTTGATGTGAGCTTCGCCCCGATCTTCGGATGAACCTTCGACAATGTTTCCAGGCGAGCATCTCCCCCTTTCTACCTATCTTACTTTTATAGTATTTATTCCCTCCTGTTGAACTATTGCTATCTGTGTCGCGTTACTCTAGTTGTGCGTAGCCGTGATATCCCTTGCAGCCCTATATTGCCTTGGACACATCCTATTACCTGTTGTTTGGTAGATAGTTGGACTTGCGCGTCGTAGTCGCTTGCTCAAGTGCTGTTGCGTGTCGTTCAGTGTCACAGTTATTGATGTATTGCCGTATGTTGTTGTTGGAGTTGATTATAGTTTTACTTATCGTACACTTTAATTCCTGTTTAACAACTAAAATTGAAGTAAGCAGAGGCATCGGTGGGTGATAGATAATATTTGATTTCGGAACGCCCACTTGTGTCCCGTAGGACCCCGAGTACTTGATACCTGTTCCTTGATTTATCGCGCTATCCACATCCGGGAGGTATATGGGACCCCCCTGAGCCAGAGCTTGATTCAGTCTTATTTCTTGGGGCCACAAACTAGTTTGAGGTTTTATTTACTATCCTGTACCTATGCCATGCTTTACTGCTTTATTTACGATTGTGTGAGGAGCACGCTGTACTGTTTAGGAAGCGGAGTGTTTTCGCGGTATCGACAGTCCCCGTTTGGGGATCTGCTGTCGCTTACAGCCATTGTCGCAAACCTTGAGTCCGTCTCGGAGCTTGCTTACTTCGTTGCGGGTGTACTCCAAGGGGTGGCCCCCTGAAATAATTCTGAATCCTGTGATTGCTTTGTCGTGAAGGCCTCGTTGGGTTTTGATTTGGTTTTTCCGAGGTTGATCGAGTGTGTGTTGCTATTGGTGCACCCCGGCCGGGTAAAACTTTCTAAAAGCCGTGTCCGCGGATATGGACGACTAGGAGCACAGTATCTCGACCATAGACAAGCATAACTAAAGTTTACTGCTATAAATTTGACTATATAATGACTAGTAATCAGCTTCACTATAATGGAATGGCTAAATAATACTGCCCACAATTGCTTGTTTGGATTGTCGCTTGCGACCATTGTACCTGACTAGTAAGTATGGCAACTACAACGGAATGGCTGAATAAAAGTACCAACAACTGCTGGGTTTTGGGTTATCTCATGCTATCTGTATCTGATTAGTAAGTGTTGTAACTATAACGGAATGGTTAACTAAAAGTGCCCACTGCCTACTTTATCAGGACGATTATTTAAACCTGACTAGTAAAGTGCCGAAACTATAACTGAATAAGTAAAACTGCCAACTGTGTGAGTTCCCCGGTTGACTTCCTCGTTTGGTATCGAGGGGGATACGCCAGGATGGGTTTGTTTGATGGTAGTATCAGGTTGGTTCCGAATAGGTTTTTCTTACCCCTCTCTGATTGCCGCCAGTTGAATCGAGTCTCTATAGGTTGTTTAGTGCATGCTGCCGCTGCCGCTCAGTCCACCATACCTATGTAGGCGAGGACCGCCGAATTCTAGCCTCGCCGTGTACTGGCCTCAGTACTGACGCTCCTCTTTTTCCTTTGCCCTTTGTCGGCACCCCTTTTGTTTAAGCAGGTTTTGAGATCGACGCCGTTAGCAGGGTTACCCTTCCGGCTTGGCCTGGGCAGGGTTATGGACGCCATTGGTTATTCTTCAGGGCTCTTAGCCCCATTTGCATCTTGTCCGTAGTCGGACGCTCTATCATTTTCAAGGTGATTTGGATCTTTGTATATTTTATCTGTATTCTTGACTCATTGAGTCGTTGTTATATATATATATATATATATCTGTTCTGTGGGTCCCATCGAGGATTGTTGTGTAATGTTATTACTTCGTTTTCCACCCGCACGAAAGTGCCTGGTGGGCACCTTTGAATCGTTTCTATGCGGGTTTGGCGAGAATCGCTAAAACTTGCATAGGGCCGATTCTGAGGGTGTTACAGAGTGGTATCAGAGCTCAGCAGTTGCGATACCCCACAAGTCCAGCCTGTAGGATAACCTAGCTAACGGCCGAAGTAGAGTGTCAAAACTATTTTTGGAAAATCGGTTGGATAGATCTGATTAGGTCTGATTTTATTCCTTACCCCTCTGCTATTCTCCTCTTACCTCTACGTGTTTTGAATCCGCTCTCTTCTCTCTCTTCGAGTCCAGGATTTCTCGCGGTTGGGTTTCCGTCGTACCTTCAGGGTTTCGCTTCCTCCTTTGGTAACAGTGTTGCTACATCCGGTCTTCATGCTATCCGAGGAACCCCTCGTCTGGTGGGCTTCTCTGTGTTCCTTCTCGTGCTTCCGGTGTTCTCCGACGCGACGACATCATCTACGCCAGATCCGATGCAGAGTCTGCATCACTCCTTTGATCCGAACCTCGCTTGTCGAGATCTTCAGTCTGAATCCTGAGGGTTGGTTGCATAATCTATCTGTTCGTGTACAGAGTAATGCTTTGAGTGCGGGATGGAGTCGCGACCATACCACTACTCTTATCATTTGCTTTGTATATTGAATGGTGTATCGATGCAATTCTTACTCCGTCCATGAAAGCTAGAGGTGGCCTTACCTTTAACTTCGTCCGTTGTTTATCCGGAGTGTTCTCCCGACGAGCACGGACAACGACCTCTTGTTAGTGGTGTCGCGAGGATCTATACGAAGCGAGAAGACGCAGATCACCGACCTCTTGTTATCCCGTTGTTGAACTTTTATCTTGTGTTGCATGCTATGTGTTTGTTTATGTGATGTAATGTGCATGAAAACATCTATGGGTATCTCATTCTTATATCTATTTGAACAAACCACAGATGCCTCCCCGTCGTGCAAACCCCAACCCCAACAACAACAACATCACTCCAGAAATGCAACAAATGATGACTGCTCAAACACAGCTGATGCAGATGATGACAACATTCATCCAGAAACAAAACAATAACAACAACAACAACAACAACAACAACAACAACAACAACAACAACAACAACAACAACAACAACAACAACAACAACAACAACAACAACAACAACAACAACAACAACAACAACAACAACAACAACAACAACAACAACAACAACAATAACAACAACAACAACCCTCCGGGCTTTGATATGCTCACCAGGTTCTTGAGATTTAGGCCAGCTAAGTTCTCAGGGACGACTGATCCCATGGTGGCCAACGATTGGCAACGTTCTGTGAATAAGGACTTAGTAACCGTGGGTTGTACGGATGCTGAAAAGGTCAGATTTGCAGCACATCTGCTGGAAGGGCAGCCGCCACTTGGTGGGACAACTTCCAGATCACCACTCCCATAGATGAAGTGACATGGGCTATCTTTGAGGATGGCTTTCGCACTGCTCATATCTCATCAGGAGTGATGAGTCTGAAAAAGAAAGAGTTCCACAATCTGAAGTAGCGCCGCCGCAGCGTGGCTGAATATATTGAAGAGTTCAACAATCTAGCGCGTTATGCACCGGATGAAGTTGACACTGATGCCAAGAGAAAGGAAAAATTTCTTGAAGGCTTGAATGATGAGCTGAATCTGCAATTGGCTGTGGCATATGTTACCACTTATCAGTCGCTCTGTGACAAAGCTGCAATATTGGAGAACAAAATGAAGCAAGTCGAGAGTAGAAAGAGAAAGCACTCCGACAAGCACAGATCGGGATCGTCTCACAAACGATCTCACTATGATGACAGCGGAAGCTCACGATCCCGCAAGCATGGGAAATTCAACAAGCACCATAACCACAACCTTCATGACAACAAGCATCATCGCAGTCATGACAATGACAAGTACAAGAACCACAAGAGTGGACATAAGAGCCACCACAGTGGTAATGGAAGTGGAAGTCAGCCTGTTAAGAGAGACATCAGTCAGGTTGAATGCTTCAAATGCAAGAAGATGGGGCATTATGCAAATGAGTGCCCTGAAAAGAAAGTTGAAGGACCTATCAAGCCCAATCCTTTCCAGAAAGGACAGGTGAACCACATCAATGTGGAGGAGGTCTATGAGGAGCCTGATGCTGTTGCTGGTAAGTTCAGACTCAATTCTATTCCAGCATTTGTACTCTTTGATACTGGTGCATCTCATTCATTCATATCAAGATAATTTGTTGAAAGAAATGAACTACCGGTAGAAACTATTGGGTGTCCTATAAAAGTAAGTTCTCCTGGTGGAGAAATTATAGTGAATTCGGGATGTCATGATCTAGTCATAGAATTTGGGAAGTATAAGTTTCCCGTTAACTTGATAATTCTAAACTCCCAAGGATTGGATGTCATCCTGGTGCTGATCATACAACACCTCTGCTGGTATCCACACGTACAAGGAGGAGCACCGGCGACGAACTGCTAGGTTCATTACGACAACAGGACTGCTGTGGAGCTAGGGTTTCGAACACATGGAATGACCTAACTGATCAACGATTGATTCGCATCACCCTTCTGGGTTATGGTGCTCCACTATATAAAGGGAGTGAACATGGGCTCCACTCACGTGGCCCATTCACTAAAGCCCATATAAAACTAGTCACCGTGAGTCTGACTCACTGACTCAGTCCAAATCTGGCTTGGGTCCCACCCAACCAGATTTCCGGTTAAGATCCAATCCGAACTTGATCCCGCTCTTAAGTGTGTGACCCCGCAGGCTCATGGCAACTTGGACACGATTGGAGTCCAACTTTCAATCGATCAGTCGGTAGCGGCTCCTAGCAGAACGTGCCGACTCCCAAGTACCAAAGAGTCATGACGACTTGCCTTTCCAATGCGACTTACGTCTGAGTCCCTTTTGCCTCACGATATACCTTGTCAGACTATAGGCGAATATTTGTCATCCCTTAAATAGTATGACTCTCTTCTCGATCCGAGATAAGTGATTCATCCGACTAACTCTTAGTCGATCGCCTCGGTTAACACTTAACCGAGTCGTGCATGGCCATGCTTTCCTAATCATATCATACGAGAGGGCCCAGAGAATATCTCTCCAAGTGGAGGGGCAAAATCCCATCTTGGTTATTGACATCACGCAGCTTGATTCTCAGTTGACGCGAACTCTGCCTTTATAACTGCCCAGTTACGGATCAGCGTTTGACAGAACCTAAGTCGGTGATCCTCAACTCGGACTGTGCAACAACCTCAGGTATAAGGATTACATTGATTGAGATATACAAATGACAACTAGTTCGTTGTACCTCAATATGGGTTAATCCGACTCGCTAAACTCTTTAGCCGAATCTATGTAAGTCGAAACAGCATCTCCATGCCCATGACAAGTGGAACCGAGTCATCAAACTGACTTTCACATTGGTCTTAGTTGTGTGTCCAGCACAACCTCAATTACCAAGGATATTTAGTACAAACAACATGAATGCATAGTTCCACAACCGAATCACATATTCAATGATACACATCAGATGTTTATACAAGGACAACTTAATATCTTTATGAATACAATGGGAAATATCATCATACATGATTGCCTCTAGGGCATATTACCAACAGTCTCCCACTTGCACTAGAGTCAATCTTCCGACATCACATGTCTAAGCATCTAATGCCCATGTGTAAGATCCCTCCTTTGTAAAGGAAAAGGATCCCTGTGATTGCAATGCTAGTCCCTGGATCATTGCTAGCATCCATAGTTTAAGATGAAGTACACAGATACAAAGGTCTTTATTACAGTCATTCCAGAGATAAACATAGTCTTTACAACTCCAAGGCCACATGCCTAGTACAAGAGTTTGAATAAGTAAATAAATAAAAGTCTTCATCTTCATGTGCCACAGGCAAACATGTTGAGTGTAGACTCATGACACCTAATCCTCATCTAACCTGCAACATCACAAGTTACAGCCACAGTGGGTCAATACTTTGGAATAGTATTGGCAAGTGATACATTAGTAAAATTTTAAGTGACTAGATACTATATGCAATTTGGCTAATTGTAGCTTGGCTTGCTTTGCTCAAAATAGATTTTGCCTATTAGTTGAAATCACTAAGTTTTTCTTTGTCAAAACTTTTCCCAAGGAACCACCAATAGACATTGAGGTCCTTCACCCTTGTTCACCCACAAATTTTACTTAGAAATTTGGATGAGGAGATTCTTGATAGCTTCCATGTCTTGATGCTCAAGTTGTCCATTACCATGGAATTGGCTAAGTACTTAGATTTTTCCATCTGCAGAGGTTGTGCACTTTCCCCACCAGACTTGGTTTCACCAAGACAGGACCTTTCAGAAGCCTTCCCTTATACCAAATGGACACGCTCCAACCTATCATTCCCACTACCACCAACTGTCCAAATGGCTAAGTTCTAGCAACCTATGTGGTCCAGGCAGAGCCCATATTGCCATGTGGCTGCACTAGAAGCTTCTTAACACTTGGCCTCTAAAATCTCTTTGTTCCTGGGTGGCTTACCACAAGTGAGATACACAAGGTAAACCATAGAAATGGGCCTTGTGTAACCACTCAACATAAACCTTTCCTTCCATTCCACCCAAGTGTTTCATTAACTTAGTTGTTTTATTAGGCAAAACACAAGTCCAAAGACTTGGAAATATTTTATCATAGCATGTATATTTCACCAACCCTTGTTTGCTACTAGCTAGGCTAAGCATGGCATAGATAGTAACTTAACTTAGAGATTCCCTAGCAATTCTATTACTACTAGGATTTCCCAACATGGCATATAAGCAAAATATAGCATGCAAGTCTAACAATATATTTCTAATGCTTAGTAGAAAACATAGGAATGATAATATTCATGAAGTACCACTTGCCTTGGTATTTTGGAGAGTAGTTACACTCCTCACAATCACAATCACTAGCACCAAAATCTACACAAAGAATCATAGCCACAATCACATACAAAACATATACAATCAAAAATATATGCATGCATGCAAAATGATATGTGATGATTTTAAAAACTTAACAAAGCAAGTATACAGTACTGATTCATAAACAAGTCAAAAACTTGCCAAACAACAATTATCTAAACCCTAAATTAATTCCTAAACATTTCATATGCTCAAATTAGCCCTTCACATGTTTCTGCAAATAAAACCTTTTTAACAGAAGCAAAACATTAAACACATTGCATAATTAGAAAGAGATTTCTCTCCTGATTCCAACGGTATAAAATTTGTCAAATTCTAACATGGGGATCAAAAGTTATAGCCAAAACAAATTTGAACATCAATCAGATTCAAATCCTGTTTTAAATCTAAACTCCAGCCACGCGTCTATTTCCAATTGGTCCATACCGTTTCGCGTTGGATCGTGCTTCTAGGCCATTGGATCTACTTAACCCGCACGGCTCAGATCTACTCCTAATGATTCGTTAAGTGATCTAATCCTACGTGCTGGATCCAGATCTGACGGCTACGAATCAAGCGACCAAAACTGAGCGGCGCTAGCGGCTACTGGCGGCGGCGAGCTCTGCCTACGGCGGAGCGGCACTAAAGGTCGTCCTAGGTTCATCGGAGGGGCTTACCAGAACCGTGGCGACGTGCTGATGCTCAACCTGGCGGCGGCTTGGCAAGGGGCGCACGGAGTGGGCTGCTGGAGCTCGTCGGAGTTGCAGGCGGCGTCGGGTTCGAGTAGACGGCGACATTGGCGACGCTCCTGGTCTCCCTAGCACAAACAAGCGGCACTAGATGATGCACAAGACAGTGGCGAACAACTTCGTGTGAGTCAGAGGCGAAGGGGCGCAAAGGGCTTACGAAATTTGGTCGCCGGAGTCGAGGTTGTCGTCGGGAGCTTGCGGTGTTGAACGGAATCGACGACCTGGGGCAGTATAAAGGGAACCAGCGGTGTCAGTAGTTGCGCAAGAAAGTGGCGAGGCTGTCTTCAAGAACCAGAGGGCGAGGGGAGCACGGGACTCACCGGAATCGGTCTCCGGAGTGCTCTCTGACTGTGGCGGTGCGAGGTTGAATGTGGGCAGCCTGGGGGCGCTTTGTGCTCGGAGTTCGGGGGAAAATGGAGAGGGGCAGAGGGGGTTTAAGTAGCATGGTCGCGAGCGAGATTTACTCCAGCATTCAACGTGAATTGACGCCGCGAATCAATACAGGGAACGCCTGCGTGATTTGGGGATGAACCAGTCGCTGGGTGGAGACGACGATGGTCGTGTGGGCCGTGGCTGTCAGCATAGGAAAGGAGAGGGAGTGGGTCCTGCCTGTCAGTCACTCAGCGGGTGCGGAGGTGAGTGAAAGAAAACGGTTCGCGGGGTGGGGTGTTGGGCTTAGCTGGGCTGGTTGGGCCAGATTCGGCTGAGTGATATTTTTTTCTCTCTTTAAGCTTTTTCTTTTTCTGTTTGTTTTTCTGAAATGGTTTTCAAACCTCAATTCAAATCTGTTTGAATCCAAAGCTTTTCAGGAATTTTGTACACACAAACTTGTGCTCAAATAATTGTCAAACACATGTGTTCACTCAAAAACACTTGGGTCTTTTGAAAATAAAAATAAAACCATGCCTTTATGAGGTGTGATAATAGGCATAGATTTGGTTTTATTTCATATTTTGCTTTGAGACTTTGCTCAAGTTTTTGAAATCATTTGAGTTTGGATTCTAAACAATACTGAATGGTTAACAGTACTTTTCTCAAAACAAGTAGCACAAGGCTTGAGTAAACTTTACATAAAATAATAAGCACAAATGCTTCTGTTTTGAATTAATTTGTTTGAAATGAAAATCATATGCTCATGGATGCATGGATGCTATGCATAAGTTTAAAACATGATTTTTAGGATGTTAAAAATCTAACCCCATTAAGGTGAATCTCGCCCTCGAGATTCGGATTGGCTAGAAAATAGGTGAGGGTGGTCTTTCCGAAGATCATCTTCTCTTTCCCATGTTGCTTCTTCTTCGGAATGATGGTTCCGCTGGACTTTACAAAACTTGATAGTCTTGGTCCGTGTGACTCTTTTTGCAGTCTCAAGAATCTTGATAGGTTTCTCTTCATAGGTGAGATCACTCTCCAACTGAACCTCCTCCAAAGGTATAGTATCCTTCAAAGAAGTTTCTTCCATTTCTGGATGACATTTCTTAAGTTGACTCACATGAAACACATTATGGACAGCTGACAGAGATTCTGGCAGTTCAATTTCATAGGCAACTTCTCCTTTACGACTCAGAATCTTGAATGGTCCAACATATCTTGGTGCCAATTTTCCTTTGACTCCGAACCTCTTCACTCCACGAAGTGGTGACACTCTAAGATAAGCTCTATCACCAACTTCGTAGGTGACTTCTCTATGCTTAGGATCTGCGTAGCTTTTCTGTCGGGACTGTGCTATATTCAACCTGTCCTTAACCAACTTGACCTTCTCTTTGGCTTCTTTGATAAGATCTGGTCCGAATAAACTTCTTTCTCCCACACCATTCCATAACAATGGGGTGGTACACTTTCTTCCGTAGAGAAACTCAAATGGTGCCATCTCAATGCTGGCTTGATAGATGTTTTTTATAAGAAAATTCCGCGTAAGGCAGACTTTCATCTCAACTGGCTCCATAGTCTAGGGCACATGCTCTCAACATGTCTTCGAGAATCTGATTAGTTCTTTCGGTTTGTCCATCCGTTTGAGGATGAAAAGCAGTACTGAATTCCAACCTCGTTCCTAATGACTCATGTAACTGTCTCCAAAAATGGGAAGTGAATTGAGTTCCCCTATCAAACACAATACTCTTGGGCACTCCATGTAGACATACAATTCTACTCATGTAGATTTTGGCCAACTTAGCACTCGTATAGTTTGTCTTCACGGGTATGAAATGAGCCACTTTAGTTAGGCGATCCACTACTACCCAAATAGAATCATATCCTGACCTGGTCCTTGGTAATCCGGTAATGAAATCCATACCAATCTTGTCCCACTTCCAATCAGGAATAGGTAGTGGTTGAAGCAAACCTGCTGGTTTCTGATGTTCCGCTTTCACTCTACTACACACATCACACAAAGCAATTTGTTCGGCGATGTCCTTCTTGAGATTGTTCCACCAAAATCTTTCCTTCATGTCCATGTACATTTTGGTGTTACCCGGATGAATGGAATACGGAGAGTTGTGTGCTTCTTGCAAAATCAGTTTCCGCAGCTCCGCATCTTGTGGAACACAGATACGTTTCCCATGCCATAAAGTACCCTGTTCGTCTTCATGGAACCCTTTGGATTTTCCTTTGCCAATCTTTTCTTTAATCTCTTCGATTTCTTTATCAATCTTCTAGGATTCTTTGATCTTGTCCAACAAAGTGGGTTGAACATCCAAAGACATGAGATGTCCTTCAAGCATAATCTCCAATCTGAGTTTTCTGAATTGGGCACACAAATCATCTGGCAATTCTCCTTTGGTAAGGCCATTCACAAAAACCTTACGACTTAGAGCATCTTCTACAACATTTGCTTTACCGGGGTGGTATTGCAAACTTAAGTCATAGTCTTTAATGAGTTCCAGCCATCTTCTTTGTCTCATATTAATTTCCTTCTGGGTGAAGATATACTTCAAACTCTTGTGATCTGTGAACACTTCACAACGCTTTCCCAAAAGATAGTGCCTCCATGTTTTGAGTGCATGGACAACAGAGGCTAACTCTAAATCATGAGTAGTATAGTTCACTTCATGAGTTTTGAGTTGTCTCGAGGCATACGCCACAACTTTTACTTCTTGCATAAGTACTGCACCCAAACCATGATGAGATGCATCACAATATACTTGGAAATCTTTTTCCAAGTCTGGCAAACCCAAGACTGGTGCTGTCACAAGTCTCTTCTTCAATTCCTGAAAGCTGAGTTCACAACCTTCCGTCCAAGCAAATTTCTTGTCTTTCTTTAGCAATTCAGTCATAGGCTTAGCTACCTTGGAGAAATTTTCAATGAACCTTCTGTAGTAACCTGCTAAGCCAAGGAAACTACGAACTTCCTTTACTGACTTGGGAGATTCCCATTCCGTTACAGCTGAAACTTTAGCAGGATCAACTACTACACCATCCTTTGTCGTAACATGTCCAAGAAATCCAACTTCATTTAACCAGAATTCACACTTGCTGAATTTGGCATAAAGTGTATGCTCTCTTAACTTTTCAAGTATTAAACGTAAATGTCCTTCATGCTCTTCTTTGCTCTTGGAGTAGACTAAAATGTCATCGATGAAAACGACAACAAACTTGTCAAGGAATTCCATGAACACCTTGTTCATCATATCCATGAAGTAAGCTGGAGCATTGTTCAAACCAAATGTCATCACGGTATACTCATATAATCCATACCTTGTGGTGAAAGCTGTCTTAGGTATGTCTTGTTTTCTTATCTTGAGTTGAAAATAACCTGACTGGAGATCAATCTTTGAGAACACACAAGCTCCTTCTAGCTGATCAAACAAGTCATTGATTCTAGGCAAAGGATATTTGTTCTTAATAGTCACCTCATTAAGTGAACGGTAATCTATGCATAACCTTTGACTTCTATCTTTCTTTTCCACGAACAAAACTGGGGCTCCCCAAGATGAAGAACTTGGTTGAATAAATCATTTCTGCAATTGTTCTCCAAGTTGTTTCTTGAGTTCTTTCAGTTCATCCACTGACATCTTGTATGGTCTCTTTGCTATTGGTCCAGATCCTGGTACCAAATCTATAAGAAACTCCACATCTCTATCTGGTGGCATTCCCGGTAATTCTTCCGGAAACACATCCGGATACTCACTCACAATTGGCACACTGTCTATGCTAACCCCCTTAAGAGAATTTAGCTTACTCCCTTTTGGCTCAAAGTTAGACTTGAATTTAATCCATTTTCTTTCAGGGGTCGTGAGTGCAACAGTACGATTAGCACAATCTAGTACTCCTTCATACTTAGCCATCCAATCCATCCCCAATATTACGTCCAGTCCTTGGGAATCTAGGATTATCAGACTGACTGGAAATTTATGCTTTCCAAACTCTATTACTAGATCCCGGCATCCAATACTTACTATCATATCTCCACCCGGAGAACTAACTTTTATTGGACACCCAATGTTTTCAGTTGGAAACCCATTTCTATCAACAAATGCTTTTGATATGAATGAATGCGATGCTCCAGTATCAAAAAGAACAAATGCTAGAATAGAATTGAGTCTGAACTTACCAGCAACAGCATCAGGCTCCTCATAGACTTCATCCACATTGATGTGGTTAACATGTCCCTTCTGAATAGGGTTGGGCTTGTTCGGTCCTTCAACTTTCTTTTCTGGGCATTCATTTGCATAATGCCCCATCTTCTTGCACTTGAAGCATTCAACCTGACTAATGTCCTTCTTGACAGGCTGATTTCCACTTCCACTTCCATTACCACTGTGGTGGCTCTTGTATCCACCCTTGTGGTTCTTGTACTTGTCATTGTCATGACTACGGTGATGCTTGTTGTCATGACGGTTGTGGTTGTGGTGCTTGTTGAATTTCCCATGCTTGTGGGATCCTGAGCTTCCACTGTCATCATAATGGGATCGTTTGTGTGACGATCCCGAGATGTGCTTGTCAGAGTGCTTCCTCTTCCTGCTTTCAACTTGCTTTATTTTGTTCTCCAAAATAGCAGCCTTGTCACAGAGAGACTGATAAGTGGGAACATAGGCCACAACCAACTGCAGATTCAGCTCATCATTCAACCCTTCGAGGAACTTTTCTTTCCTCTTAGCATCAGTGTCAACTTCATCCGGTGCATATCGCGCCAGATTGTTGAACTCCTCAATATATTCAGCCACGCCGCGGTGGCGCTGCTTCAGGTTATGAAACTCCTTCTTTTTCAGACTCATCACTCTAGATGACATATGAGCAGTACGAAAGCCATCCTCAAAGATAGCCCATGTCACATCTTCTATGGGAGTGGTGATCTGGAAGTTATCCCACCAAGTGGCGGCTGGTCCTTCCAGCAAATGTGCTGCAAATCTGACCTTTTCAGCATCCGTACATCCCACGGTTACCAAGTCCTTGTTCACAGAGCGTAGCCAATCATTGGCCACCATGGGATTAGTCGTCCCTGAGAACTTTGCTGGCCTCAATCTCAAGAACCTGGTAACCATGTCAAAACCCGGTGGGTTGTTGTTGTTGTTGTTATTTTTGTTGTTTTGGTTCTGGATGAATGTCGTCATCATCTGCATCAGCTGAGTTTGAGCGGTCATCATTTGCTGCATTTCTGCAGTGATGTTGTTGTTGTTGTTGGGGTTGGGGTTTGCACGACGGGGAGGCATCTGTGGTTGGTTCAATAGAGATAAGAATGAGATACCCATAGATGTTTTCATGCACATTACATCACATAAACAAACACATAACATGCAACACACGATAAAAGTTCAACAACGGGATAAAAAGTTCACAAAGTAAAACACACAAGTAGCAAGCCATCCATATGTCGGATGGTCCAATAACAAGTTCTCAAATAACAAGTATGATAATAAAAGATAAACGAGTAGTCAAGTCTACTCAAATAACATGCAGAATCCTTTTTCCTGGTGGTTGTCTTCCTTGTTTTTATACAAGTGAAGTTGCACCCACCAGTATTCCACTCCTTCATCCCTCACAGGAAAACCTTTGTACACATTTGCACCTTGTATCTCTAATGCAACCGTGAGGTCCTTGAGAGCCTTGGGGAATTCTGTCTCACACTCCAAATTCATTGTCATGAGTGGTCCTTTCCTTACGGCTTCGTTGATGGAGTTCATCTACAAATAGATATGAGAAAGAAGATTAGAAAAGTTTTACGAGAAGAATAGACAAGTGTAGAAGTTACTGAAAATTTTTCCTTAGTGGTTTCCAATCCTAGGGTCATAATCCTACAGGCAACACAGTGCTCTGATACCATCTGTAAGATCCCTCGTTTGTAAAGGAAAAGGATCCCTGTGATTGCAATGCTAGTCCCTGGATCATTGCTAGCATCCACAGTTTAAGATGAAGTACATAGATACAAAGGTCTTTATTACAGTCATTCCAGAGATAAACATAGTCTTTAAAACTCAAAGGCCACAGTCCTAGTACAAGAGTTTGAATAAGTAAATAAATAAAAGTCTTCATCTTCATGTGCCACAGGCAAACATGTTGAGTGTAGACTCATGACACCTAATCCTCATCAGAGTAACCTGCAACATCACAAGTTACAGCCACAGTGGGTCAATACTTTGGAATAGTATTGGCAAGTGATACCTTAGTAAAATTTTAAGTGGACTAGATACTATATGCAATTTGGCTAATTGTAGCTTGGCTTGCTTTGCTCAAAATAGATTTTGCCTATTAGTTGAAATCACTAAGTTTTTGTTTGTCAAAACTTTTCCCAAGGAACCACCAATAGACATTGAGTTCCTTCACCCTTGTTCACCCACAAATTTTACTTAGAAATTGGGATGAGGAGATTCTTGATAGCTTCCATGTCTTGATGCTCAAGTTGTCCATTACCATGGACTTGGCTAAGTACTTAGATTTTTCCATCTGCAGAGGTTGTGCACTTTCCCCACCAGACTTGGTTTCACCAAGACAGGACCTTTCAGAAGCCTTCCCTTAGACCAAATGGACGCGCTCCAACCTATCATTCCCACTACCACCAACTGTCCAAATGGCTAAGTTCTAGCAACCTATGTGGTCCAGGCAGAGCCCATATTGCCAAGTGGCTGCACTAGAAGCATCTTAACACTTGGCCTCTAAAATCTCTTTGTTCCTGGGTGGCTTACCACAAGTGAGATACACAAGGTAAACCATAGAAATGGGCCTTGTGTAACCACTCAACATAAACCTTTCCTTCCATTCCACCCAGGTGTTTCATTAACTTAGTTGTTTTATTAGGCAAAACACAAGTCCAAAGACTTGGAAATATTTTATCATATCATGTATATTTCACCAACCCTTGTTTGCTACTAGCTAGGCTAAGCATGGCATAGATAGTAACTTTGTAGGGTTCGCAGCATAGAAAACAAAAAGTTTCCTACGATGTGAACTATATACCAAGATCTATCTACTAGATACAAACAACGGGCGGATGTATATCCGTAGAGAACATACCCTTGAAGACCGACAAAGCTTAACGAGTTCAACTCGTGGTTGATGTAGACGATCTCTTGCCGATCTCAAGATCGTGAGGAAGTCCTAGCGCCGCAAATCAGCAGCGCATCCATGCTCGCACACACGTTCGAGGCACCGAGCAACCTCCGCCTCCTCGCTCCAGCGATGCAGCGGAAGCACAACTCTTTTTTGCCGAATAGCCACCGGGAACATGTATCACGCTAGTCCGAGACCATGGGGGATAAATTCTAGAGGGGGAGAGAGATCCTTCACGAGGAGGTGTGAGAGACAAGTGAGGAGGGGGCTCCTTTTATAGGAGGAGGGGGGCACCCAAGGGGGTGGCCGCCGGCCATGGGGGCTGCCCCCTCCCCTCCTTCATTCATGTGGGTGGACACTCCACTCACAAAATGCCCTTTAAATTCCCTCCACTCAAAAGTCCACTCAAATTCCCATTAAATTTCCACCAAATTTAATGCAAACTCTCATTAAATAAAACTCTTTTATTTTTATTCAGAATTTTGTCAATTACTTTAATGACAAACATTCACAAATAACCCCTTGCTAGAATTCTATTTCACATGCATAACCACTTTATGCAATTTCACCCGAAAACCTGTTTCGGTATCTAGTGAAATAAATTCCTGCGCTTGTTCATTCTTTTGGCATGAAACATTTGCTCCAATTGGATGTCGGTGTCTCTTAAGTGTGTCACCCTATGGTTCGTGAATAATGCAGACATGATCGAGACCCCTCTCGGATCAATAATCAGAAGCGGGATCTGGAGACCCATACTGACTCCCACACATTCAACGATGACTTTCTTGTGATCGTCGGAACCTTTTACGCTAGTATCTTAACCCCTTTGTTTCACGGTATATTACATGTCCGAGATTCTATCATCGGTATCTCCATAACTAGTTTGATCTCGTTACCGACATGCACTCTTTTCTCGTTCCTGTGATATAACATTCTAGTGATCAAATCACTTGATTGCAAGCTAATCAATGTGATATCACCGAGAGGGCCCAGAGTATATCTATCCGTCATCGGGATGAACAAATTCCACTCTCAATCCATGAGCCTCAACATAACACTTTATTAGTTCTGAATCCATCTTTATAATCACCCTGTTACGGTGTGACGTTTGATGTTATCAAGAAACTCTTCCGGTGTTAATGATTGACATGATCTCATGGTCTAAGGATTAGGATCACTTCGTAAGTTGTTATAGCAATATAAACTCAATGACTTTGATCGTAATGCTATACTTCGGATGAATGTTCATCACACAATTACACTAATGTTGTGATCCCGTTATTAACAACATCCAATGTCCATGATCAGGAAACCTTGATCATCTTGTTAATCAACGAGCTAGTTTATGAGAGAGGCATAACTAGGAACTTTCTGTTTGTTTATTAAACACACATGTATTAACATTTCCGTATTAATACAATTATAGCATGCAAAATAAACATCTATCATATACTTGGAATATACATAATAAACACTTTATTATTGCCTCTCAGGGCATATTCCCTTCAGTCTCCCACTTGCACTAGAGACAATAATCTAGTTACATAGTGATAAATCTAACACCCATTGAGTTCTGGTGTTGACCATGTTTTGCTCTAGGGAGAGTTTTAGTCAACGGATCTGCTACATTGAGATCCGTATGTACTTTACAAATCTTTATATCTCCATCCTTGACATGCTCGCGGATGGAGTGAAACCGGCGCTTAATATGCTTGGAATGCTTGTGATACCTTGGCTCTTTGGCATTGGCAATGGTACCATTGTTGTCACAATAGATCACCATTGGGTCCAACGCGTTTGCCACCATTCCTAGTTCGGATATGAACTCCTTCATCCAAACTGTTTCCTGAGCCGCTTCTGAAGCAGCAACATATTCGGCCTCCGTTGTTGATCCCGCTACCATAGGTTGTTTGGAGCTCCTCCAACTAACCGCTCCGCCATTCATGAGAAATACGTATCCGGATTGAGACTTAGAGTCATCCGGATCGTTGTCAAAGCTAGCGTCGACATAACACTTAGCGACGAGCTCTTCTTCACCTCCGTATACAAGAAACATATCCTTAGTTCTTCGTAAGTACTTAAGGATATTCTTGACCGCTATCCAGTGTTCCGAACCTAGATCCGATTGGTACCTACTAGTCAAACTAATAACATGTGCCACATCCGGTATTGTACATAGCATGGCGTACATTATAGAGCCTATGGCTGAAGCATAGGGGACTTTGTCCATTATCTCTCTTTCTTCCGCCAAAGCCGGACTTTGAGTCTTACTCAATGTCTTGCCTTGCAACATAGGTAAGAACCCCTTCTTACTTCCGTCCATTTTAAACTTCTTTAAAATCTTATCAAGGTATGTACTTTGCGATAGCCCTATTAGGCGCCTAGATCTATCTCTATAGATCTTTATGCCTAATATGTATGACGCTTCACCTAGGTCCTTCATTGAAAATTTGTTGTTTAGATAACTTTTAACACTGTTTAAAAGATCTATATCATTTCCGATCAATAATATGTCATCCACATATAATATCAGAAATGCCACATTGCTCCCACTCACTTTCTTGTAAATACAAGCTTCTCCATAAGTTTGGACAAATCCAAACTCTTTGATCACCTCATCAAAGCGGAGATTCCAACTTCATGATGCTTGCTTCAATCCATAGATGGATCGCTGAAGCTTGCACACCTTGTTAGCATCCTTAGGATCGACAAAACCCTTTGGTTGTATCATATACAACTCTTCTTCAATATTACCATTGAGAAATGCGGTTTTGACATCCATCTGCCATATCTCATAATCGAAATATGCAGCAATTGCTAACATAATCCTAACTGACTTTAGCATCGCTACGGGAGAAAAAGTCTCATCGTAGTCAACTCCTTGAATTTGTCGAAACCCCTTTGCGACAAGTCGAGCTTTATAGACGGTCACATTACCATCAGCATCAGTTTTCCTTTTGAAAATCCATTTGTTCTCCACGGCCTTTCGGTCGTGAGGTAATTCCACCATGTTCCAAACTTGATTTTCATACATGGATTCCATCTCGGATTTCATGGCTTCTAACCATTTGATGGAATCCGGGCTCATCATCGCTTCTTCATACGTCGCAGGGTCATCATTTTCATCAACCATGAAATTCATGACAGGATTTCCGTACAGCTCGGGAGCTGCACGCGTCCTGTTTGACCTGCGAGGTTCGGTAGTACTCTCTTTCGGAGTTTCATGATCATTATCATTAGTTCCCTCTTCAACAGGTGGAGCCAACTCCGGAACAACTTCCGGCGCTGCGCTACTCGCCATACTTTGAAGAGAAGGTTCCACAACCTCTTCGAGTTCTACCTTCCGACTACTCACACCTTTCGCGAGAAACTCTTTCTCTAGAAAGGATCCATTCTTGGCAACAAAAAACTTGCCCTCGAATCTGTGATAGAAGGAATACCCAATAGTTTCTTTAGGGTATCCTATGAAGACGCATTTTTCCGCTTTGGGTTCGAGTTTATCCGATTGAAGTTTCTTCACATAAACATCGCATCCCCAAACTTTAAGAAATGACAGCTTAGGTTTGTTTCCAAGCCACAATTCATACGGTGTCTTTTCAACGGATTTAGATGGTGCCCGATTTAAAGTGAATGCAGCAGTTTCTAGTGCATAACCCCAAAATGACAACGGCAAGTCCGTCAGAGACATCATAGATCGAACCATATCTAATAAAGTACGATTACGACGTTCCAACACACCATTTCGCTGTGGTGTTCCGGCAGGTGTGAGTTGTGAAACAATTCCACACTCTTTCATGTGAGTGCTAAACTCGTAACTTAGATACTCACCTCCACGGTCGGACCGTAGAAATTTGATCTTTCTATTACGATGATTTTCCACTGCATTCTGAAATTCCTTGAACTTTTCAAAGGTTTCAGACTTGTGTTTCATCAAGTAGATATAACCGTATCTACTCAAATCATCCGTGAAAGTAACAAAATAACGATATCCACCTCGCGCCGACACACTCATTGGACCACATACATCAGAATGTATGATTTCCAATAAATCTGTCGCCCGTTCCATTGAACCGGAAAACGGCGTTCTAATCATCTTGCCCATAAGGCATGGCTCACATGTATCAAATGATTCATAATCAAGTGATTCCAAAAGTCCATCCGAATGGAGCTTCTTCATGCGTTTAACGCTAATATGACCTAGACGGCAGTGCCACATATATGCGGATATATCATCATTAAGTTTAATCCTTTTAGCATCAACATTATGAATATGTGTAACATTATCATCGAGATCTAATAGAAATAAACCATTCATCATCGGTGCATCACCATAAAAGATTTCATTCATATAAATGGAACAACCATTGTTCTCGGATTTAAATGAATAACCACTTCGCATCAAACACGATCCAGATACAATGTTCATTCTCAGTGCAGGCACCAGATAACATTTATTCAAGTTTATAACTAATCCCGACGGCAAGTGGAGAGGCAGCGTTCTGACGGCGATCACATCAACGCTTGAACCATTGCTGACATGCATCTCGACCTCACCCCTTTCTAGCGGTGGCTTGTTCCGCAGCCCCTGATTCGAGTTACAAATATTAGCAACTGAACCGGTATCAAATACCCAGGTGCTACTGCGAGCACTAGTCAAGTACACATCAATAACATGTATATCATATATACCTTTGTTTGCCTTGCCGGCCTTCTTGTCTGCCAGATACTTGGGGCAGTTGTGCTTCCAGTGGCCAGTCCCCTTACAATAGTAGCACTCGGAATCAGACTTAGGTCCAACTCGGGGTTTCTTTTCAGGCGCGGCAACAGGCTTGCCACCCTTACTTCCCTTCCGTTTTCCCTTCTTGTCTTTCTTGAAACCAGTGTTCCTATTGATCATCAACACTTGATGTTCCTTTTTGATCTCCACTTCTGCAGTTTTAAGTATTGACAGAAGCTCAGGGAGAGACTTCTTCATGCCTTGCATATTATAGTTCATCACGAAGATCTTATAGCTAGGTGGCAGAGACTGCAGAACACAATGGATTCCTAAGTCAATGGGAATCGATATTCCCAAGGACACAAGCTTATCGGCGTAACCCGACATCTTGAGTACATGCTCACTAATGGAGATGTGCTCTTCCATCATGCAGCTAAAGAACTTTTCTGAAGCGTTGTAGCTCTCTACAGCAGCATGTGTGTCGAAAATCATTTTCAACTCACCCATTGTATCAAATGCATTGCCGTTTTCGAAACGCTTTCGAAGTTCCGGCTCTAGCCCATACAATATGCCGCAATGAACTAAGTTGTGGTCCTCCTGACGAGTCTGATAGACATTCTTCTCCTCGTCAGGGGCATCATCTAAAGGTGGGGGGCCTAACGGCGCTTCTAGCACATATTGCTTTTGTGCAGCAGAGAGGAGAATCCTCAAATTCATGGCCCATTCGGTAAAGTTGCTACCATTCATTGCTAGTTTCTCTTTCTCCATGAACACATTGAAATTAAAAGCAGGTGGTGCCATCTACAACAGAATTTGTAAAGTTTAGACTAAGTGTATGATAGATTGAGTTCAACTAATCTATATTACGAATGAACTCCCACTCAAAAACGACATCCCTCGTTTCTTTTTGGTGATTACATGAACCAAATCCACTACACCAAGTCCGATCATCACGTGAGTTGGTATAGCTTCAAAGGCGAGCATCAAATGGGCATCATATCAACTATATGACTCATGCTTAACCTTTCGGTCCATGTTCCGAGGCCATGTCTATACATGCTAGGCTCGCCAAGTTAGAACCTTAGTATTCGCGTGTGTAAATGTTTTACACCTGAAATATGGTTGTGGATCCAAGAACACCCGATCATCACGTGATGTCTTGGAGCAACAAAAACATAATCGGTGCATACTAAAGGAAGAACACATTCTTATCTTGATATTTAAATGAGGGATCATCTTATTATGCTAACAAAGCGCTAAACAAGAAATATAAGATGCTATCAAACATCATATGTTTATTAGTGAAATTATATGGTTCCCGCAGATGATCTCTATCATGTGCATCGTGGTATGATCACTATCATACCTATATGTGTAAATCCAAGGTCTATGGATTTTACACGCTATGTGTGTTGTAAGAGTATCATCTCATACTTCTACTTACAACACTACCATATCATAACACTAGCCCAGCATCAATCTAAACTAGACGCCTCTAATTTATCCATTGCAAGTTTTACGTGGCTTAGGGCTTTCGAGATAGAACCGTTCTTACCTACGAACATGAACCACAACGAGGATGTAGGGGTCCCAATCTTAGATAAGATAGATCCCTCTGTGTTTACAATGCTAGTCCCTGGATCAATAGCTAGCATCCACAGTTGAGATGAAATATCAAGAAACAAAGGTCATAATATAACTTTATAACCAGGAATAACATAAGTTTATTACATCAAACATAACTCATTTGGCTATTACATTACATTGCAGCGGAATAATTATAATCATGGGGTCCTTCATCTTCAAAGTGCCACAGACAGATGTTGGTTGTAGACTTTTTAATCCTAATCAAACAATCTTCACTAAAATCAATCAAACCTGCAACATACAAGTTACAGCCACAAAGGGTCAATACATTTGAATTTTATTGGCAAGTGATACTATGGTAATATAGTGGAGTCTATCATCTATATGCATCTGGCTAAGTGGAGTTGAGGCTTGCATTGCTGAAAATAGATTTTTCTTATCATTTTGAAAATACTAAGTTTCTGCTTGACAAAATCATTTTTCTCAAATCAAAGATTTCAAGATCCTTGTACCAAGCCATCTCTCCATCAATGATTGAAGAATTCAAACAACCCTTGTTCAAACCACAAGATTTTAATTTAGAAATTGGAATGATGAGATTCTTGATTGCTTCCATGTCTTGATGCTCAATTTGTCCTTTACCAGGGACATGGCTAAGTACTTAGGTTTTACACTCTGCAGAGGTGGTGCACTTTCCCCACAAGACTTGGTTTCCCAAGACAAAATCTTTCAGAAGCCTTCCCTTAGACCAAAATGGACGCGTTCCAACCTATCAAACACTACCACCAACTGTCCATATGGCTAAGTTCTTGCAACCTATATGATCATGGCAGAACCCATATTGCCAGGTGGTTGCACTTGAAGCTTCTCAACATTTGACATCTCAAATCCCTTTGTTTCCTGGGTGGCATTCCACAAGTGTGATACACAACCCAAGTCCATGGCCTTGTGTAACCACTCAACATATCCCAATCCTTCCATTCCACCCAGGAGGTTCATTGACTTAGTTGTTTTATTAAACAAAATCACAAGTCCTCAGACTTAGAATATTTTTCCATAGTGTGAATATATATTCCACCCATGTTTTCTATTAGCTAGGCTAAGCTTGATAGTAGTAGGAATCTTTAACTTAGGAATATCCTACTAAGGATTCATCTACTGGGTTCTCTTATAGCAAGGTCTATACTTAGCAAAATCCATGCAAGTTTACTTAGTAAAATCACTAATGCATAGAAAAAGTAATGGGACAAAAAGTATGAAGCATCACTTGCCTTTTTGGTAGAGAATGGTGGTTCACTCCTTGATCTTTCTAGTCCCACACTTCACTACAAATCAATCAAGCAAACACAAATTCAATTCACATTCCAAACCAAAGTCAAACAAACAATTCTTCACACACACAAAGTAATGGAACCTAAGTCATGCATGGGAGCATGCACAAGGTAGTTTTATTTTGCAAAGGGGTCTATATGGGGTTTCTAAACTTTGTAAGATCCAAATTGGTCATTTACCAAAATGGCAAAGTCATTAGCAAGAGGGTTTTGTCCAAAAATTATTTCTAAATTCATTCATCATTTCATGTGGTGAAAATTGTTTTTATTAAGTCAAAACTCTTAAGTTGTTCACCCAATGAGTTGTTAATTTGCAAAACTTGGTGTTTAAGGTCAGTAGGTTTGGTCCAAAACATTTCCTTAAAGTTTTCTTTCCATAAGCATTTTTATAACAAAAACCATTATTTTTATTGGGCTAGAAATGGACTAAACTAATTAATCCATTCAAAACTTTTCCAAATTTATTTTCCAAACCATGGGTTGGTTCCTAGGGTCAATAAGGTCACAACAATCCAATTTGCAAAGGTTTTAACCTTAAAAACATTTTTAAACAATTTTCCTAATGTTAGCAAGCACACAAAAGAATCTGCAAAATCAAACAAGCTAACAGATACTATTTGCTAAACTAAGGGCAGGGTTGGTTAGGGCTTGTCTTGCTGATTCCAACGACATAAAGTTTGTAATTTTTGGACGTGTGGATCCAAAGTTATGGAATTTACAAAATTGAACATCAATTAGATCAATTCTGTTTTAAATCCAACCAGCAGAGACACGTGTCTTACTCTAATTCGTCGGTACCGGTTCGCTGGGATCGAGCTACGTGAGCCACTGGATCTAAAGCAAATCCTACGACGCAGATGCTTCCATACCCCTTCGATAAGTGACTCTATCCTAGCCAGTGGATCGAGATCGAACGGTTGCGGCAGGCTCGACCTAAAGTGGGCGGCGCTGCGGTGGCTAGCAGCGGCGGAGCGGTCGGTAGACGACGGAGGCGACGCTATAGGAGGTGGGGGAGAAGGAGGGGTTGCTCACCGGGCTCAGGGGGTCACGGCGAAGCTCAAGGTACTGACGGTTCGACGAGGGGCACTCTGGTTCAGCCGCGATTCCTCGCCGGAGTAGTGGACGGCGACGGACGGTTCTGTCCACGGTCGAAGACGAGGCTGTGGTCCACGAGAAGACAAACGGAGGACTAGGTTAGACGTAGGAGATCATGGAGGAGCTGTGAGCGTGAACGAGAATGGTTGGGGTAGTCTGATTTACCAGAGAGGTTCCGCCGGAGTTTGCAGACAGACGGTGGCGCTCAGGTTGACGACGGGTTGTCGCTGCAGATCGCCCTAAGGCAAGACAGAAGCAAGTTCAGATGCGCAAGAATAAGGCGATGCTGTGCACGTGATCTAGGAGGCGCGGGGTGGTCGGTGTTCACCTGGATTTCTTGACGGAGCAATGGCAGACGGCGGCGCTCGCTCGGTGTCGTCGTTGTCGACGCTCTGGGACGCTCGGGGACGAGCTGGGCTACGGAGATGATCGCCAGGAGGTGGGGATCACGAGAGCACGGTCGAGGAGGCAATGGGCGGTCAGGTTTGGTCGGAATCGGAGATGGGAGCTCGTCGGAGCAGAGGGTGCTCGGGGAGGAATTGAGGGCGGTCTAAGGCGTGCCAGCGCGGGGTGTCAGAGGGGAATTATAGGGGAGACACGGGCGTTTACGTCTGCGTGATCAACTCGAGTAACGGCGGTCGCGTTAAGGCGAATTGAATCCGCGGTTTGAAGGCAGCAACGGCAGCGAGGGAGAGGGCGTGGTCGTCGCGCGGGGAAGAAGAAGGAGGTGGCGGTGGGGTCCTCTGGTCAGTGGGAAAGGGGAAGGGAACGGGGTCCACTTGTCAGCCTCAGTGCGGGTTTCTTTTGCGGTGCAGAAAAACGGTTCGGGAGAGGAATAAGAGGAGGTGGGGTCGTCTCGTCAGCGAGTGAGTGAGAGGGAGAAGTGGGTCCTGGTTTTCATTGACTCAGTGGGTCAGTATCTGGGTGTAAAATGTTTTCCTTCGGGGAGGGAGTACTGGGCTGGACTGGGCTTCCTGGGCTGCTCTATTGGGTCTGTCCTTTTCCATATTTTTTTCTGCCTGTTTGTTTTATTCTTTTCTATTTCTATTTTCTGATTTGTTATTTCAAACAATTCTCAAGCATTCAAAACAATTCAAATCTTTACCAAACATTGTAACTAAGAATTTGGTTCTGTTTAGTAACCTGAACCAAAAATCCTAAATAAAATAAAATAAATAATACTTTAATCTTTTTAGGTTCCATCCTTAATTAAATAAGTAGGCCATGGTTTATTAATTAAATGGAATTTTTGTTGTTTATTAATAAAATCTTTATTTGAAATCCAAATGTTTTCAAAATCAAATCAGTAGGTATCATTTGGGAAATATAGGATACTTGGAGATTTGTTTTAAAATAAAATAACATCTTATTTTAGGGTCCATTATTAATTAAATATAATAGACTTTCATTATTATTTCAAATAGGTTTTATTTTATTGAGATATTTATTTTGAATCTAAAATAAAGCCAAAACATTTTAGTAGATTTTATTTGTGAATTTCAAATAATTGAGAAAACTTATTTTAAATAATTTAATAAGTTTTGATGTTTCAATTTAAATTGGTAAAACCTCTTATCTTCAAATAAGGTTGGATGTTAAATCCTTATTACTTTATTTAAAATAAACTTTTATTATTTTAATCAAAGAAAACTCTTTTGTTTCAAAATCTTGGCCAAGTTTAATTTGGCTTTATAAAATAATATTTATTTGTAAAACTTCTATTTCATTTGAAAATAAATCTTTTCACTTAAGAGTTTCAAAATAGTATTTCCAAATGTTTTTATTTTTTTCCTTTTGTTAAATGTTTATCTTTTTAGATCCCTTTAGTTTTTTTTACTTAATTCAAATGGGTTTGAAGTTCCAATTGAATTCAAAAAGTTTCTTCTGGCTCTGAAAATCAAACAAAGTTTTATTTTAGTCATTTATTTTCACATTACAAGATTTGGAAAATCTTGGGATGTGAGAGGCTACCACCCTTAAAATAAATCTCGTCCCGAGATTTGGGGAGGCTAGGGTTACAAGCATGTTCAAAACAACTAGGGTACTACCACCCTTAAAAATTTTCAAACAAAAATTACACATTATCCTTCTTGGGATCCTAGAGAAAATTTCTCATAGCAAACACTTGCATGGTTTACTTGGTTTCCATACTTGACTCATGGGCCAAGATTGAGCTTCTCCATAGGCTTGTTCAACTTGTTCTTCATTCTTTCTGGACAGTTGCTCGCATAGTGTCCTGGGTTCTTGCAGTTGAAGCAATGAATGTCCTTGAGTTCTTTACGTGGCTCTTGTGGGCAAGTTGCTACATAGTGGCCTGGTTCTTTGCAGTTGTTGCACCACACTTGATCAATCTCTTTATTATTCTTGTTCTCTGGGCATCCACTGGAGTAGTGTCCCATTTCCTTACATTTACGACATTGTGCAAGGCTCATGTCTTGCTTGGGTTTCTTGGTTTTCTTTGATCCTTTGAATTGGGTTGTCTTTTTTGGAGGTATGAGTGGTCCTTTTCCTTTGGTAGACTTGGATCCTTCTTGTTTCCTTTGTTCTACCATGACATAGATGGGACATTGGCCAGGAGTATGATCACTTCCTTCACAAAGGTAGCAAGTAGCTTGAGAGGTGGGGCATTGTCCAACAGGATGATCTTCTTCACAATTGGGGCATTGCCCTTCATGCTCCTTGGAAGTATGATCCTTGTCTCCACAAATAATGCAAGCTGGGGCTCCATCTAGAATAACATTCTTGTCATCCTTGTTATCATACACTCTTCTAGGATAGCTTTCTTCCATGCTAATCATTTGATTAGTCACCTTAAGCATCAGTTGGGATTGTTCCTCCAAAAACCTTTGTAGTGTTGGATCTTTATCACTATTGTTGGCTAGGAACTGAGCTGTCAGTTGGTTCAATTGATGTTGGGTTGCTATGAGCTCTTTCATGCTGTCAGCTTGGTTGGTGTTGGTGTCATCAACCTTGATGTTGGAATCCTTTGGAGTAGTCATCTGTTTGGGTTTGAAGGGAGTTTAGAATAGGCAAAATATTTCTAAGGAGATAATTCTAATCACCCACTTCACAATTCACACAAACAATGTGCATGCAATCACAAACAAACATTTCACTCAAACAAGGTTCAAGCACATACTTAGGCAACAAAATATTTTTGTTACACCACTTAGGTTGGGTTTTTTTGACTTAACTAAATTATGGTGGTCCATCTATATGGTTCACTTGTGATGTTTCCATCCATCTTGGTTGATTCTTCTTACTTGGGATCATGGTTTCCTTGAGAAAAACTCTTGGTTGCAATACTTCAAATGATGTAGACTCCTTCTAACTTTTGCATTCCCTCAATCTCTAAGTCTTGAACAATGAATCCTTGTTTCACTTGTAGTCCTTAGTGGTATCCAAGTTGGAGGTCCTTGATGAATATGCTGAAGATGTTGAAGTCATTAGTGTTGAAGAAGTTGAAGAAGTCCTTTACACATGGTGTAGTCTTTGGCCATGGGTAGGTTTTTCCATCAAGTTGAAGTAGAAGAGAAGTAGAGTTAAAACCAAACTGGTTGAGGAAAGAGTTTACAAGTGTTTTTGTATATAAGTCTTTGGAACAAAATAACTCCTATTTTTCTAAGGGTTTTTGTCCAATCCTAGGTTCACAAATCCTACAGGCAACACAATGCTCTGATACCATCTGTAGGGGTCCCAATCTTAGATAAGATAGAGCCCTCTGTGTTTACAATGCTAGTCCCTGGATCAATAGCTAGCATCCACAGTTGAGATGTAATATAAAGAAACAAAGGTCATAATATAACTTTATAACCAGGAATAACATAAGTTTATTACATCAAACATAACTCATTTGGATATTACATTACATTGCAGCGGAATAATTATAATCATGGGGTCCTTCATCTTAGTGCCACAGGCAGATGTTGGTTGTAGACTTTGTAATCCTAATCAAACAATCTTCACTAAAATCAATCAAACCTGCAACATACAAGTTACAGCCACAAAGGGTCAATACATTTGAATTGTATTGGCAAGTGATACTATGGTAATATAGTGGAGTCTATCATCTATATGCATCTGGCTAAGTGGAGTTGAGGCTTGCATTGCTCAAAATAGATTTTTCTTATCATTTTGAAAATACTAAGTTTCTGCTTGACAAAATCATTTTTCTCAAATCAAAGATTTCAAGATCCTTGTACCAAGCCATCTCTCCATCAATGATTGAAGAATTCAAACAACCCTTGTTCAAACCACAAGATTTTAATTTTGAAATTGGAATGATGAGATTCTTGATTGCTTCCATGTATTGATGCTCAATTTGTCCTTTACCAGGGACATGGCTAAGTACTTAGGTTTTACACTCTGCAGAGGTGGTGCACTTTCCCCACAAGACTTGGTTTCCCAAGACAAAATCTTTCAGAAGCCTTCCCTTAGACCAAAATGGACGCGTTCCAACCTATCAAACACTACCACCAACTGTCCATATGGCTAAGTTCTTGCAACCTATATGATCATGGCAGAGCCCATATTGCCAGGTGGTTGCACTTGAAGCTTCTCAACATTTGACATCTCAAATCCCTTTGTTTCCTGGGTGGCATTCCACAAGTGTGATACACAACCCAAGTCCATGGCCTTGTGTAACCACTCAACATATCCCAATCCTTCCATTCCACCCAGGAGGTTCATTGACTTAGTTGTTTTATTAAACAAAATCACAAGTCCTCAGACTTAGAATATTTTTCCATAATGTGAATATATATTTCACCCATGTTTTCTATTAGCTAGGCTAAGCTTGATAGTAGTAGGAATCTTTAACTTAGGAATATCCTACTAAGGATTCATCTACTAGGTTCTCTTATAGCAAGGTCTATACTTAGCAAAATCCATGCAAGTTTACTTAGTAAAATCACTAATGCATAGAAAAAGTAATGGGACAAAAAGTATGAAGCATCACTTGCCTTTTTGGTAGAGAATGGTGGTTCACTCCTTGATCTTTCTAGTCTCACACTTCACTACAAATCAATCAAGCAAACACAAATTCAATTCACATTCCAAACCAAAGTCAAACAAACAATTCTTCACACACACAAAGTAATGGAACCTAAGTCATGCATGGGAGCATGCACAAGGTAGTTTTATTTTGCAAAGGGGTCTCTATGGGGTTTCTAAACTTTGTAAGATCCAAATTGGTCATTTACCAAAATGGCAAAGTCATTAGCAAGAGGGTTTTGTCCAAAAATTATTTCTAAATTCATTCATCATTTCATGTGGTGAAAATTGTTTTTATTAAGGCAAAACTCTTAAGTTGTTCACCCAATGAGTTGTTAATTTGCAAAACTTGGTGTTTAAGGTCAGTAGGTTTGGTCCAAAACATTTCCTTAAAGTTTTCTTTCCATAAACATTTTTATAACAAAAACCATTCTTTTTATTGGGCTAGAAATGGACTAAACTAATTAATCCATTCCAAACTTTTCCAAATTTATTTTCCAAACCATGGGTTGGTTCCTAGGGTCAATAAGGTCACAACAATCCAATTTGCAAAGGTTTTAACCTTAAAAACATTTTTAAACAATTTTCCTAATGTTAGCAAGCACACAAAAGAATCTGCAAAATCAAACAAGCTAACAGATACTATTTGCTAAACTAAGGGCAGGGTTGGTTAGGGCTTGTCTTGCTGATTCCAACGACATAAAGTTTGTAATTTTTGGACGTGTGAATCCAAAGTTATGGAATTTACAAAATTGAACATCAATTAGATCAATTCTGTTTTAAATCCAACCAGCAGAGACACGTGTCTTACTCTAATTCGTCGGTACCGGTTCGCTGGGATCGAGCTACGTGAGCCACTAGATCTAAAGCAAATCCTACGACGTAGATGCTTCCATAACCCTTCGATAAGTGACTCTATCCTAGCCAGTGGATCGAGATCGAACGGTTGCGGCAGGCTCGACCTAAAGTGGGCGGCGCTGCGGTGGCTAGCGGCGGCGGAGCGGTCGGTAGACGACGGAGGCGACGCTATAGGAGGTGGGGGAGAAGGAGGGGTTGCTCACCGGGCTCAGGGGGTCACGGCGAAGCTCAAGGTACTGACGGTTCGACAAGGGGCACTCTGGTTCAGCCGCGATTCCTCGCCGGAGTAGTGGACGGCGACGGACGGTTCTGTCCACGGTCGAAGACGAGGCTTTGGTCCACGAGAAGACAAACGGAGGACTGGGTTAGACGTAGGAGATCATGGCGGAGCTGTGAGCGTGAACGAGAATGGTTGGGGTAGTCTGATTTACCAGAGAGGTTCCACCGGAGTTTGCAGACAGACGGTGGCGCTTAGGTTGACGACGGGTTGTCGCTGCAGATCGCCCTAAGGCAAGACAGAAGCAAGTTCAGATGCGCAAGAGTAAGGCGATGCTGTGCGCGTGATCTAGGAGGCGCGGGGTGGTCGGTGTTCACCTTGATTGCTTGACGGAGCAATGGCAGACGGCGGCGCTCGCTCGGTGTCGTCATTGTCGACGCTCTGGGACGCTCGGGGACGAGCTGGGCTACGGAGATGATCGCCAGGAGGTGGGGATCACGAGAGCACGGTCGAGGAGGCAAGGGGCGGTGAGGTTTGGTCGGAATCGGAGATGGGAGCTCGTCGGAGCAGAGGGTGCTCGGGAAGGAATTGAGGGCGGTCTAAGGCGTGCCAGCGCGGGGTGTCAGAGGGGAATTATAGGGGAGACACGGGCGTTTACGTCTGCGTGATCAACTCGAGTAACGGCGGTTGCGTTAAGGCGAATTGAATCCGCGGTTTGAAGGCAGCAACGGCAGCGAGGGAGAGGGCGTGGTCGTCGCGCGGGGAAGAAGAAGGAGGTGGCGGTGGGGTCCTCTGGTCAGTGGGAAAGGGGAAGGGAACGGGGTCGACTTGTCAGCCTCAGTGCGGGTTTCTTTTGCGGTGCAGAAAAACGGTTCGGGAGAGGAATAAGAGGAGGTGGGGTCGTCTCGTCAGCGAGTGAGTGAGAGGGAGAAGTGGGTCCTGGTTTTCATTGACTCAGTGGGTCAGTATCTGGGTGTAAAATGTTTTCCTTCGGGGAGGGAGTACTGGGCTGGACTGGGCTTCCTGGGCTGCTGGGTTGGGTCTGTCCTTTTCCATATTTTTTTTCTGCCTGTTTGTTTTATTCTTTTCTATTTCTATTTTCTGATTTGTTATTTCAAACAATTCTCAAGCATTCAAAACAATTCAAATCTTTACCAAACATTGTAACTAAGAATTTGGTTCTGTTTAGTAACCTGAACCAAAAATCCTAAATAAAATAAAATAAATAATACTTTAATCTTTTTAGGTTCCATCCTTAATTAAATAAGTAGGCCATGGTTTATTAATTAAATGGAATTTTTGTTGTTTATTAATAAAATCTTTATTTGAAATCCAAATGTTTTCAAAATCAAATCAGTAGGTATCATTTGGGAAATATAGGATACTTGGAGATTTGTTTTAAAATAAAATAACATCTTATTTTAGGGTCCATTATTAATTAAATATAATAGACTTTCATTATTATTTCAAATAGGTTTTATTTTATTGAGATATTTATTTTGAATCTAAAATAAAGCCAAAACATTTTAGTAGATTTTATTTGTGAATTTCAAATAATTGAGAAAACTTATTTTAAATAATTTAATAAGTTTTGATGTTTCAATTTAAATTGGTAAAACCTCTTATCTTCAAATAAGGTTGGATGTTAAATCCTTATTACTTTATTTAAAATAAACTTTTATTATTTTAATCAAAGAAAACTCTTTTGTTTCAAAATCTTGGCCAAGTTTAATTTGGCTTTATAAAATAATCTTTATTTGTAAAACTTCTATTTCATTTGAAAATAAATCTTTTCACTTAAGAGTTTCAAAATAGTATTTCCAAATGTTTTTATTTTTTTCCTTTTATTAAATGTTTATCTTTTTAGATCCCTTTAGTTTTCTTTTACTTAATTCAAATGGGTTTGGAGTTCCAATTGAATTCAAAAAGTTTCTTCTGGCTCTGAAAATCAAACAAAGTTTTATTTTAGTCATTTATTTTCACATTACAAGATTTGGAAAATCTTGGGATGTGACAGAGGATAATCAAATTGTTGACAACTCGCTTGTAAAATAGATATTGACTATAGTAGGAGAGACACACACCCGCTAGCCACTTATGCAAACTAGTTGCATGTCAAGCGTGGAACAGGTCTCATGTGCGAGGACATGTAAAGTTTGTCCGGGCCACTTCATCCCACTATGCCACCAATATCCAAAATTACAACAAAGGAGCAACAACATGATCATCATCGCCCACATACTCATATGTGTACTACCCGTGTAAAGTATCTACGCATAGATCTGGCTCTGATACCACTGTAGGGTTCGCAGGATAGAAAACAAAAAATTTCCTACGATGTGAACTATATACCAAGATCTATCTACTAGATACAAACAATGGGCGGATGTATATCCGTAGAGAACATACCCTTGAAGACCGACAAAGCTTAACGAGTTCAACTCGTGGTTGATGTAGACGATCTCTTGCCGATCTCAAGATCGAGAGGAAGTCCTAGCGCCGCAAATCAGCAGCGCATCCGTGCTCGCACACACGTTCGAGGCATCGATCAACCTCCGCCTCCTCGCTCCAGCGATGCAGCGGAAGCACAATTCTTTCTTGCCGAATAGCCACCGGGAACATGTATCTCGCTAGTCCGAGACCATGGGGGATAAATTCTAGAGGGGGAGAGAGATCCTTCACGAGGAGGTGTGAGAGACAAGTGAGGAGGGGGGCTCCTTTTATAGGAGGAGGGGGGCTCCTTTTATAGGAGGAGGGGGGCAACCACGGGGGTGGCCGCCGGCCATGGGGGCTGCCCCCTCCCCTCCTTCATTCATGTGGGTGGACACTCCACTCACAAAATGCCCTTTAAATTCCCTCCACTCAAATCCCCATTAAATTTCCACCAAATTTAATGCAAACTCTCATTAAATAAAACTCTTTTATTTTTATTCAGAATTTTGTCAATTACTTTAATGACAAACATTCACAAATAACCCCTTGCTATAATTCTATTTCACATGCATAACCACTTTATGCAATTTCACCCGAAAACCTGTTTCGGTATCTAGTGAAATAAATTCCTGCGCTTGTTCATTCTTTCGGCATGAAACATTTGCTCCAACTGGATGTCGGTGTCTCTTAAGTGTGTCACCCTACGGTTCGTGAATAATGTGGACATGATCGAGACCCCTCTCGGATCAATAATCAGAAGCGGGATCTGGAGACCCATACTGACTCCCACACATTCAACGATGACTTTCTTGTGATCGTCGGAACCTTTTACGCTAGTATCTTAACCCCTTTGTTTCACGATATATTACATGTCCAAGATTCGATCATCGTATCTCCATACCTAGTTTGATCTCGTTACCGACATGCACTCTTTTCTCGTTCCTGTGATATAACATTCTAGTGATCAAATCACTTGCTTGCAAGCTAATCAATGTGATATCACCGAGAGGGCCCAGAGTATATCTATCCGTCATCGGGATGAACAAATTCCACTCTCGATCCATGAGCCTCAACATAACACTTTATTAGTTCTGAATCCATCTTTATAATCACCATGTTACGGTGTGACGTTTGATATTATCAAGAAACTCTTCCGGTGTTAGTGATTGACATGATCTCATGGTCTAAGGATTAGGATCACTTCGTAAGTTGTTATAGCAATATAAACTCAATGACTTTGATCGTAATGCTATACTTCGGATGAATGTTCATCACACCATTACACTAATGTTGTGATCCCGTTATTAACAACATCCAATGTCCATGATCAGGAAACCTTGATCATCTTGTTAATCAACGAGCTAGTTTATGAGAGAGGCATAACTAGGAACTTTCTGTTTGTTTATTAAACACACATGTATTAACGTTTCCATATTAATACAATTATAGCATGCAAAATAAAAATCTATCATATACTTGGAATATACATAATAAACACTTTATTATTTCCTCTCAGGGCATATTCCCTTCATACTTAACTTAGAGATTCCCTAGCAATTCTATTACTACTAGGATTTCCCAACATGGCATATAAGCAAAATATAGCATGCAAGTCTAACAAGATATTTGTAATGCTTAGTAGAAAACATAGGAATGATAATATTCATGAAGTACCACTTGCCTTGGTAGTTTGGAGAGTAGTTACACTCCTCACAATCACAATCACTAGCACCAAAATCTACACAAAGAATCATAGCCACAATCACATACAAAACATATACAATCAAAAAAATATGCATGCATGCAAAATGATATGTGATGATTTTAAAAACTTAACAAAGCAAGTATACAGTACTGATTCATAAACAAGTCAAAAACTTGCCAAACAACAATTATCTAAACCCTAAATTAATTCCTAAACATTTCATATGCTCAAATTAGCCCTTCACATGTTTCTGCAAATAAAACCTTTTTAGCAGAAGCAAAACATTAAACACATTGCATAATTAGAAAGAGCTTGCTCTCCTGATTCCAACGGTATAAAATTTGTCAAATTCTAACGTGGGGATCAAAAGTTATAGCCAAAACAAATTTGAACATCAATCAGATTCAAATCCTGTTTTAAATCTAAACTCCAGCCACGCGTCTGTTTCCAATTGGTCCATACCGTTTCGCGTTGGATCGCGCTTCTGGGCCGTTGGATCTACTTAACCCGCACGGCTCAGATCTACTCCTAACTATTCGTTAAGTGATCTAATCCTACGTGCTGGATCTAGATCTGACGGCTACGAATCAAGCGACCAAAACTGAGCGGCGCTAGCGGCGGCGGCGAGCTCTTCCTACCGCGGCGCGGCGCTACAGGTCGTCCTAGGGTCGTCGGAGGGGCTTACCAGAACCGTGGCGACGTGCTGATGCTCAACCTGGCGGCGGCTTGGCAAGGGGCGCACGGAGTGGGTTGCTGGAGCTCGTCGGAGTTGCGGGCGGCGTCGGGTTCGAGTAGACGGTGACGTTGGCGACGCTCCTGGTCTCCCTAGCACAAACAAGCGGCACCAGATGATGCACAAGACAGTGGCGAACAACTTCGTGTGAGTCAGAGGCGAAGGGGCGCAAAGGGCTTACGGAATTTGGTCGCCGGAGTCGAGGTTGTCGTCGGGAGCTTGCGGTGTTGAACATAATTGACGACCTGGGGCAGTATAAAGGGAACCAGCGGTGTCAGTAGTTGCGCAAGAAAGTGGCGAGGCTGTCTGCAAGAACCAGAGGGCGAGGGGCGCACGGGACTCACCGGAATCGGTCGCCGGAGTGCTCTCTGACTGCGGCGGTGCGAGGTTGAATGCGGGCAGCCTGGGGGCGCTTTGTGCTCGGAGTTTGGGGGAAAATGGAGAGGGGGCAGAGGGGGCTTAAGTAGCATGGTCGCGAGCGAGATTTACTCCAGCATTCAACGTGAATTTACGCCGCGAATCAATACAGGGAACGCCTGCGTGATTTGGGGATGAACCAGTCGCTAGGTGGAGACGACGATGGTCGTGTGGGCCGTGGCTGTCAGCATAGGAAAGGAGAGGGAGTGGGTCCTGCCTGTCAGTCACTCAGCGGGTGCGGAGGTGAGTGAAAGAAAACGGTTCACGGGGTGGGGTGTTGGGCTTAGCTGGGCTGGTTGGGCCAGATTCGGCAGAGTGATATTTTTTTCTCTCTTTAAGCTTTTTCTTTTTCTGTTTGTTTTTCTGAAATGGTTTTCAAACCTCAATTCAAATCTGTTTGAATCCAAAGCTTTTCAGGACTTTTGTACAGACAAACTTGAGCTCAAATAAGTGTCAAACACATGTGTTCACTCAAACACACTTGGGTCTTTTGAAAATAAAAATAAAACCATGCCTTTATGAGGTGTGATAATAGGCATAGATTTGGTTTTATTTCATATTTTGCTTTGAGACTTTGCTCAAGTTTTTGAAATCATTTGAGTTTGGATTCTAAACAATACTGAATGGTTAACAGTACTTTTCTCAAAACAAGTAGCACAAGGCTTGAGTAAACTTTACATAAAATAATAAGCACAAATGCTTCTGTTTTGAATTGATTTGTTTGAAATGAAAATCATATGCTCATGGATGCATGGATGCTATGCATAAGTTTAAAACATGATTTTGAGGATGTTACACCATGGCTCTCAGGTGCGCCTCATGCTTCGACTGTGGTAACAACTTTGTTAATGGATCCGCAATATTTGCATCCATGTGTACCTTGCATAACTTGATATCGCCCTGATCCACGAACTGGCGAATCAGGTGGTACCGCATGAGTATGTGCTTGTTCTTCTGGTGTAGTCTAGGTTCCTTGGCTTGTGCAATAGCACCATTGTTGTCACAATACACGTCTAACGGATTGGACGAGACCTGAACCATACCAAGTTCCATGAGGAAATTCCTCATCCAAACAGCTTCCATTGCTGCCTCCGAGGCGGTAATATACTCAGCCTCTGTTGTAGATGCAGACACGGTATCTTGCTTGGAACTCTTCCAGCTCACAGCACCTCCGTTTATAATAAACACGTACCCGGATTGTGAACGAGAATCATCAGAGTTGGTAGATAACTCGCATCTGTGTAACCCTTTACGCTGAGTTCATCTTCACCACCATAAACCAAAAACATATCCTTAGTCCTTCTCAAGTACTTTAGGATATTTTTAGCCGTTGTCCAGTGGATTCCTACAGGATCAGCCTGGTATCTACTCACAACACTTAGAGCATACAAAACATCTGGCCTAGTACAAATCATGGCATACATGATGGATACGACTGCAGAAGCATATGGAATCGTACTCATCCGACTTCGCTCATCAATTGTCGAAGGACACTAAGTCTTGCTAAGTTTTACACCATGGGACATCGGTAAGAACCCCTTATTAGACGATTCCATGTTGAACTTCTTCAGCACTTTATCCAAATAAGTACTCTGACACAATCCAATGAGCCATCTTGATCTATCTCTATAGATCCAGATTCCAAGAATATATGTTGCCTCACCCAAGTCTTTCATTGAGAAACTCCTTTCCAATTATTCCTTGGTTTCTTGTAACATCTGGACATCATTTCCAATCAATAATATGTCATCCACATATAAGATTATAAAGTTTACTTTGCTCCCACTAAACTTCTTGTATAAACAAGAATCATGATCACTCTTGATGAAGCCAAACGATTTGACTACCTCATCAAAGCGAATATTCCAACTCCGAGATGCTTGCTTCAATCCATAAATGGATTTCTGAAGTTTTCACACTTTTTTAGCATTATCCGGATCGACAAAACCCTCGGGCTGTACCATATACACGTCCTCGGTTAAATTTCCGTTAAGGAAGGCCGTTTTGACATCCATCTGCCATATTTCATAGTCGAAATAGGCCGCTATAGCTAACATGATCCAAACTGATTTAAGCATCGCTACAGGCGAGAAAGTCTCATCATAATCAACTCCTTGAACTTGTCGGAACCCCTTCGCGACAAGACATGCTTTATATACGGAAACATTTCCATCCATATCAGTTTTCTTCTTAAAGACCCATTTGCACTCGACGGGTCTTGCACCATCTGGCAGATCAACCAAGTTCTTGATTTTCATCCATGGACTTTAACTCGGATCTCATGGCTCCAAGCCATGAATCAGAATCAGATCCCACCATCGCTTCCGAATAACTTGTCGGCTCATCACTGTCTAACAGTAACACATCACCAACGCTTCGCAATCTTGCCAATCTTCTTAGTACAGGTGCTGCTGCCGGCTCAGCTACCATGACCGGATCAACCTCCAAGGTTTTTGCCAACTCGCTAATAGCCAGTTCCTCTCGAATTTATTTGAGCTGCACTGTGCTCCCACTGACTCCCCGACTGAGAAACTCTTTCTCAAGGAAGACACCGTTCCGAGCGACAAACACTTTGCCCTCTTCTCGATTGTAGAACTCAAGGTTTCCCTCGGATACCCCACGAAAATACACTTATCCGACTTGGATGTAAGCTTGTCTGACTGAAGTCGCTTGACAAATGATTCATAACTCCAAATCTTAAGAAAAGACAAACTTGGCTTTTTGCCTATCCACATCTCATGTGGTTTCTTCTCTACCGACTTTGATGGTACTTTGTTTAGTGTGAACGCCGCTGTTTCTAGACAATAACCCCAAAATGATAAAGGAAGATCTGTCTGACTCATCATTGATCGTACCATGTCCAACAAGGTCTGATTCCGCCTTACCGAAACACCGTTCCTCTACGGTGTTCCTGGCGGAGTAAGTTGAGGAACTATTCCACAACTTTTCATATGATGATCAAACTCAAGGCTCATGTACTCGCCTCCTCGGTCCGACCAAAGAAACTTTATTTTCTTTCCAAGTTTATTCTATGCTTCATTCTGGAATTCTTTGAACTTTTCAAAGGCTTCCGACTTATGTTTCATCAAGTAGATATATCCATACCTACTCAAATCATCAGTGAAGGTAATGAAGTACTCATAACCACCCCTGGCTGTCGTGCTCATTGGTCCACATACATCACTATGTACTAGTCCCAACAAGTCGGATGCCCTTTCGCAACTCTTTGCAAAAGGTGTCTTGGTCATTTTGCCGAGTAGGCAAGATTCACATGTCTCGAACGACTCCAAGTCGAACGAAGTTATGAGTCCATCATCATGGAGTTTATTCATGCGTTTCCAACTTATATGACCAAGCCGACAATGCCAAAAGTAAGTCATATTTAGATCATTTGGTTTCAACCTTTTAACATTTATGTTATAAACCGACTCACCATCAAGATTCAAAATAAATAACCCGTCCTGGACGGGTGCAAAGCCGTGAAACATGTCATTCAAATATATAGAACAACCATTATTCTTGATATTCTACTCATAGCCTTGCCTCATCAAACTTGAAGCAGAAATAATGTTTCGACTAAGCACTGGAACATAATAACAATTATTCAGTTCCATAATGAATCAGGAAGGTAAATGAAGTTGCATTGTGCTGACTTCCAACGCAGCAGCTCTTGCTTTTTGCCGACTCAAATATCAACCTCGCCTCTTGCTATGCTCCTAGTTCTTACCAGTCCCGGCAACGAGTTGCAGATGTGAATAACTAATCCGGTATCATATACCCAAGAACTATTAGGTGCATTAGCAAGATATATGTCTATAACATTGCAAACAAGTGTACCTGAGTCGGAAGTCATACCTCCACTCTTGGCTTTATCAGCCAAATACTTGCTGCAGCTCCTCTTCTAGTGGCCATCTGCCTTGCAGTAGAAGCAAGTGGATCCGGCTGAAGGAGATGGCTTAGTCCCTGAGGAAGCGCTTGGGACCGGGTCATGAGCCTTCTTTCCTCCCGACTTAGCCTTCTTCTTAGTCCAAGAACTCTTCTTGAACTTAGCCTTATTCTGCACCATCAACACTTGACTGGCGCCCTTCTTGAGATCCGCCTCTGCCTGCTTGAGCATCCCATGCAATTCAGTGAGCTTCTTATCCATACCATGCATGTGGTAGTTCAAAATGAACTGACCATACGCACTAGGAAGAGAGTTCATAATTATATCCGTAGCGAACTCTTCGCTAATGGGGTAGCCAAGCCTCTCCATAGACTGCACATAACCAACCATTTTGATCACATGCGGACGCAGTGGATCACCATCCTTAAGCTTGCAACTCAGCAAAGCCTGAGAGACTTGATACCTCTCAGTCTTCGCTTGAGCCTGAAACATACTTTTGAGGCTTTCGATCATATCGTAGGCCTCAACATTCTCGAACTACTTTTGCAAGTCCGGTTCCATGTGAGCAAGCATAAGACAGCTAATATCCGTGGACTCATCCTTAGCCCAACGGTAGGCATTGGTGGCAGCGACAGTCGCATTCTCATTTTTCTCATCTGGAAGTGGGTTGTCTAGGACATGGTCCTTCTTTTCTTGTTTGAGAACTATTCTCATATTTCGATACCAGTTGGTAAAATTAGTGTCATTTAGTTTATATTTCTCAAGAATGGTTCTCAACGCAAAACCGGATATCTAAGAGTGACTGCTACTTCGAGCCATGATCTACAACAGAAATATGCAAAACACTTAAGACATGTATTCATAAAAGAGCAAGCATATTAAACACTTTAATATTTTATGCTCCCACTAGAACCAACACCCCTCCGATGGTTACTTAGTGATTCAGGATCCTAAATAAGCAAGTCGTCTAGTGAGCTTTAGCATCACCGCTAGTCATCAAGTGATCTAGGTAGACAACTCCTTATCAATTGTATCTCATACGACTCCTGTTGGACGGGTGGCATCACATGCCCCGACTCCCATCCGAATTTTTCCCGAGCCCCACAACCGTTGTGATAGACCCGTCTAGCTTACCGAGTGTCTCCGCTGTAAGAGTCCGACTCGAACCCACCTAGTTGGAAAGAATTGGCAGCACCTAAATTTTATGAGCCCACTACTGTAAGACCCCTCCTTTGTAAAGGAAAAGGTTCCCTGTGATTTCAATGCTAGTCCCTGGATCATTGCTAGCATCCACAGTTTAAGATGAAGTACACAGATACAAAGGTCATTTATTACATCCATTCCAGAGATAAAACATAGTCTTTTACAACTCATGGCCACAAGCCTAATACAAGAGTTTTGGGAATAAGTAAATAAACACAAGTCTTCATCTTCATGTGCCACAGGCAAGCATGTTGAGTGTAGACTCATGACTCCTAATCATCATCGGAGTAACCTGCAACATCACAAGTTACAGCCATAGTGGGTCAATACTTTGGAATAGTATTGGCAAGTGATACCTTAGTAAAATTTTAAGTGGACTAGATACTATATGCATTTTGGCTAAGTGTAGCTTGGCTTGCTTTGCTTGAAAATAGGTTTTTCCTATTAGTTGAAATCACTAAGTTTTTCATTATCAAAAACTTCCCAAGAAACCACCAATAGACATTGGGGTCCTTCACCCATGTTCACCCACAAGTTTTACTTAGAAGTTGGAGTGATGAGATTCTTGTAGCTTCCATGTCTTGATGCTCAAGCTGTCCATTTCCATGGACTTGGCTAAGTACTTAGATTTTCCTTCTGCAGAGGTTGTGCACTTTCCCCACCAGACTTGGTTTCCCAAGACAGGACCTTTCAGAAGCCTTTCCTTAGTCAAATGTACGCGCTCCAACCTATCATTCCCACTACCACCAACTGTCCAAGTGACTAAGTTCTATCAACCTATATGATCATGGCAGAGCCCATATTGCCAAGTGGTTGCACTGTAAGCTTTCTCAACACTTGGCCTCCAAATCCCTTTGTGCCTGGGTGGCATACCACAAGTGAGATACACAAGCCAAATACATGGCCTTGTGTAACCACTCAACCAAAAACCACCATTCAAGTCCCATTCCACCCAGGAAGTTCATTGACTTAGTTGTTTTATTAAGAAAAGCATGAGTCCCAAAGGACATAGAATTATTTCACCATAGCATGTACATACTTTACCAACCCTTGTTTTCTACTAGCTAGGCTAAGCATGGCATAGTAACTTAACTTAGGAAAATTCCCTAGCAATTCTACAATTCTACACTACATAGGATTTCCCAACATAGCATTTGGCAAAAGTAGCATGCAAGACTTAGCAAAAATAATTCTAATGCTTATTCAAAATAAAGGGTGGAAATATCATGAAGTATCACTTGCCTTGGTAATGGGGAGAGTAGCACTCTTCACAATCACAGTCACTAGCAAAATCTACACAAAAATTTGTAGCATACAATTACACTCAATTCATATACAATCAAAAATATGAATGCATGCATGCAAGAAATTAATAAGTGATGATTTTGAAAACTCTACCAAGCAAGTGCATGATACATAAACATAACAAGTCCCAAAGTTTGTTAACTAAACTTATTTAGCCCTAAAACCATTTGCTAAACAAAAACTATACTCAAAATGGACCTAAACATGTTTCTGCTTACAAAGTCATTTTAACAGATACTATCTGTTAAACACATTGCAGATTCAGAAAGGCCTTCATTCACTGATTCCAACGGTATAAAATTTGCAAAAATCTAACGTGGGAATCAAAAGTTATAGCCATTTGAAAATTGGATCTAAATCTGATTTGAATTCTGTTTTTGATTCAAACCCTAGCCACGTGTCTTAATTCTATTGGCCGATACCGATTCGTTCCGGATCACGCTTGTGAGCCGTAGGATCTAATTAAAACGTGCGGTCCAGATCTAGCATAACGGTTCGATTAGTGATTCTATCGTAAGCGTTGGATCTAGATCCAACGGCGCTCGAGCATGCGACCATGTCCTGGCGGCGCGCGGCGTCAGCGAGCGGCGGAGCGCTCAGTCAGTGGCGGTGCTAGCGTTCTAGGTCGCGCGCGAGAGGGGGAAGTGGCTTACCAGAACCGCAGTGGCGTGCTGAAGCTCGACGTGGTGTTGGTTTGCGAAGGGGCGCGCTGGCACGGTCTCAGGAACTCATCGGAGTAACGGGCGGCGTCGGTAGCTTGCAGTCGTGGTCCTTGCCGAGGTTTGGCGTCGCCCTAGTACGAACCAGAGGCATCAGGAGTTGCGCAAGACGCAGGTGAACAAACTCGCGTCAAGGAGGGGGCAAGGGGCGCTCGGGTTTTACCTTAATTGGTCGCCGGAGTCAGGCGGCGGCGCAGGTGGTTTCGGTCGTGGACGGAGACGACAACCTGGGTCACGAGCAGGCAAAGGAAAGGTGTCAGCAGGTGCACAAGGTCATGCTGAGCATCCTCGCTTGAATCAGAGAGAGGGGGGCGGTCGAGGCTCACCGGAATCGATCGCCGGAGTCGTCGGTACAGCGGGGCTTCGAGAGCTGATGCGTGCAGCCTGATGGCGGAGTGAGCGAGGAGAGTGGGGGGAAAAGATCGCGGTGCAGAGGGTCTTAAATAGGCCCAGGCGCGACAGGAAACGCCTGCGGCATTAAGGCCAATTATGTCGCGCCATTACCGGCTTCACTGCAGCGGCGACGTGGTCGCGGGCGCGATTTGGGGAAGACGAGGGCGACGTGGAGAGGGCCCGCTCGTCAGCGAAGCGCGCGAAGGGGAGGTGGGGTCTGGCGGTCAGCGGCTGAATGGGTGTGCTCGCGCGTGAGAGAAGAAAAGAGATGCCCCGGGTGGGCTTGCTGGGCCTGCTCCGTTGCTGGGCTAAAATGGCAGCGCTTGGCCTTTTCTATTTGTTTGCTTCTTTTTCTTTTTCTGAAACGATTTTCTGATTTGATTTTTGATATGAATTCAAACTCTTTTGAATTCAAACATTTCCTGGGATCTTTGCAGTGAGAAGTAGCCTCAAATATAGGCATAAGATCATGTGATTGCTTTGCAAAGGCTTGGTCAAGCTTGGGGATCAAAATATCAGAGGCTTGGCACTTGGTTTGCTAAATTTGAGAAATGGTTTTTGAAACATTTCCAATATGTAAATCTTGGTCCAAAACCACACTCAATCCTTTCTATAAGAATGGAAAACAAGCTAGGTTTAAAATCAATCAAACTTCTCAAATGGGGATGACCATTTGATTTGAACCTTCTCACATAAAATCATAGCACTTTGTGCTACTGTTTTCTAAAATGAGTTTGAAATTGTTCTCAAATCTATATGCATGCATGAATGATATGCAAACTTTGAAATTATGAATTTAGGGATGTTACAAATCTAACCCCCTTAAGGTGAATCTCGCTCTCGAGATTCGGATTGGCTAGCAAATAGGTGAGGGTGGTCTTTCCGAAGATCATCTTCTCTTTCCCATGTTTCTTCCTCTTCGGAATGATGATTCCATTGCACTTTGCAAAACTTGATAGTCTTTTTTCTCGTGACTCTTTCCGCAGTCTCAAGAATCTTGATAGGCTTTTCTTCATAAGTGAGATCACTTTCTAGTTGAACTTATTCCAAAGGTATGGTATCCTTCAAAGAAGATTCTTCCATTTCTGGGTGACATTTCTTAAGCTGACTCACATGAAATACATTATGGACTGCTGATAGAGATGCCGGCAGTTCAATTTCATAAGCAACTTCTCCTTTGCGACTCAGAATCTTGAATGGCCCAACATATCTTGGTGCCAACTTTCCTTTGACTCCGAATCTTTTCACTCCACGAAGTGGTGATACTCTAAGATAGGCTCTATCACCAATTTCGTAGGTGACTTCTCTACGATTAGGATCTGCGTAGCTTTTCTGTCGGGACTGTGCTATCTTCAATCTATCCTTAACCAATTTGACCTTCTCTTCGGCTTCTTTTATAAGATCTGGCCCGAATAAACTTCTTTCTCCCACACCATTCCATAACAATGGGGTGGTACATTTTCTTCCATAGAGAAACTCAAACGGTGCCATCTCAATGCTGGCTTGATAGCTGTTATTATAAGAAAACTCTGCGTAAGGTAGAATTTCATCCCAACTTGCTCCATAGTCTAGGGCACATGCCCTCAACATGTCTTCCAGAATTTGATTAGTCCTTTCTGTTTGTCCATCAGTTTGAGGATGAAAAGCAGTACTGAATTCCAACCTCGTTCCCAATGACTCATGTAGCTGTCTCCAAAAATGGGAAGTGAATTGGGTTCCCCTATCGGACACAATACTCTTAGGCACACCGTGAAGGCATACTATTCTACTCATGTAGATTTTGGCTAACTTGGCACTTGTATAGGTTGTCTTCACGGGTATGAAATGCGCCACTTTAGTTAAGCGATCCACGACTACCCATATGGAATCATATCCTGATGTGGTCCTTGGTAATCCGGTGATGAAATCCATACCAATTTTGTCCCATTTCCAATCAGGAATAGGTAGTGGTTGAAGCAAACCTGCTGGTTTCTGATGCTCCGCCTTTACTCTACTACACACATCACACAAAGCAATATGTTCGGCGATGTCTCTCTTGAGATTGTTCCACCAAAATCTTTCCTTCATGTCCATGAACATTTTGGTGTTACCCGGATGAATAGAATACGGAGAGTTGTGTGCTTCTTGCAAAATCAGTTTCCGCAACTCCGGATCTTGTGGAACACAGATACATTTCCCATGCCATAATGTACCCTGTTCGTCTTCATGGAAATTTTTAGCTCTCCCTTGGCCAATATTTTCCTTAATCCTTTCAATTTCCTTATCGGTCTTCTGAGCTTCTCGGATCTTGTCCAACAAAGTGGGTTGAACATCCAAAGACATAAGATGTCCTTCAGGCACAATCTCCAATCTGAGTTCTTTGAATTGATTACACAAATCTTCTGGCAATTCTCCTTTGGTAAGGCCATTCACAAATACCTTACGACTTAGAGCATCTGCTACAACATTTGCTTTACCGGGGTGGTATTGTAAGCTTAAGTCGTAATCCTTGATAAGCTCTAACCATCTTCTTTGTCTCATATTGATTTCCTTCTGGGTGAAGATATACTTCAAACTCTTGTGATCGGTGAACACTTCGCAACGCTTTCCCAAAAGGTAATGTCTCCATGTTTTGAGTGCATGGACGACAGAGGCTAACTCTAAATCATGAGTAGGATAGTTTACCTCATGAGTTTTGAGTTGTCTCGAGGCATAGGCCACAACCTTACCGTCTTGCATAAGTACGGCACCCAAACCTTGATGAGACGCATCACAATATACTTGGAAATCCTTTTCCAAATCTGGCAGACATAGAACCGGTGCTGTTACAAGTCTCTTCTTCAATTCTTGGAAGCTGACTTCACAACCTTCAGACCAAGCAAATTTCTTGTCCTTCTTTAACAATTCAGTCATTGGCTTAGCAACCTTTGAGAAATTTTCAATGAACCTTCTGTAGTAACCTGCTAAGCCAAGGAAACTGCGAACTTCTTTTACATTCTTGGGAGATTCCCATTCTGTCACAGCTGAAACCTTAGTAGGGTCAACTGCTACACCATCCTTTGTCATAACATGACCAAGAAAACCAACTTCTTCTAACCAGAACTCACACTTGCTGAATTTGGCATAAAGTTTATGCTCTCTTAACTTCTCAAGTATCAAGCGTAAGTGTCCTTCATGTTCTTCTTTGATCTTGGAGTAGACTAAGATTTCATCAATGAAAACGACAACAAACTTGTCGAGGAATTCCATGAACACTTTGTTCATCATATTCATGAAGTAGGCTGGAGCATTGGTTAAGCCAAAAGGCATCACGGTATACTCATACAATCAATACCTTATGGTGAATGTTGTTTTAGGTATGTCTTGCTCTCTTATCTTAAGTTGAAAATAGCCTGACCGGAGATCAATCTTCGAGAACACACATGCTCCCTCTAGCTGATCAAACAAGTCATTGATTCTAGGCAAGGGATATTTGTTCTTGATAGTTACCTCATTGAGCGAACGGTAATCTATGCATAACCTTTGACTTCTATCCTTCTTCTCCACAAACAAGACTGGGGCTCCCCAAGATGAAGAACTTGGCTGAATAAATCCTTTCTGCAACTATTCTCCTAGTTGCTTCTTGAGCTCCTTCAGTTCATCAACTGACATTTTGTATGGTCTCTTTGCTATTGGTCCAGAAGCTGGTACCAAATCTATCAGAAATTCCACATCTCTATCTAGTGGCATTCCTGGCAACTCTTCCGGAAATACATCCGGATATTCACATACAATTGGCACACTGTCCATGCTAACCCCCTTAAGAGAATTTAGCTTACTTCCTTTGGATTCAAAGTTTGACCTGAATTTTATTCTTTTTCCTTCCGGGGTTGTGAGTGCAACAGTACGATTAGCACAATCTAGTACTCCTTCATACTTAGCCATCCAATACATTCCCAATATTACGTCTAGTCCTTGGGAATCTAGGATTATCAAGCTCACTGGAAACTTATGCTTTCCAAACTCTATGACAAGATCCCGACATCCAAGACTTACTATCATATCTCCACCCGGAGAACTAACTTTTATTGGACACCCAATGTTTTCAGATGCAAACCCATTTCTATCAACAAATGCTTTTGATATGAATGAATGAGATGCACCAGTGTCAAAGAGTACAAATGCTGGAATGGAATTGAGTCTGAACTTACCAGCAACAGCGTCAGGCTCCTCATAGACCTCCTCCACATTAATGTGGTTCACCTGACCTTTCTGGAAAGGATTGGGCTTGACAGGTCCTTCAACTTTCTTTTCGGGGCACTCATTTGCATAGTGTACCATCTTCTTGCATTTGAAGCATTCAACCTGACTGATGTCCCTTTTAGCAGGCTGACTTCCACTTCCACTACCATTCCCACTGTGGTGGCTCTTATGTCCACTCTTGTGGTTCTTGTACTTGTCATTGTCATGACTGCGGTGATGCTTGTTGTCATGAAGGTTGTGGTTGTGGTGCTTGTTGAATTTCCCATGCTTATGGGATCCTGAGCTTCCACTGTCATCATAGTGAGATCGTTTGTGAGACGACCCTGAGGTGTGCTTGTCGGAGTGCTTTATATTTCTACTCTCGACTTGCTTCATTTTGTTCTCCAATATAGCAGCCTTGTCACAGAGCGACTGATAAGTGGGAACATATGCCACAGCCAGCTGCAGATTCAGCTCATCATTCAAGCCTTCCAGAAATTTCTCCTTCCTTTTGGCATCTGTGTCAACCTCATCCGGTGCATAACGCGCCAGATTGTTGAACTCTTCTATGTATTCAGCCACGCTGCGGTGGCGCTGCTTCAGGTTGTGGAACTCCTTCTTTTTCAGGCTCATTATTCCTGATGAGATATGAGCAGTGCGAAAGCCATCTTCAAAGATAGACCAAGTCACCTCATTTATAGGAGTGGTGATTTGGAAGTTGTCCCACCAAGTGGCGGCTGGCCCTTCCAGCAGATGTGCTGCGAACCTGAACTTTTCCGCATCCGTGCAGCCCACGGTCACTAAGTCTTTGTTCACAGAACGTAGCCAATCATTGGCCACCATGGGATCAGTCGTCCTCGAGAACTTAGCTGGCCTCAAACGCAGAAATCTGGTGAGCATATCAAAGCCCGGAGGGTTGTTGTTGTTATTGGGATTGTTGTTGTTATTCTGGTTTTGGATGAATGCTGTCATCATCTGCATAAGCTGTGTTTGAGCATTCATCATCTGTTGCATTTCTGGAGTGATGTTGTTGGGGTTGGGGTTTGCGCGACGGGGAGGCATCTGTGGCTTGTTCAAATAGAGATAAGAATGAGATACCCATAGATGTTTTATGCACATTACATCACAAGCAAACACTTAGCAAGCAACACAACAATAATAGTTCAGCAACCAGATAATAAGTTCATGAAGTAAAACACACAAGTGGCAAGCCATCCACATGTAGGATGGTCCAATAAAAAGTTCACAAATAACAAGTATGATAATAAAAGATAAACGAGTAGTCAAGTCTACTCATCAGCATCAATCTCCTCCTCGACAAAGGTAAGACCTGCGTTATCCATCGCGGTCTTGTTCTCCTCAATCGTAGTGGTCAAGGAATCGATCTTGGCCTTGAGAGCCCTCTTCTGGGAGCGAAGCCTCTCGATCACCATCTGCTGCTGCTCTAGCTCGAAATCCTTGGACTTCAGTTCTTCAGTCATGTCCCGGATCTTCTTGTTCCTATCCTGGACGCGTTTCTCCTAACTCTTGAACTTACAGTCCTGGGTCTCGAACTTCGTCTCCATTTCCTTGACTATCTCGTCCTGCTGTGCAAAAAGCTTGTCCTTCTCGCGAAGCTGCACCTGGAGCTCGTCATTGTTGAGCATGACGTTGGTCCTGTCTGTGTCCACGTGCCTAATAAGAGACTCTAAGTCCTGGAGATAGAGACGTATCGGCTCTGCTACGTCCCTCGAGTCGTCCTCAAAGTCGATGGACTCTCCATCATCATCACGTCTTCCGAAGACGTGAAAGTGGGTGCCCCTAACCTTCGTAGCATAGAAAAAAAAATTCCTACGATGTGAACTATATACCAAGATCTATCTACTAGATAAAAACAACGGGCGGATGTATATCCGTAGAGAACATACCCTTGAAGACTGACAAAGCTTAACGAGTTCAACTCGTGGTTGATGTAGACGATCTCTTGCCGATCTCAAGATCGAGAGGAAGTCCTAGCGCCGCAAATCAGCAGCGCATCCGTGCTCGCACACACGTTCAAGGCACCGAGCAACCTCCGCCTCCTCGCTCCAGAGATGCAGCGGAAGCACAACTCTTTCTTGCCGAATAGCCACCGGGAACATGTATCTCGCTAGTCCGAGACCATGGGGGATAAATTCTAGAGGGGGAGAGAGATCCTTCACGAGGAGGTGTGAGAGACAAGTGAGGAGGGGGGCTCCTTTTATAGGAGGAGGGGGAACCCCAAGGGGGTGGCCGGCGCATGGGGCCTTCCCCCTTGCCCTCCCCTCTTCATGTGGGTGGACACTCCACTCACAAATCTCCTTTAAATTCCCTCCACTCAAAAGTCTACTCAAATTCCCATTAAATTTCCACCAAATTTAATGCAAACTCTCATTAAATAAAACTCTTTTATTTTATTCAGAATTTTGTCAATTACTTTAATGACAAACATTCACAAATAACCCCTTGCTAGAATTCTATTTCACATGCATAACCACTTTATGCAATTTCACCCAAAAACCTGTTTCGGTATCTAGTGAAATAAATTCCTGCGCTTGTTCATTCTTTCGGCATGAAACATTTGCTCCAATTGGATGTTGGTGTCTCTTAAGTGTGTCACCCTACGGTTCGTGAATAATGCGGACATGATCGAGACCCCTCTCGGATCAATAATCAGAAGCGGGATCTGGAGACCCATACTGACTCCCACACATTCAACGATGACTTTCTTGTGATCGTCGGAACCTTTTACGCTAGTATCTTAATCCCTTTGTTTCACGATATATTACATGTCCGAGATTCGATCATCGGTATCTCCATACCTAGTTTGATCTCGTTACCGACATGCACTCTTTTCTCGTTCCTGTGATATAACATTCTAGTGATCAAATCACTTGCTTGCAAGCTAATCAATGTGATATCACCGAGAGGGCCCAGAGTATATATATCCATCATCGGGATGAACAAATTCCACTCTCGATCCACGAGCCTCAACATAACACTTTATTAGTTCTGAATCCATCTTTATAATCACCCTATTACGGTGTGACGTTTGATGTTATCAAGAAACTCTTCCGGTGTTAGTGATTGACATGATCTCATGGTCTAAGGATTAGGATCACTTCGTAAGTTGTTATAGCAATATAAACTCAATGACTTTGATCGTAATGCTATACTTCGGATGAATGTTCATCACACCATTACACTAATGTTGTGATCCCGTTATTAACAACATCCAATGTCCATGATCAGGAAACCTTGATCATCTTGTTAATCAACGAGCTAGTTTATGAGAGAGGCATAACTAGGAACTTTCTGTTTGTTTATTAAACACATATGTATTAACGTTTCCGTATTAATACAATTATAGCATGCAAAATAAACATCTATCATATACTTGGAATACACATAATAAACACTTTATTATTGCCTCTCAGGGCATATTCCCTTTAGTCTCCCACTTGCACTAGAGACAATAATCTAGTTACATAGTGATAAATCTAACACCCATTGAGTTCTGGTGTTGATCATGTTTTGCTCTAGGGAGAGTTTTAGTCAACGGATCTGCTACATTGAGATCCGTATGTACTTTACAAATCTTTATATCTCCATCCTTGACATGCTCGTGGATGGAGTGAAACCGGCGCTTAATATGCTTGGAATGCTTGTGAGACCTTGGCTCTTTGGCATTGGCAATGGCACCATTGTTGTCACAATAGATCACCATTGGGTCCAACGCGTTTGCCACCACTCCTAGTTCAGATATGAACTCCTTCATCCAAACTGCTTCCTGAGCCGCTTCTGAAGCAGCAACATATTCGGCCTCCGTTGTTGATCCCGCTACCACAGGTTGTTTGGAGCTCCTCCAACTAACCACTCCGCCATTCATGAGAAATACGTATCCGGATTGAGACTTAGAGTCATCTGGATCGGTGTCAAAGCTAGCGTCGACATAACAATTAGCGACGAGCTCTTCTTCACCTCCGTATACAAGAAACATATCCTTAGTTCTTCGTAAGTACTTAAGGATATTCTTGATCGCTATCCAGTGTTCCGAACCTGGATCCGATTGGTACCTACTAGTCAAACTAATAGCATGTGCCACATCCGGTCTTGTACATAGCATGGCGTACATTATAGAGCCTATGGCTAAAGCATAGGGGACTTTGTCCATTATCTCTCTTTCTTCCGCCAAAGCCGGACTTTGAGTCTTACTCAATGTCTTGCCTTGCAACATACGTAAGAACCCCTTCTTACTTCCGTCCATTTTAAACTTCTTTAAAATCTTATCAAGGTATGTACTTTGCGATAGCCCTATTAGGCGCCTAGATCTATCTCTATAGATCTTTATGCCTAATATGTATGACGCTTCACCTAGGTCCTTCATTGAAAATTTGCTGTTTAGATAACTTTTAACACTATTTAAAAGATCTATATCATTTCCGATCAATAATATGTCATCCACATATAATATCAGAAATGCCACATTGCTCCCACTCACTTTCTTGTAAATACAAGCTTCTCCATAAGTTTGGACAAATCCAAACTCTTTGATCACCTCATCAAAGCGGAGATTCCAACTTCGTGATGCTTGCTTCAATCCATAGATGGATCGCTGAAGCTTGCACACCTTGTTAGCATCCTTAGGATCGACAAAACCCTTTGGTTGTATCATATACAACTCTTCTTCAATATTACCATTGAGAAACGCGGTTTTGACATCCATCTGCCATATCTCATAATCGAAATATGCAGCAATTGCTAACATAATCCTAACTGACTTTAGCATCGCTACGGGATAGAAAGTCTCATCGTAGTCAACTCCTTGAATTTGTCGAAACCCCTTTGCGACAAGTCGAGCTTTATAGACGGTCACATTACCATCAGCATCAGTTTTCCTTTTGAAAATCCATTTGTTCTCCACGGCCTTTCGGTCGTGAGGTAATTCCACCAAGTTCCAAACTTGATTTTCATACATGGATTCCATCTCGGATTTCATGGCTTCTAACCATTAGTTGGAATCCGAGCTCATCATCGCTTCTTCATACGTCGCAGGGTCATCATTTTCATCAACCATGAAATTCATGACAGGATTTCCGTACAGCTCGGGAGCTGCACGCGTCCTGTTTGACCTGCGAGGTTCGGTAGTACTCTCTTTCGGAGTTTCATGATCATTATCATTAGTTCCCTCTTCAACAGGTGGAGCCAACTCCGGAACAACTTCCGGCGCTGCTCTACTCGCCATACTTTGAAGAGAAGGTTCCACAACCTCTTCGAGTTCTACCTTCCGACTACTCACACCTTTCGCGAGAAACTCTTTCTCTAGAAAGGATCCATTCTTGGCAACAAAAACCTTGCCCTCGGATCTGTGATAGAAGGAATACCCAATAGTTTCATTAGGGTATCCTATGAAGACACATTTTTCCGCTTTGGGTTCGAGTTTATCCGGTTGAAGTTTCTTCACATAAACATCGCATCCCCAAACTTTAATAAATGACAGCTTAGGTTTGTTTCCAAACCACAATTCATACGGTGTCTTTTCAACGGATTTAGATGGTGCCCGATTTAAAGTGAATGCAGCAGTTTCTAGTGCATAACCCCAAAATGACAACGGCATGTCCGTCAGAGACATCATAGATCGAACAATATCTAATAAAGTACGATTACGACGTTCCGACACACCATTTCGCTGTGGTGTTCCGGCAGGTGTGAGTTGTGAAACAATTCCACACTCTTTCATGTGAGTGCTAAACTCGTAACTTAGATACTCACCTCCACGGTCGGACCGTAGAAATTTGATCTTTCTATTACGATGATTTTCCACTTCATTCTGAAATTCCTTGAACTTTTCAAAGGTTTCAGACTTGTGTTTCATTAAGTAGATATAACCGTATATACTCAAATCATCCGTGAAAGTAACAAAATAACGATATCCACCTCGCGCCGACACACTCATTGGACCACATACATCAGAATGTATGATTTCCAATAAATTTGTCGCCCATTCCATTGAACCGGAAAACGGCGTTCTAGTCATCTTGCCCATAAGGCATGGCTCACATGTATCAAATGATTCATAATCAAGTGATTCCAAAAGTCCATCTGAATGGAGCTTCTTCATGCGTTTAACGCCAATATGACCTAGACGGCAGTGCCACATATATGCGGATATATCATCATTAAGTTTAATCCTTTTAGCATCAACATTATGAATATGTGTAACATTATCATCGAGATCTAATAGAAATAAACCATTCATCATCGGTGCATGACCATAAAATATTTCATTCATATAAATGGAACAACCATTGTTCTCGGATTTAAATGAATAACCAATTCGCATCAAACACGATCTAGATACAATGTTCATGCTCAGTGCAGGCACCAGATAACATTTATTCAAGTTTATAACTAATCCCGACGGTAAGTGGAGAGGCAGCGTTTCGACGGAGATCACATCAACGCTTGATCCATTGCCGACACGCATCTTGACCTCACCCCTTGCTAGCCGTCGCTTGTTCCGCAGCCCCTGATTCGAGTTACAAATATTAGCAACTGAACCGGTATCAAATACCCAGGTGCTACTGCGAGCACTAGTCAAGTACACATCAATAACATGTATATCATATATACCTTTGTTTGCCTTGCCGGCCTTCTTGTCTGCCAGATACTTGGGGCAGTTGCGCTTCCAGTGGTCAGTCCCCTTACAATAGTAGCACTCGGAATCAGACTTAGGTCCAACTCGGGGTTTCTTTTCAGGCGCGGCAACAGGCTTGCCGCCCTTACTTCCCTTCCGTTTTCCCTTCTTGTCTTTCTTGAAACCAGTGTTCCTATTGATCATCAACACTTGATGTTCCTTTTTGATCTCCACTTCTGCAGTTTTAAGCATTGACAGAAGCTCGGGGAGAGACTTCTTCATGCCTTGCATATTATAGTTCATCACGAAGCTCTTATAGCTAGGTGGCAGAGACTGCAGAACACAATGGATTCCTAAGTCAATGGGAATCGATATTCCCAAGGACACAAGCTTATCGGCGTAACCCGACATCTTGAGTACATGCTCACTAACGGAGATGTGCTCTTCCATCATGCAGCTAAAGAACTTTTCTGAAGCGTTGTATCTCTCTACAGCAGCATGTGTGTCGAAAATCATTTTCAACTCACCCATTGTATCAAATGCATTGCCGTTTTCGAAACGCTGTCGAAGTTCCGGCTCTAGCCCATACAATATGCCGCAATGAACTAAGTTGTGGTCCTCCTGACGAGTCTGATAGAAATTCTTCTCCTCGTCAGGGGCATCATCAAAAGGTGGGGGGCATAACGGCGCTTCTAGCACATATTGCTTTTGTGCAGCAGAGAGGAGAATCCTCAAATTCATGGCCCATTCGGTAAAGTTGCTACCGTTCGTTGCTAGTTTCTCTTTCTCCATGAACACATTGAAATTAAAAGCAGGTGGTGCCATCTACAACAGAATTTGTAAAGTTTAGACTAAGTGTATGATAGATTGAGTTCAACATCTATATTACGAATGAACTCCCACTCAAAAACGACATCCCTCGTGCCTTTTTGGTGATTACATGAACCAAATCCACTACACCAAGTCCGATCATCACGTGAGTCGGTATAGCTTCAAAGGCGAGCATCAAATGGGCATCATATCAACTATATGACTCATGCTTAACCTTTCGGTCCGTGTTTCGAGGCCATGTCTGTACATGCTAGGCTCGCCAAGTTAGAACCTTAGTATTCGCGTGTGTAACTGTTTTACACCCGAAATATGGTCGTGGATCCAAGAACACCCGATCATCACGTGATGTCTTGGAGCGACGAAAACATAATCGGTGCATACTAAAGGAAGAACACATTCTTATCTTGATATTTAAATGAGGGATCATCTTATTATGCTAACAAAGCGCTAAACAAGAAATATAAGATGCTATCAAACATCATATGTTTATTAGTGAAATTATATGGTTCCCGCAGATGATCTCTATCATGTGCATCGTGGTATGATCACTATCATACCTATATGTGTAAATCCAAGGACTATGGATTTTACACGCTATGTGTGTTGTAAGAGTATCATCTCATACTTCTACTTACAACACTACCATATCATAACACTAGCCCAGCAACAATCTAAACTAGACGCCTCTAATTTATCCATTGCAAGTTTTACGTGGCTTAGGGCTTTCGAGATAGAACCGTTCTTACCTACGAACATGAACCACAACGAGGATAATCAAATTGTTGAAAACTCGCTTACAAAATAGATATTGACTATAGTAGGAGAGACAGACACCCGCTAGCCACTTATGCAAACTAGTTGCATGTCAAGCGTGGAACAGGTCTCATGTGCGAGGACATGTAAAGTTTGTCCGGGACGCTTCATCCCACTATGCCACCAATATCCAAAATTACAGAAAAGGAGCAACAACATGATCATCATCGCCCACATACTCATATGTGTAATACCCGTGTAAAGTATCTACGCATAGATCTGTCTCTGATACCACTGTAGGGTTCGCAGCATAGAAAACAAAAATTTTCCTACGATGTGAACTATATACCAAGATCTATCTACTAGATACAAACAACGGGTGGATGTATATCCGTAGAGAACATACCCTTGAAGACCGACAAAGCTTAACGAGTTCAACTCGTGGTTGATGTAGACGATCTCTTGCCGATCTCAAGATCGAGAGGAAGTCCTAGCGCCGCAAATCAGCAGCGCATCAGTGCTCGCACACACGTTCGAGGCACCGAGCAACCTCCGCCTCCTCGCTCCAGCGATGCAGCGGAAGCACAACTCTTTCTTGCCGAATAGCCACCGGGAACATGTATCTCGCTAGTCCGAGACCATGGGGGATAAATTCTAGAGGGGGAGAGAGATCCTTCACGAGGAGGTGTGAGAGACAAGTGAGGAGGGGGGCTCCTTTTATAGGAGGTGGGGGAACCCCAAGGGGGTGGACGGCGCATGGGGGCTGCCCCCTTGCTGTAGAGGTCCCTACCCAATATGGTAGATCCCTCCTGTGTTTTACAATGCTAGTCCCTGGATCAATAGCTAGCATCCACAGTAAGATGTAATATCAAGAAACAAGGACAAAATATAACTTTTAAACCAGGAATAATATAATTTTATTACATCATACATAGCTCATATGGCTATTACAATGCATTGCAGCGGAATAAATCTAGTCATGGGTCCTTCATCTTCAAAGTGCCACAGGCAGATGTTGGTTGTAGACTTTGTAGTCCTAGTCAATCAAACAATCTTCATCTAACAAAACAATCAACCTGCAACATTACAAGTTACAGCCACAAGGGTCAATACATTTGAATTGTTTTGGCAAGTTTCACTTTATGTATAATATGAGTGGATCCTATCCATACATGCATATTTGGCTAAGTAGAGTTTAGGGCTTATTTGCATAAAGCAACATTTATCCTATCTTTTACAAATTGGTTTGTCAAATCTCTTTTCAAATCTCTTTTCCAAGTTCCTTGAACTCCTTGGCGTAGAAACTCAAGTATTCAAGCCCTTGTCAAAATCCCTTGAGCTACCTGGTAACTCCAAGTGCTTCAAGTTTTTATCAAAATCTCATGAGTTCCTTGGTAACCCCAAGTACATCATGCTCTTGAGCACCTTGGTAACCCCAAGTGCAACAAGCTTTATCAAATCTCTTTGAATTCCTTGGTACCCCCAAGTGCATCAAGTTTTTATATTAGAAGTTGGAATGTCGAGATCTCCCATGGTTCAAACTTTAGTTGCTCAGTATTGTCCATAACCGGGGACACGGCTAAGTACTTAGATTTATTAACTTCTGCAGAAGGAGTACACTTTACCCACATGACACAATCCCATCTTGTTGCCACCAGTGGCCTACTGGATTAGTGCTCACCAAGATGGAGTACTGGCAGACTGAGAGTGTGACGAAGTCTTTCCAAAAGGTCCTTCCATACATCATTGCTAGCTTGTCTTCATCCCCCATGAAGCATTCCAGATCCCCATGTCCGGTAACTAAAGACAATGTATGGTTCTTCCTAATGTAGTTGACTAAGCCAGAGCCATAATAGCATGTGGTTGTACACGAAAGCCACAATTGGAGAAAAATGTTCAATCTCTAAGTTTCCTAGGTGGTTTCCATTTGGAGCACAACACAAAGTGACTGCCATAGTCATGGTTCCTTTTGTTGCCACCTTCTCCAAAACGTAAAGTGTTCACCACCTAGGTGGTTCATTGAGTCCTTGTTTTATTATGTAAAATACAAGTCCTTTTTTCAACCTTTGTAAAATCTCAACATGTATCTCTTTTCAAAACATAGCATGGCTAAGCATGTACAACTTCAATATTTTTACTAAGGAATGTATAGGGAATCCTATTAGGATTAGCATAGCATAAGTATAAATCATTTTCATGCATGTTTACAAAATCCACTAGGTATAATGAAAATAGTAGGTCTTTTGTATGATAGTGTAACTTGCCTTTTGGTAGGGAATGAGGGTTTACTCCTTGATCTTGCTAGTCCCACACTTTGCTAATTTCACTAAAATCATTTAAACAAGCATAGTATCAAGTAGCATTCCAAACCAATATTTCAACCAATATTTCACACACACAAAGCAATGGGTTCTATCTCATGCAGAAGAGGGTTCTATTGCAAGGTTGGTCTCTACTAGGTTTATAAACTTTGTAAGGTCCACATTGGTCATTTACCAAGATGGCAAGGTCATTAGTTAGAGGGTTTTGCTCAAAATCTATTTTAAAATCCATTCAACATTTTATGTGGTGAAAATTATTCTTTTCAAAGCAAAACTTTATTCTTCAACAAGTGAGTTGCCCTTGGCAAGGCTTGGTGTTTTGGGTCAGTGAGTTTGGTTCATAACATTTTCCCAAAGTTTTTCTTGCAAAAACATTTCCATAATAAAATCAATGAGTTTATTTGGCTAGAAAATGGCTAAGTTAAATAATTCAACTTAAATTTCACAAAAATCATTTTTAACACTATGGGTTGGTTCATAGGGTCAGTAAGGTCACATAAATCCATTTTGCAAAAGATTTAATCCTAAAAATAATTTTAAACAATTTTTGTACTCTATACAAGTACACAAATGTTTCTGTAATTTGAAACAAGCTAACAGATACTATTTTCAAAACTAAGGCCATGGTTGGCTAGGGTTTGTTCTCCTGATTTTATTGATATAAAATTTGCCAAATTTGGACGTGTGGTTTGAAAGTTACAATGGTTTGAAAATCACAACTAAATCAGATTTCAAATCTGTTTTAAACAGAACAGTGGACACGCGGCAGGTTTCTATTGGGCGGTACCGCTTCGCTGCGGATCACGCTGTGGATCGTTGGATCTGATGTGAATCGTGCGGCTCAGATGCTCCTGTACCGTTTCGCTTAAGTCACTCTGTCTACGCCGCAGGATGGGAATCTAACGGCTCTCGTGTGCTTGACTAGAAGCTGGCGGCGCTAGGTCGACGGCGAGCGGCGGAACGGCTAGCTGGCGGCGGCGCTAGCGAAACAGGACGCGAAAAAGAGGGAAAGGATGCTCACCAGGCTCGCAATGCAACGCTGATGCTCAACGTGCTACCGGTTGGTGGAGGGGCGCACGGGGACGGGCAGAATTCTTCGCCGGAGTTAGTGCTGGCGACGGATGCGCGCGGTCGAGGTCAAGGATGACGCTGGAGATCACCCTAAGGCAAAACGGAGGCACGGTCAGGTGCGTGAGGTTAAGGCAACGCTGTGTGCGTGAGCGAGAGGGCGCGGGGCGGTCGAGGCTTACCGGGGGAGGTCGTCAGAGAAGAAGCAGACACGGCGGCGCTCTGTGCTTGACGAAGGCGAAGATTGGGGGCGCCCTAAGACAAACGGAAAATGCTGTTAGGTTCGTCTGAGCTTGGAGATCATCATCGTGTTCTCGGGGAGGAGAGGGGTGACCGGAATCTACCTGTGGGGCTCGTCGGAGAAAGAGGCAGACGGTGGTGACGGTGGTCGAGGTGGTTGCCGACGCTTTGGGTCGCTCGGGGGCAAGCTGGTGCTACGGGGATGATCGCCAGGAGGTGTGGATCACGAGAGCATGGTCGAGGAGGCAAGGGGCAGCGAGGGGCTGCCGGAATTGAGGGCGGAGCTCGTCGGAGACGGCGGCGGTGCAGAGAGAAATTGGGACGGCCTGGAGGCAGAGGGGAGGAGTGGTCTGGGGAAAAACGAAGGGGAGGAGTAGACGCTTAAATGGGCATGGCCGCGACGAGGAATTATCGCGGCGTTAAGGCGAATTGAACGCGCGGAATCAAGGTCTGCAACGGCAGCGAGGGGGAAGAGGTGTGGTTCGCGGTGGGGAAGAAGAGCAGTAGGTGTGGGGTCCGCTGGCAGTGAAAGAAAGGAAGAAGGGGAGGGGTCTACTTGTCGGTTGCTGGGTGGGTGCGGTTCTGAGTGGAAAAGAAAACGGTTCGGGGAAGGGAGTTGGGCTAGATGGGCTGGAGCTGGGCCAGATGGTTGGGCTGCTAGTTTGTTCTATTTTTTTTCTATATGATTTCTTTTTCTTTTTCCAATTCTATTTTCTATTTTTGAATTCAAACAACCAAACATCAACAAAATAAATTCAAACAAACACCACACTTCACAATTTTGAACTTGGTTCTGTTTAGTAACCTGAACCAAAAATTCTAAATAAATTAATATTTTAAATCTTTTTAGGCTCCATTTATTAAATAAAATGGTCCATGGTTTATTAATAAAACAAGGTTTGGTTTATTTAATAAAATCTTCATTTGAAATCCAAATGCTTTCAAAATCAAATCAGTAGGTTTTATTTGGAAATAAAGAATGCTTGGAACTTGTTTAAAAATAAAAAAATAACATTTTATTTTAGGGTCTATTATTAATTATATGATTAGACCTTATTCATTTATTTCCCATAGGATTTTGTTTTATTAGAATATTTATTTAGAAATCTAAAATAAACCAAAACACTTCAGTAAGTTTTATTTGGGAATATAAATTATTTGGTAAAACTCATTTGAAATAAATAAATAGGTTTTAGTGTTTATTTAAAATGGAAGAAGCTTTTATTTTAATAAATTTGGATATTAAATCCTTATTATTTTATTTAAACAATCCTTTGTTATTTTTAAATAAACCTTTGCTACTTTATTTAAAATAAAATGTTTTTAATTCCCAAAGCTTGGCCAAGGATTAATTTGGCTTTATAACATAATCTTTATTTATAAACTTCTATTTCATTTGAAAACAAATCTTTTCATTTGATTGTTTTAAAATAATAAATTCCAATTGTTTCCTTTTATGAAATGTTCATCCTTTTAAATCCTCTTAGGATTTTATTTAATTCAAATGGGTTTGAGGTTTCACTTTAATTCAAAAAGTTTCTTCTGGCTCTGAAAATCAAACAAAGTTTTATTTTATTCATATATTTTCACATTACAAGATTTGGAAAATCTTGGGATGTGACAGGCTACCACCCTTAAAATAAATCTCGTCCCGAGATTTGGGAAGGCTAGGGTTTGAAGCAAGTTCAAACAACTAGGGTTCTACCACCCTTAAAAATTTTCAAACAAAAATTACATATTGGCCTTCTTGGGTCCTGGAAATTTCTCTAAGTTAAACTTTTGCTTTGTTCCTATGCTTGACTCATGGAGCAAGATTGAGTTTCTCCATAGGCTTGTTCAACTTATTCTTCATCCTATCTGGACAGTTGCTTGCATAATGTCCTGGGTTCTTGCAGTTGAAGCAATGAATGTCATTTAGTTCTTTACGTTGTTCTTGTGGACAAGTTGCTACAAAATGGCCTGGTTCTTTGCAGTTGTTGCACCACACTTGGTCAATCTCTTTATTTTTCTTGTTCTCTGGGCATCCACTGGAGTAGTGTCCCATTTCCTTACATCTGCGACATTGTATAAGGCTCATGTCTTGCTTGGGCTTCTTGATTTTCTTTGATCCTTTGAATTGGGTTGTCTTGTTAAGAGGTAGAAGTGGTCTTTTTCCTTTGGTAGACTTGGATCCTTCCTGTTTCCTTTGTTCCACCATGGCATAGATGGGACACAGGCCAGGAGTATGGTCACTTCCTTCACAAAGGTAACAAGTAGCTTGATCGGTGGGGCATTGTCCAACAGGATGATCTTCTTCACAATTGGGGCATTGTCTTTCATGCTCCTTGGAAGTATGATCCTTGTCTCCACATATAGTGCAAGCTGGGGCTCCATCCAGAATAACATTCTTGTCAGCCTTGTTATCATAAACTTCTTTGGGGTAGTTTTCCTCCATGCTAATCATTTGATTAGTCACTTTAAGCATCAGTTGGGATTGCTCTTCTAAAAACTTTTGTAGTGCTGGATCTTTATCACTATTGTTGATTATGAATTGAGCTGTCAGTTGGTTCAACTGGTGTTGGGTTGCTATGAGCTCCTTCATGCTGTCAGCTTGGTTGGTGTTGGTGTCATCAACCTTGGAGTCTTTTGGAGTAGTCATCTGTTTGGGTTGAGGGGAGGTTAGAATAGGCAAGATATTTCTAAGGAATCAATTCTAATCACACACTTCACAATTTACACAGACAATGTGCATGCAATCACAAACCAAACATTCACAAACAACTTTTGCACTCAAACAACAAGGTTCAAGCACTTACTTAGGCAACAAAATATTTTTGTTACACCACATAAGTTGGTGGTTTGTCTTAACTAAATTATGGTGGTCCATCTATGTGGTTCACTTGTGGTCTTCCTTCTTTCTTGGTTTCTTCCTCTTACATGAGATCATGGTTCCTTGAGAAAAACTCCATGGTCACAATACCTCAAAGTTGTTGATGGTTTCTTCTTATTTTGCATTCCCTCAGTCTCTAAATTCTTAAGTAAGATTTCCTTGTCTCACTTGTGGTCCTTAGTAGTTTCCATGTTGGAAGTCCTTGGTGAACATGCTGAAGATGTTGAAGTCATTAGAGTTGAAGATGTTGAAGTCATTAGAGTTGAAGATGTTGAAGTCATTAGAGTTGAAGATGTTGAAGTCATTAGAGTTGAAGATGTTGAAGTCATTAGAGTTGAAAAAGTTGAAGTCATTAGAGTTGAAGATGTTGAAGTCATTAGAGTTGAAAAACTTGAAGAAGTTCTTTGCACATGGTGTAGTCTTTGGCCACAGGTAGGTTTTTCCATTAAGTTTGAAATAGAAGAGATGTAGGGTTAAAACCAAAATGATTGAGGAAAGAGTTTACAAGTGTTTTTGTAAATAAGTTTTGGATCAAAATATAACTCCTATTTTTCTAAGGGTTTTTGTCCAATCCTAGGTTTACAAATCCTACAGGCAACACAATGCTCTGATACCATCTGTAGAGGTCCCTACCCAATATGGTAGATCCCTCCTGTGTTTTACAATGCTAGTCCCTGGATCAATAGCTAGCATCCACAGTAAGATGTAATATCAAGAAACAAGGTCAAAATATAACTTTTAAACCAGGAATAATATAATTTTATTACATCATTCATAGCTCATATGGCTATTACAATGCATTGCAGCGGAATAAATCTAGTCATGGGTCCTTCATCTTCAAAGTGCCACAGGCAGATGTTGGTTGTAGACTTTGTAGTCCTAGTCAATCAAACAATCTTCATCTAACAAAACAATCAACCTGCAACATTACAAGTTACAGCCACAAGGGTCAATACATTTGAATTGTTTTGGCAAGTTTCACTTTATGTATAATATGAGTGGATCCTATCCATACATGCATATTTGGCTAAGTAGAGTTTAGGGCTTATTTGCATAAAGCAACATTTATCCTATCTTTTACAAATTGGTTTGTCAAATCTCTTTTCAAATCTCTTTTCCAAGTTCCTTGAACTCCTTGGTAGAAACTCAAGTATTCAAGTCCTTGTCAAAATCCCTTGAGCTACCTGGTAACTCCAAGTGCTTCAAGTTTTTATCAAAATCTCATGAGTTCCTTGGTAACCCCAAGTACATCATGCTCTTGAGCACCTTGGTAACCCCAAGTGCAACAAGCTTTATCAAATCTCTTTGAATTCCTTGGTACCCCCAAGTGCATCAAGTTTTTATATTAGAAGTTGGAATGTCGAGATCTCCCATGGTTCAAACTTTAGTTGCTCAGTATTGTCCATAACCGGGGACACGGCTAAGTACTTAGATTTATTAACTTCTGCAGAAGGAGTACACTTTACCCACATGACACAATCCCATCTTGTTGCCACCAGTGGCCTACTGGATTAGTGCTCACCAAGATGGAGTACTGGCAGACTGAGAGTGTGACGAAGTCTTTCCAAAAGGTCCTTCCATACATCATTGCTAGCTTGTCTTCAGCCCCCATGAAGCATTCCAGATCCCCATGTCCGGTAACTAAAGACAATGTATGGTTCTTCCTAATGTAGTTGACTAAGCCAGAGCCATAATAGCATGTGGTTGTACACGAAAGCCACAATTGGAGAAACGTGTTCAATCTCTAAGTTTCCCAGGTGGTTTCCATTTGGAGCACAACACAAAGTGACTGCCATAGTCATGGTTCCTTTTGTTGCCACCTTCTCCAAAACGTAAAGTGTTCACCACCTAGGTGGTTCATTGAGTCCTTGTTTTATTATGTAAAATACAAGTCCTTTTTTCAACCTTTGTAAAATCTCAACATGTATCTCTTTTCAAAACATAGCATGGCTAAGCATGTACAACTTCAATATTTTTACTAAGGAATGTATAGGGAATCCTATTAGGATTAGCATAGCATAAGTATAAATCATTTTCATGCATGTTTACAAAATCCACTAGGTATAATGAAAATAGTAGGTCTTTTGTATGATAGTGTAACTTTCCTTTTGGTAGGGAATGAGGGTTTACTCCTTGATCTTGCTAGTCCCACACTTTGCTAATTTCACTACAATCATTTAAACAAGCATAGTATCAAGTAGCATTCCAAACCAATATTTCAACCAATATTTCACACACACAAAGCAATGGGTTCTATCTCATGCAGAAGAGGGTTCTATTGCAAGGTTGGTCTCTACTAGGTTTATAAACTTTGTAAGGTCCACATTGGTCATTTACCAAGATGGCAAGGTCATTAGTTAGAGGGTTTTGCTCAAAATCTATTTTAAAATCCATTCAACATTTTATGTGGTGAAAATTATTCTTTTCAAAGCAAAACTTTATTCTTCAACAAGTGAGTTGCCCTTGGCAAGGCTTGGTGTTTTGGGTCAGTGAGTTTGGTTCATAACATTTTCCCAAAGTTTTTCTTGCAAAAACATTTCCATAATAAAATCAATGAGTTTATTTGGCTAGAAAATGGCTAAGTTAAATAATTCAACTTAAATTTCACAAAAATCATTTTTAACACTATGGGTTGGTTCATAGGGTCAGTAAGGTCACATAAATCCATTTTGCAAAAGATTTAATCCTAAAAATAATTTTAAACAATTTTTGTACTCTATACAAGTACACAAATGTTTCTGTAATTTCAAACAAGCTAACAGATACTATTTTCAAAACTAAGGCCATGGTTGGCTAGGGTTTGTTCTCCTGATTTTATTGATATAAAATTTGCCAAATTTGGACGTGTGGTTTGAAAGTTACAATGGTTTGAAAATCACAACTAAATCAGATTTCAAATCTGTTTTAAACAGAACAGTGGACACGCGGAAGGTTTCTATTGGGCGGTACCGCTTCGCTGCGGATCACGCTGTGGAGCGTTGGATCTGATGTGAATCGTGCGGCTCAGATGCTCCTGTACCGTTTCGCTTAAGTCACTCTGTCTACGCCGCAGGATGGGAATCTAACGGCTCTCGTGTGCTTGACTAGAAGCTGGCGGCGCTAGGTCGACGGCGAGCGGCGGAATGGCTAGCTGGCGGCGGCGCTAGCGAAACAGGACGCGAAAAAGAGGGAAAGGATGCTCACCAGGCTCGCAATGCAACGCTGATGCTCAACGTGCTACCGGTTGGTGGAGGGGCGCACGGGGACGGGCAGAATTCTTCGCCGGAGTTAGTGCTGGCGACGGATGCGCGCGGTCGAGGTCAAGGATGACGCTGGAGATCACCCTAAGGCAAAACGGAGGCACGGTCAGGTGCGTGAGGTTAAGGCAACGCTGTGTGCGTGAGAGAGAGGGCGCGGGGCGGTCGAGGCTTACCGGGGGAGGTCGTCGGAGAAGAAGCAGACACGGCGGCGCTCTGTGCTTGACGAAGGCGAAGATTGGGGGCGCCCTAAGACAAACGGAAAATGCTGTTAGGTTCGTCTGAGCTTGGAGATCATCATCGTGTTCTCGGGGAGGAGAGGGGTGACCGGAATCTACCTGTGGGGCTCGTCGGAGAAAGAGGCAGACAGTGGTGACGGTGGTCGAGGTGGTTGCCGACGCTTTGGGTCGCTCGGGGGCAAGCTGGTGCTACGGGGATGATCGCCAGGAGGTGTGGATCACGAGAGCATGGTCGAGGAGGCAAGGGGCAGCGAGGGGCTGCCGGAATTGAGGGCGGAGCTCGTCGGAGACGGCGGCGGTGCAGAGAGAAATTGGGGCGGCCTGGAGGCAGAGGGGAGGAGTGGTCTGGGGAAAAACGAAGGGGAGGAGTAGACGCTTAAATGGGCATGGCCGCGACGAGGAATTATCGCGGCGTTAAGGCGAATTGAACGCGCGGAATCAAGGTCTGCAACGGCAGCGAGGGGGAAGAGGTGTGGTTCGCGGTGGGGAAGAAGAGCAGTAGGTGTGGGGTCCGCTGGCAGTGAAAGAAAGGAAGAAGGGGAGGGGTCTACTTGTCGGTTGCTGGGTGGGTGCGGTTCTGAGTGGAAAAGAAAACGGTTCGGGGAAGGGAGTTGGGCTAGATGGGCTGGAGCTGGGCCAGATGGTTGGGCTGCTAGTTTGTTCTATTTTTTTTCTATATGATTTCTTTTTCTTTTTCCAATTCTATTTTCTATTTTTGAATTCAAACAACCAAACATCAACAAAATAAATTCAAACAAACACCACACTTCACAATTTTGAACTTGGTTCTGTTTAGTAACCTGAACCAAAAATTCTAAATAAATTAATATTTTAAATCTTTTTAGGCTCCATTTATTAAATAAAATGGTCCATGGTTTATTAATAAAACAAGGTTTGGTTTATTTAATAAAATCTTCATTTGAAATCCAAATGCTTTCAAAATCAAATCAGTAGGTTTTATTTGGAAATAAAGAATGCTTGGAACTTGTTTAAAAATAAAAAAATAACATTTTATTTTAGGGTCTATTATTAATTATATGATTAGACCTTATTCATTTATTTCCCATAGGATTTTGTTTTATTAGAATATTTATTTAGAAATCTAAAATAAACCAAAACACTTCAGTAAGTTTTATTTGGGAATATAAATTATTTGGTAAAACTCATTTGAAATAAATAAATAGGTTTTAGTGTTTATTTAAAATGGAAGAAGCTTTTATTTTAATAAATTTGGATATTAAATCCTTATTATTTTATTTAAACAATCCTTTGTTATTTTTAAATAAACCTTTGCTACTTTATTTAAAATAAAATGTTTTTAATTCCCAAAGCTTGGCCAAGGATTAATTTGGCTTTATAACATAATCTTTATTTATAAACTTCTATTTCATTTGAAAACAAATCTTTTCATTTGATTGTTTTAAAATAATAAATTCCAATTGTTTCCTTTTATGAAATGTTCATCCTTTTAAATCCTCTTAGGATTTTATTTAATTCAAATGGGTTTGAGGTTTCACTTTAATTCAAAAAGTTTCTTCTGGCTCTGAAAATCAAACAAAGTTTTATTTTATTCATATATTTTCACATTACAAGATTTGGAAAATCTTGGGATGTGACACTTGCCCTCCCCTCTTCATGTGGGTGGACACTCCACTCACAAATCTCCTTTAAATTCCCTCCAGTCAAAAGTCCACTCAAATTCCCATTAAATTTCCACCAAATTTAATGCAAATTCTCATTAATAAAACTCTTTTATTTTATTCAGAATTTTGTCAATTACTTTAATGACAAACATTCACAAATAACCCCTTGCTAGAATTCTATTTCACATGCATAACCACTTTATGCAATTTCACCCGAAAACCTGTTTCGGTATCTAGTGAAATAAATTCCTGCGCTTGTTCATTGTTTCGGCATGAAACATTTGCTCCAACTGGATGTCGGTGTCTCTTAAGTGTGTCACCCTACGGTTCGTGAATAATGCGGACATGATCGAGACCCCTCTCGGATCAATAATCAGAAGCGGGATCTGGAGACCCATACTGACTCCCACACATTCAACGATGACTTTCTTGTGATCGTCGGAACCTTTTATGCTAGTATCTTAATCCCTTTGTTTCATGATATATTACATGTCCGAGATTCGATCATCGGTATCTCCATACCTAGTTTGATCTCGTTACCGACATGCACTCTTTTCTCGTTCCTGTGATATAACATTCTAGTGATCAAATCACTTGCTTGCAAGCTAATCAATGTGATATCACCGAGAGGGCCCAGAGTGTATCTATCCGTCATCGGGATGAACAAATTCCACTCTCGATCCATGAGCCTCAACATAACACTTTATTAGTTCTGAATCCATCTTTATAATCACCCTGTTACGGTGTGACGTTTGATGTTATCAAGAAACTCTTCCGGTGTTAGTGATTGACATGATCTCATGGTCTAAGGATTAGGATCACTTCGTAAGTTGTTATAGCAATATAAACTCAATGAATTTGATCGTAATGCTATACTTCGGATGAATGTTCATCACACCATTACACTAATGTTGTGATCCCGTTATTAACAACATCCAATGTCCATGATCAGGAAACCTTGATCATCTTGTTAATCAACGAGCTAGTTTATGAGAGAGGCATAACTAGGAACTTTCTGTTTGTTTATTAAACACACATGTATTAACGTTTCCGTATTAATACAATTATATCCTGCAAAATAAACATCTATCATATACTTGGAATACACATAATAAACACTTTATTATTGCCTCTCAGGGCATATTCCCTTCACAAGCTTGGGGATCAAAATATCAGAGGCTTGGCACTTGGTTTGCTAAATTTGAGAAATGGTTTTTGAAACATTTACAATTTGTAAATCTTGGTCCAAAACCACACTCAATCCTTTATATAAGAATGGCAAAAAAGCTAGGTTTAAAATCAATCAAACTTCTCAAATGGGGATGACCATTTGATTTGAATCTGCTCACATAAAATCATAGCACTTTGTGCTACTGTTTTCTAAAATTAGTTTGAAATTGTTCTCAAATCTATATGCATGCATGAATGATATGCAAACTTTGAAATTATGAATTTAGGGATGTTACAACTACCAAAAATGTCCGACTTGTGATGGTGCAAACACTGGCAGGAAAACCGACTATACCTTCTTTGAGGGATTGAATTTTACCGACTATATAATAGAGGTAAAACAAATACATAACAACAACACAAAATAAAGTACTTATAATGTGAAATGGTATGGCGATCTCCATCTCCACAAAGCCTGTAATCCAACTCGAGCCAACTTTTGTCACTTGCCGTCTTACTCCATGTCGCCGACATGTACATATCGCCTTGCATGCCATCCGGATTCTCCAAACAGCTACACTAGCTTAGTAAAGTAAATTACATAGAGAATCCGACACGCAGGTCGTTATACAATAAAATGACAGCACCTAGGCTCTATCCAGATGAAAAAAAACTGTGATTCGTAGATCACATATGGATTACACACATACATCACATGCACATGAACCATACCATTCACAACTTCCTACAAAAACAAGTTATGCATAGATACGCTATCTACCGGCGTTGTGAAACTCGCAAAAATGTCTAACACTCTATGACAGGGCGAAGCCGGCGGTCCCGCTAGCCGGATAGTGGGCGGGGATCGAAGAGGCAGCGCCCCTCGCGGGTGCGGACAGCGCCCGACAATTTTCCTAAAACGTAGATCTCATCTATGATCTGGACATGGATTCCGACCATCGTTCCGACTCAATCAAACTCTTTGATCTTTGATCACCGCATATGGATTTACGTGTCACAGTCTACCCCGATATTTTTGGTATTTTTTGTTTTGAGAAAGCAGAAACAAAAACCAAAAAGAAAGCTAAACAAGGATATACAAAGGACCAATGAAACATGATATATAGATGAGTGTGATGTCGGTAGACCTCCCCCCAAGATTAGGCTTTTGGCCTAAGTGGGGCTCAACTCCATGGTGACCAAGAAGGTGCACCTCCGTAGTACGACGAGGAAGCCCCTTTGTCCTGATAGCTCGAGGACTCCCATGTGTAGTGTACAGAGGGGTCGTATGAGGGCGCGTCCCCCTGGTAGTGTCCATGGAACCCAAGGATGTGCAGCTTATCATCCATCTCCTCCTTGGAGCGCGACAAAGGTCCCTGAGAAATACTGAACAAAGTGGTTTGGGGTAAAGGGATCTCTCTCTCTCTTCCCCATCAGTAAACAACATTTTATAAACCAGGATCTCAAGGGTAGAGCCACCAGTGAAAAGTTATGTTCTTTCATAGCAGAAAGATCAAGCCTCTGAGGAGCCAAAACTGTATCATTTGGATCAACAACAAGGTCCAACGCAGCAAAAACACGTGCAACAATAATTCTCTCATAAATTGGTCCCTTAGAAGCTAAGCGACGAGCAATGAGAGAACCAAGTTTGTACTTAGTTTCATTGTTGAGCGCAGCAGCTATGAAGGCCAAATGATAGTTGGAAATATTACTAGTGTTCTCCCTACCAAGAACACTAGTGGCAAGATAATAAGCAAAGTACCTGATAGCTGGGAGCTGAATATTTCTTATCTTTCCCCTTTGGGATCTACGGTCATCATCATTGGTTATCCCGCATTAGAGCTCCAACAAATCAGTGGGTTGAGTTGGAAGTTTATTCGCCGACCCAGCTGTACCAAGTCCCAGGGCCTCACAAAATTTCTTCAATGTCATGGTGTAAGGCCTGCCATAAATTTTGAAAGACACATCTGGCTTGAACAAGCTGTTAGTAAAAGAGAAGCTCTCCACAAATGTTTTAGTGAGAATTGCATATTGCACGCTCTCATCCTGCATATAACTTGTTAGTCCAACCTTCCGAACCAGGGTCAGAAAATCCTCGTGAATCCCCGCAGCCTGCAAGAAGGTTAGGCAAGGAAAGGTGGAGGGGTGTGCATCCCCCTCATCTCCATCATCGCCAAATCGCGGTGTAATGAGATCCTTGTTGTATGAGGGCCTAGCTCGGGAGGATGATCTTGAAGGCCTTGCCCTTCTAGGTGCATCACTCTCAAATATTTCACCAAAGGTGTGGTTGTCCATGACCTCTTTTTCTGAAATTTTTAGACAAACATCAAACCAAGTGATTTCAAGTTGATAAATGATGAGAAACTACTATAGGAACTTGCTAGAGGGCTACACATGCAACAAAATGGAATCTCGAAGCATATAAAAAGCATGCAAGCTCACACAACCTGTCACCTATAGCAGCAAAATACTCAAGATACAATCTACCAATCACAAATCTAATTGGACAAGCGGAGGAGGCACATACCAAGGAGCAATCTCTCCAAAAATCAGCAGCAAAGATGGGTTGAGCAAGGAGATCAAAAATCGCGAGCAAGAACAGCAGGAACTCAAGCTTGAGAAAGTTTTCCGGTGTTTTCGGGAGAGAGAAAGAAGATGGCTGGGAGGAGGCATCTTGGAGGGGCCTAGGTGGGCCACACCCTAGCCAGGCGCCACCTGGGGGCTGGCCACGCCTACCAGGGGTGTGCTGGCCTGGGGTGGCCCCCTAGGTCACTCCAGGTGTCCCTCGGCCCCTTTTTTCGAGGAAAATTTTATTTTGAATTTTCTGGGATCTTTCGGGAAATTTATTTTTGGCCAATTTTCAGGGTATGAAAATTGATTTTCTCGCAGAAACAGATTTTTTTAGAAGAAGCAAAAGCAAACCAAAAACCAAACTACAGAAGTTTTAAGACACTCTAACAAGCAATGAACTAGCAAAAACAAAGCTAACAAAAGAAAAGGCAAAGACTAGGAAGGAGAAAAGTACAAGAAAGCAAGAATAACCACAGTGAAAACATTGTCTTGTTCATTAAAATACTTTTGTTAACAAGGTTGATCAAGTCTTTTTACCAAAACAATCTTATATGAAACAAAACTTTGCATTCCACAAGGTGATTATGTTACCTCAAACTTGATAGCAATAGTCCCAATCATAATAGTTTCAAAATTTTCTTGTGGAATGGGCCAATATATTTCTCCAACCTTGAAGCTCTCAATATTTTCAACGGAATTCAGGCAATAGCTCTTAGCAACCTTCTTGGGAAAATAAACAGTATTCTCTTTGTCATTAATATTGAATGTTACTTTTCCTTGATTACAATTGATGACAGCACCTGCGGTATTAAGAAAAGGTCTCCCAAGAATAATAGACATATTATCATCTTCAGACATTTCAAGCACAACAAAATCAGTCAAAACCAAGCAATTATGAGCCACTTGAACAGGAACATCCTCACATATACCAACAGGAATAGTAGTTGACTTATCAGCCATTTGCAAATATATATCAGTTGGTATCAACTTTTTTAGCTGGAGTCGCTTTTAGTGAGAAAAAGGCATAACACTAACTCCAGCTCCCAAGTCACATAAAGCAGTTCTAAGATAAGTTCTTAATAGAGAAGGAATAGTTGGTATACCTGGATCACCAAGTTTCTTTGGAACCTTACCATTGAAGGAATAATTAGCAAGCAGAGTAGAAATTTCCTCATTAGGAATCTTCCTTTTATTAGAGACAATATCCTTCATATACTTCGAATAAGGAGGCAATTTAATAGCATTAGTCAAAAGAATGTGCAAAAATAAAGGTTTCATCCACTCACAAAACTTGTTGTAGTGTTCTTCCTCCTTTGACTTGTGTTTCTTACCTAGAAAAGGCATAGGTTTCTGCACCAAAAGGTTCTCTCTCTTTACCATGTTTATTAGCAATAAAATCTTCCTTAGTGTATCTGGTGTTCTTAGTGTGCTTCTCAGGTCTTCCTCAACTTCCTCCTTATCAGGAGCGTCATTTTTATCATTAACACTCTCAGTTTCAGCATCAGAGATATATATATTATTAGGATCTATAGCAGGTTCAAGTGGTTCCTCAACTATTTTATGTTTCTTTTTCTTTCTCTTATGAGTACTACCACTATTTTCACCTTGTTGAGAATCCTTCTCAATTCTCTTAGGGTGTCCTTCAGGATATAAAGGATCTTGAGTAGCTATACCGCTCCTAGTTCTAATTCCATAAGCATGTTTATCTCCTGAGACATTAACTAGCATATCTTTTTGTACCTTAGCAAGTTGATCAAGTTGGGTTTGAACCATTTGAAAGTGTTTACAAAGCATTTTAATATCATTAGAAGATCTTTCCACAATATGTTTCAACTCATTAATAGCTCTAGAGTTTCCCAATAAATGATTCTAAACTTGTTTATTAAAATTGTTTAACAATAAATGTGTCAAGTTCCTCTAGACATTGATCAGGAGGCTTACCATAGGGAATATCACCTTCATCAAAGTGGAGAGAGTGTACCTCAATACAAGATGAGTGGGGAAATGGCTTACATAATTCCTCTATAGGAGGTAGATTCTTCACATCTTCGGCTCTAATACCTTTCTCCTTTCGACATTTCTTAGCTTCTTTCATCACTTCATCATTTAATGCAATAACTCCCCTCTTCTTTGGTGTTGGTGTTGGAACTGGTTCAGGCACAACTGGTTCAGGAGTAATAGGCTCAGGCGTATTTAGCCCAGTTGAAGTCCAATCATCATAATTCTTGCTTATTTTAGCCATTAATTCTTCAGCATCTGTAGGAGTTCTTTTCCTGAAAACACAATCAGCAAAGCTATCTAGGTATGTCCTAGAATCATCAGTTAGTAATTATAATAGATATCAAGAAGCTCATTTTTTTAGGTAATGGACATCTAGGATGTGCATGAGTCAAGGCACAGAACCTTGTCCATGACTCAGGCAACTTCTCTTCTTCTCCCTATTTAAAATCAAAAAGTCTCTTCAAAGCAGCATGTCTAGCACTAGGAGGAAAATATTTCTGGAAGAAAGAAGCGATCAAGCAATTAGGGCTATCAATGGAACCAGGAGGCAATCTATTAAACCAAGCCCTAGCTTCTCTTTTTAGTGAAAGGGGAATATTTTAGTAACAAAGTACTTGCGCATTTTGAAATCATCATAGAATAAAGCACTCATAGTGGAAAGCTCATTCATATGAGACACATCACTCTCATTTTCAGTCCCACAAAAAGGTTCTTTCTCAATAATGACCAAATAGGATAAATCAAGAGAGAAATCATAATATTTATCTTTAATATCTATGGGAGAGGTGGCAAACTTAGGATCAGAGGATAGTTTAGGAATAATGGTACGTCTTGCAAGGAGACTCTTAATAGCACTAGCACCATGTGTGTTTCGGCACTCTTCAACAAATTCATCAGTAAACTCAATGTAACCATCATTAATATTGTAACTCTTGCTAGACTCAGGTGAGCTAACAGGTGTAACAGTGTCTTCACTAGGAGTTTCAGTATTTCCTATACTAGCCATAGTAGCATCTAGGAAAGGACCTAATGAACCACTCACATCAAGCACAGTAGAAGTAACTATAGGGAATATGCCCTGAGAGGCAATAATAAATTGTTTATTATGTGTACTCCAAGTATATGATAGATGTTTATTTTGCATGTTATAATTGTATTAATATAGAAACATTAATACATGTGTGTTTAATAAACAAACAGAAAGTTCCTAGTTATGCCTCTCTCATAAACTATCTCGTTGATTAACAAGATGATCAAAGTTTCCTGATCATAGACATTGGATGTTGTTAATAACGAGGTCACAATATTAGTGTAATGGTGTGATGAACATTCATCCGAAGTATAGCATTATGATCAAAGTCATTGAGTTTATATTGCTATAACAAGTTATGAAGTGATCCTAATCCTTAGCCATGAGATCATGTCAATCACTAACACCGGAAGAGTTTCTTGATAACATCAAACGTCACACCATAACAGGGTGATTATAAAGATGGGTTCAGAACTAGTAAAGTGTTATGTTGAGGCCCATGGATCGAGAGTGGAATTTTTTCATCCCGATGACGAATAGATATACTATGGGCCCTCTCGATGATATCACATTGGTTAGCTTGCAAGCAAGTGATTTGATCACTAGAATGTTATATCACGGGAACGAGAAAAGAGTGCATGTCAGTAACGATATCAAACTAGGTATGGAGATACCGATGATCGAATCTCAGACATGTAATATATAGCAAAACAAAGGGATTAAGATACTAGCATAAAAAGGTTCCGACGATCACAAGAAGGTCATCGTTGAATGTGTGCGAGTCAGTATGGGTATCTAGATCCCACTTCTGATTATTGATTGGAGAGGGGTCTCGATCATGTCCGCATTATTCGCGGACCATAGGGTGACACACTTAAGAGACACTGACATCCATTTCGGAGCGAAGGTTTCATGCCGGAAAGAACAACAAGCGCAGGAATTTATTTCACTAGATACCGAAACAGGTTTTCGGGTGAAATTGCAGAAAGTGTTTTTGCATGTGAAATGAAATACTAGCAAGGGGTTATATGTGAATATTTGTCATTAAAGAAATTGACAAAATTGTGAATAAATAAAAGGAGTTTTATTTAATGAGAGTTTGCATTAAATTTGGTGGAAATTTAATAGCAATTTTGAGTGGGATTTTGATTGGAGGGAATTGAAAGGATTTTGTGAGTGGAGTGTCCACCCACATGAATGAGGGGAAGGCAAGGGGGCAGCCCCCATGCGCCGGCCACCCCCTTGGGGTCCCCCCCCCCTCCTATAAAAGGCACCCCCCTCCTCACTTCTCACTCACACCTCCTCGTGTAGGATCTCTCTCCCCCTCTAGAATTTATCCCCCATGGTCTCGGACTAGCGAGATACATGTTCCTGGTGGCTATTCGACAAGAAAGAGTTGTGCTTCCGCCGCATTGCTGGAGCGAGGAGGAGGAGGTTGCTCGGTGCCTCAGACGTGTGTGCGAGCACGGATGCGTCGCTAAGTTGCGGCTCTAAGGACTTCCTCTCGATCTTGAGATCTACATCAACCACGAGTTTAACTTGTTAAGCTTTGTCGGTCTTCAAGGGTATGTTCTCTACGGATATACATCCGCCCGTTGTTTGTATCTAGTAGATAGATCTTGGTACATAGTTGTTCCCATCGTAGGAATTTTTTTGTTTTTTATGCTGCGAACCCTACAGTGGTATCAGAGCCGGATCTATGCTTAGATGCTTTACACAGGTAGTACACATATGATTATGTGGGCGATGATGATCATGTTATTGCTTCTTAGTTGTATTTTGGATATTGGTGGCATAGTGGGATGAAGCGGCCCGGACAAACTTTACATGTCCTCGCACATGAGACATGTTCCACGCTTGACATGCAACTAGTTTGCATAAGTGGCTAGCGGGTGTCTGTCTTTCCTACTATAGTCAATATCTAATTTACAACGAGTTGTCAACAATTTGGTTATCGTCGTTGTAGTTCATGTTCGTAGGTATGAACGGTTCTATCTTCGAAAGCCCTAAGCCACGTAAAACTTGCAATGGATAAATTAGAGGCGTCTAGTTTAGATTGTTGCTGGGCTAGTGTTATGATATGGTGAAGTTGTAAGTAGAAGTATGAGATGATACTCGTACAACACACATAACGTGTAAGTTCCATAGACCTTGGCCTTACACATATAGGTATGATAGTGATCATACCACGGCGCAGATGATAGAGATCGTATGCGGGAACCATATCATTTCACTTATAAACATATGATGTTTGATAGCATCTTATATTGCTTTTTTGGCATTTTATTAGCATAATAATATGATCCCTCATTTAAATATCAAGATAAGAATGTGTTCTTCCTTTAGTATGCACAGATTATGTTTTCGTCGCTCCAAGACATCACGTGATGATCGGGTGTTCTTGGATCCACGACCATATTTTGGGTGTAAGACAATTACACACGCGAATACTAAGGTTCTTACTTGGCAAGCCTAGCATGTACAGACATGGCCTCGGAACACGGACCTAAAGGTCAAGCATGAGTCATATAGTAGATATGATGCCCATTTGATGCTCGCCTTTGAAGCTACACCGACTCACGTGATTATCGGACTTTGTGTAGTGGATTTGGTTCATGTAATCACCAAAAAGGCACGAGGGATGTCGTTTTTGAGTGGGAGTTCATTCTTAATGTGGATTAGTTGAACTCAATCTATCATAAACTTAGTCTAAACTTTACAAATTCTGTTGTAGATGGCACCACATGCTTTTAATTTCAATGTGTTCATGGAGAAAGAGAAACTTGCAACGAACGGTAGCAACTTTACCGAATGGGCCATGAATTTGAGGATTCTCCTCTCTACTGCACAAAAGAAATATGTGCTAGAGGTGCCGCTAGGCCCCCCACCTTTCGATGATGCCCCTGACAAGGAGAAGAATGTCTATCAGACTCGTCAGGAGGACCACAACTTAGTTCATTGCGGCATATTGTATGGGCTAGAGCCAGAACTTCGAATGGGTGAGTCGGTGAGTTGAAAATGATTTTCGACACACATGCCGCTGTAGAGAGCTAAAATGCTTCAGAAAAGCTCTTTAGCTGCATGATGGAAGAGCACAGCTCCGTAAGTGAGCATGTACTCAATATGTCGGGTTACGCCGATAAGCTTGTGTCCTTGGGAATATCGATTCCCATTGACTTAGGCATCCATCGTGTTCTGCAGTATCTGCCACCTAGATATAAGAGCTTCGTGATGAACTATAATATGCAAGGCATGAAGAAGTCTCTCCCCGAGCTTCTGTCAATGCATAAAACTGCAGAAGTGGAGATCAAGAAGGAACAACAAGTGTTGATGATCAATAAGAACACTAGTTTCAAGAAAGACAAGAAGGGTAAATGGAAGGGAAGTAAGGGCGGCAAGTCGGTTGTCGTGCCTGAAAATAAACCCCGAGTTGGCCCTAAGTCTGATACCGAGTGCTACTATTGTAAGGGGACTAGCCACTGGAAGCGCAACTGCCCCAAGTATTCGGCAGACAAGAAGGCCGACAAGGCAAACAAAGGTGTATATGATATACATGTTATTGATGTGTACTTGACTAGTGCTCGCAGTATCACCTGGGTATTTGATACCGGTTCAGTTGCTAATATTTGTAACTCGAATCAGGAGCTGCGGAACAAGCGACCGCTAGCAAGGGGTGAGGTCAAGATGCGTGTCGGCAATGGATCAAGTGTTGATGTGATCACCGTCAGAATGCTACCTCTCCACTTACCATCGGGACTAGTAATAAACTTGAATAATTGTTATCTGGTGCCTTCACTGAGCATGAACATTGTATCTGGATCGTGTTTGATGCGAAGTGGTTATTCATTTAAATCTGAGAACAATGGTTATTCTATTTATATAAATGAAATCTTTTATGGTCATGCACCGATGATGAATGGTTTATTTCTGTTGGATCTCGATAATAGTGTTACACATATTCATAATGTTGATGCTAAAAGGATTAAACTTAATGATGATATATCCGCATATATGTGGCACTGCCGTCTCGGTCATATAGGCGTTAAACGCATGAAGAAGCTCCATTCAGATGGACTTTTGGAATCACTTGATTTTGAATCATTTGATACATGTGAGCCATGCCTTATGGGCAAGATGAATAGAACGCCGTTTTCCGGTTCAATGGAACGGTCGACAGATTTATTGGAAATCATACATTCTGATGTATGTGGTCCAGTGAGTGTGTCGGCGCAAGGTGGATATCGTTATTTTGTTACTTCCACGGATGATTTGAGTAGATACGGTTATATCAACTTGATGAAACACAAGTCTGAAACCTTTGAAAAGTTCAAGGAATTTCAGAGTGAAGTGGAAAATCATCGTAATAGAAAGATCATATTTGTAAGGTTCCCAACCTTTAATAAGGTGGAGATCCCTGTGTTTACAATGCTAGTCCCTGGATCAATAGCTAGCATCCACAGTTAAGATGTAATACCAAGAAACAAAGGTCATAATACAACTTTATAACCAGGTATAAAATAATTTATTACATCTTACATAGTTCATTTGGCTATCTCATTACAATGCAGCAGAATATAAAAATAGCATGGGGTCCTTCATCTTCAAAGTGCCACAGGCAGACATGTTAGTTGTAGACTTGTAATCCTAATCATTAAACTTCACGAATATCAAAAAAACATGCAACATAACAAGTTACAGCCACAAGGGTCAATACATTTGAATTGTATTGGCAAGTGATACTATGGTAGTATAGTGGAGTCTATCATCTATATGCATTTGGCTAAGTGGAGCTTAGGCTTGCATTGCTCAAAATAGATTTTCCTTATCATTTGAAAACACTAAGTTTTTGCTTGACAAAATCTTTCCCAAGGCATCTCCCAATAGAAATTGGTGATCCTTTCAACCCTTGTTCAACCACAAGTTTTTAACTTAGAAATTGGGATGAGGAGATTCTTGATAGCTTCCATGTATTGATGCTCAAATTGTCCTTTACCAGGGACATGGCTAAGTACTTAGATTCTTCCATCTGCAGTGGTTATGCACTTTCCCCACAAGACTTGGTTTCACCAAGACAAGATCTTTCAGAAGCCTTCCCTTAGACCAGAATGGACGCACTCCAACCTATCAAACCCCTACCACCAACTGTCCATTTGGCTAAGTTATTGCAACCTATATGATCCAGGCAGAGCCCATAATGCCAAGTGGCTACACTTGAAGCTTCTCAACATTTGACATCTCAAATCTCTTTGTTCCTGGGTGGCCATACACAAGTGAGATACACAAGGTAAACCATAGAAATGGGCCTTGTGAACCACTCAACACAAACCATTCCTTCCATTCCACCCAGGTGATTCATTGACTTAGTTGTTTTATTAAACAAAACACAAGTCCTTGACTTGGAAACATTCCATAGTATGAATATATATTCCACCCTTGTTTTCTACTAGCTAAGATAAGCATGATAGTAGTAGGAATCTTAACTTAGGAATTTCTACTAAGGTTTCATCTACTAGGATTTCCCATGGCATAGTTTACACTTAGCAAAATTGCATGCAAGTCCTACTTAGAAATATCACTAATGCATAGTGAAAATAATGGGACAAAAGTATGAAGCATCACTTGCCTTTTTGGCAGAGAATATAAGTTCACTCCTTGATCTTGCAACAATCACACTCTTCAAGTTCCACTACAATTCAATCAAGCAAGAAATATTTCAATCTACCAATCAAGCAAAACATCACATAAAATGATAAAAACAAAACAATGCATGCAAGCATGCTAAAGATTGTTTTATTTGGAGAAATGGTTTCTAATAGGTTATAAACATTTGAAAACACCTAATGATCATTTTATAAAGTGGCAAAATAATTTGCAAAAGATTTCACTTCATAAACCATTTTTAAACCAAGTCATTATTTTATGTGGTTGAAAATGTCTTTAGCAAAGTAGCAATCTTTATAGGGTTTACCAAATACATTTTTAAATCATAAAACTTGGTTCTTGGGGTCAGAGAATTTAAATCAAAACATTTCCCAAAGGTTTTCCTCCAAAAGAATTTTTAATAAATAAAAATTATTTTTATTTAACTAGAAATGTTTTAAATAAAAAATTTATTCTTTTGCTTCACCAAATACATTTTCAAATCCATGAGTTGGTTTCTAAGGTAAGTAGGTTCAAAACAATCCATTTTCCAAAGGTTTTATCTCAAAAATCATTTTAGAACAATTTTTATATTCTAAACATGCATACACAAGTTTCTGCAAAAACAATCAATTTAACAGAAGCATTTTACTAAACAAAGTGCATGGTCAGAAAGTACTTGTTTTGATGTGTCACATCCCAAGATTTTCCAAATCTTGTAATGTGAAAATAAATGAATAAAATAAAACTTTGTTTGATTTTCAGGGCTAGAAGAAACTTTTTGAATTCCAATAGGAATCTTCAAACCTATTTTGAACAATTAAATCCTAAAGGGATTTAAAAACATAAAACAATTAACAAAGGAAAATAAAATATTTTGGAAATACTATTTTGGATCTTTTAATAAAAGATTTGGTATTCAAAAGAAAAGATGGATTTACAAATAAAGATTATTTTATAAAGCCAAATTAATCCTTGGCCAAGCTTTTGAATTAAAACATTTTGTTTTGAATAAAAATAGCAAAGGTTTATTTAAAATAAAATAATAAGGAAATAAATATCCAAATTTTATTTAAATAAAAGGTTTTACCATTTTAATTAAAACATCAAACTTATTAAATTGTTTTAAATAAGTTTTCTAAGTATTTTATATTCTCAAATAAAACCTACTGAAGTGTTTTGGTTTTATTTTAATTTTCAAAATAAAGATTTTAATAAAACAAATCCTATTGAATTAAATGAGTAAAATCTATTCATTTAATTGTTATTGGACCCTAAAATAAAATGTTATTTTATTTTAAACAAATTTCCAAGTATTCTTTATTTCCAAATAAAACCTGCTGATTTAGTTTTGAAAATATTTGGATTTAAAATGGAGATTTAATTAAATAAACCAAACCCTATTTTATTAATAAACCATGGTCCATTTTATTTAATTAATAAATGGAACCTAAAAAGATTTAAAATATTATTTTATTTTGGGAGTTGGTTTATGCTACTAAACAGAACCAAATTCTTAGTGCAAGGTTTGGTGATTATTTGATTTGATTTGGACATTGTTTGTTTGTTTGGAAATTCAAAACAGAAATCAGAAATAGAAAAATAAAAAGATACAGAATAAAAAAAATGGATTTGAACCAGACCCAACCCAGCAGCCCAGGAAGCCCACCAACCAGCCCAACTATTCCACCCGCGACGAAACGTTTCACTCGCAACCAGACCCCTGGTGTGACCGACTGGTGGACCTCTCCCCCACTCTTTTTCCCACTGACCAGCGGACCCCACTCCTCCTGTTCTTCCTCCCCACCCACGCGACCTCTTATCCCTCCCTCGTTGCCGTTACCTGCAGATACTCTGCGGCCTTGATTCGTCTTAACGTGGCCACCATCACTCACCTAGACCACGCACCTTAAAGAGCTCGCCCCTCCTCTCTCGTTCCCCTCTGTCTCCTCCCCCAAGCATGCCCCCAGGCTGCCATATTTCGCCAGACACTCCCTCTGTCTCCGACGACCCTTCTCGCCAATTCCGGCCATCACACGCCCCCTTCTGCCTCCTCGATCACGCAGATGTGATCAGAATCCCCCAGCGGATCTTTCTGCAGCCACAACTCACCAACGGGCACCCCAGAGCGTTGGCTCCGCCCACTTCTGAGCACCACCGCGTCTACTGCAAACTTCGGCGAGTCTTCCTGGTAAGCTCGGACCTCCCCGATGCCATTCAGTGATGCTCACATACTCCTTAGTACCAGGCGCGTCTAACACACCCTTTGCCATGCTTCGGCGAGCCCTGTAGCCTCGCCCCTGACAGCGTCTGACCGCACCCGAGAACCAGAGCATCTCCGGCGAGGAATTCCGACGACACCCGTGCGCCCCTTGCATTCTCGCGAGTACCTTGAGCTTCACCACGATCCCACGATTCTAGTGAGCATCTCCTTCTTCTCCCTCGCTTCCTGCATCGTCGACAACCTCGTCGACAGAGCGCCGCCGCCGCACAGCCGCCGTCAGCGCCGCTCCTTTTAGGTCAAACGCGCAGCGACCATTAGATGCGGATCCATTGGCTACGAAAGAATCACTTAACGTGAAGGGGTATGCGTTCAGGGTCGCACGATCGGACTTGATCCAACGCGCCAGAATAGCCAATCCAGACGAAACGGTATGGGCGAATGAGATTAAGACGCGTGGCACCAGACGTTTGAGAATAGAGTTTGAAATCAGATTTAAATGCCATTTTCAAACCTCTGTAACTTTCAAACCACACGTCCAAAAATTACAAATTTTATATCAATGGATTCAGTGGAACAAACCCTATCCAACCATGCCCTTAGTTTAGCAAATAGTATCTGTTAGCTTGTTTGAATTTGCAGAAACATTTGTATGCTTGTTAAGGATGTAAAAATTGTTTAAAAATGAATTTGGAGTTAAAATCTTTGGCAATTGGATTGATTTGAACCTACTGACCCTAGGAAACACATTGTGGACTCAAAAATGTATTTGGTGAAATAAAATAAGAATTCTTTGATTTAAAACCATTTCTAGTCAAATAGAAATGTGATTTATTTACTGAAAATGATTTTGAAGGAAAACCTTTGGGAAATGGTTTGATGTGAACTCACTGATCCTAGGAACCAACCCATAGTTTGGAAAATGGATTTGGTAAAGTTTAGGATGGAAAACTTGATTTAGTCATTTCTAGGCAAATGAAAATAATGGTTTTTTTGTTATGAAAATAATTTTGAGTAAAAACTTTGAGAAAATGGTTTAGACCAAACCTACTGACCCAAAAACACCAAGTTTTGCAATAGCAACTCATTTGGTGAAAAGCATAAAGCTTTGCTTTGATAAAAATAATTTTCACCACATAAAATAATGATTAGATTTAAAAAATGGTTTATGGACCAAAACCCTTTTTGCAAATGACTTTGTCACTTTGGAAAATGACCACTTTTGACTTTACAAAGTTTAGAAGCCTAGTGGAGACCACCTTTGCAATTAGAACCATCTTTTGCATGCTGGCATGCATTACTTTGACTTTGTGATTTTATGTGTTGTTTTGGCTTGATTGGTAGATTAAGTTTTTGTGCCTTGCTTGGTTGATTTGTAGTGACTTGAAGAGTGTAATTGTTACAAGGACAAGGAGTGAACCCATACTCTACCAAAAAGGCAAGTGATGCTTCATACTTTTTGTCACATTACTTTCTCTATGCATTTGTAATTGTTGCAAGGACAAGGAGTAAAACTTGCATGAATTTTGCTAAGTATAGACCTTGCTATAGTAAAACCTAGTAGATGAATCCTTAGTAGGATTTTCCTAAGTTAAGATTCCTATTACTATCAAGCTTAGCCTAGCTAATAGAAAACATGGGTGGAAAATATATTCACACTATGGAAAAATCTCTAAGTCTGAGGACTTATGTTTTTGTTTAATAAAACAACTAAGTTAATGAATCCCCTGGGTGGAATGGGCTTGCTTGGTGGTTTTTGGTTGAGTGGTTCACAAGGCCCATGTTTATGGTTGACCTTGTGTATCTCACTTGTGGTATGCCACCCAGGAACAAAGGGATTTGAGATGTCAAATGTTGAGAAGCTTCAAGTGCAACCACTTGGCAATATGGGCTCTGCCATGATCATATAGGTTGCAAGAACTTAGCCATATGGACAGTGGGTGGTAGTGTTTGATAGGTTGGAGCGCGTCCTTTTTGGTCTAAGGGAAGGCTTCTGAAAGATCTTGTCTTGGGAAACCAAGTCTTGTGGGGAAAGTGCACCACCTCTGCAGAGTGTAAAATCTAAGTACTTAGCCATGCCCCTGGTAAAGGACAATTTGAGCATCAAGACATGGAAGCAATCAAGAATCTCATCATTCAAATTTATAAGTTAAAATCTTGTGGTTTGAACAAGGGTTGTTTGAAATCTTCAATCTTTGATGGAGAGATGCCTTGAAAGGATCTTCAAATCTTTGATTGAGAAAAAAAGATTTTGCCAAGCAAAACTTAGTATTTTCAAATGTTAAGGAAAAATCTATTTTGAGCAATGCAAGCCTCAACTCCACTTAGACAAATGCATATAGATGATAGATTCCACTATACTACCATAGTATCACTTGCCAATACAATTCAAATGTATTGACCCTTTGTGGTTGTAACTTGTATGTTGCAGGTTTGATTGTTTTAGTGAAGATTGATTGATTAGGATTACAAAGTCTACAACCAACATCTGCCTGTGGCACTTTGAAGATGAAGGACCCCATGACTATAGATATTCCGCTGCAATGTAATGTAATAGCCTAATGAGCTATGTTTGATGTAATAAAATTATGTTATTCCTGGTTATAAAGTTATAATATGACCTTTGTATCTTGATATTACATCTTAACTGTGGATGCTAGCTATTGATCCAGGGACTAGCATTGTAAACACAGGGGGCTCTATCTTATTAAAGATTGGGACCCCTTACATGCTGAATCCATTGATATAAAATTTGCAAAATTTGGACATGTGGTTTGAAAGTTATGAATTTTTCAAATTGGAACAACACATAGATCATTTCTGGTTTTATTCAAATAAACAAGGCCACGTGGCGCTTTCTTACTGGTGCATACCGTTTCGCGCGGATCAGCATATACGGCCGTTAGATCTAAACAGATCGTGCGGCGCAGAAACAAGCATACCCCTTCGTTTAATGTTCTATCGTGTGCGTTGGATCTGCATCCTACGGCTACAGCGTGCTTGCCAGGATCTGGCGGCACTGACGGTGGCAGGTGGCGGCGGAGCGGTCAGACGGTGGCTGTGCCGGCGATGCAGGAAGCGAGGGGGAACGGGAGTGTCTCACCAGGTTCGCGTGGTCGTGGTGATGCTCAAGGTGCTCGCGAGGAGGCAAGGGCGCACGAGGATGATCTGAATCGCTCGCCGGAGTTCTTGCTGCCGTCGGGTGCGCACGGTCGTGGTCGAAGACGAGCGCCTGGGATGCAAGCAAGCGAGGAAAGCTATCAGGAGGATGCGCACAGTCTCGGGGGTTGTAGAGGTACTCACCAGAACACGAGGGGCGCACGGGTTTGGCGTCAGTAGCTCGCCAGAGTGGATGCGGTCGTCGGTGGCGAGACGGTGTTGTCCTTGCCGACGATTTGGAGCGCGCGCGAGCTAGCTAGGGATGCTGGTGGATGCGTACGGGGATGGGGTGTGGTCTAGTGAAGTCTAGGAGTGGCGATGGAGTCTGGCGTCGCCGGAATTTGTCGGGGAGGCTCGTCGGAGCAGTAGGGGCGCGTGGAGAAATTCATCCAGCCTGGGGGCTCCTGGGAGGCGTCGACTGAGGGGAAAGATGGAGAAGAGGGAGGCGTTTAAGGGAGCATGGTCGCAGCGAGGTTTAAGCGAGCCGTTTGAGAGAATTAAACCGCGGCATCAATGGCAGGAAACGGCGGCGCGGTCGTCGCGGGGTGAGGAAGAAGCTTGTGTGGCGGTGGGGTCGCCTGGCAGCGAGAGAGAGAAAAGGAATGTGGGGTCCATCGGTCAGTGTCCTCGCGGGTTTTGTTTGCGGTGAGGAAAAACATTTCGGGGAGAGAGGGATAGGTGGGCTGCTGGGCCTTAGCTGGGTTGCCGAGCCGGGCTGAGTCCTTTTCATTTTTTTTATACTGATGGTTTTTCTTTTTCCCATTTGATTTTCTGTTTTGATTTTGTCTAAACAATTTAAACATTCATTTGAATTCAAATCTTTGCCAAATTTTTTTGAAGACTCAAATACTGATTAATAGTATATTCTGAAGTCAATTTTGGGAATAAAACTTTATTCTTTTTGGGGTCTTTTAATTATTTATTTAGGCCTTTGTTTTAAATCAAATAAGATTTAATAATAATTTCAAACACCATTTAAATTTCTAAATCCTTCCAAAACTTTTCAGTAGGTTCTTATTCAATTATAAGGATGTCAAAATAATTCACTTTTAACTATTTGGAATAATTTTAATATGATTTATTAATCATTTTAAATTGGGTACTTGTCTTTATTCCAATGAAATTAAATATAGTTTTAATTCCATAAATTTTATTTGGAAATTTCTTTGGTCTTATTTAAGTAAATTAACCAATTTTTCTTACACTTGTGTAAATTCCAAATATCATTTTCTCATGATTTAAATGATCATTCTTAATAGAGATTTGTCTTTATTAAAATAGGGATAGAATGGTTAATGCCATTTTATTTTATTTGGAAATTCTTCATCCTTTTATTTCATTTGGATTTGGATTATATTCATTCCATTTGCTTATGGTCTTGGCCAAGATTTAATTTGGTCTTTAAATATTCCTTATTTAATATTTCTTTCTTCATCTTATAAAATCCATATCTTTTTATTTAGAGATACAAACTTGGCGATTCCAATTTGTAAAATTTTATTTGAGGTTTATTTATCCTTTTAAATATCTTTAGGATTATTTGCTCACCATTTGGTATGGATTTTAGATAAGGGCTTTATTAGCTTTGAAAAATCAATTTCCTTATCTTATTAAATTCATAAGATTTTATCTATGGCTCCAAATTAAGTGAAACCAAATTCTATGGTTTTATAATATTTCTATTTGTCATTCTTGATCATTTTGAAATGTTTGTTTGACAATTTCTATTTGGATCCAATCCATAGACTTAGAGATAACTTGAAAATGATTTTCTTCCATTAGGGTTTTAGGGTTTTGGTTTAACTTTTCCAAGTGTTTTAAATTTCAAGATACATTCATTGAGGAATGCATTTCACTTGATTTGGATTTTGTTGGGTTCAAACTTTAATTAAAGTTTGTTCAAGATGGATTTTTAGTTTCCATTTAGAAACAAAAGTTTCTTTTCACCCTAAATTTCATCAATCTTTTATTTTGTTTATTTATTTTTCACATTACAAGATTTGGAAAATCTTGGGATGTGACAGGCTACCACCCTTAAAATAAATCTCGTCCCGAGATTTGGGGAGGCTAGGGGTTACAAGTTGGCTCAAAACAACTAGGGCACTACCACCCTTAAAAATTTTCCAACTAGATTACTTCTTGGCTTGCTTGGGATCTTGTTGAAACCTCTCTGGGAAAACATCTGCATAGTGTCCATTGTTTCCATACTTGAAACATGTGACAAGGCTGAGATACTTCATAGGCTTTATCTTGTGCTTCATCTTTTCTGGACAATTGCTTGCATAATGTTCTTGGTTACCACAATTGTAACATGTGATAAGATTGAGTTCTTCACGTATCTTCTGTGAACAAGTTGACACATAATGGCCTAACTCTTTGCAGTTGTTGCACCATACTTGGCTAATCTCCTTATACTTTTTCTTCTTCTCTGGACATTCATTGGCATAGTGTCCCATTTCTTTGCAATGGCAACATTGCACATGGCTTTTGTCCTTCTTTTTCTTGGGTTTCTCCAAATCTAAGAGTGCTTCTAATTCATGTTCTTCGTATGTTATCTCAAAGGTAGGAAAGTTTCCTGGTCTCCTTGATCTTTTCCTTGGATAATACATATGTATCCTCTTTGGTCCTTTAAATTGAGTCATATTGCATGGAGGTGCAAGCTGAGATTTTCCTTTGTCTTCATCCTTCTTGGTAGACTTGGCTCTCTCATGGTAGTCTGCAATCAGTTGTTGCACTCCACCTTGTTTCCTTTGTTGAACTATGGAATAGATGGGGCATTGGATAGGGACATGATTATTTCCTTCACATAGGTAATAAGTAGCTTGAGATGTGGGGTACTGGTCAATTGGATGTTTCTCTTCACAATTGGGACATTGATCTTCATGCTCTTTGGAAGTGTGATCCTTGTTTCCACAAATATTGCAAGCTTGGGTTCCTTCTAGGATATTATCATTGACATCTTGTTTGCAACAATCTCCTTGGGAAGAGTTGTCTCCTATGTTGATCATTTGATCTGTCACCTTATGCAACAATTGGGTTTGGGTTTCCAAAAACCTTTACATGGTTGGATCTAACTCACTGGTGTTGGCTAAAAATTGAGCTGTCACTTGGTTCAACTGGGTTTGGGTTACTATGAGTTCTCTCATGTTGTCCTCTTGGTTGTTGTTGTTGTCACCATTCTTGATGTTGGAGTTTCTTGGAGAAGTCATCTGTTTGGTTTGGATTGGGATTAGAATAGGCAAAATATTTCTAAGGAATCAATTCTAATCACACACATCACAATTCACTCAAGTAATGTGCAAGCAATCACAAACAAACATTCCACTCAAACAACAAGTTTCAAGCATATTTTTAGGCAACCAAAAATATTTTGTTACACCACTTAAGTTGGTGGGTTTGATTTAATCTAAATATGGTGGTCCAACTATATGGTTCTCTTGAGATCTTTCCATCCTTCTTGGTTGATTCTTCTTGAACGAGATGTTTGTATTCTTAGATAATTTCTTGCATCTTGGTCACAAAACTTCAAAGTGATGATGGTTCCTTCTAAGTTGTATTCCCTTAGTCTTCAAGTCTTGAGCAACATTTCTTGTCTCACTTGTAGTCCTTAGTGATATCCAAGGTTGAAGTCCTTGTTGAGAATAAGGTTGAAATCACTTGAAGATGTTGAAGTCATTAGAGTTGATGAAGTCCTTTGCTCATGGTGAAGTCTTTGGCCATGGGGAAGGCTTTATCCATCAAGTTGAATTAGAAGAGATGTAGAATAAAAACCAAAATGGTTGAGGAAAGAATTTACAAGATTGTTTGTAAATAAGTTTTTGGAACAAATACAACTCCTATTTTTCTAAGGGGTTTTGTCCAATCCTAGGGTTACAATCCTACAGGCAACACAATGCTCTGATACCATCTGTAAGGTTCCCAACCTTTAATAAGGTAGATATCCCTGTGTTTACAATGCTAGTCCCTGGATCAATACCTAGCATCCACAGTTAAGATGTAATACCAAGAAACAAAGGTCATAATACAACTTTATAACCAGGTATAAAATAATTTATTACATCTTACATAGCTCATTTGGCTATCTCATTACAATGCAGCAGAATATAACAATAGCATGGGGTCCTTCATCTTTAAAGTGCCACAGGCAGACATGTTGGTTGTAGACTTGTAATCCTAATCATTAAACTTCGCTAATATCAAACAAACCTGCAACATAACAAGTTACAGCCACAAGGGTCAATACTTTGAATTGTATTGGCAAGTGATACTATGGTAGTATAGTGGAGTCTATCATCTATATGCATTTGGCTAAGTGGAGCTTAGGCTTTCATTGCTCAAAATAGATTTTCCTTATCATTTGAAAACACTAAGTTTTTGCTTGACAAAATCTTTCCCAAGGCATCTCCCAATAGAAATTGGTGATCCTTTCAACCCTTGTTCAACCACAAGTTTTTAACTTAGAAATTGGGATGAGGAGATTCTTGATAGCTTCCATGTCTTGATGCTCAAATTGTCCTTTACCAGGGACATGGCTAAGTACTTAGATTCTTCATCTGCAGTGGTTGTGCACTTCCCCACAAGACTTGGTTTCACCAAGACAAGATCTTTCAGAAGCCTTCCCTTAGACCAGAATGGACGTGCTCCAACCTATCAAACCCCTACCACCAACTGTCCATTTGGCTAAGTTATTGCAACCTATATGATCCAGGCAGAGCCCATAATGCCAAGTGGCTGCACTTGAAGCTTCTCAACATTTGACATCTCAAATCTCTTTGTTCCTGGGTGGCCATACACAAGTGAGATACACAAGGTAAACCATAGAAATGGTCCTTGTGAACCACTCAACACAAACCATTCCTTACATTCCACCCAGGTGATTCATTCACTTAGTTGTTTTATTAAACAAAACACAAGTCCTTGACTTGGAAATATTCCATAGTATGAATATATATTCCACACTTGTTTTCTACTAGCTAAGCTAAGCATGATAGTAGTAGGAATCTTAACTTAGGAATTTCTACTAAGGTTTCATCTACTAGGATTTCCCATGGCATAGTTTACACTTAGCAAAATTGCATGCAAGTCCTACTTAGAAATATCACTAATGCATAGTGAAAATAATGGGACAAAAGTATGCAGCATCACTTGCCTTTTTGGTAGAGAATATAAGTTCACTCCTTGATCTTGCAACAATCACACTCTTCAAGTTCCACTACAATTCAATCAAGCAAGCAATATTTCAATCTACCAATCAAGCAAAACATCACATAAAATGATAAAAACAAAACAATGCATGCAAGCATGCTAAAGATTGTTTTATTTGGAGAAATGGTTTCTAATAGGTTATAAACATTTGAAAACACCTAATGATCATTTTATAAAGTGGCAAAATAATTTGCAAAAGATTTCACTTCATAAACCATTTTTAAACCAAGTCATTATTTTATGTGGTTGAAAATGTCTTTAGCAAAGTAGCAATCTTTATAGGGTTTACCAAATACATTTTTAAATCATAAAACTTGGTTCTTGGGGTCAGAGAGTTTAAATCAAAACATTTCCCAAAGGTTTTCCTCCAAAAGAATTTTTAATAAATAAAAATTATTTTTATTTAACTAGAAATGGTTTAAATAAAAAAATTATTCTTTTGCTTCACCAAATACATTTTCAAATCCATGAGTTGGTTTCTAAGGTAAGTAGGTTCAAAACAATCCATTTTCCAAAGGTTTTATCTCAAAAATCATTTTAGAACAATTTTTATATTCTAAACATGCATACACAAGTTTCTGCAAAAAAATCAATTTAACAGAAGCATTTTACTAAAAAAAAAGTGCATGGTCAGAAAGTACTTGTTTTGCTGAATCCATTGATATCAAATTTGCAAAATTTGGACGTGTGGTTTGAAAGTTATGAATTTTTCAAATTGGAACAACACATAGATCATTTCTGGTTTTATTCAAATAAACAAGGCCACGTGGCGCTTTCTTACTGGTGCATACCGTTTCGCGCGGATCAGCATATACGGCCGTTAGATCTAAACAGATCGTGCGGCGCAGAAACAAGCATACCCCTTCGTTTAATGTTCTATCGTGTGCGTTGGATCTACATCCTACGGCTACAGCGTGCTTGCCAGGATCTGGCGGCACTGACGGTGGCAGGTGGCAGCGGAGCGGTCAGACGGTGGCTGTGCCGGTGATGCAGGAAGCGAGGGGGAAGGGGAGTGTCTCACCAGGTTCGCGTGGTCGTGGTGATGCTCAAGGTGCTCGCGAGGAGGCAAGGGCGCATGAGGATGATCTGAATCGCTCGCCGGAGTTCTTGCTGCCGTCGGGTGCGCACGGTCGTGGTCGAAGACGAGCGCCTGGGATGCAAGAAAGCAAGGAAAGCTATCAGGAGGATTCACACAGTCTCGGGGGTTGTAGAGGTACTCACCAGAACACGAGGGGCGCACGGGTTTGGCGTCAGTAGCTCGCCAGAGTGGATGCGGTCGTCGGTGGCGAGACGGTGTTGTCCTTGCCAACGATTTGGAGCGTGCGCGAGCTAGCTAGGGATGCTGGTGGATGCGTACGGGGATGGGGAGCGGTCTAGTGAAGTCTAGGAGTGGCGATGGAGTCTGGCGTCGCCGGAATTTGTCGGGGAGGCTCGTCGGAGCAGTAGGGGCGCGTGGAGAAATTCATCCAGCCTGGGGGCTCCTGGGAGGCGTCGAATGAGGTGAAAGAGGGAGAAGAGGGAGGCGTTTAAGGGAGCATGGTCGCAGTGAGGTTTAAGTGAGCCGTTTGAGCGAATTAAACCGCAGCATTAATGGCAGGAAACGGCGGCGCGGTCGTCGCGGGGTGAGGAAGAAGCTTGCGTGGCGATGGGGTCACCTGGCAGCGAGAGAGAGAAAAGGAATGTGGGGTCTGTTTGCGGTGAGGAAAAACATTTCGGGGAGAGAGGGATAGGTGGGCTACTAGGCCTTAGCTGGGTTGCCGAGCTGGGCTAAGTCCTTTTCATTTTTTTTATACTGATGGTTTTTCTTTTTCCCATTTGATTTTCTGTTTTGATTTTGTCTAAACAATTAAAACATTCATTTGAATTCAAATCTTTGCCAAAAAAATTTGAAGACTCAAATACTGATTAATAGTATATTCTGAAGTTAATTTTGGGAATAAAACTTTATTCTTTTGGGGGTCTTTTAATTATTTATTTAGGCCTTTGTTTTAAATCAAATAAGATTTAATAATAATTTCAAACACCATTTAAATTTCTAAATCCTTCCAAAACTTTTCAGTAGGTTCTTATTCAATTATAAGGATGTCAAAATAATTCACTTTGAACTATTTGGAATAATTTTAATATGATTTATTAATCATTTTAAATTGGGTACTTGTCTTTATTCCAATGAAATTAAATATAGTTTTAATTCCATAAATTTTATTTGGAAATTTCTTTGATCTTATTTAAGTAAATTAAACAATTTTTCTTCCACTTGGGTAAATTCCAAATATCATTTTCTCATGATTTAAATGATCATTCTTATTAGAGATTTGTCTTTATTAAAATAGGGATAGAATGGTTAATGCCATTTTATTTTATTTGGAAATTCTTCATCCTTTTATTTCATTTGGATTTGGATTATATTCATTCCATTTGCTTATGGTCTTGGACAAGATTTAATTTGGTATTTAAATATTCCTTATTTAATATTTCTTTCTTCATCTTATAAAATCCATATCTTTTTATTTAGAGATCCAAACTTGGTGATTCCAATTTGTAAAATCTTATTTGAGGTTTATTTATCCTTTTAAATATCCTTAGGATTATTTTCTCGCCATTTGGTATGGATTTTAGATAAGGGCTTTATTAGCTTTGAAAATTCAATTTCCTTATCTTATTAAATTCATAAGATTTTATCTATGGCTCCAAATTAAGTGAAACCAAATTCTATGGTTTTATAATATTTCTATTTGTCATTCTTGATCATTTTGAAATGTTTGTTTGACAATTTCTATTTGGATCCAATCCATAGACTTAGAGATAACTTGAAAATGATTTTCTTCCATTAGGGTTTTAGGGTTTTGGTTTAAATTTTCTAAGTGCTTTAAATTTCAAGATACATTCATTGAGGAATGCATTTCACTTGATTTGGATTTTGTTGGGTTCAAACTTTAATTAAAGTTTGTTCAATATGGGATTTTTAGTTTCCATTTAGAAACAAAAGTTTCTTTTCACCCTAAATTTCATCAATCTTTTATTTTGTTTATTTATTTTTCACATTACAAGATTTGGAAAATCTTGGGATGTGACAATATTTCTACAGTCCGACCGTGGAGGAGAGTATCTAAGTTACAAGTTTAGCGCTCATATGAAAGAGTGTGGAATTGTTTCACAACTCACACCTTCCGGAACACCATAGCGTAATGGTGTGTCGAAACGTTGTAATCGTACTTTATTGGATATGGTTCGATCTATGATGTCTCTGACGGACTTGTCGTTGTCATTTTGGGGTTATGCACTAGAAAGTGCTACATTCACTTTAAATTGGCACCATCTAAATCGTTGAAAAGACACCGTATGAATTATGGTTTGGAAACAAACCTAAGCTGTCATTTCTTAAAGTTTGGGGATGTGATGTTTATGTGAAGAAACTTCAACCGGATAAACTCGAACCCAAAACGGAAAAATGCGTCTTCATAGGATACCCTAAGGAAACTATTGGGTATTTCTTCTATCACCGATCTGAGGGCAAGGTTTTTGTTGCCACGAATGGATCCTTTCTAGAGAAAGAGTTTCTCGCGAAAGGCGTGAGTAGTCGGAAGGTAGAACTCGAAGAGGTTATTAAACCTTCTCTTCAAAGTATGGCGAGTAGCGCAGCGCCAGAAGTTGTTCCGGAGTTGGCTTCACCAATTGAAGAAGGAACTAATGATAATGATCATGAAACTCCAAAAGAGAGTACTACCGAACCTCGCAGGTCTAGCAGGACGCGTGCAGCTCCTGAGCTGTACGGAAACCCTATTATGAATTTCATGGTTCATGAAATTGAATACCCTGCGACGTATGAAGAAGCGATGATGATCCCGGATTCCAACAAATGGTTAGAAGCCATGAAATCCGAGATGGAATCCATGTATGAAAATCAAGTTTGGAACTTGATGGACTTACCTCACAACCGAAAGGCCATGGAGAATAAATGGATTTTCAAAAGGAAAACTGATGCTGATGGTAATGTGACTGTCTATAAAGCTCGACTTGTCGTAAAGGGGTTTCGAAAAATTCAAGGAGTTGACTACGACGAGACATTCTCTCCCGTAGCGATGCTAAAATCAGTTAGGATTATGTTAGTAATTGCTGCATATTTTGATGAGATATGGCAGATGGATGTCAAAACCGCATTTCTCAATGGTAATATTGAAGAAGAGTTGTATATGATACAACCAAAGGGTTTTGTCGATCCTAAGGATGCTAAAAAGGTGTGCAAGCTTCTGCGATCCATCTATGGACTAAAGCAAGCATCACGAAGTTGGAATCTCCACTTTGATGAGGTGATCAAAGAGTTTGGATTTGTCCAAACATATGGAGAGGCTTGTATTTACAAGAAAGTGAGTGGGAGCAATGTGGCATTTCTGATATTATATGTGGATGACATATTATTGATCGGAAATGATATAGATCTTTTAAATAGTGTTAAAAGTTATCTAAACAGCAAATTTTCAATGAAGGACCTAGGTGAAGCATCATACATATTAGGCATAAAGATCTATAGAGATAGATCTAGGTGCCTAATAGGGCTATCGCAAAGTACATACCTTGATAATATTTTAAAGAAGTTTAAAATGGACGGAATTAAGAAGAGGCTCTTACCTATGTTGCAAGACAAGACATTGAGTAAGACTCAAAGTCCGGCTACGATGGTAGAAAGAGAGATAATGGAAAAAGTCCCCTATGCTTCAGCCATAGGCTCTATAATGTACGCCATGCTATGTACAAGACCGGATGTGGCACATGCTATTAGTTTGACTAGTAGGTACCAATCGGATCCAGGTTCGGAACACTGGATAGAGGTCAATGATATCCTTAAGTACTCGCGAAGAACAAAGGATATGTTTCTTGTGTACGAAGGAGAATAAGAGCTTGTCGCTAAGTGTTATGTCGATGCTAGATTTGACAATGATCCGGATGACTCTAAGTCTGAATCCGAATATGTATTTCTCATGAATGGCAGAGCGGTTAGTTGGAGGAGCTCCAAACAACCTGTGGTGGCGGGATCAACAACGGAGGCCAAATATGTTGCTGCTTCAGAAGCGGCTCGGGAAGTGGTTTGGATGAAGGAGTTCATATCCGAACTAGGTGTGTTTGCGAGCGTGTTGGACCCAATGGTGATCTATTGTGACAACAATGGTGCCATTGACAATGCCAAAGAACCAAGGCCTCACAGGAATTCCAATCATATTAAGCGCTGGTTTCACTCCATCCGCGAGCATGTCAAGGATGGAGATATAAAGATTTGTAAAGTACACATGGATCTCAATGTAGCAGATCCGTTGACTAAAACTCTCCCTAGAGCAAAATATGATCAACACCAGAACTCCATGGGTGTTAGATACATCACTATGTAACTAGATTATTGTCGCTAGTGTAAGTAGGAGACTGAAGGGAATATGCCCTGAGAGGCAATAATAAATTGTTTATTATGTGTATTCCAAGTATATGATAGATGTTTATTTTGCATGCTATAATTGTATTAATATGGAAACATTAATACATGTCTGTTTAATAAACAAATAGAAAGTTCCTAGTTATGCCTCTCTCATAAACTAGATCGTTGATTAACAAGATGATCAAAGTTTCCTGATCATAGACATTGGATGTTGTTAATAACGAGGTCACAACATTAGTGTAATGGTGTGATGAACATTCATCCGCAGTATAGAATTATGAGCAAAGTCATTGAGTTTATATTTCTATAACAAGTTACGAAGTGATCCTAATCCTTAGACCATGAGATCATGTCAATCACTAACACCAGAAGAGTTTCTTGATAACATCAAACGTCACACCGTAACAGGGTGATTATAAAGATGGGTTCAGAACTAATAAAGTGTTATGTTGAGGCCCATGGATCGAGAGTGGAATTTTTTCATCCTGATGACGGATATATATACTCTGGGCACTCTCGGTGATATCACATTGGTTAGCTTGCAAGCAAGTGATTTGATCACTAGAATTTTATATCACGGGAACGAGAAAAGAGTGCATGTCAATAACGAGATCAAACTAGGTATGGAGATACCAATGATCGAATCTCGGACATGTAATATATCGTGAAACAAAGGGATTAAGATACTAGCGTAAAAAGGTTCCGACGATCACAAGAAAGTCATCGTTGAATGTGTGGGAGTCAGTATGGGTCTCCAGATCCCGCTTCTGATTATTGATCGGAGAGGGGTCTCGATCATGTCCGCATTATTCGCGAACTGTAGGGTGACACACTTAAGAGACACCGACATCCATTTTGGAGCAAAGGTTTCATGCCGGAAAGAATAACAAGCGCAGGAATTTATTTCACTAGATACCAAAACAGGTTTTCGGGTGAAATTGCAGAAAGTGTTTTTGCATGTGAAATGAAATACTAGAAAGGGGTTATATGTGAATGTTTTTCATTAAAGTAATTGAAAAAATTCTGAATAAATAAAAGGAGTTTTATTTAATGAGAGTTTGCATTAAGTTTGGTGGAAATTTAATAGCAATTTTGAGTGGGATTTTGAGTGGAGGGAATTGAAAGGATTTTGTGAGTGGAGTGTCCACCCACATGAATGAGGGGAGGGCAAGGGGAAGCCCCCATGCGCCGGGCACCCCCTTGGGGTGCCCCCCTCTCCTATAAAAGGCACCCCCTCCTCACTTCTCACTCACACCTCCTCGTGAAGGATCTCTCTCCCCCTCTAGAATTTATCCCCATGGTCTCGGACTAGCGAGATACATGTTCCCGGTGGCTATTCGTCAAGAAAGAGTTGTGCTTCTGTTGCATCGCTGGAGCGAGGAGGCGGAGGTTTCTCAGTGCCTCTGACGTGTGTGCGAGCACGGATGCGCCGCTAAGTTGCAGTGCTAAGGACTTCCTCTCGATCTTGATATCAACAAGAGATCGTCTACATCAACCATGAGTTTAACTCGTTAAGCTTTGTTGTTCTTCAAGGGTATGTTCTCTACGGATATACATCTGCCTGTTGTTTGTATCTAGTATATAGATCTTGGTACATAGTTGTTCCCATCGTAGGAAAATTTTTGTTTTCTATGTTGCGAACCCGACACTAACATTAACACTCCATGAACATATGTGATCCTCAAGGTAACTACTGGCAATTAAGGTGTTTCTTTTAATAGAGCACCGGAGCAAAGAATTAACACTCCATGAACATATGTGATCCTCACATCACAGCCATCCCCTCCGGTTGTCCCAATTTCTGTCACTTCGGGGCCTTTGCATCCGGACAATCATATGTGTAAACAACTTGCAGATAAGATCACAAACAATACTATCATAATGATTCAATAATAAGTTCAGATCTGAGATCATGGAACTCGGGCCCTAATGACAAGCATTAAGCACAACAAGTTGCAACAAAGTCAACTAGCACTAATATAGATACTAGGCACCATTCCCTAACAATCTTATTCGATTACATGATAGAACTCATCCAATCCCTACCATCCCCATATCCTACAGCGGGGGATTACTCTCTCATGGATGAGGTAAACATTGATGGTTGATGGAGAGGCATTGGTGATGACGTTGGTGATGATCCTCCCCAAATTCCCCGTCCCGACAGGGTGCCTGAACGGAGTTTCTGGATCCGAATCGCGGTTTCTGGTGGTGGCGGCGCAGCGGAACTCTTTCTTGAAAAACGTCGAACCCCTGAGTTTTTAGGTTAGAAGGCAAATTATAGGCGAAGAGAGAGGCCGAGGGGGTGCCTGGGCTGGCCACATGATGGCTAACATGAAACCTATTGGGAACACCAAGAGCAAGGTGTGAAGCAGCACATCAGCAAGTTTTCCCTCAGTAATAAAACCGAGGTTATCGAACCAGTAGGAGGAAGGAAACGTCACATAGGTATTGCAAGCAACGCGGAGACCTGCACAACACAAACTCAAGACTTCGCCCCAATGAATCAGTGAGGTTGTCAAGCTCACCGGTTTGTTGTAACAAAGGATTAAACGTATGGTGTGGAAGGTAATGGTGGTTTGCAGCAAGTAAACAAGTAACAGTGGAATATGTATCAATGGTAAAGATTGGACCGGGGTCCATAGTTCACTAGAGGTGCTCTCCTTAGATAAACAACACAGCATGAAGGGTAAACAAATTATAGCAGGGCAATTGACAGGAACTGAGCAAGGCATAACAATGCAATACCAGACAAAAAGATCCTATGAGATTCGATTAGGCAAGACAACAATATACATAGACCGCCATCCAACTGCATCTATGACTAGAAGTCCACCTTCAGGTTATCATCCGAACCACCTCCAGTATTAAGTTGCAAGCAACAGACAACTGCTTTTAGCAAAGTGTGTAAGGTAAACAATCCACTTGTTCCATGAACAAGAGACCGTTGTTTTCTCCCTAGTAACAACAGCACATCTACAACCAAAGAGATTTCCGTCACTTCCCTTGGAAACTAGAGGCATGAACCCACTATCGAGCATAAATACCCCCTCTTGGAGTCACTAGCAACTACTCGGCCAAGATAGCTACTAACAACGGAGAGCATGCAAGATCACAAACAACACAGACATGATAGAATCATAAAGACAAAACCATTAATCAATCTGACATATTAATCTCAATATCCATCGGATCCCCGCAAACACAACATGCATGATTACAAATAGATTAGATCTAGATCATGAACGGAGCTCACAAGATCTATACATGAAAGCACAAGGAGGAGATACAACCATCTAGCTACTACATGGACCCATAGTCCAAGGTGGAACTACTCACGTTTCATACCGGATAGAAGGCCTCCGGAATGATTTCCCCTTCGGCAAGGTGCCGGGAAGAACTTCAGATCCCCCCCCCCCTCCCCGATCTAGGGACGACAGTGGCGGCAGCTACAAAAGGTTTCGTGGAGTATTCATCGGGTACTTAGGGTTTCTGCATCGGGTGCTTCTTATAGGCGAAGAGGCGAGGCCGGGAGGCGACCAGGGGGGCCACACCCTGCCTAGGTGCGGGTCCACCCTAGCCCGCGCCTAGGGGTGTGGTGGACCTCTGGCACCTCTCCGTCTCGTCTTCTGGATTCATGTCCCGCACGGTAAAATATTGACTTTGGCTTTTGTCCCGTCCAATTCCGAGAATATTGATTTTCTGCCTTTTTGGAACCAAAAATAGAAGAAAACAGGCAACTGGCACTGTGGCAACTTGTTAATAGGTTAGTTCCAGAAAAGATATAAAAACACCTCAAAGTGTAGACAAAGCAAAAAAAAGTAGATACTAAACAAGCATGGAGCATCAAAAATTATAGATACGTTTCCGACGTATCAAGCATACCCAAGCTTAAGTCATGCTTGTCCTTGAGTAGGTAAGTGATAAAAAGAATAATTTTTGAGGTGACATGCACCGTCAAAACCAAGATCAGACCATTTGAAAGCATTGAAAGATGGGCTCAAAGAACTCGAAACATGTGCATGAAAGATGGAGTTCTAACAATAAGACATAGTAAAGCATGCAACATGAAAGGATACAAACAAAGATCATGAATAACATGCATTGAAAAATGTTTGTTTGTTTCACATACAGAAAACATGGCATAGTGGCATTCAGCTTGTCCCTCATAGAGTAGCAAATAGATGCATAGGACACCTTCAAAGTTTACAAGGGTGACTAGAAAAAATATCACAAGAGCAAGAAATATCACAATATGCATCAATTAATAAGTTTTGGAAAACTGCATACAGAATGATAACTATGCTCTCTTAATGGTGCCTAAAAGTAGAAGGTGGAGACTCAAATAATGGTGGAAAAAGAGCCTTTCATAAAGGAAGCAGGGATTTCAAGTTTCAAAAGGAGCTTCCAAAAATTATGGTACTTGTTAGCTTTCAGCCCTCATTGCCCCTATCATAAGCATCTTGAAGTGATTAAGGTTAAAGTGAACAAAGATGGAGTATATACTTGACAAAGTATAAGTTGGAAATCTTAAGTCCCTTGAATACGAGGGTCACACCTCATGCTACTCAACTTCAGTCACCTTCAAGTTCTTGTCATTGTAAGTATATGCATATCATAGAGAATCGCCAACGGGGTACCCCTTGCACATGGTTCAAGAGCTATCCCATAACCAAAATGACAAGGCAAGCAGACAATGAGCATCTCAACGATCTTTTTATTTACTATATGCATATCTTTTTATTGATGATGCTTCATAGATAGCTCACTATGGTGATGCTGCAAGTTTCCACCATGATTAGGCATGGCATAGGCTAGCGGCCCAGGCGTTTCTCTAACACAAAATACATACACCATGGACTTACAAGTTCCCTCTTTATTTCACACCGGTGACATGAGTACAAAGTACAAGTGCAATGTTGAAAATGTTCCCCGTGACAGCACGGTTCTGCTAATTCCAACGTATAAGTGCAAGCATATACAACATAGAAGACACAATGGTTCAAGTTTATTAGGGGCAAAGAATATAAAGTTTTCCATCAAGCTTGTGAGGGCTTTAATCACTAAGTTTTCACATAACAATGTGTTGTGGTATTGCTGACGAGTACGCCATGGAGGGTTCCTCATAGTGCGTTTTTAGAGACGTGGGGGAAGGCGGACGGTTGACGGGTACGAGGTAACACAGCTTACCCAGGTTCAGATCCCACAACGGTGGTGGAATCCTACTCCTGCTATAAATCACTATAAGGGCAATACGCCGAGTTACAGAGATAGGTTCGCTGTGCGAGGTGTATGTTAATCGATGCCCTAAAGGCTCTCATAGGCCCGACTTATATAGTCGCCAGGTCCTAGGGTTATAGGGAAAAGTTCTAGCCGGACAGGTTATGGAGTCCTACACTGTCTATTACTAGTCTAGTGTGTCTTGTACTCCAAGGCTCCGGGTACGCTGGTGACTCCACCGTATCCTTCCTTTATTCGGAATGGGCCTCCCTTCTGGATCTATCTAACTGGGCCACCAGTAGGCCATGGGCCATGCTACCAACTGTGGGCCACCCAGGTTATCCGGATAAGGGACATGCTATGAGGATACCCATATAGCATATCCCCAACAGTAGCCCCCGGAGAACTCCGAGATCTTGCGCCGTCTTGCCTCTTTACGTTGAATGCTCCGTCTAGATGGATGTCAGCAAATCGTTAAGCAATATCTTGTAGTCCTCCCAAAGAACCCTGCAAGGTTTTTCTTCGTCTTCAACTTGTAAGTCGGAGAATTGCTGAATCTTCTATCGTACTCTTCCGTAGACGGATTGGATCCGTCTATGCCGGAATCTTCTGATGTGATGGTTCATCTGCAAGTGACAGCTAGGGCGGCGTAGACGTAGGTCAGCAATGCCTCGTAAATCACACATGCAGAAACAGAATCATGTCCACTTCTCCCGCGCGAGCGATACGAACTGTTGGCAGCGACGGTTGTTACGTGGCGAAATTTCCGCACACGCCCCCGCACACGCTGCCTACGCGGCAACCGTTCGATCATGCTGCACGAATCTTGATGCCGGAGACCATAAATAGTAACTGCGGTGGAAATTTTACTTTTTCACCTCATTCTCCTATGCATCTTACTCTTCCTCAGGCGAGTGTCTCCTCGATCTCTCCGCGCCTCGCACGAAAAACCCTAGCTCCCAATCTCACCAGCCACCCTCGAACGCACCCAATGTCCAGCAGCAGTTCATCGTGCCTCCAGAGGGGTTGGTCATCCCCAAGTCCGTGGTGGTGGAAACCACCAGCGGCGACCATAAATTGGCGTCGATGGAGATACTGGAGGAGGAATATGAATCCCACAAGGGCGGTTGGCGCGGTTCGGATATTATGGACCGTGATATCAAGGAACTGGTCAATGAGGGCTACCTCCCCGCGACGAAGGGGCTCGCCTGGTGGGCAGCGCCGGCCGGCGAGGTTACACCTTCTCCCCAAGCCGGAGAAAAAGTGTACCTCAAAGCACAACTGGTACGCGGTGTCTTCCTGCCCATCTCCAACTTCTTCCTTGCTGTCCTGAATCATTACCGAGTACAGCCACAGAACCTTTCCCCCAATAGCATCTTAGCACTCAGCAACTATGCGGCGCTCTGTGAGGGTTATCTAGGGATTAGGCCTAGGCTAGATTTCTTCATATATTTCTTCACCGTCAACCGTGAAGCTGGAGCCAGCAAGGACGAACTTAGAAATTGTGGCACCATTAGCTTCAAGATCCGGCCTAGCCGGCGGTTCCCCGAAATCATCGGCCATGAGTCCTGCAAGAACTGGCAGCGGACGTACTTCTGCGGCCCAGATATCCCTCTGGCCGGCTGAGAAGTCACGTACCCGGACTTCGTCGATGGAGCTGTCGCTGAAGCCTCGACATGGGGATCCCAGGCTTCCCTTCCTTCCGACGTTGACGCTTCCCGCGCTATAAGGCGGATAGAGTGGCTCGTAGATACGCGTTTGACCAGATTGGACCTATCCATGTGCTGGTTCATCAGGCGGATCTAGCCTCTGCAGCACCGCTCGAAGTTGATGCGCGAGTATACCGATGATAGAAGGTATAGCCTCCGCATCTCCGAGGATAATTTCTCGAGCGACTCCGTCAAGATTCACCTCAAGGACATCGTCAAGGTGAAGGATAGGCAGCATGGCTTCACCATCACCTACAACATGTTCGTAGAGAGCAAGTGCCCAAAGGTATTTATTTTCCGTGTATGACATATACTCCAGTTCTTCCGTCTAACCATTACCATCTCATCTAACATGGTGGTTTTTCACTTAACAGTTTTGCGACATAGATGAGGATAACATGGCTCCTCAAATCTATGGTCCAAATATGAAGGAAGTCATCGTCGTGTCTGACAATGATGTTCCATTGGCGCGAAAGCGGAAGAGATCCACCTCTATCGCTGTCGACGGAGGCAAGAAGAAGAAGACGGAGGGTGGAGCCTCCAAAAAGACTACCGCCGCCTTGGAGGCGGAGAAAAGGAAAGTTACTGGGATCCCTTTTGCCAAAGTACCCCCTCTTGTGTAAGATTCTTTCTCTCCGACATTGTCCATTGTCTGTCTTATTCCCGTAATTATGCATTTTGCACGTTTCAGGAAAAAAGCCACACCAGCTTAAAGAAGACCTCCAAAACTTTGGGGTCTTCTAGAACCATAAAGGATATGCTGCATCGCGACGCATCTCCCGCCATCGCCCCTATCACTCCCACGTCTAGCCTTCGTCTGCTCCGACAACCTCTCAAGCTAGAGAAGCATCTGGTCCTTCCGCCATGGAAGTGGACTCAGGCGCTTCCACAGAGCTAGCTGTTGTCGGCGAATAGGCGACGCAGGAGAGTACTGCAAACCAAATGGCTGAAGCTTCGGCTAAGGATGCCATGGGTAGCGGTAAGGCGGTGATGGAAGGTAGTACATCTGCCGAAGGCGGCGTCCTTGCCCCCAAGAAAGCCATAGAGTTCCCGAAGATAGTCTATCTGGCACTTACGCCGGGTAGCACCTCTCTGGTTCCTGGTGCGGCGCCGACATCTCCAACGTGCGGTCCCGAGGAGCTTCTTCGGCAAGCAGAGATATTGCAAGGAAACAGTGTATCCTTTGGCAAGCTGCTGGCTGAGAGTGCTACCAACCTCAAGATCATTGCACTTGTAAGTTTTCTTTTCCTTTTGCATTTCGTATGAGTATACCAATGTAGCCCCCGAGGATTTAGACGGAAAACCATAGGTCTTTGCATCTAAATGCTCTAAGAGTGACTAAGTCAGAAAACTTCTCACTGTAGCCCCCAAGCATGTAGTTTGAATGAATTATTCTGACTATATGTTTTAAGAGTAGCATACATAGTGTTTATAAATTTCAATATTGTAGCCCCCAAGCTTCTAGTTGTAACTGAATTAGTTCCGACTAGATGCTTAAAGAGAAGCTAAGCATATGACTGAGTTAAAAAACTTTATACTGTAGCCCCCAAGCCTATAATCGAAAACTAAATTAGTTCCGACTAGATGCTTAAAGAAAGACTAAGCATACTACTAAGTTAAAAACTCTCGATGTAGCCCCCGAGCGTCTAGGTGGAAATTTTCCGGCTAGATGCTCCAAGTAGACCAAACAACGTGTAACTTTCTTATTTTTCATAGAATGAGAATGCTCGGAGGGGCATGGCCAACAACAAGTACCAGAAGATGCGCGCAGACTTGCAAGCTGAAAAGGGTAAAACTGCCTTTTTGAAGGAACGGATCACCAAGAGCAAGCGTCTGTTTTCCTTTCTTATTCGCATTCTGACTTGGTCTTGTGCCAACATTCTCCGAGTACTCACTGTGTACTGCTATTTCTCCGACTTGTCGAAACCATTTCCAAGGCGAAGGATATTGTTGAGCAATCCAAGCATATTCAACAGCTGGATAGCGAAAACAAGATCCTCAAGCAAGAGAGGAAGGACATGCTGAAGATGCATGAAGACTAAATGAAAGTCTTGCAGGACTCTGCCAGCGAGGAAATCAACCGCTTGAAGGAGGAAATCCATATCTTGAAAGAGCAGAAGAAAGCTACTGATGAGAAAAATCAATGCCATCATGAAGAGTACAAGCTCCTCCAACAAGAACGTGATTCCATGGCGGAGACTCTGCGGCAGGCTGAGATCGGCATCTTCAGTAAGTGATTCTCCGTCTTGGACTTTTTGTAGTCTGGATACTCTAAATTTGTTGTATTACTGAACTCATGCGTTCCTTTATCAGAAATTTGCAGCTCCTATGGGTTTAACCCGGTCGCCTCCTCCGCTAAGGGAATGCATGGTCCTTGTCGGCAACGTTATCAACACCGCCATCGCGCATACCAAAGAGATTGCCAAGCCCCTCCAGATTAACATCAAGGCAGTGGACTCTGTGACGAAGTTCTCGGAGATCCTGCGTCGATCCCCCGAGCGTATCTCAAGCTTGAAAGCTTCATGTGCATGGGCCGGCGCCAGGATGGCATTGTCCATGGTGAAGGCACACTAGAAAGATGCCGACATCGAAACGGTAACCTCTGGCATCCCCGACGTAGACGACGAAGGCCAAAAGATAAATCATGATTCTATCTTGGCGTCGCTCGCGGGTTATGACACCAGAGTTGTCGAGTTGGTTGATGTTAACGTCTTTGTGCCCATGAAGAACATTGAAGACAAAAGCCATAGCTCCTCCGAGTTCCTGAACACTGCCGACTTCACGGGCGATGACTCTCCTGTCGCCGATGATGTTGCTTCCAAGTCGCCTGCGCCAGAGGAATAAAAACATCTTGTAATATTTGTTTCCTCTGGAATGTGTTATGCGGAAAAAACTATGTTTTAACTTAAGGCGGCAAACAATGGTCTATTTCCTGCTACTTAAGAACTAGTTCCAGTATGTATATATTTTTAAGCAAGTGATGGCTTATCCATTACTTTGGTTTTTATGCTTGACCTTTCATGAGTCGGAAGACTCGTTGTTGGAACCATGTGCTCAGGTGATGATTCCCAATGGCACCGTCAATAACCTAAGCACAAAATCACCGACAAAAAGTGCCAAAAGTCACTACTCCAGAATCACATAGAAACGACAAAGAACGTGTAGACCGGAAAACTTAAGCTAACGCCCGAAGGCGGGATTTTCACAAGTGCAATCACAAAGCTTGTACATAAAGGTTTTATACGATCCAAAAATGAACACTAAAGGAGGTAAAAGACTCAGAAATATGAGTGAACCAAAGATCTTTATTTCATTGATCATATAAGAGATACACAATAGATAAAAAATATGCTAAGTGTAGAAAGGACATAGTTGTGCTATGCTCCATGGCCGATCAATATCCGGGTAGTCATCATCCGGGTCACGTCGCTTACGCTTATGATCCACATTGGGTATATCCTTTAGTTCACGATTGTCAACGAGGTAGTAAGACCCATTGAGCAGCGCCTTGCTTATGATGAACGGTCCTTCCCATGGCGGGGATAATTTGTGTGACTTCTTCTGCTTAAGTCGGAGCACCAGATCCCCCTCTTTAAATGAGCGATGCCTAACGCGGCGACTATGGCAGCTGCGTAGCTTCCGCTGGTAGATGGCGGATCTTTGGCATGCCAACACGTGCTCCTCCTCGAGAAGGTCCTCATCTAGGCGTCTGGATTCTTCAGTGTCATCTTCGTCGTAGGCGGCAACTCTTGGTGCATCGTGAAGGATGTCTGAAGGCGGGATGGATTCTGCTCCATATACCATGAAATAAGGGGTATAGTCTGTGGATCTGTTGGGTGTAGTTCGTAAACTCCACAGCACAGATGGCAATTCTTCCGCCCAGGCTCCAGCTGCTCTATGCAGCGGTGCCTCAAGACGTGGCTTGATTCCCTGCAGAATTAATCCATTGGCTCGCTCAACCTGACCATTGGACTGTGGGTGTGCCACAGATGCAAGGTCAAGTCAAATGCCTTTGTCCCAGCTATAAGCCTCCACTTCTCCAAGTGACAAGTTGTTGCCGTTGTCGGTGATAATGCTATGTGGGAGACCAAATCTCACCACTAGATCTCGGACAAACCTAAGGGCGGTTGCCCCATCAAGCTTTCTAATGGGTTTAGCTTCTATCCATTTTGTGAATTTATCAACTACTACTAGCAGATGCGTAAATCTACATGGTGCCGTTTGTAACGGTCCCACCATGTCTAGCCCCCAGACTGCAAACGGCCAAGTTATTGGTATTGTTCGCAATTCTTCAGCAGGAACATGTAGTTGTCGGGCATAATACTGGCATCCCATGCATGTATCAACCAGCTTGTCGGCTTCTGCCTTCGCGGTCAGCCAGTAAAATCCTTGCCGGAAGGCTTTCGCGACCAAGGATCGGGGAGCGGCGTGATGCCCGCAATCTCCGAGATGGATTTCGCGTAGGATTTCAATACCTTCTTGCTGGGAAACACACTTAAGGTATACACCAGTAGTGCTTCTTTTGTAGAGCTGTCCATTGATTACGGTATAGCCCTTTTCTCAACGTACTATTTGCTGTCTTTCGACTTCGTCATCGGGCAAAGTTCCGTGTTCGAGAAACTCCATGAACGGTTTTGTCCAAGCCGGAGGGATCTTTGCCACCATGTGGATGAACGAGTCAACTCTATCCGGGTTGTCGATGTCTGCTCCCTTCACGGATGGTGTCCGTAGATGCTCCAGGAAAACTCTAGGTGGAATTCGCTTGCGCCCTGATCCAAGCTTAGACAGCAGATCAGCCGCCTCGTTTTGCTCCCTAGGTACATACTTGACCTCGTAGCCCAAGAAGCACTTGGCTATCTCGTCCACTTCGTATCGATATGCCGCCATCATAGGGTTTCACGCATTCCAGGTGCCAGCCACCTACTGGGCAACCAAGTCAGAATCTCCACAGCAAACTATGCGCTTGATGACAATATCCTTGGCTACGCGTAATCCGTGAATGAGTGCTTCGTACTTCGCCATGTTGTTCGTAGCCTCGAAGTGGATCTGCAGAACGTAGTGTAGCTTGTCCCCAGTTGGTGACTGTAGCAGTACACCAGCCCCCGAGCCGTTGAGCAGCTTTGATCCGTCAAAGTGCATCACCTAGTATTCTAGCTCCGGCAATGGGGTAGCATCTGGCATCTCCGTCCAATATCCGATAAAATCTGCCAAGGCTTGTGACTTGATAGCGTCGCGTCTCTTGTACGTGATCTTGAAGGCCCACTTCGCGACCCTTCCTGTAGCGTCATTGTTGTTGATAATGTCGGACAGTGCTGTCTTTCTCACCACTGTGATTGGGTGCTCCTGAAAGTAGTGCCTCAGCTTCCGAGAAGCAAGGAATACTCCATAAGCTATCTTTTGGTAGTGCGGGTAACGCTTCTTGGACTCCGTCAAGACCTCGCTTACGTAGTAAACTAGTCGTTGAACTCCGTGCTCATATCCTGGTTCCTTCTGCTCTACCATGACGACAACGCTGATTACCCGGTTGGTGGCCGCCATGTAAATTAACATGGGCTCTCCAGGCTCGGGTGCTGCAAGGATAGGCGCCGAGGAAAGTGTCTCCTTGAGCTGCTTCAATGCTGAATCTTCTTCGTCCGTCCACGTGAATTTGTCCGCCTTCTTTAGCAACTTGTACAGCAGCAGAGCCTTCTCTCCAAGTCGGATGACGAACCGACTAACTGCCGCAACACAACATGTTAGTCGTTGTATGTCCTTGAGGCATGTCGGACGGTTAATGTTTAAGATGGCTTTGATTTTCTTCGGGTTGACCTCGATTCCACGTTGGGAAATGATGAACCCCAACAATTTGCCGGCTGGAACCCCGAAGACGCACTTCTTAGGGTTAAGCATCATGTTGTATTTTCGGAGATTATCAAAGGTTTCTTTTAAGTAGGAGATTAAGTCGTTCGATTTTTTAGACATCACCGCTATATCGTCCACATAGGCGTGAACATTCCGACCAATTTGATCGTGTAGGAAACATTGCATTGTCCGCCGGTACATAGCACCTGCGTTTTTTAGCCCAAAGGGCATCGTGACATAGCAAAACGTGTCGTAGGGTGTAGTGAACGAAGTGGCCAATTGGTCTGACTTCCTCATTTTGATCTGGTGGTATCCTGAGTATGCATCGAGAAAACACAAAAGTTCCAAGCCAGCCGTCGAGTCAATGAATTGTTCAATGCGAGGCAAAGCAAATGGATCTTTGGGACATTCTTTGTTCAAGCCGGTGTAATCAACGCACATTATTAATTCTTTGGTTCCCTTTTTGGGGAAAAGTACAGGATTGGCCACCCATTGGGTGTGAAGGACTTCTCGGATAAAACTATCCTTAAGTAACCTAGCTATCTCTTTTCCTATGGCTCATCTTTCTCATCTCTAAAGCGTCGTAGAGGTTGCTTCACTGGTTTGCATTTTGGATCAATATTCAAGCTGTGCTCGGCAAGTTCCCTAGGTACACCTTTCATGTCATCAGGTTGCCAGGCAAAGATGTCTCTATTCTCACGGAGGAACTCGACGAGCGCGCTTTCCTATTTGGGATCCAGATTCGTCCCAATGGCGGTGGTCTTGGAGGCATCGCCTACCACAAGTTCCACTGACTTGGTTTCGATGGCGGCCTTGAATGCTGGGGCGGAGTTAGAAATTTGTTTCTTCGACGCGGGCTTTTCTGAGGCATCGAACTTGGTCTGGATCTCCTTGAATTCGTCGCTGTAGAGAACAGCTTCCGCATAGGCTACTTCTCCAATTTCGCAGTCTCTAGCCTTTGCAAAGCTTCCGGATACAGTGATGACACCGTTTAGTCCGGGTATCTTGAGTTTTTTGTAGACGAAGCATGGCTTGGCCATGAAGGTGTGGAATATGTCGCGGCCGAATATGACGTGGTACACGCTCTTGAAGGGGACCACCTCAAAGTTCATGCGCTCTTGGCGGTAATTATTAACATCACCAAAGGCGACCTGAAGTGTGATGCACCCAAGGGACCGAGCCTCCCGACCAGGAACTACGTCGTGGAAGATGGTGTTGGTCCGCCTTAGGTTTGCCTCCATCAAGTTCATCTTCTGCAGTGTATCCAGGTACATGATGTTGATGATGCTTCCACTATCCACCATACACTTGGTGAACTCATTGTCGTCAATCAGTGGGTTGATGACCATGGCGTATTGGTTCTCCGTAGGGATGAGGTCTGGGTGATCATTCCTGTCCCAAGTAATTGGAATCTCTGACCAGCGCAGGTACTGGGGAACTAGGGATAAAGTAGCCATCAAGATCCTCATAGAGGTCTTCTTTTGTCGGACGATGGGGGTGCCAAGGAAAGTGTGGAAGACTGCCACCTTCTTCTCGAAGGGGTTCTTGCCTTTGTCGTCTCTCTTGGCGGCGTGCTTTGGGTCAACATCCTCGTCCATGTCACTTGAATCCTTGGACTCCTCCTCCTTCTTCTTCCCCTTGCCCTTGCCTCACGGTCTGTTCTTCCGACTTTGCTTGTATCCGGACTCCGGGTCCTCCTTGAGGTAGTTAACAAACTTGTAGTGGCGATTGGTGTGGGTGGCTTTGCCATTGGCATCGAGGTGTACGAGGCACGGCATATCGTGGTACTCTTCGTAGGTTTGGGGAACGCGAAGCACTGCCGAGGTAGTTTCACTTCCTCGCTGCTGCCCACGACCAGCCCCCCGCCCTCGGCCACGTTGTCCGCCATCACCTCTTCCTGCAAAGGTCATGGCGACCATGTCGGGAGTTTGCTTTTCTTCTGGTGCGTTTTTTCGCTTGGTGCTGTTGTTCCTCCCAACTTGAGTTGGAACGGCCGTTGCCGGCAGGGAGCCGCGAGCGTCGTCGTCAGCAGCTGCGAACTCACTAGCCAACTGAATCATGTGGTTCAGGTTAAGCTGGTGATTGTCCTGCAAGCGCTTCAGCTTATGTCGGAACAACGTGCCCCTTTCCAACCCATCAATGAAGGCGGCCATGGCGGTCTGAGCATGCAATCCTGCGCAGGAATTCTTCATATCCAGCCAGCGGGAGAGGTAAGCGCGAGATGTCTCGTATTTCTCTTGCACGCACCACTGCAGATCGCCAACAGTGCAGGGACGCTTATACGTACCCTCGAAGTTCTTGGTGAACGCTTCTTGCATGTCCAACAAATTGTAGATGGATCTCTCCGGCAAGTCATCGATCCATTGACGGGTCGTGCCCGCCAACATCAATGGGAGGTACCTCACGGCGACGTTGGGGTTACCGCCGGCGATTTCCACCGTGTTGTCGTAGTCCTGCAACCAAGTAGCTGCTTGGCGGTGCCATCATAGGGCTTGATGGTCTTGTCAATCCGGAAACCTTTGGGGTAAGTTGCGGACCGTATAATAGGTCCAAAGCAACGTGGTCCCAGGTATGGTCCTTCCCGTGCCTCGTGGATCTTGTCTATCCGCGAACGTGCTTCGTATGGCTCCGGGCTTCTTTTCTACTTGTCAACAGGGGATGGGCTGCATGAACGACGCGGGCCCCGTACGCCATGGTGACTGCTGGGTGGCGACGGAGGCGGAGGTGGCGGTGGGTTAGCCTTCTTGTTGTTACGCTCCTGCGACACCTCACGCTTGTCGCGGTGGCTTGTCGAGCACGGAGGGTCATGGCGTGACCTGCTCTTATGTCCCTGGTTGTGCTCCCCGTTGTGTCGGGTATGCTCCACGTTGTCGCGGATGACGATGCCTCTCTGCCTTGGCGGGGGCATATCCGTACGACGGTGAGCCTTGGGGTCTTCACGATGTCGGGGGGAGCTGGGCGGTGGCGATGGGCAACGAGGTTGGGCTTTGCCTCCATGGTCGGAGGATATGGGGATAGCATCCTTCCTGTTGCGCGCATCCCTCCGTCTTCGTTCTGATGAACCCGTCTGAGACCCGACATCAAGAGGAGATCTGTCCCTTGGCAGCTTATGCTGGCTAGACTGGCAAAACGCTGGGTCAGACTCAAGCCTCTGAGAGGTGGTCTTTTCCTGCTGTTTCACCGCCTTGCCACTAGGTCATAGACCTGTTCCACCGCCTCAGGCGATCGGTACTACTCCAGAAGGGTCTTGGCAACAGCGAGGTTGAGGAGAGGAGTGGGCATCACCTGTCTGCCTTCACTTTCAATGTATGGCTTGGCCTGTGCCGGCTTCGGGGGAGCCCATCCTAGGTTTCGCCACACACCAGGATCATTAATGACGCGAGCCAGAGCTTTCTTGGCCTTCTGCTGCAGCAGAGTCTTGTATTTGGCCTCCATCGCTCTAGCTTTCTCTATTGACTTTTGCGCGTTGGCTAGGTATCAATCTAGCTATGCGCCTTTCTCTGCGATGTCCTACGCCTCCTCCAGCAGCTGCTGGCGCTTCTCGTCAAGATGGGTCACGTTCCGGATATGATCTATGGTCAGTGGCTCGACGAGGAGGTTGACGTACATCACTCTATCAGCTGGAGTGACCTGGGCAGCGGCAGACATAGATGCTGGAGGCGGCAAGTTTGCGGTGTTGTTGTTGCTCGGTCCGGTGCCGAGTTCCTGCGGCTGCTGCGCTGGGTTAGGCGGAGGGGGCATGTCCTTCGCGCGATCATTGTTGGCAGCAAGAGGTGGTCCCTTCCCCTTGTCCAGCGCCGTAGGCGGAGCTCTTCCAGGTTGATCTTCATCCATCGCCATCCCAATGGTGACGAACACTCCTCGGGACGCGACGGCGTTGTTGGCCTGCTCGTCGCACTGGAAATCTTCTTCCATCTCCTGCATAGAAGAGTCTAGCTCCTCCGGACTGAAGTCTATCTCCTCTGAATCTACACTAAAGTTGGCATAAAGCGCGTCAATCACAGAGTCGGAGGGTGCCGGGGCTTCCTTGATGACGGGGGGTGGAGGTACAACGGGAGCGACGCTGATTGGAGGTGGTGGTGGCTGAATCGGTGGCTCTCCGCCAATGAGCGCAAGATCTGTTTGAGCTGCCTCTTCAACCTCCGCGTAGTTGTTGAAGGTGTTCACCATGCTTTCAAAGGTGAGGCGTCCTGAAGCCTGCTTCCGCCTTAGAGAATGCCGGAGAAGCGTTCCCTGGTCCAGTCCTTCCACAAAGTGATACATAGCATCATCATTGGGGTAATGTGCTAGATCGGCTCGTATACGGAGCCACCTGGCAAGGTAATCGCAGGGGGTTTTCGCCCTCTCTCTGAACGCAACACGCCAGATCGAAGATGGTAACCACGCCGACGAACTTGGATCTCTGCTGTCCATACGCACGGATGAAGCCGGCGTACTTGCAGTGATCTTCCACTGTTATATCCTGCACAGGGGCGGTTTGGGTGGGTCTTGAATTTTTCCGATCTTTGCCGGCAAACTCCAAGGAGAGATCCGACATCGATCCTTCCGCGAACGTATCCTGCCCATAGGCGGTCCGTGCGGGTCTTGATGCTCCTCCGACTCCCAGGGAACTAGTGCCCGAGTCGGTTTCGCCGATGAAGAGGTGGATGTCTCCGATGGGGACGATCGAGCATCGTGTAGGGTTCATCTTCGCCAGGATCCATAACTCGTCGGGAGGGACGATTGGAACATTGCCGGAGAAGAGAACGCGACTGATGGCCACGGTTTTGCCGATACCCGCGAAGACCTTGGTCCTCGCCCGTTGAAGAGCCTGAAGCGCCTCTTGCCCCACGGTGGGCGCCAACTGTCGTGGTATTGCCGACGAGTACGCCATGGAGGGGTCCTCACGGTGCGTGTTTAGAGACGTGGGGGAAGGCAGACGGTTGATGGGTACGAGGTAACACAGCTTACCCAGGTTCAAATCCCACAACGGTGGCGGAATCCTACTCCTGCTATAAATCACTATAAGGGCAATACGCCGAGTTACAGAGATAGGTTCGCCGTGCGAGGTGTATGTTAATCGATGCCCTAAAGGCTCCCATAGGCCTGACTTATATAGTCGCCAGGTCCTAGGGTTACAGGGAAAAGTCCTAGACGGACAGGTTACAGAGTCCTACACTGTCTATTACTAGTCTAGCGTGTCTTGTACTCCAAGGCTCCGGGTATGCTGGTGACTCCACCGTAGCCTTCCTTTATCCGGCATGGGCCTCCCTTCTGGATCCATCTAACTGGTCCGCCCAGCAGTCCATGGGCCATGCTACCAACTGTGGGCCACCCGGGTTATCCGGATAAGAGACATGCTATGAGGATACCCATTTAGCATATTCCCAACACAAAGAGACTTTTTAACTGGAAGATAGTTGAAAACAAGAATATACTTGGAATGGTGTAACACACCATGCATAGGAATTTATAGTGGACACTTTGGAATAACTTGGTTTCTTGATAGTTGGAAGCATGAGTAGAGCTTACTCATACAAGTGGAGGCTAGCAAAATACTGGGAGCAACCAACTAACAGAGCAATAATGGTCATAATCATGCAGAACAACAAAACATTACACATAGAGTGGTACTACAAGTCAAGGACTAAATGATCATAGAGGCTATGGTGACTTGTTCATAGTCATAACATGGTGTGAGCATGTGCCAAGTCAACCCAAGCAAAGCATCAAAGGAGAATACCACAATACTATGCTTTTGCATGCTAAAAAACGCATAATTTTTTTCAAGGCACACTAAGCAATCCCAATTGTTTGGAACAAGACATGCTACAACAATAATCACTAAGCATAAGGTCAAAACAACACCTAGAATGTCATGCTAAGGTCTAAGTCACAGTCAATGCAAGCTCCTCTTGCACTTATCAAGCAAGAACTTCCTACTCCTTTCCAACACCAAGCAACTTATTTGCAAACAACACAGCGAGAACGGGGTCCAAACTACTTTATTCAAGCAAACTAAACAAACTAAGCAAACCAAACGAAAACTAACACGCTCCAAGAACAACACAACAGTGCATGAAACAATAAAAAACGAAGTGTCTAGACAGACCTCCGCTTTTTATTGATGAAGAAGGGGATGCCTTGGGCATCCCCAAGCTTTGACGCTTGTACCTCTTGGATATTTATTGGGGTGAAACCAGGGTGGCATCCCCAAGCTTGAGCTTTTATCCATTCTTCATCTCATCACATCATTCTCTCTCTACACCTGAAATTTTTCCTTCATACAAAACATCACACAATCTTCATTAGCAACATTAGTGTATTCAAAAGATAATAGACCTTTAGGCAAAGCTTTGGAACAGCAATACTTTTCACTAAAAACACAAGCTACTGTATCAACTCCTTCAAAATCTCAATTCACCTAAAGAGAACTAAAAAAGGAATCAATAAGAAGCAAATGCAAATAATGGCAGAAATCTGTCAAAATAGACCAGCAGGTAGAAACCGATTTTTTTGAACATCTTCTGTTACTCAAATCAAAATATGTTGAACTAACGAAAGTTAGATAAAATACACAGGAATTTATTCGTAAATTTTCAGCTCAATCCGAGTTACATAGACTCCTCACGAATTTTTCTGGTGGAGGACAGCAACTCCCCAAATCTTACTTCCCTCTCATTAGAGGTCATTCTTGGCACAAAAAGCAAATAAAAAGGATAAGGAGAGGTCATTACTAAAGTAATAACTTCCAAGACTCAAGGAAACTCTTGGGTTATCTCCCAACAAGTAATTTTCTTTAACGCCTTTAAGTTAGGCACAAGAAGCAAGAAGAATCTAGTATTTTCAAATGAGGAAGCATTAGCAACCCTCTTTTTCTTTCTTTTCTTACCTTTCTTCTTCTCTTTAGATAATATATGATTGCTTACAGGAGGAGAAAAATGCATAATGCCTTTTCCCACATCTATTACTACTCCAAGGTGTTTCAGTACGGATCTTCCAAATGCAATATGTCCTTTGCCTACACATTCAATAACAAGATAATTAGTAGACACCATTTTCCCTGAGATTTTTGTAAACACACCTTCAGCTAATCCAATGGGTAATAAATTGGCATTATTAGTAAGTTATATTTCCTCTCCTCCTTTAGAAAGCCCCCAAAGACTCAAACAATCATAAATATCTTTAGGCATGAGACAAAATTCAGACATGATATCACAGCGAGCATCAAAAAGTGTAGTATTTATAGAAACTTTGATTGTGGGAAACCACTTTGAAGGATCAGAATTTATGGGAACATAATCATTGTAAGCCCTAAGCAGGTGATATCAATTATTCATAGCAGCAATACCGGTCTCAAGCGTGTTCAACCTAGCAAAAATATTTGTGAAGGAGGAATCCGACCTGCCAGGTGTACCATAAATTATAATAAATTTCTTTATTGCATCAAAAGATCCATCCTCAGTGCATAGAAAAATATCTTTTTCAGCCACAGCATACAAAGCATATCTATAACGAAGAGCAATACCGTGGTAGAAACTATCAATTACCAAGCTAAGACTCATCTTAGGCTCAGTTTCCTGAAAAGAAGCAAACAAAACCAGGCAAAAGAAACTAAGAAAACTAAAAATAAAGTAAAGAGAAAGGAAGTGGAGGACTCCCCTTGTGAAGACGTCCTTAGCCTCCCTGGCAACGGCGCTAGAAAAGCTTGTTGATGGCGCCTTGATGATTGACGGGGAGGAAGAAGTTTGATGTCCCTTTAGTCCCCGGCAACGGCGCTAGAAAAGCTTGATGGCTAACGTGAAGCCTGTTGGGAACCCCAAGAGCAAGGTGTGAAGCAGCACAGCAGCAAGTTTTCCCTCAGTAAGAAAATGAGGTTATCGAACCAGTAGGAGGTAGAAAATGTCACACAGGTGCTGCAAGCAACGCGGAGACCTGCACAACACAAACTCAAGACTTTTCCCCAATGAATCAGTGAGGTTGTCAAGCTCGCCGGTTTGCTGTAACAAAGGATTAAACGTATGGTGTGGAAGGTAATGGTGGTTTGCAGCAAGTAAACAAGTAACAAAGGAAGATGTATCAATGGTAAAGATTGGACCGGGGTCCATAGTTCACTAGAGGTGCTCTACTTAGATAAACAACACAGCATGAAGGGTAAACAAATTAGAGCAGGGCAATTGACAGGAACTGGGCAAGGCATAACAATGCAATACCAGACAAAAATATCCTATGAGATTCGATTGGGCAATACAACAATATACATAGACCGCCATCCAACTGCATCTATGACTAGAAGTCCACCTTCAGTTTATCATCTGAACCCCCTCCGGTATTAAGTTACAATCAACAGACAACTTCTTTAAGCAAAGTGTGTAAGGTAAACAATCCACTTGTTCCATGAACAAGAGACCGTTGTTTTCTCCCTAGTAGCAATAGCACATCTACAACCGAAGAGATTTATGTCACTTCCCTTGGAAACTAGAGGCATGAACCCACTATCGAGCATAAATACCCCCTCTTGGAGTCACTAGTAACTACTCGTCCAAGATAGCTACTAACAACGGAGAGCATGCAAGATCACAAACAACACAAACATGATAGAATCATAAAGACAAAACCATTAATCAATCTGACATAGTAATCTCAATATCCATCGGATCCCCGCAAACACAACATGCATGATTACAAATAGATTAGATATTGATCATGAACGGAGCTCACAAGATCTATACATGAAAGCACAGGGATGAGATATAACCATCTAGCTACTACATGGACCCATAGTCCAAGGTGGAACTACTCACGCTTCATACCGGAGAGAAGGCCTCCAGGATGATTTCCCCTCCGGCAGTGTGCCAGGAAGAACTTCAGATCCCCCCCCCCAATCTAGGGACGACGGTGGCGGCGGCTACAGAAGGTTTCATGCAGTTTTGATCTGGTACTTAGGTTTTCTACATCGGGGGCTTTTTATAGGCAAAGAGGCGATGCCGGGAGGCGACCAGGGGGCCACACCCTGCCCAGGCGCGGGTTCACCCTAGCCCGCTCCTGGGGGTGTGGTGTCCCTCTGGCACCTCTCTGTCTCGTCTTCTGCATTCGTGTCCCACACGGTAAAATATTAACTTTGGCTTTTGTCCCGTCCAATTTCGAGAATATTGATTTTCTGCCTTTCTGGAACCAAAAACAGAAGAAAACAGGCAACTGGCACTGTGGAAACTCGTTAATAGGTTAGTTCCAAAAAAATATATAAAAACACCTCAAAGTCTAGACAAAGAAAAACAAAGTAGATACTAAAAAAGCATGGAGCATAAAAAATTATAAATATGTTTCCGACGTATCACAACACCCCTCCCAGGCACGGGGTCGGCCCACCCGCGCGGTAGGGGTGTGGGCCACCCAGGGCGCCCCTCTGTCTCGTATTCTGGCTCTGTGAATCTTCTGGTGAAATAGGATTTTTGGCATATTTTCCAGGATTTTTCCTAATAGTTAATTTTCTGCACAAAAACTAGACACCAAGGTAATTCTGTTGAAAACAGCGTCAGATCGTGTTAGTTATATCCAAATCACACAAGTTTAGAGGAGAAACAATAGCAAAAGTGTTCAGAAAAGTAGATAAGTTTTGGACGTATCACATGGTGATGAAGAAGGCCTCCGGGATGATCTCTCCCCTCCGGCAGGGTGCCGGGAAGAGCTTCAGATCCCCCCGATCTATGGATGATGGTGGCGGTGGCTATGGACTGTTTTGTGGAAGATTGATCAGGTACTTAGGGTTTAGGTATCGGGGCTTCTTATAGACGAAGAGGCGAGGCAGAGGGCACCCGGGGTGACCGCACCCTCCTAGGCATGGGCCAGGCTTGACCATGCGGCCAGGGGGTGTGGCCCCCTGGTGGCTCTCCTCCGTCTCATATTCTGGCCTCGTGTTCCCATGGTAAAATATTGACTTTGTCTTTTGTCCCGTCCAATTCCGAGAATATTAATTTTCTGCCTTTTCTGGAACCAAAAACAGAAGAAAACAGGCAACTGACACTGTGGCATCTTGTTAATAGGTTAGTCCCAGAAAACATATAAAAATATCTCAAAGATAAGACAAAGCAAATCAAAGTAGATACTAAACAATCATGGAGCATAAAAAATTATAGATACGTTTACGACGTATCACACCTCCGTGTTGACCCCCCATATTTCCATGGCCGGCCAATCGAGCCGCGATTTTGGCGGATGTGGCCGCGCTTCTCCGTGCCACGGCAGGATCTCCGGCTTGCCAGCTCATCCGCCACTGCTGTCGGAGGAGGAGGTACGTCGGCGCCGCTCCGAGCAGGTACGCGGTCGCGGCTCCCTTGGGCGCACCCGCGTGACCTCGCCTGCAAGGGCGGTGCTTCCGTTTGACCCTGCTGCAGATGATGCCAAGAAGGTCTTGCTGAAGGAAATCATCGCAGTCTCGCCGGCGTCCATGAGCCCGCTCCCGTCGACGATTACAACTCGGACGACGAGCATGAGGATCGCTTGGTGAACGAGGCGAAGTTCAAATCCCTTTTCACCACGCTCATGGACATCGTGGAGCACCGGAAGCGTCGTGGCCTCACGCGCAGAGGAGGAGAAGCGTGATCTTTGCCGTGACATCTGCATCTCCGCCCGCGAGCACCATGCGCGGATTGCGGTCCTCGTCATCGACTACAGCAAGGACGACTACGCCGCCGATGCCACCACCGATGACGAGTAAGCGCGCGATGGCGCCATCGTAGATGCTCCGGTGAGTAGGTACCGCCATTGGAGCTACGTAGATGCTAGGCCTAGTTTGGATGCAGGACGCGCATCATTTTTTGCCAAACATATATCGATCTCGATGATCAAAACCTCCCATATGTATGAATCTGGCATCAATGTGTGACGTTTTCTAAATATACAGTTTCGATCTAGGTATCTGTTCTGCCGGAGCATTTTTCATACTACAAAACAGGTTTTCGGTACACTGCATTCGCAGGATGCAATACCGTGATATGCGATATCTGCTAAAGATGCTCTTAGATTGGATTTGCGAAAAAGAAACAGAGGGCACCATCGCCTGATTTATAATGCAAATACAACTATGGAAACAGGATCTATTAGGCCTTGTTTTGCATGCCGGTTTTGACAGGGTTCTAAGTGTATTTCCCCAGCCCACCCAATGATCCCTCACAAGCACAACTAGCCTGTTTTATAGCCCAAGTTTGTACGGGTTCACCCTAACTATCTTTGTCAAAACAGTTGGATCTCCGTGTAAATCGGAACGCGACCCTGCCTATTTTGGTCGCTCTCGACGCGGAGTAGGGAAGCCAGCCAGCAGCGATGCCAACAAAGCTGACCCATAGCAACAAAAATGACGTGTTCCTTCTGATTCTAGTCTGTTCTGATTCTAAGAGTGTTGTAGGGATAATGATTGAAGTGGTTTTGAAGAAACTTGGTGGTATGGGATTCCGAGACCTATATGCTTTTAATATGGCTATGTTGGCAAAAGAAGGTTGGCGGTTAATCTCAAACCCTGATTCATTATGTGCTCAAATACTAAGATCTAAATACTACCTTGATGGAAACCTTTTAAAATCTGGTTCGAAAAAAGGTTCATCTTATACTTGGCAGAGTATAGTTGCAGGCTTAAATGTACTTAAGCGCGGTTTAATTTGGAGAATTGGTAATGGGGAGTCGATTAACATATGGAAAGACCCATGGGTCCCTGGTAGCCCGGATAGAATTATCCAAACCCCAAAAGGCCAAATACTACTGAAGAACGTTGGGAAACTTATTAATTTGGATACAATGCAATGGAATGAAGTGATGGTGAAGGATATCTTTAATCCAATTGATGTTATGAGAATTCTGAGGATTCCGTTAAGTGAAAATAACCCTGACGATTTTATTGCTTGGCATATGACAAAATCTGGTACCTTCTCTGAGAGATCGGCATACTATGTGCAATGGAATCATTTACATGGTCATAAGCTGGATCGAGCAGCGAAGATGAGTTCTTCATCTCCTAATCCTGTTTGGGAAATTCTTTGGAAACTTAAGGTGCTAAGTAAAGTGAAGATATATATTTGGAGTGATCTGCATGACATCATCCCAGGAATGTTTATTCTTGCTAACGGGCATATTCCCGTCTTGGGCCAATGTCCTGTTTGTGCACAAGCTGCAAAAGATATAAAACATTTAACGTTTACGCGTGAACGTGCGATCGAGGTTTGAGAAGCCGTAGGCCTAAAGGAGATTATTCAACAACCACTATTAGTAGACAGGTCAGGATCGTCGGTCATGGAACAATTATTGCGGAATGATTTTAAGAAACCATTGATTCTTTGCTCGTTGGGACCGAAGGAGACAATCTCAATTGTAGCATGGTATATCTGGTGGCAACGAAGGGAATTTAGCAAGGGAGAGAAAATTGCTACACCAGCCAGGACATCATTCTCGATTCTGGGTCTGGCTCTGAATTATGTTGGAGATATGTCAGGAGCTGAACCAAGAGTTATAAGATGGCAAAAACCAGTAACAGAAACTTATAAGCTAAATGTTGATGCTAGCTATTTCCCAAATGGTACTGGTGTTGTGGTTGCGGTTTGGGGGACTATAAAGGATGTGCGGTTGTAGGCAGAAGTTGGGTTGGAGAAAATTTATTCAGTACACCCACAGCAGAAGCAACCCTCTTCTAAGAGGGTTGTAAATGATGGAGGATTTGGGATGCAATCTGAAGCTTTTAATGGTGAAGTTGAGGTGTGGAGTCCATATTCTGCTATTCTTTCATATTGTTATTTGACGGCACAACGAATTGGCAACATTGTGGTTCAACATTGTCCAAGAGAAGCAAATGGTGTGGCGCATACTCTAGCTAGGTTTTCTCATAATTCTAGTTCTTATACTTGGTATGGTGATCCCTAGCTTTATTATCCCCGTTGTAATGAACGATGTAAGCTTGTTTTGACCTCGACGGCAAGTTTTTTACGCACTCTTTTTCTTACCAAGGTATCAAAGGAGACTGAAAGGTTTTTAATGAGACGGCTTGCTTGATTTAAAAAAAGTGGTTTTGAGGGGATTGGATGAGGGGAATGATTTTACCCAATCCCTGTGGGGATTACCTCGTTGAGAGCAGGTAAACCATGACCGTCAAAACGTTCAACATACAATAGTAACTGTGACTACTAATTGGTAACCGATGAATCAAGAGAGCATAAATAATGGTAGATACCAACAAAGAAAATCAAGAAGAACAGGCATTGTGTCGCTCGAGAGCATTGACGAGTTTTACTCATCTCTATCAGACCAACCCATTTAACCACGGTGTGTTCAAAAAGGGCGAAATGGACATGTGGATCGAGAAAATCGGCCCCAGTGGGTCGACTCATTCGACCACACACGTCTGGGCTGACCCATTTCCAGCTCAAATTTGGGATGCGACTGGCCAGATGCGTCGCATGTGTGTGTTCATGTGTCCTTCCTCGACTACATCGGCCCGCCTGGCAGTGACCCGTCGCTTCGTCTCCTGTCATGCCCATCGATGATGCGTAACAGTCGTCTTGCCATTGATGCGGCGCATACAGGCTGCCGGCTATCATCATCGCCTGGCACCAGCGTGGACTGACCAGCACTAGCAGCCCGCACAGGCGTGGTCTAGCCAGCAGGCGAGTAGCGAGAGGCAGGAGGTGTGGCAATCCCAGCCGCGGCAACATTGCTACCGGCACATGCCGGTGCACTGGCCTCCGGTGTCATGGGATCCGACGACCTACATCAACCTGTCCCATGACGACAACGTGGACGTGTAGGCGACGGCACCTCCACAAGACCTATCTAGGGTTTCTAGTTATTTTTAGGCCTCTTTATTTTTATATGTAAGGTATGTTTGTTTCAAATGAAATATCATTATGAAAAAAAATAGATCGAGATGCTGGAATGCCACTCGTCTAGGATGAAAAGGAATCGGCCTGTCTATGGGCTAACAAACGGAAGAAAACGGACATTTTATATATCTGAAATAGATCGGTCGGCTAGAGATGCTCTCGCAGAAAACATAAATGGCCACCGTTTGTTTCTCCTAGAAAAAGACGGCCCAACGCTACAACGCAAAAAAAAAACAGAGAACTGGGTGAAGCAAGTAAAGATATCAAATCAGGCCTCGCATAGTGGTCACAGTAGCATTTCCACAAGCACCTGCAGCGTGTGGGCCATGATATACTACTTTGCGATCTCGCAGTGGGCCGAAAGCAAATCGCCTCCCGAAGCAAGCAAAGCAACGAACGATGTGAACGATCGCTTCCCTTCGCCGCGTACTGAATTAGACGGGAGGAAAGGGACTGCAGATCGCAAGCCATTGGCGACCATGATTTTGAGAGAGAATTGTAGGCCGTGGCATTATTTATCGTCTAGTTCTGAAATGGGCTTTATCCTCGTAAGTGTCCAGCAAGTCTACATGCCGAAGGGAAGCGGAGTCTACATGCCGAAGGGAAGCGGAGTCTCTAACCGGGAGCTCCTATTCGCCGCTCGCTGCAGACGCGAGCGGAACACCGCCTGAAGGTGCTTCTTCATGGGCCACCCCTAATGCGATCTAGTAACATGTACGGTTTTTTTAATTTATTTTTTCCTGTTTTTTCTGTCTGAAAAAAAAAAGATTTTAAATGAGTTTAAATATTAAAAAATAACTTTGCAAAGTGTTCAAATTTTAAAAAATTTCAACTTAAAAGTGTTCGAATTTAAAAATTATATTTCCTCAGACTATATTAAAAGTCTCAACTTTGTCTAGATACGAATACACCTGTCTAAATACTTAACTAGATACATACGAACTTAGATAAAGTTAACGCTGTTAATTTAGACCGAAGGCAGTATAAATTTTAAAATTATTCGGATTTAAAATTATTTAGATTTCCAAAAATATAATTTTAAAAATGTTTTAAATTTAAATTTTATTCAGATCCAAAATATTCAAAATTTAAATTGGTATAATTAAAAATATCAAATTAAAAAAATTACATTAGAAAAATAGAAAAGGAAATAAACAGAAATAGAAATTTTTCGCGGTAAATGGCCCGGCTCAACACCGGCACCCGCGCAAAATCGCGCCCGTATTGGGCGGCAATAGGATTCTCCTCCCTAAGAGCATCTCCACTCACGTTCCTAAGACCCCGATCTCAGGGCGTTTTTTTGGTCCGGACGTCGAAAATCGGCCTAGTCGTGTTCCCAGGAATCCCTTTTCGTTCGGATTCGGACGAACTGTGGTCCGGATTTTTCAGGCCATTCCTAGGATCCTGAGAATGCCGGATGAAGCGAAAACGGGCGTGGGCTAGCTCTGTCGGCGAGAGAAGGCCGAAGTCCCCCAAATCCGCTCGCCTAGACTGTGGCGAAGAGCTTCCAGCGTCTTTGTCGCCATGACTTCGCCGGCGGAGCTCCTCCACGCTGAGACATGCCCACCCCTCTAGATAGGCTCGCCGTAGTACCCGCCCGCTCCGCCGCCCATTCCGCCGTCGGTTTCGCCGTCCAAACTTCGTCGTAACTCGGCTTCGCTGCTGAAAGTACAAAGGAAGTCGCCTAGAGGGGATGAATAGGCTTTTAAAAATATTATGGTTTAGGTTCAAGTAAATGCGAAATAAAACTAACGTTTAATTTATTGAGCATAAAGCCTAGCCACTAAGTTTACCTAGGTGCACCAACAACCTATGCTAAGCAATACAAGCAACAAGGTGATATCAAGATATAAAAACTTCAAGCACGATGGCTATCACAATGTAAAGTGCATAAGTAAAGGGCTCGGTTGAGAGATAACCGATGGACGTGCATACGAAGATTTGTTTCCCGAAGTTCACTTCCAAAAAAGCTACGTCTCCGTTGGAGATGTGCGATGGCGCAATGCTCTCCGAATGCCACAAATGGCTCACCTCGAGGTGTGGTGGCTCGATGCTCACCCAACGCCACACAAGGCATCACCCCGGATGCGAAAGCACGCAACTCACCTGTTGGACATATGCCCAAGAGGCAATAATAAAGTGGTTATTATCATATCTTCATGCTTATGATAAATGTTTACATACCATGCTATAATTGTATTAACCGAAAACATTAATACTTGTATGATTTGTAAACATAAAAGAGTCACTGGTAAAGCCTCTTGTTAAACTAGCTTGTTGGTTAATATATGATCATGGTTTCCTGATCATGAACATAGAGATGTTATTAACAACAGGGTCATATCATTAGGAGAATGATGTGATGGACATACTCCTATAGTTAAGCCTAGCATACAGATCAAGTCATTTAATATAGTTCACTTGCTATAAGTTTTCTAATACATAGTAACCTAATTCCTTCGACCATGAGAACATGCTAATCACCATCACCGAAAGGATGCTTTGATGACATCAAACACCACACCGTAACTGGGTGGCTATAGAGGTGGAAGTGAGTGTTCGGAAAGTATATTTTGAGGCACATGGATCAAGATTGGGATTTGTCCATCCATATGATGGATAGATATACTCTGGGCCCTCTCGGTGGAATGTCATCCAATTAGCTTGCAAGCATGTGACTGGCTCACAAGGGATCACATATCACAGGAATGAGAAAAGAGTACTTATTGGTAACGAGGTTGAATTACGTATGCAGAGATACCGACGATCAAATCTCGGATAAGTAAAGTATCGTGAGACAAAGGGAAATTGGTATCGTATATAAATAGTTCATTCTATCACGAAGTAATCAAAGAACTATGTGGGAGCCATATGAATTTCCAGATTCCTCTATTGCTTATTGATCGGAGAAGAGTCTCGATCATGTCTGCATAATTCACGAACCGTAGGGAGACACACTTAAGGATTCGATGTTGTTTAGTAGATATGGAATGTGAGTAAAGAGACTGAATGTTGTTCGAAGACTCGGATGGGATCCGGGATATCACGAGGAGATCCGGAGTGGTCCGGAGAATAATATTCATATAAGGAAAGTCCAATTTCGGAGTTCGGGAATGATTCCGGTGTTTTCACCGGAATGTTCTAAAAGGGTCTAGAAGGTTCACCGATCCGGAAGGGGAAGGGTACATGTATGTGTCATGACAAAGTGTAATGGTTGCATCATGTCCTAGGTCACTTGGCGGGACACTTGGATGAGAGAAATCAAACTCTAATTTGAAAGTCAAAAGGGCAGTTTGAAAAAGTCAAATCCCCACATGGTTTCCGAGTTAGGGAGGGTTTCTGAGTTAGGGAGGGTTTCCACCTGGGTTGGGAACACCCTTGGACGCCCCCCCACCTATATAAGGAGGGGTAGGGGTGCACCCCAAGGTATCCCCCTTGCCCTAGGCGCCCAAGAAACCGTAGGTTGGCCGCCGCCCCCCTCTCTAGTTGCGATCAATCTAGATCTCCTCTAAACCGCTACCGACTAGCTAAACTCTAGTTGCTAGCTACCTCTAAACCTCGGCCCTCTAAACCCTAGATCGCCGGGGCTCCCTCTACTCCACCATACTCGCTCTGGCTTAGGCGAAGCCCTACGGGATCTCCCCTCTACTTCGGACACCACGCCGTCGTGCTGCCGGAATCGCGAGGAGAGAGATACAACTTCCACTGCCTGCTGGAACAAGGGAGAGGAAGGTCTTCATCGAGTACCGTACGTGTGACCGACTGCGGGAGCTCTGCCAGAACGCGGCGCCGGAAGGATCGTCTACGCGATCTTGAGATCGGCAAGTCAACGACTACATCACCCGCGAGAATCTGCTCTTGTTAACCTCTTTGGATCTTCAAGGGTTAGTACTCTATCAACTTGTTGCACCGATCTAGTAGATAGATCTTGGCTTGATCATAGATTATTAATTGTGTGTTCATGCGGTAGAATTTTTCTGTTTTCCATGCTACGAACCCCTACAGTGGTATCAGAGTCGTTTCTATATGTAGATCTGTTGCACGAGTAGAACACAATGGTCATTGTGGGCGGTGGTGCTTTTATTATCAATTGCTTCTTGTGTACTTTGCATCTTGCGGTATGGTGGGATGAAGCGGCCCGGGCTAACTTTACATGACATCGTCCATGAGACTTGCTCCACGCTCGACATGCAACTTGTATTGCATAAGTGGATTTGCGGGTGTCTGTCTCTCCCATCATAGTAAAGATTCAATTTATAACAGGCACTTGATAGTTCAAGCATCAACATTGTGGTTCTTGTTCGTAAGTTAGAACAAAACTTATTGAAAGCCCCAAACCACGTAAAACATGCAAAGAAAATTAGAGGCGTCTAACTTTGTTTTGCAGGGGTGTGCTGTGATGTGATATGGCCGTGATTGTGATTATATATGATGTATGCAATGTTCCTTATTGTAAGTCGACAACCGGCAGGAGCCATATGGTTGTCTTTTAATTTCATCTAGACTTGTGTGTCTATTATTCAAAGTAGTTGTAATTGTTAATGTTGGTGGACGACAACCTTGGAGCGGCGCCATTGACCTTAACGCCACGCCGGTGATGATGGAGATCATGTTCGTGCTTGAAGATGGAGATCGGAAGCATAAGAAGAAAGGCCATATCATATCACATATTTTGAATTGCATGTGATGTTAATCCTTTTATGCATCTTGTATTGCTTAGTTCGCGACGGTAGCATTATAAGATGATCCCTCTCAAAAAAATTATCAAGTTATAGAGTGTTCGTCCTTAGTAGGCACTGTTACCAAAGCTCGTTGTTTCGAAGCACCACGTGATGATCAGGTGTGTTAGATTCTGCGAGTGTATAAAATGGGAGCAAGCCAGATTTGCTCATGCGGAAGCTAAGGTTTGATCTTGACGAGCCTAGCATGTACAGACATGGTCTCGGAACACGGAATACCGAAAGGTAAAGCATGAGTCATATAGATGATATGATGAACATGATGATTGTTCGCCTTTGAAACTATATCATGTCACGTGATGATCGGACTTGGTGTAGTGAATTTGGTTCGTGTGATCACTAAAACAATGTGAGGGATATTGTTTTGAGTGGGAGTTCAATAGAAATATGATTTAAAGTTGAACACTATTTATCATAAATTAAATCAAAGTAAATTTGCATAGTTGTTGTAGTCATTGGCATCCGTTTACCACCTTGCGCTTAGTTATAATTGAGATAATAGAACTATATAATTCTGGTTAGTTACTTTACGAACTGGTATCGTATTGTTTTAAAGTGTTAATCTAAAGTTTAAAAGTCCTATTGCAAACTTTCAGTAAGTTCCGGTTACCTCGTGAAGTTTAATAATTGGTATTAAATCAAGAGTGACAATTCCAGTGTTAGTATATAAGTATCATGTTTGTCTCCATGATTATTGATATTCAAAAGATTGTTTTAATATCAAGGTTATCTAGGATCTAAAAGAGTTGTTTCAGAAAACATGATGTGTGGAAGATATTGCGATATCTGAAATGATGTTTTGGTTGCAACATGAGAGAGTATAATATGGAAAAGTTTATGTTCTCATATTTGATGAGAATTTGAAAAAGGTTGGAGATGCTTGTCGTCCTAATCCTCTAAAAGGTTTTGGAGAGCAACATTATACTCGCGATTCACCGTTATAAGCTAAAAGTAGCTTAATCATGAATAGTTCCATGATAAGGGTGAATATTTGATAAAATGTTTACTACACTAAAAGGTTACTAAAGAATGGAATTTGAAAGAACACCAAGTATTTGATGATGGTGATCTACTTCAAAGTGCAAGTCCAAAGACATTGGTATTTAACTATACATGCTTTGGACTATGTGTCATGTGTATGGCTCCACTATTGATGTTGATAGATTCTTTCGAACAGAAAAGAAAATACTGAAAGAGAATCTCAGAAATATATGGCAGAAAAGAAAAGACTAGAATTGTTCAGCTTAGGTATATAGAGGATATACATGTTATGGCTATATTCTTTGCTGATTAAACAATGTGGTTCTTAAGTATTGGATACTGAATTTGTTGGTGTGAATCGTCATACGAAACAACACAATTCATGAACTACAATGGCCTAAGTAACTAGCAAAAGAATATGTGATAATGTTCATCGAGAACAAATAAAGGGTTGTTGTGTTGCTCGTTAACATCAAAGCTTGCCTTCTAGATTTGTTTTATCAGGTATTATGAGAACAAAAGGGTTGTTCAAATAATTGTCGTAATCCATAAAAGATGGATGATTTACAAATCTCGTTGGATAAATCACATCCATAAAAATATTGCTAAAAATTTCGAAAGACAATTGATAAGAAAGATCACTTAGGAAGTGACATCTTCGTTTAAATTATATTGGAAAGTAAACATGAAGAAACTCCATGTGGATGGAATTTTGGAGTCTTTTGATTTTTGATCAAATGACGCTTGTGAAATTTTCCTAGAGATAATTAAAACTTCGCTCATAGGCCAAAGGGAACGGATGACTAGCTTATTGGAACTTGTACATATTGTTGTATGAAGTCCATTATGTGTAGTCAAAAGCGATAGATTTCAACTTCATATGCTTTCTTCGAAAATTTGAGTGAATATTTGAATATTTACTTAATAAGGATGAAGTGTGAAACATTTGAAAAGTTTAAAGACTTTCAAGATGAAGTGCAAAATAAATGTAACAAGAAAATAAAGAATTTATGATAGGATCATAAAGGAAGATATTTGAGTTATAAAGTTTAGCATAACACCTAAGATTTGAGGAATCGTTCCATGGATTTGCATTTCCCAAAACACCATATGAGTATGGAATAATCGAGATATGCAATGAAACATTGTTTGACATGGTAAGATCAATAGTGTAATTGATAAAACTGTCATTATATTTTAAAGATTAAAGCTTTAGAGACTACCGTTTTTTCACTAAAAAGAGCTCCATCATAATCCGTTGAAATGACACCATATAAAGTTATGGTTTGGGATAAAACCCAAGTTTTCCTTTCTTTAACATTGGTATGTTATGCATAAGAAAGATGTTTGCAACCAAAATCGAATGAACATATCTTTGTATGTTATTTTGAATAATCGTTGAGTATTCCTCCATAACACCAAAGACAAAAATGTTTGTCGCTTAGAACGTCAAGTTTCTTTGAGAAAGGAATTTTTCGTGAAAAGTTAAGTGGGAGGACAATAGAACTTTGATAAGGTTAAAAGAACCTTAGCTATATGTGCAAAGTTGTGCAGCGCTGAAAAGTGTTCCGGAGGCAGCAACAATGCTCATGGCTCACATGCCTCAAAGGTTGTGGTCACGGAGGTCTAAGTTCCTATTTAAACAAGTAGGTTGGGTAACCAATCAAATACCAAGATTTGAGAGTTAAATCATTATTTGACGATAATGATCCGACTACATGGAAAGAAGCGATGATGGTCCCTAACTCCAACAAATGGTTTGAAGCCATAAAATCCGTGATAGTTCCATATACGAGAGATCAAGCTTTGAACTTGAAAGACCCTCTAAAAAGGTGCAAGACCTTACAGTCGTATTTGGATCTATAAAGAAATAGACATGAATGTTTCACATCTATGAAATTATCGACATGTCAGGAAAGATTCATGATAATGTTCAAAGAGTTGACTATGATAAGATCTAATCTTTCATTAAGCGATATTTAGTCTAGACGGATTAATGTAGCAACCACTACATATAATTTTGTTATGTGGTAGTTTAATAAACAAAACAAGTTCTTCTAATAGATTGGTTACCTAGGACGTGTGCATGACATGGTCCAAAGGGTTTTGTTAATTCAAAGGATGCTAAAAGCATATGCAAACTTCAATGGTTGAAGTAAGCATCACGGAGTTGGAATCTTCAGTATGATGAAACTATTAAAAGAGTTTAATTTCATCAGAGACGATGGAGATGCTTGCATTTGCAAGAAATTAAGTGGGAGCGCTAAGACATGTTTCTAATACATTATGTGGAAGACATATTTTTTATTGGAAATGATGTATCTTTTTATTGACACAGGTTAAGAATTTCATCTCGATGAAAGGCTTAGGCAGAACCCGAATATTTGACATCAATGTCTATATGGATAAATTGAGCCGCTAATATGGTTGTGTCAGAAGTACATAGATGAGATATTGAATGAGTTCAATATAGAAACTACAAGAAAGGTTCTTGTTGCACAGGAAGGATTGAATAAAGATTCAAGTATTTTTGATATTTGATATATAAAATCACAAAAAGTACTTTATCAATCATGTTGTGATGTGTACAAATCCAGATATGTCCTATGCTCTAAATGTTATGAGCGTATACCAGAATGATTCATAAGATGATTATTGGACGATAGTAAAGATATTCTTATGATCTTTTAGAAGAACTAAGAATATATTATTTTGTAGAAATGACAAATTGATGGCTAGTTCATTGTAAAAGTATTACATTGATACTAGTTTTGTCACAAAGTACAAATTAAGTTTATCTCTATCTAAACTAAGGGTGGCACAATATGATAGAAAGTAAGTTCCATAATGGATTTGGATGAGTTCCAAAGTTAAGACATTGTGACAGATACTACAACAAAAGGCTAAGTATATGACTGCTATAATAGTAGCAAAAGAGGGCATTTGTGTCAAGTAGTTTGTTATCAAACTAGGTGTGTTTCACAACGGGATAGTACTATGAATATATATTGTATGACAATATTATCAACATGTTTTAACCCCAAGGAACTAAAGGTCTCACCAAGGACCAAATTTGTACAAAGCCATCTCATTAGAGAATGAGTGATGCGTAGAGACGCAAAGACATGCAATTACACACGGACCTGAAAGTGTCGGATCCGGAGATCATTTGACCACTAGCAATCGTGTAAATATAACACCGGAAAGCCATAGGTGTTGAATGCACAAAGGTTTGAAACTAGATTATTGACTCTAGTGCAAGTGGGAGACTGTTGGAGATATGCCCAAGAGGCAATAATAAAGTAGTTATTATCATATCTTCATGCTTATGATAAATATTTACATACCATGCTATAATTGTATTAACCGGAAACATTAATACTTGTGTGATTTGTAAACATAAAAGAGTCCCTAGTAAAGCCTCTTGTTAAACTATCTTATTGGTTAATATATGATCATGGTTTCCTAATCATGAAGATAGAGATGTTATTAACAACAGGGTCATATCATTAGGAGAATGATGTGATGGACATACTCGTATAGTTAAGCCTAGCATAAAGATCAAGTCATTTAATATAGTTCACTTGCTATAAGTTTTATGATACATAGTAACCTAATTCCTTCGACCATGAGATCATGCTAATCACCATCACCGGAAGGATGCTTTGATGACATTAAACACCACACCGTAACTAGGTGGCTATAAAGGTGGCATTGAATGTTCGGAAAGTATGTGTTGAGGCACATGGATCAAGATTGGGATTTGTCCATCCATACGATGGATAGATATACTCTGGGCCCTCTCGGTGTAATGTCATCCAATTATCTTGCAAGCATGTGACTGGCTCACAAGGGATCACATATCATAGGAACGAGAAAAGAGTACTTATTGGTAACGAGGTTGAACTACGTATGCAGAGATACCGACGATCAAACCTCGGATAAGTAAAGTATCGTGAGACAAAGGGAAATTGGTATCGTATGTAAATGGTTCATTCGATCACGAAGTAATCGTAGAAATATGTGGGAGCCATATGAATTTCCAAATTCCTCTATTGGTTATTTATCGGAGAAGAGTCTTGATCATGTCTGCATAATTCACGAACCATATGGAGACACACTTAATGATTCGATGTTGTTTAGTAGATATGGAATGTGAGTAAAGAGACCGAATGTTGTTCGAAGTCTCGGATGGGATCCGGGATATCACGAGGATATCTGTAATGGTCCGGAGAATAAGATTCATATAAGGAAAGTCCAATTTCGAAGTTCGGGAATGATTCCGGTGTTTTCACCGGAATGTTCTAGAAGGGTCTAGAAGGTTCACCAATCCGGAAGGGGAAGGGTACATGGATGTGTCATGACAAAGTGTAATGGTTGCATCATGTCCTAGGTCACTTGGCGGTACACTTGGATGAGAGAAATCAAACTCTAATTTGAAAGTCAAAAAGGCAGTTTGAAAAAGTCAAATCCCCACATGGTTTCCGAGTTAGGGAGGGTTTCTGAGTTAGGGAGGGTTTCCACCTGGGTTGGGAACACCCTTGGACGCCCCCACCTATATAAGGAGGGGTAGGCGTGCACCCCAAGGTATCCCCCTTGCCCTAGGCGCCCAAGAAACTGTAGGTTAGCCGCCGCCCCCCTCTCTAGTTGCGACCAATCTAGATCTCCTCTAAACCGCTACCGACTAGCTAAACTCTAGTTGCTAGATACCTCTAAACCTCGGACCTCGAAACCCTAGATCATCAGGGCTCCCTCTACTCCACCATACTCGCTCCGGCTTAGGCGAAGCCCCGCGGGATCTCCCCTCTACTCCCGACACCATGCCGTCGTGCTGCCGGAATCGCGAGGAGAGAGCTACAATCTCCGCTGCCTGCTAGAACAAGAGAGAGGAAGGTATTCATCGAGTACCGTACGTGTGACCGACTGAGGCAGCGCTTCCAGAACGCAGCGCCGGAAGGATCATCTACGCGATCTTGAGATCGGCAAGTGAACGACTACATCACCCGCGAGTATCTGCTCTCGTTAACCGCTTTGGATCTTCGAGGGTTAGTACTCTATCAACTTTTTGCACCGATCTAGTAGATAGATCTTGGCTTGATCATAGATTATTGATTGTGTGTTCATGCGGTAGAATTTTTTTTGTTTTCCATGCTACGACCCCCTACATCACCAACGCTACAAAAGGCTCGCCCTATTCTCCCGAGTGCGCACCACAAAAGGCGGGCACTCGCTCCACTATGAGACGCTTGAGGGCGGTCACCGAACCCGTACAAGATCGGGGCTTACTCCACAACTCAATTGGAGGCTCCCAACAACAAAGCCACAAAAGGCTACAATGCCACAAAAGGCCAACAAAGCCACAAGAGGCTACAAGACCACAAAAGGTCAACAATCTAACCACGCAACTGTCTAGGGTTCCAAGAACCCAAGAGTAACAAGCCCACAAGCTTGTACTCGCCGAATCTCCGAGGAGAACTCAAACCTATGCAAAATGCAAGGGCAAGTCCTTCACTCCAAAATTCCATCAAAGCTACAAAAACTATTGGGAGAATAAGAGAGGGAGAACACAAGAGGAGAACACAAAACTTTCCAAGATCTAGATCCCAATGATTCCTTCACAAAGAAGGGATTTAGCTTGGGGGGATTGTAGATCTAGATCTCCTCTCTCAAATCCCTCAAAAAGATGCAAGAATCATAGGAAGGGAAAGGGAGAGGGAAAGCTTCTTCAAGGTCAAAAATGGAGGAGAGAGAGAAAGCCAAGAACCAAGAAGAAAAGCTAGTATACACGAAGGGGAAGAGGAGCCCATTTTAAAGGGCTCCCAGATCTGCCCGTTATGGGCATTCGCGACCCCTGGCTAGAACTTCCGGTGGGAGGCCGGAAGTTCTGGTGGCACTCAGCCAACGGTCAAAAACTGCGAAGCGAGAAACTGAGAACGCGAGTCTTGGTCGAAACTTCCTCCAGTCCACCGGAACTTCCGGTGCAGGTTCCGACTGAAGTTTCGTCAAATAGACACAACCAAAACAGAAAGTTACTAAATGTGAGCGGAACAAGAGCCGGATTTTCAATCGGTACTTCCGGTGGCAGCTAGGCCCGAGCGGAACTTCCGGTCCCTGGCCGGAACTTCCGGTGGGGACGGTATAACCGCTGTAACTTCCGGCCAAAATTCCGCCAAATACAATAAACCAAATAGAGAGGATACAATACGTGAGCGGAACTTCCACCGGAACTTCCACCAGAACTTCTGTCGGCAAAATGCCCTAGCGGAACTTCCGATGAGAATCCAGAACTTCCGGTCAGGAAATTTCAGAAACCAGAAATGCAATAACTTTCGCATCCGAACTCCAAACGAGATGAATCCAATTTTGTTGGAAAGATAACCACAATAAGATATGCGAGTGAAATCCTTATTTGATGAACTAGAGCTTGTCATGATGATGACCACAAGCTCTAAATCCTCTCATGGACAAAAACCAAATAACAACCAAGAAAGATGATGTTATGAATGCAAAGGTTTGAGCTCTCTCCGAACGATGCAAACAAGACACCCGCTTGAGAGCCCTTCTTGATAGAACAACTATCTATCCTAAACCCGGTCTCCCAACTAACAACACGAGATTGGCAAAAAGAAGCCCTATCAAGAACATACCTTTGCCTTGAGCATCCCACTTGAACTTGATGTATACCGTCTTGTTCTTCTATAGTGGGAACACCTTTCTTGTTTTCTCTTGCTTGATGAAGATGAAGACTTGCAAATTGCCCCCCATACTCCATGAGGAAACCTCTTCTTTGAACTTGTCTTCATCACTCCATGATCATGAGGATGGCAAGTTTCAAGTATGAGATCTTCTAGAGATAGCACATCTTGAGCTTTCCCTTCTTCATCCCTTCTTAAGGTTGATCCATCTTGATGTAACTCTTTGCACTTGTCTTGATCAACCTTCAAGCTCCTTCTTTCTTCATGATTTCAATGGCACAAAGCCCTTGGACATTTCTTCATATCTTGAGACCAACACATGGCCTAAGCGATGCCAATGGACAAACCTATAAGTGAAACTCAATTTACACATTAGTCCATAAAGATTGTCATTAATTATCAAAACCACACATAGGGGCATGCATGCTCTTTCAGCTGCGAGCTCCCACCACCTCGCTCGCCAAGTGTTCGGCATTTGGCCAGTTCGGCCATGGACTCCGACGGCGAGAGGATACTCGCCGTATTGCTGGAGGAGGAGAACGCTGAGGTCGCCGAAAATGCAGAGCACATGGAAATCCTCGCCTCCCTCGCCCAGTTGTACCTGCAAATGGTGAAGCCGAAGCGTAGAGGTTCGGCGAAGGGTCGCCGGAAGTGCAAGACGAGGCAAAGGATAGAGGGCTACTGCTTGTTGTATGCCCACTACTTCGCCGACGAGCCGCTCCACGGAGAGACCGTGTTTCAGCGCCGTTTCAGGATGAGCCGAAAGTTCTTGCTAAGATCGTGCATGCCATCCGGCAGTTTGACCACTATTTCGTTTGCAAGAACGACTGCATCGGCATGGTTGGGTTTTCCTCACTGTAGAAGTGCACAATTGCGATGAGGTTGCTTGTATATGGAGCGTCGGGTGACGATGTCAAAATATGTTGTATTTTTACTGTACGCCAACTATTTTTAAATTTACGCCGAACTGTGGTCTATTTTATGCCAAACTTGACTGAACTATGCTTTGTATTCATATTATACCAAAAACTAAACGAATTTGAGATGAATTTGAACGGAAAGGAGCGTCCCGGAGTTTCCTAAGCCACGTTAGCGCCGCCGCGGTTTCCTAACATTCTCTGACCAGTTTTTTTTTCCGATGGCGGCATTTTTATTCTTCTTTTGAATGGCTTTTTCAGTTTTTTCGAATTAGAACATTTTCTGAAATATGAACAATTTTTAAATTTAAACTTTTCAAAATTTAAACAAATATTAAATCTAAATAAATTTCAAATCTGAATATTTTCAAAATCTAACCATTTACAAGGTCCATGTTTTTTAAAAAAAATTAAATCAAATCTGAACTTTTTGAAATACATTTCAAAAAAAATTAAAACAAAAAACAACAACAAAAGTCAAAACCTATATCTAATTTTGGGCCGAGTTGGTGTGGACCATTAAGAAGTGCGTCACGCATTTCCCGCTCGATCCCGGAAAAATGCTATTTTCCGCTCTAAGTGGGACATATTCCTACCCGCTCACGCGCAGAGCTACCTTAGCCACGGGTCGTTAATGTGGTAATAGCCGATTTTTCTTGGTTTTTTGCTGGTTATTTTGTTTCGTTTCATTTTTTGCAGTTTCTTTTTTTGTAAAATTCAAATTCTTTGAAATTCTACAATTTTTATAAACTATTTGATTTTGGAAAATGTTCATTTTCAAAATATGTTCATGCTATGAAAATGTTTAATTTAAAAAATGTTTAGTTTTAAAAAAATGTTAGGTTTTGAATATGTTCATTTGCAAAAAAATATTCAAATAATGAAAATATTCATTTTGAAAAATGCTTTAAAAATCTTTAGGTTTTAAATTGTTCAAATTTAACAATCTTTTATTTTGAAACGGAAAAAATATAGATATTAATTAGGCCGCATTGCGAGCGGCCCATAAAGAAAGTCTGCAAGCGGGCCAAAATTCGTCTCGCTTAGAGCGGAACTAAGGTTGTCCTAGGTCCGCTTCCAGCCACATATAGGGGCTTCCGAAGAGAAGATCGACTAGTCTACTTGACGAACTACTCTTAACTATTAAGACATCTCCAGCAGCACGACCAATTCTGGACACCCAAACGTTTTATTTGGATTGAGCCCAAGACAGAAAATGGGTCGTGGTCCGGTCGCACATGCCAGTGTACCCAGCAGGGCGACCCAAACAGTTTGTAATGACCAATTTGATCAGGGTTGATCAGTTATTTTGGAATGCATATTTCAACAATATATTACAATATAATGAGAGTAATAAATAAAATAAAAATAGTACATAAATACAAATAGTACACAACCACATAGCTTCTTACAATCAAACATGATTCCCGCAAATTACATTAAACAAACTAGAGGATTATGCTTAATTATATTGGTTTTCCTCATGAGCCCGCATCTGCTCATGAAGCCGATTGTGAAGGCCCCAATCGTGGACCGTATGATACACATGCAAGAAGTTTTACCAAGATGTTTCCCTAGGCTATGTTCAACCAAGATACCCTCAAATTCTCATCCTTAGTCATAGATGTCATCACGCTCGTCATCAACGATCATGTTGTGCATAATCACACATGTTGTCATCCCTCCCCCTCCCTCACATTTTCTCGGTGCTCGATGTTATAGCAGGGCGACGAAAAATAGCCCAACAAGATTGGATCACACCAAGTGCCTGCTCCACATCGTTTATACAAGTCTCTTGTTATTTCACAAACCTCTTATATTTCACTTCTTCAGGATTACAGATTTTCTTAACAAATGTTGACCAAGAAGGATGGATGCCATTAGCTAGGTAATACCCCTTGTCGTAAGGATTGCAATTGATCACACAATTAACCTCAAGAGTATTGCCTTCTGCAAGCGTACCAAATATAGGTGAGTCGCACAATCATTGTTAGATCTTGCCATGTCATAAACAAGAGTGTCAAATCCATAAATCTTGTGATGCAGCAGCCTCCAGAATGGCCGTGCATCGGTCTACATGCCCTTTGATCTGCCCTTTTCAACCAAAAGGGTAGTTCTTCCACTCTCAATGCCTGCAGTTTATGCTTCTCAACATGCTAGGAACCCCTCTCTTCTCATTTATGGAAAAAAGAAGGGCACTACCTTCGATGTTTGTCTCTCTCAAATAAATTTTGCAAACACCGCAATAACAGCAGTGCAAAACGTGTACATGGCTTCGAGGCATGTGGAATATCTCATGCGCACGAGATCACCTGTGTAGGGTTCGCACATGGAAAGCAATAATTTTCTATCGCGGGAACACACAAAAGCCATCTAATCTACGAGATCGGTGCAACGAGTTTGTAGAGAACTAACCCTCGTAGGTACAAACCGTTCAACAAGAACGGATTCTCGTGGTTGATGTAGTCGATCACTTGCCGATATCTAGATCGCATAGACGATCCTTCCGGCGCAAAGTTTTGGCAGCACTTCCGCAGTCGGTCACACATACGTTAGTTGATGAAGACCTTCCTCTCCCTTGTTCCAGCAGGAAGCGGAAGTAGTAGATCTCCTCGGAATCCCAACAACACGAAGATGTGGTGGTGGTGGAGGAGGATAGATTTCTGCAGGGCTTCGCCTAAGCCGGAGCAGTGTGGTGGAGGAGAGAGGGGTGCGGCGTCTAGGGTTCTAGGCGTCAGGGCTTGAGGTGCCATGGGGGGACGCCCCGCCCCTCCTTATGTGGGAGAGGGGGCGGCGTGAAGGGAATATGCCCGAGAGGCAATAATAAAGTGGTTATTATCGCATTCCTTGTTTATGATAAATGTTTATTTTGCATGCTATAATTATATTAATACGGAAACGTTAATACATGTGTGTTTAATAAACAAACAGAAAGTTCCTAGTTATGCCTCTCTCATAAACTAGCTCGTTGATTAACAAGATGATCAAGGTTTCCTGATCATGGACATTGGATGTTGTTAATAACGGGGTCACAACATTAGTGTAATGGTGTGATGAACACTCATCCGAAGTATAGCATTACGGTCAAATTCATTGAGTTTATATTGCTATAACAACTTACGAAGTGATCCTAATCCTTAGACCATGAGATCATGTCAATCACTAACACCGGAAGAGTTTTTTGATAACATCAAACGTCACACCATAACAGGGTGATTATAAAGATGGATTCAGAACTAATAAAGTGTTATGTTGAGGCAATGGATCGAGAGTGGAATTTGTTCATCCCGATGACGGATAGATATACTCTGGGCCCTCTCGGTGATATCACATTGGTTAGCTTGCAAGCAAGTGATTTGATCACTAGAATGTTATATCACGGGAACGAGAAAAGAGTGCATGTCAGTAACGAGATCAAACTAGGTATAGAGATTCCGATGATCGAATCCCGGACATGTAATATATCGCGAAACAAAAGGATTAATATACTAGCGTAAAAGGTTCCGACGATCATAAGAAAGTCATCGCTGAATGTGTGGGAGTCAGTATGGGTCTCCATATCCCGCTTCTGATTATTGATCCGAGAGGGGTCTCGATCATGTCCGCATTATTCGCGAACCGTAGGGTGACACACTTAAGAGACACCGACATCCATTTGGAGCAAAAGTTTCATGCCGAAAAGAATAACAAGCATAGGAATTTATTTCACTAGATACCGAAACAGGTTTTCGGGTGAAATTGCATAAAGTGGTTATGCATGTGAAATAGAATTCTAGCAAGGGGTTATTTGTAAATGTTTGTCATTAAACTAATTGACAACATTCTGAATAAAATAAAAGAGTTTTATTTAATGAGAGTTTGCATTAAATTTAGTGGAAATTTAATGGGAATATGAGTGGGTTTTTGAGTGGAGGGAATTGAAAGGCATTTGAGTGAGTGGAGTGTCCACCCACATGAATGTGGAAGAGGTGGGGGCAGCCCCATGGCTGGGCGCATGGCCCCTTGGGTGCCAGCCCTCTCCCTATAAAAGGAGCCCCCTCCCTCTCTCTCACTCACACCTCCTCGTGAAGGATCTCTCTCCCCCTCTAGAATTTATCCCCCATGGTCTCGGACTAGCGAGATACATGTTCCCGGTGGCTATTCGGAAAGAAACAGTTGTGCTTCCGCTGCATCGCTGGAGCGAGGAGGCGGAGGTTGCTCGGTGCCTCGAACGTGTGTGCGATCACGGATGCGCTGCTGTTCTGCGGCGCTAGGACTTTCTCTCGATCTTGAGATCGGCAAGAGATCGTCTACATCAACCACGAGTTTGGACTCGTTAGGCTTTGTCGGTCTTCAAGGGTATGTTCTCTACGGATATACATCCGCCCGTTGTTTGTATCTAGTAGATAGATCTTGGTACATAGTTGTTCCCATCGTAGGAAATTTTTTGTTTTCTATGCTGCGAACCCTATAGTGGTATCAGAGACGGATCTATGCGTAGATACTTTGCACGGGTAGTACACATATGAGTATTGGGCGATGATGATAATTTTATTGCTTCTTAGTTGTACTTTGGATATTGGTGGCATAGTGGGATGAAGCGGCCCGGACAAACTTTACATGTCCTCGCACATGAGACCTGTTCCACGCTTGACATTCAACTAGTTTTGCATAAGTGGCTAGCGGGTGTCTGTCTCTCCTACTATAGTCAATATCTAATGTCGTGGGAATGGTCAGGGCAGATGCTGCAATCGGCAGCGAGTAGTAGAACGAGGGGCAAGGGCGGCCAGCCATCTGCGGTGCGAGATGAGGGCAAAGACACAGGGTTTTACCCAGGTTCGGCCCCCCGGAGGGTAAAGACCTACTCCTGCTAGATTTTATTATGGAGGTGTTACAATGGGCGAGCTTGGCGGCTAGGCGGCGAGTCGCTTGGGTGTATGAGGGAACGTATCTCTACTCACCCCTTAGGGAGGTTTATATAGGCTCACCTCCCCTAGGGTTTACATATCTCAACCGATTCGGTTACAGCTTTAATAGTCGTTTAACCCAATCCGACTGGGCCTATCTACTCGCCTGGGCCTTCAGCTTCCAGTCGCTCGGTACCTTGCTGGGCTTCAATCCACTCGCCGTTCTGCAGGCCCACTCGCCAGCTCTCGGGCCAGTCAAAAACGCCCTGCTGGGTATACCCCAGTAGACATATCCCCATCAGTAGTCCCCGAGGCCGTCGTCGATTGGGCGTAAGTGGCTGCTGGCAGTCGGAGTATACGGCTTCAGAGTAGGCATCCAGTCGAATCGTCGGTGGGCTCCTGTATAAAGGAGGAAATTCGGTGAACCAAGTCGCGGCTTGGGCAAGTCGAGTCGGCGGGACGCGGTCATGGTGATTGACCTGGCGAGCCGAGTGGCTGGAGTTGGACCGTCAGACGCGGTCAAACTAGCCGTTGGAGTAATCCAACGGTAACTTTCGGCGTAATCATCGCGCGGTAACGACCTCCTGATTTGGCGGGTAACTCCCGCTATATAAGAGGAATGGCAGGCAATCGTAGAGCCAACTGCCCACCACTTCTTCCGAGTGCGGGCATTTTCCTTCCTTTGCTCCACGATCCAGTCGACCCGAAATCCTCCGATCTCCAACCAACCTCTCGGCCATGGCCCTTTCCACCGAACCATGGGGTAGGTCCAAGTGCACGAGGGCGCAGCTGGCCTCTTTCGAGGAGGCCGGGATCCTGCGAGCCGGCTGTTGGCGCATCCCCGCAGCCGGAGAAACGACCCCAAACCCGCGAGAGAGGGAATTCGTCTGTTTCACCAGTCATCTCGAGCGAGGGCTAGGGTTTCCAACGTCCTTGTTCTTCCGGCGCTTTTGCGCCTACTATGGGATCCAGCCTTCAGATCTGGGTCCCCACAACATCGAGCAGCTCGCCATCTTCGTGGCGTTCTGCGAATGCTACTTGGGCTGCCGGCCCTACTTTCCCTTGTGGCAGGATCTGTTCCATGGACGGATCAGCCGCGAGGAGGCAGGCGGCCCAATGCTAGCCGCGGGCGGCTTGACGTTCTAGCTCAAGTCCAAAGCCTCCTTCTTTGACCTGATGCTACCCGCCAAGGCAGCGAGCGACTGGAAAAAGTCGTGGTTCTACGTGACCGAGGCGACCCCGGAGGGCGAGGCGGCGATCCCGCGGTACTCCGCTAGTCGTTCGGAGCCGCGCCATCTCCAAGTCGGCAAGCTCCCCAACGACCAGCGGATGGTCGTTGACGAGATGCTCCAGACCATCCGTGGTTTGAAGAAGAAGGGCCTCCAAACAATAAATCTGTACAATTGCTGGCTTGGGCGGCGGCTTGTTCCACTCGCCCAGCGCGACCACTACATGTACCAATACACCGGCCGGGGGGACTCGACGAAGGCCTGCCTCGACGAGTGGAGGCTGGAAGATTACCTCCCAGCACTGAAGAAGATTACCCAGGCGGTGTACCTGGATGCGCAGGCCGGGATCGCCCCCTACACCGCGAAGCGTCCAGCTCCAACGGTAATTTCTTTACCTTGTTCGCAGTCGCAGTGTATGCAGTCGCGGTAATCCTGATCCTGTTTGTATCCATCGTAGCTATTCTAGGAGGTGGAAGGGTGGCTCCCACCTTCGGATGATGAGAGCCCGGACCCATCCGCCCAGGACGTAAGCGAATCACCACCCGCGAGGGGCAACGAAGACGACGAGGACGAGTCCGAAGAAGAGGTCGCCCCGCTGGTCCGAAAGACCCGCGGGCAACGTCAGCGCAAGATCGAAGCGAGCAGAAGCCTCGAGCGCCATGACGATGACGACGAACTCCCAGAGACCACCTCGCGCCGTCAAGCCACTCCGTCGAAGAGGAAGGAGAAGAAGAGGGAGGCGAGGGCCCCCCTGAAGAAGAAAACGAAGCCGTCGAAGACGGCCTCACCGCCACACTCGGCGAGCAGCTCCGATGCTCCCAGCCCAACTAGTGATGGTGCGCCACCAGCGACAACCGCGCTGGACACGGCGACTATGGAGGTGCCGCTGGCCTCATTGCCTCCGCCATTCGCCCCAGTCTCCGGGCTGGGGGAGGCTCCGGCCGCGGCGGCTTCGCCGCGCAGGGAGGCTCCCGCTGCGGCGGCTTCACCTCGCAAGGAGGCTCCAGCTGCAGCAGTTTCGACTCACGAGGAAGCTCCCGCCGAGGATGTACCAGAGGCGCCGGCTGCAGCCTCAACGACGAAGAAGCCGTCCGTGTCTTGGGCACACGATGTCCTGGAACTGGGGCTCAGTCGCCGACTGGGCCCTGAACTGGAAAAACCGGCCGGCCTTCGTACGGGGCTACGTTTCATCCCAGTCGCCAAGTGAGTGTGCTCACCCCTCCTTATTTTCCATAACTATTTCGATTGTCTTTGTTGATTCGATTAATGCGCAGGACCGGAGTGAAAAGGATGGGCCATCCGACCGTGGCCAAGGTGCCCTCCGCCGCTAGCGAGGAGGATCCTTCACGCAAGAGGAAGGCGGAAGAGGTCATCGTCTCAGCGGATGGCAGTAAGAAGGCCAAGGGCAACGACATCGTCACCATCTCTGACGATACGGCGTCCGCGCCGGCCGAGCCCGCGGTGGAGGAAGCCGCGTCTACGAAGGAATCCACGGCGGAGGCGACCTCCCTTGGAGCGGGTGCCTCCATCGCTACCTTCCCCCGCTTCGTGACCAAGGCGGCCACGACGAGTGAGGTTGCGCCCTCAAGCCACGCTCCTGGGACCGCCGATGCTGAAGTCGACCAGCGTCGTGGGCACACGCCAGCGTTACTCGCGTCCGTGGACGCGATCCAACTCCACGGCATGCTTGGCGCAGCCATCCAGGTACATCCAGTCCCCGAGGATCAAGTCGGTGTTTTGCAGCGGCGTGATTCTTATAATTTCTCGTCTTTTATTTTTGTATCCAGTCCCCGAGTGCGTACTCGCTGAATTTCAGCGAGTGGGCACTTGGGAATTTCTTGATTGCCAGTCCCCGAGTGCGCCCTCGCTGAGTTTCAGCGGGTGGGCACTTAGGAATTTCTTGATCGCCAGTCCCCGAGTGCGCACTCGCTGAATTTCAGCGGGTGGGCACTTAGGAATTTCTTGATCGCCAGTCCCCGAGTGCGCACTCGCTGAATTTCAGCGGGTGGTCACTTAGGAGTTTCTTGATCGCCAGTCCCCGAGTGCGCACTCGCTGAATTTCAGCGGGTGGGCACTTATGAAGTTTGTTTTAACTGACTTTTTCGGTGATGTGCAGGGTCTGCAGCTTGAGTCAGCGGACCGATTGGCCACGAAACAGCGCACGGAGAAGGAGCTGGCCATCGTCCAGGAGGCGAACAAAGGTCTTCAGGCTGTTGCTGAGAAGGCAGATCAAGCTCGCCAGGGGCTTGTCCCCGCTGGTGAGTTAGTGGCGGCGCGGTCTGCTCTGGGTGCCGCTGAACAACGGATCGCCGACCTCGAGCGCGAACTGCGGGAGGCGAGAGAAGAAGCTAGCTTGGCGGACGGGCGAGCTAAGGCCGCCATTGCGGCCGCAGAGGAGGATCGCAAGGTGTCGGAAGTCCTTATTGCTGCTTCAGGACGACCACACGTCGCTTCAGTGCTTCAACACGGGACTCGCCCGCCCGCTGCTTGGTGAGTGCTTCCTCCCTTTCTTATGGTTGTGGTTTTTGTGGTGTCCATCATACTCATCATTGTCTTTTTCTTCGCAGGTCGCATCATTGATAGCGACGAAGAGGCGAGCTCGCTCGACGCAAGGCAGTGCGTAAGCATGCTCGTCGACTCGGTGACGCTGTCAGCGACCTGCATCCGCGCCTACCTCCAAGAAATATCACCCACGGAGGTGATTCCCAGCGACCTCGTTGAGGTGTGGAAGTACTTGGAGAAGGCACCTGCGGTCGTTGAATTTATGACGCGATCGGCGTTTCGGCGTGGAGCATCGACGACCCTGAGCCTTGGACTCGCCCACTTCCCCGAAGACTTCGACATCGACGATGTGACGAGTGGGTACCCATCGTCAACTGGATCTGTCCGAGGTTCTCAAGTTGCAAGAGCGTGCCGCCACGTACTCGGAGCGTGACTGGGCGATGGGCGACCTCCTTCCATACCAGGAGACGGTCGTCGCGCCGAACGACCCCGAGCCGCCGCATCGTGACTTCAAGGTCGAGCAGCCTTTTCGCGCGGCGATGGCGGGTGAACTGACGACGTATCCATCAAACCTGTACACCGCGTTCATCCGTAATCGCCGGGATGCTGGCGAGTCGTCATCGAAGCCTGCAGAGTAGGGTAGTTTGCCTTGAAGCGTTAGCAGCAGTTCTGCCACGCGGGCATATTTTGTAACATAAGACAATGCAATATGCGATTGAATGGGACGTCGTGTCTATTTTGGTATTTGTTTGTGTGCTTTGGATTGATTTTGGACGAGTCCCCGAGCGCGTCCGCCCTTTTGTGGGGTTTACCTCGTATATGATGTGTGTGTTGTTATCATGTGTTCTGTTGCTTTGGTCGACTCGCCCGATCTCGGAGAGCCAGTCGCAAGGCGACTCCCTTGAGTGCTCTGTACTTTACCGTTTTCCCGTACGCGAACGAAGTCGGGTGGCCGAGTCCCCGAGCGTGGTACTTGGTAGTTCTAGGCGCGACTCGAGGGTGGTTGAGGACTTAGCGCGTTGGTGTGAGCACGTCACTCCTGCCTGGCCCGTGGGGTCAGTCGCGTGGCGAGTCCTGGGCATGCTCTCTTACTTGGCGTTTTCCCTGACCGCTCGCGACGAACTGGTATTCAGTCCCCGAGCGTGGTACTTAGCCGTTCGAGTCGCTATGCCGAGGATGCGGAGGACCAAGGTCGCTGTGAGAAGCGAGGGCAGTTGTCTTGGCTCGTAGAACCAGTCGAGCTAGGCGACTCCAATGGGGCTCCGGGTTGGCGTTTTTCGTGGACGATGCAAGACCTGAAGTGATTCAGTGCTCTTACACCGCACTACTTAGCCGTGCCGATCGCTGTACCAAAGGTTGACTTCTGCATTTTAGCATACCGCTGTTATTACGAGTGCGAGTGGCACAAGTCATGGAGAGTAGGCGCAATTTGCGGTAACCGTTTCTTTTATTTCATAGCGACTGGAGAGTACATGTGTGGGGTTCTAGGAGTAGAACTTCCGGAGGAGGTTTACATTCCATGGTCGCTTGACGTCGAGCTCGCCGTCCCCGCGGACGTCGATGAGGTAGTAGGCGTCGTTGCCGAGTACGCGCCCGATAGCGAATGGGCCTTCCCACGGAGGGGAGAGCTTGTGCATGCCCTTCTTGTCCTGGATGAGGCGTAACACCAGGTCGCCTTCCTGGAAGGTGCGAGCTTTCACCCGCCGGCTGTGGTAGCGGCGGAGTCCTTGCTGGTAGATGGCGGTGCGTGACCGAGCGAGGTCGCGTGCTTCGTCGAGCTGGTCGACCCCATCTTGGCGGGCCAGCTCGTTTGCAGCCTCCGTATAATGGACGACTCGCGGCAAGTCGTGTTCGAGGTCGGTGGGCATGACTGCTTCGGCGCCGTAGACCATGAAGAAGGGAGTGAATCCCGTCGATCTGTTAACCGAGGTACGGATTCCCTAGATGACGGAGGGCAACTCTTCGACCCAGCACCCGGCGGTGCGCTCGAGTGGTACTTGGAGTCGCGGCTTCAGGCCGTGGAGGATGCTTTGGTTGGCCCGTTCCGCCTGGCCGTTGGATTCCGGGTGGGCGACTGACGCGAGGTCGAGCCGGATGTGGTGCTCTTCGCAGAATTCGGCCATGGCTCCCTTGGCGAAGTTGGTGCCGTTGTCCGTGATGATACTGTTTGGGAACCCGTAGCGATATATGAGCTCGCGTAGGAATTTAGTGGCGGTCTTCCCGTCGCATTTCCGGACTGGCTTGGCCTCCACCCACTTAGTGAATTTGTCGACGGCGACTAGCAGGTGGGTGTAGCCGGAGGGGGCTTTCTTGAAGGGGCCTACCATGTCCATGCCCCATACGACGAATGGCCAGGTAATGGGGATTGTTTTGAGCGCCGAGCTCGGTACGCGCGTCTGATTGGCATACTTCTGGCACCCGGCGCATCGCTGGACGATGTCGACAGCGTCGGCGTGTGCGGTGGGCCAGTAGAAGCCGTGTCGCATAGCTTTGGCGACCAGGGAGCGAGCGGCGGCGTGGTGGCCGCAATCACCTGAGTGAATGTCGTGGAGGATTTTGCGTCCTTCAGCCGGTTGGACGCAGCGTTGGAACACGCCGGTGACGATGCGCTTGTGTAGCTCGCCGTCGATGATGGTGTAGGACTTGCATCGGCGAGCGATCATTCGAGCGTCTGTCTCGTCTGCTGGCAGGGTGCCGGCTTCCAGGTAGGCGATGTAGGGCTTGGTCCAATCGTCTGGCTCGGTGATGAGTGCGACCAAGGCTGCCTCTGGTTGGAGTGGGACTCCGATGTCGATCTCCCTCGGGGGAGAGACTGATGGTTTGGAGATTGTGTCGAGGAACACGCCGGCGGGTGGTGCGAGTCGAGCCGACCCGATGCGAGATAGGGCGTCGGCCTCCTCGTTTTTCCGCCTGTCGATCCACTCGACAGAGTAGCCGGTGAAGTGGCCGCCCAACTTGTCCACTGCTTGGCGGTACGCCGCCATGGTAGGGGAGACGGCGTCGCAGGTGCCGGCGACTTGCCCCACGATGAGGTCGGAATCTCCGTAGCAGCGGAGGCGATTGACGTTCATCTCCTTGGCGGCTCGCATGCCGTGGAGTAGGGCCTCGTATTCAGCCATGTTGTTGGTGCAGGGCGTGAAGTCGACGCAGAGGATGTAGCGGAGCTTGTCGCCCTTTGGTGAAGTCAACACTATCCCTGCTCCTGCACCGTCCGCGTTTTTGGAGCCGTCGAAGTGCAGGCTCCAGTAATGGAGGTACGGCAGCTTCTCTAGCTGCTGGGCCTCCTCCCAGTCGGCGATGAAGTCTGCCAGCGCCTGCGACTTAATCGCCTTTCGTGGCTCGTATTTGATGTTGTGGACGCCGATCTCGACGGCCCACTTGGCGACCCGCCCGGTCGCCTCGCGATTGCGGATGATGTCTTGCAGTGGCGCTGAGGAGACGACCGTGATCGGGTGCTCCTGGAAGGAGTGCGGCAGGCGCCGCTGAGCCCTGAAGACCGCGTATACTAGCTTTTGGTACTGTGGGTACCGCTGGCGCGACTCGGTGAGGACCTCGCTGATGTAGTACACCGGCCGCTGAACCGGGTGCTCCTTTCCTTCCTCTGGTCGTTCGACGACCATCACAGCGCTGACGACGCGCTCGGACGCCGCGACGTAAACCAGCATAGGTTCTTTGCCGGCGGGGGCGGCGAGTAGTGGTGCGGCGAGTAGCACCTTTTTGAGGTCGCGGAGCGCGTCGTCCGCCTCCTTGTCCCACTGGACGGTGGGGTTCTTGCGCATCAGGCGGTATAGGGGCATCGCCATTTCGCCCAGGCGGGGGATGAAGCGACTGAGAGCCGCTACTCGCCCGGCCAGCTTCTGGACATCGCGCAGGCACTCGGGTTTGCCGAGCCGGGCGATCGTGTCGATCTTTGTTGGGTTCGCCTCGATCCCTCGTTTGGAGACGACGTACCCCAGTAGTTGTCCGGCAGGTACACCGAAGGTGCACTTGCCTGGGTTGAGCTTTATCTTGTACCTTCGCAGGTTGGCGAAGGTTTCCGCCAGGTCGGCGAGTAGGTCGCCTTGGCGAGCGGACTTCACGACCACGTCGTCGATGTAGACGTGGATGTTGCGGCCGATTTGGCTCGCGAGGCATTCTTGCATGCACCGCTGGTAGGTCGCCCCGACGTTCTTGAGGCCGAAGGTCATAGCGGTGTAGCAGAAGGCTCCGAATGGCGTGATGAACGCCGTCTTCTCCTCGTCTTCGACAACCATTTTGATCTGGTTGTACCCAGAGTAGGCGTCGAGGAAACATAGCGACTCCGAACCCGCGGTTGAATCGATTATCTGGTCGATCCGCGGGAGGACGAACTGCTCCTTTGGGCAGGCGCTGTTTAGGTTTGTGTAGTCGATACACATTCTCCAGGTCCCATTTTTCTTCTCGACCAGGACTGGGTTTGCCAGCCACTTGGAGTACTTGATTGGCCGGATGAAGCCGGCAGCGAGTAGACGCTGCACTTCCTCGGCGATTGCTCGACGGCGTTCTTCATTGAAGGGCCGTAGCGACTGCTTGACAGGTCTCACTTTGGGGTCGGCGTTCAGTTTGTGCCCAGCGAGCTCCCTAGGGACACCGGGCATGTCGGAGGGTTTCCATGCGAAGATGTCCCTGTTCTCACGGAGGAACTCGATGAGCGCGCCTTCCTATGTTGGGCTCATGCCTGTCCCGATCGTCACCGTCTGGCTGGAGTCGCCTGGGACCAGCTCGACGGTGCGGGTGTGCGTCGTTGCCTCAAAGGTTGAGGTGTTTGCGCCCTCTGAGTTGGGCTTCTTGAGTATTGTGGGGTCGTCGTTGTTGACCCCGCTCGCATATTTGGCGAGCTCGTCGGCGTGGTTAGTCTCTGCCGCGATGACGGCGTCGGCGAGCTCGGCTCCTTTGGCCTCGCACTCGGTGGCCATGTCGGGGTCGCCGTTGATGGTGATGACGCTGCACGGCCCGGGAAGCTTCATCGCGTTGTACGCGTAGTGGGGCGCTGCCATGAATTTAGCGAACGCCTGGCGCCCCAGGACGCAGTGGTAAGGGCTGTCGAAGGGCACCAGCTCGAAGACGATCCGCTCGGTGCGGAAGTTTGCCGGTGTGCCGAAAGTGACTGGCAGCGTGACCTTGCCGATCGGGTACGCCTTCCGACCGGGGACGATGCCGTGGAACGTGGTGTGGGTCGTCTCGATCATCGACTGCGGGAGCCGCAGCCGCCTGAAGGTGTCGAGGTAGAGGATGTTGATGGAGCTACCGCTGTCCATCAGTGTCTTGGGGAGCCAGTAGTCGCCAACCTTGGGCTTGACCACCAAGGCGACTCGTCCTGGGTACTCGATGCGCGGCGAGTGATCTTGCTGGCTCCAGGTGATGGGCTATTCCGACCAGTTCAGGAACTGGGGGACGTCTATTTGGGCCACCGCATTGACGGCGACGGCGCGGGCGATGACCTTCTTCTCGCGCTTCGTGTTGAAGCCTGTGAAGGTGTGGAGCGAGCCGGCTACTTTGCCGAATTTTCCGCCGGGTTGTTGTCGGGGTCCTCCCGTGCTTGCCGTGCCTTCTCGATTTCCCTGAGGGTGTGGCAGTCGGCGGTGGTGTGCGTTGCGGGCTTCCCCTCCCTGCTATGGAACGCACATGGTTGGTTAAGGAGGGCCGCGGGGTCGAACCTTGGCTTGTTCTTGTAGTTGCCGCCATCGCGGCGTTGCCCTCCGTCGCGGCGGTAGCTCTTGGGATCGCGCTGCGCGTGCCCGGCGTTGGCGACGAAGTCGACTCGCCCGTCACTGCGGCGCTTGCCAGTGAGGCGAGTGCCGCTGTAGCGTAGGTCGGTTCGGCGTCCGCCGTCGTTGCCGCCTGCGCGGCGTTGACCTCCTGACTCGTCGTCAGTTTCCTGGTTTGGGTCTTCCTCGGCGTACCGTTTGGCAATCTCGAGGAGGTCGGGGATGTCGTCGAGTGTGTGGGAGTGTCATTTGAGCTGGGCGACTAGAGGCTCGTAGCGGCACGAGGTCTTGAAGCAATGGATCGCGGTGTCCGGGTGGACGCCGACCGCGTTGTACCAAAGCTCTTGCCACCGTTGGACCCAGTTGCGGGTCGACTCGCGGGGTCCTTGGACGCACCGTTCCAGGTCCTCAATAGTGGTGGCGCGGGTGTAGGAGCACTCGAAGTGCCTGACGAAGGCGTCGCGCATTTCCTCCCAGGAATCGATACTGTCCTGGGGGAGGGTGTTGATCCACTGCCTGCACGTTCCCTCCATCATCAGGGGGAGGTAACGGGCGACGAGTAGGTCAGTGTGACCCGCGATCCCCATTGCCATGAGGTATGTGTCGAGCCAGACGGCGGGGTCGTACGAGGAGTCGTATTTTTCTATCTCCTTTGGCGCCTTGAAGTTTGGCGGGTACTTCTCGCCTCGGATCATTGGTCCGAAGCACTTGGGCCCGAGTCGACTGAGCGACCCCATGGGCTCGCCGTCGCGGCGATTAGTTAGGGTGTGCCGCAAGTCATCGGGCTGGCGTGCGCGCCAGTTTTGGTTGTTGATGATGTGGGTGCGGGCGTCGATGGGTTGCCCGTTAGCGGCGACAAAGTTGGTCGCCGGCCTGGGGTCGTTGGTGGAGAGTTCCGCGTTCGTGGGTCGGTGTTGGAGCTGCAGTGGCTCTGGTGGCGGGCAGTTGAGGGTGTTTGCCGCCGCTGGGCGGCCGCTGGAGGCCGCTCTGCTTCCGGAGGAACGCGAGTATACTCGACCTTGCGAGTCGGCTCCCGCTTTTTGCTGCTCAACGGCCTTCGCGAGCAGGGCCCTGACGTATTGGATCTGTAGGGCGTCGTCGCCGGTGGCCGTGATGCTGTCGGCTGCTGCTCGGCCTGCCACGAGGTTGTCCATCGGGGTGGAGAACAGTGGGAGGCTGTTTGCGTCTCGCTCCCGTGAGGAGACTACTATCCGCGGCTGGTCCCTGGGAGGGGTGCGGTTGGGTGGAGGTGGGGCGCCCATCGCCGTTGATCCTGGCGGTGGACGGGCGCTTCCTCCTGGTGGCGCGTTCTCGCAGATTGCACGCTCGGCCACGCGGGCCGGGTCGTTTTCGTCGTCGAAGTTCAGGGCACGCCCTTGAACGGTGGGGTTCAGGTGTGACCTGATCCGCTGCTGGTGGTAGCGTGACAGCTCCTGCGCCGTCACCTGCTCGAGGCGAAATTTTTCGCGCTCGGCTTGCTCCTTGCGCACCGCCTCCGCCAGTTTCAGGCGGAGTTCCTCGACCTCTGTTGCCGTGGCGTTAGGAGGGATTGGGGTGGAGAAAGGATCCTCCGGCGGATCGGCGCCGGTGGCCATGTAGGCCGCAGCGTGGCGACCGGTTCCATCGCGGAGGTCGGCGGAGTTCTCTGACCTGGAGTCGAATTCGAAGATCCCGAGGATGGAGGGGTCCTCGAAGTCTCCCGCGTTGGACACCTGGGCGATGGAACCCGCGGACAAGGCCGCGGTGATGGATCCGGCGAGTGACGCCGGGGTCGCCGAGTCGGCGTCGTCGGTGAGGGCCGCATCTTCTGCGGCCGCTGAGTTCCCGGCCACGTTGCTGTGGGCCGAGTTGTACTCGGAGGCGAGGCGGTGGATCGTGCGGATCTGGCTCTCGGAGAGCCGATCGCGTGGCGGCGACTCGCGGGTGCGAGCCGAGTCCTCCGAGACGATGACGTCGGTGAGGCCGACGAAGAGGCTGATCGTGCCGATTGGCAGGATCACGCTATGCGTGACGGGTCGCGCCGCCGGGACGTAGCTGCTCGGCAAGATCTGGAGCATCTCGCCGATCGCTATCATGCGGCCGGTGGCGACCGTCTCGTTGATGGGTAGATTGGATCTCGCCGCAGAACACCGGCCAGACCGGCCAGGCCCCACGGTGGGCGCCACTGTCGTGGGAATGGTCACGGCAGATGCTGCAATCGGCAGCGAGTAGTAGAACGAGGGGCAAGGGCGGCCAGCCATCTGCGGTGCGAGATGAGGGCAAAGACACAGGGTTTTACCCAGGTTCGGCCCCCCGGAGGGTAAAGACCTACTCCTGCTAGATTTTATTATGGAGGTGTTACAATGGGCGAGCTTGGCGGCTAGGCGGCGAGTCGCTTGGGTGTATGAGGGAACGTATCTCTACTCACCCCTTAGGGAGGTTTATATAGGCTCACCTCCCCTAGGGTTTACATATCTCAACCGATTCGGTTACAGCTTTAATAGTCGTTTAACCCAATCCGACTGGGCCTATCTACTCGCCTGGGCCTTCAGCTTCTAGTCACTCGGTACCTTGCTGGGCTTCAATCCACTCACCGTTCTGCAGGCCCACTCGCCAGCTCTCGGGCCAGTCGGAAACGCCCTGCTGGGTATACCCCAGTAGGCATATCCCCATCATCTAATTTGCAACGAGTTGTCAACAATTTGGTTATCCTCGTTGTGGTTCATGTTCGTAGGTAAGAACGGTTCTATCTTCTAAAGCCCTAAGCCACGTAAAACTTGCAATGGATAAATTAGAGGCGTATAGTTTAGATTGTTGCTGGGCTAGTGTTATGATATGGTGATGTTGTAAGTATGAGATGATACTCTTACAACACATATATCGTGTAAGTTCCATAGACCTTGGCCTTACACATAAAGGTATGATAGAGATCATACCACAGTGCACATGATGGAGATCATATGCGGGAACCGTATCATTTCACTTATAAACATGTGATGTTTTGATTGCATCTTATATTGCTTGTTTGGCGTTTTATTAGCATAATAAGATGATCCCTCATTTAGATATCAAGATAAGAATGTGTTCTTCCTTAAGTATGCACCGACAATGTTTCGTCGCTTCAAGACATCACGTGATGATCGGGTGTACTTGAATCCACGAGCATATCTCGGGTGTAAGACAGTTACACACGCGAATACTAAGGTTCTTACTTGGCGAGCCTAGCATGTACAGACATGGCCTCGGAACACGGACCGAAAGGTTAAACATGAGTCATATATTTTGATATGATGACCATTTGATGCTCGCCTTTGAAGCTACACCGACTCACGTGATGATCGGACTTGGTGTAGTGGATTTGGTTCATGTAATCACGAAAAAGGCACGAGGGATGTCGTTTTTGAGTGGGAGTTCATTTCTAATTTGGATTAGTAGAACTCAATTTATCATAAATTAAATCAAAGTGAATTTGCATAATTTGTTGTAGTCATTGGCATTCGTTCACCACCATATGCATAGTTGTAATTGAGATAATAGAACTATAGATTCTGGATATATACTTTACGAACTGGTATCGTATTGTGTTGAGTGTCAATCAAAGTTTAAAGTCCTATTGCAAACTTTCATCAAACTCTATTTACTCCGTGAAATTTAATAGTTGGTATTAAATCGAGAGTAACAATTCCAGTGTTAGTATCTTAAGTATCATGTTTGCCTCCATGATTCTTGATTGTTTTAATATCAAGTTTATCTAGGAGCTAAAAGAATTGTTTCAGAAACCATCATGTGTGGCGGATATAACGATATCTGAAACAATGTTTTGGTTGCAATATGATAGAGTATAATATATGTTCTCATATTAGATGAGAATTTACGAAGGTTGGAGATGCTAGACATCCTAATCATCCAAAAGGGTTTTGGAAAGTAATGTTATACTCACGATTCGCCTTTATAAGCTACAGTAGCTTGATCATGAAAGTCGTCATGATAATTATGAATAGAAGATGTATGTAAAGTGTTTACTACACTAAAAGATTACTAAAGAATGGACTTTGAAAGAATACCGATCATTTTGATGATGGTGATCTACTTCAAAGTGCAAATCCAAAGGTATTATTATTTGAATATACACGCTTTGGACTATGTGCCATGTATATGCCGCCATTGTTGATGTTGATAAATTCTTTTAAAAGGAAAGAGGAAATGCTGAAAGAGAATCTATAAAATATATTTGGCAGAAAAGAAAAGATTGTAAATATCCAATTTAGGTATATAGATGATATACATGTTATGGTTGTATTATTTGCTTGTTAAACAATGTGGTTCTTGGGTATTGGATATCGAATTGGTTGGTATGAAATTTCATACGGAACAACGCAATTCATGAACCACAATGGCCTAAGTAACTAGCAAGAGAATATGTGATGATGTTCATCTAAAAGAAACAAACCGTTGTTTGTATTTCTCGTTGACATCAAAGCTTGACTTCAAGATTTGTTTTAATAATTATTATTTAAATCTGGTATTATGAGAACAAAGGTTGTTCAAATAATTACCGTATTCCATATAAGATGGATGATTTACAAATCTAGTTGGAGAAATCACATCCATAAAACCTAATGCTAAAATGTCGCAAGACAAATGATTGAAAGATCACTTACAAAGTGACATCGCTGTTTAAATTATATTGGAAAGAAAACATGAAGAATCTCCATATTCATGGATTTTTGGAGTCTTTGATTTGATCAAGTGACGCTTGTGAGACTTTCCATGTGATAATTAAAACTTCGTTCAAAGGCCAAAGAAGAACGAACAACTAAATTATTGGAATTTATACATATCGATGTATGTATTCCATTATGTGTAGTCGTAAGCGATGGGTTTCAACTTCATATGCTTTATCCGGAAATTTGAGTGAATATTCACTTAATGAGAAAGAAGTATGAAATATTTGAAAAACGTTTTCAAAGACTTTCAAGATGAAGTGGAAAATCATTGTAACAAGAAAATAAATGGTTTATGATTTTATCATAAGGGATTTGTTTGAGTTACAAGTGTAACAAGAAAATAAATGAATTATGATTTTATCATAAAGGGATTTATTTGAGTTGCAAGTTAGCAAAACACCTAGATTTACATATCCCGAAACACCATAGGAATATGGAGTGTTTGAGATTTGTAATGAAACCTTGTTTGACATGGTTGGATCAAAGGTGTTATTTATAAAACTGCCATTATGTTTTAAAAGATTAAAGCTTTAGAGACTTCCGCTTTTACACTGAAAAGAGCTCCATCTTGATCCGTTGAAATGACACCATGGAAGTTACGGTTTGGGGTAAAACCCAAGTTGTCATTTCTTAAATTTTGGTATGCTAAACATAAGTAAGATGTTTACAACCGAAGTCGGATGAGCATGTCTTTGTAGGTTATTTCAAATAACAATTGGTTATTCCTCCATAACACCAAGGACAAAAGGGTTTGTCGCTTGAAATGTGAAGTTTATTGAAAAAGGAATTTTTCACAAAAGTTAAGTGGGAGGACAATAGAACTTTGATAAGGTTAACGAACCTTAGCTAAATCTGCTGAGTTGCGCAGCGCCGAAAATCGTTTCGGAGGCTGCCATAATGCTCATAGCTTATGTGCCTCAAAGTTTGTGGTCACGGAGATCTAAGTTCTTATCGAACCAAGTCGGTCGAATAAACAATCAAATACTAAGATTTGAGAGTAAATCATTATTATTTGACAATGATGAACCGACTATATGCAAAGAAGCGATGATGGGCCCTGACTCCGTCAAATGGCTTGAAGCCATAAAATCCGTGATAGTTCCATACACGAGAAATCAAGTTTTGAACTTGGAAGACCCTCCGGAAAGGAGTAAAAACCTATATGTCGTATTTGGATCTATAAGGAAACAGACATGGATGTTTCACATCTATGAAATAGTCGACATGTCGTAAAGTATTTTACGAAAATGTTCAAGGAGTTGACTATGATAAGATTTGATCTTTCATAGCGATATTTAGTCTGGACGGATTAAAGTAGCAACCACTACATATAATTTGGTATATGGTGGATGAATAAAAAAAATTAAATTCTTCTAATAGAATGGTTACCTAGGACGTGTACAAGACACAGTCCAAAGGGTTTTGTTAAATTCAAAGGATGCTAAAAGGGCATGCAAACTTCAATGGTTGAAGTAAGCATCGCGGAGTTGGAATCTTCATCGTGATGAAAAAGGAGTTTTCATCTGGAGACGATGAAGATGCTTGCATTTGCAAGAAATTAAGTGGGAGCGCTGAGACATATTTCTAATACATTATGTGGAGGACATCTTGTTGATTATTGACCAAAGGTTAAGAATTTCATTTCGATGAAAGACATAGGCAAAACCCGAATATTTAGCGTGGATGTCTATAGTGGATAGACTATGACGCCAATATGGTTGTGCCAAACGTACATATATGAGATATTGAAGGAGTTCAATATAGAAACGACAATAAACAGTTCTTGTTGCATGGATAGGAATTGAATCAAGATTCAAGTGTATCAACACTTGATAAGTGAAACAAGATTCAAGTGCTTTGACACTTGATGAGTGAAATCACGAGAATGTTTTGATCAATCATACCATGATATGGACACATCCAGATATGTCCTATGCTCTAAGTGTTATGAGCATATACCAGAATGAATCATAAAATGATCATTGGACGATAGTGAGGATATTCTTATGATCTTTTTGAAAGAACTAAGAATATATTTGTGTAGAGGTGACAAACAATTACAAATAGTTCATTGTAAAGCGTTACATTGATACTAGGTTTGTCACAAGATACAAATTAAGTTTATCTCAATTTAAACTATGGGTGGCACAATGTAATGGAAAGAAGATTCCATGATGGATTTGGATGAAATCCATAGTTAAGACATTGTGACGAATACTACAACAAAAGGCTAAGTATATGACTGCTATAGTAGCAGCAAAGGAGGGCATTTGTGTCAAGTAGTATGTTATCAAACTAAGGTGTGGTTCGCAATGGGCTAACACTAAAGATATATTGTACGACAATAGTATCGACGTGTTTTACCCCAAGGAACTAAAGGTCTCACCAAAAGACCAAATTTATACAATGCCATCTCATTGGAGAATGAGTGATGTGTGAAGACGCAAAGACATGCAAATACACACGGACCTGAAGCGTCAGATCCGTAGATTATGTTAACCACTTGCAATTGCGTATATGGAACACCAGAAAGCCATAGGTGTTCAATACGCAAAGTTTTCAAACTAGATTATTGTCTCTAGTGCAAGTGGGAGACTGAAGGGAATATGCCCGAGAGGCAATAATAAAGTGGTTATTATCGTATTCATTGTTTATGATAAATGTTTATTTTGCATGCTATAATTGTATTAATACGGAAACGTTAATAAATGTGTGTTTAATAAACAAACAGAAAGTTCCTAGTTATGCCTCTCTCATAAACTATCTCGTTGATTAACAAGATGATCAAGGTTTCCTGATCATGGACATTGGATGTTGTTAATAACGGGGTCACAACATTAGTGTAATGGTGTGATGAACATTCATCTAAAGTATAGCATTACGATCAAAGTCATTGAGTTTATATTGCTATAACAACTTACGAAGTGATCTTAATCCTTAGACCATGAGATCATGTCAATCACTAACACCGGAAGAGTTTCTTCATAACATCAAACGTCACACTGTAATAGGGTGATTATAAAGATGGATTCAGAACTAATAAAGTGTTATGTTGAGGCCCATGGATCGAGAATGGAATTTGTTCATCCCGATGACGGATAGATATACTCTGGGTCCTCTCGGTGATATCACATTGGTTAGCTTGCAAGCAAGTGATTTGATCACTAGAATGTTATATCACGGGAACGATAAAAGAGTGCATGTCAGTAACGAGATCAAACTAGGTATGGAGATACCGATGATCAAATCTCGGACATGTAATATATCGCGAAACAAAAGGATTAAGATACTAGCGTAAAAGGTTCCGACGATCACAAGAAAGTCATCGTCGAATGTGTGGGAGTCAGTATGGGTCTCCAGATCCCGCTTCTGATTATTGATCCGAGAGGGGTCTCGATCATGTCCACATTATTCTCGAACAGTAGGGTGACACACTTAAGAGACACCGACATCCATTTGGAGCAAAAGTTTCATGCCGAAAAGAATAACAAGCGCAGGAATTTATTTCACTAGATACCGAAACAGGTTTTCGGGTGAAATTGCATAAAGTGGTTATGCATGTGAAATAGAATTCTAGCAAGGGGTTATTTGTGAATGTTTGTCATTAAAGTAATTGACAAAATTATGAATACAATAAAAGAGTTTTATTTAATGAGAGTTTGCATTAAATTTGGTGGAAATTTAATGGGAATTTGAGTGGGTTTTTGAGTGGAGGGAATTGGAAGGCATTTGAGTGAGTGGAGTGTCCACCCACATGAATGTGGAAGAGGTGGGGGAAGCCCCATGGCTGGGCGCATGGCTCCTTGGGTGCCCCCCTCTCCCTATAAAAGGAGCCCCCTCCCTCTCTCTACCTCACACCTCCTCGTGAAGGATCTCTCTCCCCCTCTAGAATTTATCCCCCATGGTATCGGACTAGCGAGATACATGTTCCCGGTGGCTATTCGTCAAGAAAGAGTTGTGCTTCCGCTGCATTGCTGGAGCAAGGAGGCGGAGGTTGCTAGGTGCCTCGAACGTGTGTGCTAGCACGGATGCGCTGTTGTTTTGCGGCGCTAGGACTTCCTCTCGATCTTGAGATCTGCAAGATATCGTCTACATCAACCACGAGTTTGGACTCGTTAAGCTTTGTCGGTCTTCAAGGGTATGTTCTCTACGGATATACATCCGCCCATTGTTTGTATCTAGTAGATAGATCTTGGTACATAGTTGTTCCCATCGTAGGAAATTTTTTGTTTTCTATGCTGCGAACCCTACAAGGCGGACAAGGTCCCCTTTCCCTAGTCGAGTTGCTCCCCAGCTCGGATAGGAAGGGGAGACTCCTTCCCAACTCGACTAGGAGAAGGGGAGTCGTCAACTTGCCTTTCAAGTTTTCCCTTTCCTTGCCAAACTAGGATTTGACTTTTCAAACTAGGATTTGACTTTTTCAAACTAGGGTTTTACCCTACCTCCCTAGGGCTTGGTGCGGCCAGCCCCTTAGGGCATGGTGCATTCGAACTGCCCCCTCCCGTTGTGGTAGACCTTCTAGAACATTCTAGAAGCTTCCGGTAAAGCACCGAAAACATTTCCGAACCCTAGAAATTGACTTTCCTTATATGAATCTTATTCTCCGGACTATTCTGGATCTCCTCGTGATGTCCTGGATCCAATCCAAGACTATGCACAACATTCAGTCTCCAACTCACATTCCATATCTACTCAAACAACATCGAATCATTAAGTGTGTCTCCCTATGGTTCGTGAACTATGCATACATGAATGAGACACCTCTCCGATCAATAACCATTAGTGGGATCTAGAAATCCATAATGGTCCCACATATTTCTATAATGACTCTGTGATCGAATGAACCATTTACATACGATACCGATTCCCTTTGTCGCGTGATACTTTACTTATTTGAGGTTTGATCGTCGGTATCTCTATACCTAGTTCAATCTCGTTACCGATAAGTACTCTTTACTCATTCCATGATATGACATCCCTTGTGACCTAGTCACATGCTTGCAAGCCAATTGGATGACATTCCACCAAGAGGGCCCAGAGTATATCTATCCATCATATGGATGGACAAATCCCACTCTTGATCCATGTGCTTCAACGCATACTTTCAGAATACCTAATGCCACTTTTATAACCACCTAGTTACGGAAGTGGTGTTTGATGTCATCAAAGCATCCATCCGGTGATGGTGATAAACATGATCTCATGGTCGAAGGATTAGGTTACTATGTATTTGAAAGCTTATAGCAAACAAACTCTAAATGACTTGATCTTATGCTATGCTAACTATAGTAGTGTGTCCATCACATCATTCTCATAATGACATGATCTTGTTATTAATAACATCTTATGTCCATGATCAGGAAACCATGATCATCTATTAATCAACAAGATAGTTTAACAAGAGGCTTACTAGGGACTCTTTTATGTTTACAAAACACACAAGTATTGATGTTTCCGGTTAATATAATTATAGTATGGGATGTAAACATTTATCATAAACATAAAGATATGATAATAACCATTTTATTATTGCCTCTTGGGCATATATCCAACAGTCTCCCACTTGCACTAGAGTCAATAATATAGTTTTGAAAAACTTGTGCATTCAACACCTATGGCATTCCGGTGTTGTATATACATGATTACTAGTGGTTAACTAATCTTCGGATCAGACACTTTCAGGTCCGTGTGTAATTGCATGTCTTTGCCTCTCTATGTATCACTCATTATCCAATGAGATGGCATTGTATAACTTTGGTCCTTTGGTGAGACCTTCAGTTCCTTGGGGTTAAACCATGTAGATACAATTGTCATACAATATATCTTCAAAGTACTAGCCCACTGTGAACTACACCTAGTTTGATAAAAAAACTACTTGACACAAATGCCCTCTTTTGCTCCTACAATGGCAGCCATATACTTAGCCTTTTATTGTAGTGTCTGTCACAATGTCTTAACTTTGGAACTCATCCAAATCCGTTATGGAACTTTCTTTCCATTACATTGTTCCACCCATAGTTTAAATTGAGATGAACTTAATATGTATCTCGTGACAAAACTTGTATTAATGTAATACTTTACAATAAACTATCTATATATTTATCACCTCTACAAAATAACATATTCTTAGTTCTTCCAAAGATCATAAGGATATGCTTACTATCGTCCAATGATTATCTTATGAGTCATTCTGGTATATGCTCATAACATTTAGAGCATAAGACATGTGTGGATGTGTACACATCACAATATGATTAATCAAAAATATTCTTGTGATTTCAATCACCAAGTGTCAGAACACTTAAATCTCGTTTCTCTTGCCAAGAGTCAATACACTTGAATCTTAATTCAATCCTTTCTGTGAGGCAAGAACCTTTCTTGTAGTTTCTATATTGAACTATTTCAATATCTCATCTATGTACTCTCGGCACAACCATATCAGCGTCTCAATCTATCCATTTAGACATTGATGCCAAATATTCAGGTTTTTCCTAAGTCTTTCATCGAAATGAAATTCTTAACAAGTGTCAATAAAAGATACATTGTTTACAATCAACAATATGTCTTTCACATAATGTATTTAGAAATATGTCTTAGCTCCCACTTAATTTCTTGCAAATGCAAGCATCTTCATCGTCTCTGATGAATTTAAACTTTTTTAACAATTTCATCACGGTGAAGATAATAAATCCACGATGCTTACTTCTGTAGGGGTTCGTAGCATGGAAAACAAAAAAATTCTACCGCATACAAACAAACAATCCAAGATCTATCTACTAGATTGTAGCAACGAGTCGATAGAATAACTCACCCTCGAAGATTCCAAAGTGTTTAACGGGAGCAGATTCTCGTGGGTGATGTAGTCGTACTCTTGCCGATCTCAAGATCGTGTAGACGATCCTTCCGGCGCCGCGTTACGGCAGCGCTCCCGCAGTCGGTCACATGTTCGGTACTTGATGAAGACCTTCCTCTCCCTTGTTCCAGCAGGCAGCGGAGGTTGTAGCACTCTCCTCGCGATTCCGGCAGCACGACGGCGTAGTACCGGAAGTAGAGGGGAGATATCGCAGGGCTTCGCCTTAAGCCGGAGCGAGTATGGTGGACTATGAGAGAGGCCTTGGCGATCTAGGGTTTAGAGGCACCAAGGAGAGAGGGCTAGGCCGGCGGCTAGGGCAAGGGGAGGGCCCCAACTTGGCGTCTAGGGCAAAACCCTAGGGCGGCGGCGGCGACTTGGTGGCCGGCGGCTAGGGTTAGGGTTTTGTGGAGAGAGGTGTGTGTCTAGAGGGGCACCCCTGTCCCTCCTTTTATGGGTGGGAGGGCGCGGCCAAGGGGAAGGGAGTCCTCCCCCAAATCGGCCTCCTTGGCCGGTGGTGGAGAGAGGAGGACTTCCTCCCCAAGTAGGTTTCCTACTCTCCCTCCACCAAGCAAACTTGCCGTTTGACTTTTCAAATTGGCGTTTGACTTTTCAAACTAGGATTTGATTTATCCCTTTATTTTGCTCAGCGATGATACCTAGTACATGATGCAACCATTCCACATTGTTATGACACATTCATGTACCCTTCCCCTCCGGAGTGTCGGACCTTCTGGACCCTTCTAGAACATTCCCGATGAAAACACCGGAATCATTCTCCAACTCCGAAACAGGACTTTCCTTATATGAATCTTATTCTCCGGACCATTACGGATATCCTCGTGATATCCCGGATCTCATCCGAGACTCCGAACAACATTCGGTCTCTTACTCATCATTCCATAACTACTCAACAACATAGAATCCTTAAGTGTGTCTCCCTACGGTTCGTGAATTATGCGGACATGATCGAGACACTTCTCCGAACAATAACCAATAGAGGAATCTGGAAATTCATATGGATCCCACATATTTCTACGATTACTTTGCGATCGAATGAACCACTTGCATACGATACCAATTTCCCTTTGTCTCACGATAGTTTACTTATCCGAGGTTTTGATCGTCGGTATCTCTGCATACCTAGTTCAACCTCGTTACTGATAAGTACTCTTTTCTCGTTCCCGTGGTATGTGATCCCTTGTGAGCCAGTCACATGCTTGCAAGCTAATTGGATGACATTCCACCGAGAGGGCCCAGAGTATATATATCCGTCATATGGATGGACAAATCCCACTCTTGATTCATGTGTCTCAACCCATACTTTCTGAACACTCAATGCCACCTTTATAGCCACCCAGTTACGGTGTGGTGTTTGATGTCATCAAAGCATCCTTCCGGTGATGGTGATAAGCATGATCTCATGGTCGAAGGAATTAGGTTACTATGTATCAGAAAGCATATAGCAATTGAACTATTAAAATGACTTGATCTTTATGCTACGCTTATCTATAGGAGTATGTCCATCATACCATTCTCCTAACGATATGATCTTGTTGTTAATAACATCTCAATGTTCATGATATGGAAACCATAATCATTTATTAACCAACAAGCTAGTATTATGAAGAGGCTTTACGAGGGACTCTAATTTAGTTTACAAATCACACAAGTATTAATGTTTCCTTGTTAATACTGTTATAGCATGAATGTAAACATTTATCATAAACACAAAGATATAATAATAACTACATTTATTATTGCCTCTAGGGCATATCTCCAACAGTCTCCCACTTGCACTAGAGTCAACTAATCTAGATTACATGGTAATATACCGAACACCCATGGCAGTTTGGTGTTGGTCATGTTTTGCCCTCGGGAGAGGTTTAGTCAATGGATCCGCCACATTCAGATCTGTGTGTACTTTGCAAATCTTTATGTCACCATCTTGTACATGTTCTCGAATAGCGTGAAAACGTAGTTTGATGTCCTTCAGCTTCTTGTGTGACCTTGGTTCTTGCGCATTGGCTATGGCGCCCATGTTATCACAGTAGATAGACATTGGGTCCAGCGCACTTGGAACCACACCGAGCTCTATAATGAAATCCTTCATCCATATCGCTTCTTGTGAAGCCTCCGAAGCAGCTATGTATTCCGATTCAGTTGAAGATATTGCCACAATGCTTTGCTTTGCACTCCTCCAGCTAACTGCTGCATCATTCAAAGTAAATACGTATCCAGATTGTGATTTAGAATCATCCGGATCGATGTTCCAACTAGCATCGGTGTAACCATTAACAACGAGCTGTTCATCACCTCCATAAGAAAGAACCATATCCTTAGTTCTTCTCAAGTACTTAAGGATGTTTTTGACCGCTGTCCAATGATCCACTCCTGGATCACTTTGATATCTGCTAGTTAAACTAACAACATATGCAATGTCGGGTCTAGTACATAGCATGACATACATTAGAGATCCTATGGCTGAGGCATAGGGAGTCTTACTCATCCTTTCTCTATCTTCTGCCGTTGCTGGACTTTGAGTTTTACTCAAGGTCGTATTGGGAAACATGGGCAAGAACCCTTTCTTGCTATCTTCTATTCCAAATCTCTTTAGAACTTTGTCCAAATATGTACTTTGTGACAATGATATTAGGCATCTTGATCTATCTCTATAAATATTTATGCCTAATATGTAAGCTGCTTCGCCAAGATCTTTCATTGAAAAACTATTATTCAAATATTCTTTGACACTATTAAGAAGGTCTACATCATTCCCAATCAACAATATGTCATCTACATATAGTATTAATAATGCTACAGAGCTCCCACTCACTTTCTTGTAAATACAAGCTTCTCCATAAGTTTGTATAAAACCAAAACTTTTGATTACCTTATCAAAATGTTGATTCCAACTTCGGGATGCTTGCTTTAATCCATATATGGACCATTGAAGTTTGCATACCTTGTTAGCATCTTTAGGATCGACAAAACCTTTGGGTTGCATCATATACAACTCTTCATCAATGTCTCCATTGAGGAACGTTGTTTTGACATCCATCTGCCATATCTCATAATCGTAATATGCAGCGATTGCTAACAAAATCCTCACAGACTTTAGCTTCGCTACAGGTGAGAAAGTCTCATCGTAGTCAACTCCTTGAATTTGTCAAAACCCTTTTGTGACAAGTCGAGCTTTATAGACAGTAACATTACAATCAGCATCTATTTTCTTCTTGAAAATCCATTTGTTCTCGACAGCCTTCCGGCCATCCGGTAAGTCCACCAAAGTCCATACTTGGTTTTCATACATGGATCCAATCTCGGATTTCATGGCATCTTGCCATTTATTGGAATCTGGGCTCATCATTGCTTCCCCATATGTCGCAGGGTCATCGGTGTTGTCCACCAACATGACACTCATAACGGGATCATACCAATCAGGAGTGGTACGAGTTCTCGTTGACCTGCGAGGCTCTGCAGCAACTTCAACCGAAGTTTCATGATCGTCATCATTAGCTTCCTCTCTTATTGGTGTAGGTGCCACATGAACTTCTTCCAGTGCTGCGCTACTCGCAAGTTCGAGAGAATGTTCAACAACCTCGTCGAGTTCTACTTTCCTTCCAGTCACTTCTTTCGAGAGAAATTCCTTCTCTAGAAAGGATCCATTCTTGGCAAAGAATATTTTGCCTTTGGATCTATGATAGAAGGTATACCCAATAGTTTCCTTCGGGTATCCTATGAAGACGCATTTTTTCTCTTTGGGTTCAAGCTTGTCTGGCTGTAACTTCTTTACATAGGCTTCGCAACCCCAAACTTTAAGGAACGACAATTTAGGTTTCTTCCCAAACCATAATTCATACGGTGTCGTTTCAACGGATTTAGATGGTGCCCTATTTAAAGTGAATGCGGCTGTTTCTAATGCATAACCCCAAAATGATAGCGGTAAATCTGTAAGTGACATCATAGAACGAACCATATCTAAGAGAGTTCGATTATGACGTTCGGACACACCATTACGCTATGGTGTTCCCGACGGTGTCAATTGTGAAAGTATTCCGCATTTCTTCAAACACTCGCCAAACTCGTAACTTAGATATTCACCTCCACGATCAGAACGTAGAAATTTAATCTTCTTGTTACATTGATTCTCCACCTCACTTTGAAATTCCTTAAACTTCTCGAAAGTTTCGGACTTATGTTTCATGAAATAGATATACCCATATCTACTCAAGTCATCCGTGAAGTTAAGAACATAACGATAACCACCGCGCGATGCTACACTCATTGGACCACACACATCGGTATGTATGATTTCCAATAAGTCCGTAGCTCGCTCCATCATACCAGAAAATGGAGTCTTAGTCATTTTACCCATCAGACATGCTTTGCATCTTTCAAGTGATTCGAAATCAAGTGATTCAAGAAGTCCATCAGAATGGAGTTTCTTCATACGCTTCACTCCAATGTGACCAAGACGACAGCGCCACATATAGGTCGAGTTATCGCTCAATTTCAAACGTTTATATTCAATGTTATTAATATGTGTATTTCCACTATCGAGATTCAATAAGAATAGACCATCTATCAAAGGTGCATGTGCATAAAACATATTACTCATATAAATCGAACAACCATTATTCTCGGACTTAAACAAGTAACCGTCTCGCAATAAACAAGATCCCGATATAATGTTCATGCTTACGCAGGCACCAAATAACAATTATTTAATTATAAAACTAATCCCGATGGTAGATGAAGATGTAGCGTGCCGACCGCGATCACATCAACCTTTGATCCATTTCCTACGCGCATCGTCACCTCGTTCTTCGCTAGCTTCCGTTTATTCTGCAGTACCTGTTTCGAGTTACAAATATGAGCAACCGAACCAGTATCAAATACCCAGGCACTACTATGAGTACTAGTGAGATACACATCAATAACATGTATATCGGATATACCTTTCTTCTTGATGTTGCCGTTCTTCAAATCCGTCAAGTACTTTGGGCAATTCCGCTTCCAGTGACCCTCTCCCGTGCAGTAAAAGCACTCAGTATCAGGCTTAGGTCCAGCTTTGGTATTCTTTGTCGGTGCGGCAACTTTCTTACCACCCTTCTTGAAGTTACCCTTTTGCTTAGACTTGCATTTCTTGAATTTGGTGGTCTTATTGACCATCAACACTTGGTGCTCTTTCTTGATCTCCACTTCTGCAGATTTCAACATGGAGAAGAGTTCTGGCAGCTGCTTGTTCATGCTTTGCATATTGTAGTTCATCACAAAGTTCTTGTAACTTGGTGGCAGTGATTGGAGGACACGGTAAATCCCCAAAGCATTAGGAATCACTATACCCAAGCTTTGGAGTTTGTTTGTGTGCCCAGACATCTTAAGCACATGCTCACTGACGGAGCTGTCCTCTTCCATCTTGCAGTTAAAGAACTTTTCAGAAGCCTCATAACTCTCAACTGCCGCGTGAGTCTCAAATATCAATTTGAGTTCACGGACAATATCATGTGGGTTTGAGTTCTCAAACCTTTTCTGAAGCTCCGATTCCAAACCATACTAGATAGCACACTGAACTGTGGAGTACTGATTCTTCCGAGCGAGATAAACATTCTTTACTTCATCGGTAGCATCAGCTGCAGGTGGGTCACCCAGCGGTGCATCCAACACATAGGTCAAATTACCAGCATTGAGGACAATCCTCAAATTGCGGAACCAATCCGCGAAGTTGCTTCCATTGTTTTTCAACCTTTCTTTCTGTAGGAACGCATTAAAATTGATGGTAGGGGCCGCCATTGATCCACAACATATTTGCAATAGTTTAGACTAAGTTTATGACAAATTGAGTTCTAATTAATAGTTAAATTAATCTAGGTGAACTCCCACTCAAAACAATATCCCTCACATTGTTTTAGTGATCACACGAACCAAATCCACCACATCAAAACCGATCATCACGATATTTGATGTAGCTTCCATGGCGAACAATCGACATGTTCATCATATCTACTATATGACTCATGCTTTACCTTTCGGTGATCCGTGTTCCGAGACCATGTCTGTACATGCTAGGCTCGTCAAGATCAAGCCTTAGCGTCTGCATGAGCAAATATGGCTTGCTCACGTTGTATACACTTGCAGAATCTAACACACCCGATCATCACGTGGTGCTTCGAAACAACAAGCTTTAGCAACGATGCTTACTAAGGATGTACACTTTAGAACTTGAAATTTATGTGCATGAGGGATCATCTTATAATGCTATCGTCGTTAACTAAGCAATACAAGATGCATAAAGGATTAACATCACATGCAATTCATAATATGTGATATGATATGGCCTTTCTTATTTGTGCTTCCGATTTCCATCTTCAAGCACGAACATGATCTCCATCATCACCGTCATTGCATCAAGGTCAATGACGTTGCTCCATGATTGTCGTCCACCAGCTTCAACTATTACAACTACTTTGAATAGACACGCGGGTCTTAACAGAAATTAAATACAACCATATGGCTCCGGTCGGTTGCCTACTTACAATAAGGAACATTTCATACATCAAATATAATCACAATCATGGCCATACCACATCACAGCACACCCCTGCAAAACAAAGTTAGACGCCTCTAATTTTCTTTGCAATTTTACGTGGTTTGGGGCTTTCAATAAGTGTCGCTCTAACTTACGAACAAGAACCACAATGTTGATGTTTGAACTATAAAGTGCCTGTTGTAAATTGGATCTATACTACAATGGGAGAGACAGACACCCGCAAAGCCACTTATGCAATACAAGTTGCATGTTGAGCGTGGAGCAAGTCTCATGAACGATGTCATGTAAGGTTAGCCCGTGCCGCTTCATCCCATCATACCGCAAGATGCAAAGTACACAAGAAGCAATTGATAATAAAAGCACCACCGCCCACAACGACCATTGTGTTCTACTCGTGCAACAGATCTACATATAGACACGGCTCTGATACCACTATAGGGGTTCGTAGCATGGAAAACAAAAAATTTCTACCGCATACAAACAAACAAGCCAAGATCTATCTACTAGATTGTAGCAATGAGTCGATAGAATAACTCAACCTCGAAGATACCAAAGTGTTTAACGAGAGCAGATTCCCATGGGTGATGTAGTCGTACTCTTGCCGATCTCAAGATCGTGTAGACGATCCTTTCGGCGCCGCGTTTCGGCAGCGCTCCCGCAGTCGGTCACACGTTTGGTACTCGATGAAGACCTTCCTCTCCCTTGTTCCAGCAGGCAGCGGAGGTTGTAGCACTCTCCTCGCGATTCCGGCAGCACGACGGCGTAGTACCGGAAGTAGAGGGGAGATATCGCAGGGCTTCGCCTTAAGCCGGAGCGAGTATGGTGGACTATGAGAGAGGCCTTGGCGATCTAGGGTTTAGAGGCACCAAGGAGAGAGGGCTAGGCCGGCGGCTAGGGCAAGGGGAGGGCCCCAACTTGGCGTCTAGGGCAAAACCCTAGGGCGGCGGCGGCGACTTGGTGGCCGGCGGCTAGGGTTAGGGTTTTGTGGAGAGAGGTGTGTGTCTAGAGGGGCACCCCTGCCCCTCCTTTTATGGGTGGGAGGGCCTGGCCAAGGGGACGGGAGTCCTCCCCCAAATCGGCCTCCTTGGCCGGCGGTGGAGAGAGGAGGACTTCCTCCCCAAGTAGGTTTCCTACTCTCCCTCCACCAAGCAAACTTGTCGTTTGACTTTTCAAATTGGCGTTTGACTTTTCAAACTAGGATTTGATTTATCCCTTTATTTTGCTCAGCGATGATACCTAGTACATGATGCAACCATTCCACATTGTTATGACACATTCATGTAGCCTTCCCCTCCGGAGTGCCAGACCTTCCGGACCCTTCTAGAACATTCCCGATGAAAACACCGGAATCAGTCTCCAACTCCGAAACATGACTTTCCTTATATGAATCTTATTCTCCGGACCATTCCGGATCTCCTCGTGATATCCCGGATCTCATCCGATACTCCGAACAACATTCGGTCTCTTACTCATCATTCCATAACTACTCAACAACATCGAATCCTTAAGTGTGTCTCCCTACGGTTCGTGAATTATGCGGACATGATCGAGAGACTTCTCCGAACAATAACCAATAGAGGAATCTGGAAATTCATATGGCTCCCACATATTTCTACGATTACTTTGCGATCGAATGAACCACTTACATACGATACCAATTTCCCTTTGTCTCACGATAGTTTACTTATCCGAGGTTTTGATCGTCGGTATCTCTGCATACCTAGTTCAACCTCGTTACTGATAAGTACTCTTTTCTCGTTCCCGTGGTATGTGATCCCTTGTGAGCCAGTCACATGCTTGCAAGCTAATTGGATGAAATTCCACCGAGAGGGCCCAGAGTATATATATCCGTCATATGGATGGACAAATCCCACTCTTGATCCATGTGTCTCAAGCCATACTTTCCGAACACTCAATGCCACCTTTATAGCCACCCAGTTACGGTGTGGTGTTTGATGTCATCAAAGCATCCTTCCGGTGATGGTGATAAGCATGATCTCATGGTCGAAGGAATTAGGTTACTATGTATCAGAAAGCATATAGCAATTGAACTATTAAAATGACTTGATCTTTATGCTACGCTTATCTATAGGAGTATGTCCATCATACCATTCTCCTAACGATATGATATTTTTGTTAATAACATCTCAATATTCATGATAGGGAAAGCACAATCATTTATTAACCAACAAGCTAGTATTATGAAGAGGATTTACCAGGGACTCTAATTTAGTTTACAAATCACACAAGTATTAATGTTTCCTTGATAATACTGTTATAGCATGAATGTAAACATTTATCATAAACACAAAGATATAATAATAACTACATTTATTATTGCCTCTAGGGCATATCTCCAACAACTTCAACCATTGAAGTTTGCATACGCTTTTAGCATCCTTTGAATTAACAAAACCCTTTGGATCATGTCATGTACATTCCTAGGTAACCATTCTATTATAAGAACCTTGTTTTGTTTATTCAACTAACATATACCAAAATTATATGTACTGGTTGCTACATTAATCCGTCCAGACTAAATATCGCTATGAAAGATTAAATATTGTCATAGTAAACTCCTTGAACATTGTCGTGAACTCCTTCCCGACATGTCGACTATTTCTTAGATGTGAAACATCCATGTCTATTTCTTTATAGATCCAAATACTACAGTAAGGTCTTACACCTTTCCAGAGGGTCTTCCAAGTTCAAAAACTTGAGTTCTCAAGTATGGAACTATCACGTATTTTATGGATTCAAGCCGACGGAGTTAGGGCTCTGATATGTAGGAAACATATCTATAATTTTTAATGCTCCATTCTTGTTTAGTATCTACTTTGCTTTACTTGTCTACACTTTGAGGTGCTTTTTACATGTTTTCTGGTACTAACCTATTAACAAGTTGCAACAGTACCAGATGCCTGTTTTCTGCTGTTTTTGGTTTTAGAAAAGTTAGTAAAGAAATATTCTCGGAATTGGACGGGAGAAACGTCAAAGTCAATTACTTTTCATGGGGAACAAGAAGTCCAGAAGGGAGCCAGAGGGGCCGGCCAGGGCAGCCAGACCCCCCCCAGGCGTGGCCAGGGGTGGGCCCACGCCTGGCTAGGATTTGGCCCCCCTGGTCTCCTCCTCGGCCTCCCCCTTCGCCTATAAGAAGCCCCCGATGCAGAAACCGTAAGCACCCGATCAAATCTCCATGAAACCTTCTGTAGCCGCCGCCACCATCATCCCTAGATCGGGGGGATCTGAAGTTCTTCCCAGCACCCTACCGGAGGGGAGATCATCCCGGAGGCCTTCTCTCCGGTATGATGCATGAGTAGTTCCACCTTGGACTATGGGTCCATGTAGTAGCTAGATGGTTGTATCTCCTCCTTTGTGCTTTCATGTATAGATCTTGTAAGCTCCGTCCATGATCAAGATCTAATCTATTTGTAATCATGCATGTTGTGTTTGCGGGGATCCGATGGGTATTGAGATTATTGTGTTGGTTTGATTAATGGTTTTGTCTTTATGATTCTATCATGTCTGTGTTGTTTGTGATCTTGCATGCTCTTCGTTGTTAGTAGCTATCTTGGCCAAGTAGTTGCTAGTGACTTCAAGAGGGGGTATTTATGCTCGATAGTGGGTTCATGCCTCTAGTTTCCAAGGGAAGTGACAATAATATCTTCGGTTGTAGATGTGTTGTTGCTACTATGGAGAAAACAACGGTCTCTTGTTCATGGAACATGTGGACTGTTTACCTTACACACTTTGCTTAAAGCAGTTGCCTATTGCATGCAACTTAATACTGTAGGGGGTTCAAATGATAACCTGAAGGTGGACTTCTAGTCATAGATGCAGTTGGATGGCGGTCTATGTATCTTGTTGTATTGCCCAAACGAATCTCATAGGATCTTTCTGACTGGTAATTGCATTGTTATGCCTTGCTCAGTTCCTGTCAATTGCCCTGCTATAATTTGTTTACCCTTCATGCCATGTTGTTTATCTAAGGAGAGCACCTCTAGTGAACTATGGACCCCGGTCCAATCTTTACCATTGATACATATTCCACTGTTACTTGTTTACTTGCTGCAAACCATTATCTTCCACACGGTACATTTAATCCTTTGTTACAGCAAACCGGTGAGCTTGACAACCTCACTGATTCGTTGGGGCAAAGTCTTGAGTTTGTGTTGTGCAGGTCCCTGCATTGTTTGCAACACCTGTGTGACATTTCCTTCCTCCTTCTGGTTCGATAACCTTGGTCTCTACTGAGGGAAGACTTGCTGCTGTGCTCATCACACCTTGCTCTTGGGGTTTCCAACGAAGTGCTCCACGTCAGCAACATCAACAAGTTCTCTGGCTCAATCAAGGAGTCACCAGGCTCATCATCACTTCTTTGCATATAGTCGGTTCATCATTGTCAAACAACAATGATTTACTCTCAAATCTTAGTATTTGATTGTTTTTCCTGACCTACTTGGTTCAATAGGAACTTAGACCTTCGTGACCATAACCTTTGAGGTACGTGGGCCATGAGCATTGTTGCCACCTCCGGGACACTTTTCGGTGCCGCGCAACTCCACACATATAGCTAAGGTTCAATAACCTTATGATAGTTGTATTGTCCTCCCACTTAACTTTTCACAAAAAATTCCTTCTCAAGAAACTCAACGTTCTAAGCGACAAACACTTTTGTCTTTGGTGTTATGGAGGGACACCCAACGATTATTCGAAATAACCTACAAAGACATGCTCATCCGACTTTGGTTGTAAACATTTTACTTATGACTAGCATACCAAATTTTAAGAAAGGACAACTTGGATTTTATCCTAGACCATAACTTATATGGTGTCATTTCAATGGATCATAATAGAGATCTTTTCAGTGCAAAAGCGGTAGTCACTAAAGCTTTAATATTTAAAATACAATGATAGTTTTATAACTGACACCTTTGATTTTACCATGTCAAACATGGTTTCATTACATATCTTTAACACTCCATACTACTATGGTGTTTTGGGAAATGCAAATCCATGGAACGATTCCTCAAATCTTAGGTGTTATGGTAAACTTGTAACTCAAAGATCTTCCTTTATGATCCAATCATCAATTCTTTATTTTCTGGTTACAATGATTTTCCACTTCACCTTGAAAGTCTTTGAACATTTTCAAATATTTCATACTTCATCCTCATTAATTAAATATACTTATGTATTCACTCAAATTTCGGAGAAAGCATATGAAGTTGAAATCCACCGCTCACGACTACACATAATGGACTACATACATCAATATGTACAAATTCCAATAAGTTAGTCGTTTGTTCTTCTTCGGACTTTGAATGAAGTTTCAACTATCTCCAGGAAAGTCTCACAAGCATCGTTTGATAAAAAATAAAAAAACTCAAAAATTCCATCAACATGGAGTTTCTATATGTTTTCTTTACAATATAATTTAAATGGCGATGTCACTTCACAAGTGATCTTTCAATCATTTGTCTTACGACATTTTTAGCATTTAGTTTTATGGACGTGATTTCTCCAACCAGACTTGTGTATTATCCATCTATTATAGTATACATAAATTATTTGAACAACCTTTTGTTCTCATAATACCTGGTAAAAACAAATCTTGAAGGCAAACTTTGATGTCAATGAAAAACACAATAACACTTTATTGATTTTCGATGAACATCATCACATATTCTCTTGCTAGTTACTTAGGCCATTGTAGTTCATGAATTGTGTTGTTTCGTATAACAACAAATTTGGTATCCAATACCCAAGAACCACATTGTTTAACAAGCAAATAATACAACCATAACATGTATATCATTTATATACCTAAGTTGGACAATTTCCAATTTTCCTTTTCTTGCCAAATATTTCTGAGATTCTCTTTTAGCATTTCCTTTTCTTTTAAAAGAATCTATCAACATCAACAGTGGTACCATACACATGACACATAGTCCAAAGCGTGTATAGTCAAATATTAATATCTTTGGACTTGTACTGTGAAATAGATCACCATTATCAAATGTTTGGCGTTCTTTCGAAATCCATTCTTTAGTAATCTTTTAGTGTAGTAAACATTTTACCTACATCTTTTATTCATCCTTATCATGACAATTTTCATGATCAAGCTACTATAGCTTATAACGGTAAATCGCGAGTATAATGTTGCTTTCCAAAAACTTTTGGAGGATTAGGACGACTAGCGTCTTCAACCTTTGCAAATTCTCATCAAATATGAGAACATATATTTTGCTAAATTATACTCTATCGTGTTGCAACCAAAACATTGTTTCAGATATCGCAATATCTTCCACACATGATGGTTTTTGAAACATTTCTTTCAGTTCCTAGATCACCTTGATACCAAATCAACCTTTTGAATATCAAGGATCATGGAGGCAAACATGATACTTAGATACTAACACTGGAATTGTTACTCTCGATTTAATACTAATTATTAAACTTTACGGAGTAAACGGAGTTTGCTGAAAGTTTGTAGTAAGACTTTTAAACTTTAGATTAACACTCAAAGCAATACGATACCAGTTCGTAAAGTAACTATCCAGACTTCTACAGTTCTATTATCTCAATTATTACTAAGCGTAAGGTGGTAAACGGATGCCAATGACTACAAAAATTATGCAAATTCACTTTAATTTAATTTATGATAAATTATGTTCAAATTTAATCATATTAATTTTTTGAATTCCCACTCAAAACAACATCCCTCGAGTCATTTTGGTGATTACACGAACCAAATCGGCTACACAAAGTCCGATCATCACGAGAGATGATGTAGTTTTAAAGGCGAAAAATCAACATGTTCATCATATCATCCATATGAATCATGCTTTACCTTTCTGTATTCCGTGTTCCGAGGCCATGTCTATACATGATAGGCTCATCAAGGTAAACCTTAGTATCCGCATGTGCAAATCTTGCTTTCACCTGTTGTATGCACACGTAGAATCTATCACACCCGATCATCACGTGATGCTTCGAAACAATGAGTCTTAGAAACGGTGCCTACTAAGGACGAACACTTTATTACTTGATATTTAGTGATATGGATCATCTTATAATGCTACCATCACGATCTAAGCAATACAAGATGCATAAAAAAGGATTAACATCACATGTAATTCATAATATGTGATATGATATGGCCTTTCTTTTTGTGCCTTTGATCTCCATCTCCAAAGCACGAACATGATCTCCATCATCACAGGCGTGGCGTCAAGGTCAATGGCGCCGCTTCATGGTTGTCCTCCACCAGCAACAACTATTACAACTACTTTGATGAATAGACACACAGGACTTAAATAAAATTTAAAGACAACCATAAGGCTCCTGCCGGTTGCCAACTTACAATAAGGATCATTGCATATATCAAATATAATCACACTCACATCATGGTCATATCACATCACATCACATGCCCTACAAAAACAAGTTAGACACATCTAACTTTCTTTGCATATTTACGTGGCCTGGGGCTTTCGAATAAGAACCGTTCTTACATACAAACAAGAACCACAACATTGATACAAGTATTTTCAAGTGCCCTTTGTAAATTGAATCTTTACTATGGTGGGAGACACAGACACCCTCAAATCCACTTGTGCAATTCAAGTTGCACATTGAGCATGGAGCAAGTCTCATGTGCGACGACATGTAAGGTTAGCCCGGGCCGTTTCATCCCACCATACCGCAAGATGCAAAGTACACGAAAATAAAGCGACAACAAAAGAATCAACGCCCACAAAACCATTGTGTTCTACTCGTGCAATAGATATACGCATAGACACGGCTCTGCTACCACTGTAGGGTTCGCAACATCGAAAACAAAAAATTCTATCACTGGAACACACAAAAGCCAATATCTAATCTACGAGATCGGTGCATCCAGTTTGTAGAGAACTAACCTTCATAGATCCAAAGCGTTTAACGATATCGGATTCTCGTGCTTGATGTAGTCGATCACTTGCCGATCTAAAGATCACGACGATCCTTCCGGCGCCATGTTCCGGCAGTGCTTCCACAGTCGGTCATACATATGATAGTCGATGAAGACCTTCCTATCCCTTTTTCTAGCAGGCAGCAGAGGTAGTAGATCTCCTCGGAATCCCAACAACACGATGGTGTGGTGGTGGTGGAGGAGGATATATTTCTATAGGGCTTCACCTAAGCCGGAGCAGTGTGGTGGAGGAGAGAGGGGTGCGGCGGCTAGGGTTCTAGGCGCCAGGGCTTTAGGTGCCATTGGGGGCGCCCCAACCCTCCTTATATGGGAGATGGGCGGCGGCCAAAGGTCCCCTTGCCCTAGCCGAGTTGCTCCCCAACTCGGCTAGTAAGGGGAGACTCCTTCCCAACTCGGCTAGAAGAAGGGGAGTTGTAAACTTGCCTTTCAAGTTTTCCCTTTCCTTCCCAAACTAGGATTTGACTTTTCAAACTAGGATTTCACTTCTTCAAACTACAGTTTGAACCTACCTCCCAAGTGCATGGCCGAGTCGTCCTAGGGCTTGGTGCGCCAGCCCCTTAGGGCATGGTGCATTCCAAGTGCCCCCTCCCGTCGTGGACCTTACAGAACATTCTAGAAGCTTTTAGTCAAAGCACCGAAAACATTTCTGAACCCCGGAAATTGACTTTACTTATATGAATCTTATTCTCCGGACCATTCTGGATCTCCTCGTGATGTCCTGGATCCAATCCGAGACTCCGAACAATATTCGGTCTCCAACTCACATTCCATATCTACTCAAACAACATCGAATCATTAAGTGTGTCTCCCTATGGTTCGTGAACTATGCAGACATAAACGAGACACCTCTCCGATCAATAACCATTAGTGGGATCTATAAATCCATAATGGCTCCCACATATTTCTATGATGACTTCGTGATCGAATGAACCATTTATATACGATACCGATTCCCTTTGTCGCGCGATACTTTAATTATCCGAGGTTTGATCATCGGTATCTCTATACCTAGTTTAACCTCGTTACCGATATGTACTCTTTACTCGTTCCGTGATATGACATCCCGTGTGACCTAGTCACATGCTTGCAATCTAATTGGATGACATTCCACTAAGAGGGTCCATAGTATATATATTCGTCATATGGATGGACAAATACCACTCTTGATCCATGTGCTTCAACACATACTTTCAGAATACCTAATGCCACTTTTATAACCACCTAGTTACGTAAGTGGTGTTTGATGTCATCAAAGCATCCATCCGGTGATGGTGATTAACATGATCTCATGGTCGAAGGATTAGGTTACTATGTATTTGAAAGCTTCTAACAAACAAACTCTAAATGACTTGATCTTATGCTATGTGTAACATCCCAAAAATATTAAACAATGATTATCAAATTCCAATCACCAAAATTAGGGTTAACAAAAACTTTTGTTAATTAAAATCAAATGAATGCATGTGTGTGTATGTGATGATTGTATGAATGGATGACTAGACTTGTTTGATTGTTGTAAATGGCAATAAATGGTTTAAAGATGAAAACAACATCATCTAAAACATTTCCAAGCAAAAACAAATCAAGAGAAAAGAAAAAAACAAACAAAACAAGCAAATGGTCATTTTTGCCAATCTTGCTCACTAGGACACTTTGAGTGTTTCTAGTTCAAGATTTCAAACAGAAACAATTACATTTCTTTTTACCCCTTGCTAGACCAAGTAGAAGTGAACCCAAGCCCACCTTTCAAACTTATAGAAACATTTGGCAACTTGATTCAAATGACAATTCAAAATTGAATCTTTAACATATGAGAAGATCACCCATTTTCAAAAACCAACCCAACCAGTGCCCCTTGCCCTTTCCAACTAACCAGAGACTATCTAGTATGTAACTAGTACACCCACCAAGTTTGAACCAAAAATTCAAATTCAAATCTCTTTCGGCCATTTCATCAAACACCTTGCAAACACCAAACAAACAAACCACAAACACTATAGTGAGCAGTGATTTGGCCTAACTTTTCCCCTCTCTAGCTCACATCAGACATTTACTAGATAATCTAGCTTAGTTAACCAGCTCTAGAACCACTGTGATCTTGCCATTGCCATTTCCATCAATGGTGAACATGCCGAGCTCACCTTGCCACCCCACTGTCGACAGCAAGCTAGGAGCAGCACCAAGCCTAGCAACCTTGTCTGGAGCACTGACCACCGTCCACCGCCACCCCCTGTCCAATGCCAACGAGCAGCAAGCCCTGGACCACTCTAGAATCGCCACGCCCTATGCCTTTGCGCCATGCCGAGAGCGCACCAGAGAGCCGCACTCGACACGCGCCCACAGACCGCACGCCACCCTCGCCGCGTGCAAGCATGATCACCACCATCCCAGGAGAACGCCAGACAACCCCGTTCTCCGCCGTGCGACCTGTAGCCACGGTGCGCCACTAAAATGCCCGTCAGACCCGCCTAGAGCACGCTATTGTTCCGACCGTTTCGCATCGCCCCACGCCTCGAGACCACGCCGTTGAGCTTCGCCAGGGAGCATAGCACCGCCTCCTACCATCACCCATGCCATTAGCCAACTGTGCCGATGACCACGACGAGCTCCACCCGCGCCCTTCGGTCCCCTCTTGGCACTATAAATAGAGGCCACCCCCGCTCGATTTCTTCACACCAACACACTCCCCTCTCTCTCTCTCTCTCAGAACCACCCCCATTCATTCCCGGAGCAAGACAAGCAGCAGTTCGCCGGAATTTGGACGGAGTCTGCCATGGAGGAGGAATAAAGGAGCCAGCGATTGGAGTCGCCCCAAGAGAAGCCACCGGTACCTAGAGGATCGTCGTCGTCAACTTCGTCGTTCTACCCCATCGCCGACCCTCGCCTAAGCTCCGGTGAGCCCCCGTAGACCCCCACTAGCCGCGCTAGGGTTATGTCTCACCGGCATTGCCCAACGGAGATGATAGGTCACAACCGTTCGATTAGAGTTTGATCGTGCGGTCTAGAGCACCTCGTACCCCTTCGCACCCCTCTGTCTCGCTGACTGGTGGGGACACTCACTTAAACTCACCTGCGCGTGTTGTGCACCGTGGGCCGGCCCATTTACACTCCCGCGTGACCCAGTAATTTGAATTTAGGTTTATTCTTTTAATTTCAAACTCAATTCTGTACCTAGATTCAAAAATCAACCCAGGTCAATTCACTGAACCAAATGGCATGAAACTAATTTTGCTATAAAGGTACTGGAATTCTTAATCCAAGCCCATTTGATTCAATCCATTAGGAATTGTAGATCACCTATAGTAAAAATAACAAGGCAGAAGCTTTTCTAATTTCAAACATTTTTCAAAATTCAACCACAAAACCTTTTGAGTTGATTCTAACTCTCAAAAATCACATTTAACTAGACCTTTCTGAATATATAAAAGTATCTAGGTTTACTTGCAAAAATAATGAACAAGTAATAAAAGAAGGCCTCATAGGAAATTCTAGTCACTTTATTTAATTAAAATAAAAAGGTTAAACCTTGTTAAATTGTGACACCACTTTAAATCATATTCCCATGTAATGAAATATGTGGTGATGACATGTGTCAACATGATCCCATGTTTTAGTTGGAGAATATTAAATCTTAAGTAGTTTTTCAATGAGTAGAAATTACTTTTCCAAAATAAAATAAATAATACAAGTGCTTTGATGATTGTAATGTTTGTGATGATACTAGATCATCTAGTGAAAACCTTGGTGTGATAAATAGAACTAGTTAAGTATTGTTTGGTTATTGTGTACCTCGTATTTATTTATAGACGCTAGTACCGACCAAGGATACGAGGAGGAAGGAGAATACTACGAGGAAGAAGCCGAGGAGAACTTCAACCACTGCTCTGCACAAGGAAAGCTATCTAAGCAAATTTATACTTGCAATTATGCAAGCCTCACTATACAAGTTGACTTAGCAAGCTAATACTTGCAAGCTTACACCACTTGATACTGAATCCCAGTTTTATTTGCAAGCTTAGTACTTTATTTCTTTATCAAAGCTTTCTAGTAGAGTTTACTTAGTGACTTGTAGATTTTAGAAATATATTTAAAGGTAGCATAAAGATCATAAAACTTGGCCTAAGTAAGATAATCTTGATGTCATCCTGAGGCATGAGATTGAACTTAGATCATTCACACTTGTTTACCACCCCTCATTAGTGTTTATCCCCCACTTGTAGATGCTAGTGCTAAGCATAAAACTTGATCACTTTAGATGGGAATACTTGGTAAAAATGGTTATGAAAAACTTAGAATGACGAGTCATTCTACTGAAATGTTTTGACATGTGTTCTTGACCACCAGATGATTTTGATGATGAAAATGTTAAGGCATGATCCTTAGCCCTTTATAAAACTGATGGTTGTCTGGATGCGATACCATTCCAATTTACCGTACAACCACAATACCCGAAAATTGGGTAGGGCTTGACTGGAAATTTATATACCTTAGTATTGGTTCCCTTGCGGCCAAGGTTTGAGCTGAGGCTACCTTGTGAAGATTGTCCACATGTGCAGTACCCAAGATGACAGTTGGTCATGGTTGGGAGGCCAAACTCACAGGAGAGGTTCCTATACTAGGGCGTGTAATGGAAAGGTTAGGATTGATTATCCGCATACTGAGTATGGTGATTCAGGATTGTTCCTAATGGAAAGTCTCCGAGGAAATATTGAAGCCCCCACCTCAGAGGGAATTCAATTCACCATCAGAGAGAACAAATGGCTCGATGGACTTGCCAGGGCCATGCAGGAAACTCTTGTCCATCTGTGTGGGCAGAGTATCAACCAGATCAAGGGTACCTGCTTTGAGTTCTGCCCAAGGCGTGATGCTATGGGACAGCCACTGGAGGCATCATACCACCTTGAGCTGAAGAACCAAGTGGACCACCTCAGATTCATGATGTATGACCGGCAGAAGGAGTTGGACAATGCCCATCCCTACGCCAACCACAAGTCCGCCATCGCCGCCCAGAAGGATCAGACCATCGCCATGCTGGTGAAGGATCGTCAGTCTCGTTGTTTTTAGCTCGGCAAGAAGGAGTGCATCATTGCACGTCTCCGCCACAGGATCACAGACTTGGAGGAGACCATCCACGAGAGGAATATGCAGCTCGAGGAGAGGGAGAATGCAGGGGAGGATATCCATGGAGACCCCTAATCCTATCTCAGTGATGATGATGACTTTCTGGAAGATCAGGCCATGGACTTCTTCACCGATGAGGATGACTTCACCTTCATTGATGATGAGGAGGAGGAGGATGATGAGGACACTGACTCCAAGGATTAGTAGCACTTGAGAACTAGCGTTAGTGAGTTGCATCCGGTCCCATTGTATCGTAGTTTCCCAGAATGGTTCTTAAAACCATATGTTTTCTTTGTTGTGGTGTGTGCTGTATGATGTGTGATGAATGAATGAAAAGCAAGTTGCTAGAAAAATCTGAGCCAAACTTTGAAAACTTTTCAAAAATCCCGAACCTTAGAAATTTCCCTCTTTTCTCATGATCTACCTCAATCTTCAGATGCCTCGCGAAGGAAGCAGTTCATCCATAGACCCAATGTTGCAGATCTTGCAAATGTTGGTTTCTCACCGCGAAGCTGAAAATTAGAATGTCAAGCCAACTTAGCCACCCTCCAGCACATCGCTCAGATGGCCAACAACAATCAGGGCCATGGAAATCAGGACAACCATGGATCCAAGCTCAAGAACTTCCAGAACACCAATCCACCCATTTTCACTAAGTCTGAAGAGCCCCTCGATGCCGACGATTGGCTGCAAACTATGGAGAACAACTTAGAAGTTGCAGGAGTGGAAGCCAACGAGAAAGTTCTGTTTACCACCCACTATCTTGATGGAGATGCAAGAGCATGGTGGAACATCGTTCGCGCCATGAATGGAGGACAGATAATGACTTGGGGGGAATTCAAAATCAAGTTTAGTAGAACCATGTGCCACCGGATTTCATCAAGAGGATGAGAGATGGATTCAAAGAACTGAAGCAGGGAAGGATGACCGTAGTTGAGTACCGTGAAAATTTTATTTGATTGGCTAGGTATGCACCAGATGAGATCGATACCGAAGCCAAGAAGAAGGAGAGATTCTTGAATGGTCTGCATGATGAGATGCAGACAGTGTTAGTCAATATCCCATTTGCTGATATTGAAGCCTTAGTGTATTCCGCCATTCAGATGGAAGGAAAGATAAACCAAGCCAATGAGAACCACAAGCGTAGAATGATGCATCAACCAGGAACCCATCATACCCCAAAGTATCGTCCCAACCCATCCCCAGTATTTTCCCCAAGAACCAACAGACCCCCGATGAACCGTCCGACCTATCCCAACCGTGGAGGAGGAAACCCAAGGCCCGGAGGAAATAACAACAACAACCCCGACAACCCCAGCAATTTCAACCGTGCACCACCCAAGTTCAACAACAACAATATCGCCACCAACACCAACACTGCCCCAAGAACTGGAAGCAATTTTGTGCATGTTGCAGCAAAGGACAAGTCTCAGGTGACTTGTTATGAATGTGGAACCAAGGGTCACTATTCCAATGAGTGTCCCAAGAAGATTGCCGCAGCCCCCAATGCAAATGCCCCAGCTCAGTACCAGCCTCGTGTTCAGCCCGGAAGAAGGTTTGCCCCAGGGAATTCACTCAACTGCAACGGCCGTCTCTTTCTCATGCATGTTGAAGAATCCCAATAAGCGCCAGATGTCGTGCTTGGTATGTTTTCTGTTAACTTAGTACTTGCAAGAGTGTTGTTTGATTCTGGAGCATCACACTCATTTGTTATCGAAGAATTTGCATGCACTAGTAAGATTCAACCCACCAAACTGAAGCATGTTATGATAGTTCAAATACCTGGTTCAACCACCAAAGCTAGACAAATTTGCAAAGTTGTACCTATCCGAATCCATGGCATAGATTTTTATGCTAATCTAATAGTACTTGGGACAAAAGTTTTGGAAGTAGTACTAGGAATGGATTGGATGTCGAAACATAAAGGATTAATCGACTGTTCCAAGAAAGCCATAACCATGACCAGTACAGCTGGAATATCAGTCGAGCATGTATCTGAAACCTTGCCCCCTCAATTCAAGTGCAACAAGAGTCTAGCCCAACCAACCCTTGACCAAGTCAGAGTAGTCTGTGAATACCCCGATGTATTTCCAAATGTTTTGCCCGGTATGCCCCTAGATCGGGATATCGAGTTTATCATTGAACTAATCTCTGGAAATGGACTCATAGCCCAGAGGCCACATAGTACGAACCCGTCTGAACTAGTGGAACTAAAGAAGCAACTAGATTATATGCTAGAGATAGGATTGATTCAACCAAGTGCATCTCCCTAGAGATCACCTGTGCTGTTTGTGGACAAGAAATATGGAGGTAACCGTTTGTGTACGGATTATCGGAAGTTGAATGATGTCACCATCAAGAACAAGTACCCACTTCCGAAGATAGAAGACTTGTTTGATCAGTTGACTGGTGCCAAAGTGTTCTCTAAGATTGATCTTAGGACTGGTTATCATCAAGTCAAGATTCGCGCAGAGGATATTCCAAAGACTGCCTTTACCACCAGATATGGATTATATGAGTACACTATCATGTCTTTTGGACTAACCAATGCCCCCGCTTATTTCATGAACCTCATGAAAAATATTTTTATGGACTTCCTGGATAAGTTTGTCGTTGTTTTCATTGATGACATTCTGATCTATTCAAAATCAGAAGAAGAACATGAGCTACACCTAAGGACCATCCTTGGAACCCTTAGGGAGCATCAGTTGTATGCCAAGTTTAGCAAATGTGAATTCTGGTTATAGGAGGTAGGATTTCTCGGACATATTTTATCAGCCGGAGGAATTGCCGTTGACCCTGCAAAGGTGAATGATGTGGAAGATTGGCATGCCCCAACCACTCAAACCCAAGTTCGTGCATTTCTCGGATTGGCGGGATATACCGCAAGTTTGTAGAAGGATTCTCGAGTATCGCAAGACCCATGACCCAATTGTTGATGAAGGATAAGAAGTTCGAATGGACGGATAAATGTGAAGCGAGTTTTCAAGAACTCAAGAGGAGATTGATTTCAGCCCCAATCTTGATCATGCTGGATATCACGAAGCCGTTTGACGTGTATTGTGACGCATCCAAGATCGGTCTAGGATGTGTGTTGATGCAAGAAGGCAAAGTTATATCTTATCTATCCAGACAACTGAAGCAACATGAGCAGAACTATCCTACCCATGAACTTGAACTAGCAGCCATAGTTCTAGCCTTGAAGACATGGAGGCATTACCTGATGGGAAACCATTGTGAGATTTATTCGGATCACAAGAGCCTGAAGTATATATTCACTCAGAAGGAGCTGAATATGAGGCAAACAAGATGGACCGAGCTAATCAAGGACTATGATCTGGACATTCACTATCACCCCGGTAAAGCCAATGTGGTAGCAGATGCCCTTAGCAAATTGCCGTGCCGCTTTAACTCCATGATTCTAAAGGAGCAACCAAGTTTGCACAAGGAAATGGAAGATTTCAGAATGGAATTAGTAAGTGAAGTATTTTTGGCTAGCATAGAACTTCAACCCACTTTGATCAGTCAGATCAAGGAGGCGCAGAAAGGAAATGCTAGTATCAACGGAATCAAACATCGCATCAGTATGGGCAAAGTACCCGGATTCACAGAAGAGGAAGAAGGAGTTTTGTGGTACAAAGGACGTCTCTGTGTACCAGCAGATTCAGAGTTGAAGGAAGTTATCTTGAAAGAGGCTCATGATATTCTTTATTCTATCCACCCCGAAGGAATGAATATGTATCAAGATTTGAAGGAGCAATTTTGGTGGCATAAGATGAAGAGAGAAATTGGAAGCTACATCACCAAGTGTGACATTTGTCAGAGAGTTAAGGTGGGAAATCAGAGACCCGCATGACTGTTGCAACCATTACAGATTCCGGAATGGAAATGGGATTCCGTTGGATTGGACTTTATCACCGGTTTTCCTACTTCTAGTAGGGGAAATGACTCTATTTGGGTCATAGTTGATAGATTGTCCAAGGTAGCCCATTTCTTACCTGTCAAGACCACCTACCAGAGCTCGAAGCTAGCGGAGTTGTACATCGCTAGAATCGTCAGTTTGCACGGAGTCCCCAAGAACATCGTGTCAGATCGAGGAACTCAGTTTACCTCGAGATTTTGGAAGAAAGTCCAAGAAGGATTGGAAACAAGACTAGATTTCAGCACAGCTTATCACCCTCAGACAGATGGACAAACGGCACGAGTAAATCAAATACTCGAAGATATGTTGAGAGCATGTGTGCTGGAGTATGGATCTAAATGGGAAGACTGTCTACCTTTCGCAGAATTTTCTTACAACAACAGTTATCAAGCCAGTTTGCAAATGGCCCCATTTGAATTCATGTATGGAAGGAATTTTCGTACCCCTTTGAATTGGTCGGAAGTAGGAGAGAGTCAGATTTTCGGACCCGATATCCTACGAGAAGCAGAAGAGAAGGTTCACAAGATCCGTGAGCACCTCAAGACCGCCCAATCCAGACAGAAGAGTTATGCTGACAAGAGACGCCGAGACCTCGCTTTCAATATCGGAGACTTTGTGTATCTCAAAGTGTCGCCTCTGAAAGGAATGCAGCGTTTCCAGCTCAAAGGAAAGTTAGCCCCCAGATATATCGAGCCCTTCAAGATTCTGAATCATCGAGGAGAAGTATCGTATCAACTGGAACTACCAGAGGAGATGTCAGTAGTACACAATGTGTTCCATATATCGTTACTTCGCAAATGCCTTGAAGTTCCGGAGAAGACTGAAGTTTTCAAGAACATTGATCACCACACCATAGAGATCAATGATGACCTGACATACCCCTAAGTACCCATCCTAATTTTGGAAGAAGCTTTCAGAACCACCAGGACCCGAAGCATCAAGTTTCTCAAGATTCAGTGGAGCAACCACACTGAAGAATAAGCTACCTCGGAACAAGAAGATCACATCAAGATGAAGTTTCCCAATCTGTTTAAATCTTAGGTATCTTTTTTCTTCTTTCTCAAATCTCGGGACGAGATTTTGTTTAAGGAGGGAAGGTTTGTAACATCCCAAAAATATTAAACAATGTTTATCAAATTCCAATCACCAAAATTAGGGTTAACAAAAACTTTTGTTAATTAATCAAATGAATGCATGTGTGTATGTGATGATTGTATGAATGCATGAATAGACTTGTTTAATTGTTGTAAATGGCAAGAAATGGTTTAAAGATGAAAACAACATCATCTAAAACATTTCCAAGAAAAAACAAATCAAGAGAAAGGCAAAAACAAACAAAACAAGCAAATGGTCATTTTTGCCAATCTTGCTCACTAGGCCACTTTGAGTGTTTCTAGTTTAAGATTTCAAACAGAAACAAGTAAAAGTGAACCCAAGCCCACCTTTCAAACTTACAGAAACATTTGGCAACTTGATTCAAATAACAATTCAAAATTGAATCTTTAACATATGAGAAGATAACCCATTTTCAAAAACCAACCCAACCAGTGCCCCTTGCCCTTTCCAACTAACTAGAGACTACCTAGTATGTAACTAGTACACCCACCAAGTTTGAACCAAAAATTTAAATTCAAATCTCTTTCGGCCATTTCATCAAACACCTTGCAAACACCAAACAAACAAACCACAAACACTATAGTGAGCAGTGATTTATCCTAACTTGTCCCCTCTCTAGCTCACAACATACATTTAGTAGATCATCTAGCTTAGTTAACCAGCTCTAGCACCACCGTGAGCTTGCCATTGCCATCAATGGTGAACATAACGAGCTCACCTTGCCACCCCACTGTCGACAGCAAGCTAGGAGCAGCACCAAGCCTATCAACCTTGTCTGGAGCACTGACCACCGTCCACCGCCACCCCCTGTCCAACGCCAACGAGCAGCAAGCCCTGGCCCACTCTAGAATCGCCGCGCCCTATGCCTCTACGCCATGCTAAGAGCGCGTCAGAGCACCGCACTCGACACGTGCCCACAGACCGCGCGCCTCCCTCGACGCGTGCAAGCATGATCACCACCATCCCAGGAGACCGCCAGACAACCCCGTTCGCCGCTGCACGACCCGTAGCCGCGGTGCGCCATTAAAATGCCCGTCGGACCCGCCCAGATCATCGCAGCGTTCCGACCGTTTCGCACCGCCCCACGCCTCGAGACCACCCGTTGAGCTTTGCCAGGGAGCACAGCACCGCCCCTACTATCGCCCATGCCATTAGCCTACTGTGCCGACGACCACGACGAGCTCCACCCGCGCCCTTCGGTCCCCTCTTGGCACTATAAATAGAGGCCAACCCCGCTCGATTTGTTCACACCAACACACTCCCCTCTCTCTTATAACCACCCCATTCATTCCCGGAGCAAGACGAGCAACAGGTCACCGGAATTTGGCCGGAGTCTGCCGCGGAGGATCAAGAAAGGAGCCAACGATTGGAGCCGCCCCAGAAGAAGCCACCGGTACTAGGAGGATCGCCGTCTTCGACTTCGTCATTCGCCCCCATCGCCGACCCTCGCCTGAGCCCCGGTGAGCCCCCGTAGACCCCCACTAGCCGTGCTAGGGTTCTGTTTCGCTGGCGTTGCCCGACAAAGATGATAGGTGATAGTCGTTCGATTAGAGTTTGATCGTGTGGTCTAGAGAACCACGTACCCCTTCACACCCCTCTGTCTTGCTGACTGGTGGGGACACTCACTTAAACTCACCCGCGCGTGTGCTGTGCGCCGTGGGCCGGCCCATTTACACTCCCGCGTGACCCAGTAATTTGAATTTAGGTTTATTCTTTTAGTTTCAAACTCAGTTCTGTACCTAGATTCAAAAATCAACCCAGGTAGATTCACTGAACCAAATGGCATGAAACTAATTTTTCTAGAAAGGTACTGGAATTCTTAATCCAAGCCCGTTTGATTCAATCCATTAGGAATTGTAGATCACCTATAGTAAAAATAACAAGGCAGAAGCTTTTCTAATTTCAAACATTTTTCAAAATTCAACCACAAAAGCTTTTGAGTTGATTCCAACTCTCAAAAATCACATCTAACTAAACCTTTCTGAATATATAAAAATATCTAGGTTTACTTGCGGAAATAATGAACAAGTAATAAAAGAAGTCCTCATAGGCAATTCTAGTCACTTTATTTACTTAAAATAAAAAGGTTAAACCTTGTTAAATTGTGACACCACTTTAAATCACATTCCCATGTACTGAAATATGTGGTGATGACATGTGTCAACATGATCCCATGTTTTAGTTGGAGAATATTAAATCTTAAGTAGTTTTTCAATGAGTAAAAATTACTTTTCCAAAATAAAATAAATAAGACAAGTGCTTTGATGATTGTAATGTTTGTGATGATACTAGATCATCTAGTGAAAACCTTGGTGTGATAAATAGAACTAGTTAAGTATTTTTTGGTAATTGTGTACCTAGTATTTATTTATAAACGCTAGTACCGATCAAGGATACGAGGAGGAAGGACAATACTACGAGGAAGAAGCCGAGGAGAACTTCAACCACTTCTCTGCACAAGGCAAGCTATCTAAGCAAGTTTATACTTGCAATTATGCAAGCCTCACTATACAAGTTGACTTAGCAAGCTATAACTTAGAAATATAATACTTGCAAGCTTACAACACTTGATACCTAATCCCAGTTTTATTTGCTAGCTTAGTACTTTATTTCTTTATCAAAGCTTTCTAGTAGAGTTTACATAGTGAATTGTAGATTTTAGAAAGATATTTAAAGGTAGCATAAAGAGCATAAAACTTGGCCTAAGTTAGATATTCTTGATGTCATCGTGAGGCATGAGATTGAACTTAGATCATTCACACTTGTTTACCACCCCTCATTAGTGTTTATCCCCCACTTGTAGATGCTAGTGCTAAGCATAAAACTTGATCACTTTAGATGGGAATACTTGGTGAAAATGGTTATGAAAACCTTGGAATGATGAGTCATTCTACTGAAATGTTTTGACATGTGTTCTTGAACACCAAATGATATTGATGATGAAAATGTTAAGGCATGAGCCTTAGCCCTTTATAAAACTGATGGTTGTCTGGATGCGATACCATTCCAATTTTACCGTATAACCACAATACCCGAAAATTGGATAGGGCTTGACTGGAAATTTATATACCTTAGTATGGGTTCCCTTGCGGCCAAGGTTTGAGCTGAGGCTACCTTGTGAAGATTGTCCACCTGTGCAGTACCCAAGATGACAGTTGGTCATGGTTGGGAGGCCAAACTCACAAGAGAGGTTCCTATACTAGGGCGTGTAATGGAAATGTTAGGATTGATTATCCGCATACTGAGTATGGTGATTTAGGATTGTTCCTGATGGATGTATCGAATGTTGTGGTGAAAGTGTACGACCTCTGTAGAGTGTCAAACTATTCGAATAGCCGCGTCCGTGGTTATGGACAGTTGGAGTGGCCATACTGTTTCGTCGTCAGATGTTTTCAAAATGACTTATGCAATGATTCATGACTTGACTTGACCACAACAGGTTTGTGTTATGAAAACTCAAGTTCCAACTTAGGGTTATAAAACCTTCAACTAGCTTTCTTTGCTTCTGAACTCAGTAGAGGTAAATCTGGCTTTTTGCAAAACAACCTAGAGCTTAGTATTCCTACTCAAAACCACTTCACTTGTTAGTCTTAGTTTGCGAGTACTTAAAGAGTACTCATGGCTTTGTTCCTGGCTATTCCCGTGGTCAGACTACGAAGAGGACTACCAGGAAGACAGACCGCAGGAAGGTTATGACAACTAGGATCATCTCCCATCGTCAGCATTGCCTGTGACCCTGAAGATGGAGCCTCGCCTACGCTACCGTTATTATTACGTTATTCCGCTGCTTGAACTGTATTCAGACTGGATCATGTGATCTCTTATTTGTGTAAAATCTTATGTATGGTTTGTAATGGATGACGTACTGTGATATCTAATCTGTTATGTCTCGCAAAAATGGTAATCCTGGGATTGCGATGTATGTCATAACAGGCATCTGAGATTAAAAATCCGGGTGTTGACACTATGCTAACTATAGTAGTGTGTCCATCATATTATTCTCCTAATTACATGATATTGTTATTAATAACATCTTATGTCCATGATCATCTACTCATCAACAAGCTAGTTTAACAAGAGGCTTACTAGGGACTCTTTTATGTTTACAAAACACACAAGTATTAATGTTTCTGGTTAATACAATTTTAGCATGGGATGTAAACATTTATCATAAACATAAAGATATGATAATAACTATTTTATTATTGCCTCTTGGGCATATGTCCAACAACCTGCTACTCCATATACAAACATGTGAATCGCATCAGAGCATTTTTGGTATGATGAGAAGCCAACCTTACTGCTACAATCTAGCTTGGCCTCAAAGTAGTCATCGTAATCCCTCATGTCATCGAGAATATCTAGGAACAACCGCCTTGACAACCGATAGCGGTGACGGAATGTCTTCTCATCATACGTCGGATTAGTGAGATGGAAATAGTCCTTGTAAAGGCGCTCATGGTCACCATCTCGATCACGATCCACATTGGGCTTGTGCTTTTTTGACAAGCCTCCCTTACGCACGGGCTTCAGGTAGTGGTCGTGCATCATGCTTGCAGCGGCCAACAAAATGTCGGTGTCATTGTTGGACTTGTCGGGCGATGATTCGATGATATTTTTGTAGAAAAACTCAATTTCCCTACTATCCATTTGCAAACGGAGAAGCCGATGGTTCGTTGCAGGTAATGTCGATGTCCATGCCTATTGATGTACTAGAAAAATGGGCGAGGAACGTAACTTAGATGTGGACAGGCAATTTGACGAGCATGTCGTGGGCACTCATCCTAGGGGCGGGAGAGTGTAGCCTGCAAAGTACATACACAGTGTAGGGGTCTAGGGATGAAGCCATAGAAGCCAGTCAGCTCCGGCAACGCAAGCGGGCTACGGCGATGCTGCCAGTGGGGGAAACACAAGCGACGATGGACGAGGATGGAAAATGCCGACGAGCTCGGTCTAGTGACGGGATGGTACAGGATGGTGGCAAAGGACTGTTGCTTTCGGGCTGCAGCAAGCTCTGGAAAGTGAAGAGGGAAACGACGGGCGCACAACGCAGACGGTGGGGTGTCCTTGGGTGGCGGCGGAGATGGTGGGCAAGGGTTTGGAGCCGAGAGTGGGTTGTTTATGTTTTTTGTGTGCCACTGGTCGGATGGTGGCAAGGATTTGGAGCCAATAATAGGCCTTTTATGTATTGTGTATGGTGCTGGTTGGAGGGCCCGAACTTGCAAGGATGCGCGCTGTCTGACCCGACGCATAAGTGGACCAAATTTGATTAAGGGATGAGTCGGTCTGCATGAGTCGGTCTGTTTGGATTGTATGGCTGGGCCGTGGTCTGCTGTCCTCCTATACGCGCGGACGCGTTCGGGCTGAGCAAAACCATTTAGACTAGACGGAAACACGCGCTTCGCCGCGTCGCCTGCCGAGCATTGTTGCACAGCATGACTATTGCCTCACATCTGTCGGCCGCTTGATCAGGGTATAGCGTGGCATTGACGACCTGGTTAAGCAAAGCAGATAATAACTGCAAAATGTTGGACGGTGAACATGAGCGAGCGTGATCATGCCGTACATTCGTGTCTGTCAGTGTGCAGGGAAAAAAAGAAGGGTTAAAAAATAAAAAAAATTGACAGGCATGGGCACATAAAGGTCTATTCTTCAAGCGATCAACATGGACGTAAATAAAAAATAGACGCACATCTAAGAGAGTAAACTAAATCATCATGACACAACCAACAAAAGGATCATACACAGGTGCTGCACTCGTAAGTAGTAGTACATAGACATCGGTTTAAACATATGCATCCATAACCTAGAGCAACAAGTTTTTCCTTGTACACTGCTCGCCAACCTAGACGGAACATTAGGTTCAGCTTCACATAGGATACATAAAAGCAAAACACAGAGGCATATAATCCGAGGGCTACAACATGTTGTCTCCTCAACCAAAAAAATTCAGAAATACTTCACTTACGCATGACTTGAAAATATTCACATATTGTCAGCCGAAATGCGATTCCAGCAAAGGATCCAGCAGAAGGCAGAATACAAGCACATACCACAATACCTTCTTTCCCATCACCTCTGCACCCTTGACAAACAACTGTCTCTTCACGGTACCACCCCTGACCATACAAAAGAGGCGTAAGCAAAAATGACCAGTCAACAACCAGCACCAAGAAAATAAAAACACACTGTCAGCAAATTAATAACTAATGTTGTTTCCTTTCAAATAGACAGTAGGTGGAATGGAAAGTATTATTGACCTTTGGAAGCAATTGACCATGCAAGCTGGCAAAGTCGAGATCCCTCCATTACTCCAGTTCAATTACGTTCAGACCAGAGAACCGTACACATGAATCCGTGTTGAAATTACACCTCCTCTACATAACTTTCAACAGACCTAATCTTACTCCAAAGGAGTGTACGACACCTAGCACGTTATCTTCCATATTGAGGTTCCAAAGAGATGAGAAGTCTTTTTGGACAACCAAATTATCACTTAGAGCAACAACTCCATTCAAGTTAGGAAGATCAGGCAAGAGGAAATGTGAATGGCCAAAAACAGATATATACTCAGTTCTCATCTGAGCAAAGGTTGAGAATGACAAAATGTGACGCGGAATTCCACTATAGGCCATAACTGTTGCCTCTCAATAGATTCAATTCTTTAGAGATATTTGTGGTGATCATCAATTCTAATCACATGAACATTAGCATCTAAATATAAATTTCTGTAAAACTAATGCTTCATTGCATAAAAGTTCTACATATTGGTGAATACATGAAAAACAATGCTGCCAGAATCCTGAATGAATGCCATAGAGCATTAGCATCGATACGAACACCAGCAACTCCACGCGAAAACGTGCATACGAAAAAAAAATGCACAAACAACACAATCAGAAAGCAGACCCCAGCATGCCAATAAGAAAAACAAACATTGGGCAAAAAAGGAAGAAGCGACAATGGAGCAGAAATGGTGAAAGAACCAAAGAAAATAAAGGACCAGAAATAGAAAACAGACCTCCATGTCCCAGGACCAAACGATGGCACCATCTCCCGCCAGCAGCGGCGCTGCAGCAGACTCATGCTCCAGCACAGCACCTAGCCCCCGCCCAAAACGGAAGCATCACGCGACGCCGCCAGGGAAAACGACGGCTCAGAAGACCTAGGCATGCCACCCTCGCCACCAAAATCTTTATCAAGGCACTTGTATGCATAACCAAAAGGAAGTGTTCCTTTATTACAGGTTGTACAAGCATGGTGCAGGGATAAGCTTTGTGATGACGGCAGTGCAATAGAATTTGATTTTCCGCACACCGAGAAAATGGTGATAAGCATCTTCAAAACAAAACGTGTAACAAGAGATAGACCATAATGGCTTAGAAACATACCTGTCTGTCCCAGATATTTAAATCAACCAATTCTTTAGCATTCTTCATCTCAAGATTAACCTGGGCGCTTATTTCAGCGGGTAGTCTGACTTGGAAGTGAGATGCCTTGAGCAATAGGAATTTTACCCTTGAATCTACAGAGGTAAATCAGAAACATATAGATAATAAAATCCATGAACTACAGAACAAAGAATACAAAATAACCCTACAGCGACTGCGCAGTAATCACTGGCTGTGCATGCAGCTCATTGATTTCAGCAGGTCTTCATTGATATACCAACGGCACGCAGAACAACAACTCAGTCCCTTGGGACCTGTTACCAGAAAGGATTAACAATATGAGAAAGAACCCAGGTAAAATGACACATTAGCTGTTAATTTCTTTCGGATCCTAACCTTCAAATGGGTTAACTAAAGTGCCAAGAAAGATTACAACGATCGGTTCTTATGCAGTAGCACATCTTCTCCAACAAAAGCGGTTGCTCTCTCCTCCCACAGAACCACACTGATGTTGTAAGCACTATAATGAAGAAGTAAATTGGTGAATAAATCACAAAATGAACATCTACCGTAATGTAGGCTATAAAATAGAAAAGGAAAAAAGAGACAAGGTACCTAAGATCACTCAAATAAACAAAACTCACGAGGCCAACGTTTGGCTAAAACGTACGAAAGTTCGACCAGGCCACAAGGAGCAGCAGCAGCGGCAGCGGCGGATGCGTGTATAGAACACGTCATGCACCAGCGGCAGATGGCTGCAGAGCACTTGCATGTACGGATGGCAATGGGTACCCGCTACCCGCTTACCCTGCGGGTATTTACCTATTAGGGTAAGGGTATGGTAGAATTGTTTTACCCATGGGTAAGCAAATGGGAAAAGTTCTTTACCCGTTGGGTATTGCGGGTGCGGGTATGGTAAGGAAAAACCCGTGCCCACATACCCATCTACCCGCCATATATTTGTACATGACACGTAAGGAATTATTATCATAGCATTTATTTCCAAAATAAATCCCTAAAACTAAATACAAACCACCCTCGGCTGCCCAGAAATTCCCGAAATCACATTAATTCCATTGCCCACCGATTAATTCCCGTTAATCTAGTATTCTTGTTTGAACTATGTACTTCCTATGCAACTTATGTTTGGTTGTAACTTGTTTTCTTTACATATATCATGTGTTTGGCTATGTATTTTCATTATTTAATTTATATTTGCTTGCTAAAACTGTGAATGAATGAAGATATATGTATGTTTTGTTATTATAATGCCTTGTTAAATTGTTTGGACAGACGGGTGGGTATTACCCGCGGGTTTGTTTACCCTAGGCGGGTGAGGGTATGGGAAAAAATCTATACCCATGCGCGGGTGCGGGTGCGGGTTGCGGGAAAGATCTAAGATTGCGGGTGCGGGTTTGGTTAAGCTCCACCCGCACCCAACAGCCGCCGGTGCCATCCGTACTTGCATGTCCTCCACACTTAAGCCATAGATATATATTGAGAAAATTATGACCAACCAACAACTACGACCTCTCGACAGATATGGCTATCTCATTTTATCTCTAATTTCTAGGGTACCAAATTAATCAATTGGTCTCTGAATTCCAGGATAACAACGACATTTGCTAGATCAAACATTTCAGAAATATTTGCTTGTTGAGTGTCCTAGAAAGTACAGAGTACAAATAGTGAGAAATATCATGCACAAGTAGACATCAAGACTAAAATTAGAACTGAAATCATATGGGGAAATTTAACCTGTAGGTGATTCTCGGCCGTGATGCCGGTGCGTGTCCTCTTGAAATTTCTCGAAGACCCGGCTACATCATGATGCAGCACGGCCTCTTCTTCCTCTTGCTTCCGTATTCAAGCCGTCTCCTCGTCGGCGTCCATCAGTGCGCAATGGCAGCGGTACTCGGTGTCGGTGCAGGAAAAGGCAGGCCGCAACGAGAGAGGAGACGCGCACCATACGTAGGTAGCAGCAGGCTGAGAGGGGAAACGGGTCTAGAAGAGACAATGAGAACAGGGCGGGGCTGGAGAGGAGGCGCGGCGGCCGGCAGCGCGATAGGAGGCGCGCAGTGCACGGAGGCGGACTGGAGACAGGGGTGGCGTCGAGGCGCGGCAGAGGAGGGAGGAAGTTGGCAGGGATAGAGAGGAGGCACGGCGGCCGGCGGCGAGAGAGGAGACGCGCGGCGGCGGACTGGGGGACAGCGGTGGCGTCATGGCGCAGAGGAGGGAGGAAGTTGTGGAATTAGAGATTGTCCCGATCAGTCCTGCTGTTTTTTTTTTTTTGCCAACTGTGAACGATACGGGACACTGGGTCGATACAAGGATGCCCGCAGATGCCCTCACCATGCGCGCCGGCCACCATGGCTATAAACTATGCGGCCAGAGGCAGGCGAGGCAGGGAGGTGCCCGAGAAGGCGGGCGGCGCGATGTCCTCTCCGAAGGGGGAATCGAGCACAGAGAGGGAGAAAGAGCTGCATCGGCAAGCGATAGGGCTGGAGGCTGATGAGGCATGGGGATAGGCTGCCGCCGGCGTGGTAGCTAGATTAATGGAGAGGGGCGGCTGACTCGAGACGAAGAGGAGAATGGAGATGGAGAGGAGGGTTGGCCAGTCGGGGAGCGAAGAGAGAGAAAGAGCATTTTATTTTTTTCACCGGATGAACAGTTTGCCCAACAATAATTTCACACGGCCGTGTCAAGCGGGACCAATATGTCAGGGAGGACTGGGATATAGCTAGGTGTAACGGTTACTGCTTCATCTATCAAAACGGACGAACCATGCTGGCTGACATTCACAATCATACGGCTCAGAACATCGCGCACGGGAGTAGCCTCAATGGGTTGGGTCATGTTCACGCTTAAACTATAGAATAATTGTGTCGGTGGAGATACACTTACTGGGTTTGATTTACAACATGTCGTATCGGCATCAGTAAGCTGAATCGAGTCATTTTGCAATGCCAAGAGCCCATCAGGTAGTACAGCGCGCTGCCGCGTCCTGCTCCATGTTAGGCAAGACTTCGCCAGCGGGTAAGACTTGAGTGAAAAGAGCTGCACTGACGTGGACCTTAACAGATCCGTGGTTGTTTTTGACACAGCCAAACTGTACTGAAGCATCGTCGATCGGGACATCGTTGTGCCATCTTTTACTCCGGCGAAAGAAAACCTATCAAGTACAGGCAATGCACTGCTCCACGCGTAGCACAAGAACTGAAGAGAACATCTGTGAGTCAGCGTGGCGACTAGCGACTGCCCAATCTTGGATTTATTCCCCGGCGCAGGCTGTCCGGTGGGTTGTGTCCCGCACGCCTCTATCCAATCCAGGCCAAGGCAGTCGGCCCCGGTGCCCGTGTGGCATCGGCCCGCGCGTCGTAGAGAGATCTCGAGCGAGTGACCGGAGGAGGAACAGAGTCGCGATCAGCAGCTAGCGAGAGCGCAAGGCAGGCACCCCCGGCCTCACAAGTCACGGCAAGATACTCCCCGTCCTCTGGACTCTGCCACCACCAACTCCCGGATTCCATTTCCCACCCGCCGCCCACGCCCGCCCGCCTGCCCGCCCGCGCGCGGCGCATCATTCCTTGCCAGCGGCCCACGCAAATCCCAAATCCCAAACCCCGCGCCCATGGACACCCGGCTCGGCCCCGGCCGCGCCGCTCTTATACGCCCAAGCCTGCTCGTGCTCGGGCAGCAGCCGTGATAACGCCACCCGCGCACGCACGCACGCACGCAGGCCTGCGCGTCTCCCTCGCCGCGCGTGCTGATCCTGCTGGCCTTGCTGCTGGCGGCGACGGGGGCGCCCGGGGAGATGCTGGGGTCCGGGCTGAATCTGGTGACCACGGTGATCGGCTTCGGGATGAGCGCCACCTTCATCGTCTTCGTCTGCGCGCGCCTCATCTGCGGCCGCGCCGTGCGGGCCGACAACGACGCCGAAGCGGGCGCGGTCGCCGCCGCCGCGCGGGCCATGGCGCCGGGCCACGCGCCCTTCGACTTCGACATCGAGTTCCGGACCGCGGATCTCGATCGCACGGTGAGCTTATTTCTCTCGTCACCCGTAGTAGCGTATCGCCATCCTCTCTGTGTAGGTGTAGGTGGCAGATGTGGAGGCATTGCGACGTAACTTAATTGGCGATCGAAAACGTTTTGGTTTTGGCTTACAACACCGCAAAGGCTTCGTTGGAGTCGATTTCTTCATCATCAGAGCCTAAACGGTGGCCGCATTGCTTTAACATACGTACATGACAAGTTCGATTCTGTGCAGTGTGGTATGATCCACCATGTGAAACTAATAGTTGAATGTTAGTTAGTTAGTACCTAAAGGGCATATATGACGAATGGTTCCTTCATTCAATCTCGTTACCTGAATACCAGTTGAAGTTCAGCTTAGTTGCTGGTTTTTACGGAGTAGCCCTCATAATCAATAACCCAAACCAGGGTCTTCTTTTTATGAAAACATAAATGGGTCTCAAAGGCGCAACTCCCAGCAACCAGGCTACAGAAATAGGAAAAAGGAAACAGCATGGCTGAAGTGGGCATGGATGTTATTTGTGGGACGAATTGCCCTTTAAAGACCATAATGTTAGAGGACTACTTCCATACATTGAGATCTGCCTTTTTTTTTTCTGCATTCACTTTAATTCTCACAGTCGGTATGCCTTTTTGGTCTCTACCAATCCTCTATGTGAAGTTGAAAGCTCACTAACTTGACTAAACATATTAACTGGTCAAAAATAAAACAATTCCGAACTTTACGCCATCATTATCAGTCCAATTGTACTAGTACAAAATAATTCACCATTTCCAAAAGTATTCTTGCATGATCTTTACAGTCACAGTGTATGATTAGTAGGATAATGGACAGTGTGATTGCTTTCACTCTTAACCTGAACCATGCAAAATATCCCACCCTCGTATTGAAGTGTCTTAAATTATTTATTCTTTAGGTAGGCGTGAACATTTTTAACTTGCTTTTGTCTCTGATTGATTTCAAGACATCACTTTCTTTTGTACATCTAGATAGGTTGGTGGAAAGGTGATTAAAATGTCTCTACCGTGAATGTGTTGTATAGAAAGTGTATTCTGAATGCTTGAGAGAAGTTAGAACCGGATTCTTTCCAGCATGGCCTCCTTTGGAATATCAAAGCTTTACAGTCATACACTCAGGCTAACTTTCCAGTTGAAAAATGGCAGTACATAAATGCAAGGATTCGCCTTTCGAGAAGCTACGGCGTTTTTTAAATCTCTATCATCAATAGTCAAAACCCTTATGCCAGTATTTTGCCATGTTCACTCCACTTTCATTCCAGTAAGTGTTGCTATGGTTTAATTTTGCATTGCCAAAGTACCATAGAAGGGTATGCACATAGCACATTATGTCTGATTCTTACATTTTCATCCACAGCTTGATGCTTAGAATATGATTCAGAATTACTCCTGCACATTTATATATGACTTAGGAATGTAGTTTAGTTGATTTATAGCTTGTGTAATAAGTCGAGCATACCATTCATTGGTAGACCAAAACCCTCCCAAGTTCCAATCTTGCTGGCACTTTAAGATTGTAAGATGCTCTTCATGTTACTTTGCTTTGTTGCACACATTACCATAGTGTTTTTTTTGCTTTTCTTGTTGCATTTCCTGAAATGAAAAAGCGATGCTTGAGATTACTAAACAATTGAGAGCTTTCAATTAAATAATGTATACCCATCGTACAAATTATGGTTGTGCCTTGTGATCCTGTGATTCAGTTTACTTACAGTTACCTGATAATTTAAAATTGGCATAATTCGTTGTCTTTTGTTTAACAGATTGAGCATACCTGCAGTGGGTTGGAACCGTTTGTTGTTGCTGCAATTCCAACGATGACATATAGCTCTGAGGCCTTCCATTCAAAAGATGATGCCCAGTAAGTACACTGTATGATCTAGAGCTGACTACTGCTGTGTTATCTGCTCCTATTTATCATATTTTCCTCAACGCAAGTGCAAGGTGTCAGTTAGCGTGCAGAAGAGCACAATGTGTAACCAAAGTATACCAAACTTCTGCATATTTTTTATTATTTAAATTGTGATGATCTAATGCTCAAAGCTGTGAGCTATCTCCTGACCTGTGAAGTATGTGGAATGGACAGCTGGTCAAGGTGCTTCAGTTAGGAACTCAAAATGCAACACCCGAATGAAAATGCACCTATCTTGCTAGCTTTGAAGTAGATATTTATAACCTATTTAATGTTATACTAGTACTATTATGTTTGTTGAGTGAGAATTACAAGAGTTGTCCCTTGTTATTCTTTTCCATGTTAATTGAATAACGGAAATGAGAAGGTCTGGTAGTTGACCATTTTTTTTAATTAAGGATCCTTTGCTCCCAATTTTTATTTCTCAATAAAAACTGATAATACAACATAACTCTTTGTGCATCTAAGTAATAAACCTTCAAAATGGATTAAAATAGTACCATTATCAAATATCTAAGAGTTTCATCATGATAACTTACATGTATGTGTACAGATAGGCATAACCAGCATTCTTTCATTTCCATATAGTACTTGATTCTTTTGAAGTTCGAGTCAAGAACTTATTTAGTGAAAGGAATAAGATGGCATGTTTTCGCTTCATTTTTTGTCCATATCTATGGTTTCATGGAGTTAGTTTTCTGAAACTATAAATTAGTCAAGAAAAAAAATACTTCTGTTGGGATTCTGCTACTGCTTAATGATGGTTCTTTATGTATACTATTGATGTCCGTGTGGAATTCTCACATATAACTTCTGAATCAAACAAGTAACAAGTTTTTTTTCTTCCACAGATGCTCCATATGCTTAGGTGAATACATCGAGAAAGAGATTCTTCGGATCATGCCTACATGTAGACACAATTTTCATCTTTCCTGTATAGATACATGGTTACAAAAGCAGACGACTTGCCCAATCTGTCGAATCTCGCTCGAATTGCCCGGTGGAAAAGCTACTGGTTCCCCTGCCCGTAGCCCCCCTCGATTACTTGGCCACCCTGAGACCTCTGTCAGTCGATCACCTCATTGGATACTGCCTATCCACCGAGATCGTGCTGGAGGCAGAGAAAACAGACCGGCCTCACAGGAATCATTAGAAGTGGTCATTGAACTGCGGCATCAAATGCGCTGAGGCTTGGAGGACAATCTGCAGAAATCATGGTGCATCCTTCTTGCAGCACAATATTTTCGGACATAGAATTGCACGGGATTTGTTTGCAGGCCTGGTGCTTAGGCATGCTCTGTACATCACTTGAGTTGTAGGTTAGCCAGTTCCACCCCTTTGATACTCCGTGGCTCTTTGGATGTTCCGTTTGATGTTTATATTTGTTGTATATTGGCACATGAAACAGCGATACATACTAGGATTATATTATGGGACAGAGGGAGAATCAGATTCTTTGAGAAATCGCCAACGCTTCTGAAGTTCTCAACTGCATGCTGTTCGGTCTTACTCCTAGGTACGTTGACAGCGGCGTCCTCGGACCATTTCCGTCATTACCGATATCACGCGCTTCTCGTCTAAGAAAAATCAGAGACCAAGCGCATCTTCTCCTTCAAAATCTATCAATGGGAAAGAAACAATTTGCATCCTGTGCTAACTACCTGCGGTTCCCCCGCCTTTTCCACAGAGGGTTCGGCTGTTACTCCTGTAACAACAGCAGTGACATCTAATCAACGCTGACGACGACACCTTGTACCGATTCCTTTTATGTCTTATCCGTGCACTGTGAGCGACTGTAACACATCATCGTCCACGAATGGTTTGTTTTTCTGGTTGGTGCGATACTCAATTGTCGCAGCCTCGGGCTGGCAGTGATTCAAACCGTGTTAACAAGTAAAAGGAGAAGATCTTCCCAGCAAATGTAACTCTGTAAAGCTGCACGAACGGCAAGACTTATTGTAGGAAAGGACCCCCTGCGAGTTCTCTCTAGTGTGGCAAGCGGGGCGGGTTGCGGGTTGATAGTTTTAACTAAGTCAGGTTTAATTTTTCCTCTCTCATCCACCTCGTTTCTGTCTAGATTTGAGTTTTGCGAACCTAAAAGCGGGTGCCGCCTGCAACCCTAATTTTCTCGCTACAAGAAGGAGAAACGAAAAGAAATTAAAAGCACAAGAAAGGGGAGCGTCATCGTCATGGGAGCGTCGTCGTCATGAGCCTCCCAACATAGATCTGGTCTTTTGTACCGCACCACTTTATAAATAAAGTGAGTGTCTGGAAACTTTCTTATGTCTAAGTCGCTGATATTATTCTACTATTTGTGCTAATTCTTAGTTACAAGTTGCAACTTATATAATTTTTACTAATTTTCAGGTTGTAACTTATTAAAATCTCAGTTACAACATAGTTATAACTCATGTGTAAGTCTCACGTTGCACGAATCACGAGGTAAATCCAATGAAGAGAGAGGTAACTGAGACCTAAGAAGTTCCCGGACACTTGAGAACTAGCAAATCCGATAAATAAAGCAACCATCTAAACTAGAGTTACAATCCAAAACAGAATAAAAAGGTCCGCTGGGCCATAATACAGACAAACCCACTACAAGAAAAAAACAAGCTTTAGGATATCAACGACCGGAAGAGGTGGAGATACAGCGCGTCGTCTCCAGTAGGTGTCGTAGCATGTCATTCAGCCTCTCTCTGCCCCGCTGCCTATTGAGCAGGTAACATTGTTGTAATAACGTCAGGAATTTGAAACTGAGTCAGAAGCACGTTGAAGAAAAACCTTCTCAACCATCATCTTATTATGTATAGTCCACAACGTCCAGGACATCGCTGCAAACACCAACTATAAGAGGCGTCGCCTCTTGCCGGTATGGTTCGCCCGGGTCTTAAAGAATTCGCCAAGATCTTGGGTGTAAGGGTACATTGCCCCTATCTGTGGTTTTGATAATAAATGACAATCCCTTTGGACTAATGTTTTTATTAAGTTTTATATGAATGAATATTCCATAGATCATGATTTGTAACACCCCATCCAACAACAGGCCCCAGGGTGTCACTCCTAACAGCTTACTAGGATCTCTAGATTATCCCCATAGACCAACACTAGTCTTTTCTATGCACTTTATCATCACTTATGCGCACTCGGTACCCACTTTCCAGTCGGTCACCCATCTTCAAATTGCTCTAGGCCAACCATGCTTAACCTCAGAGTTTTTTCAGATGAGCTTTCAAAAAAGAAGTTACACCTTGTTGGTATGAGTATCCTATCAATCCTAGTAGTCCATGTGTTGGATTCTAGTATGGATGCCATGAAGATAAAGATATATCTTGATGATTAGCATCAAGATCATTGATTTGAAGAGAAGAATATGATATAATTAAGAAGAAGAAATGAAGATGTGAGTTCTTGTGTACTCCCTCCGTTTAGAAATATAAGATGTTTTAGGTTTGTGAAGGAGATGTATCTAGACACCTTTTAGTGTATAGATTCAAATGAATCTAGACACTAAAAGGTGTCTAGATACATCTTATTAACAAACCTAAAACATCTTATATTTCCAAACGAAGGGAGTAGAACTCAATATAGCCATGATCTAGCTTATGTGCTAAGCAATGGATGATCAAAATATTGAGAGTTTGATCTCAAGAGAAAAATTTGAGATATGGCTCTAAGTCGATGTCGTGATAGTCTCGCGTTGAGATATGGTTGACTAAGATTTAGAGCATGCAATAAAATGAAGAGTTTTATGTACCTCAAGATATTTAGATAGAGCATGAGAAGATACATGGCTATCCAATAAAAAGAGTGAAGACTGGATTCAAGTTTGTCAACACATGAATCATAAAGAATGTACCACATGGGATCTTATGGTATGGTAAGCTTTGTCAAGTATGCTTTATGAACTAATCCATTATATATGTGACTTTGTTTTATCTATGCGGGTTAGGTATCTTTCCACGGGCATGCATCAGAAGTAAAGATTTCATATAGCTCGTGAGACGATTATATCAAGTGGTTATCATCATCAAGGTTGAGAAGGGCAAGATCAAGACAAGAATGTCAAGAAGATCATATAATTGAAGCTTGTCATCCATTTTTGTGATAATGGACATGTGAAGATGTGTCTGGATAAAGCTATCCCATAGTGGTGTATGTGGGAGCAAATTATGAGTCTTCTCGAAGCAACAATAATCAAGTGAAGCATTCGGGCTTGAATGGAGTTTGAAGCATTTTCATCAAGATCAAGCGAGATGCATAAGGAAAAGGTATGACCTTGGTAGGTTTTCCTTTTTATTAGTCTCAAAAGGTGGTTGTTAGGAGACTGGGTTATATGTGACACCCCCGGGATCAGGGCTAGACAAATTCCAGATCTTAATCTCACATAAGCCTAACCTAGAGCTCGAGGATATCCGGTGAGATAATTGGTAACAACAGTGGCCCTACGACACAAAAATTATTACAGCAAGCTCATAACTGAGCAAAGAAACAAAATATTACAAGCGGAGGTCACTGACCACAAACATCAAAGAATGGAAGGCAAGTTATGCTATTAAGTATATCAAACTTAACAAATGGCCTAAGAGGCCTAAAGCATAACGATGACGTCCCAGCCCATAGATTCCAGGCTGCCAACCGAGAAACCCAAGCTACTCGTCGGTGTCGATGTCGAACATAACATCTTCAGGGGAACACTTACTCTGCTACAAAAGTATCAATAAAGAAAGGGTGAGTACAAGGTGTACTCATCAAGACTTATGGCTGGTGGAGCTATTTTGCATAAAGCCATCTTTGTTTATGAAACAAGAGGGAGTAGAAGCTCGTTTAATCAGAATATTTTAAAAGGGGATAAGAGAGAGAGATAGAGAGAGAGAGACATCTCCAAATAATTGATCATCGTATTGATATCCACCAAGTCAATATCAGAACCTCTCAGTTAGAATCACCCCCTCGTACCCATGAGAAAGCATACTTAACACACGTTGATCTGCCAAGTTTTACGATTAGGTTATAGTTCTCTATGATCATCACGTCCGTTCCCAAGTCGTTCATAACTGAGGACGGGACTTTTCGAAAATATTAATACCTTGCAGGAGTGTACAACTTTACCCACACGTACTAACCAACTCTTAATGCCAGTATATTAGCCCTCTTTCTTGGAAGGCCGGTAGAGGGTGGTTAGACACGACCTTTAAATTGCTTTTGTCAAGACCTTGAGTCACGCCCTAAGGATGGTTCTGCCATAATGGGTCAAATCCCGAAGCCGGTCCCCAGAGATGTGAGGCGAGGTTGGTTCCACCAGGGTATCCATCGACCCCCAAGCAACCCCGACCACGCTTACCTACCTGTTATGATGCACCTCATTCTCCTCCTCTTTCGAAAATGTTTTCAATGTGTATCCAAATGGAAATCCCGAACTATGTGACTCATGGAATCTACTAGGCAAGTTAGTTACTCGTGGGGTTTTCCAGGCCCGTGTGGCTGTACGCTCGTCTTGGTTCAAGAGGCAAGAATTCGGTTCCTAGTGGTGGCGAGCATGGGACTACAAAAACCACATCCTACCATGGCCTACCATACAAGACTTAACATGATTAACTTCTCCACTGATATCATCTCATCACGTTCTCTTGTCATACTAGATTCTTTGCATTTGATTCATCGTCTAGATGAACCAACACTAACAGCTAAGCATGGCTAAGCAGGACACGGATATAAGCTCTAGCGGTGCACACAAGCCAAACCTAGTTATGCTAGGAGTAGTGGATCAGGTAATATAAGCTCAAATTAAGTAATGCAACAGATAGGATACTCTATCTATCGATAAAAGACCTTCGTAGAATCGTATCTATCATGGCAAGAATTGAAATAATTTGAAAGCATGGGATTGTATCATGATGGGGCTATGAGTGGCTTTGCCCGTTGATAACAGATAAACGGATCTTTGGATCCTTGTACTTGACTTGGTTACAGTTGGTCAAGTATTGATCTTCAAACTTCGATGGTGTTGATCTTAGTCTTTGATCTCGATCTCGATATCGTATTCTACCGGGAAGAACCAAAACACCGGAAAGAAATAGAAACAATCAACACATGGCATCGATGCAATGCTCAAGCAAGGATGACGATATGACAAGTTAAATAATATTGAAATGGAACACTAAAGCATGCTTGGCTATTTTAAACAGGGTCCGAGGGGTCCAAACCATAATTCGGAGAAACCCCGGATGCATGAGAGGGGTCACTTTGTTGTTATAATTAAACTTGTCATTGAAGTTGCTTAATAATGCATGATTATATCTTTAAAGATTTATCTCATTTTTCTGAACATTTTGATATATTATTCATAATTTTCTAAGTTAATATGAATTAGTTATGATTTTCCCATTTTAAATCCATTTTTAATCATTTTAAAAACAACTAACATTTTTGGAGTATATTAGATTATTTTACAACTTGGACCCACATGTCATAGTTTTAATAATTACCGAAAACATTTTCAGAAATTACTAAATTCCTGACACACATGGTCCACGAGATATTTTATTTTCTAGAAATGATTTACAGAAACATTTAACAAAAATAAATGGGTTTATGACCTCATGCTGATGTCAGCAATGGAGGATCTCCTAGGTCGGGGTTGGGCTCGGCGATTGGGGGCGCGCGGGCAAGCGAGGGTGGGGGCATTTGACGCAGTGCATCACAATGTGCCAAATAGGGCCGGTGCCTCCTCGGTATGGTCACCAGAGCAATGACAACAAGGACGAACAACGGCAGAGGCGATAGGTGATCATCGGGGAGGCGAGCCAGAGGGCGAGGGAGGATTCAAAGAGGGCCACAGGGACCGCTAGCTCACCACGAACACGAAGGCGAGTTCGGTGAAGCGAGGGAAGGCCAGATGGAGGAGAATCGATGGCGCGACTACGGTGGCTGGAATTGGAGTCGAGCTTAATTATGGTAAAATGGGGTCCTCCCAGCTTGCATGGATTCACGAGGATGACGACGGCGACACGACGCTTCTAACGGTGGCCTTGGTGCGGCTTGGAGTGGCCGGATATGGCAGGGCTCCGACGAGGTCTGGAGCTAGGGTTTAGGTCTCTCACACGCAGGAGGAAGAGAGGAAGGAATACAAGAACTGGGGCACGACTAGGATATCTTGTGGAGGGTTACTTGTAGGCCGAGGAGGGCGGTGGCGGCCATCTTGGCGGCGACAAGCAGCGGTGCGATCGACACACAACTGCTTCATAGCGGGCGAGAGGTGGACGACGACGACGATGACTCGGACCGAATCAGTACTGGGTCAGGTGGGTCGTGCAGGGATGCTGGCTGTGTGCTAGGCAACGGAGAGAGGAAAAGAAGAGATGGGGCGGCCTAGTGCGGCTGCTGGCTCTGTTTTTATTCTGAAAACATTTTTCTATTTCTATTTCTGTTTCTCTTTTCTGTTTGTATTTTTAATTTCAAATCTATTTTAAACATTTCAAAAATACCAAAGGTTTTATAAAACTATTAAAATATTGTGATGCCCTTTTAGTCCATTTGGGATCCAACAATTTTTGTAATTTTAAAAAAAATAACAAAACCATTTGAATTGATTTCAAAGAGAGAGGATGATTAGGGTTTTACAGTTTGCATTGTCTTTCTTAGTTGCATTTTAGAATAGATGATGCTCATGATGCACAAACAAACAGTAATATAAGATTAACTAAAACTAGGGTGTTACATTATAAGATAGATAGCCATACTATTAAGAGGTGCTTTCGATTGGGTAACTTGATCATATCGTCTTAGGGAGCTCAATCTTTTCCATAGTTTGCATCCCCTTATTCTTGTTGCTTCTTGTTGTTTCTCTATGTGAGGTTCTTGATCTTGTTGCTAGCTCTTCTACAAGCCCGAGTTAATTGAAAATAGTGTTGGGGTTCGTAGCATGGAAAAACAAAATTCTACCGCATGCACACAAACAAGCCAAGATCTATCTACTAGATTGTAGCAACGACTCGATAGAAGCACTCACCCTCGAAGATTCCAAAGCGGTTAACGAGAGTAGATTCTCGTGGGTGATGTAGTCGTACACTTGCCGATCTCAAGATCGCGTAGATGATCCTTCCGGTGCTGTGTTCCGGCAGCGCTTCCGCAGTCGGTCACACGTTCGGTAATCGATGAAGACCTTCCTCTCCCTTGTTCCAGCAGGCAGCAGAGGTTGTAGTTCTCCCCTCGCAATTCCGGCAGCACGACGGCGTGGTGTCAGAAGTAGAGGGAAGATCCCGCAGGGATTCGCCTAAGCCGGTGCGAGTTATGGTGGATCTAGGGTTTCTCGGTGATCTAGGGTTTAGAAGACCGGGAGGAGGAGGAGGTGTCGGCGGCGGCGTGGCACGGGTGGAGGGCTGGCTCTTGTGTGTTTGGGGCAGCCCTCCCCCTCTATTTATGAGAGGAGGGGAAGCCTTGGGAGGGGAGGGTTTGAATCCAAACCCAAACCTAAGTTGGATTGAAAAAGGGACTCTTTCCTTCTTCCACTAGGAAACTATTGTTCCAGTTTGACTTTTCAAACCTCCCGTTTGACTTTCAATTTAGAGCTTTAATTCTCTCTCGTAAATGCCCAAACCAAGTGACCTAGGATATGATCCAATCATTCCACTTACCCATGACACATTCATGGTCCATTCCCCTTCCGGTCTGGTGAACCTTCTAGAACCTCTCCGATGAAACATCGGAATCTTTCCCGAACTCCAGAATCGGACTTTCCTTATATGAATCTTATTCTCTGGACCATTTCGGATCTGTCGTGATATACCGGATCCCATCCGAGACTCCAAACAACATTAGGTATCCGTACTAAACATTCCATATCTACTAAACAACATCGAATCCTTAAGTGTGTCTCCCTACGGTTCGTGAATTATGCGGACATGATCGAGACACTTCTCCGATCAATAACCAATAGAGGAATCTGGAAATTCATATGGCTCCCACATATTTCTATGATTACTTTGTGATCGAATGAACCACTTACATACGATACCGATTTCCCTTTGTCTCGCGATAGTTTACTTATCCGAGGTGTTGATCGTCGGTATCTCTGCATACCTAGTTCAACCTCGTTACCGATAAGTACTCTTTTCTCGTTCCCGTGATATGTGATCCCTTGTGAGCCACTCACATGCTTGCAAGACAATTGGATGACATTCCACCGAGAGGGCCCAGAGTATATCTATCCGTCATATGGATGGACAAATCCCACTCTTGATCCATGTGCCTCAACACATACTTTCCAAACACTCAATGCCACCTTTATAGCCACCCAGTTATGGTGTGGTGTTTTATGTCATCAAAGCATCCTTCTGGTAATGGTGATTAGCATGATCTCATGGTCGAAGGAATTAGGTTACTATGTATCAGAAAGCTTATAGGAAATGAACTATTGAAATGACTTGATCTTAATGCTACGCTTATCTATAGGAGTATGTCCATCATACCATTCTCCTAATGATATGATCTTGTTGTTAATAACATCTCAATGTTCATGATCGAGAAACCACAATCATCTATTAACCAACAATCTAGTATTATAAAGAGGCTTTACCAGATACTCTAATTTAGTTTACAAATCACACTAGTATTAATGTTTCTGGTTAATACTATTATAGCATGAATGCAAACATTTATCATAAACACAAAGATATAATAATAACCACTTTTATTATTGCCTCTAGGGCATATCTCCAACAGTATCCCACTTGCACTAGAGTCAACTAATCTAGATTACATGGTAATATACCGAACACCCATGGCGGTTTGGTGCTGGACATGTTTTGCCCTCGGGAGAGGTTTAGTCAACGGATCCGCCACATTCAGATCTATTTGTACTTTTCAAATCTTTATGTCACCATCTTGGACATGCTCTCGAATAGTGTGAAAACATAGCTTGATATGCTCCAGCTTCTTGTGTGACCTTGGTTCTTGCGCATTGGCTATGGTGCCCATGTTATCACAATAGATAGACATTGGGTCCAGCGCACTTGGAACCACACCGAGCTCTGTAATGAACTCCTTCATTCATATCGCCTCTTGTGAAGCCTCCGAAGCAGCTATGTATTCCAATTCAGTTGAAGATCTCGCCACAACGCTTTGCTTTGCACTCCTCCAGCTAACTGCTGCACCATTCAAAGTAAATACGTATCCAGATTGAGATTTAGAATCATCCGGATCAGTGTTCCAACTAGCATCGGTGTAACCATTAACAACGAGTTGTTCATCACCTCCATAAGAAAGAACCATATCCTTAGTTCTTCTCAAGTACTTAAGGATGTTTTTGACCGCTGTCCAATGATCCACTCCTGGATCACTTTGATATCTGCTAGTCAAACTAACAGCATATGCAATGTCGGGTCTTGTACATAGCATGGCATACATAAGAGATCCTATGGCTGAGGCATAGGGAGTTTTACTCATCTTTTCTCTATCTTCTGTCGTTGCAGGACTTTGAGTTTTACTCAAGGTCGTATTGGGCAACATGGGCAAGAACCCTTTCTTGCTATCCTCCATTCTAAACCTATTTAGAACTTTGTCCAAATATGTACTCTGTGACAATGATATTAGGCGTCTCGATCTATCTCTATAAATCTTTATGCCTAATATGTAAGTTGCTTCGCCAAGATCTTTCATTGAAAAACTATTATTCAAATAATCCTTGACACTATTAAGAAGGTCTACATCATTCCCAATCAAAAATATGTCATCCACATATAGTATTAAGAATGCTACAGAGCTCCCACTCACTTTCTTGTAAATACAAGCTTCTCCATAAGTTTGTATAAAACCAAAACTTTTGATTACCTTATCAAAACGTTGATTCCAACTCCGGGATGCTTGCTTCAATCCATAAATGGACCGTTGAAGTTTGCATACCTTGTTATCATATTTAGGATCGACAAAACCTTTGGGTTGTACCATATACAACTCTTCGTCAATGTCTCCATTGAGGAACGCCGTTTTGACATCCATCTGCCATATCTCATAATCATAATATGCAGCGATTGCTAATAAAATCCTCACAGACTTTAGCTTCGCTACCGGTGAGAAAGTCTCATCGTAGTCAACTCCTTGAATTTGTCGAAACTCTTTTGCGACAAGTTGAGCTTTATAGACAGTAACATTACCATCAGCATCTGTTTTCTTCTTGAAAATCCATTTGTTCTCGACAGCCTTCCGGCCATCCGGTAAGTCCACCAAAGTCCATACTTGGTTTTCGTACATGGATCCAATCTCGGATTTCATGGCTTCTTGCCATTTATTTGAATCTGGGATCATCATCGCTTCCTCATATGTCGCAGGGTCATCGGTATTGTCCACCAACATAACACTCATAACGGGATTATACCAATCAGGAGTGGTACGATTTCTCGTTGACCTGTGAGGTTCCGTAGTTAGTTCAACCGAAGTTTCATGATCAACATCATTAGCTTCCTCTCTTATTGGTGTAGGCGTCACAAGAACTGCTTCCGGTGCTGCGCTACTCGCAAATTCGAGAGAAGGTTCAACAACCTCGTCGAGTTCTACCTTCCTTCTAGTCACTTCTTTCGAGAGAAACTCCTTCTCTAGAAAGGATCCATTCTTGGCAATGAAGATTTTGCCCTCGGATCTATGATAGAAGGTATACCCAACAGTTTCATTCGGCTATCCTATGAAGACACATTTTTCCGCTTTGGGTTCAAGCTTGTCAGGCTGTAACTTCTTTACATAAGCTTCGCAACCCCAAACTTTAAGGAACAAAAATTTAGGTTTCTTCCCAAACCATAATTCATACGATGTCGTTTCAACGGATTTAGATGGTGCCCTATTTAAAGTGAATGCGGCTGTTTCTAATGCATAACCCCAAAACAATAGCGGTAAATCTATAAGTGACATCATAGAACGAACCATATCTAAGAGAGTTCGATTACGACGTTCGGACACACCATTACGCTGTGGTGTTCCCGGCGGTGTCAATTGTGAAAGTATTCCGCATTTCTTCAAATGCTCGCCAAACTCGTAACTTAGATATTCACCTCCATGATCCGATCGTAGAAATTTAATCTTCTTGTTACGTTGATTCTCTACCTCACTTTCAAATTCCTTAAACTTCTCGAAAGTTTCGGACTTATTATTCATGAAATAGATATACCCATATCTACTCAAATCATCCGTGAAGGTAAGAACATAACGATAACCACCGCACGATGCTACACTCATTGGGCCACATACATCGGTATGTATGATTTCCAATGAGTCTGTAGCTCGCTCCATCATACCAGAAAATGGAGTCTTAGTCATTTTACCCATCAGACATGCTTCGCATCTTTCAAGTGATTCGAAATCAAGTGATTGAAGAAGTCCATCGGAATGGAGTTTCTTCATACGCTTCACTCCAATATGACCAAGACGACAGTGCCACATATAGGTCAAGTTATCGCTCAATTTTAAACATTTAGCTTCAATGTTATTAATGTGTGTATTTCCATAATCGAGATTCAATAAGAATATACCATCTATCAAAGTTGCATGTGCATAAAACATATTACTCATATAAATCGAACAACCATTATTCTCGGACTTAAACAAGTAACCATATCGCAATAAACATGATCCAGATATAATGTTCATGCTCAACGCAGGAACCAAAGAACAATTATTTAAGTATAAAACTAATCCTGATGGTAGATGAAGAGGTAGCGTGCCGACCGCGATCACATAAACCTTTGATCCATTTCCAACGTGCATCGTCACCTCGTTCTTCGCTAGCTTCCGTCTATTCTGCAGCACCTGTTTTGAGTTACAAATATGAGCAACCGAACCAGTATCAAATACCCAGGTACTACTACGAGTACTAGTGAGATACACATCAATAACATGTATATCGGATATACCTTTCTTATTGATGTTGCCGTTCTTCAAATCCGCCAAGTACATAGGGCAATTCCGCTTCCAATGACCTTCTCCCTTGCAGTAAAAGCACTCAGTATCAGGCTTAGGCCCAGCCTTGGTCTTCTTCGCCGGCGCGGTAACTTTCTTACCGCCCTTCTTGAAGTTTCCCTTTTTCTTAGACTTGCCTTGCTTCTTGAATTTGGTGGTCTTATTGACTAACAACACTTGGTGCTCTTTCTTGATCTCCACTTCTGCAGACTTTAACATGGAGAAGAGTTCTCACAACGACTTGTGCATGTTTTGCATATTGTAGTTCATCACAAAGTTCTTGTAACTTGGTGGTAGTGATTGGAGGACACGGTGAATCCCCAAAGCATTAGGAATCACTATACACAAGCTTTGAAGTTTGCTTGCGTGCCCAGACATCTTAAGCACGTGCTCACTGACGGAGCTGCCCTCTTCCATCTTGCAGTTAAAGAACTTTTCAGAAGCCTCATAACTCTCAACTGCCACGTGAGCCTCAAATATCATTTTGAGTTCACGGAAAATATCATGTGGGTCATGGTTCTCAAACCTCTTCTGAAGCTCCAATTCCAAACCATACAAGATAGCACACTGAACTGTGGAGTACTGATTCTTCCGAGCGAGGAAAACATTCTTTACCTCATCGGTAGCATCAGCTGCAGGCGGGTCACCCAGCGGTGCATCCAACACATAGGTCAAATTACCAGCATTGAGGACAATCCTCAAATTGCGGAACCAATCCGCGAAGTTGCTTTCATTGTTTTTCAACTTTTCTTTCTCTAGGAACGCATTAAAATTGATGGTAGGGGCCGCCATTGATCTACAACATATTTGCAATAGTTTAGACTAAGTTTATGACAAATTGAGTTCTAATTAATAGTTAAATTAATCTAGGTGAACTCCCACTCAAAAAAAATATCCCTCACATTGTTTTAGTGATCACACGAACCAAATCCACCACATCAAAACCGATCATCACGAGAGTTGATGTAGCTTCAATGGCGAACAATCAACATGTTCATCATATCTACTATATGACTCATGCTTTACCTTTCGGTGATCCGTGTATCGAGACCATGTCTGTACATGCTAGGATCGTCAAGATCAAACCTTAGCTTCCGCATAAGCAAATCTGGCTTGCTCACATTGTATACACTCGCAGAATCTAACACACCTGATCATCACGTGGTGCTTCGAAACAACGAGCTTTAGCAACGGTTCTTACTAAGGATGAACACTTTATAACTTGAAATTTTGTGCTTGAGGGATCATCTTATAATGCTACCGTCACGAACTAAGCAATACAAGATGCATAAAAGGATTAACATCACATGCAATTCATAATATGTGATATGATATGGCCTTTCTTCTTGTGCTTCCGATCTCCATCTTCAAGCATGAACATGATCTCCATCATCACCGGTATGGCGTCAAGGTCAATGGCGCCGCTTCATGGTTGTCGTCCACCAGCATCAACTATTACAACTACTTTGAATAGACACGCATGTATTAACGAAATTAAAAGACAACCATATGGCTCTTGCCGGTTGCCGACTTACAATAAGGAACATTGCATACATCATATATAATCACAATCATGGCCATATCACATCACAACACACCCCTGCAAAACAAAGTTAGACGCCTCTAATTTTCTTTGCATGTTTTACGTGGTTTGGGGCTTTCAATAAGTGTCGTTCTAACTTACGAACAAGAACCACAACATTGATACTAGTATTGTTTATCACCGTTGTAAATTGGATCTTAACTATGTTGGGAGAAACAGGCACCCGCAAAGCCACTTATGCAATACAAGTTGCATGTCAAGAGTGGAGCAAGTCTCATGAACGATGTCATGTAAGGTTAGCCCGGTCCGCTTCATCCCACCATCCCGCAAGATGCAAAGTACACAAGAAGCAATCGACAACAAAAGCATCAACGCCCACAATGACCATTGTGTTCTACTCGTGCAACAGATCTACATAAAGACACGGCTCTGATACCACTGTTGGGGTTTATAGCATGGAAAAATAAAAAAATTCTACCGCATGCACACAAACAAGCCAATATCTATCTACTCGATTGTAGCAACGAGTCTATAGAAGCACTCACCCTCGAAGATTCCAAAGCGGTTAACGAGAGCAGATTCTCGTGGGTGATGTAGTCATACACTTGCCTATCTCAAGATCGCGTAGACGATCCTTCCAGCGCTGCGTTTCGGCAGCGCTTCCGCAAGCGGTCACACGTTCGATACTCGATGAAGACCTTCCTCTCCCTTGTTCCAGCAGGCAGCGGAGGTTGTAGTTCTCCCCTCGCGATTCCGGCAGCACGACGGTGTGGTGTCGGAAGTAGATGGAAGATCCCGCAGAGCTTCGCCTAAGTCGGTGCAAGTTATGGTGGATCTAGGGTTTCTCGGTGATCTAGGGTTTAGAATACCGGGAGGAGGAGGAGGAGGTGTCAGCGGCGGCGACGGCGCGGCGGCACGGCATGGGTGGAGGGCTGGCTCTTGTGTGTTTGGGGAATCCCTCCCGCTCTATTTATGAGAGGGGGGCAGCCTTGGGAGGGGAGGGTTTGAATCCAAACCCAAACCTAAGTTGGATTGAAAAAAGGACTCTTTCCTTCTTCCACTAGGAAACTATTGTTCTAGTTTGACTTTTCAAACCTCCCGTTTGACTTTCAATTTAGAGCTTTAATTCTCTCTCTCGTAAATGCCCAAACCAAGTGACCTAGGATATGATCCAATCATTCCACTTACCCATGACACATTCATGGTCCATTCCCCTTCGGTCCGGTGAACCTTCTAGAACCTTCTAGAACCTCTCCGATGAAAACATCGGAATCTTTCCCAAACTCCGGAATCAGACTTTCCTTATATGAATCTTATTCTCCAGACCATTTCGGATCTCCTCGTGATATCCCAGATCTCATCCGAGACTTCGAACAACATTCGGTATGTTGGAATTATGCCCTAGAGGCAATAATAAAGATGTTATTATTATAATTCTTGTTCATGATAAAGTTTATATTCCATGCTAGAATTGTATTAAGCGGAAACATTAATACTTGTGTGGTTTGTGAACAACACCGTGTCCCTGGTACGCCTCTAAGGACTAGCTCATTGATCAATGATGGTTAAGGTTTCCTAACCATAGACATGAGTTGTCAATTGATAATGAGATCATTTCATTGGAGAATGATATGATGGACATACCCAAACTAAGCAAAGCAATTAGATCGTGTCATCGTGTTCATCTTTGCGAAGCTTTTCTTATGTCAAATATTGTATTCCTTAGCCCATGAGATAATGCAACTCCCTGGTATCGGAAGAAAGCTTTGAGGTCATCAAACGTCATCCTATGAGAGGGTGATCATAAAGGTGTCTCTCAGGTGATCGGAAAGTATCTGTTGGGTTGTATGTATCGAGATGGAATTTGTCCCTCCCAAGTCGGAGAGATATACTTCGGGCCCACTCGGTAACCGATATCAACACCGCTTGCAAGCATGTGGTTAAGGAGTTAATCACAAAGTGATATCGGATTACGGAACGAGTAAAATACTTGCTGTGAACGAGATTGAACTAGGTATGACGGTACCGACGATCGAATCTCGGGCAAGTAAAATATCGCGAGACGAAGGGAATATATATATGGGATTGATTGAATCCTGGCATCGTGGTTCATCCAATATGATCATCGATGAATGTGTGGGAGTCAATATGGGTGCCAAGACCCCGCTGTTGATTATTGATAGAAGATCATGTCTGCATATTCTCGAACCCGCAAGGTCACACACTTAACGTATCTCGACGCTAGGATAGATTGGATAATTGGTTTATGAATTTTTGTTCGGAGTCTCGGATGGGATCCGGGATATCACGAGAGGTTCCAGAATGGTCCGGAGAATAAGATTCATATAAGGCAGTGCAGTTTTTGGAGTTCGGAATTGTTCCGGGTTAATCGGTATTGTACCGGAAGCTTCTAAAACCTTCCGGAAGGGGACCAACGTGGCCCCACCTTCCGGGAGGGGGCATGGGCCTATGAGGGAGTGTCCTGGACGCATTGGGCCAGGGGCACATGGCCCCATAGGGCCCAGCCGATTCTAGAGAGATTTGACTCGTTTAAATCTCGAGATAGAATTTCTAGATAAGGGAGAGTTTAAATCGTTTAAACTAGAGATAGGATTTCTAGATAAGGGAGAGTTTAAATTGTTTAAACTAGAGATAGGCTTGGAGGAGGGGAAAGGGCTGGCCGCCCCCCCTCTATATATAGAGGGGTGGTGCGCCCCCTCCCCCACACACACCTTCCTCCAAGCCCTAGCAGCCTTGCTACCTTCCTCTCTCCCTCCCGACTGTTTGTAGGCGAAGCCCTGCAGCAGAAATTCTCCACCATATACACCACGTCGTCGTGCTGTAGATCCAATCTATCTCTCCACCATACTCGCTGGTCCGAGGAAGGAGGAGACGTCAAGGTGCTGCACGTGTGCATCTCACGGAGGCACCGCAACTTGTGGTGCTAGATCGGATCGGATCGCGAGGAGGAGAAGCGAGTATGACTACATCACCCACGTTCCGATGAACGTTCCGCTGTGCGAATCTTCAAGGGTATGAAGATCTAATCCAATCTCTCTCGTTGTTTGCATCTCCTAGATTAGATCTTGGCTTTCCCTCTGTTCGCTCCGTAGAAAATTTTGATTTACTATGCCGCGAAACCCTTCAGTGGTATCAGAGATAGATCTATGCGTAGATGTGTTTCACGAGTAGAACGCAACATGGTTGTTGCGGGCGTTGATGTTTTCTGTTGCAAGCCTCTTGTTTGTGTTCTTCTTATGACGCGGGATAGTGAGATTGAAGCGGTCCAGGCCAACCTTACGCGACGTCGTTCGCGAGACCGGCTCCGCACTTGACGTGTGGCTTGTTCCACACATACGGCTGGTGGATGTCAGTTTCTCTCACTATAGTTGTCATGGGATTAACACCGGAGTTTGGCAACCATAATATCACCGTTGTGGCTTTCCGTAGGTAAGAATCGTTCTTAGCATCTACTCCCATAAAGCCACGTAAAACATGCAACAACAAAGTAGAGGCGTCTAACTTGTTTTTGCAGGGAGTGTTTTCTGTGATATGGTATGGCCCAAGATGTGATGTGTATATTGTATGCGATGATCATGTTTTGTAATGTTTCACGACTTGCATGTCGATGAGTACACAACCGGCAGGAGCCATATGGTTGTCTTTATAATTGTGTATGACCTGCGAGTCAACTTCTTATACGCCATGTAATAGCTTTACTTTATCGCTAAGTAGTTAGCAATAGTTGTAGTTGCTATTCGTGGTGGAGGCATTCATGGTGGAGTGATGGAGATCATGCCGGAACGCACAAGATGGAGATCATTGCGCGAAGATTGGCTATACCATGTCACATAAAGTTATATGCATGTGATGTTTATCCTTTTATGTATCTTATCATGCTTAGATCGCGACGGTAGCATTATAAGATGATTCCTCACTTAAAGATCAAGATAAAAACTGTGTTCTCCCCAAGTATGCACCGTTGCGAAAGTTCGTCGTGTCCAAGCATCACGTGATGATCGGGTGCTATAGACTCTACGCTCACATACAACGGGTGCAAGCCAGTTTTTGCACACGCGGAAATACTTGGGTCTAACTTGACGAGTCTAGCATGTACAGACATGGCCTCGGAACACAAGAACCGAAAGGTTAAGCATGAGTCATATGAATGATATGATCGACACTTCGTTGTCCACCATTGAAACCACATCTCTTCTCGTGATGATCGGATTAGGTGTGGTGAATTTGGATCGTGTTCACTAAACAACTTGAGGGATGTTGAATTTAGTGGGAGTTCATCTAGTAATTTGATTAAGTTGAACTATTTAGCATGAACATAGTCTAAATTGTACTTGCAAATACTGTAGATCCAATGGACAAGTCCAACTTCAACTTCAACGTTTTTGCTGAGAAAGAAAAGCTTAGAAACAATGGGTCTAACTTCACCAACTGGTTCCGCAATCTAAGAATCATTCTGTCTGGCGGACAAAAGGACTATGTCCTTGAGAAAGCGTTAGGTAACCCCCCTGCTGCAACTGCGCCGGCTGATGAGAAAGCTGTCTATCAGTCGCGCAAAGATGATTATGGTGTGATTAAGAGCACCATGTTGTTTGCTATGGAACCGGAGCTTCAAAATCGTTTTGAAACCTATCCCGGGCCCTTTGAGATTCTCGAGGAGCTGAAAACCATGTTTCAGACTCAAGCCCGTTCAGAGAGATATGAGATCTCTGAGAAGTTCTTTAACTGCAAGATGGAGGAAGGGAGTTCCGTTAGTGAGCACGCCATAAAGATGTCGGGCTACACACAACGCCTTGAGCAACTGGAATGCACGATTCCAGAGGAGCTCAAGATTGACAGGGTTCTGCAATCATTCCCTCCCAGCTACAAAAGTTTTGTAGTGACTCATAATCAGATTGGTTCCACTGATACGATCACCGAGATCTTCGCAAAGCTGAAGGCTGCGGAAGTGGACATCAAGAAGGATAATCATGTGTTGATGGTCAACAAGCCCTCCTTTAAGAAAGTTAAGGGAGCAAAGAAGCCCTTCAAGAAGGGCGACGGCAAGCGCAATGCCCCTACTGAGAAGAAGCTCAGGTCTGGTCCCAAGCCGGACACTGAGTGCTTCTATTGCAAGGATAAGGGTCACTGGAAGCGCAACTGTCCGAAGTACTTAGCGGACAAGAAGGCTGGCACCATCAAAGGTATATTTGATATACATGTTATTGATGTTTTCCTTACTAGCCCTCGTTGTAGTGCCTGGGTATTTGATACCGGTTCAGTTGCTAATATTTGTAACTCGAAACAGGAGCTACGGAATAGACGGCGGCTTGCGAGGGATGAGGTGACGGTGCGCGTTGGCAACGGATCAAGAGTTGATGTGATGGCCGTCGGCACACTCTCCTTAGTTTTACCTTCGGGATTAGTTTTAAACCTTAATAAATGTTATTATGTGCCTGGGTTGAGCATGAACATCATTTCCGGATCGTGTTTATTGCAAGACGGTTATTCATTTAAATCGTAGAATAATGGTTGTTCTATTTATATGAGTAACATATTTTATGGTCATGCACCTCTTGTGAATGGTTTATTTCTTCTAAATCTCGAAAGGGATGAAACACACATCCATAACATTGAGGCTAAGAGATGCAAAGTAGTTAGTGATAATACTACTTATTTGTGGCACTGTCGTCTAGGTCATATTGGAGTAAAGCGCATGAAGAAACTCCATTCTGATGGACTTTTGGAGTCTCTTGATTTTGAATCATTTGACACATGCGAACCATGCCTCATGGGCAAGATGATCAAAACCCTGTTCTCCGGTATGATGGAGCGAGCAACGGACTTGTTGGAAATCATACATACCGATGTATGCGGACCGATGAGTGTTTCGACGCGCGGTGGATATTGCTATTTCCTCACTTTTACCGATGACTTAAGTAGATATGGGTATATCTATTTAATGAAACATAAATCTGAAACGTTTGAAAAGTTCAAAGAATTTCAGAATGAAGTGGAGAACCATCATAACAGAAAGATTAAGTTTCTACGATCGGATCGTGGGGGCGAATATTTGAGTTATGATTTTCTCACGCATCTTAAAGCAAGCTGAATTGTTCCGCAACTCACGCCACCCGGAACACCACAGCGCAATGGTGTGTCTGAACGCCGGAATCGAACCCTATTAGATATGGTCCGATCGATGATGTCTCTTACTGATTTGCCGTTATCATTTTGGGGTTATGCATTAGAAACCGCTGCATTCACTTTAAATAGGGCTCCATCTAAATCCGTTGAGACGACACCGTATGAACTGTGGTTTGGTGCTAAACCTAAGTTGTCGTTTCTTAAAGTTTGGGGATGCGAAGCTTACGTCAAGAAGTTGATGCCGGACAAGCTCGAACCCAAAGCGGAGAAATGCGTCTTCATAGGATACCCTAAGGAAACTATTGGGTATACCTTCTATCACAGAACCGAAGGCAAAGTGTTTGTCGCAAAGAACGGTTCCTTTCTTGAGAAGGAGTTTCTCTCGAAAGAAGTGAGTGGGAGGAAAGTAGAGCTAGACGAGGTTATTGAACCTTCTCTTGAATTGGAGAGTAGCGCAGCACCTGAAATTGTTCCAGTGCCGCCTGCACCAACAATAGAGGAAGCTAATGACAAGGATCATGAAGCTTCGGACGATGCTGCTACTGAACGTCGCAGGTCGACAAGGTCGCGTGCCCCTCCTGAGTGGTACGGCAACCCTGTCTTGACTGTCTTATTGGTAGAAGACAGTGAACCTACGAACTATGAGGAAGCGATGATGAGCCCAGACTCTGAGAAATGGCTGGAAGCCATGAAATCCGAATTGGGATCCATGAGCGAAAACCAAGTATGGACTTTGGTGGATCCTCCTAGCGACCGAAAGGCCGTTGAGTGCAAATGGATTTTCAAGAAGAAAACGGACGCGGATGGTAATGTTACCGTCTATAAAGCACGGCTTGTCGCAAAAGGTTTTCGACAAGTTCAAGGTGTTGACTACGATGAGACTTTCTCTCCCGTAGCGATGTTTAAGTCCATTCGGATTTTATTAGTAATTGCCGCGTTTCATGATTATGAAATATGGCAGATGGATGTCAAGACTGCTTTCCTCAATGGCAACATTGATGAAGAGTTGTATATGATGCAACCCGAAGGTTTTGTCGATCCTAAGGATGCTAGTAAAGTATGCAAACTTCAGTGTTCCATTTATGGGCTGAAGCAAGCATCTCGGAGTTGGAACCTTCGTTTTGATCAAGTGATCAAGAGCTTTGGATTTGTTCCAAATTGCTACGAAGCTTGCATCTACAAGAAAGTGAGTGGGAGCTCGGTGACGTTTCTGGTACTGTATGTGGATGACATATTGATTATCGGAAATGACATCAACATGCTTAACGATGTGAAGAGTTATTTGAACAAGTGTTTTTCAATGAAAGACCTAGGTGAAGCTGCTTATATATTGGGCATCAAGATCTATAGAGATAGACAAAGACGCCTGATAGCTTTAAGCCAGAGTACATACCTAGAAAAAGTTCTGAAAAGGTTCAGAATGGATAAGGCAAAGAAAGGTTCAGTGCCTATGTTGTCAGGTAAGATATTGAGCAAGGCTCAGTGTCCAGCTACGGTAAATGATAGGGAAGCTATGAGCAAAGTGCCTTATGCCTCGGCCATAGGTTCCATCATGTATGCCATGTTGTGTACTAGACCGGATGTGTCCAATGCTCTTAGTTTGACGAGCAGATATCAAAGTGATCCAGGAGTGGAACACTGGACAGCCGTGAAGAACATCCTAAAGTACCTAAATAGAACTAAAGAAATGTTCTTAGTCTATGGGGGTGATGAACAGCTTGTCGTAAAAGGTTACGTCGATGCTAGTTTCGACACCGACAAGGATGATTCTAAATCTCAGACAGGATACGTTTATATTTTGAATGGAGGAGCTGTGAGCTGGAGAAGCTGCAAGCAAAGCGTGATCGCGGGATCTACAGTAGAAGCGGAATACATGGCTGCTGGAGAAGCGTCAAGTGAAGGAGTTTGGATCAGAAACTTCATCACTGAGCTTGGCGTGGTTCCAAGTGCATTGGACCCACTGGAGATATTGTGTGACAACACTGGCGCCATAGCACTCGCTAAGGAACCAAGATATCATCCAAAGACCAAGCATATCAACCGCAAGTTTCATATAATCCGAGATTATATAGCAGATGGAGATATGAAGATTAGCAAAGTACATACGGATCTGAATGTCGCAGATCCATTGACTAAACCTCTTCCACGTGTAAAACATGATCAACACCTCAGTGCCATGGGTGTGAGATTGTTGCCAGATGTAAACTAGATTATTGACTCTAGTGCAAGTGGGAGACTGTTGGAATTATGCCCTAGAGGCAATAATAAAGATGTTATTATTATAATTCTTGTTCATGATAAAGTTTATATTCCATGCTAGAATTGTATTAAGCGGAAACATTAATACTTGTGTGGTTTGTTAACAACACCGTGTCCCTGGTACGCCTCTAAGGACTAGCTCATTGATCAATGATGGTTAAGGTTTCCTAACCATAGACATGAGTTGTCAATTGATAATGAGATCATTTCATTGGAGAATTATATGATGGACAGACCCAAACTAAGCAAAGCAATTAGATCGTGTCATCGTGTTCATCTTTGCGAAGCTTTTCTTATGTCAAATATTGTATTCCTTAGACCATGAGATAATGCAACTCCCTGGTATCGGAAGAAAGCTTTGAGGTCATCAAACGTCATCCTATGAGAGGGTGATCATAAAGGTGTCTCTCAGGTGATCGGAAAGTATCTGTTGGGTTGTATGTATCGAGATGGAATTTGTCCCTCCCAAGTCGGAGAGATATACTTCGGGCCCACTCGGTAATCGATATCAACACCGCTTGCAAGCATGTGGTTAAGGAGTTAATCACAAAGTGATATCGGATTACGGAACGAGTAAAGTACTTGCTGTGAACGAGATTGAACTAGGTATGACGGTACCGACGATCGAATCTCGGGCAAGTAAAATATCGCGAGACGAAGGGAATATATATATGGGATTGATTGAATCTTGGCATCGTGGTTCATCCGATATGATCATCGATGAATGTGTGGGAGTCAATATGGGTGCCCAGACCCCGCTGTTGATTATTGATAGAAGATCATGTCTGCATATTCTCGAACCCGCAGGGTCACACACTTAACGTATCTCGACGCTAGGATAGATTGGATAATTGGTTTATGAATTTTTGTTCGGAGTCTCGGATGGGATCCGGGATATCACGAGAGGTTCCGGAATGGTCCGGAGAATAAGATTCATATAAGGCAGTGCAGTTTTTGGAGTTCGGAATTGTTCCGGGTTAATCGGTATTATACCGGAAGCTTCTAGAACCTTCCGGAAGGGGACCAACGTGGCCCCACCTTCCGGGAGGGGGCATGGGCCTATGAGGGAGTGTCCTGGCCGCATTGGGCCAGGGGCACAAGGCCCCATAGGGCCCAGCCGATTCTAGAGAGATTTGACTCGTTTAAATCTCGGGATAGAATTTCTAGATAAGGGAGAGTTTAAATCGTTTAAACTAGAGATAGGATTTCTAGATAAGGGAGAGTTTAAATTGTTTAAACTAGAGATAGGCTTGGAGGAGGGGCAAGGGCTGGCCGCCCCCCCTCTATATATAGAGGGGTGGTGCGCCCCCTCCCCCCCACACACCTTCCTCCAAGCCCTAGCAGCCTTGCTACCTTCCTCTCTCCCTCCCGACTGTTTGTAGGCGAAGCCCTGCAGCAGAAATTCTCCACCATATACACCACGCCGTCGTGCTGTAGATCCAATCTATCTCTCCACCATACTCGCTGGTCCGAGGAAGGAGGAGACGTCAAGGTGCTGCACGTGTGCATCTCACGGAGGCACCGTCACTTATGGTGCTAGATCGGATCGGATCGCGAGGAGGAGAAGCGAGTACGACTATATCACCCACGTTCCGACGAACGTTCCGCTGTGAGAATCTTCAAGGGTATGAAGATCTAATCCAATCTCTCTCGTTGTTTGCATCTCCTAGATTAGATCTTGGCTTTCCCTCTGTTCGCTCCGTAGAAAATTTTGATTTACTATGCCGCGAAACTCTTCATGGTATCCCTACTAAACATTTCATATCTACTAAACAACATCGAATCCTTAAGTGTGTCTCCCTACGGTTCGTGAATTATGCGGACATGATCGAGACACTTCTCCGCTCACTAACCAATAGAGGAATCTGGAAATTCATATGGCTCCCATATATTTCTACGATTACTTTGCGATCGAATGAGCCACTTACATACGATACCAATTTCCCTTTGTCTCGCGATAGTTTACTTATACGAGGTTTTGATCGTCGGTATCTCTGCATACCTAGTTCCACCTTGTTACCGATAAGTACTCTTTTCTCGTTCCCGTGATATGTGATCCCTTGTGAGCCAGTCACATGCTTGCAAGCCAATTTGATGACATTCCACCGAGAGGGCCCAGAGTATATCTATCCGTCATATGGATGGACAAATCACACTCTTGATCCATGTGCCTCAACACAAACTTTCCAAACACTCGATTCCACCTTTATAGCCACCCAGTTACGGTGTGGTGTTTGATGTCATCAAAGAATCCTTCTGGTAATGGTGATTAGCATGATCTCATGGTCGAAGGAATTAGGTTACTATGTATCAGAAAGCTTATAGCAAATGAACTATTGAAATGACTTGATCTTAATGCTACGCTTATCTATAGGAGTATGTCCATCATACCATTCTCCTAATGATATGATCTTGTTGTTAATAACATCTCAATGTTCATGATCGAGAAACCACGATCATCTATTAACCAAGAAGCTAGTATTATAAAGAGGCTTTACTAGGGACTCTAATTTAGTTTACAAATCACACTAGTATTAATGTTTCCGGTTAATACTATTATAGCATGAATGCAAACATTTATCATAAACACAAAGATATAATAATAACCACTTTTATTATTTCCTCTAGGGCATATCTCCAACAAATAGAATTTCTATGAATCTTCTATTGTGTTTTCGAGTTTGGAGGTCTTATCGGTTATTCAGTTAGGCAGGTTTCATATCTCTCCTTATTTAGTATTTACCTCTTTCTATTAGATATATCTTGTTTTTAGCTTTTCAAAAAGCTCTGGTTTGCTAAAATCGTAGTTCAGACGCAAAAGTTATCGCCGTTTTCGTCAGCGCTGTTTTCTGCCAGAAAAACCGGCAGGCAAACCGACACCACTGCTTCTACCACCAAACCTCCATGGGCCATCGATTTACACCAGTTTCTATTGAACCGCTATACTGAGCGCTTGTTCAGTGGGGCACTAATTCAATTGACCCGACGTCGGTTTGTTACGGCGAGAAAACTAGCACACCGGGGCTAGCGCTGGTTCGTCCGACGTCACCAACTTGCAGCCTATTTTTTTCGAGGCTGCTCGGTTTTTGCCTCAACGATCGGATTTGATTTTCTATAAAAGGGTTTCTTCCCCCACTAGTTTTGGCAAGGGTTCTTGATCACGAAATTGACCTCCATTGTTGTCCCCTTTGGGCTTGCATCCTCTCCCATCCTTTCTATGATTATTCCATCTTCTTTAAGGCTTTAGAAGAGGAGATCTAGGTCTACAATTCCCACCAATCACTTCATCATCTATGTGAGGGGAACCCACTAGATCTAGATCTTGGAGTCTTTAATTGATTTTCACCACTATTCTTCCTCTCTAATTCCTCCTAGTTGGCTTGGCGGTTGGTGTCTCCTCTTCGTGAAAGATTGTGAAAAGATCTGGGCTTCTCCTTCGAGGATCTTGTGAAGTGGTTGTTGAGCTTGTCATCTCTGGAGTGGACAAAAATCTAGTCATAAGGAATGTGGTGTTCCTTAAACGGGATAGCCTTGGAGAATAAGGTGTTTTTCATGGTGTGGAGAAATCCTTCGTGGGATCTCAGACCTCTCCAACGTGACATACCTTCCTCCCAAGGAGGGGAACACAGGAATGCATCTTCATCTCCGCGTGCCTCGGTTATCTCTATACCCGAGTTTACTTTCCTTGTGATAATAATCGAGCTTGAAGTACTTATATCTTGCTTATCACTTGTGTAATATGTATCTTCTACTATCTTGCTTAGCTTATCTTATAGTTGGCGCACTTAGTTGAGCCTAGATTATTTAGGTTTTGTTCTTATAAAATAAACTTTAGTTTAATTCCACATTATTTCAAGCTAAAAAACATAATAGTTTTAAAATTTCCTATTCACCCTCCTCTATGCGACATCTCTATCCTTTCATTAGGCCTGCCAAGTAGGGACCAAAACCTCTCGGACAAAGTTCCATAAAACTGAGTCACGAGACAGATGGACACTGGGAAACCACATAGTGCTCATAACCCATCCCCATTCCATGAAGCTTCTTCACCTCTACCCCAGTCGAAAGGAGGCCCCGCAGCAATTGCCATAGGAAGATCTTCATTTTTAGGGGTAGAGGTGCTTTCCGTGGGGCCTTTGTCCAAGGTAGAGCGGTTCGTCCAAATAAGGCTGATAGGCTGAGCTAACTGAGAAAACCCATGAAGGGGATAAACGCCAAGAGATATTATCCTCTAACTCTAATAGAGATAGAGGCAGGCTCTCCCTCAGCTCTCTCCATGTCGTGGTTTCCTCTAGGACAAAAGTTCTATGGAACATAACAAATCCCTGCTTGGGCCGCTGAGGAAACCCTAAGTGAGGGTTGGGAGCAGATAGCGAAGAAGTTAGGGTATACCTCTCAATGTGGGAGATCCCTAAGCCATGGGTCTAGCCAAAAGAGAGTACCCTCCATATTGCCTATGGAGTAGGTAATCCCTAGTCGAATCTCATGCCTTTTCCTCCTGGATAGAACTCCAAAATTTTGATCCTTCCCAATGATCACAATCGAAGAGCGGGCGCCCCCACAGGTATTTGTCATTAATCAACTAGAGTTAAATTCCTCCCTCGGCTCCCAGGATGCGTCGTACCTATTTCAACATCAAATCCTTATGGAAGTAGCGAGAATATAAAATTCCTATACCCCCAAGGTCCTTGAGTGCAGATATCCGCCGATTTAACCATGTGATATTTTTGATGGCCATTGGGATCCTGCCAGAAGAAACGTGACTACTCTTTGTCAAAAGCGTCATGCAAATATGCACAAAATTTAGGTTTCAGCCAGAGACCAATAGGAAGAACATTAACTCAACCTACTCTCTTCCCTAATTTGTTTAGGTTTTAGCCAACAAGAGACCAACATGAACAAGAAAAACACTCACTTATTATATGCTGAGGATTCTAGCAAGAGACCAAATGAAATATTGGATTTTGAAACCCTGACGAAAGCATTCTCTAAAATTAGCTAAATTTGTTGTCTGAGTCGATTTACTCTTGAGTAACTCTCTCTATTCCTAGCACTACCATGGCGTCCGTAGAAGAAGGGTGATAGGGGAGAATAGATAGAGACGTAAGAGAGAGAGAGAGAGGTGCAGATTGTGAGGTGTCAATGGAAGGAGGGTCCTGTGATCCCCTAGCTTTATTCTTCCTTTGTTGATAAACAATGTAAGTGTGTTTAATGATCAATAAAGCTAGCCAAATGGCATTCCCTAAAAAAGGTCCCACATGTAAAATTAGTCAACAAGTCAATATGTGTTCCCAGTCAAAGGATCCCACCTATTGGTGAGTTCAATCCAATTGCTAAGAGTGACATGCAATCGGAATGTGACATGTAGGCAAAATTGGCCACCAAGTCTTAACAACGCATCACATGTTACGTCATTATTACGATTTTCATAGATATGAATTGGTCATAATCGCCTCAAAATAAGGTCGTAAGGCGTGTTGCCCAAACTATGATGATTTCATCTAATGAAATTACAACGTTTTTGAGGTTTTGATCCTCCCGAATAGCTTATGACCATCTGGTACAAGATTATCATAGATCCATGATGAATTCACCCGAGGTTACAATAACAAATCCACAAGTTAACATATTTCTTGTAGGCAAATCGTCGTAAGTTTATAAGGTTTTGACCTCTTGAACAACTTACGACCATCTGGTGCAAGATCGCCATCGATCCATTATGAGTTCGCCCGGGGTCACAACGAAAAGGTCATAAGTTAACATATTTGTTGTAGTGACACAAGATGTTAAACCAAGGGTTCAATATTTGGTGGGTTGGGACTTGGGAGTGTAGCCTCACCCGCCATGCAACTGTTTATTCTCCTTTATTTATTGTTTTTTTTTTTTTGGAGTTCGTCCACTTCTACGTTGTACCTTTGGCCGGCCAACATATAGGTTGATTTATAATCATACCAGACTATGTTTGTTGAAGTATTAGCTTATTGACTTCTAGTTTGGGAAATAGGTTTAGGTACCAGACTATTTATTTAATGGGTCCGGGTACCATTAAAGTTGGGCACCTTTACGATATTGATATGACTAGCTATAGAGTGCTAATGATCCATTTTACCACTTCACAGAAATACGTACTACTAGCTTAATGTGTACCATAGTTTTCCAACATGGCGCACCAACCCCAGGTGCATGCATGCGTTGTGCAGCCCAATAGGAACGGCGGAATGTTTGTCAAAACCTGGTCTGAAATTGCCACGGCGCCGATATTATATGACGGAACGCAGTAAGGCTTTAGCTGCGGCCACGTCTACTTAATTTCGGAGAAAGTAGTGGCCAAATGGCCCAAAAAGGTAGCGAAGAAAGGGAGGAAGCTAATCGTGGCACCCGACATGGCGGATTGGCGGGCATCCGGGGGCCACCACCTGTCAGACGCCGTCACATTCAGAAAGATCTTTGGTCAGCCACTTAGCCATGAAGAAAATATAATTACCACCGGCGATCACACTGTGGGTGGTGGTGATCAGCAGAGAGCAGTCCGAGCTGCTAATTCTAATTATTAACCCCATAAAAGTCGGGCCATTAATTAGCACGGCGGATAGCGACGTCGCCATCTCCCTTTCGCCCCCCCCCGGCCGCGAAGATAAGACGAAGCAGCAGCGGCGGGGGATTTTCGCCAAAGCTAAGCTAATAAGATCGATGGGCTAGTAAGATTATAGTTAGGTGGAGTCTTGTAGTTTGCTCCCGAGGCGCCAGCTCACCGCAAGCCATACACACACTCTCCCGCTCAAACAACGCGGTCTAGCTAGCTAGCTAGCTGCTTGCGGCGCTCCATCCTCTCCTCTTCTCTCTTCTCCGATCGAGCTTTTCACCATGGCGGACCTCACGCTTCTGCCCCGCTTCTTTACCGACCCTTATATAGCCCCCTCCCCCCTCGTGCGTCTCTTGACACCTACCACCGCAGCACGCACGCACGCAAACATCTCCAGACGACAGGTACTTAACCGCCCGGCCCGGCATACACCATAGATAGATAGCTGGTATAGGTGCACTGCAGCTCTGCCATGCGCGTAGGTATATATATAGATGCGCGTGCCCTAATGGTAGCACATGGCTGAGCAGCCGTCTGCAGCCTCCTCGTCTGCTCCTCCTCTTCCTCCTCAGCAGGTGCAAGCTGTTGCTGGCCCGGCCACTGACCGTTCTCGTTCTCCGGGCACTCCTCCTGCCTCGCCCAATTCCCCGCCGGTGCAGCTAGGTGTGGACACGGTGGGGGCACCGGCGGCGGCGCAGGCGGCGACGAGCTCGGAGGAGCCGTCGCCGCGGTCCTCGGGGAAGCACCCCTTCTACCGCGGCATCCGCTGCAGGAACGGCAAGTGGGTGTCCGAGATCCGCGAGCCGCGCAAGGCGCGCCGCATATGGCTTGGCACGTACCCGAACGCCGAGATGGCCGCCGCGGCCTACGACGTGGCAGCCCGCGCGCTGCGCGGGCCCGACGCCGTGCTCAACTTCCCGGGCGCCGCCGCCTCGCGCACGGCCCCCGCGTCCGCCTCCCCCGACGACATACGCGCGGCCGCGGCCGCGGCGGCAGCCGCCGTCCAGCTTGAGGATAAGCCGCACGGTGACCTGCTGCAGGCTCCTGATCCTGAGGCCAGTGCTCCACCTGCCGCGGCAGCGGAGCAGCAGAGACACCACGGCATAGCAACCGGGGAAGCAGGCGACGCCTATGATGTAACGCGGCAGGAAATGACGGGCACTGAAGACTTCATGGACGAGGAGGCCATCTTCGAGATGCCGCAGATGCTGCGCAACATGGCCGCGGGCATGATGATGAGCCCGCCGCGGCTGAGCCCCACCGTCTCCGACGAGTGGCCGGAGTCAGGGGAGAGCCTGTGGAGCTACCACGACCCCTAGCCTAGCTAGCGTATTTTTTTGGCATCGGCGCCTCAGTCAGGACATGATGATCGGCCGGTGAGCTGGGCCTGGGCGGTGGTACACTATGCCAGTTGCGAAACTGAATTCCCTGACTGGGAGTTGATAGTAGTATAAGCATGGACCCCGGTACGGCGAATCGTCCTCTATCCGGTAATATATATGTGTGTGTGTGTGTGTGCCGTAACTTTAAGAGTGGTGTCACTAGCTAGCCTGTGATACTATGTTTCATTTTCCTTCCTCCCGCTTTGGTCGTTTTCCTAGATAAAGTCCACTTGTTGATTCGCTTGGCTTACTGCTCGTTTTAGTATGAGAGCAAGCACCACTTTGTCCTCCTTTTTTATGGAAGTGCTTGAGTGGATCGCACATCACAGCGAGACTTGTGTCAATGTATTTGTAACTGTAGGCATAAAATTGTAGACATAAAACTAAATATTTGGCGGTGCATAAACTAAGATCAGCGCTGACGTGTATGTGGATCCAATTTCCCTTATTTTTATCATGACGTCTTTTGGCTGTAGTTAATTATATACCGATTGGGGAAGTTGGCCGTTGGTGAGAGCAAAAGAGGAAGGAGTAGGTGGGAAATCTTTTAGATAGTGTGACCGATGAAAGATCCATGAGCTATATGTTACTTTATGGATAAAGTAACTTTGAACGTAAATCTACCATTCTGGAGGTGATTTTCTTGGAATTCGTGCAAACGGCCCTCTAAGAGAAAATTAACACCGAAATTGATAGGTGAGACCCATTTATCAGCGCTGATGAGGCAAAAAAGTAAATTAATTTGTTGAGTTGGACTGACCCCCACATGTCAGCCCCAATTAAACACTTAATAAATATCTAAAATAAAAAATGTACCATGAACTGCAGGAACTGCAGTTGTTGCACTGTCGCACGGAGGAAGAAGAAGAAGAGCAGCTCGTTCGCCACAGAGGAGGACCAGGCAGCTAGGGATGGCCGGAGCCGTGGAGAGATGGTTTTCGACATGCCCTCCTTCACTTGCCCCTATTGGCACAACTGCATGATCTTCCTAGGCCCACAACATGTTCGGACCGTAGAGACGGCGCCTGCTGCTACATGTCGTCGCTAGAGTAGGCGACCGGTCCATGGATGTAGGGCCGGCAAGGAGCTAAGTAGAGATCGCGATGCGGCTAGGAGTAGCCTTGGGGGATCTGGGAGGTACAACGGGTGTCAAGAAGAGGCGCAGCGAAAGATAAACAGACGATGCTGCGAACCAATGGTACAGGAGAGGCATGGAGCATCCGCGGCGGAGCAAGGATGAGTTTGAGAAGGTCTAGACCAAGGCGGAGGAAGCCGCTGGTGTCTGGTGAATCCCTGGCGGTGACGTGGGCACCGATAGTGGTGGGAAGGAGGACAGGAATCAACAAATATATAGCGCGACGGCAGGGGCGGGGAATTGGGCTAGCGTTAGCGGGAGCCATTACTGACTGCGGGATCCTGGTAGTCCTAGGAGGCCTAGTTGGCGGCGAGAGTTTGGCCGACGGGGAGGTCGTCGGGACTGGGTGAGGATCACCTTCCCCTGCTCCAGGTCAAGGAGTGCGACGAAGACAACCTCCTTCTTCTTTTAAATATTTTACTATTGTAATTGGGTGACATATGGGACCTAGTCTACGTTATCAAATGACACATGTTTCTTCCACCTCAGCGCTGACAAATGGGTCCCACCTGCCAGTTCCAGTGTCAACAATTCTCTCTTAGCGGGTCATTTGCGCGAATTGTAGAATATCATCTTTAGGATAGTAGATTTACGTTCCAAAAATGTAAAGTTGTATGGTTTCATATTGTTAGAGTATATATCTGTATACTGTAGTTTCACCATATGTTAGGGGGCTTTATGCATATTTGTGCCTGTACATGTACTATATATTGTGGTCTTTGGCCCCCTGGTAATACAACAAGCATATTGCCCTAACATGGTATCAGAGCCTAAGGTCTCGAGTTCGAGTCCTGGCTTTCGCAATTTATCCTAAAATTGTTGTTGCCCCTCTGTGTCGACGTATAGGCCTCTTGAGTCATACGTGAGTTTCGCGCGTCGTCGCTCTCTTCCGGTTGCACGTGCTGACTTCTTCCCGTCACACGTGAGAGGGGGTGTTGAAGTGTATAAGTGGATTGCACTAGCCCTTTCCATCAGTTCAGACTTTTGGTTGCGTTGGCTAGTGCATGAAGCTTGACATGGTATCAGAGAAAAAAATTGGTCCTTTAGTTTCGCGGCCGATGTTGCTTGTCCGTTGTTGCCGCTTGTCCGGCCGCCGTCCTCCGGCCGCTCCTCTTTTTTTTCCTCGTCACAGCCGCCACCTCGCCCCGGTCTCCGTTGCCGGTTCCCGATCTGGCCGCTGATCGATCTGGCCGTTGATTGATCTCCCGACTGCGCACGACTCGTCACGCCGGCCTCCTTCGGCCGTCCGCTGATCGGCCCATCCGCCCTCCGTCCTCCTCCCGCCGTGCTCCTTCCCGTCTCCGTCGCCCGTCTGTGGCTGCTGGTCTCGCCCGCCCGCCCGTCTCCCTGCAGGCCCGCTCGCCCGCTCGATTCGTCCCTGCCAGGTCCCCGCTCTGCTCCCCGCCAGGACCTGCTCGATCTGCTTGCTTGCAGCTCCGCCCGCCGCCAGGATCGCCGGGAAAAGGTCGCCGGCGCCGGCAATCGGCCTTCCATCGACAGAATTTGGCCCGTCTCGCCGGGGCTTAGGGCTGTTGTTTCTCTGCCGTTGAGCAGATCGTGTGTAAAAAAAATCAAAAAAAATCAAAAAAAATCAAAAAAAGGTGCTATGTCTTCCTCATCGGGCTATGTTGCGATTCCTCGCTGTCCGGTGATTTTTTATGACGCGAATTATCCTGATTTTGCTGCCTTTATGCGCGTCCACATGCGCGGTCTTCGTCTTTGGGGTGTGCTTTCTGGTGAGGTCTCCTATCCGCCGTGTCCCGTTGCTCCTGCGGCGCCTGTTGCACCGACGCCCGTTGCCTTTGCCCCCGATGCTACTCAGGCGGTCCAGGATGCATCCAAGAGTGCTGATGATACCGCTCTGGCTGATTATGACCGGAAGGTCCAGGAGCATTCTACTGCTGTTGCGACGTACCGGTTGGATCTGACTGACTACACTCAGTGGATAGATGAGGATGCTCGTGCTGCTGTTGTTCTCACTTCCAGTGTTCTGCCTCAGTATGCTGTTGAGTTCATGGGTCTTCCCACTGCTGCTGCTCAGTGGGTTTTTCTTCGTCAGCGCTACCAGCCATCTGGAGATGCTCTTTACCTGACTATGGTCCGCCAGGAGCACGCCCTTCAGCAGGGTGCTTCTACTATTGATGAATTCTACACTCAGAGTGCTGCTATTTGGCGTCAGCTTGATTCTCTTCGTACAGCTGTGTGTGCCACCTGGCCCTGTTGTCTGACTGTGTGCGCGGATCTGGAGTTTCAGCGCATTTTTGAGTTCTTGTCGCGGCTCCATAACGAGTTTGAGCCGCGCCGTGCACAGCTGCTTGCCTGTGGTCGTGTTCCGCTCTCTGAGGTACTGGCTGAGCTTCATGATGAGGAGACTCGTCTTCGTGGTGTTGGTCTTCTTGAGGTTCCCTTTGTACTTGCTGCTCGTGGCCCGCCTGCGACGTCTTCTCGTGGTCCTCCTATGCCGCCGGCTTCTTTGCGGTCTCCAGTACTGCCGATACTCTCTACTCCTCCAGTCCAGGGCCAGAGTCAGCCTCAGCAGCCTCGTCGTATGACAACACCTCCCTGCACCTACTGTGGCAGGTCTGGCCACGATATCTCTAGCTGCTGGACGAGGGATCCCAGCTTACGTCAGCAGTACCATACTTGTCGGCAGGCTGGTTCTTCATGATCTTCTGCTGTTGCGCTATCTGATCAGGACATTATCCGTGGTCTTCGTGGTCTGCTCGCTGCTACATGCTCTTCCTCGACGGAAACTGCTGGTTCTGTGCCTGGCTCTTCTGGCACCGCGCAACCCCCACCTTCTACACAGTCAGGTACGTCATCCCCGTGGTATCTGGATTCTGGAGCTTCTTTTCATATGACTTCTGTGTCTTCTATTCTTTCTGCTCTTCGCTCTCTTGTTTCTCCTGTCCGTGTTATCACGGCTGATGGTATCTCTCTCTCTGTTTCCAGTCGAGGCACCCTTTCTACTTCTTCTTTCTCTGTTCCTGATGTTTCTCATGTTCCTAGTCTTAAGATGAACCTGTTTTCTGCTAGTCAGCTTACTGATTCTGGTTGTCGCGTCATTCTTAACGCTGATTCTTGTGCTGTTCTGGACCGTCGTACACAGGCCCTGGTTGGAGCTGGCCCTCGCAGCCATGAGTCCCCGGGGGCTCTGGGAGTTAGACTGGCTTCGCGTTCCTTCTGCTGACACTGCACCTGCCAGTTCTCCTGCGGTTGCTGCTTCTGTCACTGGATCTTTTCAGCAGTGGCATCATCGGCTGGGTCACCTCTGTGGCTCCCTTTTATCGTCATTAGTTCGTCGTGGTCTTCTGGGGTCTGTCTCAGTAGATGTGTCTTTGCATTCGTGTCAGGGTTGTAGGTTAGGCAAACAGATTCAGCTTCCCTATCCTACTAGTGTGTTTGTATCTAAGCGACCTTTTGATTTAGTTCATTCGGATGTGTGGGGTCCGGCTCCCTTTCCTTCCAAAGGGGGTCATCGATACTATATTTTGTTTATTGATGATTTTTCACAGTACACCTGGCTGTTTCTTATGCGCTCTCGCAGTGAGGTCCTTTCTATTTATCAGCGTTTTGCAGCCATGGTTCGTACTCAGTATTCCACGCCTATTCGTGTGTTTCGTGCTGATTCTGCGGGAGAGTATATCTCCCAGCACCTGTGTGGTGTTCTTGCTGAGCAGGGCACCCTCGCTCAGTTCTCGTGTCTCGGCGCCCATGCTCAAAATGGTGTTGCCGAGCGTAAGCATCGTCATATTCTTGAGACTATCCGTGCAATGATGATTGCTTCCTCTCTTCTGCCGCATTTCTGGGCTGAGGCTGTCGCTACGTCGACTTACCTCATTAACATTCAGCCCTCTGCTTCGCTTCAAGGTGGCATTCCTCTCGAGCGTCTTTCTGGTAGCTCTCCAGATTACTCGACTCTTCGTTTATTTGGTTGCGTTTGCTATGTCCTTCTCCCTTCTCGCGAATGCACCAAACTGACCGCTCAGTCTGCTGAGTGTGTTTTTCTTGGATACAGTGATGAGCATAAGGTCTATCGCTGTTGGGACCCTGTCGGTCGTCGGATGCGCATCTCTCGTGACGTCACGTATGATGAGACATGTCCCTTCTATCCTCTCCCCACCTCTGGTACTTACCCAGTGGATGATCTCTCTTTTCTTCTCTTTCCGGATGCACCTCCTATTGTCTCTTCTCCTCCCCTTCCTATTTAACATCCCTAAAATCATGATTCAAACTTATGCATATCATCCATGCATCCATAATCATTTAGAATTTCATTTCAAAAATCATTTCAAAAACAGGAGCATTGTTGCTCAATAATTTATGTAAGTTTACTCAAGCCCTTGTGCTACTTATTTTTGAAAAGGGTACCTGTTAACCATTCAGTATTGTTTAGAATCCAAACTCAAGTGATTTCAAAAACTTGAGCAAAGTCTCAAAGCAAAATATGAAATAAAACCAATTTTATGCCTATTATCACACCTCATAAAGGCATGGTTTTATTTCATTTTCAAAAGACCCAAGTGTGTTTGAGTGAAGAGATGTGTTTGACACTTGTTTGAGTACAGGATTTATTGTACAAAAATCCTGAAAAGTTTTGGAAACAAACAGATTTGAATTGAAGTTTGAAAACCATTTTAGAAAAGCAAAGAGAAAAAGAAAAAGCTTAAAAGAGAAAAAAAAATAAGCCTCAGTCGAATCTGGCCCAACTGGCCCAGCTAAGCCCAGCACCCCCACCCCGCGAACTGTTTTCTTTCATTTGCCCCCGCACCCGCTGAGTGGCTGACAGGCAGGACCCACTCCCCCTCTGTTTCCCTCTCTAACAGCCAAGGCCCACACGACGTCGTCGTCTCCACCCCCACCGCGACGTGTTCTTCCCCAAATCATGTCGTGCGTTACCTGGTTGATTCGCTCGTCAATTCGCGTTGATTGCAGGAGTAATTCACGCCCCCGCCTTGCCTACTTAAACCCCCTCTGCCCCTCTCCATTTCCCCCCAAACTCTGAGCCCAGAGCGCCCCCAGGCTGCCCGCATTCATCCTCGCACCGCCGCAGACAGAGAGCTCTCCGACGACCAATTCTGGTGAGCCCCGTGCGCCCCTCTCCCTCTGGTTCATACGAGCTGCTTCACAACTTCTTTGCGCACCTTCTGACCCCACTGGTTCATCCTGTACTGCCCCAGGTCGTCGTCTTAGACAAGCACCGCAAGCTCCCGACGACGTCCTCAACTCCGGCGATCAAATTCGGTAAGCCCTTTGTTCCCCTTCGCCTCTGTTTCACACGAACACGTTCGCCGTAGTTTTGTGCGTCTCCTGATGCCGTTTAATCGCGCTAGGGTGACCAGGAGCTTCGCCAACGTCGTTGTCCACCCAAGCCAGACGCCGCCCGCAACTCCGACGAGCTCCAGCGACCGCGTCCGTGCGCCCCTTGCCAAGCCGCCGCCAGGTTGAGCATCAGCACGTCGTCGCGTTTCTGGTAAGCGTCTCCGACGACCCCCTAGCCATCGGTAGCGCCGTGCCGCCGTAGGCCGAGCACGCCGCCGCCAGTAGCCACCGCCAGCGCCGCCCAGCTATGGTCGTTTGATCTAGGACCGTTGGATCTGGATCCAGCGCGTAGAATTAGATCACTTAGCGAAGCAGTATAGGTAGATCTGGGCCGTGCGATTAAGTCAGATCCAGCGGCTCAGAAGCGTGATCCAACGCGAACCGGTACGCGCCAATAGGATTAAGACGCGTGGCATCTGTTAGAGTTTAAAAACAGGATTTGAATATATTAGATGTTTAAATTTGTTTTGGCTATAACTTTTGATCCCCACGTTAGAATTTGACAAATTTTATACCGTTGGAATCAGGAGAGCAAGATCTTTCTAATTATGCAATGTGTTTAATGTTTTGCTTCTGTTAAAATGACTTTATTTGCAGAAACTTGTGTAGGGCTAATTTGAATATATGAATTGTTTAAGAATTGTTTTAGGGTTTAAATAAATGTGGTTTGGCAAGTTTTTAACTTGTTAATGAACCAGTACTGTTTACTTGCTTGGTTGAGTTTTAAAAATCATCACATACCATTTTGCATGCATGCATATATTTTTGGTTGTATATGTTTTGTATGTGATTTGTTGCTATATTTCTTTGTGTAGATTTTGGTGCTAGTGATTGTGATTGTGAGGAGTGTAGCTACTCTCCAAACTACCAAGGCAAGTGGTGCTTCATGAATATTGTTATCCCTATGTTTTTCTACTAAGCATTAGAAATATTTTGTTAGTCTTGCATGCTATATTTTGCTTATATGCCATGTTGGGAAATCCTAGTAGTTGTAGTATTGCTAGGAAATTTCTAAGTTAAGATGCTTATCTATGCCATGCTTAGCCTAGATAGTAGCAACCAAGGGTTGGTGAAATAAATACATGCTATGATAAAAAATATTTCTAAGTCTTTGGACTTGTGTTTTGCCTAATAAAATAACTAAGTAAATGAAACACCTGGGTGGAATGGAAGGAAGTGGTTACACAAGGCCGGGGGACTGGTGAACCTTGTTTATCTCACTTGTGGAAAGCCACCCGGGAACAAAGATATTTTAGAGGCCAAGTGTTGAGAAGCTTCTAGTGCAGCCACTTGGCAATATGGGCTCTGCCTGGATCACATAGGTTGCTAGAACTTAGCCATTTGGACAGTTGGTGGTAGTGGGATGATAGGTTGGAACGCGTCCATTTGGTCTAAGGGAAGGCTTCTGAAAGTTCCTGTCTTGGTGAAAATCAAGTCTGGTGGGGAAAGTGCACAACCTCTGCAGATGGAAAAACCTAAGTACTTAGCCATGTCCCTGGAAAAGGACAACTTGAGCATCAAGACATGGAAGCTATCAAGAATCTCCTCATCCCAATTTCTAAGTAAAAAAAACTTGTGGGTGAACAAGGGTGAAGGACCTCAATGTCTATTGGTGGTTCCTTGGGAAAAGTTTTGACAAAGAAAAACTTAGTGATTTCAACTAATAGGTAAAACCTATTTTGAGCAAAGCAAGCCAAACTACACTTAGCCAATCTGCATATAGAAATATAGTCCACCTAAATTATACTAAGGTATCACTTGCCAATACTATTCCAATGTATTGACCCACTGTGGCTGTAACTTGTGATGTTGCAGGTTACTCTGATGAGGATTAGGAGTCATGAGTCTACACTCAACATGTTTGCCTGTGGCACATGAAGATGAAGACTTTTATTTATTTACTTATTCAAACTCTTGTACTAGGCCTGTGGCCTTGGAGTTGTAAAGACTATGTTTGTCTCTGGAATGCCTGTAATAATGACCTTTGTATTTGTGTACTTCATCTTAAACTGTGGATGCTAGCAATGATCCAGGGACTAGCATTGCAATCACAGGGATCCTTTTTCCTTTATAAAGGAGGGATCTTACAGATGGTATCAGAGCACTGTGTTGCCTGTAGGATTATGACCCTAGGATTGGAAACCACTAAGGAAATTTTTTCAACAACTTCTACACTTGTCTATTCTTCTCGTAAACTTTTCTAATCTTCTTTCTCATCTCTAATTGTAGATGAACTCCATCAACGAAGCCGTGAGGAAGGGACCACTCATGACAATGACCTTGGAGTGCGAGACAGAATTCCCCAAGGCTCTCAAGGACCTCATGGTTGCAATGGAAATACATGGTGCAGCTATGTACAAAGGTTTTCCTGTGGTGGATGAAGGAGTTGAGTACTGGTGGGTGCAACTTCACTTGTATACAAACAAGGAAGACAACCACAAGGACTCAGGATTCTGCATGTTCACCAATTCAGTGATGCACCCTACATTCTTTGACTCAGCAAGGGATGCAGCTTGGAAGACCATCAAAGAACTTGGTGAAAGAGTCAAGTGCAGAATGTTCAACATCCAAAATAGCCTGAAAGAAGAGAAGAAACATACCCAAGAGTTGGAAGCTACCAACCAAACCTTAAGAGGAGACATTATAGATTTAGTGATGGAGTCATGTGAGCAATATAGATTGATTGCTTCTAGAAACATTATGTTTGCCAACAGATCCAGTGAGATAGGCTTGTAGACGTACTTCGTTAGTTGGACCACCACTTATCACCTTATTTTCCAAAATGTTGCTTTAAAATAAGTTGAACCTTGGTTGTTGTAATGGATCCATGTATACCATGACTTGTGTGTTTTGATTTCCAAGGATATGTATGTGATATTTTGTCTTTTGTTTTATCTTGAATTATGTTGTTCTAACTTTTCTATCTTATAAATAGATGCCTACTATTACCATCAGCACTGTTGAGGAGTTCCAGGGAACTCGCTTTGGTCCTCGTATTGTTGAGCTTACTACTTTGCTCAATCTCCCTCTTCCTACCATCATGGTGCTTCCCCTCACCAAGTTTGAGAGGAAAGATCTCTGGGGTTTCAAGGTCTACCAGCCCGGACGCCAGACTGAGCCTACCACGGAGGCCATCGTCTTCAAGCTCATGCACGATGACAAGGAGAGAGGCCTTGAAGTAGTCATGCAGGATCTGATAGGACGTCTGCTGGGGAGACACTCCCGACAGGTTAGAGGTACTCACTTCCACGTCTTCGGTAGACGTGATGAGGATGGAGAGTCCATCGACTTTGAGGACACTGTGAGGGATACAGCCGAGCCGATTCGTCTATACCTCCAGGACTTAGAGGCTCTCATTAGGCACATGGACTCCGATAGGACCAACGTCATGCTCAGCAATGACAAACTCCAGGTGCAGCTTCGCGAGAAGGACAAACTCTTCGCGGAGCAAGATGAGATAGTTAAGGAGATGGAGGCGAAGTTCGAGAGCCAGGACAGAAAGTTCAAGAGTCAGGAGAAGCGAGTCCAGGATAGAAACAAGAAGATCCGGGACATGACTGAAGAACTGCAGGCCAAGGACTTCGAGCTCGAGCACCAGCAGACGGTGATTGAGAGGCTTCGTTCCCAGAAGAGGGCTCTCAAAGCCAAGATAGAGACCTTGACCACCAGCGTCGAGGAATACAAGACCGCGATGGAGAACGCAGGTCTTACCTTTGTCGAGGAGGAGGTTGATGCCGAGGAGTAGATTTGACTACTCATTTATCATTTATTATCATACTTGTCATTGAGAACTTGTTATTGACCATCCAACATGTGGATGGCTTGTTATTTGTGTGTGTTTTACTTTGAGAACTTGTTATCTGGTTGTGAATCTTTATCATTATGTTGCATGCTTTGTGATTGTTTATGTGATGTATTGTGCATGAAAGCATCTAAGGGTATCTCATTCTTATCTCTATTGAACAAACCACAGATGCCTCCCCGTCGTGCAAACCCCAACCCCAACAACAACAACATCACTCCAGAAATGCAGCAAATGATGACCGCTCAAACTCAGTTGATGCAAATGATGACGACACTCATCTAGAACCAAAACAACAACAACAACAACAATAACAACAATAACAACAACAACACCAACAACAACCCACCAGGTTTTGACATGCTTACCAGGTTCTTGAGATTGAGGCCAGCAAAGTTCTCGGGAACGACTGATCCCATGGTGGCCAATGATTGGCTACGCTCTGTGAACAAGGACTTGGTAACTGTGGGCTGTACTGATGCAGAAAAGGTCGGATTTGCAGCACATTTGCTGGAAGGACCAGCCGCCACTTGGTGGGATAACTTCCAAATCACCACTCCCATAGAAGATGTGACATGGGCTATCTTTGAGGATGGCTTTCACACTGCTCATATCTCATCTGGAGTGATGAGTCTGAAGAAGAAAGAGTTTCATAACCTGACGCAGCGCCACCGCGGCGTGGCTGAATATATTGAAGAGTTCAACAATCTTGCGCGTTACGCACCAGATGAAGTTGACACTGATGCTAAGAGGAAAGAAAAGTTCCTCGAAGGGTTGAATGATGAGCTAAACCTGTAGTTGGCTGTGGCATATGTTCCCACATACCAGTCGCTATGTGATAAGGCTGCTATTTTGGAGAACAAAATGAAGCAAGTTGAGAGCAGGAAGAGAAAGCACTCGGACAAGCACAGCTCGGGATCGTCTCACAAACGTTCCCATTATGATGACAGTGGAAGCTCAGGATCCCACAAGCATGGGAAATTCAACAAGCACCACAACCACAACCGTCATGACAACAAGCATCACCATAGTCATGACAATAACAAGTACAAGAACCACAAGGGTGGATATAAGAGCCACCACAGTGGAAATGGAAGTGGCAGTGGAAGCCAGCCTGTCAAGAAAGACATCAGTCAGGTTGAATGCTTCAAGTGCAAGAAGATGGGGCATTATGCAAATGAATGCCCAGAAAAGAGAGTTGAAGGACCCAACAAGCCCAACCCTTTTCAGAAGGGAAAAGTTAACCACATCAATGTGGAGGAAATCTATGAGGAGCCTGATGCTGTTGCTGGTAAGTTCAAACTCAATTCTGTTCCAACATTTATTCTCTTTGATACTGGTGCATCTCATTCATTCATATCAAGAGCATTTGTTGAAAGAAATGAACTGCCAATAGAAACTATTGGGTGTCCTATAAAAGTAAGTTCTCCTGGCGGGGAAATGATAGTAAATTCAGGATGCCATGATCTAGTTATAGAGTTTGGGAAGTATAAGTTTCCCGTTAACTTGATAATCCTAAATTCCCAAGGATTGGATGTCATTTTGGGAATGGACTGGATGACTAAGCACAAGGGGGTGATAGATTTTGCCAACCAGACTGTTTCACTCACAACTCCTGAAAATAAAAGGATCAGATTCAAGACCAACTTTGAAGCAAGAAGGAATATGCTAAATTCTCTTAAGGGGGTTAGCATAGACCGTGTGCCAATTGTGAGCGAATATCCGGATGTGTTTCCGGAAGAATTGCCGGGAATGCCACAAGATAGAGATGTGGAGTTCCTTATTGATCTGCTACCAGGATCTGGATCAATAGCAAAGAGACCATACAAGATGCCAGTAGATGAACTGAAAGAACTCAAGAAACAACTCAAAGAGCAGTTGTAGAACGGATTTATTCAACCAAGTTCTTCATCTTGGGGAGCCCCAGTTTTGTTTGTGGAGAAGAAAGATAGAAGTCAAAGGTTATGCATTGATTACCGTTCACTCAATGAGGTGACTATCAAGAACAAATACCCTTTGCCTAGAATCAATGACTTGTTTGATCAGCTAGAAGGAGCTTGTGTGTTCTCGAAGATTGATCTCCGGTCAGGTTATTTCCAACTCAAGATAAGAGAACAAGACATACCTAAGACAACTTTCACCACAAGGTATGGATTGTATGAGTATACTGTGATGCCATTTGGTTTAACCAATGCTCCAGCATACTTTATGAATATGATGAACAAGGTGTTCATGGAATTCCTTGATAAATTTGTTGTCATTTTCATCGATGACATTTTAATATACTCCAAGAGCAAAGAAGAACATGAAGGACATTTGCGTTTGATACTTGAGAAGCTTAGAGAGCATAAACTGTATGCCAAATTCAGCAAGTGTGAATTATGGTTAAATGAAGTTGGATTTCTTGGTCATGTTATGACAAAAGATGGTGTAGCAGTTGATCCTGCTAAAGTTTCAGCTGTAACTGAATGGGAATATCCCAAGTCAGTGAAAGAAGTTTGTAGTTTCCTTGGCTTAGCAGGTTACTACAGAAGGTTCATTGAGAATTTTTCCAAGGTAGCTAAGCCAATGACATAATTGCTAAAGAAAGACAAGAAATTTGCTTGGTCTGAAGGTTGTGAACTCAGCTTTTAGGAATTGAAGAAGAGACTTGTGACAGCACTAGTATTGTGTTTGCCAGACTTGGAAAAAGATTTCCAAGTATATTGTGATGCATCTCATCATCGTTTGGGAGCAGTACTTATGCAAGAAGGAAAAGTTGTGGAATATGCCTCGAGACAACTCAAAACTCATGAAGTGAACTATCCTACTCATGATTTGGAGTTAGCTTCTGTTGTCCATGCCCTCAAAACATGGAGACACTACCTTTTGGGTAAGCGTTGTGAAGTGTTCACAGATCACAAGAGTTTGAAGTATATCTTCACCCAGAAGGAAATTAATATGAGACAAATAAGATGGCTAGAACTCATCAAGGACTATGACTTAAGTTTGCAATACCATCCCGGTAAAGCAAATGTTGTAGCGGATGCTTTAAGCCGTAAGGTTTTTGTGAATGGCCTTACAAAAGGAGAATTGCCAGATGATTTGTGTGCCCAATTTAGAGATCTCAGATTGGAGATTGTGCCTGAAGGACATCTCATGTCTTTGGATGTTCAACCCACTTTGTTGGACAAGATCAAGGAAGCCCAGAAGATTGATAAGGAAATTGAAGAGATTAAAGAAAAGATTGTGGCATCCCGCAAAACCACTACTAGAAAATCGCGTTGTTTTTGTGCATTGCATCATCATGACCGCATGCTCATGTCATCATGCCACATTGCATTTGAGCATCGTCATCATCATGCATATTAATTTGCCTAAAAACTATTTGCGAAAGACAATCGTTTTCTAAAATTAACCCTCCTTCTATTTCAAATTAAACCCCGGATGCTTCCGGATATTTTTGTTTGTCTAAAATCTATTTATAAAAGCTTATTGCAAAAATTAAATAAAAATTATATTATTTTAGTGGGGCAGTCGAACGGGCCGAATCGACCCGAACGACCACCCCAGAAATACAAACGGTCCACTCCAAACCCTTTTCTACCAACCTATCTACCCACACCCTCCGGCCACCTCACCCCGACCACTCCCCTCGTGACACCTCACTCTACCCCTCTTCCTTACCCAACCCCAGCCCGCCACCTGGCCCAGCCACCCCTCTCTCCTCTCTCCCCACTCAACCCTGCCCCCACCCACACACACCAGCCTCCACACCTGCCTGGCCGCTGCCACCTGGGCCCCCTCCCTGCCCCAGCGCCACCTCAACCGCACACAGCCCCCAGATCCCACCTCCCCCTGTCAGCCACCTCCCCTGGGACCCACCCTGCAGGCCCCACCTTCCTCCTTTCCTCTCTCCTTCCTCCTCTCTTCCCCAACGCGACCTCCCGCGTGCCCCCTCCCTCCGTTGGTCTCCCTCAGCGACCCCGCCGCCCCCTCTGCTAGCGAACGCCGCCGCCTCCTGCGTCCCTCCTCCGCCTCGCGCCGCCCTGCTCTCGCCGGCTTTCCGCCCCGCTCCACCTCTCCGCACGACCCCGCTCGCCGGCGAGCCGCTCACCGACCCCGCCCCTTCTGCGCGACCGCGGACCGCCTCGCCCACCGCTCCGCGCGCCACCGGCCGCTGCGAGCCGCCGCCGGCCCCGCGCCGTCTCCTCGCCGCGGGCCCGCTCTGCGCCGCCGCCACGACCTCGATCTCCGGTCTCCGGAGCCCCGCGCCGCCGCCGACACGCTGCTTCGGCCAACCTTCGTCGCCTCTGCCCCGCCGCCAGGGACGCGGGCACCCTCGTCCTCTGCTCTGTTTGCACCCGCCGCCTCTCTGTGTGTGTCCGCTAGCAGCTGCAAGCTGCGGCCCGCGCGGGTGTGTTAGCCATCTCTCTTGGTTCTTTTCTTGGAGGATCAAGACCCTGTTAGCCAACGCTGCCTAGTACCTGGAATTCAGACAAGATCCCGACAATCGAAGGTGGACGCTAGCACACATGGAACCGAGGGGCGTCGAACGACAAGATCGCCATCCCGGAAAACCCGATGCCACCAAGTTCTGTACCTCCAAGATCTTCCGACGCGTCTACAACTTCACCTTTGATGATAAGTCGACACCCAAGCTCCACGTCAGGGACGCCAAGACCGCCACGAAGACGACAAGCTCTACTTCCGAACGCCAATACCGACCCGATACGCGGTCACGACAAGTTCTTCTCGACGACAAGATCATCAACAGGGAACCCGAAGACCACATGTGCGACAAGTACTCCCTCGAGAACATCAAGTACTACACTCCGGACACCGTGACCCCGATGTGACAAGTGCTTCAGCCCGAACGATAGGACCGACAGCATGGCCCGACCATCGCGAATGCGCCAAGAACTACCCCCGATATCCGAGAACGACCCCAGAGTCCGAGAATGCTTCCGTCGAACCCTGAACCCCGAGACCGGACCCCGAACCCCCGGATCCCCAAGACCGTCGAGACCCCTCAATGTGTGAACCCCTTTCCGAGAACCCTATTTTATAAATGGTCAACTATATGAATTGTTGCATATTTAATTGTCGTCTCGCATGCATATCATTGGTTGGGGGCCTTATGCCGATTCACCTCATAATTAAATATGGGGCCCATATGCGGGCAAATCTAGTCTCATATTGGCCTCATTTAAATTTGTGTAGCGAACCGGTATCTTATTTTGCCATGTGAAGACAACATTTAAATTGCGGGGTTCTAAATAACATGAGCTATCTAATTAATTGTCGGGACCCCGGTTCCACTTAATATGGCCTAATTGCATCGCATCTTTGCCATGCCATACATCATACATGCATCATGCTGATCTTCTGCCGTAGTATTAAATAGTGCATCCGGTGTTTATTATAGTGTTTTGCTTCTTCGCGGATAAGGCCGTTGAGTTGATGTGAGCTTCGCCCCGATCTTCGGATGAACCTTCAACAATGTTTCCAGGCGAGCATCTCCCCCTTTCTACCTATCTTACTTTTATAGTATTTATTCCCTCCTGTTGATCTATTGCTATCTGTGTTGCGATGCTCTAGTTTTCGTACCCGTGATATCCCTTGCAGCCCTATATTGCCATGGCCACCTCCTATTACCTGTTGTTTGGTAGATAGTTGGACTTGCGCGTCGTAGTCGCTTGCTCAAGTGCTGTTGCGTGTCGTCATGTACCACAGTTGTTGGAGTATTGCCACATGTTTGATGTTGGAGATGATCTCGGCTTTACTTTTCGTTCACTTTAATTCCTGTTTAACAACTAAAATTGAAGTAAGTAAGCAGAGGCATTGGTGGGTGATAGAAAATATTTGGTTTCCGACCGCCCACTTGTGTCCCGTAGGACCCCGAGTACTTGATACCTGTTCCTTAATTTATCGCGCTATCCACATACGGGGAATTATGGGACCCCCCTTAGCCAGAGCTTGATTCATTCTTATTTCTTGAGGCCACAAACTAGTTTGAGGTTTTGTTACTATCCTGTACTTATGCCATGCTTTATTACGGTATTTACGTTTGTGCGAGGAGCACACTATACTGTTTAGGATCGTGGCACGATTCCGCGGTATCGACAAGCCCAGCCACACTTTCGGGTTCCCAGTCGTTTACAGCCGTCCCCACAACCTTGAGTCCGTCTCGGAGCCGGCCGGCTTCGTTGCGGGTCTACTCTAAGGGGTGGCCCCCTGAAATATTTCTGAATCTTGTGATTGCTCTGTCGTGAAAGCCTCGTTGGGTTTTGATTTGGTTTTTCCGAGGTCGATCGTGTGTGTGTTGCTATTTGTGCACCCCGGCCGGGTTAAAACTTTCTGAAAGCCGTGTCCGCGGTTATGGACGACTTGGAGCACAGTATCTCGATCATAGACAACTATAACTAAAGTTTACTGTTATAAATTGACTTGTATCTGATATGATTAGTAATCAGCTTCAACTACAACGGAATGGCTAAATAAAACTGCCAACAATTGCTTGTTTGGTTTGTCGCTTGCGACAATTGTATCTGACTAGTAAATATTGCAACTACAACGGAATGGCTAAATAAAAGTACCAACAACTGCTGGGTTTTGGGTTATCTCATGCTAATTGTATCTGATTAGTAAGTGTCGCAACTACAATGGATTGGTTAACTAAAAGTGCCCACTGCTTAATTTATCAGGATGATTATCTACACTTGACTAGTAATTGCTGCAACGATAACCGCATAAATAAAAATGCCAACTGTGTGAGTTCCTCGGTTGACTTCCTCGTTTGGTTTCGAGGGGGAAACGCCAGGATGGGTTTGATTGGTGGTAGTATCAGGATGGTTCCGAATAGGTCCTTCATCCCCCTCTCTGATTGCCGCCAGTTGTATCGAGTCTCTATAGGTTGTTCAGTGCATGCTGCCGCTGCCGCTTCAGTCCACCATACCTATGTAGGCGAGGACCGCCGAATTCTAGCCTCGCCGTGTACTGGCCTCAGTACTGACGCTCCTCTTTTTCCTTTGCCCTTTGTCGGCACCCCTTTTGTTTAAGCAGGTTTTGAGATCGACGTCGTTAGCAGGGTTACCCTTCCGGCTTGGCCTGGGCAGGGTTATGGACGCCATTGGTTATTCTTCAGGGCTCTTAGCCCCATTTGCATCTTGTCCGTAGTCGGAAGCTCTATCATTTTATGGAGATTTGGATCTTTGTATATTATATCTGTATTCTTGACTCATTGAGTCGCTGTTGTATATATATATCTGTTCTGTGGGTCCCATCGAGGACTGTTGTGTAATGTTATTACTTCGTTTACCACCCGCACGAAAGTGCCTGGTGGGCACCTTTGAATCGTTTCTATGAGGGTTTGGCGGGTTCCGCTAAAACTTGCATAGGTCCGATTCTGAGGGTGTTACAGATTGGCAAAGGAAAATCCAAAGGGTTCCATGAAGACGAACAAGGTACCTTATGGCATGGGAAACGTATCTGTGTTCCACAAGATCCGGAACTTTGGAAACTGATTTTGCAAGAAGCACACAACTCACCATATTCCATCCATCCGGGTAACACCAAAATGTACATGGACATGAAAGAAAGATTTTGGTGGAATAATCTCAAGAAGGATATCGCGGAACATATTGCTTTATGTGACGTGTGTAGTAGAGTGAAGGCGGAACATCAGAAACCAGCCAGTTTGCTTCAACCACTACCTATTCCTGATTGGAAGTGGGACAAGATTGGTATGGACTTCATTACCGGATTACCAAGGACCAGATCAGGATATGATTCTATTTGGGTAGTAGTAGATCGCCTAACTACAGTGGCGCATTTCATACCCGTGAAGACAACCCATACAAGTGCTAAGTTGGCCAAGATCTACATGATAAGAATTGTATGTCTACATGGAGTGCCCAAGAGTATTGTGTCCGATAGGGGAACTCGATTCACTTCCCATTTTTGGAGACAACTACATGAGTCATTGGGAACAAGGTTGGAATTGAGAACTGCTTTTCATCCTCAAACTGATGGACAAACAGAAAGGACTAATCAGATTCTTGAAGACATGTTGAGGGCATGTGCCCTAGACTATGGAGCCAGTTGGGATGAAAGTCTGCCTTACGCAGAATTTTCTTATAACAACAGCTATCAAGCCAGCATTGAGATGGCACTATTTGAGTTTCTCTACGGGAGAAAGTGTACCACCCCATTGTTATGGAATGGTGTGGGAGAAAGAAGTTTGTTCGGACCGGAACTTATCAAAGAAGCCGAAGAGAAAGTCGAGTTGGTTAAAGAAAGATTGAAGATAGCACAGTCCCGACAGAAAAGCTAGGCGGACCCTAAGCGTAGAGAAGTCACCTACGAAGTTGGTGATAGAGCTTACCTTAGAGTGTCGCCACGTCGTGGAGTTAAAAGTTTTGGAGTCAAAGGAAAGTTGGCCCCAAGATATGTTGGACCATTCAAGATTCAGAGTCGCAAAGGAGAAGTAGCTTATGAAATTGAATTACCGGAGTCTTTGTCAGCTGTTCATAATGTGTTCCATGTGAGTCAGCTTAAGAAATGTCACCCAGAAATGGAAGAAACTTCTTTGAAGGATACTATACCTTTGGAGGAGGTACAATTGGAAAGTGACCTCACTTATGAAGAGAAACCTATCAAGATTATTGAGACTGCAGAAAGAGTCACACGGACAAAGACTATCAAGTTTTGCAAAGTTCAGTGGAACCATCATTCCGAAGAGGAAGCAACATGGGAAAGAGAAGATGATCTTCGGAAAGACCACCCTCACCTATTTGCTAGCCAATCCGAATCTCGAGGGCGAGATTCACCTTAAGGGGGTTAGATTTGTAACATCCCTAAAATCATGATTCAAACTTATGCATATCATCCATGCATCCATGATCATTTAGAATTTCATTTCAAAAATCATTTCAAAAACAGGAGCATTGTTGCTCAATAATTTATGTAAGTTTACTCAAGCCCTTGTGCTACTTATTTTTGAAAAGGGTACTGTTAACCATTCAGTATTGTTTAGAATCCAAACTCAAGTGATTTCAAACACTTGAGAAAAGTCTCAAAGCAAAATATGAAATAAAACCAATTCTATGCCTATTATCACACCTCATAAAGGCATGGTTTTATTTCATTTTCAAATGACCCAAGTGTGTTTGAGTGAACAGATGTGTTTGACACTTGTTTGAGTACAGGATTTATTGTACAAAAATCCTGAAAAGTTTTGGAAACAAACAGATTTGAATTGAAGTTTGAAAACCATTTTAGAAAAGCAAACAGAAAAAGAAAAAGCTTAAAAGAGAAAAAAAATAAGCCTCAGTCAAATCTGGCCCAACTGGCCCAGCTAAGCCCAGCACCCCCACCCCGCGAACCGTTTTCTTTCACTCGCCCCCGCACCCGCTGAGTGGCTGACAGGCAGGACCCACTCCCCCTCTGTTTCCCTCGCTGATAGCCAAGGCCCACACGGCGTCGTCGTCTCCACCCCCACCGCGACGTGTTCTTCCCCAAATCACGCCGTGCGTTACCTGGTTGATTCGCTCTTCAATTCGCGCTGATTGTAGGAGTAATTCACGCCCCCGCCTTGCCTACTTAAACCCCCTCTGCCCCCTCTCCATTTCCCCCCAAACTCCGAGCCTAGAGCGCCCTCAGGCTGCCCGCATTCATCCTCGCACCGCCGCAGACAGAGAGCTCTCCGGCGACCAATTCCGGTGAGTCCCGTGCGCCCCTCTCCCTCTGGTTCATACGAGCTGCTTCACAACTTCTTTGCACACCTTCTGACCCCACTGGTTCGTCCTGTACCGCCCCAGGTCGTCGTCTTCGACAAGCACCGCAACCTCCCGACGACGTCCTCAACTCCGGCGATCAAATTCGGTAAGCCCTTTGTTCCCCTTCGCCTCTGTTTCACATGAACACGTTCGCCGTAGTTTTGTGCGTCTCCTGATGCCGTTTAATCACGCTATGGTGACCAGGAGCTTCGCCAACGTCGTCGTCCACCCAAGCCAGACGCCGCCCGCAACTCCGACGAGCTCCAGCGACCGCGTCCGTGCGCCCCTTGCCAAGCCGCCGCCAGGTTGAGCATCAGCACGTCGTCGCGTTTCTGGTAAGCGTCTCCGATGACCCCCTAGCCATCTGTAGCGTCGCGCCGCCGTAGGCCGAGCACGCCGCCGCCAGTAGCCACCGCCAGCGCCGCCCAGCTATGGTCGTTTGATCTAGGACCGTTGGATCTAGATCCAGCGCGTAGAATTAGATCACTTAGCGAAGCGGTATAGGTAGATCTAGGCCGTGCGATTAAGTCAGATCCAGCGGCTCAGAAGCGTGATCCAACGCGAACCGGTACGCGCCAATAGGATTAAGACGCGTGGCATCTGTTAGAGTTTTAAAACAGGATTTGAATCTGTTAGATGTTTAAATTTGTTTTGGCTATAAACTTTGATCCCCATGTTAGAATTTGACAAATTTTATACCGTTGGAATCAGGAGAGCAAGCTCTTTCTAATTATGCAATGTGTTTAATGTTTTGCTTCTGTTAAAATGACTTTATTTGCATAAACTTGTGTAGGGCTAATTTGAATATATGAATTGTTTAAGAATTGTTTTAGGGTTTAAATAAATGTGGTTTGGCAAGTTTTTAACTTGTTAATGAACCAGTACTGTTTACTTGCTTGGTTGAGTTTTAAAAATCATCACATACCATTTTGCATGCATGCATATATTTTTGGTTGTATATGTTTTGTATGTGATTTGTTGCTATATTTCTTTGTGTAGATTTTGGTGCTAGTGATTGTGATTGTGAGGAGTGTAGCTACTCTCCAAACTACCAAGGCAAGTGGTGCTTCATGAATATTGTTATCCCTATGTTTTTCTACTAAGCATTAGAAATATTTTGTTAGTCTTGCATGCTATATTTTGCTTATATGCCATGTTGGGAAATCCTAGTAGTTGTAGTATTGCTAGGAAATTTCTAAGCTAAGATGCTTATCTATGCCATGCTTAGCCTAGCTAGTAGCAACCAAGGGTTGGTGAAATATATACATGCTATGATAAAAATATTTCTAAGTCTTTGGACTTGTGTTTTGCCTAATAAAACAACTAAGTAAATGAAACACCTGGGTGGAATGGAAGGAATGGTTTGTGTTGAGTGGTACACAAGGCCGGGGGACTGGTGAACCTTGTGTATCTCACTTGTGGAAAGCCACCCAGGAACAAAGAGATTTTAGAGGCCAAGTGTTGAGAAGCTTCTAGTGCAGCCACTTGGCAATATGGTCTCTGCCTGGATCACATAGGTTGCTAGAACTTAGCCATTTGGATAGTTGGTGGTAGTGGGATGATAGGTTGGAACGCGTCCATTTGGTCTAAGGGAAGGCTTCTAAAAGGTCCTGTCTTGGTGAAAATCAAGTCTGGTGGGGAAAGTGCATAACCTCTGCAGATGGAAAAACCTAAGTACTTAGCCATGTCCCTGGAAAAGGACAACTTTCAAGACATGGAAGCTATCAAGAATCTCCTCATCCCAATTTCTAAGTAAAAAAACTTGTGGGTGAACAAGGGTGAAGGACCTCAATGTCTATTGGTGGTTCCTTGGGAAAAGTTTTGACAAAGAAAAACTTAGTGATTTCAACTAATAGGCAAAACCTATTTTGAGCAAGGCAAGCCAAGCTACACTTAGCCAATCTGCATATAGAAATATAGTCCACCTAAATTATACTAAGGTATCACTTGCCAATACTATTCCAATGTATTGACCCACTGTGGTTGTAACTTGTGATGTTGCAGGTTACTCTGATGAGGATTAGGAGTCATGAGTCTACACTCAACATGTTTGCCTGTGGCACATGAAGATGAAGACTTTTATTTATGTACTTATTCAAACTCTTTTACTAGGCCTGTGGCCTTGGAGTTGTAAAGACTATGTTTGTCTCTGGAATGCCTATAATAATGACCTTTGTATCTGTGTACTTCATCTTAAACTGTGGATGCTAGCAATGATCCAGGGACTAGCATTCCAATCACAGGGATCCTTTTTCCTTTATAAAGGAGGGATCTTACATCCTAGTTCTGATGCGCCCACCTTGTCTTCGGCGCCATCCTATCCTCCATCTAGTACCCCTAGTACTCCTCGTTCTCCGGCTTCGGATTCTTCCGATGATGTTCCTTCTTCCTCCTCTCCCGATGAGTCGTCTTCTGCCGATGATCTTCCCTCTTCACAGCCTGTTCGTCAGTGTCGTGCTCCAGACCGTTACTCTCTTAGTCAGTATGGTCTCTCTGTCGCCTCCGAGCCGACCTCGTATCGGGATGCCGAGCGTCATCCTCAATGGCAGCTTGCCATGGCTGAGGAGATCGTTGCGCTTGAGCGCACTGGCACCTGGGATCTTGTTTTTCCCCCTCCTGGTGTTCGTCCCATCACATGTAAGTGGGTCTATAAAATTAAGACCCGCTCTGATGGATCTCTTGAGCGCTATAAAGCGTGTCTTGTGGCTCGTGGCTTTCAGCAGAAGTATGGCCGTGACTATGATGAGACTTTTGCTCCTGTGGCTCATATGACCACTGTGCGTACTCTTCTTGCTGTTGCTTCTGTTCGACGCTGGTCTGTGTCCCAGCTTGATGTTCAGAATGCTTTTCTTAATGGCGAGTTGAGTGAGGAGGTTTACATGCAGCCTCCTCCTGGGTATTCTGTTCCCGATGGGATGGTTTGTCGTCTTTGACTTTCTCTCTATGGCCTGAAACAGGCCCCTCGTGCCTGGTTTGAGCGCATTGCCTCTCTGGTGACTGTTGCTGGTTTCTCTCCTAGTTTTCATGATCCAGCACTTTTCGTTCACACTTCTCCTCGTGGAAGCACTCTTCTTCTTCTCTATGTTGATGATATGATCATTACTGGTGATGATCCTGAGTATATTGCCTTTGTCAGGGCTCGTCTTCGAGATCAGTTTCTTATGACTGATCTTGGTCCTCTTCGCTATTTTCTTGGGATTGAGGTTTCTTCCACTTCTGATGGCTTTTCTATCTCTCAGGAAAAGTACATTCAGGATCTTCTTTCTCGTGCTGCTCTTGGGGATGAGCGCACGGTTGATACTCCTATGGAGCTTAATGTTAAGCTTCGCCCTACTGATGGTGATCCTCTTCCTGATCCCACCCATTACCGTCATCTTGTTGGGAGTCTTGTTTATCTTGCTGTCACTCGTCCAGATATTTCTTATCCTGTTCATATTCTGAGTCAGTTTGTCTCAGCTCCCTCCACCGTTCACTACAGTCATCTCCTCCGTGTTCTTCGTTATCTTCGTGGCACGATTACTCGTCGCCTCTTCTTTTCTAGTTCCAGCTCTCTCCAGCTCCAGTGCTACTTGGATGCTACGTGGGCGAGTGATCCTACGGATCGTCGTTCACTTTTTGCTTACTGTGTGTTCCTTGGTGGTTTGCTTGTTGCTTGGAAGACGAAGAAACAGGTAGCGGTTTCCCGTTCGAGTGTTGAGGCTGAGTTGCGGGCTATGGCTTTGTTGATTGTTGAGGTGAACTGGTTACGGTGGTTGCTTGCAGATTTTAGAGTCTCTGTTACGACACCCACTCCCCTTTTGTCTGATAGTACAGGTGCTATCAGTATTGCACGTGATCCGGTCAAGCATGAGCTGACCAAGCATATTGGTGTTGATGCTTTTTATACACGTGCTCAGGTGCAGGATGAGGTTGTTACGGTTCATTATGTGCCTTCCGATTTGCAGTTGGCAGATTTCTTTACAAAGGCACAAACTCGAGCGCAGCATGACTTCTTACTCTCCAAACTCAGTGTTGTGGATCCACCATGAGTTTGCGGGGGGGGGGGGGGGGGGGGGGGGGGTGTTAGAGTATATATCTGTATATTGTAGTTTCACCATATGTTAGGGGGCTTCCTGCACATTTGCGCCTGTACATGTACTATATATTGTGGCCTTTGGCCCCCTGGTAATACAACAAGCATATTGCCCTAACACATATATTCGGCTTGAATTATGGTAGTATTGAAGGGAATATGCCCGAGAGGCAATAATAAGGTGGTTATTATCTTATTCCTTGTTTATAATAAATTTTTATTTCTTATGCTATAATTATATTAATCGGAAATGTTAATACATGTGTGTTTATTAAACAAATAAAGAGTTCCTAGTTATGCCTCTCATATAAACTAGCTCGTTGATTGACAAGATGATCAAGGTTTCCTGATCATGGACATTGAATGTTGTTAATAACGAGGTCACAACATTGGTGGAATAATGTGATGAACATTCATCTGAAGTATATTAATACGATCAAATTCATTATTTTTAAATTTCTATAACATCATTACAAGTAACTTTAGTCATTAGACCATGAGATCATGTCAATCACTAACACCGGAAGAGTAGCTTGATAACATCAAACATCACACCGTAACAGGGCGACTATAAAGGTGGGTTCAGATACTCCGATAGTGTTATGTAGACGCTCATGGATCAAGAGTGGGATTTGTCCATCCCGATGACAGAGAGATATACTCTAGGCTCTCTCGGTGATATCACATTGATATAGCTTGCAAGCAGGTGATGGAGATCACTAGAATGTTATATCACGGGAGCAAGAAAAGAGTACATGTCGGTAGCGAGATCAAAATAGGTATGGGGATACCGATGATCGAATATCGTACATGTAAAATATCGCAAGACAAAAGGATTTAGTTGCAATGTTGAGGTTCTCACGATCACAAGAAGTCATCATTGAATGTGTAGGAGTCAGTACGGATCTCCAGGTCCCGCTACTGATTATTGATCGGAGAGGGGTATCGATCATGTCTTCATTATTCGTGAACCGTAGGGTGACACACTTAAGGGATATCGACACCATTTGGAGCAAATAAGTTGCCAGAAAAAGAATATCAAAGCGCTGGAATTATTTCAATGGAAACCGGAATTGTTTCGGGTGAAATTGTTGAAACTGGTTCTGCATGTGAAATTGAAATGTTGGTTTTATGTGAATGTTTTTTAATTAATGTAATTAAAAAATTCTGAATAAAACAAATAAAATAGTTTTATTAAATGAGTGCTTGTATTAAATTTGGTGGAAATTTAATGGAGGTGAGTGGAATTTTGAGTGGCAACTTTTTATGGGAGTGGCAGCTCCACCCACATGAATGTGGAAGAGGTGGGGGCACCCACCATGGCTGCCACGCCATGGCCTTTGTGAACAATCTCTCTCTCCGCTCTAGAATTTCCCCATGGTCTCGTATCAACGATATACATGTTCCCGGTGGCTTTCATTGGAGCAAGGATTTGATGCTTCTGCTGCTTTGATGGAGCGAGGGTGCGTAGGTTATCGGGGTTCTGGACGTGTGTGCGATCACGGATGCTCCGCTAAGTTGCGGGGCTATCAGACTTCTACACAATCTTGAGATCGGCAAGAGATCGACTACATCACCAACGAGTACATACTCGTAAAGCTTTGTCGGTCTTCAAGGGTATGTATTATAGATGTATATCCACCCCATTAATTGTATTTAGATAGATGATCATGGCGTATATAGTTCCTATCGTAGGAAAAAAATTGTTTTCTATGCTGCAAACCCAACAAGTGGTATCAGAGCCGAATCTATGCAGAGATGCTTTGCATGGATAGTACACATATGAGTATGTGGGCGTTGATGATCACATTATTGCTTCTTATGTGTATTTTATATATTCATGGCATAGTAGGATGAAGCGGCCTGAACAAACTTTACATGTCCTCGTACATGAGAGTTGTTCCACGCTTAACATGCTACTAGTTCATAAGTGGCTTGCGGGTGTTTGTATCTCCTACTATAGTCAATATGTAATTTACAACGAGTTTCCAATAATTTGATTATCATCGTTGTGGTTCCATGTTCGTAGGTAAGAATGGTTCTATCTTCGAAATCCCCCAGCCACGTAAAAGATAAATTAGACGCGTCTAGTTTTTGGATTTGCCGGGCAAGTAATATGATATGATAGAATTATAATATGTAGTATGGATGGATACTATTGGAAATTATAATATGCCAAAGTGTAAGTTCCTTAGACCTTCGCCTTACACATATAGGAATGATAAAGATCATACCACAATGCACTAGATAGTGATCAAGTGCAAGAACCATATCATATCACTTTTAGCATATGATGTTTGTTTGCATCTTATATTTCTTGTTTGGCGCTTTAGTAGCATTATAAGATGATCCCTTATTTAAATATCAAGATAAAATTTGTTATTACTTAGTATGCACCATTGAAAAGTTCGTCGTTTTGAGACACCATGTGATGACCGGGTGTGATAGACTCAACATTCACATACAACGGGTGTAAGACAGTTTTACACACACGAATACTAAGGTTCTTACTTGGCGAGCCTAGCATTTACAGACGTGGTCTCGGAACACGAACCGAAAGGTAAAGCATGAGTCATATGGTTGATATAATGCCCATATTGATGCGCGCCTTTGAAGCTGCACCGACTCACGTGATGATCGGACTTGGTGTAGTGGATTTGGTTCATGTAATCACCAAAACAACTAAAGGGATGTTGGTTTTGAGTGGGAGTTTATTTCTAATTTGGATTAGACGAACTCAATTTATCATAAATTAAATCAAAGTGAATTTGCATGATTTGTTGTAGTCATTGGCATCCGTTCACTACCTTATGGTTAGTTATAATTGAGATAATAGAACTATAGAATTCTGGATATTTACTTTACGAATTGGTATCATATTGTTTTGAGTGTCAATATAAAGTTTAGAAGTCCTATTGCAAACTTTCAGCAAACTTCGTTTACTCCGTGAAGTTTAATAATTAGTATTAAATCAAGAGTAACAATTCCAGTGTTAGTATCTAAATTATCATGTTTGCCTCCATGATTCTTGATGTTCAAAAGATTGTTTTAATATCAAGGTTATCTAGGAGCTGAAAGGACTGTTTCAGAAACCATCATGTGTGGAAGATATTAAAATATCTAAAACAATGTTTTGGTTGCAATATGATAGAGTATAATTTAGCAAAATATATGTTCTCATATTGGATGAGAATTTGCGAAGGTTGGAGACGCTAGACGTCCTAATCCTCCAAAAAGGTTTTGGAAAGTAACATTATACTCACGATTCGCCTTTATAAGCTACATTAGCTTGATCATGAAAGTTGTCATGATAAGTATGAATAGAAGATGTAGGTAAAATATTTACTACACTAAAAGATTACTAAACAATGGTTTTTGAAAGAATGCCTAACATTTGATGATGGTGATCTACTTAAAAGTGCAAGTCCAAAGGTATTAGTATTTTACTATACTCGCTCTGGACTATGTGTCATGTATATGGCGCTACTGTTGATGTTGATAGATTCTTTTAAAAGGGAAAGGGAGTGCTCAAAGAGAATCTCAGAAATATTTGGCAGAAAAAGAAAAGACTGGAAATGTCTAGCTTAGGTATATGATGATATACATGTTATGATTGTATTATTTGCTTGTTAAACAATGTGGTTCTTGGGTATTGGATACCATATTGGTTGGTGTGAAATATCATATAAGACAACACAATTCATGAACTGTAATGGCCTAAGTAACCAGCAAGAGAATATATATGTGATGATGTCATCGAAAAAAAACAAAGTGTTGTTGTATTTCTCGTTGACATGAAAGATCGCCTTTAAGATTTGTTATTTTTCAGGTATTATGAGAACAAAAGGTAGTTCAAATAATTGTTGTATTCCATATAAGATGGATGATTTACAAGTCTAGTTGGATAAATCATATCCATAAAACTAATACTAAAAATGTCGCAAGACAAATGATTGAAAGATCACTTACGAAGTGACATCGCTGTTTAAATTATATTGGAAAGAAAAACATGTAAAAACTCCATGTTGATGGAATTTTGGAGTCTTTTGATTTTGATCAAATGACACTTGTGATATTTTCCTAGAGATAATTGAAATTTTGTTCAAAGGAAAAAGAAGAACAAACGATTAACTTATTGGAATTTGTACATATTGATGTATGTAGTCCATTATGTGTAGTCGTGAGCGATGGATTTGAACTTTATATGATTTCTCCATAATTTTAAGTGAATATATGTATATATTTACTTAATAAGGAATAAGTGTGAAATATTTGAAAATGTTCAAAGACTTTCAAGATGAAGTGGAAAATCATTGTAACAAGAAAATAAAGAATTTATGATTTGATCATAAAGGAAGATATTTGAGTTACAAGTTTAGCAAAACACCTAAGATTTGAGAAATCGTTCCATAGATTTGCATTTCCCGAAACACCATAGCAATATGGAGTGTTCGAGATATGTCATGAAACCTTGTTTGACATGGTGAGATCAAAGGTGTCAGTTATAAAACTGTCATTATATTTTAAAGATTAAAGCTTTAGTGACTACCTCTTTTACACTGAAAAGAGCTTCACCGTGATTCTTTGAAATGACACCATATAAGTTATGGTTTGGGATAAAACCCAAGTTGTCCTTTCTTAAATTTTGGTATGCTAGTCATAAGAAAAATATTTACAACCAAAGTCGTATGAGCATGTCTTTGTAGGTTATTTTGAACAATCATTGGGTATTCCTCCATAACACCAAGGACAAAAGAGTTTGTCCCTTTAAGCATGAAGTTTCTTGAGAAGGAATTTTTCGCAAAAGTTAAATGGGAGGATAATAGAACTTTGATAAGGTTAATGAACCTTATCTATATGTGCTGAGTTGCGCAACACCGAAAAATGTTCCGGAGGCAGCCATAATGCTCATGGCTTAAGTACCTCAAAGGTTGTGGTCACGAAGATCTAAGTTCCTATTGAACCAAGTAGGCCGGGTAAATAATCAAATTCTAAGATTTGAGAGTAAATTATTTTTGTTTGACAATGATGAACCGACTACATGCAAAGAAGCGATGATGGGCCCTGACTCCGTCAAATGGCTTGAAGCCATAAAATCCTTAATAGTTCCATACACAAGAAATTAAGTTTTTGAACATGGAAGACCCTCCGGAAAGGTGTAAAACCTATCGATCGTATTTGGATCTATAAATAAACATACATGGATGTTTCACATCTATGATAGTCGACATGACGTAAAAGATTTTATGACAATGTTCGAGGAGTTGACTATAACAAAAATTTGATCTTTCATAGCGATATTTAGTCTTGACGGATTAATGTAGCAACCACTATATTTAATTTTGGTATATGGTAGTTGAATAAACAAAACAAAGTTTTTCTAATAGAATGTATACCTAGGACATGTACATGACATGACCCAAAGGGTTTTGTTAATTCAAAGGATGCTAAAAGGGCATGCAAACTTCAATGGTTGAAGTAAGCATCGCGGAATTGGAATCTTCACCGTGATGAAACTGTTAAAAGGTTTAATTTCATCGGAGACGATGAAGATTCTTGCATTTGCAAGAAATTAAGTCGGAGCACTGATACATATTTATAATACATTATGTGGAGGACATCTTGTTGATTGGAAATAATTTATCTTTTATTGACACAGGTTGAGAATTTCATTTCGATGAAAGACTTAGGCAAAACCCGAATATTGGGCATCAATGTATATATGGATATATTGAGGCGCTAATATGGTTGTGCCGAAAGTACATAAATGATATATTGAATGAGTTCAATATGTAAATGACAAGAAAGGTTCTTGTTGCATGGAAAAGGATTGAATCAAGATTCAAGTATATTAACACTTGGTAAGTGAAACAAGATTCAAGTGCTTTAACACTTGGTGAGTGAAATCACAAGAATATTTTGATCAATCATACCATCATATGTACACATCCAGATATGTCCTATGCTTTAAATATTATGAGCATATACCAGAATGACTCATAAAATGATCATTGGACAACAGTAAGGATATTCTTATGATCTTTTGGAAGAACTAAGAATATATTTATGTATAAGTGACAAACAATTACATATAGTTTATTGTAAAGTGTTACATTGATACAAGTTTTGTCACGAGATATAAATTAAGTTTATCTCAATTTAAAATATGGGTGGCACAATTTAATGGAAAGGATATTCCATGATGTATTTGGATGAATTCCAAAGTTAAGACATTATGACTGATACTACAACAAAAGGCTAAGTATATAACTGCTATAGTAGCAGCAAAGGAGGGCATTTGTGTCAAGTAGTTTGTTATAAAACTAAGGTGTGGTTGGAAACGGGCTAACACTATAAAGATATATTGTACGACAATAGTATTGGCATGATTTAACCTCAAGGAACTAAAGGTCTCACCAAAAGACCAAATTTATACAATGCTATCTCATTAGAGAATGAGTGATGCGTGGCTACGCAAAGACATGCAAATACACACGGACCTGAAAGTGTCAGATTCGGAGATTATGTTTACCACTAGCAAACGCGTATATACTCTGGTGCAAGTGGGAGACTGAAGGGAATATGCCCGAGAGGCAATACTAAGGTGGTTATTATCTTATTCTTTATTTGTGATAAATGTTTATTTCTCATGCTATAATTATATTAATCAGAAACTTTAATACATGTGTCTTTAATAAACAAATAAGATTTCCTAGTTATGCCTCTCATATAAACTAGCTCGTTGATTAACAAGATGATCAAGGTTTCCTGATCATGGACATTGGATGTTGTTAATAACGAGGTCACAACATTAGTGGAATGATGTCATAAACATTCATCTAAAGTATAGTAATATGATCAAAGTCATTATGATTAAATTTCTATAACATCACTACAAGTAACTTTAGTCCTTAGACCATGAGATCATGTCAAACACTAACATCGGAAGAGTAGCTTGATAATATCAAATGTCACACCGTAAGCACGATGACTGTAAAGGTGGGTTGAGATACTCCGATAGTGTTATGTAGAGGATCATGGATCAAGAGTGGGATTTGTCCATCACGATGACAGAGATATATACTCTAGGCCCTCTCGGTGATATCACATTGATATAGCTTGCAAGCAAGTGATGGAGATCACTAGAATGTTATATTATGGGAACAAGAAAATAGTAAATGTCTGTAGCGAGATCAAACTAGGTATTGGGATACTAATGATCGAATCTCGGACATGTAAAATATCGCGAGAAAAAATGATTTAGTTTCAATGTTGAGGTACTCACGATCACAAGAAGTCATCATTGAATGTGTAGGAGTCAGTACTGATCTCCAGGTCCCGCTGTTGATTATTGATCGGAGAGGGGTCTCGATCATGTCTGCATTATTCGCGAACTATAGGGTGACACACTTAAGGGATATCGACACCATTTGGAGAAAATGAGTTGCCAGAAAAAGAATATCAAAGCGTTGGAATTATTTCAATGGAAATCGAAATTGTTTCGGGTGAAATTGCTGAAACTGGTTCTTCATGTGAAATTGAAATGTTGCAAGGAGTTTTATGTGTTTGTTAATTAATGTAATTAAAAAAATTCTGAATATAATAAATAAAATATTTTAATTAAATGAGACCTTGCATTAAATTTGGTGGAAATTTAATGGAGGTGAGTGGAATTTTGAGTGGAGGCTATTTATCGGAGTGGGAGCTCCGCCCACATGAATGTGGAAGATGCGGGGGCACCCACCATGGCTGCCACGCCATGGCCTTTGGATGCCCCCTCTCCCTATAAAAGTCCCCCCTCTCCTCCTCTCATATCACACCTCCTCGTGAAGGATCTCTCCCTCCTCTAGAATTTCCCCATGGTCTCGGATCAGTGAGATACATGTGCCCGGTGGATTTTTTTGGAGCAAGGATTTGCTTCTTCCGCTGATTTGCTAGAGTGAGGACACGAAGTTTGTCAGGGTTCCAAACATGTGTGCGATCAAAGATGCTCTGCTAAGTTGTGGGGTTGCCGGACTTCTACATGATCTTGAGATCGGCAAGAGATCGACTACATCACCAATGAGTACATGCTCGTAAAGCTTTTTCAGTATTCAAGCGTATATATTCCGTATGTATATCCACCTATTGATTGTATATAGATAGATGGATTGTGGCGTATACAGTTCCCATCGTAGGAAATTTTTTGTTTTCTATGTTGCGAACCCAACAAGTATTATGTTGTAAACTCTTCCGAATATGTCAAAATCAACAAACAGGAACTCCTATCTATGTATTTTACTTTGCAAATATAATGAATTTTCCTGTGTTGTAATATCCCACACATGATTTCCATGCAATGCCTAAGCAATAGGGTGAAATTTTCTTAATTTGGAAAGTTGGACAAGCGATTATTTTGCTTGTTTTGTTAATTGCCATTTTGGTATGCATGTGTTATGTTAAATTTCTAGTTAGTTATATCTGTGGCAACTCTTTCACAATTTTATTCTTGCCTATATCCGTAACATCCCAATTTTTTTCAAATTTTGAAATATTATATTGAAAAATTTATTTGATTTGATTTCTTGACCTTATAAGCCCTAAATTGATGGGAAATATGTTATATTATTTTTTAATATAAATGGTTACAATATATGTTATATTTGTTTTGAATTTGAATTTTGTTGTCGATGGTTTGGAGCCAATTTTAGGCTAAGGACACAATATGTAAAATAGAAATTATAAACAACATGTCTGCCTCAGGCCGACCCTGCCTCAGGCCGACCCAACCACCCGGCACAATCCACCTCCCACTCTCACTTCTAAATTTATCCTAGGACCAGCCTACCTCCATGTCTTCCCTTTTTCCTTTTCTCCTTCTTCCACTGTCAGCTAGACCCCAACCCCTAGTCTTATTGTCTGACCGCCACCCGTTCCCCATGCACGGTGTGCACTACCTCCACCTCCCCCACACTACCTGCTTACCGAGAGAGACCATGACCCCCTACCATTTAAAATCCCCTCCCCTCTCTCCCATCCCTACTTTCGCACCTCCTCAAACACTGTAGGTTGTCGGAAATTTTGCTTGTCTTCACTCCTACTATCACCTCCATTTTGAGGAATTCAGGAGAACCTATGTTAAAGTGTTTTAGTAGCCGAACGATTCCCTCATCGCTGAAGGATAATATTGCCACAACGACGAGCTCTAGCCGCACTTCTCCATCAATAGAAGAACCACCGAGGGTCCCCGAGGACACACTCGACCTTCCTGTTTTGCATCGGTCCCCATCATATACTCCTTGGAATCCTTAGAGGCCCCAAATGCCGTTGTCGTCAATTCCCGAGCCGCCTCCTCCATGAGCGCTGCTGTTGTTATCCTCTCACCAGTGAGAATCTCTCCCTTTCTTTCCCAGCAGTTTGATATAGGGTCGCCCGCTCCAACTAGATGGAACCAAGAGTAGCCGCGAGTCGAGAAACCAGCCGAACCTCGGCCTGAGCCACCAGCCAGGTAGATCTTGAATATAGGAGTTATGAAGATCCAACGGCCCGCAGTGATCCACTCCTTGAACCAGTACAGTTCAATAGGACGCTTCCACGTGGCTTTTCATTTTTTAGTTAATTTTTTTGGTTTCAAAATAGACAGAAAAAGTGTCCAACTTGTAAAATCCATAACTTCCGTTCTGTAAGTCTAAAATTACATATTGTATACCTCTGAATTTAGAAAAGTTTAGGGAATACAATGCTTGAATTGTGGCCCCTATTTGACTATTATAAAAATATTATTTACAAAACTGTAAATAGAGTATTTCTATTATATATTTAATTCTGTAAAATATTTTAATGTGATTATTTTTGCAAAATTCTAATATGTCTTCTATCCAATGGGACTAGAGGTAAAAATTTAAATTATGTTTACAACATAAATATTTAAATAAGAAACTATATATTTTTTAAGGTATTTTAGACATAACTTTAATTATAAAATCTATTTTTAAATGAATACTTTTGTTTTTGCATCATATATTTATTATAAACCAGAGACATGATAAATAAATGAAAATGAAATGTTTTGTATGAAGACCATGCATGGCATACATGTGCATGATGTTTGGAACGTAAATGAGTTTCACTGGAATTCTTTGTCGTATAGATTGTGAGTTGTGCAAACCCTTTGTTTGTAAGAAGTGAGTGAGAATCCATCATCAATAAAGCAACTGGAACTTTACTATTTTAGTCCATGTTATGTTCCTATACATGTGACATGTTTTTATTAGTTAGTTGTGTGAAGGAGTATTTCTCACTGTATTATGATATGTCATGAAACTCGGATAAGACAGCGATATATTTATGCAACTTGATTTTTTTTTGTGATGATCATTTTAGTTGGAAGGTGCGCTTTGGTTTGATGGAAGTAAGTGGTATTTGTGAGTGGAATGAAAGAGTATGCTTTGGGATTGAGTGACATGGTAAGGGCATTGGGCCCGACTTATTGACATATTGAGCTTAGTGGTTGTAGAGTTGCATGGTAGCTAGGGACATTGGGCCTGACCTAATTCCATGTTGTGGCTAGAGGTTGTTGAGTTTCATGGTAGGAGCATTAGGTATGACTTACTAATATGTTGGGCTTAGATGTTGTTGAGTTACATGGTAGGGGCATTGTACCTAACTTATTGACATGTTGAGATTAGTTGTTTAATGAGTGACGTGGTAGCGGCTTTAGGCCCAACTTACTAATATGTGCACGAGTAGAATGGTATGAGTGACATGGTAGGGGCAATGGGCCCGACCTACAAAAAAGTACGCTGGTAGAAAATAAGATCTGATTGATTGTACCATATATTCTTGTTATACCCTACCTCCCCCCATTGACACTTGCCAATATATTCAATGTATTGACCACTCGTGGCTGTAAAATTTTATGTTGCAAGTTGATCGGAAGACGAGCGAGGTATGATGATAGGTTCATGATTCTACTAAAAATGTTTCTCTTGTGGCATTTAATGGATCTCCTTATCATTTATTTGATTTCCACTACTAAATTCTAATTACGTTTAGCTAGCCCTTTGGCTATGTTAGTTGTATGAGACTATGTTAAATTTCTAGATCATTCGATATAATAGAATTGTGACCTATGTTCGTGATATAACATCTTGAGCGGTGTGTGCTAGCGAGACGATCCATGGACTAGCATTATAAAGCACAAAGACTTGGACCCTACCAGATCGAGTCACTTCACATGAGAGCACTTGTTGATTGTAGGTTTGTGATCCTGGGAAATGGATTAGTCAAGACCATAAGAAAGTTATTATTTTTATAAAGTGATTTAGCAAATATTATAGTATCTCACATCATTCTTAAAAAAATCAAATAATTACAAAAGAGTAGTTGTCTAGAATCTACTTTAGCCATAATTTTTCTAAAGCTTGTTTGTCAAAATAACATCGTAGTTTTTAAGAGCAAAATGTATTCTAGGAACATTCTAGTATTTTTCTTCTCAACTATTGCTTCTCTCTTTTTATTTGAAATGTAATTTTACGAGAATCCTCTCCCCATCGAAGTTCTTTAACCTTAAGAAGCTAAGGTGTTGGGCACATCATTGTTAGATGAAAGTTCAAAGACTTTGTGACACCTATTCAAGACAGATGGAGCAAGGTTTATCAAAGAACCCAGAGACTATGAAGATTTGAGATCCTGAAGATTATAAAATGATTATTAGTAACCAAAACCGAATTATGCTTAACTAGATACAATGTTAATTTTCTTTTTTAGTTGACATTTTCTGATTTTCATGACAACCATGAATAAAACTATTTTTAAAATAAAAAGTTGTGAGTGTGAAGGTTTGACTGCTAGAAATTTTATGTTGTGTTTGTTGTTGTGTTAATGTTAAAAAATAGGTAGTTTATCCTGATATTAACTATCTATACTTACTTTTGAAAAATAGACATCTCCGAGAGGAGCATTTGAGATTCCCTGGGGCTCGCAATAGTTGCAGGAGAGACATGGTCAAACGCTAGAGACACATGGTGAAATGATGTAGATATTGATTTAGAACCTAGCAAACAATAATAATGGTAACAACAACAATGATGCCAACAACAGCCGGTCACCACATGTGGACAACCTCACTAAGTTCTTGAGGTTGCATCCCCCAACCTTCAAAAGCTCTTCTGAGCTAGTTATGGGAGATGAATGGATGCGCTCTGTGAGAAAAAAATTAGTGATCATGGACTAATAGAAAAGGTGAGTTTTTTTGCTTGATCACTGCAAGTGCACATATCAGTTATAGCTATTTTCGAAATAAAAGTATCGAACCCATAGAGATCTGGTCTTTATGCCCCACATCACTATCTACCGAAGGATACTCGTAAGTTTCCTTTGATCTCAAGTAAAGAGTGTTGTGTTTGTATGCAAAAAAGTAATAAAAGCAAGTAAATAAAGTAACAAGTGTGTTGGGATTGGTGTTCAATAAGGCTTAAATGTTCTCGGGGATGTAGGATACACCACTAGCATTTGAGAACTACTTATGATTAGGATAACCTATATCTTTTGGCATGATATGTGTGGAGAAAGTTCCATAATAAGATGTTCACCGACAAGTCTCGTGAGCAAGCCACTTCTACGAATCATGTAATAAGGTCATATCTAAATAACCACGGTGATGCCTGTGAGCAAGTCACTTCTACATACCACCACAATTAAGATTTTCCCCATGGATATTGTTATGAGCTTAATGAATCTTTCTTTATCCCCCTTTGATAGTGCAGGTTATAAGCCAATTCTTATAGTCACAAAGTAGCACCGGACATACTCCCATACACGTCAAAAGGGAAGATCCCCCTTTAGTCCCGAAGGCAAATTCTATCTGGTCAACTTCACATACCATCTAGAGAGAGATCTAACGCAATATCATATACCAAGTAAATATCAAAGACCAAAGTTATAGATCATAATTATTTCATTTCATAATAATGCTGGGGTTTCTCCATCTCTCTAAGAACAAAGGGAACTACTGACACATGGAGGCAATCAACAACATTATCATATTCATATGGATGGATTGAAAGTGCAAAGGTAAAATCAAGTGAAAACCCGCAATTGTATTAGGAATTATAGCAAGATCTAATGAATGAGAGAGGGGATTATGGTGTTGACAGAGATGCATCGGTTAATGATGAAGGGGATGATGTGATATCCTCCGATGATCCGTGTAGCAACAAGGATTTGCCCTTCTCCAAGTTCCTCCTCTAGATCCCTTCCAGGTGTGGTATTTCATGGATGGAGGTGTTTGTGAATGTCGAATCATGGATCCATCTTCATGTTGTGAAAGTATTTGATGAGGCGGAGTCCTGGCAGGCCGTACAGGAGGACGGTATGGGCGGGCTTCGGCCGTACCACGAGTCGTTAAGCCTGCAGTAGATTCTTCTCGCATCCTCTCTTCTCCCAGGAGCGTGGAAAATCATTTAAATGACAATCACTTAGAAATATCATATTATTACATAACATTATAGTCCCATTTGATATATTAACAAAATACTTAATAATTAGGGATCCTGTTGAAACAAGGGTAAAAGGTGCACGCGAGCGCCGTAAAATACCAAAATCCTAACTCTACTTATGCAAAAATATAAGATAAAAATGCTTCAAAAATGGACTCATCACTACTCACTTATTGAAAGGTCATGTAGTATCATGGTGGGAGAACTATTAGATCACCCACCCCATTGAGGAAGTGATTTTGGACATGTTTAAGGAAGCATTCTGCTCATATCATATCTTATTCCCACAAGTATGGGGGATCACTGAAATCTTCGATGGGAAGTATTGCCCAAAATTATAGTTCGACTCAAGGGGAGCACAAAAATACCAATAAGTCTTTAGAAATTGAGGCTTCACTCTCAATCACACCTTTATATAAATAAACTTTCAAAGAAAATGGTGATTTATGACAGTTGATTCAAAGCAGTAAAAAAGCAGTAGATATCCAGTTTTCACTGGAAGTAATGTTTTGAAATTTTCAGTGGCTAAAACGCAGGAATGAGGTGATAGCGGGGTGTTGCATGAATGATATTCATCATATAATGTATCATACAAACATGACATTTATCTCTAATTCAGTTGTGTGTAGGTGTGTGGTCTAGACATAATCATGCATGTGAATTTGCATAATATCTTTTGTCCCGCCTGCCCATTTCACTGAGGCCAACTTGGTACTACAAGAAATTAATATCTACCTTTCCAAATAGACCGGAATAGAGCATTAACACTTCATGAACATGCAATATCCTCAAACTATGATATATTTCCATTGTTTTCCCTAACTATCACCTTAGGGTTTGTATGTTCAACATAATAATAGGTAATACACTTTGAAAATACATACCAAACTCAAATATATGATAGGGCAATAAAAGTTCAGTACTGAAATCATGTCACTCAGGCCCTAGCAACAAGCATTAAACATAGTAAAAGTGTACCAACACTCATACAAAAATGTATACAAGATAAACACCTTAAATCTCAATACAAATGGATGATTACATGATGAATCTCATCCAATCCCCATCCACCTCACATGCCCACAGGGAATTACTCACACATGATGGGGGATGAACTCATGGTCGTTGGTGATGATGTTGATGATGGTGGTGGTGGAGAAGACCTCGAAATCCCACTCTCCGGGGTGGAGAGCAGGACCAATCTGGCCCCCAAAACGAAGATCGTGGCTTTGGCGGCATTCTGTTTTGCAAAAAGCTTCATGCTTCTGGAAAACTAGGTTTTGGGGTATATATGGGGGTACGCCAAAGGAGAGGCCGAGATGATGCTCCACGGCCAAAAGGGCCTAGGTGGCGCGCCCACCCTTAATTGGCGTGCCACCTGATCTCTTTTGGGACTCGTGGCTCCGCTCTCTTGATTCCAAAGTGCCAGACTTCATTATTTGGTGAAAAGCTGACGTGCTTTATTTTTCCTCAATTTTATTTCCTATGAAAATTGACAGAAAGAAGACTTTTGCTAAAAGCAACATTAGATTCAGTAGTTTTATCGAAGTATGAGAAGATTCCGAATCAAATAAAATCAAGCAAAGTACTTGTAAAAGTATATACATTTGAGATGTATCAGCTCTCCCAAGCTTAGCTCGTTATTTATCCTCAGACAACTCAAACGCAGTGTAGAAGCGATAAAAGACTTCGACAAGAACTTTGCTCTATTCATGTATATAACATTTTAACATGGAAAATATTTGAAACATAGCTTTATCAATGAATAGCAAAGTAATAATGATAGACCACTATGTTGGTGTACAAATGATTATACATGGTACAGAGGAGATAATATGGGGGAACACTATTTGAGCATGATTACCTAATAGTGTCAATGAACAACGTTCTCACATCGCATTTGATTGAATCATATGTAAGGTTTTTAGGCCTTTGCTTCTTTAAATCATTGACAAGTAATTCATCATGCTTGCATTACAAAATAAATACTTTGGGACGTCGTATCCTTCCAGTCTTTCAACATTTAAACACTCGTAGAAGACCCATATATGAGTAAGTAACTAGTATATTTAGTTGACAACATATGGAGTCGAATAGGATATGTGCTTTTTTGGTATGTTTCTCGCACCTTTGCATGAGTGCAGGAGTTTTTGGTTACCACTTTTTGGGCTTGCAAGTATTTCTTCATTCAGCTTTGAGTGAATTTTTGTATCCATAATGCATCAACATTTTGATATAAGCTTTGAAAGAATAAGCATCTCTTGATTTTTTTCTTGCTTGGTGGGCACTTCTTAGTTTCAGCCCTTTTTCTTCCATAGAAGAGCCAACTCATTGGGATATTTATTTTTTAGGATAAGAGTTTAAAGGATGGGTGCCCACCAACAGAATGATAGCCATGTTGGTGGAATTGGTTTAAAGGCTAGCAGAAATGCTTAGTTATCAACTAAAGATACTATCAACCCACTAACATATGACTCGACGATGAGATTCACAATTTGAAACATTAGACTATCATACAAGCCTCAACCTCCATATTAGACTATCATATAATTATTCATCATTGAATATGTGCCACATCCACATCAACAAGCATAATGGGATGCATAGACTTTTGTTCAGGGCTACTATCATTCAATCAGGTTAAAATAATGTTCCCTAATAGAATCTCATTTGCCTCATTATATAGCCAAAAGGACACAAGCAAAGTAACCATTCATTACCACTTCCCTAAGTATTTATGAAACTTTGCCCACGCATTTGCTAATGTTAACTGGCATGCATAAGTACAACAAAGTAGTCATACCTCTTTAATCAATTCATACACATTGATTCATCATTGTTGTTATTCCTCTCCCATCTTGAACTGCACAATATGCTCATATATGTTGAAATAAAGCAAATAGATATAGCTTGGTTCATTCCGGACTTCATTTTCATCAATTTCAAAAATATTACTGCAAGCTTTTCCATCAATCACTTCTCATAAACATGGTGATTTATAGCGGCTGTGATCCATATTTTATCATAGCATTAAATTAGGGATCATTTACAATTCAACTAGGCACTTTTAGTGTTAAAAATTGAAATTGCCAATGTATTACTGCAATGATGTAACACAATATTTCCCTACTTAAACATCCCAGGAATTTTGCCAGTTTTTGTATGTGGGGGTTAAAAAAGTTATAGTTGCTGTATAAATTTTAGCCTAATCAAATTTACGAATAAAAAATGAAAAATAAAACAGTGAACAACATCATGTAGATTTCAACATCTCCTTTTATGTGAGATTTCAGAAACAAAAATCTTTTTGTGGTTTTAAGTTTTAGACAACAAAGTAAATCAACTTAATAGAAATTTAACTACATAAACAAGCAAAATCATTATGTATTTGGGTTTTACTGAAAGTAAACAACATGCAACAGGCCTAAAAAATCAAATATTTTTGTTTTTTTTGAGTTTTGCTAAAATGAAACTGCAACTCAGATACTTAAACAATTCTAGAATGACATATACAATGGAAAATAAGGGATGAAATCATACTCCCCCAAGCTTGAGTGAAAGCTAGTATCACAGATGATTAGGATCGTGCCCCCAGCCGTATTGTCCATCACCATAATATGGCGGTGGTTGCTCCCATGATGGACACTGCGGCAGTGCATCCTCGTCCTGCTATTGAAGAGGAGCCTTCGCCAGCATGACAATCGGTTGTGGCAGGCATGCCACCCCATGTGGCATGTGCTAGAGGTTGAGGATACACCTCCCATATTGCTGATGAAGACGGTTCAGCGGCCTCCTCCCATGCATACTCGTTGACAGGGGTTTTCCACTTCCCTCTTAACCTATCAAAATAGTCAATACGAGGAAGCAAAGTGGATTCCATCCTACCACGGTTAACCATATATTTATACATCATCTAACCCATGCCATACTCCCTCAATATCCCCATGCGAACCAACATATTAATATCCAAAAGAATAGATCCCAGAACCAAAGTTCCCATGTATTCAAATTTCCTTTCATTCTTAAGGTATTCAAAAACTAATGTGGCTATTGCTCCAGCATGAAGAGGTTTGGAACTATTATGTTTTATAATATATGACACGGTTATAGCAATAATCACACCCAAGTTATATTCAAGAGCTACACCTTCCTTAGCACATCTCAATAAATAAATTATGGGTCCAGTGCATCCAGTTGAATTCTTCCTAGCAAGAAATCATATAACAAGAAACAATGCAAAGTATCTTAATACAGGGTGCTGAATATGAGTGAACTTTCCTCTATGGATATCCTCTGGCACATCTATACTTATACTCCTCCAAAATGAACGGAGGCTTTCATCAGAATCAGCAGTAATGGTTTCCCATTTTCCCTCATTAGGGACATGTATGGCATTACAAAATTCCTCTAAGGGCATGATTAACCTTTGACCCTTCATGAAAAACCTCACATCAAAAGTGTTGGGAGTTCCTTTACCTCTGCTACTTACCTTCCCTTTAGTTTATACAAACCTAGCGGTGCCTAGGAACTCACTACTCAGCTCGTAGTAGGTTGTTTGAGGATGTCTTACAAATTCCTACATCTTGGTTTTCTGCAAGAAATAAGTAAAATCTTCTTCTATGGATAGTGCTTTCAGCGCAAAGGGGTCAGGCCATTTGGTGGATTTCACCTTCAAGGCCTCCGCATAAAAGATCATTTCATCTTCCCATTCTAGCTCTTCATCATAATTGGCTAAGGCTCTTGAGCCTCTCGTTGGTCTTAAACTCCTCATGAGGCTTTTTCCCTTGTTCATGGTGGATGAGACCTTGCAGCACTAAGAATAAAAATCACTAAATAATTATATTATCAAGTTATAATCATTTAGGGATGCTCCAAAAAGTTTTTACCAAGCATTACTATAAATCATTTCCACTAAAAAGCTTCAAATCCATGGGTTTTTATGCATGAGATGTAACACCAAGAGCACCATTTTTCTCACAATATAAAGCATCATATAAAAAAACTTGGATAAGTGGAGGAGTCACATACCAATGAGAAATCACTCCAAAGGGATTTGACAATGGCTGCCAAAACTTGGAGATCGAGAAATGAGCAGCAAGGGAGCAAAGGAATTTTTTTCGAGTGGTACCTAGTCGGGTTTCTGAGAGGAAGTGAAGAACATCTGAGGTTGGAGGCCACATAACTCCACTTGGGGGCACAAAGGCAGGGTCGCGTCCTCTATGATCTTTTGGCCCCTATTGGCTTTCTGGAAGCGTCCTTTGGCATGGTGGATCCTCTATGCAGAAAAATGGCCTGGAAATTTTTTTTGTAATTTTTGAAAAAAAATCTATGTAAATTTTTCTGAACTAAAAAATTGTCAAAAATATACATAAAATAATTAAAGTAACTAATTGTAAATGAAGGAATTCAAATAAACTATAATACTACTACATCAATATTTAAATGGCAATCATTATCTCGTCATTATCATGTTAAAAATGAGGTTGATCAAGTCTCATTAATACTATGATAAGGATAGAAACAATGATTCACTTATAATTATAAAAGAGAAAAATTAAGGTACCTCACCATAGATTGGGATAGTTCCAACCATTATTGTTTCATACTTAGGCTTAGGAGGAGGAATAGGTTTTTCAAAACTTCCAAACTATAAGAAATTTTGGTTCAATGGCATTAACACCTCTATTGGGTAACTCAGTAGAATCTTCTTTGGGAATGTATAGTGTGCTCCTTCCCTTTCACATTAAATGTTACTTTGCTTTCAGTGCAATTAATCACAGCCCCTGCAGTATTTAGAAAAGGTCTACCTAAAATAATAGATAAATTATCATCTTCAGGCATTTCTAATATCACAAAGTATGTGGGAATCTGCACATTAGCAATCATAATAGGAACATCCTCGCATATACCAATAGGAATAGCAGTAGATTTATCAGCCATTTGAAGTGAAAGTTTAGTAGGTACTAACTTATTTAAGTTAAGTTTCTTATAAAGAGAAAAAGGCATGACACTTACTCCAGCTCCAAGATCACATAAGGCATATTTCACATAAGTAATTTTAATGGTGCAGGGAATAGTTGGAATACCTGCATCCCCTCTCTTTTCAGGTAGTTTTCCCTTAAAATAATAGTCAGCAAGCATGGCAGTAATAGCTTCATTTGGTATCTTTCTTTTATTAGTGACAATATATTTCATATATTTGGAATATGGTGGTACTTTAATAGCATCAACTAAAGGAATTTGCAAGTATAAACTTTTTATCAATTCAATAAACTTCTCAAATCTTGCATCGTCCAAAGTTTTCATTACCTCTTGGGTAGGGTATAGGTCTTTGTGCCCATGGATCCCTTTCTTTACTTTTTGGTTGTGGTGGAGGCTTCTTCTTATTATTTTTATCCCTTGATGATTCAGGGTCCTCACTTACAATAGGCTCATATTCTTCATTATTCCCTCTTCTTGTGATTCTTCATTTGGTTGGGACATTTCCACAGCATCTTCTTCATTATTATTATCCTCAATTTCAGCATCAGAGAGAGATACATCATTTTCTTGATCTTCAGAATTCTCATTAGCTTCAATTTCATTGGGAGATTTTCCTGCAATTGACTTCTTCTTAAGAGCCTCTTGCTCTTTCCTTTTTGGTTGACCATCGGGATAGTCAGGATCCTGAGTGCTAGAGCCTCCCCTTGTGTTAACTCCACAAATTTGCTTCTTCTCATTAAGAAGCTTTTCATACAAATTATTTTGAATAGAAATCATTTGTTCAACTTGACTACTCATCATTTTGCAATGCTTAATAGTCATATTAAGAGCGTCAACACAAGAGCCTACTCTTTTATGAAGAACATTAATCTTATGAGAGTTCTCTATTATTTCCCTTTCAATATTATGATCATATGTTTCTTGATGAGGAGAAAAGTTTCTAGAATGATCAACATAAGATATTTTAGTAGGAGGTGATACCTTTCCATTTCTTTTAGAAGAACATATAACATGAAGTTGAATAGGGAAGCATGGCTTATCAATAGGGAATTTAACACCCATTTTAGAGAGTTCCTTTAAATGAGAAGATTTAATACCCATTTCCTCCATAAATGTATGAGCTTCTTCCATATCTTCATTAGATAATATGAGAACACCTCTCTTGTTATGAATCTTCTCACTTTTCTCTTATTCTTCAATATGCCAATCATGATAATTCTGAGTAATAGTATTCAATAATTCCTTAGCTTCTTCAATAGTCATGTCCCTGGAAATATTTCTTGCAACACTGTCCAGATAGGATCTATACTTTCAGTTAGTCCATTATAAAATACATAAAGTAATTCATTATCCTTAAAACCATGCGTAGGACATCTCCTTCCATTGGCACAAAATCTCCCCCAAGCTTGAGGAATACTTTCTTCTTTGTTTTGTGTAAAGCTACTAATTTCAATTTTCATAGCATGTACTTTACTATCAGAGATATACTTATGGGAAAACAAATACAAGCATGCTTCCTTACTAGTAATAGACTTAGGAGCTAATGATTTGTACCAAGTTTTTGCATCTCCTCCTAAACAGAAGGGGAACAGTTTTAAGAAATAATAGCGTTGTTGTATCTCAGTTTTTCCAAATAGGCAAGCAATATATTCTAGGTTCATTAAGTGCTCATAGGGAAATTCTTCTTCTTTACCATAGAACTTAGATGCTTAAACTATTTCTATTATTTCAGGGTTAACTTCAAAATCATAGTATTTATCTTTAATGAATATTGCAAGTTCATTGCATTTACTAGCAACGTGAAATAGTTTTCCTAGAGAAAAAGTACTCAAGGTTTCTTCAAATTTATCCAAGTCATCTAGATCAAGACTCATATAAGCTTCAGTGAAAGCAATATCTATCGTGGTATTGTCGACGAGTACGCCATGGAGGGGTCCTCACAATGCGTGTTTAGAGACGTGGGGTAAGGCAGAAGGTTGGCGGGTACGAGGTAACATAGCTTACCCAGGTTTAGATCCCACGACGATGGCGGAATCCTACTCCTGCTATAAATCACTATAATGGCAATACGCCGAGTTACAGGGATTGGTTCGCTGTGCGTGATATGAGTTGTGTCGATGCCCTAAAGGCTCCCATAGGTCCGGCTTATATAGTCACCAGATCCTAGGGTTACAGGCAAAGCCCTAACCAGACAGGTTACAGAGTCCTACACAGTATACAACTAGTCTAACGTGTCTTATACTCCAAGGCTCCGGGTACGTCGGTGACTCCTTCGTAGCCTTCCTTTATCTGGCATGGGCCTCCCTTCTGGATCCATCTAACTAGGCCGCCTAGCAGGCCATGGGCCTTGCTACCAACTGTGGGCCACCCGATTTATCCGGATAAGAGACATGCTATGATGATACCCATATAGCATATCCCCAACAATATCCTCTTCACTAGGTGTCTCTTTAGAACTAGTAGCAATATCTTTTTCATTAACATGCTCATCTTTATCATATTCAAATTCCATATCATCATTGGACAAGGACTTAGATAAATCAGGCGTCCCCTCTTTATCTTGTCCACCATCCAACAAATATTTTTCAATACTAGTGGATATCTTAGACAATGGTGAACTTGCTAGGACAATAGTTTTCTTTTTAATAGTAGGAGTAGTAATAACATTAGGTGAAAAGTTTGGCCTAGAGGGAAAATCAGTACTTATCCTTGTAGTAGAAGGCATAATATCTTTCTTAGAAGCATCCTTACTTTTTTCCCATGATGAGAGACAGTAAGTACAACAAGTAAATGATAACAAGTGGACTTACCAATAAATCCAGGCTCCCTAGCAACGGTGCCAGAAAATGTCTTGACTCCAACAAGTATAGGGGATCTCTGAAATCTTCGATGGGAAGTATTACCCAAATTTATAGGTTGACTCAAGGGGAGCACAATAATACCAATAAGACTTTAGAAATTAAGGCGTCACTCTCAATCACACCGGTATATCAATGAACTTGCAAAAAAAGTGGTGATTTATGGCATTTGATTCAAAGCAGTAAATAAAGGAGCAAATTTCCAGTTTTCATCCGAAGTAATGTTGTGAAACTTTCAGTGCACAAAACGCATGCATGAGGTGATAGCGGGGTGTTGCATGAATGATATTCATCATATAATGTATCATACTAACATGACATTTATCTCTAATTCAGTTGTGTGTAGGTGTGTACTCCAGACATAATCATGCATGTAAATTTGCATAATATCTTTTTCCCGCCTGCCCATTTCACCGGGGCTAACTTGGTACTACAGGCAATCTACGTTTTCAAATAGACTGGAACAGAGCATTAACACTTCATGACCACACAATATCATCAAACTATCATATATTCCCATTGTTTTCCCTAACTGTCACCTTAGGGTTCATAGGTTCAACATAATAATAAGTAATATACTTTGCAAATACATACCAAACTCAAAATTATGATAGTGAAATAAAAGTTCATTACTGAAATCATGTCACTCGGGCCCTAGCAACAAGCATTAAACATAGCAAAAGTGTACCAACACTCATACAAGAATGTCTACAAGATAAATACCTCAAATCTCGATACATATGGATGATTACATGATGAATCTCATCCAATCCCCATCCACCTCACATGCCCACAAGTAATTACTCACACATGATGACGGGGGATGAACTCATGGTCGTTGGTGATGATGTTGATGATGGTGGTGGTGGAGAAGACCTCAAAATCCCACTCTCCGTGGTGGAGAGCAGGACCAATCTGACCCCCAAAACGAAGATCGTGGCTCTGGCGGCGCTCCGTTTCACGAAAAGCTATGTGCTTCTACAAAACTAGGTTTTTGGGGGTATATATGGGGGTACACCAAAGGAGAGGCCGAGATGATGCTCCACGGCCAAAAGGGCCTAGGTGGCAAGCCCACCCTTACTAGGTGCGCCACCTAGTCTCTTTTGGTCCTCGTGGCTCTGCTCGCTTGATTCCAAAGTTCCAAACTTCATTATTTGGTGAAAAACTGACATGATATTTTTTCACAATTTTATTTCCTACAAAAACTTACAGAAAGAAGACTTTTGCTAAAAACAGTGTTAGATTCGGCAGTTTTATCCAAGGATAGAAAGATTCCATATCAAATCTTTGAGCAAAGTACTTGTAAAAGTAGATACATTTGAGATGTATCAATATCTCAATTGGAGTTATGAGCCTCAAGAATAAGGAGTTTGACAAGTTCTGGTAAGGGAACCATTGTTTCTGATTACATCGATGGGTTCAATAAACTGGCTCGTTATGCACCATATGATATGGGCACTGATGCCAAAAGGAAAGATGGATGCACTTAATGATGAGCCTATAGTTCAGTTGTCTGTTGTTTACCTTCCGAACTATCATTCCTACTAGACAAGGCCAATATACTGGAGAACAAGCAGAGTCAGACGGAGAAACACAAGAACAACCAAAACTACGCGAAGATCAACTCATGGTTGCATCATAAGCCACACACTTTCTACAAAGATGTTGATAGTCCGGAATACAATGAACATGAAGGGCATAACCACCACCTTATCGTGGAAAATAGGAACAATTAGCACAGAAGAAATAGAAGTTATGGGAAACAAGAAAAACTGTTCCACAAGGGACAGATGAACCTCGTCAACGTGGAAGAGGTATTTGAAACACAAAATGTTGTGATTCGTCAGTTTTAATCAACTCTTCCATAACACTTGTTTTTACACTAGTACATCCCATTCACTCATATCAAGGAGATTTATGGAATGAAATAAGATGCATCTCAATTGAGTAGGCTCTCTAGAATTTTAGACAACAACAACTTTTGGATTCTAACAGGGACACATAGCAAAGTGAACCCTCAAGAACCAACCCCACAAATATTTTTTAAGGATGGTAGTACCCCTAGTTTATCCCGAATCTAAACCCATTCTTTCTAGCGTTTTTGAATTTCAAAGCCAACTGCTGCCAGTAGCCATAGGTTCTCGCTGCTCCATAGGTAGAAAAACCGACCAATGCCAAATCAAATGCATAGCCATACACATAACCTACAAAAATTGTGCCTCTAACCTTGCTAAAAATAATTCTATTAATGCAATTCCAAATAGACCAACATAAAGCTGAAACTCCAATAATAATTCTAGCCTTAACGATCTTATCAATACCATTCAACCAATTTCTAGACATATTGGTAACATTAGATGGTTCTGGACAGGGGCGTACCCAAGTGTAGCTGAGTGGGGGCCAAGGCCACCACTCAAAATTTCAAATTTCTTTAGTATTTGTTCATATTTTGAGATTTTTTTTAGATTTTACATTTTTTTTTGGAAGATAGACCCCCAGTCAATTCATTTGCCCCCGCTCGTGTTTTTTTCTTCTGGGTCCGCCCCTGGTTCTAGAATGTTAGAAGTAAAATAGACAATAGGCCATACAATTTGTGCAAAAGGACAAGATATAAATAAATGTTGGATGGTTTCCTATGAATCACAAAAACAAGATGTTTAACTCCCAGTTCATTTTATTTCAGCAAGGTTAACTTTTGTAAGTAACACATTTCTATTAAGGAATCACGTGAATATCTTTATTTTTAGTGGGATCTTTAGTTTCCAAAGGTATATTTTAGGACAATCATGCTGATCATTCATAAGAATCACATACATGTATTTAATCGAGAAAATACTTGATGAAGTGAGATTCCAAAAAACCTATCCAGTTTGTCAAAAAGATTTATATACATCAGTCTTTGGCATAAATGAATCAATGATATCCAATTATTACCAGCTAAAATTCTTCTAAAATTAATATTTAGTGGAACATGATCTAAAACATCGATAACTAAAACATTTTTTGATGCACAATGTTATATAAAGATGAATATTGATAATCTAAAGACAAATAACCTAACCATACATCCTCCCAAAATTTGGTAGATCTACCATTTCCCACATTGAAATAGCCCCTATTAAAGAACATTTCTTTAATTGGCATCAAGCCCTTCCAAAAGGGCGAGTCTATAGGTTTAACTTCTACCTGAGCCAGAGTTTTATTCTTGAGGTATTTATTATGTAACAGCTACTGTCACATTCCTTCCTCTTAAGAATTTGAACAACCATTTACTGAGCAATAATATATTTTACTTAATACCTCTATACCAGGATACCCCCCCCCCCCTGGTTTTTAGGTCTACAAAGAATATTCCATTTCGTGAGTCTTTATTTCTTATTATGTTCATCATTTGCCAAAACAAATACTAGAATGATATAAGTCTAAATGTTTCCTTGTCCCCTTAGGTATCTCAATAAACTATAACATAAACACAGGGAGACTAGTAAGAATAGAATTCATCATCTAGACCATCCATTCTCAATAAGATAGTAAATTGACCCGTCGATATTCCAACATTCCTTCAAATCGAGACTCTACTGGATTCCGTTCTACGTTTTAAGTTTTCTATGGTGAGTCAGTACCCCGAGGTATTTGAAAGGGCGCAGATACCCTGATTGACATCCAAAAATCTGTTTATACATGTGTTCCTCCTCATTAGTCTTGCCAAAACAAAAATCGCACTCCTATAAAAATTAATCTTTATTCTAGATAGTTCTTCAAAGATTAAAAAAAACCAACTTCAAGTTCACGGTCTTCTCAAAATCATGCTCCATAAATAGAATTGTATCATCTGCTTATTGTAGAATATGTGCTTCCCTCTCTACCAAATGAAGGATAAGTCCATCTACCTTGTTCATCATCCCTTTGCCCTTGCAATAAAAATTGCCAACATATTCGCGATAGTATTAAAGAGCATCGGACATAATGGATCTCCTTGTCTACTAGTAATACATTTTCTAGTTTACAAATATTGGTTCACTAGTAGTGTACGCAGTGTGCGCGCGATCTCTCATGATCAACTGATCAGTATAAATAATAACATAAAAAAGGAACGGAAGATGACAGTTAAAGCAGAGCGTGGCATGATCATACCATGCACACATGCACTGATGCATATGTACAGTGTAATTCCTCGTAGCCGAGCGCCCGTTGGTACTTGCATCATCACCAACACGTACGGTACGGGCCAGAGAGAAAGTGGTGGACATGACTACATGCGCCAGTTGAGTTGAGGTGACGTGACCCCTCGAGACAAGTACCGCGCGCTCAGTGGCTGGCTACCCCTTGGCGCTGCCGGCGATCGAGCGCATGCATTGGCTGGCCGACCGGTGCACCACCAGTCGATCCACCGCGGCACATGGGACGGACGGACGGGGATCATGGGACGACGCCCATGGAGGTATGCGCGTGGCTGATCGATAAAAGAGGCGGACGACAGCCTCCTTTACCAGGGGGTACGGCGCCGGTGTCACGTCGCGGCCTCCGTACGGCGGAAGGCGACGATGCCTTCGCCGGCCGGGCGGAGGTGGGCCGGCCGCCGGAGGAATGATAGGCGTGGCCTCACGGACGCGCGTACCATGCGTGCCGTGCGGCTGTCGCCGGGGTGCGCGACCGGCCGTGCGTGCTGAGCTAGGAGGACAAGCGCGAACAATGGCACCGGCCGGGCGGGGGGCTCGGGGACCACGTAGCCTGGCCCCGGGACTCTACAAACCGCCGATCGAGATACATGGCTCGGATTATTGTGGCGATCTCCACACATGGGCATGCTGGCGAATAATTAGCGCGCAAGCATGTCCTATCTGTCTAGTCGTTCTTGTACGGATCCAATGGCGAGGACGGGCGTTGCAGAGAATACTACTGCTACTAGGATTGGCTGATAATCGTGAACCTGTTGCGGTTCTATTGGTTCGTCTTACAAGTGCATGTCCTTGGTATAGTATACATAAATCCCAAGAGGAATATGGTTGGAATCGTGCCGCTCTGTTACGAATCACCCCAAACTGTCAATATGTACAGAGTTTGTCCCCAGTGGCTTGCCGTTCAGCGGAGGGAAACTCTCAGTCTGAACATACGTACAGGTACAGTACATATGTACCCACTTTCTATAACTTAACAAAAAAAATGTCCAGTACTTCAATGTACAGAGTCCGCTTCAATGAGAAACAGATTCGATCGGTGTCGTCAGTTTTTTTTCCCACGCGCCGCCCTCCTCGGAGAAAAAGAAAACTTGTCCTAGGGCATACGTCTTTCGACGTCGGCCTCCGACGGCTCCCCCATCGACGACTTAGGTCATCCGTGGTAAGGGGATCATTGGACCGACACGTGTAGATAGTTTTTAGTCATAAATCGCTGGATAGCGGCCAAAAATATCCTAAAGTATTTGAAAAGGACTAATAATGTGATTCTTTCTTATGGAGGTGATGAAAAGCTCGTTGTAAACGGTTATACCGATGCTAGTTGGAACATCGATCTGAATGACTCCAAGTCATAATCTGTATACGTATTTATATTAAATGGTACAACAGTGAGTTGAAAGAGTGCTAAGCAAAGCGTTGTGGTGAGATCTTTAACTGAATCGGAATATATAGTTGCTTCGAAGGCTTCACAAGGAACGATATGGATGAAGGAGTTCATTATAGAGATTGGTGTGGTTCCTAGTGCGTTGGACCCGATGGTCATCTATTGTGACAACTTGGGTGCCATAGCCAATGCACAGGAGTCAAGGTCACGCAAGAAGCTGAAGCATATCAAGCTACGATTTCATGCTATTCGCGAGTATGTTCAAGATGGTGACATAAAGATTTGCAAAGTACACGCAGATCTGAATGTGGCAGATCCGTTGACTAAACCCCTCCCTAGGACAAAACATAACCAACACTACAATGCCATGGGAGTTAGGTATATTACCATGTAATCTAGAATATTGACTCTAGTGCAAGTGGGAGACTGTTGGAGATATGTCCAAGAGACAATAATAAAAGTGGTTATTATTATGTCTTTGTGTTTATGATGAATGTTTACATCCCATGCGATAATTGTGATTCAGATGGCAACGTTATTTTCTCTGCGTGTCGACAGCTGCATTTCTGTAATGATGCAGAGGAGGCGGAGCTCAGTGCGGTGCTGGAGGGTTTTTCTATGGCTCAGCAGTGGTCAGACCAATGTAATTGAAATGGTTGTAACAAATGTTGTTTCTGTAATTGGAATGGTTGTAACAAAAGACAACTTAGCTAAGCGTAATTGGAATGGTTGTAACAAATGTTGTTTCTGTGATTCACCGGAATCTATCCACCATTTGTTTTTTGCTTTTCCCTTTGACCACTGAATAAAAAATCCCTAGCTTTACCCCGCAAAAAAGTAGATTTGTTTTTAGACTGTTCATCGTCTTGGTTCGGGGATGGTGATGGCGCTGAATAATTTTTCTCTAGATCCTTCCCCAAAGGCCGGATTTGAAGATCAGTCTATTCAAATAAGGATCGTGCGATGGTGGCGGCATCCTTGTGGTGGATGTTTGTCCCTAGGACCTACCGCTGCGGCGATGTTTGTTCCAGCGCCGACATGGAACCTGGGAGGTAGTCAAGGAGCGGATGCAGATTATGGTCTACATCGACGGTATTTGGAAGATGGTGGATCACGTGTTGGGTCCGTGGTTCATGGATGGAAGGTATGGTTTCCTTCTCTAATGTCTTAGTCATGCGGGGTTGCTAGATTTGGAGTTCGATGGCGTGTCCGGGTGCTTCCCCGGTCTGATTGTTCAGCGACAATGGTTTCACCTTGGGTGAGCCACCTTGGAGGTCCGAAAAGCTGCATATAAGCGATGGAGCCGTTTCGAGCTCGGGTGAGAAGGTGATCCGTTATTTTTTCCTTTGGTGGCTTTTGTTGTGGTGCCAGAGGCAGGTGACGAGCGTTGGCGTCAAGCTCAGAGGATTTTTCTGTCTGGATTTTAATTTTATTTCTTGGCTGGTGATGTCTACGCACGCTTCTATTCTTGTAGACAATTGTTGGGTCTCCAAGTGCAAATGTTTGTAGAACAACAACAAGTTTTCCTTAAGTGGATCGCCTAAGGTTTATCGAAGTCAGGGAGGAAGTGGTCAAAGTATCCCTCTCAAGAAACCCTGCAATCAAGATACAAGAAGTCTCTTGTGTCCCCAACACACCCAATACACTTGTCAGATGTATAGGTGCACTAGTTCGGTGAAGGGATAGTGAAATACAAGTAGTATGGATAATTATAAGACAACAGTGCCAGAATAGAGCTTGACGGGGAGTAAGAGACTAAAAGCAATCTGAAATAAGCAGCACTATCGGTGTGCACACTATGTTTATGTAATCTTTAGCCTAAGTTCCACACGGTGTGTACACTGTCACCTTTACACAGGAAAAGCAGAGATCTATTAAAGCACTTGAGTAGCAGAGTAGATCTACTTGATTACAAATCTCATGACCACAATAAGATCACGCAGAGAGAGAGAGAGAGAGAGAGAGAGAGAGATATGAACACATAGCTACCGGTAGATCCCTTAGCCTCGAGGGAGAGCTACTCCCTCCTCATCATGGGAGTCAGCAAAGACAATGGAGATGGCGGTGGAGATGGATCCAGGGACAATTCCCTGTCCCGGCAGGGTGCCGGAATAGAGACTTGTATCCCTCGAATCTCCCCTTCGATGGCGGCTACAGACTATTTCGTGGATGGAGGCTAGATGTTGTAGGGTTTCTGCATCGGAGGATTTTTATAGGCGGAAAGGCAAGGTCAGTGGATGCCCGAGGGGCCCACACCACCTGGTGGCGCCACCAGGGGTACCCGCGCCACCATAGTGTGTGCCCCCCTCCGTCTCTCCTTCGGGCTCCGTGTTCGCTCCGGTAAAATATTGACTTTGGCTTTTGTCCCGCCTAATTCCAAGAATATTTCTTTACTGACTTTTCTAAAACCAAAAACAGCAGAAAATAGGCAACTGGCACTGTAGCATCTTGTCAATAGGTTAGTTCAGGAAAGCGTATAAAAATACCTCAAAGTATAGACAAAACATAACAAAGTTGATACTAAACAAGCATGGAGCATCAAAAATTATAGATACGTTTACGACGTATCAAGCATCCCCAAGCTTAACTCCCGCTCGCCCTCGAGTAGGTAAGTGATAAAAAGAATAATTTTTTAGGTGACATGCACCATCACAATCTTGATCAAAATATTTATAAAGCATTGATAGCTGGGATCAAAGTACTCTAAACATGAGCATGAAATATGTAGTTCTAACAATAAGACAGAACACCTATGTTGTAACATGAAACGTAACACAAACAAAAGATCATGAATAACAATGCATTGAAATACATTTTTTTGTTTCACATATAGAAATAGGCCCGTCGATGAGGGGGTTCGAAGTGATCGATGGAACAAGGCCCCCGTTTTTCAAGGGCCCCCAAATACCTGCAGCCCAGTAGGAAATATTAAGCCTGATAACTTTTTCTTGCTCGTGAGACCCAGTTTAGGTACTGAAATTTCCATCGTTGGTCATTGGACAGTCGATGCGCTCCCGGTCGGGGATCCATCAATTGATTGATCGAGCCGTCTCGTCCGATGTGCGCCGTTCCATCGTGCATGATGGTGATTGACGCGCGCTGCTCCCACTGTTCGAGATCGTGTTCGAAGCGAGTCACGCGACCGACGCCCGTCTTCGGCCCTTCAGTTCCTATTCCGCCCGCGCCCAATCCGATATCGCTTCTCGCTCACGTCGTGGACGGCTTGACGTGCCCTTCCTGACTTCCTCTTCCTTTCCGTTGACCTGTTCTAGAAATCAGAATCCAGATCGATCGCTGGTTGGACCTTGGACATGGAACAGCGGACCGGAACACAGAGCACTGCATCAGATCAATCGGAATGATTCAATTTCACTAGACATTTTGACACCGATGGCACGATAGCTAGTATGTTCAACCACTTGTTCCCAGAATTGATTTTGCTTCCTCTCTCTTAAGTCTCAAGTACCGGATCTAATGATGTCGTTGAAGGTAATGACGTCATTATTGGCATTGAAGGTAATTTACTCTTTTTAAATAAATACTCCCTCCATCCTAAAAAATGTCACAAATTTATCAAAAATCAAATGTATCAATATGTATTAAATAGTATCTAAGTACATTCAAATTCAGATAAATCCACGACATAATTTTTAGTTCAGAGGGAGTACATGATATATTTTTAAATATTATATGAAATAGCACATTCTGAAGTTATATAATTAGTAAACATATGATTCCATTTTACAAGTTACTAAGTTAAACAAATTAAAGGTCCTATTTTATAAGTCGCACCGGGGCCCCCAAATCTTGGAGACGGGCCTGTATAGAAAGCATAGCATGGTGGTATTCAGCTTGTCCCTCATGGAATAGCAAAACATAAATGCATATGACACCTTCAAAGTTCATAAGGGTGACTAGATACAAATATTTCAAGAACAAGCAATATCAACATTATGGATCAATCAATAAGTTTGGGACAATACACATAGAACTAAGAATGACAACTATGCTCACTTAATTCGTGCCTAAGGATAGAAGGTGGAGACTCAATATAGGAGTGGAAGAAAGTCCCTTCAAAGGAAGGCAGGGATTACAAGTTTCATAAAGAGCTTCCAAAAAATATGGTACTTGTTAGCTTTCAGCTCTCATTGCCCCTATCATAAGCATCTTGAAGTGATTAAGGTTAAAGTGAACAAAGTATGGAGTATATGCTTGACAAAGTATAAGTTGGCAAGCTCATGTCCCTTGAGTACGAGGGTCATTCCTCATGCTACTCAACTTTAGTTACTGGTAAGTTCTTGTTATTGTAAGTGTATATATCATAGAGAACCGCCAACGGGGTACCCCATGACACAGGAGCTATCCTATATCAAAATGACAAGGCAGCAGACAATGAGCATCTCACCAATCTTCTTATTTACCATGGGAAAATGGTTCTTTTTTCTCTTCTTTCCTCTTTTTTTCTCTTCTCTTTTTTATATCTCTTTTTTTATAAGAAGAATGCTCCATAGATTGCTCACTATGGTGATGCTACAAGTTTCCACCATAATTAGGCATGGCTTAGGCTAGCGACCCAGGCATTTCTCTAACACATATACATAACTCCATGGACTTACAAGCTCCCCTTTTATTTCACACTGCCAACATCCATAAACAAAAGAGCATGATATCAACCGGGTAGATATTTACAGGTGTTGAAAGCGTTCCCCGTCAGCACGGTTCTACTAATTCCCAATTTATAAGTGCAAGCATATACAACATAGATGACACGATGGTTCAAGTTTATTACGGGCAAGAAAAATAAAGTGTGCCATCAAGTTTGTGAGAGCTTTAATCACTAATTTTCACATAACAAGTTTACTTTGGAAGATAGATAAAACAAGAATATACTTGGAATTGTGTAACACACCATGCATAGGAATTTATAGTGGACTCTTTGGAATAACTTGGTTTTTTGGGAGTTGGATGCATGAGTAGAGCTTACTCAATACAAGTGGAGGCTAGCAAAAGACTGTGAGCGACCAACTAAGAGAGCAATAATGGCCATAATCATGCAAATCGACAAAACATTATCAATAAAGCATAAAGTGATATCACAAGTCAAAAAATAAATGATCATAGAGGCTAAGGTGACTGTTTCATAGTCTTAACATGGTGTATGCATGTGCCAAGTTAACCCAAACAAAGCATCAAAGGAGAATACCACAATATTATGCTTTTGTATGCTAAAACAACGCATGATTCTTGCAAGGCACATTAAGCAATCTCAATTATTTGGAAGAAGTCATGCTACAGCAATAATCACTAATCATAAGTTCAAAACAACATCCAGCATGACATGATAAATTCTAAGCCACAGTCAAAGCAAGCTCCCTTTTGTACCACTATAAGCATGAAACTTACTACTCCTTTTCAACACCATTCAACTTATTTGAAACAACACGGCGAAAGCGGGGGTCCAACTACTTTATTCAAGCAAACTAAGCAAACGAAAACCAAAAACGAAAACTAAGACGCTCCAAGAACAACACAATTGTGCATGAAACAATAAAAACGAGGTGTCTAGAAAGAGACCTGAGATTTTTATTGATGAAGAAGGGGATGCCTTCGGCATTACCAAGCTTTGACGCTTGTACCTCTTGAATATTTCTTGGGGTGACACGCGGTGGCATCCCCAAGCTTGAGCTTTTGTCCATTCTTCGTCTTATTACATTATTCTTCCCCTACACTTGGAAATTTCCTTCATACAAAACTTTACACAATCTTCATTAGCAACATTAGTGCATTCAAAAGTAATAAACCTTTCGGTTTAGTTTCAAAATAGCAAAACTTTCATTAAAAACACAATTTACTATAGAAATTCCTTCAAAAAAGCTCAATTTACCAAAGAGAACCCAAAAAGAAATCGATAAAGAGGCAAATGCAAATAATGGCAGAAATCTGTCAAAAACAGACCAACAGGTAAAAACTGATTTTTTGAAGACCTTCTGTTTCTCAATTAGAAAAGTGTTGAACTAACGAAAGTTGCTAACAACCTGGGGGATTTACTCAGAAAATTACAGCTCAATCCGACATACATAGAGTTTTCAAGAATTTTTACAGTGAAGCATAAAAATCTGTTTCGGGACAGCAACTTCCCAAAATCTTACTTCTCTCTCTCATTAGAGGTTATTCTTGGCACAAAAACCACACAAAAAGGATAAGGAGAGGTTATTTCAGAAGTAATAACTTCTAAGACTTAACAAAAGAAAAACCTAACGAAATTTGGGTTATCTCCCAATAAGTACTTTTCTTTAACGCCTTTAAGTTAGGATTGATAGTTTGACAAGATGCTCACATAAGAAATATGAATTGAAGTAAAAGAGAGCATCAAGAAGCAAATTCAAAACACATTTAAGTCTAACCCACTTCCTATGCAAAATAATCTTGTAAATAAACAAGTCATGAAAGCACAAAGCAACAAGCATAGGAAAGCAAAACAGGTGCAACTTCAAAACTTTCAACATAAAGAGGGGAAACTTAATATTATTGAGATGCATAAAACCATGTTTCCCTTTCTCATAATAACTTTCAGTGGCAACATGAATAAAATTAAAAATATAACTATCACTAAAACATTCTTATCATGAGCCACATGCATAAAATAATTATTACTCTCCACATAAGCATAGTCATTCTTATTAATTGTAGTGGGAGCAAATTCAACAAAATAGCTATCATTATTATTCTCATCACCATAGTCATCAAATATAGGAGGCATATTGTGATCATAATTAATTTTCTCCTCAATAGTAGATGGACTGAAAATATCATATTCATCATTGCAATCATCATACATTGGAGGTATAGTATCATCATAAGCAATAGAATACCTATCTTCCCAAGTGTGTTCATTTGTAAACATATCATCATTGGAAGGAACATGGATAGCACTAATAGCACAACAATTATTAATATCATCATTTTCAGCATTGGTACCAAAGAGATTTTCAATATCAAAAGTAGTGTGCTTTTCCAAATCATGATCACTAATATAGGTAACATGCATAGGAACATCATCTAGTTCAGACTCATCAGCAAAAACTATGATAGGAGCAACATGCTTAGGAGAAGATATTGTTTCCTCTCTCCTTTTACTACTCCTCTTTTTCTTCTTCTTCTTCTTCTTCTTCTTCTTCTTCTTCTTATTCTTCTTCTCCTCTTTAGGAGGGAGAGACTTGAAAGGAAGCTTCTCCACATACCCTGGTTTATTGTTAGAGACAATAGGAGAAACTTTGGAGGATTCCTTCTTTTCATTAATAAGAACAAAACACATATCAATCCTGTCATATTTTGGTAAAATATCATCTTTTATAATATTTTGTATGTAGGTATTTGCGTGGAAGTTTTCAACACAATAAAGATGACAACCATGCAGGACGCTATTCATATCAAAAGTACTCATGTCTACCAAAAAAGTTTTTTTGATAACTCTTCACACCCCAAAAATAATGTAAGTTCATCATGTTGATTATCAGTGATCACGTTATCACAATACAAACTTGCAGGATTATTATGGCCTGAGCATTGAAAATTGAAATGACCCACTTCAAAGCAGAGTTCACAAATAAAAGCATAGAGGGCACAAACTTTTACCTATACTATGTTCTAGTTTTTTCATTCCAGTGGGTGATACAATATTCTTCTTCGATTTGATTCTTTTCACAAGGTCTATGTATTCCACAAAAATTAACATGCTTATAAGAAATAGTACTTTCAAAAGTTTGAGCATGTTTATTGCAATCATTAATAATAGTTTCATTTTTCATGCAAGTGTCTTTAAAAGGTTCATGATACATGTCCCACTTTTCTTTAGGAGAATTAATATGGGAAGCAAAGTCTCTACAATATTTAACAAGAATTTGAGGATCAAGACCATATTTAGCACTAAGCTCTTGAAAATCAGCAGTTTTAGCGAAAGACTTAATGCAATCATACTCATAGTTTATACATGGTTCTTTACCTTTGTCATTATCCCAATCTTCGGTATTGCTTTGAATTGTTTCAAGAAGATCCCACTTAGCTTTGACCTCCTTACTTGTGAAATATCCCTCTAAACAGGTATCTAGATAGTCCTTGTAATGTCCTGAAAGCCTTGCATAAAAATTATTAATGATAATATTACTAGGGAGATCATGAATGGGACATTTGAGCATTAGTGACTTCAATTTCCCCCATGCTTGGGCAATACTTTATCCATCATGAGGATGAAAATTATAAATATAATTCCTATCTTTATGAATTTTATGAAGAGGATAAAATTTAGAGTAAAAGAGAGATTCAAGTTCCTTCCACTCCAAATGATGAGTATCATCTAGTAGCTCATACCACTCCCTTGCTTTGTCCTTAAGTGATAAAGAGAATAGCTTCCTCTTAACTTGGTCCATTTAAATACCTGCACACTTGAACAACTCGCATAATTCATGTATAAAGAGTAAATGATCACTAGGATGGACAGTTCCATCTCCAAAATAGTAGTTATTCATAACACGTTCAACAATTTCAATAGGTATTTTAAAAGGGACACTTTCAGTATGTGGATTTAAAATATCACAAGTATCATTAGAATTACCACATATGGGAGATAAAGTATCATAAGAGCAAATTTTCTTCCCTAATGTTGGGGGAATAAAAAGATCTTTTTCATAAAAACAAGCTTCCCCAAGCTTAGACGTTTCCATATCATTAGGAACAATGGTGTTCAAAAAATTCATACTAATAACATTGCTATTAGCATGCAAAGAAAGTTCCATAGGTTTTTTAATTTTCTTTTCAAACCATTCATGTTCTAACTTAGGAAAAATACTAAAAAGCTCCCTAATTTTGTTGTTTTTTCCATTAAGCCTAACTAGTGAAAATAAAAACAAGAAACAAAAAGATATAATTGCAGAATCTAAAGGAAATAACTTCGAGCACTCACACACTAGCAACGGTACTAGAAGATAGTTTAGTAGCCAGAGGATGTGAGTACCTTTTACCTTACCTCCCCGGCAACGGCACCAGAAAAGAGCTTGATGTCTAGGCACGCTTCTATTCTTGTAGATAGTTGTTGGGCCTCCAAGTGCAGAGGTTTGTAGAACAGCAGCAAGTTTCCCTTAAGTGGATCACCCAAGGTTTATCGAACTCAGGAAGGAAGTGGTCAAAGGTATCCCTCTCAAGCAACCCTGCAATCAAGATACAGGAAGTCTCTTGTGTCCCCAACACACCCAATACACTTATCAGGTGTATAGGTGCACTAGTTCGGCGAAGAGATAGTGAACTACAAGTAGTATGGATGATTGTAATACAATGGTGCCAGAATAGAGTTTGACGGGGAGGAAGAAACTAAAGGCAATCTGAAATAAAGATAACATCAAGCAAACATGTAGCAGGACTAGTTGTAAATGGTGTTTCAATGCCTAGAAACAAGGCCTAGGGATCATACTTTCACTAGTGAACGCTCTCATATAAATATCTTATCTTCATTATTCTACTCTGAACTACTCTCCGGTTGGACAACTCTAATCCACGGTAGGGCTATAACAACACACCTCAAAGTTCGCATTCCCCATCTACATAACCCCACACTGTCACCTTGAGCGCTAGATGGTTCCAACAAACACCACAATTTTATAGAGACAACCAACTCAAAATATAACTCATGACAAGTATTTTTTGTAATCTTTAGCCTAAGTGCCACACGGTGTGCACACTGTCACCTTCACACATGTGGGGAAATACAGAGATCTATTAAAGCACTTGAGTAGCAGAGTAGATCTACTTGATTACAAAGCCCATGACCATAATAAGATCACTCATAGAGAGAGAGATGAACATATAGCTACCAGTAAAGCCCTTAGCCTGGAGGGAGAACTAATCCCTCCTCATCATGGGAGTCAGCAACGGCGATGGAGATGGCGGTGGAGATCGATGGAGATGGATCCGGGGGCAATTCCCCGTCCCGGCAGGGTGCCGGAACAGAGACTTCTGTCCCCCGAATCTCCCCTTCAGTGGTGGAGACTACAGACTGTTTCGTGGATGGAGGCTGGATGTTTTAGGGTTTCTGCATTGGAGGCTTTTTATAGGCGAAAGGGCAAGGTCGGTGGGCGCCCGAGGGGCACACACCACCTAGTGGCGCCACCAGGGGTACCCGCGCCACCATAGGGTGTGGCCACCTCGTGTCCCCCCTTCGTCTCTCCTTCGGGCTCCGTGTTCGCTCCGGTAAAATATTGACTTTGGCTTTTGTCCTGTCCAATTTCGAGAATATTTCTTTACTAACTTTCTGAAACCAAAAACAACAGAAACAAGCAATTGACATTGCGGCATCTTGTCAATAGGTTAGTTCCGGAAAGTGTATAAAGTTATCTCAAAGTGTAGACAAAACATAACAAAGAGTATACTAAACAACCATGGAGCATCAAAAATTATAGATACATTTACAACGTATCAGCTGGCGGTCCTTTACGCAAAAGCTCGTGTTCTATTGTTTTTTCAGTTTTGTCGGGTCGGTGTCTACGTGACTTCTACTATGATATTTATGATATAGATGACACGTATTTGGCAGGATGGTCTGCGGGCAGGCCGGCGTGCAGCGTGGGTGCTGGGAGGCAGCACATGAGGCGGCGACGAGGGTCCCTGCTATGACGTGGGCTGCCCAGGCCATGGAGGGGGAAAGGATTGGGGGTGCTCATGGAGCTGGCAGATGCGACTCCCTGGCGCTTGGCTCCTAGAGGCGACAGAAGCTGCAGAGGAGCGACGTGGGGGGCCGGACGCTGGCGGCGTGACCCAGATCTAGGCCCTTTCGGGCTCGATCTGGGCCTAAGGGTTGCGGTTGCTGCTCTGCTGTCAGGAGGTGATAGCTACGACAATGAGCTCTCCATCAAGCTGGAGGTGGAAGATAGGCGAGGGCCGCGGGAGGTTGGAGTGCTCTCGTTTCGTGTGGTCGCGGGAGGTCCACGACGGCTTCGACGGTGAGTGATGCGGAGGCTGTCCTAGGCTGATCTCTAGGGACGCAATGCACGCCTTCATCGGCGAGTCCAAGATGAGGCCTTCTCGTACCCGACCAAGTCCCGTCATCTACTTGTTGGATGGTGCGTTGACAAGGAGAGTTCCTTGGAGTGTCTGTTCTTCGGAAGCAACCGGCGTAGGCGCCCGAGACGTGTCTTTGGTGCTTAGCTTAGGACTGGCTCTTTGTTTTTTTTGTTGTGTTTGTGAAGACTGTTCTCGGACTAGCCGGAGTGGAGGTCGTGCTACACTTGCTGTTCGCGGCGAGTGAAAGCTTTCTTGTACTCAAAATTATGCCTTCTATAAAGATATAAGATACGTTATTGGCATACTCTGGAAAAAGAAAGAAAAAAACCTCTAAGATTTAGGGAGCAGATGGAAGGACATAACTCAACACGGTTGGATCCAAACTAATGGTACATCGGTGGGTACTCGGTAGACATTGGTTCTTTGATCCGAGCAACCACGACGACGACTGAACAGTGCTCGGCCGGCTTTCTTCCGGTACGATCCATGTCTAGGTAGACACTCGACCATAGAATCATGGCGAAAAAGGCTTTTAGCTAGCTATAGGGGAGCAAGTTTGACGTGTGCGTTTACAAGTACACGTGTGAACCGGGAACAGTAGCGGCGGATTGGTCGGTTGCTTTACCGGTTTAAGGCATGCAGAGTCAGCTTAGTTTCTGATGATCGTGGGACGTCCCAACGGTCTGATGGTGATGATCATTAACTAACTGTGAGAGGGATCGATCAAACACGGACGTACGTGCTACACAGATATAGATTAGCTGACCAGACATTGAACATACACCACTGTTCAGGATGAACAGTTCACACGACACGTGCGGATGTCCATGCACGGACAAAGCAGCAGACAAGAAGTCGTTAGCATGATCTTAGGTTGGATCACGATCGATTATATCCCGACCAGACCCTAGCTAGGATATGGCCACGGGAAGAGTGTGGAGAGCATGTACGGATGTGTCAAATTTATCAAAGGGAGAAATGTACTGGTGTACTCGTTCTACCACACCATGCGCGCAGTATGTCGGGTCGGGATAGAGTCTTTTCCTTAGCTTGTAAATAAATAATCGAGTAAAGAAAAACAAGGCTATAATCGATGAGTTATATACTTCCTCCGTCCAAGAATCACTACACGAATGGGAAGCTACGCCGACGGCTGGTCGCTACTCCGACGGCCAAACGTCGGGACCGTCGGCGTAGCCATCGTCCAGGCCAGCCCCGCCAAGCAGCCGTCGGTGTAAAATTACCCTCGGCATATTCTATGCTACGCCGACGGCTGCCCTCGGCGTAGCTATTTTTTATTTTATCTCATTAAACTTTGAAAAATCATAACTAAATCATTCTAATTTGGAAAAATACAAATAATAGATCAAAATTTGCAGAAAAACAAGACCTATCTATCTACACTCAAATATTACACATTTATAAATAAAAATTAAGTAAAATATAAAATATTATATATAGTTTAAAACGAGCATAAAAAATTCAAAAACGATCGAAACAATGCGAAACCTTCGTGTGGTGTTATATTATGTGACATAGTTAGAAGGAAAAATATCAAACTTGGTATATTGATTATGTCTCAAAGAAACCTTCACAAAATGACCTATCTCATTCGAGTTTTCTTGGCTTTCGGGTCAAATGACCAATGTTATGGCTAAAATCACGACATAGTTTGTGATGATATGCCCATATTGTGCATACACATGCATCATGGGATAGCGAACAATGTTGCAGGAGGAAGTTTTCCTTTTCGTCGCACCAAAAATCCATTTCCCATTTTCCGAGCATAAAAAACGGACGGTTTTGTGAAGCAACCACCAAATGGCTAATTCAAAATACTACCACCACATTTTATAAAAATACTATACCACCTTATATGGACAATGTCCCAACAAGGGGATCCGAAACCTTTTCGTCCACCTTTGGTGAAAAAGACAAATTCCTGCCGAATCGGCAGGAAGTGGGTCAGATATGAACTACAGGTACATGATCCGATGCTCAGGTTTTTTTACAAAAATCATTTTTAGGTTCACAATATGCTTATCAAAGATCCAATGAAAGTTTAGCGAGGCTCGGCCCCGAGCTAAGAATCTTTATGTCCGCTGTTCGATAAAGTTTGACGATAGTTTAAAACGGGCATAAAAAATTCAAAAACAATCGAAACAATGCGAAACCTTCGCGTGGTGTTATATTATGTGAAATAGTTATAAGGAAAAATATCAAACTTGATATATTGATTATGTCTCAAAAAAACCTTCACAAAATGACCTATCTCATTCGAGTTTTCTTGGCTTTCGGATCAAATGACCAATGTTATGGCTAGAATCACGGCATAGTTTGTGATAATGTGCCCATATTATGCATACACATGCATCATGGGATGGCGAACAATGTTGCAGGAGGAAGTTTTCCTTTTCGTCGCACCAAAAATCCATTTCCCATTTTCCGAGCATAAAAAACGGACGGTTTTGTGAAGCAACCACCAAATGGCTAATTCAAAATACTACCGCCACATTTTACAAAAATATTATACCACCTTATATGGACAATGTCCCAACAAGGGGATCCGAAACCTTTCCGTTCACCTTTGGTGAAAAAGACAAATTCCTGCCGAATCGGTAGGAAGTGGGTCAGATATGAACTACAGATACATGATCCGATGCTCATTTTTTTTACAAAAATCATTTTTAGGTTCAAAATATGCTATTTTATCAAAGATCCAATGAAAGTTTAGCGAGACTCGGCCCCGAGCTAAGAATCTTTATGTCCGCCGTTTGATAAAGTTTGACGATAGTTTAAAACGGGCATAAAAAATTCACAAACGATCGAAACAATGCGAAACCTTCGCGTGGTGTCATATTATGTAACATAGTTATAAGGAAAAATATCAAACTTGATATATTGATTATCTCTCAAAAAAACCTTCATAAAATGACCTATCTCATTCGAGGTTTCTTGGCTTTCGGGTCAAATGACCAATGTTATGGCTAGAATCAAGGCATAGTTTGTGATAATGTTCCCATATTATGCATACACATGCATCATGGGATGGCGAACAATTTTGCAGGAGGAAGTTTTTCTTTTCGTCGCACCAAAAAGCCATTTTCTATTTTCCGAGCATAAAAAACGGACGGTTTTGTGAAGCAACCACCAAATGGCTAATTAAAAATACTACCACCATATTTTACAAAAATACTATACCACCTTATATGGACAATGTACTAACAGGGGGATCCGAAACCTTCCCGTCCATCCTTGGTGAAAAAGACAAATTCCTGCCGAATCGGTAGGAAGTGGGTCAGATATAAACTACAGGTACATGATCCGATGCTCATGTTTTTTTATAAAAATCATTTTTAGGTTCACAATATGCTATTTTATCAAAGATTCAATGCAAGTTTTCCTTTTCATCGCACCAAAAAGGCATTTTTCATTATCCGAGCGCAAAAAGGGGATTTTCTAAAGCAACCACCAAATAGCTAATTCAAAAATGGAGGGTTTGTGATTAGTTGATATGGATATCATATTTGGATTCCTCTCATTTTTCTGATCAATTTAGACATATTATTTGTTGAATTTCGATTTACAGATTTAAAGATATTAATTATTCTATATTAAATAGAAAAATACAAAAAAATAAAATTATTATATTTTTATTTGAATTCAATAATATTTTTACTTATTCATTAATATTTACTTAAATATTTGTTTGTAATTTTAAAAAATACAAACATGTGACATGATGATATAAGAGTTAATAGGATTGATATCATAGTATTGACACCAATGTATGAATTACTTTGCGGAAATGGATTCTGAAGGAACAAGGAAGTTAAGCGTGCTGAAGCTGGAGTAGTATTAGGATGGGTGACTTGCTGGGAAGTTTGACTAAAACTGGAATTTAATCAAATATTAAGTATAATTAGTGTTAAAAATGTTCAAAGTAGGAGATTAACAAGTAAAACAATTCAAAGAATAAAAAAATTGAGAAAAAAATAATTATTTTTTTTTCAAAAAAATGTTTTTGCAACCGCCCGACAGGCTATGCCGACGACCGCTACGCCGACGGCAAAGCCCTCGGCGTAGCATACGCCGACGGCTTGAGTGTGCTCCGCCGAGGGAGATCTTTGCCGAGGAGGCTACGCCGAGGGCAGCCCTCGGCGTACCATACGCCGAGGGTATTTTGGCCTACGCCGACGGCCTTTTGCCCTCGGCATAGCGCGCGCATCCCGTAGTGAATAGACGTCTTGTGTTTTTCAAATTTTGAATGAATCTATATACTAAATAGTGTCTAGACTCATCCAAATTTTGATAAATTTAAGACATTTATTTTAGGACGGGGGAGGCTAGGGTGAATCTCAATCCCTTACAGTAGATGAACGAGACGCCAAAACTTAGACACGATAAGGAAACCAAGTGTGCTCATCGGGCCTAAGGCGAAACACATTGAAGAAGGGGGAATAACACATAACGCTACCATCTTATTGCTAATGGAAAGCATAGAAAGAAAAAGATATTTCAACTAGCACAGAGAGAAAGAACCATAGTGGGAGAATAGAATTTAAAAGTCTATATAACCGAATACTACAATAAACTTGTTGGAACACGGGTTGCGAATAACTTCTTTATGATAGATGAGATTTAATGATGATATACCTCAGCTTTCAGCCAAGGAAAATGGAACTCTAATAGTCGATTTCAATGAGAAAGATGTGTTAGATGCCATCATATGGAGCGCAATAAAGTGCCTGGATCGGATGGGTTTTTCGCTAAATTTTATCAAATGTTTTGAAATGTCATTAAAGAAGATTTGATAGCAGTATTTGCACGTTTGCAAACGGGAGAAATACCTTTGTTCAAGCTAAACTTTGGCGTTATTACTCTCTTGCCGAAAAAATAAAATGCCGTACAGATTCAATAATGTAGGCATATATGCCTTCTCGATGTGAGCTTTAATTTTTTTATATATAAAGTTGCCAACTAATCGAGTTACTAGGATTGACCATAAGGTGATTACACTGACATAGACAGATTTCATGTCTGGATGACATATTCTCAAAGGGGTAGTTGTTTTCCATGGAACCATCCATGAACTTCACAAAAATAAAATGGACGGGGTTTTATTCAAAATTAATTTTTGAGAAGGCATATGGCAAGATTAAATGACCCTTTGTGCAACAAGTAATGCTCATGAAGGGATTTGATCCTAAATGGTGTAAATGGATTATATATTTTGTGTAAAAAGATAGTGTAGAAATAAAAGTCAATGGTGATATTGGCAAATATTTCCAAACTAGAAGAGGGCTAAGACAATGATGTTCAACATTGTTGAAGATATTCTAACCATTCTCATTGCAAGAGCAAAGGAGGATGGAGAAGTCAGAGGATTAATGCCCCATCTTGTTGAGGTAGGGGTCTCCATTTTTTTAATATACGGATAACACGATTCTTTTTATGGAGCACAACCTTCAGAAAGCCGTTTTCATGGAACTAATCTTGTGCATATTCGAGTTTGTGCGGATGACTAGCTCCTGCTGCTTGGCTGGGTGACAGTGGAAATGCGAGTCAAGGTCTTGTTCTGGTTCTGGCGGGCATGGAACCATAGATATAATATTGTGCACGGCGACGGGAAGGCTTCAGCGACAGGTTATGTTCCGTATCTGCAAAACCATGTAGACATACTCAATGTCTTTCCCTGCCTTAAGTTAGATGCCAAAGGTAAACCTTCTCTTGTACTCCCTCCGTTTTAAAAATATAAGATATTTTAGCTTTATGAAACAAATATATCTAGACTTATTTTAGTATGTAGGTTGACTTAACGTTTGGGTGAATCTATAATTAAAACAAGTCTACATTTATTTTCTTCACAAACCTAAAACATTATATTTTAGGGAGTACCTGCTACAACCCATGGCGCGGGACTTTGTGATGATCGTGATTTAGAATGGAAGCCATCATAGCAGAGGATGGCAAAGATGAACGTTGATGCTGGCTGGGATGCGAATACTGGAATGGCAGGCCTAGCGATGGCTCGTGACCATACAGGCCGTGTTCTTGTCTCTGCGAGCAAACATGTGGTGTCTGTATCTTGAAGAATCAGAAGTGTTGGCGATCCTTGAAAGACTCGGACTAGTGGAGGTGCACATTGACGAACCAACAATTGTGGATCGGTCAATGCAGCAAATGGCCTGATGATCGAGATCCCAAATTTTTTGTATCAGCAAAGTTGGAAGAATCCGTAATAAAGTCATGCACGAGTTAGCGCAATTAGGTGGGCATGAGTTACGTGGTGTGTTGCTCGGGGCAGTGCCTCCCCGCGAGTTGGCTTAAACATTGTACGAACTTGGATATACCTAAACTAATAAAGCTCATGTTTCCGTAAAAAAAAAAGGTAGCATCATGTCATCTCTGGCTATGCCCGCAGAACGGCGAACAAGATCGCTTTCAGAAATTCAAGACACGGAGAAAATGGGTGCGACGAGGAGGCCAGCTAGTATCTCCTCGGACGCGCCTTTTTCTCCGAACGAATGGCATTCCCTCGACCGGTGCGCGCGCCCGAATCAGCCGAAAGGGATACCGACGTCGCCCTCCCCGCCCAAGAAATTTTCTTCTTGCCGCACGTACGCATGAACCGGTACACGGGAGACGTCCGGCCGGCCGGAAAAAGGCAGCGACGTCAATGCCTGTGGTGGGACCCTGGGACGTGCGAGTACGTACGTAGTACGACTGTACAGTTGGGAAAGGGAGAAAAGAGAGAAAGACTCACATGATTTTTTTTTTTTTTTGAGCTGAAGACGATCGCATGATTTGGTATACCGTCGCTTCGTGCCTCTGCGTTGAACGAACACTTGGCAGCGAAGAAAGGGAGCGTATGATGCGATGCATCAAGCACGTTTTAAGAAGCCTTGTTTTGTCGATGGATGGATGGATGCTACGAAATGACGCGTGATCGATCGGGCCAACAATTGGGTGGTTCGTGTCGAGATGCAGATTGCAGGGGGCGACGCATGAACAGTTTCATGCTTTGACCAAATCATTGTGGACACGACACCAAACCGTGTAAAGTTGTAGCGAGTGGGCCCTACTCACTGCTGTCGCTAAATGTTCGTGAACGGAAAGTTCAGTGTGTTCATCGAGTAGAGACTCGTTGCACATGAGCAACTGTGATCTCTGTTTCCAAAAAAAATCATATTCCTTTCGATTTATATTAGTTGACTTGGATTTATCAAGATTTGGATGTATCTAGCACATACATCCAAATCTAGATAAATTTGAGTCAACAAATATGGGTCGCAGTAAGTATTTATGAGTTCTAAAAAGATTTTAAAAACAAATTAGGATGTGGTTAAAGATGTATACGTGCAAAATCTTAATTCCAAATAATGTGTATTTTGAGCTACACAAAAAGATCTGAGCATACAGTATTTCAAATAAAAAACAATGAAAAATTGCTATTTTTGTATAGCTCGGAATACAAAACATTTCAAATTGCGATTTTAAACATTCGCTGGATAATTTTTTTTAAATAATACATTTTTTTATTCAATTTGACAAATAATACATGAAATCCAAAAATTGCAAATCTAACGGACCGTCGTCCGTTGAAAAGACGAAGGTGATGGTTCGTCTTTTGAAAAGACGAAGGGAGTGATTCGTCCGTTCGAAAGACGAACGTGGTGATTGGGACAGGTGCATTCACACATACGTTCGTCTTTTGAACGGACAAACCATCCCCCTCGTCTTTTCAAAAGACGAACCATCACCTTCGTCTTTCCAACAGACGACGGTCCGTTAGATTTGAAATTTTGGATTTCATGTATTATTTATGAAATTGAATAAAAGAATGTATTATTTAAAAAAAAATAGCGAGCACTGGAGCTCGGGAGCCAAAGCACTTTCCGGTGTTCATCCCGCTTTCATCCATCGCACTTCGAAGCTTGTTTAAACCCAGCTTTGCCAAGGTAAAAAATTTATTATGTTCTAGCGCATCTTATTTGTTTTTTTCACATCTAAAAAGTAGGTTTTTCCTCTTGATTTGTTTTTAATGAACTTTTGTAGAAAAATCGTTTTAGAAATCCTCCATGTACTTACTCTTATCCATAATAAGTGTGGCTGATTTTTGTTTTGGAGAATCGAGTTGTCCATGTAGATAACTTTTGTGCCCAAAGACATTGCATCCTATTTTAGCCTTTTTCTACCATGTGCGATGTTGGGCCATGGTCCATTAAGTATTAACTTTTTTACATTTTTTTGTTTCTTTCTTTCTTTTATGTTTATGTTTTTTATTTTTATTTAAAATAGAAAATTTTAAATCATGATTTTTTAAATCTGTACATTTTAAAATCATGAACATATTTCAAAATCAACAACTTTTATGAACCTTTTTCAAGATTGTGAATTTTCATAAAAATCATGAGCCATTTTTCAAATATCATGATTTTTTCTCAAAATTCATGAACAATATTTCAATGATATGATTTTTTTTTTGAGAAAACATGAACAACTTTTTAAGCCTTAAATCCACTTAGTAGCATAATTTTTGGAATCCATGACTAATTGTTTGAAAACTCATAAACATTTTTAAACTATTACCAAATTGTAATATCTTAGAAGCACAAAAAATATGGAAAAAACTTAAAAGGGAAAAAATAATTGAAAACAGAAAAATAAAACCAATTACAAACCTGGAATAGTATACACAAAACTGACTAGAAAACCGGAATAGTATACCAAAATAGAAAAAGGAAAACCTGCAAAAAGAATCGAACAAGACTCAGAAAACCGACCATTGAAATGGAATTGGGCCAGGCCCATATGCCCACGGGGGTGCAGGTCATGCCGGTTCCGCGACACTATGAGCGGTATATAGCATTTTCCATATTTGCCACCCATTGCTGAGATGAATGCGCTCTGCACACTTCTCCTAGGCAGAGTGTGTCGGCCCAGTAGGGTCCGATTTCGGGTGTATTTCTATTTTTTATTTTCTATATTCTATCTTATTTGATTTTACTTTGTATCATTTTCTAATTTTAATTTTATAAGCTTTTGTTTTCTTTTTTCTATTTTTTGTATTCTTTCCTTTTTATTTTATTTTTGTTTTTATTTTCATGTTTTTACACTGAACAAATATTTATGTTGTCGATAAATATTAGTATTTTTGTTGTCAAATGAGTTAATGTTCTTATTGAAAAACCATTCAAATAATATGACCATTTATATTGGAAATCTGTCAAATAAGATAAATGTTCATATTTGAAAAAACGTTCAAATGAGATAAAATGCTATTTTTGAAAAATAGTTCAAATAAGATAAATGCTCTTATTGGAAAATCCATTAAGATAAGATAAATGTTCTTGTTGGAAAAACATTCAAACAAGTTAAAATGCGAATTTGAATATTGTTCATAGGGTTCGGATCACGATTCCAAAAGTTCATGGTGATTTTAAAAAAATCTATTAGGTCCAAAAGTTGTGTTCACATATTCAAAATAATAGTCGCCTGTTTTAAAAAACACTACCTACAAGATTCATAAAAATGTTCACGAGCTCAAAACAGGTTTTTAATTAAAGATAATTTTTGAAAAAAATTACAAGACAAATATCATCTATTTTAAATTTTATTTTTTATTATTAATTTTTCCATGAATATGTGAATTTTTAAATATATTTATATTATCTTATGTATATGAACGTTTAGAAGATCCTCATTATACACTAGTACGACATACATTTTTGTTAAGATAAATGCATGTTTTTCATAGTTTTTTCTATTATTTTGGGCTCTCAAGAATATGTTCATGTTTTTTTCTTCGAACCCATGTTTTTCATGACAACGTAATTTGAAAATACACTTTTTTGGTTTATTAATATTATATTAATGAATGACTCCATTAATTATGCAACGCCACTAGCCAACCTCAAGCGTACATAAGTTGGTAGATCGCCAGGTACGTAAGTTAGCAGATCGTGAGGCCAAAATTGCCTACTAATCTCAAGTTCCACGATGAGGATGTTGGAACTTGATGTTAGATTGTTGGGTTCATCACGGTACGAATTCTGGAATTCTCTTTGATTCATTTACACTCCTCCCTTCGACGTTACCCATGTTGTCATGAAGCGTGTACCGTGGTTTGCTAGCATGAGCCAAGCCAAGCTCATATTTTTTATTATATTTTATTGCAAAAAAAATTATATTTTAGTTATGAGTATTAATGATGCAGCCCGCCCTACGAACGTCCCTACATCTTCACCACCTTATCTCCCTAAGTGGACCAATAACGCGTGTGCTGGAGCCAAACTCCTACAAGCTAAGATTATCTCGCTCATCTTCTCGTGTGATTTCGATACATCTTTTGATGACTTGCTACTTCATACAACCACACCGTGCATCCTCAGCTACCAAGCCCCCTCGGAAGAAGGACCAAGAGCTAGACTTGAAGATGGAGCAGCCGAGCCTGAAGCACCGAAGTCTCCGGCCTCCAACTCCGGAGTCTCTGGCATGGACTCCAGACCAGACTCCGGACCCTGCCTGGAGCTCCCAGTAGACCCCTCTAAAGACTGCTCCGAAGACCGATGCCACTACCGGAGTCTCCAGCTGACATGGATATACCCTACGGGTGCGCAATGTTGGTATATCTGGTCCAGTACAAGTTAGACGCACGTGAAGACTTGCAGCCCAGAAAGATTTTGGGTGGCCCAAGCCATGGAGAATTCGGCTCCTTGAAGGACAAGTCAAGTTGTAGATAGAATTTTAAAGGATTCAACCCTTATCTGTAACCGACTCGACCTATTTTCGGGACTTGGCCTATCTATATAAGGGACAGGAGGGCACGGCGAGAAGGACGAACTCACCTCATACACACACCAGATTGCATCTGCGCACCCCTGCAACCTTCGGTTCCGCCGTAATCAAGAACAGACAAGCAGGAGTAGCGTTTTCCCTCCGGGGCCTGAACCTGGTTAACGTGTACCCGTGTTGCTTGCCTGTTAACCGTCTCGCGACTTTCAGCACCCCCATCTTCTCCAAAAACCAAGTCCATAACAATGGACATTGACGAGTCGAACCCTCGTCAGTTGGCGCCGTTTGTGGGAACTAGGGATGTTGATCGTACGGTCGTGACAGTTACATCATCGACAATCTACAACTCGAAGTCTACCGATAAACAAATCTACTTCGACTCGCATGCATCATCTTCCTGACGGGATCCCTCATCGTCATCGTTGACCAGATTACGATTGGTCAGCTGATGCACTCTAGAGTGCTCAACATCTTCATCAACAATAGGCGATGAGCCCTCGTCGCGCCGGACCAGAAAAATTGGATCTTCTGAACTTTTTTCACCGACGGCATCGAAGCTTCATCGCGGTAACATGCCTCGTGCACGCACGAGCGATTCGTCGAGTCACCATGGAAGCCGGGCGCTCGTTCCTTCAGTCGAGGGACTTGTTCTAGTTAAGACTGACATGGTACTCCGAATTTGGAAAAAGGCTGAAAACTCATTGAATCAACAACTGTATAGTCTACGACTCGATCCACGAGTTCGTCCAACATGGGGAGCAACTCACACCATCACACGTCAAAGCCAAGATCAATCATTCAACTCAGCCGCAGCTCTGCCATGCATGATCAAACGGGGCGGGCAGCAACTGAGTCAAGCACCTACACGTGCACAAGGTCCAAGAACGATGGCTTCTCCATGTGACGAGTCGATTTTTTTTACAAATATGACCCTCTGCAATTTATCATCGTCAAAAATACCTCTCTCGCGCCGCAAAAGCCAAAAATGCCCTGGCGGGAGGCTGAAAAGGCGACACGTGTCACCTCCCGCCACGGGGGGTGGCGGGATGTTCCTCCCGCCACGGGGGGTGGCGGGATGTTCCTTCCGCCTCTGGCGATGGCGGAATGACGTCGTGGGGCCCACCAGCACGAGGGAGAAGTCGAACCTTCCGCTAGTGCCAAGTCGAGCCTCCCCGCTGACCCGACTATGGGGCCCACCTCATCCCGCCATTCCCCATGGCGGTAGGAACATCCCGCCACCCCTGTGGCGGAAGGAACATCCCGCCACCCCTCGTGGCAGGAGGTGACACGTGTCGCCTTTTCAGCCTCCCGTCAGGGTATTTTTGGCTTTTGCGGCGCAAGGGGGTATTTTTGACAATGGCAAATTGTAGAGGGTCATATTTGTAAAAAAAATTGAAGAGTCTAGATCGGATCATTCCACATGCAGTTAACCATCACTTGATAGAAAAATTTCAAAAGAAAAGTCACCCCAAAGATATTAGGACATCTTCACCGGGACGACTCAAACGGTCTGCGCATGTCCGAAACTGTCCAAGCGGATGCGCGCGGCGCCCCAGCGGGCGACCCATCCGGCGAAATATGTTCGCCCGACCCATCCGTGCATCTATTCTGGGGCTCAGTCGCGGACGTCGTCCCCGCGCGTGCCACTGGCCCACCCGCTAGCCACACGCGGCATTGATTTCGGACACAGTCAGCAGCACCGATTCAGACGCAACCGCGACAACGATTCAGAGGCGCTGCGCGGAAGGCTGACCGGCGGCAACCTGCGCCATCAATGGCGACGCGACGGCACGCTGACCCATTGGGCGTCGCCTGCGTTCGTGCGCCGGTATTGATGGTGAAGGAGCTGGAATCTGCGCCTGTTTGCGGGTGAAGGGGCTATTTAACCCTGCGCCCGTCGATGCCGCACTGTCACCTCTCGCCATCGCAAACCCTAGCTGCCACCGCCACCACCGCCAATGATGAAAATGTCGTCGTGGCTGAAGAAGGGGAGGGGCAAGAACGACCACGAGGCGTCTGGCTCTAGCAGCCAGCGCCCCCGGATGCCGGCCTTCCTCCGTGGCACGTCTGTGCCGCCTTCGCCGCGGCCGGAGGATTTCTGGGGCCGCCACGTGGAGGCTCGCCCACCACCGCGGCTAGAGGGAGGACGTCGCGAGCGCCAGTACCGAGCGCCATTGGAGGGAGGGACGGGGCATCCAACACAACGATGTGTCGCTTCCTACTGGTTGGCACCTCAATCGGGACTGTGTCCCTGTGCCGCCCGAGCCCAAGGAGGGCAAAGGGCTAGAGGAGGAGATCCGCCGCCGGATCAGGGGCCTCCCGCCGGTCCACCGCTACGACCCTACCTACCAGAGCATGGCCTACTGGAAGCAGTGGCTCGCCTGGGAGCACAAGGTGCATCGCGCCACCACCATCCGCCGTGACCTGTGGTCGGGGGAGGTCTACGACATCCCCGACATCGACTCGGACGAGGAGGGCACCGTCAACCACTCTGACACCGAGATCGGAAGTGAGGACGGCAACGACGAGGGCGGCGACGATGACATCGTCGTCAAGTAGGAGGCGGTGGACGACGTCGCCGCCAACTGCCCCAGAGTACCGCGAGGTACTGGCGCGGGGCTACGATGAGGATGCCTTTATCGAGCAGGCCATTGCGGCCAGCGCGTAGGAGGAGGAGGAGGCCCAGTGGAGCGGCTACGAGGAGGCCCTCGCGCTCACCCGCATGGTGGCTGAGACGAACGCCCAGCTGCCTCCACCACCGCCGCTGCCGGTTTGGGTGCCTCCGATCGCGTCGAAGGTGGGCATGGAGCTGGCGCATCTCCATTAGTGGGATCTGTGGCCTGTGCGGGCGATCAACCCGCCTGCGCCCGCTCCCGCTTCCTATCCGGCCCTACCACCGCCCAACCTCTGGACGCTGCCTGAGTACATCGACCTCGACCCATAGATGGACGAGGCGTCACCTACGCGCGAAGATCTATAGCTAGGGCTAGTAGTTTAGATTATGTTTTTTATATTTTGAATGTAAATTAAGTATAAACTTTGCCAGTTTTTCGTGCGAGTTGTTTGTGTTTGAATCTAAAAAAATTGCCTCGCCCAGCGCGGACAAATAGGTCACGCCACTGGGCGCGGCTGGCCGAATAAGCCGGACCACCTACCCATACTGATCGCGACCCAATCCAAACAAACACAGATGGATTGTTTGGGGTGACCGTATGGGTCGGTCCGGTGGAGATGCCCTTACTTCAAGAGGAGAAAAAGGAGGCAATCACCAGGACGTCTTCCTTATGTACTGGAACGAAGTCATGACCGACAGATCTATTTTGAGAGAAAAAAATGAGGTCGTGCAGATCATCACACGACTCCGGTCCGCCAAGTCGATTACGTCCGCCGCATGACCCGCTGCCACGTCATCTACATGTCCGCTGCACAGTTCTCGAACGCCGCGTCGACTACACCGACCACATGGACTATACACTCGGGGTCTCCTTTGGCTCTAACGGTCCGCTGCGGTCTTCGGCTCTAACGACTCGGGGGCTTCCTCGACTGAGGTGATCCTCTATGGTCTTCGCCTCTGGATACTCCGTGCGGTTTTTGACTGTGGCGACCCGTCGGTTGTATCGGCTCCCGCTATCACAACCCGTCGTCGTGTCAAGTCTGTCCACCTCATCGACAAGCAATAAAGCTACGTTCTCTATTTAGAGTTGATTTATTTCTTACTTTAAACCACACTCAATACACTCGGTGGCTGCACCCTCTTCGAGTAACCTAATGTGCCATCGGCTCCACGCACTCGAGCACCTCATACGCGACAATCCGAGTAGCTGATTCTGCCTGATCGTCGAATTCTTGAACTCCTGGTGCCTCGGCAAGATACTGAGACTAAGGGTAATTAGGCTAACAAAAAGGCATAGCATATAGTGCAAAAGTGTCGACTCGATCGGCATTAGAATTTTACTTTACAATCCGAAATGCAACTATTCTTTAAAAGATACAAGTACTTCACAATTCTTTATGTTTTCTGCAGCCTACAAGGACGTTGACTATGTCGAGCTATTATATCGGGTCCTTCCCTAGGAGTCAACAAAACAACTGGCTACGCCATAAACTCAAGACCTGAGTCGAGTCCCTCCTCAGATGGTTGCATCACTTGATGCTACGAAGACGCGGCGCTGGTCGCGCACCCGGCAGAAGACACTGCGTCGACTCCATCCGCATCCTCGACTCACCCGATTAAAATGCGGCATGACTCCGCTATGTCAACTCTGACTACATCGTCGATTCTTGGCTCCTTATGCATGAGACACTGACTCGATGCACTTCCGGATCAGTGGTTCTCCTTATATGAGTCTCCACTCGAGTCTACGACTCGACTAGACACTCGGGGGCTACTCCTATCAGGAACGCTGGTCGCACACCTGATGTACTTCCGGGTCAGCGGTACGCCTACGAGATTGTCAAATACAAAATGCACGATAGAAGACTCGAGTTTCTACCCGAGTCTACGACTCGGTCAAACACTCGGGGGCTACTCCCATAGGGAGCGCTGGTCGTGCATTCGAAAAAATGCGTCTTTCGGACAGATAATGAAAGTAAACGTGAATGACTAAACTAAAGTCTCTGCTCGAGTCTACGAATCGAACAGACACTCGGGGGATACTCCCATAAGAAGCGCTGGTCGCGCACCCTATGAACTATTCGAGTGAGATCCTTCGAATCAAGCACGACAAAAATCTTTTTGGCAACTTTGCCCAAATTAACGATAAGTGAGAAGCAGTCTCCTTGGTCACCCGAAACACCTCTGCGGTGATAAAACTTCGAATGTTGTGTCTGCGACGCAAAGATAAGCCCTACAGATATCGTCTGATGGTATGGTAACACACCAATGCGCTTTGCCAGTAAAACTCTCATGTCAACGGGTACGATGAAAATCCCGACGGATGCGTTGGGTACATCACTTGAAAAACACTGGGATTCGACTCCTATAAGACCTCAACGGCCTGAGTCGAATTACACCAGCATTTGTTCCGGATTCGAGTCCAGGGACTCGAGTCTGATGAAGATCATGTTGTTTTGTCCTATGATAGTTAATTGGCCCTAATCCGTCGGGTGAGTCAGGCACACGCATCAACAATCCCTATGAACTAACATGTTTTATCCTAAAGACAGATTCGTGTGAGTAGCACTCGAAAGATTATAGAGTCTCCATTCGAATCTACGATTCAACTGAACACTCGGGGGATACTGACATGTATATACCCTATGGGTGTGTAACGTAGGTATACCCCGTCCAGCCCAAGGAACTCCCACTAAAGACCTGCAGCCCAGGAAGATTTTGGGTGGCCCAAGCCCATGGCGAATTCGGCTCCTTGGAGGACAAGTCTAGCTGTAGATAGAATTTCAAAGGGTTCAACCCTAATCTGTAACTGACTCGACCTATCCCCGGGACCTGGCCTATCTATATAAGGGCCAGGAGGGCACAACGAGAAGGACGAACTCACCTCATAACACACCTCACGCAAGATTGCATCTGCGCACCCCCTGTAACCTTCGGTTCCACCGTAATCAAGAACAGACAAGCAGAAGTAGGGTTTTCCCTCCGGGGCCTGAACCTAGGTAAACCTCGTGTCCCCGTGTTGCTTGCCTGTTAACCTTCTCGCCACTTCCAGCATCCCCATCTTCTCCAAAACCCAAGTCCATAACAATGGGCATTGACGAGTCGAACCCTCATCACCAGCCCCATCGGAGTCTCCGGCACCCAGACCCCAAAGTCTCCGCCCCGACACCCTAGAGTATTCGTACCTCGACTCCGGACTGGACTCCGGAGCCCCGCCAGGAACTCTCTGTATGCCTCCTTGGAGTCTAGGCTGGAGAGCATCGAGCACCCTACAGTCTCCGGCCACCCCGGAGTCTCTGGCCTCCCAACACTGGAGTCTCCGGTCTATGCAACGACATGCATGTAAAGGCCTTTTGGGCGTGCCCATGTAACCCCCCAGATTCGCCCCAACTTATAATTTTGTCCCTAAACTACCCATGTTTTAGTGGCTGGCCTATAGATAACCTCACCCCTCTATTGTAAACCCTAGACTTAGATAATTGTAATACTCCCTCCGACCCATATTAGTTGACTTGGATTTTTTTAAATTTGGATGAACCTATATACTAAATGGTGTCTAGATTCATTCAGATTTAGACAAATTTGAGTCAACTAATATGGGTCGGAGGGAGTAGAAGAAACCCTAGAGGATCTATCTATTGCTAGTCTCATGCTCCTTTAAAAGGAGCACCAATTATCCCCTAACCTCTTGAGTTTTTCCTAGTGCGTTCAAGTTGTACAAGGCCTTGGAGTCAGTGTATCAACTGCAAGTTGTCAAGATCTCATCAAGCCTCTCGCTCCCGTGTCGGTAGAGAAGAGTGTTCTTTCCCGTCACCAATCCTAGGGATTATGTCGGACCGGTTGCCGCCAGCGTGAGCTATTGGTTTGTATCGTGTTTTAGTGTGTATGTCTATGTTCATCGAGTTCTTCGCATGTGAGTTTGTGGATTTCATCCTCTGCCTCCTCCCATTTGCCTTCATCTCGATTTCCACGGGGACTCGTGAAATATTGGGAAACCCTAAGGGGTCACCCCTAACATATTGGTATCAAGAGCCTCGTTAATCATGAATTTCCCCACAAATTTTTTCTTATCCACTATAAATTCGAAAATTTCCAAAAAAAAAGAGCCCCAAACATGCCTTTGGACCGATATGTCGTTTTGGACTGTTATTTGTGGTTTTGATCTGACCAAATATTGTCTAAGGTGTTGGTCCAGCTTTTGTCTATGTTTCCCAGCCCAATTTTGGACAATTGTTCACGGATTTGAGGCCCCAAGGCATGGATTTCCGCCCAAGAACACGAGCAGTTCAAGCAGTAGACCCTGATACCAGAGTCTCCATACAAAATCCGAGGAGTCTCCGGTCCAAAATCCCAGTCTTCAGCCCTGAAGCCTGTTTTTTACCAGTTCTTCCTCCTCCGTCTTGGCCAATTTACTTTGTTGTTTTTGTCCCATGTGAGTGTCAACAACTAACAGAAAGCTTCTGCTTCATCATCATCCCGCACCATCGACCGCAAGTACATCATCCCTAGAGAAGGTATAACTTGTGTTCTCTTGTTAACCCCATATCTTCCTTTGTGTGTATCTATCCTATGAGAGCAGCTCATTTTGTGTTTTCCTAAGCATTGTGCACTTGCCTTTGGAAAGTGAGAGTGTGTAAGCAAATACAAAAGTTGACATAGTATTATATAAAGGGAGAAAAAGAATCAAAAAAAGAAAAAGAAAGATAGAAAGATACATAGTCTCCCAATACAAAGAGAGTATCAAGCTTGTAAGCAAAAAGGGAGAAAAAGTGCGACCAAGGTAAGTGCACAAATCCGTTGCTTACCCTATTTTGGCAAACAAGTTGTGGTCTCTCCTTGCGTTGGCACGACAATCGAGCTTAGTCTTCGTTAGGACATTTTGTGCTCATTTTCATAGTCGTGCTAACCCTACTAATCTCCACATGTGTGTATAGTCGTAGGTTCCCGTCACCTTTCTAGTTGACCTTTCCCTTTGACTTGAGTTTTGTTGTATTTTACCCACTTTTGACTTTCCTTTTTTGTGTGGTTGGTTCTTTGGCTTTCCACCATCCTAACCTACCACCAAAATATTTTGAGAGTTTTAGTTATTCCTTTAGTGTGAGTTTTCTTTGTGTTTTCACTTTGCAAGCTTATAGTTCTAATGTGTGGCAACTAGTTGGATACAATCCCCAAGGTGAGGTAAAAGGCTAACCCCCACCATATTTACTTCCATATACAATCCTTGTTGTCTTTGCATCATGGATAGGCATGGTGAGATGAACCACCCACCCCCACCGCAAGAGGAAGGAGAAGTACCATACATGACAAGATCAAATCATTGGATGATACGAGGAGAATTCCACCAACATTGTGAAGCCCTTGAGAAGTGTCAAGATGAACAATTTGGAGAAACTCAAATGGAGTTCAAGAGCATCGACAATCGCTTTGAGAAACTCCGTGGGAAAATGCATGTGATGCAACACAACATCGGACATCAACATGAAGATCTTCAACGTGCCGTCATCGCAACAGACGACAAGCTTCAATGCCTCATTGATGGTTTGCCAAGCAAAACAAGGTCGCGTTCTCATGCACCAAGCTCTTCAAGGCACCACTCAAGTGCATCAAGCTCATTGCACCATCGTGTTCCAAGGCGCAACGAAGGACCCGTAATCCAATCCATAAGCTCTTCGCAAGGTGTAACCTCTCCTCGGTATGCTGCAACATAAAGCTATGCCGGTGACTTATCCGCGAGACCTACAATGCAAGAATAACATCGTCATCACGCAAGGATAATAGCGATCCAACAAGAGCAACCACGTGAGCAACCTCAAATGGAACCTCAAGTTCATTATCTATGCCCACAAGACCTTCAATCAACAATAAGTGATGCCTTCGATTTGGAAGAACAAGATCGTCGTCAATGTGAAGCACTTGAAGATCCACCAAGACATCATCACCTTCATGAACGTCAACACCGACAACATGGTCACCATGACGAGCTTCCCCCACAACATCAAGACATGGAATGCAAAATTTTACATGTGGAGCGACGTCCACCACGTCACGAGGCTCAATACCATGCTCGTCTCCATGAGGCCCAGGTGCCTAACCAACATCACCACCCGAGGAATGAGCCACATCCTCGTCAACCTCGTGAGGCCCAAGCGCCACAACCCCATCCTCAACCGCACCAAGAGAAAGAACAAGATCCTCAACAATGTTGCAAAGACCAAGCTCCATCACCACCAAATGCAGCTCAATAACCACAAGGGTAATAACAGCATAACCAAGCAAGACATGATAGCTCGGATGATGAAGAAGGCCACCATCATCATGGAAACCACTGCTATCGAAGCCGCACTGAGGAAGAAACTTTTGGTAAGCTCAAATTCACCATGCCCAAGTTCACTGGTTCCAATGATCCCGAAGAGTATCTCTCATGGGCACTCAAGGTCGACAAGGTCTTCTGCATGTGTAACTATAACAATGAGAAGATGATGGCCATGGCATCCCTAGATTTTGATGATTATGCCAACCTTTGGCGGGAACAAGTCCAAATCGCTCGTGAAGCAAGATAAGATCCTCCAATCACCACTTGGAAATATATGAAGACTCACATGAGATCACACTTTGTTCCCTCGCATTACACGCGTGACCTATGATGACCCACAATTATAGGGGGTGTATTGTAGTACTTTAGATAAATAGGAGTGTCGATCCCAACGAGGAGCAAAGGTGTTGACTAGTGGTATGGAGCAGGAAATCTCTGTAAATACTTAGAAAATGGATTTTTAGGGGTTTTCTGATAAAGCAAATAAATAAAGTGCAAGTAAATAAAGACAAAAAATAATTGCAGCAAATGGCCCAATCCTTTCTTAGCAAAGGACAAGCCGATGGAAATACTAATGAGGACCAAACATTCTCGAGGACACATGGGAATATTGTCAAGTGCTTTCGTTTAATATAGTTGATTAATCTTCTTTGGTTTTATAAGTGTTATATGGGTGAACCTGTGCTAATGTACTGACCTTACTTGGAATAATACATACTACTTGTGATTAAACCCCTTGCAAGCATCCGCAACTACAAGAAAGCAATTAAGATATAAACCTAACACACAGCCATAAACTCCGATATTATACACTCCCTTATGCAATGGTTTCCTAACGGGGGTTTAGGTTTCTGTCACTCCGGCAACCCCACAGTTAGTAGCCAAATATACAATGCATTTCCCTAGGCCCATAAATGGTGAAATATCATGTAGTCGACGTTCACATGACACCACTAGAATAATAGCACCACAACTTAAATATTAAACCATTGAATAATACCTCAACACAATTCCACTACTAACAATTGTTGGCGCTTTGTTGACGTGGGAGTTTCTTCTTCTTTGTTCCCCGGCAACGGCGCCAGAAAATTTGTTGATGGCGCCTAGAAGCGCTTCGTCGAGAAACCCCAAGAGCAAGGTGTGATGCAGCACACCAGCAAATCTTCCCTCAGAAAGAAACCGAGGTTATCGAACCAGTAGGAGGAAGGAAATGTCTCAAAGGTGTTGCAAGCAACATGGAAACCTGCACAACACAAACTCAAGACTTTGCCCCAACGAAAAGTGAGGTTGTCAATCTCACCGGTTGTTGTAACAAAGGATTAACTATATGGTGTGGAAGGTGATGATGGTTTGCAGCAAGTAAACAATAACAATGGAAGATGTATCAATGGTAAAGATTGGACCGGGGTCCATAGTTCACTAGAGGTGTTCTCCTTAGATAAACAAACATGGCATGCTGGGTAAACAAATTACAGCAGGGAAATTGACAGGACTGAGCAAGGCATAACAATGCAATACTAGACAAAAAGATCCTATGAGATTCGATTGGGCAATACAACAATATACATAGACCGCCATTCAACTGCATCTATGACTAGAAGTCTACCTTCAGTTTATCATCCGAACCCCCTCCAGTATTAAGTTGCAAGCAACAGACAACTGCTTTAAACAAAGTGTGTAAGGTAAACAATCCACTTGTTCCATGAACAAGAGATCGTTGTTTTCTCCCTAGTGGCAACAACACATCTACAACTGTCACATCCCAAGATTTTCCAAATCTTGTAATGTGAAAAATAAATAAACAAATTAAACAATTGTAGAAATTTAGGGTGAGAAGAAACTTTTTGATTCCAATTTGGAAACATCAAAACCTATTTTGATCAAATAAAATCCTAAAAGGATTTCAAAAGATAAACAATTAATAAATAAAGTTAAAATAGTTGGAATTACTATTTTTGGGTCTTTTAATAAAAAAGATATGGTTTTCAGAAGCAAAGGTAGAATTATAAATAAGGATTATTTTATAGAGCCAAATTAAACCTTGGCCAAGCTTTTGAAAAGAAAATATTTTGTTTGATAAAAATAGTAAAGGTTTATTTAAATAAAATAATAAGGATTTATTAATATCCAATTTTATTAAAGTAAAGGCTTTTCCATTTTAAATAAACACTAAAACTTGTTAATTTATTTTGAATAAGATTTCCAAGTGTTTTTATTTTTCAAATGAAACCTACTGAAAAGGTTTTGGTATTATTTAGTTTTCAAATAGATTTTTAAAAATAAAATAAAATCCTATTTGAATTAAAGACTAAGGTCTATTTATTTAATTATTAATAGATCTTAAAAGAATAAAAGAATTATTTTATTTTGGACTTTGAATTATGTTGTTAAACAGAACTAAAATAAATACAAAGTTTGGTGGTGGTTTGAATTGATTTGTTGTTTGAATTATTTGTTTGAAAATCAAAACAAAAATTCATTTTGGAAAAAGAAAAGGCAATCAGTATAAAAAAATGAAACAGACTCAACCCACTAAGCAGGCCCAGCAAGCCCTGTAGCCAGCCCAACTAACTCACCCCGCAGTGAAACATTTTCCACCCGGAATAGAACCCGTTGAGTCACTGAGTAGTGGACCCTATGCCCCCTCTCCCTCTCTCGCTGACCGTCCGACCCTACAGGGCTGTTCATCGTTTCCACCCGCGAAGACCACGCCCCTGGCCGTTTTCTGCCGCTGATTTCTCGCGATCAATTCTCCTTAATGCCGCGTTTAATCCTCTTCGTGACCCCGTAGTATTAATCGCCACGCTCTCATCTTCTTTTCCCCCAATCCTCACACCACCGGAGCCCCTAGGCTGTCAGTATTGCCTGCGACATCGCCTCTGTCTCCGACGGCTTTCTCGGCCGATTCCTGCAGCCCCTCGCTGCACCTTGCCTCCTCGACCACGCTAACTTGTTCCCCATCAACCACCGCACCTCCCAGTGGCCTCATCTTGCTCGTGCTTGACCCCCAGCCTCGACGACGACCAAGGCCGTCACCGCCGCCGTCTGTTTCCACTCCGACAACCTCTTCCCGGTAAACCCGACCACCCCTCTCCCCTTAGTCGACACTCTGATGCTCGCCTTCCTCTTGCGAACCTAACCGTGCCTTCTATTTGATCTAGCGCGACCTCTAGCTCCGCCCCGACGACAGACAGAGCCACCAGACGTCGTCTTGAACTCCGGCGAGGAATTCCAACTGACCATGTGCGCCCCTCGACAAGCAGAGAGCATGTTGAGCTTCAGCGTCACTCCGCGAACCTGGTAAGTCATTCCCCTTCCTACCTTGATTCCCGTAGCTGCCGCAACGCCGTTAGCCGAGCGTCGCCGCCGCCAGCCACCGCCGAGCGCCGCCAGGGTATGGTCAGATCATCTCAGGCCGTTAGATGTTGATCTAAAGGATACGATAGAATCACTTAAAACGAAAGCGTATGCAATCTGAGCCGTGCGATGTAATTAGATCTAACGGCTGTATTTCCTGATCCGCGTGAAACGGTACGCGCCAGTAGGATAGCGCCACGTGTCACAAAGTCTGTTTTAAAAACAGATTTGATCTATTTGTGGTTCAATTTTGTAAAAATCATAACTTTCAAACCACACATCCAAATTTTGAAAACTTTATATCAATGGAATCAGAAAGACAAGCCCTATATAACCATGCCCTTTGTTTAGTAAATTGCTTCTGTTAAATTGTTTGTTTTTGCAGAAACTTGTGTAGGCATATTTAGAATATAAAATTTGTTCTAAAATGATTTTTGAGATAAAATCTTTAGCAAATTGTTTGTCTTGAACCTAAAAACCATAGAAATCAATTTGTGGTTTCAAAAATGTATTTCGTGAAGCAAAGGCACAAATCTTTGAATAAAAGCATTTCTAGCCAATTAAAAATGTTGATTTTGGTTTAAAAATAATTTTGGAAGAAAACCTTTTGGGAAATGTTTTGATTTAAACTCCCTGACCCCAAACACCAAGTTTTATGAATTGAAAATGTATTTGGTGAACCCCATAAAAATTATTACTTTGCTAAAGACATTTTCAACCACATAAAATAATGATTTGGTTTAAAAATGGTTTATGAAGTAAAATCTTTTGCAAATGGTTTTGCTACTTTATAAATGACCATTAGGTGTTTTCAAATGTTTATGACCTATTTGAAACCACTTTTTCAAATAAAACAATCTTTGGCATGCTTGCATGCATTGCTTTGTTTCTATCATTTTATGTGATGTTTTGCTTGAATGGTAGATTGAAATATTGCTTGCTTGATTGAATTGTAGTGATTTGAAGAGTGTTAATATTGCAAGATCAAGGAGTGAACTTATATTATCTACCAAAAAGGCAAGTGATGCTTCATACTTTTGTCCATTATTTTCACTATGCATTAGTGATATTTCTAAGTAGGACATGCATGGAAATTTTGCTAAGTATAAACTATGCCATGGGAAATCCTAGTAGATGAAACCTTAGTAGAAATTTCCTAAGTTAAGATTCCTACTACTATCATGCTTAGCTTAGATAATAGAAAACAAGGGTGGAATATATATTCATACTATGAAATATTTCCAAGTCAAGGACTTGTGTTTTGTTTAATAAAACAACTAAGTGAATGAATCACCTGGGTGGAATGGAAGGAATGGTTTGTGTTGAGTGGTTCACAAGGCCCATTTATATGGTTTACCTTGTGTATCTCACTTGTGGATGGCCACCCAGGAACAAAGAGATTTGAGATGTCAAATGTTGAGAAGCTTCAAGTGCAGCCACTTGGCATTATGGGCTCTGCCTGGATCATATAGGTTGCAATAACTTAGCCAAATGGACAGTTGGTGGTAGGGGATTGATAGGTTGGAACGCGTCCATTCTGGTCTAAGGGAAGGCTTCTGAAAGATCTTGTCTTGTGGGGAAGTGCACAACCACTGCAGATGAAGAATCTAAGTACTTAGCCATGTCCCTAGCAAAGGACAATTTGAGCATCAAGACATGGAAGCTATCAATAATCTCCTCATACAAATTTCTAAGTTAAAATCTTGTGGTTGAACAAGGGTTGAAGGATCACCAATTTCTATTGGGAGATGCCTTGGGTGATTTTTGACAAACAAAAAACTTAGTGTTTTCAAATGATAAGGAAAAACTATTTTGAGCAAAGCAAGCCTAAGATCCACTTAGCCAAATGCATATAGATGATAGACTCCACTATACTACCATAGTATCACTTGCCAATACAATTCAAATGTATTGACCCTTGTGGCTGTAACTTATTATGTTGCAGGATATTCCGATGATGATTAGGAGTCATGAGTCTACACTCAACATGCTTGCCTGTGGCACATGAAGATGAAGACTTATTTATCTATTTGCTTGTTTAAACTCTTGTACTAGGCCTGTGGCCATGGAGTTGTAAAAGACTATGTTGTCTCTAGAATGACTGTAATAATGACCTTTGTTTCTGTGTACTTCATCTTAAACTGTGGATGCTAGCATTGATCCAGGGACTAGCATTGCAATCATAGGGATCATTTACTTTACAAAGGAGGGATCTTACAGATGGTATCAGAGCATTGTGTTGCCTGTAGGATTTATAAACCTAGGATTGGACAAACCCCTTAGAAAAAATAGGAGTTGTATTTGTTCCAAAACTTATTTACAAACAATCTTGTAAACTCTTTCCTCAACCATTTTTGGTTTTGTTTCTACATCTATTCTATTTCAAACTTGATGGACAAAGCCTAGCCCATGGCCAAAGACTTCACCATGAGCAAAGGACTTCATCAACTCTAATGACTTCAACATCTTCAAGTGATTTCAACCTTATTCTCAATAAGGGCTTCAACCTTGGATATCACTAAGGACTACAAGTGAGACAAGAAATGCTGCTCAAGACTTGAGGACTAAGGAAACACAACTTAGAAGGAATCATCATCACCTTTGAAGCTTAGTGACCAAGACACAAGAATTTTCCCAAGGAAACCATGATTTCATTCATGAGGAATCAACCAATAAAGATGGAAAGATCTCAAGTGAACCATATAGTTGGACCACCATATTTGGTATAGATCAAACACACCAACCTATGTGGTGTATCAAAAATATTTTGTTGCCTAAGGATGTGCTTGAACTTGTTGTTTGAGTGGAATGTTTGTTTGTGATTGCTTGCACATTGCTTGAGTGAATTGTGATGTGTGTGATTAGAATTGATTCCTTAGAAAATCCTTTGCCTATTCTAATCCCAATCCAACCCAAACAGATGACTTCTCCAAGAGACTTCAACACCAAAAATGACAACAACAACAACAACAACCAAGAGATGCACATGAGAGAACAACTACTAGCAAACCAAACCCATTTGAACCAAGTGACAACTCAGTTTTTAGCCAACAACAATGGATTAGACCCAACCATACAAAAGTTTTTGGAAATTCAATCCCAATTGTTGCAAGGGATGGCCACTCAAATGATCAACATGGGAGACAACCTTTCCCAAGGAGTTTGTGACAACAAGGATGTCAAGGGTGATATTTTAGAAGGAACCCAAGCTTGCAATGTTTGTGGAGACAAGGATCACATTCCAAAGAGCATGAAGATCAATGCCCCAATTGTGAAGATAAACATCCAGCTAATCAATGACCCACATCTCAAGCTACTTGTTTCTTATGTGAAGGAAATAATCATGTCCCTATCCAATGCCCCATCTATTCCATAGTTCAACAAAAGAAAGAAGGTGGAGTGCAACAACAGTTTGTAAACCCTCATGAAGGAACAACTTCTACCAAGAAGGATGAAGGCAAAGTCAAAACTATGCACCATAAGGCCAAATCCAAAGTGATCACAAAGTGTTGCTACTCTTGTGAAGAAGAAGGTCATATCTCTAGTAAATGCCCCAAGAAGAGAGAAAGATTTCCCACCTTTGTGGTAAAGTATGAAGAGCATGAACTAGAAGAACTCCTAGCTTTGGAGAGACCCAAGAAGAAGAATAAGAAATGCCCCAACCCAAGCAAGAAGGATATTACCCAAGAGCAATGTTACACTTGCAAAGAGATGGGACACTATGCCAATGAATGCCCAGAAAAGGAGAAGAACCAAGGAAACAAAGAAGAGGCAATGATACCAAAGGAAAAGAAAGATATCAGCCAAGTGATGTGTTTCAATTGCAAAGAACCAGGACATTATGCAAGCAATTGTCCAGAAAAGATGAAGCACAAGATAAACAAGCCTATGAAGGATCTCAGCCTGGTCACATGTTTCAAGTGTGGAAACAAAGGACACAATGCAGACGGTTTTGTGGAATTTTTATCGGGTACTTAGGGTTTAGGCGGCGGGGGCTTCTTATAGGCGAAGAGGCGAGGCAGGGGGGCACCAGGGCGGTTGCACCCCCCCCAGGCACGGGGTGGGCCCACTAAGCAAAGGAGAATACCACAATACTATGCTTTTCCATGCTAAAACAACGCATAATTTCTTCAAGGCACACTAAGCAATCCCAATTGTTTGGAACAAGACATGCTACAGCAATAATCACTAAGCATAAGGTCAAAACAACACCTAGCATGTCATGCTAAATTCTAAGTCACAGCCAATGCAAGCTCCTCTTACACTTCAAGCAAGAACTTACTACTCCTTTCCAACACCAAGCAACTTAGTTGTAAAACAACACAGTGAGAACAGGGGTCCAAACTACTTTATTCAAGCAAACTAAACAACCTAAGAAAAGCAAACAAAAACTAAGACACTCCAAGAACAACATAAGTGTGCATGAAACAATAAAAAGGAAGTGTCTAGACAGACCTGAGCTTTTGATTGATGAAGAAGGGGATGCCCAAGGCATCCCCAAGCTTTGACGCTTGTACCTCTTGGATATTTCTTGGGGTGACACCATGGTGACATCCCCAAGCTTGAACTTTTGTCCATTCTTCATCTCATTGCATCATTCTCTCTCTACACCTGAAAATTTTCCTTCATACAAAACTTCACACAATCTTCATTAGCAACATTAGTTTATTCAAAAGATATTAGACCTCTGGCAAAGCTTTGGAACAGCAATACTTTTCACTAAAAACACAAGCTACTGTAGAAACTCCTTCAAAAATCTCAATTCACCAAAAAGAACTCAAAAAGGAATCAATAACAAGCAAATGCAAATAATGGCAGAAATCTGTCAAAACAGACCAACAGGTAGAAATAGATTTTTTCGAACATCTTATGTTTCTCAAATAAAAAAGTGTTGAACTAATGTAAGTTAGCTAACATACTGGGGGATTTATTCGTAAATTCTGGGATCAATCTGAGGTACAGAGACTCCTCACGATTTTTTTGGTGGAGGACAGAAATCTGTTTCGGGACAGCAACTCCCCAAATCTTACTTCCCTCTCATTAGAGGTCATTCTTGACACAAAAAGCAAACAAAAAGAATAAGGAGAGGTCATTACTGAAGTAATAACTTCCAAGACTCAAGGAAAATCTTGGGTTATCTCCCAACAAGTACTTTTCTTTAACACCTTTAAGTTAGGCACAAGAAGCAAGAAGAATCAAGTATTTTCAAATGAAGAAGCATTAACATCAAACCTTGCTTTCAAAGGAGGAGCAAAAATCAACTTCTCTATCCTCATAGGGAAGTGTTCAATACCTTTCTTGAATGGAAATTGATATTTAATGGTGCCTTCTTTCATATCAATGATAGCACCAGCTGTTCTAAGAAAAGGTCTTCCCAAAGTAATAGGACAAGAAGCATTGTATTCAACATCCAAAACATAGAAATCAACAGGGACATAAGCATTGTTAACCATAATGAGAACATCATTAATACTCCCTATGAGTTTCTTCTTAGCATTATCATTGAGCGGGACATCTAAATAACAATTTTCCAAAGGTGGCAAATCAAGCATTTCATAAATCTTCCTAGGCATAATAGAGACACTAGAACCAAGATCACATGAAGCTTTGAGATCAAAGTCATTCACTTGCATATTAATAATGGGTTCCCAACTATCTTCTACTTTCCTAGGAATATAAGCTTTATGTTTTAGCTTCTTTTCCTTAATCTTAACAAGAGCATCTGTAATGTGTTTGGTAAAGGCAACATGCATATCACTAGCATCACGACTTCTAGCAAGCTTTTGCAAGAACATAATCACTTCAGAAATATTTCAATCATCAATATCTCAAACTTAGCATCACTAGTAGTAGGATCAATAGGCTTAGGCATAGTAGGAGGAGGAATAGGGACTACTTGTGGTGCAATGGGAGTTCTTAGGAAATCATTGTTGTTGGTGCTAGTGAAGTCACACAACTTAGTATTCTCAACAGAGTTCATTTTGGAAAAGGTGGGCAAGCCAAAAACAGCTGCGGCAACTAGAGCAGGAATTAATTTTTTTGTGTTTTTGAATAAAGGAAGCAAACCAAACTAGACTAATTTTTTTGGGTTTTTTAAAAAGAGGCAAACAAAACCAAGAAAAGGAAACAAAGCAAACTAAAAACAAAGTAAAGAGAAAGGAAGTGAAGGACTCCCCTAGTGAAGGCGTCATTAGCCTCCCCAGCAAAGACGCCAGAAAATATCTTGATGGCGCCCACCACTTGTCGTGGGACGCTTCGTTGGAAACCCCAAGAGCAAGGTATGAAGCAGCACATCAACAAGTTTCCCTCGGTAAGAAACCGAGGTTATCAAACCAGTAGGAGGAAGGAAACGTCACACAGGTGTTGCTAGCAACGTGGAGACCTGCACAACACAAACTCAAGACTTTGCCCCAACGAATCAGTGAGGTTGTCAAGCTCACCGGTTTGCTATAACAAAGGATTAAATGTATGGTGTGGAAGGTAATGGTTTGCAGCAAGTAAACAAGTAACAGTGGAAGATGTATCAATGGTAAAGATTGGACCGGGGTCCATAGTTCACTAGAGGTGCTCTCCTTAGATAAACAACATGGCATGACGGGTAAACAAATTACAGCAGGGCAATTGATAGGAACTGAGCAAGGCATAACAATACAATTACTAGCAGAAAGATCCTATGAGATTCGATTGGGCAATACAACAAGATACATAGACCGCCATCCAACTGCATCTATGACTAGAAGTCCACCTTCAGGTTATCATCCGAACCCCCTCCAGTATTAAGTTGCAAGCAACAGACAACTGCTTTAAGCAAAGTGTGCAAGGTAAACAGTCCACATGTTCCATGTGAAGGGAATATGCCCTGAGAGGCAATAATAAAGTGTTTATTATGTGTATTCCAAGTATATGATAGATATTTATTTTGCATGCTATAATTGTATTAATACAGAAACATTAATACATGTGTGTTTAATAAACAAACAGAAAGTTCCTAGTTATGCCTCTCTCATAAACTAGCTTGTTGATTAACAAGATGATCAAGGTTTCCTGATCATGGACATTGGATGTTGTTAATAACGGGATCACAACATTAGTGTAATGGTGTGATGAACATTCATCCGAATTATAGCATTACGATCAAAGTCATTGAGTTTATATTGCTATAACAACTTATGAAGTGATACTAATCCTTAGACCATGAGATCATGTCAATCACTAACACCGAAAGAGTTTCTTGATATCATCAAACGTCACACCGTTACAGGGTGATTATAAAGATGGGTTCAGAACTAATAAAATGTTATGTTGAGGCCCATGGATCGAGAGTGGAATTTGTTCATCCCGATGACGGATAGATATACTCTGGGCCCTCTCAGTGATATCACATTGGTTAGCTTGCAAGCAAGTGATTTGATCACTAGAATGTTATATCATGGAAACGAGAAAAGAGTGCATGTTAGTAACAAGATCAAACTAGGTATGGAGATACCGATGATCGAATCTCGGACATGTAATATATCGCGAAACAAAGGGATTAAGATACTAGCGTAAAAGGTTCCGACGATCACAAGAAAGTCATCGTTGAATTTGTGGGAGTCAGTATGGGTCTCCAAATCCCGCTTCTGATTATTGATCTGAGAGGGGTCTCAATCATGTCCGCATTATTCACGAACCGTAGGGTGACACACTTAAGAGACACCGACATCCAATTGGAGCAAAAGTTTCATGCCGGAAATAATAACAAGCGCAGGAATTTATTTCACTAGATACCGAAACAGGTTTTCGGCTGAAATTGCAAAAAGTGGTTATGCATGTGAAATAGAATTCTAGCAAGGGGTTATATGTGAATTTTTTCATTAAAGTAATTGACAAAATTCTGAATAAATAAAAAGAGTTTTATTTAATGAGAGTTTGCATTAAATTTGGTGGAAATTTAATTACAAGTTTGAGTGGAATTTTGAGTGGAGGGAAATGAAGAGGTTTTTGTGAGTGGAGTGTCCACCCACATGAAGATGGGAGGTTAAGGGGGCAGCCCCATGCGCCGTCCACCCCCTTGGGGTTCCCCCCTCTCGTATAAAAGGCACCCTCTCCTCACTTCTCACTCACACCTCCTCGTGAAGGATCTCTCTCCCCCTCTAGAATTTATTCCCCATGGTCTCGGACTAGCGAGATACATGTTCTCGGTAGCTATTCGGCAAGAAAGAATTGTGCTTCCGCTGCATCGCTGGAGCGAGGAGGCAGAGGTTGCTCGGTGCCTCGGACGTGTGTGCGAGCACGGATGCGCTGCTGATTTGCGGCACTAGGACTTCCTCTCGATCTTGAGATCGGCAAGAGATCGTCTACATCAACCACGAGTTTAACTCATTAAGCTTTGTCGGTCTTCAAGGGTATGTTCTCTATGGATATACATTTGCCCGTTGTTTGTATCTAGTAGATAGATCTTGGTACATAGTTGTTCCTATTGTAGGAATTTTTTTGTTTTCTATGCTGCGAACCCTATAGTGGTATCAGAGCCGGATCTATGCGTAGATGCTTTACACGGGTAGTACACATATGAGTATGTGGGCGATGATGATCATGTTGTTGCTCCTTAGTTGTAATTTTGGATATTGGTGGCATAGTGGGATGAAGCGGCCCGGACAAACTTTACATGTCCTTGCACATGAGACATGTTCCATGCTTGACATGCAACTAGTTTGCATAAGTGGCTAGCGGGTGTCTGTCTCTCCTACTATAGTCAATATATATTTTGCAATTGTCAACAATTTGGTTATCCTCGTTATGGTTCATGTTCATAGGTATGAACGGTTCTATCTTCGAAAGCCCTAAGCCACGTAAAATTTGCAATGGATAAATTAGAGGCGTCTAGTTTAGATTGTTGCTGGGCTAGTGTTATGATATGGTGATGTTGTAAGTAGAAGTATGAGGTGATACTCTTACAACACACATAACGTGTAAGTTCCATAGACCTTGGCCTTACACATATAGGTATGATAGTGATCATACCATGGTGCACATGATAGAGATCATATGCGGGAACCATATCATTCCACTAATAAACATATTATATTTCTTGTTTGGCGTTTTATTAGCATAATAAGATGATCCCTCATTTAAATATCAAGATAAGAATGTGTTCTACCTTTAGTATGCACCGATTATGTTTTCGTCGCTCCAAGACATCACGTGATGATCGAGTGTTCTTGGATCCACGATGTCACATCCCAAATTTTAGATTTGGTACTGCATAACATTCATGGCATTGCATCATGATCGTCCTTGCAAAATTTTAGTTTGAAAAGGGTTCGGCAAAACAAACCACTTGCATTTGCATTTTGACACCTACACTTGAACATTGGGTTTTACCATGCCTCTGTTAAAAACATTATATTTTGGGTGTATGGAAGGTACAGGTGCATAGAGGGTTCCGCCACGAACCCGTAGCACTTTGAATCGCCCGAATCGGAGTTTCGTAGAAGAAGTTATGGCAAACTGAATTTTGATGATTAGCGTAGACAGTGTTCTGTCAGAAATTTCAGTTAAAAATTCGACAGAGAAAAAGAAAAGGAAAAGACCAAAAAAAGAGAAACAGCCAGCCGGGCTGCGGCCCAGCCGGGCCAGCCGCGCAGCAGCAGCGTAGCGCGCGCGGCATCTGGTATCCGCCGCCCCGCCAGCGCCGCCACCTGCCGGGCCCGCTAGTCAGCCGCCGCCAGCCACCGACAGGTGGGGCCCACCTGTCGGCGCCGCCGCCGCCGAGTCCGCCAGGGACACGACCGCCGCCGCTACCGCGATTTTCGCTCCGGTTTGGTCTCGAACTGCCTCGCCCCTCCCCAATTCTCGGCCCTTCTTAAGCCGCACCCGCCGCCACTTTTCCCCCCTCTCGCAAGCCCTAAACCGCCTCCAATCTCCGGCGATTGCTCGCCGGAGTTCACCGTCGCTGCCGCCGCATTAAGCTCGGTGAGCATCTCCGCCGCGCGCGCCGACGCCCCCTTCCTCGCCTCGCTCGCGCGCGAGCTCGCCGCCTTTCCTCTCTCCCCGCAGGAGCACGCCGCCCGACGCCACCCAACGCCGCCGACGCGCCGCCGTCTCCAGCCGGCCGCCGCGCTCGCCCCCCGTGCTTGCCTACCGACGCCGCCGCCACGAGAAGCTCCGCCTCTACGCCACCGACCCCGTATGCCGCCCAGCCGCCGCCAAGACTCGCCGGAGCCGCCACCCCGACGCCACCCGACGCCGCCGGTGAGCTCCCCCTCGCGTGCCTCCCCTGCCCTTTGATCTCGATCCAACGGTCCAGATGGACCGTGGAAAATTCAACCCTGGCCGTTGACCAGTCAGCCGCCACGTCATCCGCCACGTGGGCGTAGTCAATAGTCAAAGTTGACTGTTTAGTTTTAAATCAATTTAATTGGCAGATTTAGTTACAATCTTGAAAAATTCATATCTTTAGATCTACTGGGCCAAAAATTTCAAATAAAATATGTGTAGAATCAGTGTCTCACATAGAATATTGTTGTACAATTGTTTTACACTTTTACAGCAAGGTTTTGTCTTAGTTAATTAAATGAGTTAATGCTTCTTTTAGAGTATTAAATTCATAGAAAAAGATCTGTAACTCCAAAAATTGCAAATAAGATGTCCCTGGATTCAGTAGAACTAAAGGAATCCTTTAGTGAATTAAAAAGTTAGGCTTACGGTACTGATTTTGGCAGAACCTATGCAAAGGATTTTTGGAGTATTTTAATTACCCAGGGCTTTATACAAAACCTTTTTGAGAAATTCCAATTGGTACTGACTCTATTTTGAGTTGCCTACACAGTGCAAATTTTCCAAGATTTTAGAAACAGTATGTTAGCAGTGGCTAATTATTTAGTTCCTAGCTTTATTATTTGAGCATTATAAATTGCATGCCTTGTTTTCTTTGCTTTTAAAATATTTTCCATGCATGCATACAGTAGGTACTGAATAAGAATATGTGATGCTACTGTAGCAATGCTCAACTTGTCATGCATGCATCTTGCATTGCCATTATTTGCATATGATTATGTATGGTTTGTTTATGTGATTGCAATTGTATCGTGTAGATTGTGACGAGTGCAACACTTGCTCGTGTGTGGATTGTTCGTTCGACCGCTACAGCCAAGGCAAGTAGATGCTACTTTGTTCATGATGTTGTCCTACTATTTTCAATGCACTGTCGTGTATTTTGTAGATGCATGTGTAGGATATTACTATCGCTATGCTATGTCCTAATATGTGGTAGGGCTTTCCTGTAGATGAACCACCGTTGGTAGATGTGCTTAGCCATGATATGATGAACGAGGTCTGGGTTACATCACCAGAAGTTGTTTCTAAATGTGTTGGTTTGCAAAAACTAAAAACAACTTAATAAATTAATCTCCTGGGTGTGATGGGATTGATAAATTTTGGTGGTATCATTGCGGAAAGACACCCAGGTATCAAGAGAAAATGATTGGCTTCTTTATTTTGTAGCTTACGTGTACAACCATGTGCCAATAATGGAATGGGAGGTTGGTTGGACTCAGTAGGTTGTGGTAACTCGAACCCACGTTGAAAGGATCGTATGGGCACCTAGAGGGGGGGGTGAATAGGTGCTACTTCAAATTTTCTTCTTTTTCAAATTAATGTTTGACAATAAGGTAAATTCTCTAGATAATGCAACTACTGTGAATTTACCTATACGACAATTATGCAAGGGCTACCACAACACAAAGTAGTAACAAGTAAGTAAGGTGCGGTAAAGGATAGAAGTAACCGAAAAGTGGACGCGGAGACACAAGGATTTGTTTCCCGTAGTTCCTTCCTTTTGAGGGGAAGTACGTCTACGTTTGGAGAGGGGGTGGTTTCAAACCACCAACGCCACAAGAGGCCTCCCTTGTTCTCCGATGAATCTCACCCCAACGGGATCGATTCACCTTCCACTATATCGGCAACCTTCAAGGTGGAAGCCGGCACCGTTACAAGTTTGGGGCACACATCCACAACTTAATCGGAGGCTCCCAAATACAAGCAAGCTATCAAAGCAATCAAAGACAAGCTTGTAAGAACCAAAACAAGAACTAGGGTTTCCAAGAAAACACTAGAGAAAAAGGGGCCCTCAATGAAATCAGGGGGAAATGAAGATATCTTTTGGTGAAGTAGTAGATCGGGGCCTCCTCCTTCGATTCCCCAAAGATCAAGGACTTTGGGTGGTGGGATGAGGAGATCTTGAAGATTTGAGTGGCTCCGATGGACTCCAATGGTGGTCTTTGACTTTAATGAGCTGAGCAGTTTGTCCCAAGGTAGGTGGAGGGGTATTTATACCCCTCCACGAAATATGGACGTTGGAGCATTAAATGTACCGGTAGTACCGGTACTCAAGCGGTAGTATCGCTTGCAAGCGGTACTACCGGTCAAGTACCGGACCAGGTACCGGAGGTGCTTCAGTTCATCAGCATTCTTCAGTTTTGGGCTGTATCGCCCTTGTGGTACTACCCCCAAGCGGTAGTACCGGTCATAGGACGCGGTACTACCGGTTTGGGCGGTAGTACCGGTCCCAAGTACCGCTTGGTACTGACCAAAACGGAGAGGGGTGAGTCTTAGTCAGTATGCCCCGGTACTGCCGAGCGGTACGACCGTGTCAAGCGGTATCAAGCGGTACTACTGGTTGGGCCGGTAGTGCCGCTCCGTGGTACCGGGTGGTACTGACTAGCACACACCTTTATCAGCTTTGGACAGTGCCAACCGGTACTGGAACCGGTAGTACCGGTGTCAAGCGGTAGTACCGGTCGTAGTTCCGGTACTATCGGTTGGCACAGAGGTTTTTTGCAAGGGGAATTGATATGCCAATATTTGTGCCACCTCTTATCAAACCTGTGATAAACTTAGCACACAGTTAAACCGATAAGTGTGTTGTTATCAAACATCAAAATCAGAGGTATAGGAAAATGCTCTTTCAATCTCCCCCTTTTTGGTGTTTGATGACAATACACTTTTACAAGATGATTTTAATAGTAAGCATATGGTATTTGTAAAATAGAGACAGGACTGCCCCTAGATGTGTAGAAACATACCTCCCCCTCTATTTTACAAACCCAACATGGGTGCACAAATATGGATACTAGCATTTGAAAACATACCTTTGCACAACACATGTGATGAGGAATATATATACAATAGATACCGCATAACATCACAAGATGGATCCAATGAAATAAACCACATAGTCTCATAAGATGGATCCATGAAATAGCCACGTAGTAACCACATAGTCTCACACGACATAAACACATAGTTTCACACATAAAAATACATAGTCTCACACATAAATATAGGGAAATCGAAGTTCACAAGCAATAAAAGGATCAAAGAGAAGAACGAGCTTGTGACTTCCCATGCAACACCCGTGCCTAAAGTGCAACTTCTCCCCCTTTGGCATCAAGACGCCAAAAATGGACAAGTGCAAGACTACTGTACCAACAGTCAATCATCCTCCTCCTCCTCCTCATCCTCAAGGTCCTCCTCATCCTCGTAAGGGGGTGGGGCGCGGTGCGAGGAAGAGACATCATCGTCCCAACGGCTGTGCTGAGAGATCCACTGATCTTCTGGAGTGATGTTATTCTCGGACCCTCAGAGATGGTCAAACCCTGAGCAGACATCATTTCCTTCTGTCGAGCACTGGCTTTCTTGGCATACACATGCGCCTCATACATGCGCTTCTGGTTGTCAACCTAGAAGCAGAAGATCTTCTTGAGCTTGACCTCCATCCTTTTGGCCCAAGAGGGCTTAGCATTCTTGCGACGAGAGACAACATAATCAGTGTCATGACCACTGTCAGCATCCTCAGAGTCATCCTCATCCTCCTCACCCGCCGCAACGCGAGGTTTAACATGTGTCTTGATCTTGAGTGCCTTTGGCCCGTGCACAATGAGAGAGCGAGTGGAGAGAGTCCTAGCAATGACGGGGCACTTTGACATAATGAGGGCCATAATATAAGGAGCAAATGGTGGAACCCTCCGAGTGTGTGCAGGAGCAACCATCTCATTCCATATGAAGTCTGTCACATCAAGAGGGGTGCCTGATTCTCGGTTGAGGAAGGTGTTGAACAGCAAGTCAACAGAGAACCCATGTATCTCATCCTTGTTGCCCGCACGAGGAGCAACAGTCTCACGGAAAATGCGATGGACAATGTCACATGTGGGGAGTAGATCCTTGATCTTGCCAGCAACCCCACGACCCCGAATATACAAAGGTGTAAGGACATCCTTTTTGGAGGGATGATCCCGCATGTGACAGCGAAAACCACAAGGAACATCCCGGCCGCGATCTTCATAATCCAAGATTGCAGCAAACTCCGCTAGTGTAGCTTCCTTGACAGCACCTTGAGTCATCCAGGTAATCTTCCGAGTGCAGCCAGTGTGGAAATGTGCAGTGGCATAAAACTGGCAGATAAGGAGGGGATCATAGTCATACCGAAACTCCATAATGGGGAACAAGCCAAGGTGGGAGCAGATTTCCTTAGCTTCAGCAAAGTAGTCAAGATTCTTGTCAATGTGGCCCATGTCAATCCACTGCTGAGGAACCACCATCTGAATGTTGGTCAAAAGAACCTCATGATAAACACGCTCTTGGAAATCATCATAGAAGAGACTATCTTCCCTTGCCTCGCTCCGGTTGCGGGAGTATGCATTTTCAATCCGGAGAGCCCTAAACTCTGACTCAGAGATGTCTGACAGTTTCTTTGGCCCAGATGGCCCAGACTTGAGACTTTTGGTACGCCTAGTGGAAGGGGGGCGAGAGGGAGGGGCGCTGCCACGCCCAGCTGAGCGCTTGGTAACCCCTTCACGACCCCCACGACCACCGCGAGTGGCAGTCAACTTGGACCGGTGTCTTGGCTGTGGCATAACCTCTTCGTTAGACTCCGTCTCTTCCTCAACAATCTCACGGCTAGACTTGGAGTGCTTGCGTGCACCGCAAGAACCACCTGCATCTGTAAAAGCACGAGGGAGGATAGCAAGAGGGTAAGGGCACAAGAATCAGAAAAAAAGCAAACGAGAGAATCTACAATTTAGGCAGAAAAATGTGGTCAGTTTGGACCGGTACTACCGGACCTGACGACCGGTAGTACCGCTTGCAAGCGGTAGTACCGGAAAAAGTTCCGGTACTACCGGTTGAGCGGCACAAGTTCGTCAGATCTGATGGAAACGGACCAAATTGACGTCATTAGACTGTAAATAGATGATTCTACTCGGTAACAAGGAAGCATATGGCAGTACAACCTTGCAATATGTCGATTTCACCACAAATCTAAGTCAAAACCTAGATCTAATGGGAAATCAAACGGGGAGAGAAAGGGTGGTTGTACCGGGATCCATGGCGGTGGAAAGGAGTGGGAGCCCGCCAAGAGGCCAAATCCAAGGGGAATCCGGAGAGAGGAGGGCGTGGCAGGGCTCCGGTGGCTTCAAGATCTCCAGTGGCGGTGCAGGTTTGAGTGGAGGACGTGGGGAATAATGAGGCACTGAGGGGTGAATCTCCCCACGCGTCCAATATATACCTGGAAACCGTCAACCGGTAGTACCGGTTGTTGGAGCGGTAGTACCGGTTCCACAACCGGTAGTACCGGTGACCGGTAGGACCGGACATGTGGGAGGTAGTACCGTTCCTGGAGAAGTTCTTCTAGGAGACGACCTAGGAACTTACCAGGTCCGGTAGTACCGCTTGCACATCTGGTAGTACCGATCCCATCTGATTCCAAAGCCAGGGATCAAGGATGATTCTTGTGCGGATAGAGAGAGGGTTTTCGTGAGGGAGTAAGGAGGATTGGGTTAAGACAAGTGAGCTGAGAAGCACATGCACTAAAAAGAATGGAAGAAGCAAATAAACACCAAACTTAGAGTGCATGAGACTAAGAACGATGAAGACAATTCAAATAGATGACAATCATGAGTGAAACCCAATTCAAATAGGTGACAAACACGAGTAAGCACATCAACCTCTTGATTGAGAGGGGGCGGTGGCCTAGGCCACCATATTTGAGTATACTCGGCTTGGCACCACGAAGATATATCTTGGGTCCATTACCGAAACTCATCATTGAGCTCACATATCACAAAATGATATTAAGAGGAATGATTTTGTTTACTTTGCGCATAATGGGGGGAGGGATAGTCCAATCAATTAGGACCGCACTCCCCCTATGTCCATGCCTACACCTAAACCAAATATGGATAGAGTATTAGGTGAGAGTGCAAGATAGTCAAGTCAAGCTCCTTGAATCTACGATATTTAGTTCATTCCTCAAGTAGCAAAACCTTGCTTCATCAAGTGGCTTCGTGAAGATATCAGCAAGTTGATCTTTGGTTGAGACATAGGATAGATCAATATCACCTCGAGCAACATGATCTCTAATGAAGTGATGACGAATCTCAGTATGCTTTGTCCTTGTGTGATCCACCGGGTTGGATGCAATTTTAATGGCACTTTCATTGTCACATAGAAGAGGCACTTTGTCACAATGGACACCGTATTCCCTTAAAGTTTGCCTCATCCATAGCAATTGAATGCAAGCACTAGCGGCAGCAACATACTCGGCTTCGGCGGTGGAGAGAGATATACAATTTTGCTTCTTAGAAGACCAACATACCAAGGACCTACCAAGGAATTGGCACGCCCCGGATGTTGATTTTCTATCATCCTTGTCCCCCGCCCAATCCGAATCCGTGTATACACAAAGAGCAAATGTTGAACCTCGAGGATACCAAAGACCATAAAATGGGGTATGAACTAAATATCGAAAGATTCTCTTGACCGCCATTAAATGGCTTTCCTTAGGAGCCGCTTGATATCTTGCACACACACCTACACTCAACACAATATCGGGTCTAGATGCACAGAGGTAAAGCAACGAACCAATCATAGACGGGTATACCTTTTGATCCACATCTTCACCATTTGGATTTTGTTCTAGATGAGTCTTTGTAGCCATGGGAGTTGGAGCTCCATTCAAATCTTGCATTTTGAATCTCTTGAGCATATCTTGAGTATACTTGGATTGATTGAAGAATGTTCCTCCTCTAACTTGCTTGATCTCAAAGCCAAGAAATACTTTCAACTCCCCCATCAAAGACATCCGGAACCTACTAGTCATAAGCTTTGAGAATTCATCATTAAAAGCTTTGTTGGATGAGCCAAAGATAATATCATCAACATATATTTGGCATACAAAAAGCTCCCCATTGACCCTCTTAGTAAAAAGAGTGGGATCGATTTTCCCAACCTCAAAGCCACGGTCAAACAATAACTCTCTAAGGTGCTCATACCACGTGCGTGGGGCTTCCTTGAGCCCATAGAGCTCCTTATCAAGTTTGTAGAAATGGTTTGGGAAGTTGGGGTCCTCAAATCCCGGGGGTTGCTTAACATATACCAATTCATTTAAAGGACCATAAAGGAATGCACTTTCTACATCCATTTGTTGCAACTTAAAGTTATGATGTGTCGCATAAGCAAGAAGGATACGGATGGACTCAAGGCGAGCCACGGGCGCATAAGTCTCTCCATAATCAATGCCTTCAATTTGAGAATACCCTTGTGCAACCAATCTAGCCTTGTTCCTTACTATAATTCCATGCTCATCTTGCTTGTTCTTGAATATCCACTTTGTTCCAATAACATTGCGGCAATCCTTTGGCTTCTCAACTAACTTCCACACTTTGTTTCTCTCAAAGTTGTTGAGCTCTTTGTGCATAGCTTCTAACCAATCCGAATCTTCAAGAGATTCCCACACTTTCTTTGGTTCAATCATGGAGATGTGTGCTTGGTGTTCACTGAACCTCTTTAATTGTGCTCTTGTGGAAATTCCTTTCCTAAGATCTCCAACAACATTTTGGAGGGTGTGGTCTCTTATTTCCAATATTCTTTCCTTTCTAGCTTCGCGACGAGCGTGGATCTCCTCATTGTTTCTTGGAGGACCCTGTTCATCATTTTGATCCTCGTCATGACCATCAACTTGACCTTGATCATCATTGGAGTCATCCTCTACATTTGGAGGCAAGGATTGACCTTGGTCTTGATCAAGTGCTCTTCTAGCATCAATTTGATCTTGTCTCAAAACAGTTTGGATGGATCTTCCTTGACAAATTGACTTGGCACCACTTGACAACCCATTGAATGGACCAAGCTCCCTTTGACTAGAGTTCACACATTGATCACTATGTTGAGGGTACACATCTTGTCTTTGGCTTGAGTCAATGTCCTCTTCGGTAGATGGAGCATGTTGAGGTTGTGAAGATGAGGGCTCCACTCGAGTGGAGCATAGTTCTTCTCGATCCGCCATAAGGGGTTCCTCAACGGGGCGAATATAACCCACACCCATTCTTCCTATGGCATCCTGAGGCATTTCATCATCTGCATCACAAGCATCAACACACACCCCTTGGGGACCATCATATTCTTCAAAGGTCACACTACAAGATTCTATGACGGCTCCAGAGAGCTTGTCATAGATTCTATAAGTGTGAGATTTGATACCATAGACAACAAAAATACCCTTTAATGCTTTAGACTCGAATTTAGACAAACGAACACCTTTGATGAGATAGAAACACTTACAACCGAACACCCGGAAATAAGATATGTTGGGCTTGTTACCGGTAAGTATCTCATATGGAGTCTTGTTGATTTTCTTGCGGAGGTAGAGTCGGTTTGAAGCATGGCAAGCGGTGGAGATGGCTTCGGCCCAAAAGTTGTATGGAGATTTAAACTCCGCCAACATGGTCCTAGCCATATCAATGAGAGTCCGGTTCTTCCTTTCGGCCACACCATTTTGTTGAGGGGTGTATGCAGCGGAATATTGGTGTTTAATCCCCTCATCACTAAGGAAATCATTCAAGGTGTAGTTCTTGAACTCGGTGCCGTTGTCACTTCTTATAATCAACACGGGAACATTGTTTTGCCTTTGAACCAAGTTGATGAAGTCGATAAAAGTCCTTTGAGTTTCACTCTTCAACTTGAAGCAATAAACCCAAGAGTATCTTGAAAAGTCGTCAACAATCACCAAACAATATTTCGTCCCTCCAAGACTTGCATGAGATGGAGGACCAAATAGGTCCACATGGAGGAGTTCCAAGATCTTGTTAGACTTGATTTGGTTCGTGGGCTTGTGTGGAGCGTCATGCATATTCCCTAGAACACATGCCCTGCAAACACGATCTTTGGCAAAGGAAACATCTTCTTTTAGTCCCACAATATGGCCCTCTTTATGGAGACTTTGCAAAGTTCTCATATTGACATGGGCTAGTCGGCGGTGCCATAGCCAACCCACATCGTCATTTCCGAATAAGCACATCGGACCTGCAGTGGCTTGCCCCGAAAAGTCCACCACATACAAGTCATGTTCGACGTACCCAACGAAAGCGACCTTGAGAGACTTGCTCCACATGAGGACCACAATATCATCATCAACAAAGACGGCAAAGCACATCTTTCCAAGAGCACGGACTGAAAGTAAATTGTATCCAAGGGTCTCAACAAGCATGACGTTCACGAGTGTAATGTCGTGAACCACCACTACCTTGCCGAAACCCATTACCTTAGACTTTGACTTGTCGGCATATGTCACGGTGATTTGATCATCATTTGGCTTTAAGTCCTTGACAATAGACGAGCTTCCGGTCATATGACTTGTGCAACCACTATCGAGCACCCACTTTGACCCTCCGGAAGCATAAGTCTACAAGAGATCAAACTAATTTTTTAGGTACCCATTTTTCAATGGGTCCTATTTTGTTAGCAACAAGGGTCTTGGGAACCCAAATAGACCAAGCAATATAACCATCATAAGGACCAACATATTGTGCATACACATCACCATAGTAATCACGCATTAGAACATAGTGAGGGTTAGCACTACCCGCAAAGTCATCATGTGACATAGTTTTACCACTTGTGGTCTTACTCTCCACAATGGTCTTGTTGGTCTCTTGTGCGGGCTTGTCCTTCTTCTTCTTATTGTTCTTCTTCTTGGTTTTGGAAACAAAACCAATGCCCCCTTTATCACCACTACACCTTTGCTTGCTCAAAAGATCATCAATGGACTTGTTGCCTTGTGGAAATGTGGCCTTAGAAAGCTCCCCCTTCAACCTAGCATTCTCTTCAAGAATAGTTGTGCTACTAGATGGAATGAAGTTACTGGGTGAAGGAATATTGGCCAATTGAGTTTGAAGCATTTCATGGGACTTTGTGAGTGACAAGAGTTCACTCTCCAAGACCTTGTGGGCCTTGTTAAGCAAACTAAAGTCCTCGGCAAGTTTTTCATGAACCACACCAAACTCAACCTTGTCCTTTTTAGCTCTTTTGTATTTAGCAATAGCATGATCACGCTCTTTGATGAGTTTGTTCACAATAATGTCATTGCCCTCATCAAGCCCTTCAAGTTTTAATTCAAGTGACAACCTAGTTTCTTGTTCTTCTTCTAGAGCATTGTTTAGAGCCTCTAGCTCAATCATATGTTCATGCCCAAGTTTGCATCTTACATCTAGAAGTTCTTGAGTATGTGAGAGTTGATCTAAGATGTTTCCAAAATGTAGCTTAGCATCACCTTCTAGGTTAGTCATAAACTCATCAAAGGCAATTAATTCCTTTTTAACATCAAGAGACATCTCATCATCAATTTCATCATTATCTAAGTGGGTAGAGCGGGATGATGAGGATACCTCCGTTCCTCTTGCCATAAGGCAAGTGACGTTCTTGGTGGAAGAGTTCTCATTTGGAGAATCGAAGAGCAAGAATGTCAGAGTAGAGGTGGTGGCAAGAGCATCCACACCATGAGAAGTTTCCTCTTCGTCATCTTCATCATCTTCATTGTCGGAGGAGTACTCTTCATGAGTGATCAAGACAATTTCTCCCGGCTTCTTGTTGATGGGATTCTTTTTGATGAAAGGTTTCTTGTACGGTCCCTTGAGAGTCTTCTTCAACACAAGCTTACCACCATGATCTTCTCTCTTCTCATAGGGGCAACTATCCACAAAGTGGTAGCGGTCACCACAATTGAAGCAAGTTCTCAACCTTGTGGTATTCTCTCTTTTCCCATTTGGATTGCTTCTCCGTTCCATTTCCATCTTGGCCTTGGCGGGGTTCTTCCAAAAGTTCTTTGCATAGAAAGCCATATATTGACCATGAGCAATCTTGACTTCATCGGGATGGTCCATGGAAAGCCCTTCATCACTATCATCTTCATCCCCATGGTCCACCACTTTGGAATTCAAAGCAACATTGACAACATTGCTCATACCAAGGGCACGATCACAGGCATCTTTGGCATTCTTGGCGGCAACCTTGAAAGCAACCATCTCTTGCATAACTTCATTTGAGGTCATGATATGGTAGTTGTGTCTTCCTTGTAGGCTCTTCAAGTCGGTGGGCTCAAAAGGCATGAGTGCGCTCACATATTTCCTTTTTATCCATGCATCATCCACATGTGAGGCACCCACATTCCTAAAAGCAGTGGCAGTGGTCTTGAGCCTTCGGTACATGTCTTCGTGATCTTCACCTTCTTTCATGTAGAAGCCTTCGGCTTCATTGCTTAGAGCATCATATCGGTTCCTCCTCATACTCTTCTTTCCAACAAACAACACAGTGAGAGCATCCCAAGCTTCCTTGGCAATGCTAAAGTGCTCAATGTGTGGATAATCCTTTGTCCCCAAACCTTGTTGAATCATATGCAGAGCAGTGGCATTGAGTTGACTATTAACAATCTCTCTTCTTGTCAAGTTGTTTGGATCCCCAATAAAGAGTCCATGCTCGATGATGTTCCATAGTTCAATGCAAGAGCTGCGCATATGAGTTCTCATTAGTGATTGCCATTGAGCAAAAGTAGCAGATTCTTCAAGCTTAGGTGGGTCACCTCTATTGTATACATGAGGGTGAGGGATTGGAGGGTCGGGAGAGTACCATGAGTCACGGTGCTCAACCTTCCCACCATTATTGTGTGTGGAGGAATTAGCGTTGTCTGGTTTACCCCCTACCATCGCACCCTCGGGGGATACTGACGTATTCCCCTTAGGTAAAATGGATGGTTGATCCTCTTGAGGAGATGGGGGTGATGAGCCTTCTTTGTCTTTAAGAAGTTGCTCTAGCATCTTCTTGACTTCGTTGACCAAGGAAGAGCTCAATCTTGTTTCCAAGATTTTGAGATCTTCCATGGTCACCGTGGTCGGCTCACCATCACCATTCCCTTCGTGGCTACCCATATTCTCTTAGGCGGTAAAGCCCAAATAAAGAGCCGAGGCTCTGATACCAATTGAAAGGATCGTATGGGCACCTAGAGGGGGGGTGTGAATAGGTGCTACTTCAAATTTTCTTCTTTTTCAAATTAAGGTTTGACAATAAGGTAAATTCTCTAGATAATGCAACTACGGAGAATTTACCTATATGACAATTATGCAAGGGCTACCACAACACAAAGTAGTAACAAGTAAGTAAGGTGCGGTAAAGGATAGAAGTAACCGAAAAGTGGACGCAGAGACACAAGGATTTGTTTCCCGTAGTTCCTTCCTTTTGAGGGGAAGTACATCTACGTTTGGAGAGGGGGTGGTTTCAAACCACCAACGCCACGAGAGGCCTCCCTTGTTCTCCGATGAATCTCACCCCAACGGGATCGATTCACCTTCCACTATATCGGCAACCTTCAAGGTGGAAGCCGGCACCGTTACAAGTTTGGGGCACACATCCACAACTTAATCGGAGGCTCCCAAATACAAGCAAGCTGTCAAAGCAATCAAAGACAAGCTTGTAAGAACCAAAACAAGAACTAGGGTTTCCAAGAAAACACTAGAGCAAAAGGGGGCCTCAATGAAATGAGGGGAAATGAAGATATCTTTTGGTGAAGTAGTAGATCGGGGCCTCCTCCTTCGATTCCCCAAAGATCAAGGAATTTGGGTGGTGGGATGAGGAGATCTTGAAGATTTGAGTGGCTCCAATGGACTCCAATGGTGGTCTTTGACTTGAATGAGCTAAGCAGTTTGTCCCAAGGTAGGTGGAGGGGTATTTATACCCCTCCACGAAATATGGCCGTTGGAGCATTTAATGTACCGGTAGTACCGGTACTCAAGCGGTAGTACCGCTTGCAAGCGGTACTACCGGTCAAGTACCGGACCAGGTACCGGAGGTGCTTCAATTCATCAGCATTCTTCAGTTTTGGGCGGTATCGCCCTTGCGGTACTACCCCTAAGCGGTAGTACCGGTCGTAGGACGCGGTACTACCGGTTTGGGCGGTAGTACCGGTCCCAAGTACCGCTTGGTACTGACCAAAACAGAGAGGGGTGAGTGCTAGTCAGTATGCCCCGGTACTGCCGAGCGGTACGACCGTGTCAAGCGGTAGTACCGCTTGTATCAAGCGGTACTACCGGTTGGACCGGTAGTGCCGCTCCGTGGTACCGGGTGGTACTGACTAGCACACAACTTTATCAGCTTTGGACAGTGCCAACCGGTACTGGAACAGGTAGTACCGGTGTCAAGCAGTAGTACCGGTCGTAGTTCCGGTACTACCGGTTGGCACAGAGGTTTTTTACAAGGGTAATTGATATGCCAATATTTGTGCCACCTCTTATCACCTGTGATAAACTTAGCACACAGTTAAACCGATAAGTGTGTTGTTATCAAACATCAAAATCAGTGGTATAGGAAAATGCTCTTTCACACGTATCCAGAGATGTAGAATTTTGGTAGGATGGACCGGTGCATGTCGGGTTTGGGGAGCTACTTCCCGAACGGTCCCTTCTTGGACTTCTCCCTATCATCACCCAATATGAGACTGGTGGTACGAGCTGGGCTGTCCAAGTCACATGGGTAAAGTGTACTAACCCCTGCAGGGTGTATAAACTAATCTATTAGTCGTGTCCCTGGTTATGGACATCTGAGTTGCTTGATATTGATTTCATGACATGTTTCTTGCTCATTCTAACTTCATAATTGCTTTAATGTTGATGGGTTAATTTAATTGGGATCTTTTTCAAAGAAAGACAAAAACTGTTTATGAAAGTAGGACAAAGGTATTTGAAAATGCAAGCTAGCCACAGCTCCACTTGCCAAATATGCATGTAGATGTTAGCACTATTGTCTCCTTTAATAGCTCTACTTGCCATACATTCCATGTATTGACCCTTCGGGGCTGCTACGTTTCATGTTGCAGGATATTCCGATTCTGAGTGATCGATTTAGGCCACGGTACTCCACTCGGCACTTGTTCACTTGTGGGCAATTTGAAGAATGGAGGATTTACTATATTTATGTTGCTACTTGAATAATTTGAGATAGCCTTGAGCTAAGCTCTTATTGTAATAATGATACTCTAGATCTTCGTTATTTAAGATACACGGATATTTTGCTATGTTATTCATCTTATTATATTGTGGTCCACTGAACCGATCCAGGGATTGGCATGTCACATAGAATCTACGGTCTTTTCAGAACCGTAGTGTTACAAGATGGTATCAGAGCCCGTGTGTCGACTGTAGGATCGTGACCTAGGTTTGGATTAGGAAGCCATAGAATTATTGAAGCTTATATTAACTCTGTCTTTCATCTTATGCCTTTCACTCTCGTAAATTCTTACCATATGCTATTCTCACACTTTCCTCTTTTAATTGATAGATGGGAGAAGTCAGGACTGAGTATGCAACAATGGAGTCACCAAGGCCCTTTGCAAGACAGTTGGCACAGCTCTCGCAGTCATTGGGATTGCCACTGCCCATGTTCAAGGGAAGAAGGCTGTACACCTATGGATATGGCGAGGATGCATGGGAGATCACCACCTTCATCTTCAGGGATGCCGCCTTGCCAAACCCTGTGCATCTGGTTTACACCAAGACATACTGCAACTTGGGACTTGGAATAAACTTGGCCCTGCATGAAGCCCTGTCACGCCAGTGCCACCTTGTCCGACACCTGCTACCAGAAGACTCCCCCTACCGTGACTACAGAAGGAGTGATGAGAATGGGAACGTTGTGGTTACCCCGGGCGACAGGAACAACATGCCGCCCCGTCGGAGGAGATGAAGCTGTTGCAGCTGCAGCAGAGAATGAAGAAGAAGAGGAGGATCCAGAAGAGGTGGAGTTTGAGATTTCAAGTGATGATTCAGGAGAGGTGTATACTCCGCCGCCATGGTTGGTTCATGGAAAGAAGCGCCAACGCATGAGTGCGAGGACCTACCGCAACCTCTTCATGAAGTAGATAGATGCCCACCAATTAGTCTTCGTTAGGTTTAGTCTCGATCGATGTAAAACTTGAATTCTGTTAGTTTAAGAGCGTTTAGTTTCTCCTATGTGTACTCCAATGTCCCAGGATTATTTGTGCGAATTTTATGGAAGAGTTATGGCAAGTTTGGTTGATATCTGAGTTATTCCTGTTGCAGTTTTCTGCTGACACAGCTGTACTACCCGAATTTTCATATTTTACTGGTAACTGGGAAAAAACTGAAAACAATAGGGATGGTTTGAAACTCTCTGTAATGTATACACAAAAGTCAGCAAAAATTTCTGACGAGTTTAAGTCAGGTAGAAAAATTCGTGAACACTGCTGGACTGTTTTGGCAGATTCCTATTTTTAATGCTTTGTTGACCTTTTGTGTTGACAACTGTTGCCAACTCTTCTAAAAACTATTTTAGTATACATATACTGCTAGGATAACCCCTAGGATGTTTCTGGATCATTTGTTTGCTGATGTGTTGCTTGCTTGAGATTATCTGTGATTGTTTTGTTGTTGTTTGGTCATAATGCATGGGTAGAATCCTGTTTTCTAAGATTACCTATGCTGAACCACAGATGCCTCCCCGTCGTCAACCTACTGGGTTGGAGCAGCTCATGGCAGCTGAGGCACAGCTGACCCAAGTTATGACCCTGTTCATGGAAGCTCAGAACAACAACAACAACAACAACAACAACAACAACAACAACAACAACAACAACAACAACAACAACAACAACAACAACAACAACAACAACAACAACAACAACAACAACAACAACAACAACAACAACAACAACAACAACAACAACAACAACAACAACAACAACAACAACAACGACGACGACGACAACGACAACGACAACGACAACGACAACGACAACGACAACGACAACAACAACAACAACAACAACAACAACAACAACAACAACAACAACAACAACAACAACAACAACAACAACAACAACAACAACAACAACAACAACAACAACAACAACAACAACAACAACAACAACAACAACAACAACAACAACAACAACAACAACAACAACAACAACAACAACAACAACAACAACAACAACAACAACAACAACAATAATAATAATAATAATCAGAACAATCCACCAGGTTTTGACATGCTCACCAGATTCCTAAGACTGAGGCCAGCAAAGTTCTCAGGAACTACTGATCCCATGGTGGCCAATGATTGGATACGCTCTGTGAACAAGGATTTGGTAACTGTTGGTTGTACTGATGAAGAGAAAGTCATATTTGCAGCACATTTGTTGGAAGGACCAGCAGCTACATGGTGGGATAACTTCCAGATCACCACTCCCATTGAGGATGTGACATGGGCTATCTTTGAAGATGGTTTCTGTACTGCTCACATCTCATCCGGAGTGATGAGTTTGAAGAAAAAGGAATTTCATAACTTGAAGCAGCGCCACCGTAGCGTGGCTGAATATATTGAAGAGTTCAACAATCTGGCGCATTATGCACCGGATGAAGTTGACACTGATCCTAAGAGGAAAGAGAAGTTCCTCGAAGGATTGAACGATGAACTGAACCTGCAGCTATCTGTGGCCTATGTCCCCACTTATCAATCTCTTTGTGACAAGGCTGCCATCTTGGAGAGCAAGATGAAACAGGTTGAAAGCAGGAAGAGGAAACACTCTGACAAGCACAGCTCGGGATCGTCTCACAAGCGTTCCCATTATGACGATAGTGGGAATTCAGGATCCCACAAGCATGGAAAGTACAACAAACACCACAACCACAACCGTCAGCATGACAACAAGTATCACCGTAGTCATGACAATGACAAGTATAAGAATCACAAGAGTGGGTATAAGAACCACCACAATGGAAGTGGAAGTGGTAGTGGAAGGCAACCTGTCAAGAAGGATCTTAGTCAGGTTGAATGTTTCAAGTGCAATAAGATGGGGCATTATGCAAATGAATGCCTAGAAAATAAAGTTGAAGGACCCAACAGGCCCAACCCTTTCCAAAAGGGACAGGTGAACCACATCAATGTGGAAGAGATATATGAGGAACCTGATGCTGTTGCTGGTAAGTTCAAACTCAATTCTGTCCCAGCATTTGTTCTCTTTGATACTGGTGCATCTCATTCATTCATATCAAGAGCATTTGTTGAAAGAAATGAACTACCGGTAGAAACTATTGGGTGTCCTATAAAAGTAAGTTCTCCTGGCGGAGAAATGATAGTGAACTCGGGATGTCATGATCTAGTCATAGAGTTTGGGAAGTATAACTTTCCCATTAATCTGATAATCCTAAATTCCCAAGGATTGGATGTCATTTTGGGAATGGACTGGATGACTAAGCACAAGGGAGTGATAGATTGTGCCAATCATACTGTCACACTCACAACTCCAGGAAACAAAAGGATTAGATTCAAGACTAACTTTGAACCGAAAGGGAGTAAGCTAAATTCTCTTAAGGGGGTTAGCATAGACAGTGTGCATATTGTAAGTGAATATCTGGATGTGTTTCCGGAAGAATTACCAGGAATGCCACCAGATAGGGTTGTGGAATTTCTGATTGATTTGCTACCAGGATCAGGACCAATAGCAAAGAGACCGTACAAGATGTCAGTTGATGAGTTGAAAGAACTCAAGAAACAACTTGGAGAATAGTTGCAGAAAGGATTTATTCAACCAAGTTCTTCATCTTGGGGAGCACCAATTTTGTTTGTGGAAAAGAAGGATAGAAGTCAAAGGTTATGCATAGATTACCGTTCACTCAATGAGGTGACTATCAAGAACAAATACCAGCCTCAGGGAGATGCACTTACTAGGTTTCTGAGGCTAAGGCCAGCGAAGTTATCTACTGCAATGGAGCCGATGGTTGCTCTCGACTGGTTGCGTTCAGTCAACAATGATCTGGTAACTGTTGGGTGCACAGATGCTGAGAAGGTGAGATTTGCCGCTCACCTACTAGAGGGACCAGCCGCTTCGTGGTGGGACACTTTTCAGATCACCCACCCACTTGACACTGTGACTTGGGCAATGTTTGAGGAAGGTTTCAGGACCAACCACGTATCTTCAGGAGTTCTGAGCCTGAAAAGGAAGGAATTTCGCAACTTGCGCCAAACCAACTGCACCGTGGCTTAGTATATTGAGGAGTTCAACAACCTGTCTCGTTATGCACCTGAGGATGTTGACACTGATGCAAAAAGGAGGGAGAGATTCCTGGATGGCCTCAGTGATGAGCTTTCAGTGCAGCTGCTGGTGGTTTATTGTCCCACATTCCAGGAGCTTATGGACAAGGCCAGGATCTTGGAAGGGAAGCACAAGCAGGTGGAAAACCGCAAGAGAAAGAGCAGCAATCACCACTCTGGTTCTCACCACAAGTCTCGCACTTCTTATGATGGATACTCCAAGCATGGGGGAAGTGACCATGGGCACCATGGAAGCCATGACCGCCACAACCATGGAGGCGATGGACATCGCCATGATAGCCACAAGAGCAACCGCCACAGCCACAAGGGAGGACACACTCACCATTCTGGAGGACACAATGGACATGACCGCAACCGTGATCGCAACTTTGTGAAGAAGGACCTGAGTGAGGTGACATGTTTCAAGTGTGGCCAGAAGGGACATTATGCAGACAACTGTCCGAAGAAGAAGGGACTGAAGTCAGGCAACAACCAGAAGGCCACAGTGAACCACATGAATGTGGAGGAGATCCCAGATGAGCCTGATCTTGTGATTGGTAAGTTTCCAATCAACACTCACCCTGCACTTATACTTTTCGATACTGGTGCATCGCATTCATTCATATCAAGGGCATTTGTGGATAAGTATAAGTTACCTACGGAGTGTCTAAAAAGGGTCTATTAGAGTAAGCTCACCTGGAGGGGATATGATAGCTAGCGCGGGATGCCGCGACTTAACTGTGAGTAAACCTGTGCATGGACGGGTTAAACGGGTTTGGCTGGTTTTGTCAACCCGGCTAATATTCTCCGGTTTGGACTGTGTTGGTCTGGGTCCAACGAGTTAGTGGCTGGTGTATACATGGGTTGGGTTGGGCTGGTTCCACGGTTTTAACGGTTTGGCACGGTACGAATGAAACTACAGACATGCCAGGCAACCACGAGTCAAGTTCCTACCGGCGGCTCAACGCGCATGGCAAGAGATTAACCGACAAGGATGTTTTGAGCTCCTACAAGCGTCCAGCTCGGCCGACGCCCCTACGGCCACTGCCTCCGTGCACTGCCTCTTCCAGACTGCTTCTAGGACGGCGGCGTGGAAGGGTGCTCTGGCTCGCACGAGCTGGCGAGCAGCGGTGTTGTGCTCCCGCACACCTCCGAGTCCTCCCTCCGTCTTCTACGTCGTAGCGGCGCGTTGCGGCTGGTCCTGTGCGTCGTCAGATGAAGGATACATGGAGTCAATCTTGCCGTCATCCAGCTCCTAGCCATGTCCAGCTTTACGGCGTCTGATGGTATCGAGTCGGCGCAGGACGGCAGGACGACGGGTGTGTGATACCAGCTACTAGACGAGCTCGTCCGGGTCAAGCTCGACGGCGTCCGATGGTGTCGAGGTGGCCACTGGGGTGGCGCAGGATGATGGACGTGTGATACCGGCTGCTGGGCAAGCTCGTCGGCGTCCATCTGCTGGCCGTGCCTAGCTCGCCGGCATTCGGGAAGATCTCACAACGCCGCAGACGGCGGACCTATGCCTACACCGGCTAACTGAACTTGCTGCCGTCATTGCTACAGAACGTAACGTTGGATATAACTAAGACGGGTTGAGCGGTTTCCGCAGGTTCCAATCCGCTCAACCCAACTAACCTCTATTAATCCGCGGTGTGAATTTAGAAACCAGTTAAACCGAGCTAAACTGTCATAACGGTGTGGTGTGGGTTGGGTTCATGGTTTAGCTGGTTTGAAACCAAACTATGAACGGGCTTAACTATGAGGATTGGAGCACACAATTTCATTGCACATCTGGTAGTATTGGAATCACAAGGTTTAGATGTAATTCTGGGCATGGATTGGATGTCTATGCATGGGGGACACATAGATTGTGCACAACGAGCAGTTTCTCTCAAAACCCCGGATGGTAAGAGGATTAGGTTCAAGTCGGATGTGCGACCGGGAAAGTGTAAGCTGAATTCTCTTAAGGGGGTTAGCATGGATACTGTGCCTGTGATTAAGGAATACCCCGACGTGTTTCCGGAAGAGCTGCCAGGGATGCCACCTGACAGGGATGTGGAGTTTCTCATCGATCTGATGCCGAGAACAGGACCTATAGAAAAAAGACCATATAAGATGGATGTGGATGAGCTGAAAGAATTAAAGAAACAGCTAAAGGAGCAGTTGGACAGGGGATTTATTTAGCCTAGTTCATCGTCATGGGGTGCACCTTTTCTATTTGTGGAGAAGAAAGACAGCAGCAAGAGATTAGTGGTGGACTATCGCTCGCTGAATGAAGTGACCATCAAGAAAAAATACCCCCTGCCAAACATAAATGATTTGTTTGATCAACTGGAAGGAGCTAAGGTGTTTAGCAAAATTGATCTGCGATCGGGCTATTTCCAATTGAAGATTCGGGAGGACATACCAAAAACTGCTTTCACTACTAGGTATGGTTTATATGAGTATACTGTTATGTCTTTTGGACTAATGAATGCACCGGCATATTTCATGACCATGATGAACAAGGTATTCATGGAGTACTTGGACAAGTTCGTGGTGGTGTTTATTGATGACATACTGATATATTCCAAGGATGATGCTGAGCATGAGAAACATCTGCGACTGATTATGGAGAAGCTGAGGGAGCACAAGTTGTATGCCAAATTCAGTAAGTGTGAATTCTGGCTTAACACTGTTGGTTTCCTTGGACACGTGGTGTCAGGTGAAGGAGTCGCTATTGATCCAAGCAAAGTGACTGCCGTAACTGAGTGGAAAGCGCTCAAGAATGTGGGAGATATTCAGAGCTTTTTGGGACTTGCTGGATATTATAGGAGGTTCATTGAAAAATTCTCCAAGATTGCTAAGCCAATGATGGAACTTTTGAAGAAGGAGAGGAAGTTTGAATGGACGGATGCGTGTGAAGCCAGCTTTCAGGAACTGAAGCGTCGACTAGTGACCGCACCTGTTCTGTGTTTACCAGATCTTCAGAAGGATTTCCAAGTGTACTATGATGCTTCTCGGCAGGGACTTGGAAGTGTGCTGATGCAAGATGGGAGAGTGGTATCATATGCCTCGCGACAACTTAAACACCATGAGAGGAATTATCCCACGCATGACTTGGAATTAGCATCGGTTGTGCATGCGCTCAAAGTATGGAGGCACTACCTAATGGGAAAACACTGTGATGTGTACACCGACCACAAGATCCTGAAATACATATTTACACAGAAGGAACTGAACATGAGGCAAAGGAGATGGTTGGAACTTATTAAGGATTATGATATGAATCTGCAATACCACCCAGGAAAAGCCAATGTAGTAGCGAATGCTCTGAGCCGGAAGGTCTATGCCAATGGATTGACTGTTGGGGAATTGCTCGAGGATTTGTGCAAGCAATTCAAGGACCTTAGACTGGAGGTAGTGTCAGAAGTATATTTGGCAGCAATGGAGGTCCAACCAACACTACAGGACATGATCAGAAAGGCTCAGGTAGGAGACAAGGAGATAGAGGAGATAAAGGAAAAGATGAAGGAGAATCGATAAAAAGATATACGCGAGGATGAGCAAGGTACCCTGTGGTATGGAGAATGTTTGTGTGTACCCAGCGACCCGGAGATAAGAAAACTGATTTTCCAGGAAGCTCATGACTCGCCATAATCCATACATCCGGGCAATACAAAGATGTATATGGATTTGAAGGGCAGATTTTGGTGGAACAACATGAAGGGAGACATCGCCAAGCATATTGCCCTATGTGATGTATGTAGCTGAGTGAAGGCGGAACACCAGAAGCCAGCAGAACTACTACAACCATTGCCCGTGCCGGATTGGAAGTGGGATAGAGTGGGAATGGATTTCATCACAGGACTTCCTAGGACCAGGTCGGGATATGACTCCATTTGGGTAGTCATCGACCATTTGACCAAGGTAGCCCACTTTATACCGGTGAAGACAACGTACACGAGTGCCAAGTATATGGACAGAATTGTGTGCCTACATGGAGTTCCCAAGAGCATTGTATCAGATAGAGGCACCTAGTTTACCTCACACTTTTGGCGCCAGCTGCACGAGTCGTTGGGGACTAGGTTGGAGTTTAGCACAGCGTCCCACCCCCAGACTGATGGACAGATCGAGAGGGTAAATCAGATTTTGGAGGATATGCTGAGAGCTTGCGCTTTGGCTCATGGTTCTAGTTGGGATGAGAATTTGCCGTATGCTGAGTTTTCCTACAACAATAGCTATCAAACCAGCATCAAGACATCACCGTTCGATGTGCTATACGGGAAACGGTGCTGGACACCTTTGCTATGGGATGGAGTAGGAGAACGTCAGCTGTTTGGACCTGATTTGATCAAGGACGCTGAGGAGAAGGTCGCCTTGATTAGGGACAGGCTGAAGGTAGCACAATCAAGGCAGAAGAGCTACGCTGACGCCAAGCGCAAGGAAGTGGTGTATGAGATAGGCGATAGAGCATACCTCAGAGTGTCGCCACTTCGTGGAAATAAGAGGTTTGGAATCAAGGGTAAGCTGGCACCTCGGTTTATTGGACCATATCGGGTCTTAGCACGGAAAGGAGAGGTTGCTTATCAGTTGGAGTTGCTAGAGGCTCTGTCCGTCGTCCATAATGTGTTCCACGTGTCCCAGCTGAAGAAGTGCCATCCGGAGATGGTGGATACACCATTGAGAGACACGGTGCCACTAGAGGAGGTTCAGCTCGATAATGACTTGACCTATGAAGAGAAGACGGTCAAGATACTAGATACAGCAGAGAGGATTACTCGTACCAAGACGATCAGGTTTTTCAAGGTACAATGGAGCCACCACACCGAAGAGGAAGCCACTTGGGAACGTGAGGATGACATCCGAGAGGACCACCCACACCTATTTGTTAGCCACGCGGAATATCGGGGAAGAGATTCATATTAAGGGGGTTAGTCTTATCACATCCCAAATTTTAGATTTGGTACTGCATAACATTCATGGCATTGCATCATGATCATCCTTGCAAAATTTCAGTTTGAAAAGGGTTCGGCAAAACAAACCACTTGCATTTGCATTTTGACACCTACACTTGAACATTGGGTTTTACCATGCCTCTGTTAAAAACATTATATTTTGGGTGTATGGAAGGCACAGGTGCATAGAGGGTTCTGCCACGAACCCGTAGCACTTTAAATCGCCCGAATCGGAGTTTCGTAGAAGAAGTTATGGCAAACTGAATTTTGATGATTAGCTTAGACAGTGTTCTCTTAGAAATTTCAGTTAAAAATTCGACAGAGAAAAAGAAAAGGAAAAGACCAAAAAAAAGAGAAACAGCCAACCGGGCTGCGACCCAGCTACGCAGCAGCAGCAGCGTAGCGCGCGGCAGCTGGTATCCGCCGCCCCGCCAGCTCTGCCACCTGCCGGGCCCGCTAGTCAGCCGCCGCCAGCCACCGATAGGTGGGGCCCACCTGTCGGCGCCGCCGCCGCCGAGTCCGCCAGGGACATGACCGCCTCCGCCGCCGTGATTTTCGCTCTGGTTCGGTCTCGAACTGCCTCACCCCCTCCCCAATTCTCGCCCCTTCTTAAGCCGCACCCGCCGCCACTTTTCCCCCCTCTCGCAAGCCCTAAACCGCCTCCAATCTCCGGCGATTGCTCGCCGGAGTTCACCGTCGCGCGCGAGCTCGCCGCCCCGCCTACGGCTCATCGCCTTTCCTTTCTCTCCACAGGAGCACGTCGCCCGACGCCACCCGACGCCGCCGACGCGCCGCTGTCTCCAGCCGGCCGTCGCGCTCGCCCCCGTGCTCGCCTACCGCCGCCGTCGCCACGAGAAGCTCCGCCGCAGCGCCACCGACCCCGTACACTGCCCAGCCGCCGCCAAGACTCGCCGGAGCCGCCGCCCCTACGCCGCCGGTGAGCTCCCCCTCGCGTGCCTCCCCTGCCCTTTGATCTCGATCCAACGGTCCAGATGGACCGTGGAAAATTCAACCCTGGCCGTTGACCAGTCAGCCGCCACGTCAACCACCACGTGGGCGTAGTCAATAGTCAAAGTTGATTGTTTAGTTTTAAATCAATTTAATTGGCAGATTTAGTTACAATCTTGAAAAATTCATATCTTTAGATCTACTGGGCCAAAAATTTCAAATAAAATATGTGTAGAATCAGTGTCTCACGTAGAATATTGTTGTACAATTGTTTTACACTTTTACAGCAAGGTTTTGTCTTAGTTAATTAAATGAATTAATGCTTCTTTTAGAGTATTAAATTCATAGAAAAAGATCTATAACTCCAAAAATTGCAAATAAGATGTCACTGGATTTAGTAGAACTAAAGGAATCCTTTAGTGAATTAAAAAGTTAGGCTTACGGTACTGGTTTTGGCAGAACCTATGCAAAGGCTTTCTGGAGTATTTTAATTACCCAGGGCTTTATACAAAACCTTTTTGAGAAATTCCAATTGGTACTGACTCTATTTTGAGTTGCCTACACGGTGGAAATTTTCCAAGATTTTAGAAACAGTATGTTAGCAGTGGCTAATTATTTAGTTCCTAGCTCTATTATTTGAGCATTATAAATTGCATGCCTTGTTTTCTTTGCTTTTAAAATATTTTCTATGTATGCATACAATAGGTACTGAATAACAATATGTGATGCTACTGTAGCAATGTTCAGCTTGTCATGCATGCATCTTGTATTACCATTATTTGCATATGATTATGTATGGTTTGTTTATGTGATTGCAATTGTATCGTGTAGATTGTGATGAGTGCAACACTTTCTCATGTGTGGATTGTTCGTTCGACCGCTACAGCCAAGGCAAGTAGATGCTACTTTGTTCATGATGTTGTCCTACTATTTTCAATGCATTGTCGTGTATTTTGTAGATGCATGTGTAGGATATTACTATCGCTATGCTATTTTCTAATATGTGGTAGGACTTTCCTGTAGATGAACCATCGTTGGTAGATGTGCTTAGCCATGCTATGATGAACAAGGGCTGGCTTACATCACCGAAATTTGTTTGTAAATGTGTTTGTTTGCGAAAACTAAAAACAAATTAATCAATGAATCTCCTGGGTGTGATGGGATTGATAAATTTTGGTGGTATCATTGCGGAAAGGCACCCAGGTATCAAGAGAAAATGATTGGCTTCTTTATTTGGTAGCTTACTGTACCATGTGCCAATAATGGAATGGGCGGTTGGTTGGACTCAGTAGGTTGTGGTAACTCGAACACACGTATCCAGAGATGTAGAATTTTGGTAGGTTGGACCGGTGCGTGTCGGGTTTGGGGAGATACTTCTCGAACGGTCCGTTCTTGGACTTCTCCCTATCATCATCCAATATGAGAGTGGTGGTACGAGCTGGGCTGGCCAAGTCACATGGGTAAAGTGTACTAACCCCTATAGGGTGTATAAACTAATCGATTAGTCGTGTCCCCGGTTATGGATATCTGAGTTGCTTGATATTGATTTCATGACATGTTTCTCGCTCATTCTAACTTCATAATTGCTTTAATGTTGATGGGTTAACTTAATTGGGATCTTTTTCAAAGAAAGACAAAAACTGTTTATGAAAGTAGGACAAAGGTATTTGAAAATGCAAGCTAGCCACAGCTCCACTTGCCAAATATGCATGTAGATGTTAGCACTATTGTCTCCTTTAATAGCTCTACTTGCCATACATTCCATGTATTGACCCTTCGGGGCTGCTACGTTTCATGTTGCAGGATATTCCGATTCTGAGTGATCGATTTAGGCCACGGTACTCCACTCGGCACTTGTTCACTTGTGGGCAATTTGAAGAATGGAGGATTTACTATATTTATGTTGCTACTTGAATAATTTGAGCTAGCCTTGAGCTAAGCTCTTATTGTAATAATGATACTCTGGATCTTCGTTATTTAAGATACACGGATATTTTTCTATGTTATTCATCTTATTCTATTGTGGGCCAATGAACCGATCCAGGGATTGGCATGTCACATAGAAGCAACGGTCTTTTCAGAACCGTAGTGTTACACACGACCATATTTCAGGTGTAAGACAGTTACACACGCGAATACTAAGGTTCTTACTTGGCGAGCCTAGCATGTACAGACATGGCCTCGGAACACGGACTGAAAGGTTAAGCATGAGTCATATAGTAGATATGATGCCCATTTGATGCTCTCCTTTGAAGCTACACCGACTCACGTGATGATCGGACTTGGTGTAGTGGATTTGGTTCATGTAATCACCAAAAAGACACGAGGGATGTCATTTTTTAGTGGGAGTTCATTCGTAATGTGGATTAGTTGAACTCAATCTATCATAAACTTAGTCTAAACTTTACAAATTCTGTTGTAGATGGCACCACCTGCTTTTAATTTCAATGTGTTCATGGAGAAAGAGAAACTTGCAATGAACGGTAGAAACTTTACCGAATGGGCCATGAATTTGAGGATTATCCTCTCTGCTGCACAAAAGCAATATGTGCTAGAAGCGCCGCTAGGACCCCCACCTTTTGAGGATGCCCCTGACGAGGAGAAGAATGTCTATCAGACTCGTCAGGAGGACCACAACTTAGTTCATTGCGGAATATTGTATGGGCTAGATCTGGAACTTCGAAAGCGTTTCGAAAACGACAATGCATTTGATACAATGGGTGAGTTGAAAATGATTTTCGACACACATGCTGCTGTAGAGAGCTACAATGCTTTAGAAAAGTTCTTTAGCTGCATGATGGAAGAGCACAACTCCGTTAGTGAGCATGTACTCAAGATGTCGGGTTATGCCGATAAGCTTGTGTCCTTGGGAATATCGATTCCCATTGACTTAGGCATCCACCGAGTTCTGCAGTCTCTACCACCTAGCTATAAGAGCTTTGTGATGAACTATAATATGCAAGGCATGAAGAAGTCTCTCCCCGAGCTTCCGAGAATGCTTAAAACTGCAGAAGTGGAGATCAAAAAAGAACATCAAGTGTTGATGATCAATAGGAACACTGGTTTCAAGAAAGACAAGAAGGGAAAACGGAAGGGAAGTAAGGGCGGCAAGCCGGTTCCCGTGCCTGAAAAGAAACCCCGAGTTGGACCTAAGTCTGATACCGAGTGCTACTATTGTAAGGGGACTGGCCACTAGAAGCGCAACTGCCCCAAGTATTTGGCAGACAAGAAGTCCGGCAAGGCAAACAAAGGTATATATGATATACATGTTATTGATGTGTACTTGAATAGTGGTCACAGTAGAACCTGGGTATTTGATACCGGTTCAGTTGCTAATATTTGTAACTCGAATCAGGGGCTGCAGAACAAGCGATCGCTAGCAAGGGGTGAGGTCAAGATGCATGTCGGCAATGGATCAAGCGTTGATGTGATCGCCGTCGAAACGCTACCTCTCCATTTGTCGTCGGGATTAGTTATAAACTTGAATTATTGTTATCTGGTGCCTGCACTGAGAATGAACATTGTATCTGGATCGTGTTTAATGCGAAGTGGTTATTCATTTAAATCCGAGAACAATGGTTGTTCTATTAATATGAATGAAATCTTTTATGGTCATGCACCCATGATGAATGGTTTATTTCTATTAGATATCGATAATAAGGTTACACATATTCATAATGTTGATGCTAAAAGGATTAAACTTAATGATGATATATCCACATATATGTGGCACTGCCATCTAGGTCATATTGGCGTTAAACGCATGAAGAGGCTCCATTCGGATGGACTTTTGGAATCACTTGATTTTGAATCATTTGATACATGTGATCCATGCCTTATGGGCAAGATGACTAGAACGCCGTTTTCCGGTTCAATGGAACGAGCGACGGATTTGTTGGAAATCATACATTCTGATGTATGTGGTCCAATGAGTTTGTCGGCGTGAGGTGGATATCATTATTTTGTTACTTTCACGGATGATTTAAGTAGATACGGTTATATCTACTTGATGAAACACAAGTCTGAAACCTTTGAAAAGTTCAAGGAATTTCAGAATGAAGTGGAAAATCATCATAATAGAAAGATCAAATTTCTACGGTCCGACCGTGGAGGTGAGTATCTATGTTACGAGTTTAGCACTCACATGAAAGAGTGTGGAATTGTTTCACAACTCACACCTGCCGGAACACCACAGCGAAATGGTGTGTCAGAACGTCTTAATCGTACTTTATTAGATATGGTTCGATCTATGATGTCTCTAATGGACTTGCCGTTGTCATTTTGGGGTTATGCACTAGAAACTGCTGCATTCACTTTAAATCGGGCACCATCTAAATCCGTTGAAAATACACGTATGAATTGTGTTTTGGAAACAAACCTAAGATGTCATTTCTTAAAGTTTGGGGATGTGATGTTTATGTGAAGAAACTTCAACCGGATAAACTCGAACCCAAAGCGGAAAAATGCGTCTTCATAAGATACCCTAAGGAAACTATTGGGTATTCCTTCTATCACAGATCCGAGGGCAAGGTTTTTGTTGCCAAGAATGGATCCTTTCTAGAGAAAGAGTTTCTCGCGAAAGGTGTGAGTAGTCGGAAGGTAGAACTCGAAGAGGTTATTGAACTTTCTCTTCAAAGTATGGCGAGTAGCACAGCGCCGGAAATTGTTCCGGAGTTGGCTTCACCTGTTGAAGAGGGAACTAATGATAATGATCATGAAACTCCAAAAGAGAGTACTACTGAACCTCGCAGGTCTAGCAGGGCGCGTGCTCGGGAAACCCTGTTATGAATTTCATGGTTAATGAAATTGATGACCCTGCGACGTATGAAGAAGCGATGATGAGCCCGGATCCAACAAATGGTTAGAAGCCATGAAATCGGAGATGGAATCCATGTATGAAAATCAAGTTTGGAACTTGGTGGAATTACCTCACGACCTAAAGGCCGTGGAGAACAAATGGATTTTCAAAAAGAAAACTGACGCTGATGGAAATGTGACCGTCTATAAAGCTCGACTTGTCGCAAAGGGGTTTCAACAAATTCAAGGAGTTGACTACGATGAGACATTCTCTCCCGTAGCTATGCTAAAGTCAGTTAGGATTATGTTAGCAATTGCAGCATATTTCGATTATGAGATATGGCAGATGGATGTCAAAACCGCGTTTCTCAATGGTAATATTGAAGAAGAGTTGTATATGATACAACCAAAGGGTTTTGTCGATCCTAAGGATGCTAACAATGTGTGAAAGCTTCAGTGATCCATCTATGGATTGAAGCAAGCATCACGAAGTTGGAATCTCCGCATTGATGAGGTGATCAAAGAGTTTGGATTTGTCCAAACTTATGGAGAAGCTTGTATTTACAAGAAAGTGAGTGGGAGAAATGTGGCATTTCTGATACTATATGTGGATGACATATTATTGATCGGAAATGATATAGATCTTTTAAACGGTGTTAAAAGTTATCTAAACAGCAAATTTTCAATGAAGAACCTAGGTGAAGCATCATACATATTAGGCATAAAGATCTATAGTGATAGATCTAGGCGCCTAATAGGGCTATCATAAAGTACATACCTTGATAAGATTTTAAAGAAGTTTAAAATGGACGGAGGTAAGAAGGGATTCTTACCTATGTTGCAAGGCAAGACATTGAGTAAGACTCAAAGTCCGGCTACGGCGGAAGAAAGAGAGATAATGGACAAAGTCCCCTATGCTTCAGCCATAGGCTCTATAATGTACGCCATGCTATGTACAAGACCAGATGTGGCACATGCTATTAGTTTGACTAGTAGGTACCAATCGGATCCAGGTTCGGAACACTGTATAGCGGTCAATAATATCCTTAAGTACTTACAAAGAACTAAGGATATGTTTCTTGTATACGGAGGTGAAGAAGAGCTCATCGCTAAGTGTTATGTCGTTGCAAGCTTTGACACCGACCCAGATGACTCTAAGTCTCAATCCGGATACGTATTTCTCATGAATGGCGGAGCGGTTAGTTGGAGGAGTTCCAAACAACCTATGGTGGCGGGATCAACAACAGAGGCCGAATATGTTGCTGCTTCGGACGCGTCTTAGGAAGCGGTTTGGATGAAGCAGTTCATATCCGAACTAGGCGTGGTTGCAAGTGCGTTGGACCCAATAGTGATCTATTGTTAAAACAATGGTGTCATTGACAATGCCAAAGAACTAAGGTCTCACAAGAATTCCAAGCATATTAAGCGCCGGTTTCACTCCATCCGCGAGCATGTCAAGGATGGAGATATAAAGATTTGTAAAGTACACACGGATCTCAATGTAGCAGATCCGTTGACTAAAACTCTCCCTAGAGCAAAACATGATCAACACCAGAACTCCATGGGTGTTAGATTCATCACTATGTAACTATATTATTGTCTCTAGTGCAAGTGGGAGACTGAAGGGAATATGCCCTGAGAGGCAATAACAAAGTTTTTATTATGTGTATTCCAAGTATATGATAGATGTTTATTTTGCATGCTATAATTGTATTAATATGGAAACATTAATACATGTGTGTTTACTAAACAAATAGAAAGTTCCTAGTTATTCCTCTCTCTCTCATAAACTAGCTCATTGATTAACAAGATGATCAAGGTTTCCTGATCATGGACATTGGATGTTATTAATAACGGGATCACAACATTAGTGTAATGGTGTGATGAACATTCATCTGAAGTATAGCATTACGATCAAAGTCATTGAGTTTATATTGCTATAACAACTTACGAAGTGATCCTAATCCTTAGACCATGAGATCATGTCAATCACTAATACCGGAAGAGTTTCTTGATAACATCAAACGTCACACCGTAACAGGGTGATTATAAAGATGGGTCCAGAACTAATAAAGTGTTATGTTGAGGCCCATGGATCGAGAGTGGAATTTTTTCATCCTGATGATGGATAGATATACTCTGGGCCCTCTCGGTGATATCACATTGGTTAGCTTGCAAGCAAGTGATTTGATCACTAGAATGTTATATCACGGGAACGAGAAAAGTGTGCATGTAAGTAACGAGATCAAACTAGGTATGGAGATACCGATGATCAAATCTCGGACATGTAATATATCACGAAACAAAGGGATTAAGATACTAGCATAAAAGGTTCCGACGATCACAAGAAAGTCATCGTTGAATGTGTGGGAGTCGGTATGGGTCTCCAGATCCCGCTTCTGATTATTGATCCGAGAGGGGTCTCGATCATGTCCGCATTATTCACGAACCGTAGGGTGACACACTTAAGAAACACCGACATCCAATTGGAGCAAAAGTTTCATGGCAGAAAGAATAAAAAGCGCAGGAATTTACAAGCAAGCTGTGAAAGCAATCAAAGACAAGCTTGTAAGAACCAAAACAAGAACTAGGGTTTCCAAGAAAACACTAGAGCAAAAGGGGCCCTCAATGAAATGAGGGGAAATGAAGATATCTTTTGGTGAAGTAGTATATCGGGGCCTCCTCCTTCGATTCCCCAAAGATCAAGGACTTTGGGTGGTGGGATGAGGAGATCTTGAAGATTTGAGTGGCTCCATTGGACTCCAATGGTGGTCTTTGACTTTAATGAGCTGAGCAGTTTGTCCCAAGGTAGGTGGAGGGGTATTTATACCCCTCCACGAAATATGGCCATTGGAGAATTTAATGTACCGGTACCGGTACTCAAGCGGTAGTACCGGACCAGGTACCGGAGGTGCTTCAGTTCATCAGCATTCTTCAGTTTTGGGCGGTATCGCCCTTGCGGTACTACCCCTAAGCGGTAGTACCGGTCGTAGGACGCGGTACTACCGGTTTGGGCGGTAGTACCGGTCCCAAGTACCGCTTGGTACTGACCAAAACGGAGAGGGGTGAGTGCTAGTCAGTATACCCCGGTACTGCCGAGCGGTACGACCGTGTCAAGCGGTAGTACTGCTTGTATCAAGCGGTACTACCGGTTGGACCGGTAGTGCCGCTCCGTGGTACCGGGTGGTACTGACTAGCACACACCTTTATCAGCTTTGTATAGTGCCAACCGGTACTGGAACCGGTAGTACCGGTGTCAAGCAGTAGTACCGGTCGTAGTTCCGGTACTACCGGTTGGCACAGAGGTTTTTTGCAAGGGGAATTGATATGCCAATATTTGTGCCACCTCTTATCACCTGTGATAAACTTAGCACACAGTTAAACCGATAAGTGTGTTGTTATCAAACATCAAATCAGAGGTATAGGAAAATGCTCTTTCACACGTATCCAGAGATGTAGAATTTTGGTAGGTTGGACCGGTGCGTGTCGGGTTTGGGGAGCTACTTCCCGAACGGTCCCTTCTTGGGCTTCTCCCTATCATCACCCAATATGAGAGTGGTGGTACGAGCTGGGCTGGCCAAGTCACATGGGTAAAGTGTACTAACCCCTGCAGGGTGTATAAACTAATCTATTAGTCGTGTCCCCGGTTATGGACATCTGAGTTGCTTGATATTGATTTCATGACATGTTTCTCGCTCATTCTAACTTCATAATTTCTTTAATGTTGATGGGTTAACTTAATTGGGATCTTTTTCAAAGAAAGACAAAAACTGTTTATGAAAGTAGGACAAAGGTATTTGAAAATGCAAGCTAGCCACAGCTCCACTTGCCAAATATGCATGTAGATGTTAGCACTATTGTCTCCTTTAATAGCTCTACTTTCCATACATTCCATGTATTGACCCTTCGGGGCTGCTACGTTTCATGTTGCAGGATATTCCGATTCTGAGTGATCGATTTAGGCCACGGTACTCCACTCGGCACTTGTTCACTTATGGGCAATTTGAAGAATGGAGGATTTACTATATTTATGTTGCTACTTGAATAATTTGAGCTAGCCTTGAGCTAAGCTCTTATTGTAATAATGATACTCTAGATCTTCATTATTTAAGATACACGGATATTTTGCTATGTTATTCATCTTATTCTATTGTGGTCCACTGAACCGATCCAGGGATTGGCATGTCACATAGAATATACGGTCTTTTCAGAACCGTAGTGTTACAACATGGTATCAGAGCCCGTGTGTCGACTGTAGGATCGTGACCTAGGTTTGGATTAGGAAGCCATAGAATTATTGAAGCTTATATTAACTCTGTGTTTCATCTTATGCCTTTCACTCTCGTAAATTCTTACCATATGCTATTCTCACACTTTCCTCTTTTAATTGATAGATGGGAGAAGTCAGGACTGAGTATGCAACAATGGAGTCACCAAGGCCCTTTGCAAGACAGTTGGCACAGCTCTCACAGTCATTGGGATTGCCACTACCCATGTTCAAGGGAAGAAGGCTGTGCACCTATGGATATGGCGAGGATGCATGGGAGATCACCACCTTCATCTTCAGGGATGCCGCCTTGCCAAACCCTGTGCATCTGGTTTACACCAAGACATACTGCAACTGGGGACTTGGAATAAACTTGGCCCTGCATGAAGCCCTGTCACGCCAGTGCCACCTTGTCCGACACCTCCTACCAGAAGACTCCCCCTACCGTGACTACGGAAGGCGTGATGAGAATGGGAACGTTGTGGTTACCACGGGCGACAGGAACAACATATGCCGCCCCGTCGGAGGCACATAGAGGACATGGAAAAGGAGAATGGAGCTCTAGCTGAGAAAGTGATGATGGTAAAGGAGATAGCAGATTTTGCTAGCAATGGTATGGTGGTCCCGGGACAGGAGATAGAGACCTTGCATGAAGCTGTGGATGTTCTGAACAATGCACTGATAGGCAGAGATGCAAACATAGCACAGCTTAATGGCACCGTGCAGGAAAACAATCAGACCATACACCAGCTGCAAGGTACCGTCCAGGAAAGGGACCAGACTATTGAAGATATGACAACCCAGATTGCCTCTCTCCAAGCACAGCTGAATCCACCCTCTGATGATAACAATGGATATGATGGCAACAATGATGATGATGATGACAGTGGGAACGATGATGATGATGAGGACGAGGATGATGATGATGGAGACAATGATGGTGGAGGAGATAAAGTTGTTGCAGCCGCAACAGAGAATGAATAAGAAGAGGAGGATCCAGAAGAGGTGGAGTTTGAGATTTCAAGTGATGATTCAGGAGAGGTGTGTACTCCGCCGCCATGGTTGGTTCGTGGAAAGAAGCGCCAACGCATGAGTGCGAGGACCTACCGCAACCTCTTCATGAAGTAGATAGATGCCCACCAATTAGTCTTCGTTAGGTTTAGTCTCGATCAATGTAAAACTTTAATTCTGTTAGTTTAAGAGCGTTTAGTTTCTCCTATGTGTACTCCAATGACCCAGGATTATTTGTGCGAATTTTATGGAAGAGTTATGGCAAGTTTGGTTGATATCTGAGTTATTCCTGTTGCAGTTTTCTGCTGACACAGCTGTACTGCCCGAATTTTCATATTTTACTGGTAACTGGGAAAACACTGAAAACAATAGGGATGGTTCGAAACTCTCTGTAATGTATACACAAAAGTCAGCAAAAATTTGTGACGAGTTTAAGTCAGGTAGAAAAATTCGTGAACACTGTTGGACTGTTCTGGCAGATTCCTATTTTTAATGCTTTGTTGACCTTTTGTGTTGACAACTATTGCCAACTCTTCTAAAAACTATTTCAGTAGACATATACTGCTAGGATAACCCCTAGGATATTGCTGGATCATTTGTTTGCTGATGTGTTGCTTGCTTGAGATTGTCTGTGATTGTTTTGTTGTTGTTTGGTCATAATGCATGGGTAGAATCCTGTTTTCGTAATCGATTCTTTCTAAGCTTACTTATGCTGAACCGCAGATGCCTCCCCGTCGTCAACCTACTAAGTTGGAGCAGCTCATGGCAGCTCAGGCACAACTGACCCAAGTTATGACCCAGTTCATGGAAGCTCAGAACAACAACAACAACAACAACAACAACAACAACAACAACACAACAACAACAACAACAACAACAACAACAACAACAACAACAACAACAACAACAACAACAACAACAACAACAACAACAACAACAACAACAACAACAACAACAACAACAACAACAACAACAACAACAACAACAACAACAACAACAACAACAACAACAACAACAACAACAACAACAACAACAACAACAACAACAACAACAACAACAACAACAACAACAACAACAACACCAACACCAACACCAACAGCAACAGCAACAGCAACAGCAACAGCAACAGCAACAGCAACAGCAACAACAACAACAACAACAACAACAACAACAACAAGTACTACTACTACTACAACAACAACAACAACAACAATGGGAACAACCAGCCTCAGGGAGATGCACTTACTAGGTTTCTGAGGCTAAGGCCAGCGAAGTTATCTACTGCAATGGAGCCGATGGTTGCTCTCGACTGGTTGCGTTCAGTCAACAATGATCTGGTAACTGTTGGGTGCACAGATGCTGAGAAGGTGAGATTTGCCGCTCACCTACTGGAGGGACCAGCCGCTTTGTGGTGGGACACTTTTTAGATCACCCGCCCGCTGGACACTGTGACTTGGGCAATGTTTTAGGAAGGTTTCAGGACCAACCACGTATCTTCAGGAGTTCTGAGCCTGAAAAGGAAGGAATTTCGCAACTTGCGCCAAACCAACCGCACCGTGGCTGAGTATATTGAGGAGTTCAACAACCTGTCTTGTTATGCACCTGAGGATGTTGACACTGATGCAAAAAGGAGGGAGAGATTCATGGATGGCCTCAGTGATGAGCTTTCAGTGCAGCTGCTGGTGGTTTATTGTCCCACATTCCAGGAGCTTATGGACAAGGCCAGGATCTTGGAAGGGAAGCACAAGCAGGTGGAAAACCGCAAGAGAAAGAGCAGCAATCACCACTCTGGTTCTCACCACAAGTCTCGCACTTCTTATGATGGATACTCCAAGCATGGGGGAAGTTACCATGGGCACCATGGAAGCCATGACCGCCACAACGATGGAGGCGATGGACATCGCCATGATAGCCACAAGAGCAACCGCCACAACCACAAGGGAGGACACACTCACCATTCTGGAGGACACAATGGACATGACCGCAACCGTGATCGCAACTTGGTGAAGAAGGACCTAAGTGAGCTGACATGCTTCAAGTGTGGCCAGAAGGGACATTATGCAGACAACTGTCCGGAGAAGAAGGGACTGAAGCCAGGCAACAACCAGAAGGCCACAGTGAACCACATGAATGTGGAGGAGATCCCAGATGAGCCTGATCTTGTGATTGGTAAGTTTCCAATCAACGCTCACCCTGCACTTATACTTTTCGATACTGGTGCATCGCATTCATTCATATCAAGGGCATTTGTGGATAAGTATAAGTTACCTACGGAGTCTCTAAAAGGGTCTATTAGAGTAAGCTCACCTGGAGGGGATATGATAGCTAGCGCGGGATGCCGCGACTTAACTGTGAGGATTGGAGCACACAATTTCATTGCACATCTGGTAGTATTGGAATCACAAGGTTTAGATGTAATTCTGGGCATGGATTGGATATCTATGCATGGGGGACACATAGATTGTGCACAGCGAGCAGTTTCGCTCAAAACCCCGGATGGTAAGAGGATTAGGTTCAATTCGGATGTGCGACCGGGAAAGTGTAAGCTGAATTCTCTTAAGGGGGTTAGCATGGATACTGTGCCTGTGATTAAGGAATACCCCGACGTGTTTCCGGAAGAGCTTCCAGGGATGCCACCTGACAGGGATGTGGAGTTTCTCATCGATCTGATGCCGAGAACAGGACCTATAGCAAAAAGACCATATAAGATGGATGTGGATGAGCTAAAAGAATTAAAGAAACAACTAAAGGAGCAGTTGGACAAGGGATTTATTCAGCCTAGTTCATCGTCATGGGGTGCACCTTTTCTATTTGTGGAGAAGAAAGACAGCAGCAAGAATGTGGGAGATATTCGAAGCTTTTTGGGACTTGTTGGATATTACAGGAGGTTCATTGAAAAATTCTCCAAGATTGCTAAGCCAATGATGGAACTTCTGAAGAAGGAGAGGAAGTTTGAATGGACGGATGCGTGTGAAGCCAGCTTTTAGGAACTGAAGCGTCGACTAGTGACCGCACCTGTTCTGTGTTTACCAGATCTTCAGAAGGATTTCCAAGTGTATTGTGATGCTTCTCGGCAGGGACTTGGAAGTGTGCTGATGCAAGATGGGAGAGTGGTGTCATATGCCTCGCGACAACTTAAACACCATGAGAGGAATTATCCCACGCATGAATTGGAATTAGCATCGGTTGTGCATGCGCTCAAAGTATGGAGGCACTACCTAATGGGAAAACACTGTGATGTGTACACCGACCACAAGAGCCTGAAATACATATTTACACAGAAGGAACTGAACATGAGGCAAAGGAGATGGTTGGAACTTATTAAGGATTATGATATGAATCTGCAATACCACCCAGGAAAAGCCAATGTAGTAGCGGATGCTCTGAGCCGGAAGGTCTATGCCAATGGATTGACTGTTGGGAAATTGCCCGAGGATTTGTGCAAGCAATTCAAGGACCTTAGACTGGAGGTAGTGTCAGAAGGATATTTGGCAGCAATGGAGGTCCAACCAACGCTACAGGACATGATCAGGAAGGCTCAGGTAGGAGACAAGGAGATAGAGGAGATAAAGGAAAAGATGAAGGGGAATCGAGAAAAAGATATACGCGAGGATGAGCTAGGTACCCTGTGGTATGGAGATCGTTTGTGTGTACCCAGCGACCCGGAGATAAGAAAACTGATTTTGCAGGAAGCTCATGACTCGCCATACTCCATACATCCGGGCAATACAAAGATGTATATGGATTTGAAGGGCAGATTTTGGTGGAACAACATGAAGGGAGACATCGCCAAGCATATTGCCCTATGTGATGTATGTAGCCGAGTGAAGGCGGAACACCAGAAGCCAGCAGAACTACTACAACCATTGCCCGTGCCGGATTGGAAGTGGGATAGAGTGGGAATGGATTTCATCACAGGACTGCCCAGGACCAGGTCGGGATATGACTCCATTTCGGTAGTGGTCGACCATTTGACCAAGGTAGCCCAATTTATACCTGTGAAGACAACGTACACGAGTGCCAAGTTGGCCAAGGTTTATATGGACAGAATTGTGTGCCTACATGGAGTTCCCAAGAGCATTGTATCAGATAGAGGCACCCAGTTTACCTCACACTTTTGGCGCCAGCTGCACGAGTCGTTGGGGACTAGGTTGGAGTTTAGCACAGCGTCCCACCCCCATACTGATGGACAGACCGAGAGGGTAAATCATATTTTGGAGGATATGCTGAGAGCTTGCGCTTTGGCTCATGGTTCTAGTTGGGATGAGAATTTGTCGTATGCTGAGTTTTCCTACAACAACAGCTATCAAACCAGCATCAAGACGTCACCGTTCGATGTGCTATACGGGAAACGGTGTCGGACACCATTGCTATGGGATGGAGTAGGAGAACGTCAGCTGTTTGGACCTGATTTCATCAAGGACGCTGAGGAGAAGGTCGCCTTGATTAGGGACAGGCTGAAGGTAGCACAATCAAGGCAGAAGAGCTACGATGACGCCAAGCGCAAGGAAGTGGTGTATGAGATAGGCGATAGAGCATACCTCAGAGTGTCGCCACTTCGTGGAAATAAGAGGTTTGGAATCAAGGGTAAGTTGGCACCTCGTTTTATTGGACCTTATCGGGTCTTAGCACGGAAAGGAGAGGTTGCTTATCAGTTGGAGTTGCTAGAGGCTCTGTCCGCCGTCCACAATGTGTTCCACATGTCCCAGCTGAAGAAGTGCCATCCGGAGATGGTGGATACACCATTGAGAGACACGGTGCCACTAGAGGAGGTTCAGCTCGAGAATGACTTGACCTATGAAGAGAAGCCGGTCAAGATACTAGAGACAGCGGAGAGGATTACTCGTACCAATACGATCAGGTTTTGCAAGGTACAATGGAGCCACCACACCGAAGAGGAAGCCACTTGGGAACGTGAGGATGACATCCGAGAGGACCACCCACACCTATTTGCTAGCCATGCGAAATATCGGGGACGAGATTCATCTTAAAGGGGTTAGTCTTGTCACATCCCAAATTTTAGATTTGGTACTGCATAACATTCATGGCATTGCATCATGATCATCCTTGCAAAATTTCAGTTTGAAAAGGGTTCGGCAAAACAAACCACTTGCATTTGCATTTTGACACCTACACTTGAACATTGGGTTTTACCATGCCTCTGTTAAAAACATTATATTTTGGGTGTATGGAAGGCACAGGTGCATAGAGGGTTCCTCCACGAACCCGTAGCACTTTGAATCGCCCGAATCGGAGTTTCGTAGAAGAAGTTATGGCAAACTGAATTTTGATGATTAGCGTAGACAGTGTTCTCTCAGAAATTTCAGTTAAAAATTCGACAGAGAAAAGAAAAGGAAAAGACCAAAACAAAGAGAAACAGCCAGCCGGGCTGCGGCCCAGCCACGCAGCAGCAGCAGCGTAGCGCGCGGCAGCTGGTATCCGCCGCCCCGCCAGCTCTGTCACCTGTCGGGCCCGCTAGTCAGCCGTCGCCAGCCACCGACAGGTGGGGCCCACCTGTCGGCGCCGCCGCCGCCGAGTCCGCCAGGGACACGACCGCCGCCGCTGCCGCGATTTTTAAGCCGCACCCGCCGCCACTTTTCCCCCCTCTCGCAAGCCCTAAACCGCCTCCAATCTCCGGCGATTGCTCGCCGGAGTTCACCGTCGCCGCCGCATTGAGCTCGGTGAGCATCTCCGCCGTGTGCACCGGCGCCCCCTTCCTCGCCTCGCTCGCGCTTGCTCGCCGCCCCGCCTACGGCTCACCGCCTTTCCTCTCTCCCCACAGGAGCACGCCGCCCGACGCCACCTGACGCCGCCGACGCGCCGCTGTCTCCAGCCGGCCGCCGCGCTCGCCCCCGTGCTCGCCTAACGCCGCCGCCGCCACGAGAAGCTTCGCCGCCACGCCACCGACCCTGTACGCCGCCCAGCCGCCGCCAAGACTCGCCGGAGCCGCCGCCCCGACGCCGCCGGTGAGCTCCCCCTCGCGTGCCTCCCCTGCCCTTTGATCTCGATCCAACGGTCCAGATGGACCGTGGAAAATTCAACCCCGGCCGTTGACCAGTCAGCCGCCACGTCAGCCGCCACGTGGGCGTAGTCAACAGTCAAAGTTGACTGTTTAGTTTTAAATCAATTTAATTGGCAGATTTAGTTACAATCTTGAAAAATTCATATCTTTAGATCTACTGGGCCAAAAATTTCAAATAAAATATGTGTAGAATCAGTGTCTCACATAGAATATTGTTGTACAATTGTTTTACACTTTTACAGCAAGGTTTTGTCTTAGTTAATTAAATGAATTAATGCTTCTTTTAGAGTATTAAATTCATAGAAAAAGATCTGTAATTCTAAAAATTGCAAATAAGATGTCCCTGGATTCAGTAGAACTAAAGGAATCCTTTAGTGAATTAAAAAGTTAGGCTTACGGTACTGGTTTTGGCAGAACCTATGCAAAGGCTTTCTGGAGTATTTGAATTACCCAGGGCTTTATACAAAACCTTTTTGAGAAATTCCAATTGGTACTGACTTTTTTTTGAGTTGCCTACACGGTGGAAATTTTCCAAGATTTTAGAAACAGTATGTTAGCAGTGGCTAATTATTTAGTTCCTAGCTCTATTATTTGAGCATTATAAATTGCATGCCTTGTTTTCTTTGCTTTTAAAATATTTTCCATGCATGCATACAGTAGGTACTGAATAACAATATGTGATGCTACTGTAGCAATGTTCAACTTGTTATGCATGCATCTTGCATTGCCATTATTTGCATATGATTATGTATGGTTTGTTTATGTGATTGCAATTGTATCGTGTAGATTGTGACGAGTGCAACACTTGATCGTGTGTGGATTGTTTGTTCGACCGCTACAACCGAGGCAAGTAGATGCTACTTTCTTCATGATATTGTCCTACTATTTTCAATGCATTGTCGTGTATTTTGTATATGCATGTGTAGGATATTACTATCGTATGCTATGTCCTAATATGTGGTAGGGCTTTCCTGTAGATGAACCACCGTTGGTAGATGTGCTTAGCCATGCTATGATGAACAAGGGCTGGGTTACATCACCGAAAGTTGTTTGTAAATGTGTTGGTTTGTGAAAACTAAAAACAACTTAATCAATGAATCTCCTGGGTGTGATGGGATTGATAAATTTTGGTGGTATCATTGCAGAAAGGCACCAAGGTATCAAGAGAAAATGATTGGCTTCTTTATTTGGTAGCTTACGTGTACAACCATGTGCCAATAATGGAATGGGCGGTTGGTTGGACTCAGTAGGTTGTGGTAACTCGAACCCACGTATCCAGAGATGTAGAATTTTGGTAGGTTGGACCGGTGCGTGTCGGGTTTGGGGAGCTATTTCTCGAACGGTCCCTTCTTGGACTTCTCCCTATCATCACCCAATATGAGAGTGGTGGTACGAGCTGGGCTGGCCAAGTCACATGGGTAAAGTGTACTAACCCCTGCAGGGTGTATAAACTAATCGATTAGCCGTGTCCCCGGTTATGGACATCTGAGTTCCTTGATATTGATTTCATGACATGTTTCTCGCTCATTCTAACTTCATAATTCTTTAATGTTGATGGGTTAACTTTATTGGGATCTTTTTCAAAGAAAGACAAAAAACTATTTATGAGAGTAGGACAAAGGTATTTGAAAATGCAAGCTAGCCACAGCTCCACTTGCCAAATATGCATGTAGATGTTAGCACTATTGTCTCCTTTAATAGCTCTACTTGCCATACATTCCATGTATTGACCCTTCGGGGCTGCTACGTTTCATGTTGCAGGATATTCCGATTCTGAGTGATCGATTTAGGCCACGGTACTCCACTCGGCACTTGTTCACTTGTGGGCAATTTGAAGAATGGAGAATTTGCTATATTTATGTTGCTACTTGAATAATTTGAGCTAGCCTTGAGCTAAGCTCTTATTGTAATAATGATACTCTGGATCTTCGTTATTTAAGATACACGGATATTTTGCTATGTTATTCATCTTACTCTATTGTGGGCCAATGAACTGATCCAGGGATTGGCATGTCACATAGAAGCTACGATCTTTTCAGAACCGTAGTGTTACACACGACTATATTTCGGGTGTAAGACAGTTACACACGCGAATACTAAGGTTCTTACTTGGCGAGCCTAGCATGTACAGACATGGCCTCGGAACACGGACTGAAAGGTTAAGCATGAGTCATATAGTAGATATGATGCCCATTTGATGCTCGCCTTTGAAGATACACCGACTCACGTGATGATCGGACTTGGTGTAGTGGATTTGGTTCATGTAATCACCAAAAAGACACGAGGGATGTCATTTTTGAGTGGGAGCTCATTCGTAATGTGGATTAGTTGAACTCAATCTATCATAAACTTAGTCTAAACTTTACAAATTCTGTTGTAGATGACACCACCTGCTTTTAATTTCAATGTGTTCATGGAGAAAGAGAAACTTGCAATGAACGGTAGCAACTTTACCGAATGGGCCATGAATTTGAGGATTATCCTCTCTGCTGCACAAAAGCAATATGTGCTAGAAGCGCCGCTAGGACCCCCCACCTTTTGAGGATGCCCCTGACGAGGAGAAGAATGTCTATCAGACTCGTCAGGAGGACCACAACTTAGTTCATTGCGGAATATTGTATGGGCTAGATCTGGAACTTCGAAAGCGTTTCGAAAACGACAATGCATTTGATACAATGGGTGAGTTGAAAATGATTTTCGACACACATGCTGCTGTAGAGAGCTACAATGCTTTAGAAAAGTTCTTTAGCTGCATGATGGAAGAGCACAACTCCGTTAGTGAGCATGTACTCAAGATGTCGGGTTATGCCGATAAGCTTGTGTCATTGGGAATATCGATTCCCATTGACCTAGGCATCCACCGAGTTCTGCAGTCTCTGCCACCTAGCTATAAGAGCTTTGTGATGAACTATAATATGCAAGGCATGAAGAAGTCTCTCCCCGAGCTTCTGAGAATGCTTAAAACTGCAGAAGTGGAGATCAAAAAGGAACATCAAGTGTTGATGATCAATAGGAACACTGGTTTCGAGAAAGACAAGAAGGGAAACGGAAGGGAAGTAAGGGCGGCAAGCCGGTTCCCGTGCCTGAAAAGAAACCCCGAGTTGGACCTAAGTCTGATACCGAGTGCTACTATTGTAAGGGGACTGGCCACTAGAAGCGCAACTGCCCCAAGTATTTGGCAGACAAGAAGTCCGGCAAGGCAAACAAAGGTATATATAATATACATGTTATTGATGTGTACTTGACTAGTGCTCGCAGTAGAACCTGGGTATTTGATACCGGTTCAGTTGCTAATATTTGTAACTCGAATCAGGGGCTGCAGAACAAGTGATCGCTAGCAAGGGGTGAGGTCAAGATGCATGTCGGCAATGGATCAAGCGTTGATGTGATCGCCGTCGAAACGCTACCTCTCCATTTGTCGTTGGGATTAGTTATAAACTTGAATTATTGTTATCTGGTGCCTGCATTGAGAATGAACATTGTATCTGGATCGTGTTTAATGCGAAGTGGTTATTCATTTAAATCCGAGAACAATGGTTGTTCTATTTATATGAATGAAATCTTTTATGGTCATGCACCCATGATGAATGGTTTATTTCTATTAGATATCGATAATAATGTTACACATATTCATAATGTTGATGCTAAAAGGATTAAACTTAATGATGATATATCCACATATATGTGGCACTGCCATCTAGGTCATATTGGCGTTAAACGCATGAAGAGGCTCCATTCGGATGGACTTTTGGAATCACTTGATTTTGAATCATTTGATACATGTGATCCATGCCTTATGGGCAAGATGACTAGAACGCCGTTTTCCAGTTCAATGGAACGAGCGACAGATTTGTTGGAAATCATACATTCTGATGTATGTGGTCCAATGAGTGTGTCGGCGTGAGGTGGATATCATTATTTTGTTACTTTCACAGATGATTTAAGTAGATACGGTTATATCTACTTGATGAAACACAAGTCTGAAACCTTTGAAAAGTTCAAGGAATTTCAGAATGAAGTGGAAAATCATCGTAATGGAAAGATCAAATTTCTACGGTCCGACCGTGGAGGTGAGTATCTATGTTACGAGTTTAGCACTCACATGAAAGAGTGTGGAAATTTTTCACAACTCACACATGTCGGAACACCACAGCGAAATGGTGTGTCGGAACGTCGTAATCGTACTTTATTAGATATGGTTCGATCTATGATGTCTCTAACGGACTTGCCGTTGTCATTTTGGGGTTATGCACTAGAAACTGCTGCATTCACTTTAAATCGGGCACCATCTAAATCCGTTGAAAATACACGTATGAATTGTGGTTTGGAAACAAACCTAAGATGTCATTTCTTAAAGTTTGGGGATGCGATGTTTATGTGAAGAAACTTCAACCGGATAAACTCGAACCCAAAGCGGAAAAATGCGTCTTCATAAGATACCCTAAGGAAACTATTGGGTATTCCTTCTATCACAGATTCGAGGGCAAGGTTTTTGTTGCCAACAATGGATCCTTTCTAGAGAAAGAGTTTCTCGCGAAAGGTGTGAGTAGTCGGAAGGTAGAACTCGAAGAGGTTATTGAACTTTCTCTTCAAAGTATGGCGAGTAGCACAGCGCCGGAAGTTGTTCCGGAGTTGGCTTCACCTGTTGAAGAGGGAACTAATGATAATGATCATGAAACTCCAAAAGAGAGTACTACTGAACCTCGCAGGTCTAGCAGGGCACGTGCAGCTCCCGAGCTGTACGGAAACCCTATTATGAATTTCATGGTTGATGAAATTGATGACCCTGCGACGTATGAAGAAGCGATGATGAGCCCGGATTCCAACAAATGGTTAGAAGCCATGAAATCGGAGATGGAATCCATGTATGAAAATCAAGTTTGGAACTTGGTGGAATTACCTCACGGCCGAAAGGCCGTGGAAAACAAATGGATTTTCAAAAAGAAAACTGATGCTGATGGTAATGTGACCGTCTATAAAGCTCGACTTGTCGCAAAGGGGTTTCGACAAATTCAAGGAGTTTACTACGATGAGACATTCTCTCCCGTAGTTATGCTAAAGTTAGTTCGGATTATGTTAGCAATTGCTGCATATTTCGATTATGAGATATGGCAGATGGATGTCAAAACCGTGTTTCTCAATGGTAATATTGAAGAAGAGTTGTATATGATACAACCAAAGGGTTTTGTCGATCCTAAGGATGCTAACAATGTGTGCAAGCTTCAGTGATCCATCTATGGATTGAAGCAAGCATCACGAAGTTGGAATCTCCGCTTTGATGAGGTGATCAAAGAGTTTGGATTTGTCTAAACTTATGGAGAAGCTTGTATTTACAAGAAAGTGAGTGGGAGCAATGTGGCATTTCTGATACTATATGTGGATGACATATTATTGATCGGAAATGACATAGGTATTTTAAACAGTGTTAAAAGTTATCTAAACAGCAAATTTTCAATGAAGAACCTAGGTGAAGCGTCATACATATTAGGCATAAAGATCTATAGAGATAGATCTAGGCGCCTAATAGGGCTATCGTAAAGTACATACCTTGATAAGATTTTAAAGAAGTTTAAAATGGATGGAAGGAAGAAGGGATTCTTACCTATGTTGCAAGGCAAGACATTGAGTAAGACTCAAAGTCCGGCTACGGCGGAAGAAAGAGAGATAATGGACAAAGTCCCCTATGCTTCAGCCATAGGCTCTATAATGTACGCCATGCTATGTACAAGACCAGATGTGGCACATGCTATTAGTTTGACTAGTAGGTACCAATCGGATCCAGGTTCGGAACACTGGATAGCGGTCAATAATATCCTTAAGTACTTACAAAGAACTAAGGATATGTTTCTTGTATACGGAGGTGAAGAAGAGCTCGTCGCTAAGTGTTATGTCGATGCAAGCTTTGACACCGACCCGGATGACTCTAAGTCTCAATCCGGATACGTATTTCTCATGAATGGCGGAGCGGTTAGTTGGAGGAGTTCCAAACAACCTATGGTGGCGGGATCAACAACGGAGGCCGAATAAGTTGTTGCTTCGGAAGCGGCTCAGGAAGCGGTTTGGATGAAGCAGTTCATATCCGAACTAGGTGTGGTTGCAAGTGCGTTGGACCCAATAGTGATCTATTGTGACAACAATGGTGCCATTGACAATGCCAAAGAACCAAGGTCTCACAAGAATTCTAAGCATATTAAGCGTCGGTTTCACTCCATCCGCGAGCATGTCAAGGATGGAGATATAAAGATTTGTAAAGTACACACGGATCTCAATGTAGCAGATCCGTTGACTAAAACTCTCCCTAGAGCAAAACATGATCAACACCAGAACTCCATGGGAGTTAGATTCATCACTATGTAACTAGATTATTGTCTCCAGTGCAAGTGGGAGACTGAAGGGAATATGCCGTGAGAGGCAATAACAAAGTGTTTATTATGTGTATTCCAAGTATATGATAGATGTTTATTTTGCATGCTATAATTGTATTAATACGGAAACATTAATACATGTGTGTTTACTAAACAAACAGAAAGTTCCTAGTTATTCCTCTCTCATAAACTAGCTCGTTGATTAACAAGATGATCAAGGTTTCCTGATCATGGACATTGGATGTTGTTAATAACGGGATCACAACATTAGTGTAATGGTGTGATGAACATTCATCCAAAGTATAGCATTACGATCAAAGTCATTGAGTTTATATTGCTATAACAACTTACAAAGTGATCCTAATCCTTAGACCATGAGATCATGTCAATCACTAATACCGGAAGAGTTTCTTGATAACATCAAACGTCACACCGTAACAGGGTGATTATAAAGATGGGTCCAGAACTAATAAAGTGTTATGTTGAGGCCCATGGATCGAGAGTGGAATTTTTTCATCGCGATGATGGATAGATATACTATGGGTCCTTTCGGTGATATCAGATTGGTTAGCTTGCAAGCAAGTGACTTGATCACTAGAATGTTATATCACGGGAACGAGAAAAGAGTGCATGTCAGTAACGAGATCAAACTAGGTATGGATATACTGATGATCGAATCTCAGACATGTAATATATCACGAAACAAAGGGATTAAGATACTAGCATAAAAGGTTCCGACGATCACAAGAAAGTCATCGTTGAATGTGTGGGAGTCGGTATGGGTCTCCAGATCCCGCTTCTGATTATTGATCCGAGAGGGGTCTTGATCATTTCCGCATTATTCACGAACTGTAGGGTGACACACTTAAGAGACACCGACATCCAATTGGAGCAAAAGTTTCATGCCAGAAAGAATAACAAGCGCAGGAATTTATTTCACTAGATACCGAAACAGGTTTTCGGGTGAAATTGCATAAAGTGGTTATGCATGTGAAATAGAATTCTAGCAAGGGGTTATATGTGAATGTTTGTCATTAAAGTAATTGACAAAATTCTGAATAAATAAAAAGAGATTTATTTAATGATAGTTTGCATTAAATTTGGTGGAAATTTAATTGCAAGTTTGAGTGAGATTTTGAGTGGAGTGAAATGAAGAGGTTTTTGTGAGTGGAGTGTCCACCCACATGAAGAGGGGAGGGCAAGGGGGCATCCCCATGCATCGGCCACCCCCTTGGGGTTCCCCCTCTCCTATAAAAGGCACCCCTCCTCACTTCTCACTCACACCTCCTCGTGAAGGATCTCTCTCCCCCTCTAGAATTTATTCCCCATGGTCTCGGACTAGCGAGATACATGTTCCCGGTGGCTATTCGGCAAGAAAGAGTTGTGCTTCCGCTGCATCGCTGGAGCGAGGAGGCGGAGGTTGCTCGGTGCCTCGGATGTGTGGGTGAGCACGGATGCGCTGCTGATTTGCTGCGCTAGGACTTCCTCTCGATCTTGAGATCGGCAAGAGATCGTCTACATCAACCACGAGTTTAACTCGTTAAGCTTTGTCGGTCCTCAAGGGTATGTTCTCTACGGATATACATCCGCCTGTTGTTTGTATCTAGTAGATATATCTTGGTACATAGTTGTTCCCATCGTAGGATATTTTTTGTTTTCTATGTTGCGAACCCTACACCATGAACAAGTGACCGTTGTTTTCTCCCTATTAGCAATAACACATCTACAACCGAAGAGATTATTGTCACTTCCCTTGGAAACTAGAGGCATGAACCCACTATCGAGCATAAATACCCCATCTTGGAGTCACTAGCAACTACTTGGCCAAGATAGCTACTAACAACAGAGAGCATGCAAGATCATAAACAACACAGACATGATAGAATCATAAAGACAAAACCATTAATCAAACCAACATAATAATCTCAATATCCATCGGATACCCGCAAACACAATATGCATGATTACAAATAGATAAGATCTTGATCATGAACGGAGCTCACAAGATCTATACATGAAAGCACAAAGGAGGAGATACAACCATCTAGCTACTACATGGACCCATAGTCCAAGGTGGAACTACTGACGCATCATACCGGAGAGAAGGCCTCCAGGATGATCTCCCCTTCGGCAGGGTGCCGAGAAGAACTTCAGATCCCCCCAATCTAGGGACGATGGTGGAGGCGGCCACAGACGGTTTCGTGGCGATTTGATCGGGTTGCTTAGGGTTTATGTATCGGGGGCTTCTTATAGGCGAAGGGGGAGGCCAAGGAAGCGTTCCAGGGTGGTCAAACCCTACCCAGGCACGAGCCCACCACTGGACGCGCCTGGGGGGGCTCGAGGGGGCCACACACCCTGGCCGCGTGGGTGGGCCCACCCTGTGCCGGGGGGTGCAGCCTCCTCGGCCTCCCTCTTCGCCTATAAGAAGCCCCTGATACCTAAACCCTAAGTACCCGATCAATATTCCACTAAACCGTTTGTAGCCACCGCCACCATCGTCCCTAGATAGGGGGATCTAAAGCTCTTCCCGGCACCCTACCGGAGGGGAGATCATCCCGGAAGGCTTCTTCTTCATCATTCCAGCCTCCGGTATGAAGTGTGAGTATTTCCACCTTGGACTACGGGTCCATGTAATAGCTAGATGGTTGTATCTCCTCCTTTGTTCCTTCATGTTTAGATCTTGTGAGATCCGTTCATGATCAAGATCTCATCTATTTGTAATCATGCATGTTGTGTTTGCGGGGATCCGATGGATATTGAGATTACTATGTCAGATTTATTAATGGTTTTGTCTTATTGATTCTATCATGTCTGCGTTGTTTGTGATCTTGCATGCTCTTCATTGTGAGTAGCTATCTTGGCCAAGTAGTTTCTAGTGACTCCAAGAGGGGGTATTTATGCTTGATAGTGGGTTCATGCCTCTAATTAATCTAAGGGAAGTGACAGAAATCTCTAAGGTTGTAGATGTGATGTTGCCACTAGGGAGAAAACAACGGTCTCTTGTTCATGGAACAAGTGGATTGTTTACCTTACACACTTTGCTTAAAGTAGTTGTCTGTTGGTTGCAACTTAATACTGGAGGGGGTTCAGATGATAACCCAAAGGTGGACTTCTAGTCATAGATGCAGTTGGATGGCGGTCTATGTATCTTGTTGTATTGCCCAATCGAATCTCATAGGATCATGATTTCTAGTATTGCATTGTTATGCCTTGCCTAGTCCTGTCAATTGCCCTGCTGTAATTTGTTTACCCAGCATGCCATGTTTGTTTATCTAAGGAGAACACCTCTAGTGAACTATGGACCCCGGTCCAATCTTTACCATTGATACATCTTTCACTGTTACTTGTTGCAAACCACCATTACCTTCCACACCATGCATTTAATCCTTTGTTACAGCAAACCAGTGAGATTGACAACCTCGCTGTTCATTGGGGAAAAGTCTGGAGTTTGTGTTGTGTAGGTCTCCAAGCTACTAGAAACACCTTTGATTCATTTCCTTCCTCCTATTGTGTCACATCCCAAGATTTTCCAAATCTTGTAATGTGAAAAATAAATGAATAAAATAAAACTTTGTTGATTTTCAGAGTGAGAAGAAACTTTTTGAATCCAATTGGAAACCTTCAAACCAATTTGGAACAAACAAATCCTAAAGGGATTTAAAAAGATAATCCTTTAATAAAGGAAAATAAAAATATTTTGGATTTACTATTTTGGATCTTTTAAATAAAAGGATTTGGTTTCAAAAGAAATAAAAGTTTTACAAATAAAGATTATTTTATAGAGCCAAATTAAACCTTGGCCAAGCTTTGGAAATAAAACATTTTGTTTTGATAAAAATAGTAAAGGTTTATTTAAATAAATTAATAAGGATTTAAATATCCAAGTTTTATTAATAAAGGTTTTACTATTCCCAAAACATCAAAACTTATTTATTTATTTCAAATAGGTTTTCCAAGTATTTTATATTCCCAAATAAAATACTGTTTTGGTTTTTGAAAATATTTGGATTTCAAATGGAGTTTTAAAATAAATTAAAACCTATTTGATTTATTAACTAGTGTCCATCTTATTTAATTAATAATGGACCTAAAAATAAAAATATTATTTTATTTTGGAATTTGGTTTATGTTACTGAACAGAACCAAATACAAAGTTTCAAAGTTTGGTGATTGTTTGAATCAATTTGAATGCTTGAGTGTTGTTTGAATTTCAAAACAGAATTTAGAAATAGAAAAAGAAAAAGATTTCAGAATAGAAAAAAATGGATTTGGACTCAACCCAACCAGCAGCCCAGCAAGGCCCAGTACCAGCCCACTTTCACCCTCCCTCGGCGAATCGTTTTGCACCTGTTAACTGACCCGCAGAACCAATGACTGGTGGCCCTCTTCTCCCTCTCATTCCTCGCTGACAGCAGGGACCCACGCAGCCAGCGCATCTTCTTCCTCCTCGCGCTGACGACGCCCTACCGTTGCTGCCAATTACGCCGGCGTTGAATACGCATTGATTCCACGCCTTAACCTCGTCATGACTGCACGCTATTAATTGTCAGCGTCTCCTCCTCCTTTCCCCTCACACGCCACTCCCTCTCTGCCCCGAGGCTGCCTCAATTTGGCTTGGCACTCCCTCTGTTCCGACGACGCTCCGATGCCAATTCCGGCGACTCAGCGCCACCCCTTGTCTCATTGACCACGCACACACACTCACCACTCCCTGGCGCATCTCCCAGTACCCTCCGTTCTACCGCGGGTGCCCCAGAGCGTCACCTTCGACAAGCTCTGACCTCGCCGCCGTCTGTCTCGTCTCCGTCGAGCTCCTCCGGTAAGTCCATACCGCCCCGAGCCTTCTCCTTCATGCTCGCGTCATCTCCGTGATCTCCTGCATCTGACCACACTCTCGGTTTTCCTCCTCGTGATCGACAGCATCGCCTTCGACCGCGAACAGAACCGCCAGTCGCCAGACCTTACTCCGGCGAGCAATCCACCGCAACCCTGAGCGCCCCTCGACCCAAGAAGACCACGTCGAGCTTCCCCAGCCTCCTGCGATCTCGGTGAGCACCTTCCCATTCTTCCCCGTTTCCTGTTTTGCCAGCACCGCCACCGCCTGGCCGTACGCCGCCGCTAGCCACTGTCGGCGCCGCTCACTTTTGGTCAAGCATGCTAGCACTGTAGGATCTTAATCTGACGAACACGACAGATCCACTTAATCACCGAAGGGGTACGCAATCAGGATCGCACGATATGTTTAGATCCAACGCACCATAGAGCCGATCTGGCCGAACCGGTACCAGCGAATAGCGATGCGCCGCGTGTCACCAGTTCTGTTTAAAAACAGATTTGAAATCAGATTAGTTTGCAATTTTGAAACTCTTGTAACTTTTGATCCACACGTCCAAAAATTACAAACTTTATATCGTTGGAATCAGTGGAACAAGCCCTATCCAACTATGGAATTTGTTTAGCAAATAGTATCTGTTAGATTGTTTGTTTTTGCAGAAAGTTTTGAATGCTTGTTTAGATTAGAAAAATGATTCAAAAATGTTTTTGAGTTTGAAACCTTGGAAAATTGGTTTGTTGTGAACCTACTGACCCTAGGAATCAACCCATGGTTTTGAAAATGGATTTGGTGAATTTTAGGATGGACTAATTGATTTAGCCCATTTCTAGCCAAATAAAATTAGGGTTTTTGTTATGAAAATGTTTATGGAAAGAAAACTTTGAGAAAATGTTTTGGATCAAACCTACTGACCCTAAACACCAAGTTTTGAGAAACAACAACTTATTTGGTGAACAACCTAGAGTTGTTGCTTTGATAAAAATATTTTTCACCACATAAAATAATGAATGGATTTAAAAATGGTTTAGGGACAAAACCTTTTGCAAATGACTTCGCCACTTTGGAAAATGACCATTTTGAAACATACCAAGTTTAGAAGCCTAGTGGAGACCATCCTTGCAAATAGAACCACCTCTTGCATGCTTACATGCATGACTTAGATCCCATTGTTTTATGTGTGTGAAATGTTTGATTGATTATTAGTTTGGAATGCTTGTTGATATTGTGTTTGCTTGATTGATTGTAGTGAAGTTAGAAAAGTGTGAGACTAGCAAGATCAAGGAGTGAACCACCATTCCCTACCAAAAGGCAAGTGACACTATCATTCAAAGTCCTACTATTTTCATTATACTTAGTGGATTTTGAAACATGCATGAAAAGAATTTCTATACTTATGCTATGCTAAATCCTAAATAGGAATCCCTATACATTCCTTAGTGAAAACATTGTAGTTGTTACATGCTTGGCCATGCTATATTTTGAAAAGAGATACATGTTGAGATTTTATGAAGTTGAGAAAAGGACTTGTAATTTTATATAATAAAACAAGGACTCAATGAACCACCTGGGTGGCCAAGGATACTTTGAGTTTTGGAGAAGGTGGCAACAAAAGGAACCATGTCTATGGCAATCTCTTTGTGTTGTGCTCCAAAGGAAACCACCCAGGAAACTTAGAGATTGAACATGTTTCTCCAATTGTGGCTTTCGTGTGCAACCACATGTTATTATGGCTCTGGCTTAGTCAACTACATTGGGGAGACCCATACATTGTCTTTAGTTTACTGGACATGGGGACCTGGAATCCTACATGGGTGATGTTGACAAAGCTAGCAATGATGTATGGGAGGACCCTCTGGAAAGACTTCGTCACATTCTCAATCTGCCAGTACTCCATCTTGGTGAGCACTAATCCAGCGGCCACTGGTGGCAACAAGATGGGATTGTGACATGTGGGTAAAGTGTGCAACTTCTGCAGAAGATAATAAAATCTAAGTACTTAGTTGTGTCCCCGGTTATGGACAATACTAAGCAACTAAAGTTTGAAGCTATGGGAGATCTCGACATTCTAATTTCTAAAAGAAAACTTTTAAAGACTTGATGCACTTGGGGTTACTAAGGGGCTCAAGAGACTTTGACAAAACTTGATGTACTTGGGGGTACCAAGGAACTCAAGAGATTTTGTTGAAAACATGAACACTTGGGGTTACCAAGGAACTCATGAGATTTTTATAAGACTTGATGCACTTGGGGTTACCAAGTAGCTCAAGGGATTTTTGACAAAAACTTGAACACTTGGGGTTACCAAGGAGTTCAAGGGATTTTTGAAAAGGAGATTTGACAAAAGACCAAAACCATTTTGAAAGGATAGGATAAAATTTTGCTTTATGCAAATGAGCCTAAAACTCTACTTAGCCAAATATGCATGTAATGTTAGGATCCACTTATATTCCACATAGTAGTGAAACTTGCCAATACAATTCAAATGTATTGACCCTTGTGGCTGTAACTTGTAATGTTGCAGGTTTGATTGATTTTAGTGAAGAATGATTGATTAGGATTACAAAGTCTACAACCAACATCTGCCTGTGGCACTTTGAAGATGAAGGACCCATGATTATAGTTATTCCGCTGCAATGTAATGTAATAGCCAAATGAGCTATGTAAGATGTAATAAAACTATGTTATTCCTGGTTATAAAATTATATTATGACCTTTGTTTCTGGATATTACATCTTAACTGTGGATGCTAGCTATTGATCCAGGGACTAGCATTGTAAACACAGGGGACTCCACCTTATGTTGTGTAAAGGTTGGGACACTCCCTCTACATATTGGTTCGATAACCTCGGTTTCTTACTGAGGGAAAACTTGTTGCTGTGCTCATCAGACCTTGCTCTTGGGATCTCCCAACAAGGCGTTGACAACACGCCATCACCCGCGCCTGGGGGGTGTGGGCCCCCTGTGGTCCAACTCTGCCTTCCCTTCTCGCATCCTTCATCTTCTGGGAAAATAGGATTTTCTGTATTTTTCTGGTATTTTTCTGATCTTCGCAAAATTGCATCAAAACACCGCTTTTTCCATCATAATCCTGACTCCGACAGTTCATCTGCAAAGAATCATCCAACATGCAAAAACAGATGAAAATACATAAGTATCACCTCTTAATATGAAATATATCAATGAATAGAAGCAAATTATGATATAGAATGGTGATGCAAATTGGACATATCAAGCTTAGACCTTCGCTTGTCCCCAAGCGAAAACTAAGCTCAGTAAACATGTCCACAGTTTTATGGAGTGAAGTGTCGATAAAAATAATACGGACAAGAAGCATCACACTTACCAATACACAACTCATATAAGAAAGCAACTCGCCATTATATAACTTAGCTTGCAACAAGTATAGGATTCACAAAAAAGATGCATAAAGATAAATCATAATTGGGATTGGTAAACTTTGTTCTTGGTCAGAGAATAGTTGGCAAACAGTTTTCAAGTAAAGCTTTTATAAATAAGTTTTATAACAGGAGTACTCTTTGATCAAACATAAAAGGCTTTTCACAATGAGGGTGCTGGCAGGTGCAGAGGTTGATGGGGAACAGGCTCGCGTGGTCGAGGGGGCAAGGCGCAGCGAGGAGTGACCGGAATCGCCTGCGAAGCTCGTCGAAGGCCGCGGCGGTGCAAAAGGAAATTGGAGCAGCTCGGTGGCGTTAGTTGGGGGAAATGGAGGGGAGAGGGTGCTGGTTAAATGGGAGTAAACGAGGGGAAGAATTACTGTGTGATTAGGCTAATGGAACCGCGGATTAACAGGCAGAAACGGTCGGCTAGGTCGGCGGAAGGGGTGAAGACGATGACTGACGGGTGGGGCAACGGTGTCAGCGTAAGACAGAGAAGAGGTGGGGTCCAGCGGTCAGTGGCAGCGCGGGTGAGAATTGCGGTGGAAGAAAACGGTTCAGGAGTGAAGGGAAGATGGGATGGACTGGGCTTGCTGGGCCTGGTCTGGCTGGGCTGGGTTCTTTTATTTTTTTTCTTTTCCTGTTTCTTTTTCTTTTCTATTTTCATTTTTTGTTTTCAAATTCAAACTCTTATTGGATTCAGATTTATTTATCAAATCTTTAAAACTTTTCAGTAGTTTCTATACTGTTTAAACATGTATTTTAAATACCATTTTAGGAATAATTCCTTTATTTATTTAGGGTTTATATTTTATTTAAAAAAAGGCATTTTCCTTTATTAAATAAGATTTCATTTTATTTTCAAACCCTTATTTAAATTCCAAATTTTCACAAAACCCTTTTCAGCGGGTTTATTTATTTAAATGGGGTGTTAAATATTTTACTTTGAATTATTGAAAGTATTTTAATATGATTATTAATCATTTAATTTGGGAAATTTGTCTTTATTCAAATAAAGATAGAATTTGGTTAATGCCACATTATTTTATTTGAATATTCTTTATCCATTATTTTATTTGGATTTGGATTATATTCATTCCATTTGCTTATGGATTTGGCCAAGATTTAATTTGGATTTTAAATACTCCTTATTTATTTATTAATTCCTTTGTCTTATAAAATCCATATCTTTTTATTTATAGATCCAAAGTTGTTGATTCCAATTTGCATAATTTTATTTAATATTTGTTTATCCTTTTAAATCTCTTTAGGATTAATTTGATCACAAATTGGTATGGATTTTTAGATAGGAGCTTTAATAGCTTTGGAAATTTAATTTCTTTCAACTTATTAAATTCATAAGTTTTTATTCATGTTTCCAAATTGAATAGAATCAATTTCTATAGTTTTATAATACTTTTATTTATCAATCTTGATCATTTATAAATGTTTGTTGATAAATTTTTATATGGATCAAATCCTTAGTTTTTGAGATAACTTGGAATTTTTTTCTTCCATTAGGGTTTTAGGGATTTGGTTTATTTTCCAAGTGTTTTAAATTTCAAGATGCATTTATGAAGAATGCATTTCACTTGATTTGAATTTAGATGGATTCAAATTTTATTCAAAGTTTGTTCAAGATGGGTTTTAATGTTTCCATTTAGAAACAAAAAGTTTCTTTTTACCCTAAATTTGAACAATTATTTATTTTGTTTATTTATTGTTCACATTTCAAAATTTGGAAATTTTTTGGATGTGACACCTAATCTCTAAAGCGTATAGAGAGAAAATCGGTAACACAACAGTGACCCTATGACACAAAAATTATTACAGCAAGCTCATAATTGAGTAGAGAACCAAAATATTACAAGCAGAGGTCACTGACCCCAAACATTAAACAGCGGAAGGAAAATTATGCTATTAAGTATAGCAAACTTAACAAATGGGCTAAGAGGCCTGAAGCATAACGATGACGTCCAATCCATAGATCCCAGACAGCCGACTGTGAACTCCAAACTACTCGTCGATGTCGATGCCGTGAAGAACTCTTCTTCTATGGTAACACTTACTCTGCTGCAAAAGTATCAACGAAGCAAGGGTGAGTACAGGGTGTACTCCGCAAGACTTATGGCTGGTGGAGTTATTTTGCATCAAGCCATATTTGTTTTGTAAAATAAGAGGGAGAAGAATCTCGACTAATCAGAATATTTTAAAAGGGGATAAGAGAGCGATATCACTAGCTTTGATCATCTTTTGATATCCACCGAATCATCATCAGCTGAACCTATCTAGGATCACCCCCTCGATCCCTGAGGAAGCATCCTTAAGCACACCTTGATCAACTTTCCAAGTTTTACGATTAGGTTAAAGTTCTCTATGATCTTAGAATCTGTTCCAAGTTCGTCCATAACCGTGGACACGGCTTTTCGAAAAGATTTAACCCTGCAGGGGTGTACAAATTTACCACAAGTACCAACCGATTCTTAATGCCAACGTTATTAGCCCTCTTCCTTGGAAGGCCGGTAGAGAGTGGTTGACCACGACCTTTACCTTGCTTCGCCGAGACCATGAGTCACGCACTAGGGAGATGCCGCCGTAACGGGTCGAGTCCCGAAGCCGGTCCCTAATGATGTGTGCGGGGTTCAAGATTACGGATGTCGGGCATCTCTTGTTCTCGGCCACGCTTACCTACCTGTTATGAATGCACCTCCTTCACCTCCATTCAAGAACAACCAAGATGTGTATGTCGAACGGAAAGCCCGAACTATGTGACTCATGGAATCTACTAGGCAAGTTAGTTGGTTGAGGGTGTTTCCAGGCCCCCGTGTGGCTGTACGCTCATCTTGGACCATAGGCAAGAACTCGGGTCCTAGTAGTGGCAAGTATGGACTGCAAAAACCACAACCCGCCGTGGCCTCCCATACAAGCCTTAGCATGTTTAACTTTCATTCTGATCTTACCATATCATCTTGTCAAACTAGGTTCATTCGCAGCTCTGATTCATCAACCGGATGGACCAGTGTTAACTGCTAAGCATGGCTAAGCACAACAAATATAATAGCTCTAGCAACGCTTCACAAGTCAAACCCTAGTTATGCTAGGAGCAGTGGATCAAGGAATATAGTCTCCAAAGGTAACATGCATCAGATAGGATTACTCCATCTATCGATAAAAGACTTTGGAATCGTATGCACATGGCAAGAATGAAATACTTTGAAAGCATAGGATTCATATGTATGTGTGGGGCTTCGCTTGCCTTTGCCAGTTGATATCCAGAAAGCAGAGCTTCGGACATCTGGTACTTAACTTGATCACAGTTGGTCAAGTGTTGGTCTCTGAGCTTCGACGGTGTTGATCTCGGTCTTCAATCCCAATCTTGATTCCTATATCTTATTCTACCGGAGAAGAACCAAACACCGGAAAGAGAGGGAAACAATCAACACATGGCATCGATGCAATGCTCAATCAAGGATGATGATATGACAAGTTAAATTGTATCGAAATGTAACCCTAAAGCATGCTCGACCATTTTATCGGGGTTCCGAGGGGTATAAACCCTAATTCAGGGAAACTCCGGAATCACCTGTGAGGGTTACTATTTTCTTCTAATTATACTTGTCATGAAAGTTGTTGAACAATGCATGATTATAGCTTAGTTAGATAGTTCTAATTTTTCTGAACATTTTGATATATTATTTGTATTTTTCTGATTTATAAATAATTACTTATTGAATTTACAAGTTTATATTCATTTTCTGAAATTATTTAAACCATTTAAAACGTTTACTGCGTCATTATGACATCGGCTGACCCTAACCTAAACTTTTTGCACCGCAGAGCATCTAGCCTATGTGGCTGACATGTGGGACCTGGGCCACGCGGGCACCACAGGGTAGCCACTCGAGCACCACGTCACCACGACGGGCAGGGTGGCAGACGGTGGTCGACGGCGACGCTGGAGAGCATGCAGGGCTTCGAGGCTACGCGCGTTCGAACCAGCGCAACGAGTGGAGCCTAAAAGGGGCGGCGCTGATGCAGATTGGTCGCCTGAACAGTGGCTTCAACGACGTGTGGTGGCGGAGCTTGCAGGCAAACGACGTGCGACGGCTACAAAGGGGTAGGGAGGATTTGGAGGGGTCTGAGAGGTCCGCGAGCTCACCCTGGGAACGTTGGTGGCGACGACGAGATGTGGTGAGGTCGGTAGCGATGGTGATTGACGACGACGGCGGTCGTCGGGCTCGAGGAAGACGGTGACCATGGCGATGATTGGGGGCTCCTCGTCTCAATTCCTTCAACGGGGTTGCTCACAACGGCGAGGCGGAGCTCCCAGGAGCAACGGCGAGGCTCGGGACGGCCTCTGGCGGTGGCGCTAGACGACTAGGGTTTCAGCCAGAGAGGAGGAACGCGAGAGGGAGGTCACAGGAGAGAGCGTGGGGGGATAAGGACGGGGCAGGAGATCGCGGGGCTTCTTATCCACCTCCTGGAGCTCGGCGGACAGCGGGGAGCGACCGACGGCGGCGCGAGCACGAAGCAGGTTGCCGGCGACGAGGAAGACGACATGAACGGGAACGAAGCGGTACGAGGCTGCGGTTGGGCTCTTGCTGGGACAGATTGGGCCGCGTGGGAGCGCGCTGGGCAGCGGAGAGGAAGAGGAAGAGAGAGATGGGCTCGCTGGGCCGGCTGCTGCTGCTCTATTTTTTTAGAGAAACTCTTTTATTTTTATGTAATTTGTTTTCTCTTTTGCAATTCATTTTGAATTCTGTTTTGGTATATTTTAAAAACACCAGAGGCCTTTATAAAATATACAAAATACTGAGGGACCCCTTTAATCAATTTGGTCTGCATTAATTTTGTGATTTCAAAATTCAAAACCATTTTGAATTTGTTTCAAATAGAGAGGGAAAGCTAGGGTTTAGGGTTTTGAGAATATATTTGGTGTATGCATTTTTAATGATGCTCATGAGTGCACATTCAAATCCTATTGTCTATTTAGTAAAATTAGGGTTGTTACAATTCTATCCCCCTTAAAATAATCTCGACCCGAGATTCCTAGGTAGGAAAATAGAACGAACAGGGTTACACTAAACTTCGATTATATTCTCGAAGAGGTTGATTCATACCACCATGACGAGTGGACGAAGTGCTTCATAATCTTCGAGGTGGCTGCCCACACTAAGGAAAAGAGGGAATGACACGAAACCACAAACTGAGTATCTCATGGTCAACTCATGGATAGATGTTTCACAAACATCTCTAGAGCCAACAAACATGAAACACGCCAAGGTAACAGAGGAAACAAGAGGAGATGGTTTTCAAGGTGACATGTAGTTAGTTTTCATAAGGATTGAGACCATGGATCTTGTAGAAGATTTTTGACTTTTGAGGGAAGGAGACATCCAACAGATGGAGAAAGTTACGCAGACTTCGAGACGTAAACCTCTACTAAACAACTTAAGTAGAGCATTACAGGTGGAAGAGATAGATATCAACAAAACCAAGTTGTTGAACTACTTTTGATACGAAAGGGTCACTCTTTTATTCAATAGAAGGTTAAGAAATAAAGGTGTTTTTGTGGAGAGGACTCATAATAATCACAAGGAACATGTAACAAGAGAGACTATTGATTACCGAAATCATAATCGTTCTTTTAACACATTTAAGAAAGCAGGAAGGAAATGCTTTATTCATCTAGAACTATCAAAATCCTTTCCAAATATCATGATTTCACTTTACACCACCAAGATGAATAGTTGAGAAGATTCCTGATGACACGAGAAGAAAGAATCTTCATTCTCAGACTCCAAGTAATTGACATAACAAGACGCTTGCCATCATAAAAGGGTCTGGAGGATTGACCGAGAGACATTTAGCAACTCTACTTTAAGTGTTCTCCTTGATGTTCGAGACACCGGTATCAAGCTATTGACAAGCCTTTAACCGGTCATCAAGTTAAGGTCGGACTTCGGATACAAAGGAAACCATAAGCACAACTCCTATAATAAAATATAGAAGAGGCCTCGTGAAGAGTGGTTGTTATTGTTGATTCAAGATAATGTGACAATAGGTCTTCCGGCTAATTGTGACAACCACCACATCAATCTTGCCAGATGTATAGAGAGACCTATGTTAAAACCTTGCGGAACACCAACCATCATTGCTGCTTGAGATTCATCTTTGGTTAAGTGGAAAGATACTTCAGACTCGGCATATCCGAATAGAAAGTGTGCAACATTTACCACAGAGGTAAAGTCACTAGATTCTCAAGACCATGACTTCAATGTCAAGCTCTAAAAGATGAGCTAGATTGCGGAACCCATGTGATAGCAAGTTATCAGAGGACAACTGCACCTACATGAATTGTTTACAACGAAACATAACTAAATCCTTGGTGGGAAACATTTAGGAGGATATCAAAGTTTGTAGGACTTCTTATCTTCCATGACGAATCAGTCAGTGGCTTGGTGTGATTGGAGGATCTTCTCGGGATGTGTAGGTATCATCCTACCATATCAAGAATTCTTTGCACATGCTTGACTAATTTGGAATGATTTCTCGAGGAAGCAAAGATAATGATACTCGAATCCACGGCGACTTCTTTCAACATTTTGCGCGTGAACTAGAGAAGGTTACTTATAACATCCAGAACACATACTTCGAGATAACACCAAGATGGTTCTCAAAAGTTTCCAACATTAATGCCAAATGTTTCACATGAATCTGGTATAACATGGAGAAGATAAGGATGTCATCAAGGGCTCAATAACAAACTTATCGAGACAATCCATTAAGATGAACACATATGTTGTATGAACAAGGTAGAAATACTGGTCGGACCAAAGAACATGAAGATGTACTTAAGTGAAACATCACAAGTAAACACACCGACGGAATAGTCCTTGGAACTGAGTTTGATTTGACAATTTCCCGAATCAAATCAAAGGAGGGAAGATAACATATCCACAAAGGACATACTATCTTACTTCAGCACGAACAAAACTATACATCCCTTCAAAAAGGAACTGAGTTGAATAGAACTTTTGTCTTACAACTCTCCAAGTTGTTGTTTAAGCTCAAACAACTATTTCAAGGTATCCAGTATGGATCCTTGGAGAAAGTAGTAATTCAGAGAACTTGCTTGCTCAAGAACTTGACAACACGGTCATGTGGCAACATGGCGATACTTCTAGGAAGACGTCTAGAATATCACGAACCACCGATATGTCACTTAGCTCGGGAGGAAAACTCACTTGGTAAGGCAAAAAGACATAGTCTCGGAGCTTCGGTATGAACCTAACTCTTTGACTGAAGAGGATGCGCTAGAATAACGAACTTGGTAGCACAATCATCCTTTGCTCATTGATTAGATTAACCATCACTCTAGGAATGATATAGATGTCCTTGAAGTTCAAAGCAATAAGAATTGCTAAGAATGTCAAATGACCACATTATTACGCACACGCAACATTTCCAGAGCGTGAACAACTCAGTGGAAGGGTGGGTAAAATGTGTAAGAGCATCACTTCATTAAGAGGTCATGAATCTCAGCACGATCTCTTAGTATAAAAGGGTGTGATGTTTTAAGGTAGAACAGAATGTAAGCCAGTCAATGCTTATTGATCTACGGATTACAATACTTTGACATAGTTTTAGAAATGACAAGGTACTAGAGTTTGTTTGTCCTGGACATCCCGAAATGGTTTGTCATGATGGACCACAAGAGTACCTTGCATCGAAAGACATCAATGCACATCTATTACTTGGCTACCTACTGGTAGACAAAGGTCAGAAAACAACAAGGTTGAGGAACATGCTCAGGATGGAATACCGAGATGTAGATGCATAAGTCAACAATCTTCCGAAAACCAATGCATAGAGAAGGAAATGTGTGGCAGAGTCATGAGCACAGATGTGAGACTCTCGAGGAGTACCCTTGTCGTGATATATTTGGTTCCATAAAGAACATCTACCATAGCATGTGGTAGGGGAAGTCCTTTATCATCACTACTCAATAGCGACAATATCCACAAGCTTGAAGGCTATACTAGAAGGTACTAGCCATTCCGAGGTAATGTGTAAACATTAACCACAGGGGTCAACAAAATGGATCTTGGGTTAAAGGTCGGCGTCATGTACAAGATTCGCAACACCAGAATCCAGCACAATCGAGGATCTTAGGTTCAAGTCCGAGGGTTAAAACCCAAAGAAAGGAATGACTACTACTTGAGTGACACGGCGTACACTACACTATAGTAATCACGAGGTAACTTTCAAGAGAAGAAACAACTTCGGAAGTACCCAAACAAATGAAAAAAAGGCACATGAGAGGAAAGGAGACTTAGAGGCCTAGAACAGATCACTGAGGAGCCATCAACATGATGTTGTGGACCCATAAAATAGAGAGATTATGATGGAAAGAAATCTCTTGAGTGAAATGGAACAAAGGGAAACAGGGAACACACACAACTGACTCTAGAGAACTCAACACTAAGTCAAATGGTTGGAAACGACATGCCTGGAAAGACACCTAAGTTTTGAAAGACGAGACGAGATAGCAAAACTTTTCCAAATCAACACGAGGTAAGATGACCCAGAGTTAGAGCGAAACTGGATAAGAAGAAAAAGAAGCATACCAGAGTTTTTTCACATAGTTTTCATTTTGAAAATAGTTTTCACAAATACTAGACTCAACATCGACCAATAAGAAGGGTTTCCAACAGTCGGTACTGCTCTGATACCAAAACCTGTCGCACCCCCTGGATTAAGGCTAGACAAATTCCAGACCTCCGTCTGAACATAAGCCTAACCTAATCTCTAAAGCGTACAGAGAGAAAATCGGTAACACAAAAATGACCCTATGATACAAAAATTATTACAGCAAGCTCATAATTGAGCAGAGAACCAAAATATTACAAGCAGAGGTCACTGACCACAAACATCAAACAACGAAAGGCAAATTATTCTATTAAGTATAGCAAACTTAACAAATGGCCTAAGAGGCCTGAAGCATAACGATGATGTCCAATCCATAGATCCCAGACTGCCGACTGTGAACTCCAAACTACTCGTCGATGTCGATGCCGTGAAGAACTCTTCTTCTATGGTAACACTTACTCTGCTGCAAAAGTATCAACGAAGCAAGGGTGAGTACAGGGTGTACTCCGCAAGACTTATGGCTGGTGGAGTTATTTTGCATAAAGCCATCTTTGTTTTGTAAAAACAAGAGGGAGAAGAATCTCGACTAATCAGAATATTTTAAAAGGGGATAAGAGAGCGATATCACTAGCTTTGATCATCTTTTGATATCCACCGAATCATCATCAGCTGAACCTATCTAGGATCACCCCCTCGATCCCCGAGGAAGCATCCTTAAGCACACCTTGATCAACTTGCCAAGTTTTATTATTAGGTTAAAGTTCTCTATGATCTTAGAATCTGGTCTCCAAGTTCGTCCATAACCGTGGACACGGCTTTTCGAAAAGATTTAACCCTGCAGGGGTGTACAAATTTACCCACACTTACCAACCGATTCTTAATGCCAATGTTATTAGCCCTCTTCCTTGGAAGGCCGGCAGAGAGTGGTTGACCACGACCTTTACCTTGCTTCGACGAGACCATGAGTCACGCACTAGGGATATGCCGCCGTAACGGATCGAGTCCCGAAGCCAGTCCCTAATGATTTGTGCGGGGTTCAAGATTACGGATGTCGGGCATCTCTTGTTCCCGGCCATGCTTACCTACCTGTTATGAATGCACCTCCTTCACCTCCATTCAAGAACATCCAAGATGCGTATGTCGAATGGAAAGCCCGAACTATGCGACTCATGGAATCTACTAGGCAAGTTAGTTGGTCGAGGGTGTTTCCAGGCCCCCGTGTGGCTGTACACTCAGCTTGGACCATAGGCAAGAACTCAAGTCCTAGTAGTGGCAAGTATGGGACTGCAAAAACCACAACCCACCATGGCCTCCCATACAAGCCTTAGCATGTTTAACTTTCATCTCTGATCTTACCACGTCATCTTGTCAAACTAGGTTCATTCGCAGCTCCGATTCATCAACCGGATGGACCAGCGTTAACAGCTAAGCATGGCTAAGCACAACAAATATAATAGCTCTAGCAACGCTTCACAAGTCAAACCCTAGTTATGCTAGGAGCAGTGGATCAAGGAATATAGGCTTCAAAGGTAACATGCATCAGATAGGATTACTCCATCTATCGATAAAAGACTTTGGAATCGTATGCACATGGCAAGAATGACATACTTTGAAAGCGTAGGATTCATATGTATGTGTGGGGCTTCGCTTGCCTTTGCCAGTTGATATCCAGAAAGCAGAGCTTCGGACATCTGGTACTTAACTTGATCACAGTTGGTCAAGTGTTGGTCTCTGAGCTTCGACGGTGTTGATCTCGGTCTTCAATCCCAATCTTGATTCCGATATCTTATTCTACCGGAGAAGAACCAAACACCGGAAAGAGAGGGAAACAATCAACACATGGCATCGATGCAATGCTCAATCAAGGATGATGATATGACAAGTTAAATTGTATCGAAATGTAACCCTAAAGCATGCTCGACCATTTTATCGGGGTTCCGAGGGGTATAAACCCTAATTCAGGGAAACTCCGGAATCACCTGTGAGGGTTACTATTTTCTTCTAATTATACTTGTCATGAAAGTTGTTGAACAATGCATGATTATAGCTTAGTTAGATAGTTCTAATTTTTCTGAACATTTTGATATATTATTTGTATTTTTCTGATTTATAAATAATTACTTATTGAATTTACAAGTTTATATTCATTTTCTGAAATTATTTAAACCATTTAAAACGTTTACTGCGTCATTATGACATCAGCAGACCCTAACTTAAACTTTTTGCACCGCAGAGCATCTAGCCTCTGTGGCTGACATGTAGGACCTGGGCCATGCGGTAGCCACGCGAGCACCACGTCACCACGACGGGCGGCGCGGCAGACGGTGGTCGACGGCGATGCTAGAGAGCACGCGGGGCTTCGAGGCTACGTGCGTTTGAACCAGCGCAACGAGTGGAGCCTAAAAGGGGTGGCGCCGCTGTGGATTGGTCGCCTGAACAGTGGCTTCAACGGCACGCGGTGGTGGAGCTTGCAGGCAAACGACGTGCGGCGGCTACAGAGGGGTAGGGAGGATTTGGAGGGGTCTACGAGGTCCACGAGCTCACCCTGGGAACGTTGGTGGCGACAGCGAGATGTGGTGAGGTCGGTTACGACGGTGATTGACGACGATGGCGGTCGTCGGGCTCGAGGAAGACGGTGACTGTGGCGACGATTGGGGGCTCCTCGTCTCTATTCCTTCAACGAGGTTGCTCACAACGGCGAGGCGGAGCTCCGAGGAGCAACGGCGAGGCTCAGGACGGCCTCTGATGGCGGCGCTAGACGACTAGGGTTTCGGCCAGAGAGGAGGAACGCGAGAGGGAGGTCGCATGAGAGAGCGGGAGGGGATAAGGACGGGGCGGGAGATCGCGGGGCTTCTTATCCACCTCCTGGAGCTCGGCGGACGGCGGGGAGCGAGCGACGGAGATCAACGGCGGTGGCGCGGGCATGCAGCAGGTTGCTGACGACGAGGAAGACGACATGAACGGGAACGAAGCGGTATGAGGCTGTGGTTGGGCTCTTGCTGGGCCGGATTGGGTTGCGCGGGAGCGCGCTGGGCAGCGGAGAGGAAGAGAAAGAGAGATATGGGCTCGCTGGGCCGGCTGCTGCTGCTCTATTTTTTAGAGAAACTCTTTTCTTTTTCTGTAATTTGTTTTCTCTTTTACAATTCATTTTGAATTCAGTTTTGGTATATTTCAAAAATACCAGAGGCCTTTATAAAATATACAAAATACCGAGGGACCCCTTTGAAAGAGCATTTCCTATCCCTAGTGATTTTGGTGTTTATAACAACACACATATCGGACTAATCATTTGTCAAGTGTACCACATGTTGTATTAAAAGGGGGTTTGCAGTGTACCAGGTGTATTGGCAGTTGCTACTAAGTGTGGCAGTGTGTTTGGACAAACTATCCAAAACTTTCTGCCTGGCGCGGTACCAAAAAGCGGTAGTACCGCTTTTTGCTAGCTTGCGCAGCAGTAGGTTTTGGCAAGTTGTCAAAAAGCCTCTGCCAGGCTAGGTACTAAAAAGCGGTAATACCGCATTTTAGTACCTAGCATGGCAGAAGCTTTTTGTAACTTGTCAAAAGACACCGCCTGCCCCGGTACTAAAATGTGGTAGTACCGCATTTTAGTACCTAGCCGCGACAGAAGCTTTTTACAAGTTACCAAAAGCTACTGCCCACCTAGGTACCAAAATGCGGTACTACCGCATTTTAGTACCTAGCGCGGCAGAGAGTTTTTGGCAAGTTGCAAATGCCACTACCCTCCGCGGTATCAAAATGCGGCACTACCGCATGCGTCTGGTAGTACCGTGTCCCAGGGGCGGTACTACCGCTTTGCGGTAGCACCACAAATTGATATCGCTGGTGGCTGGGGCATATGTGCTTTGATGAATGCACTTCCGGTACCGGGCCGGTAGTACTGGTGTTTTCCGGTACTACCGCTTGCAAATCCGGTACTACCGCTGCATTAAATGCTCCAACGGTCAGATCTGCTCTGGGAGCTATAAATACCCCTCCACCTACCTTGGGACAAGGTGCTCGTTGCATTGAAGACTACTACCTTCATTTGAGCCACCAAATCGCCAAGATCTCTTCACTCCACCATCCAAAGTCTTTGATCTTTGGAGAATCGAAGGAGGAGGCCTTGATCTATTACTTCACCAAAAGAGATTTGCATTTCCCCCTCATTCACTTGAGGGCCCCCATTGCTCTAGTGTTTTCTTTGGAAACCCTAGTTCTAGATTTGGTTCTTACAAGCTTGTCTTTGATTGTCTTGACAACCGTTGGGGTGAGATTCATCGGAGAACAAGGGAGGCCTCTCGTGGCGTTGGTGGTTTGAAACCACCCCCTCTCCAAACGTAGACGTACTTCCCCTCAAAAGGAAGGAACTAGGGAAACAAATCCTTGTGTCTCCGCGTCCACCACTTTGGTTACTTCTATCCTTTACCGCACTTTACTTACTTGTTCTTGCTTAGTGTTGTGTTAGCTAGTGCTTGTTTGTCATATATGTAAATCCACCTTAGTTGCATTATCTAGAGAATTTACCATTATCGTCAAACCTTAATTTGAAAAAGAAGAAAATTTGAAGTAGCACCTATTCACCCCCCCCCTCTAGGTGCCCATACGATCCTTTCACCCTTTAATCAATTTGGGCTCCATTAATTTTGTGATTTCAAAATTCAAAACCATTTTGAATTTGTTTCAAATAGAGAGGGAAATCTAGGGTTTAGGGTTTTGAGAATATATTTGTTGTATGCATTTTTAATGATGCTCATGAGTGCACATTCAAACCCTATTGTCTATTTAGTAAAATTAGGGTTGTTACAAAAAATAGTCTTGATGACCCACAAGTATAGGGGGTGTATCATAGTACTTTCGATAAATAGGAGTGTTGATCCCAACGAGGAGCAGAAGGTGTTGACTAGTGGTATGGAGCAGGAAATCTCTGTAAATACTTAGCAAACAGATTTTTAGGGGTTTTCTGATAAAGCAAGGAAATAAAGTGCAAGTAAATAAAGACAACAAATAATTGCAGCAAGTGGCCCAATCCTTTCTTAGCAAAGGACAAGCCGATGGAAATACTAATTAGGACCAAACGTTCTCGAGGACACATGGGAATACTGTCAAGTGCTTTCATTTAATATAGCTCATTAATCTTCTTTGGTTTTATAAGTGTTGTGTGGGTGAACCTGTGCTAATATACCGACCTTACTTGGAATAATACATACTTGTGATTAAACCCCTTGCAAGCATCCGCAACTACAATAAAGCAATTAAGATATAAACCTAACCACAACCTTAAACTCTGAGATCCTACACTCCCTTGTGCAATGGTTTCCTAACGGGGGTTCAGGTTTCTGTCACTCCGGCAACCCCACAATTAGTAGCCAAATAAACAATACATTCCCCTAGGCCCATAAATGGTGAAGTATCATGTAGTCGATGTTCTGACACCACTAGAAGAATGACACCACAACTTAAATATTAAACCATTGAATAATACCACAACACAATTCCACGTGGCAGTTTGCATGGCGAACAAATCTACGACAGAACGAATTTTTGTGGCTGAAGGATGCGATCCGCCATGGTCGGAAAAAAACCCGTGGTAGATTCATTTGTGATGGGGATTCTACCACGAAGGGCATCCGTCGTAGAAGACTTTTCAGCCAAAAAAAAAATCCTTCAACCACAAAAATCGTCTGTTGTAAAATGACATTTTTCTTGTAGTCTTGACATTTCTCTTTTAGATTTTGCTAAAGTTTATTATTCTAGAAAAGATGTGATAGAATTGTCATGTTTAGACATAATCTATTGATCTACTTTGTTAGTTTGTATGATCCGTTTAATTGCTATTTGTATGATCATGTTTTCTCATTTGTTTATTTAGATTAAATCATATGTGAAAGTGCAATGGATGTCGCCTAGAGGGGGGGTGAATAGGATTTTAAAATTATTATGGTTTAGGCTCAAGTAAATGCGGAATAAAACTAACGTTTAATTTGTTGAGCACAAAACCTAGCCACTAAGTTCACCTAGGTGCAACAACAACCTATGCTAAGCAAAACAAGCAACAAGGTGATAGAAAGATATAAATACTTCAAGAACGATGGCTATCACAATGTAAAGTGCATAAGTAAAGGGCTCGGTTGAGAGATAACCGATGAATGCGGAGACGAAGATTTGTTTCCTGAAGTTCACTTCCAAAGAAGCTACGTCTCCGTTGGAGAGGTGCGATGGCGCAATGCTCTCCAAATTCCACAAATGGCTCACCTCGAGGTGTGGTGGCTCGATGCTCACCAATGCCACACAAGGCCTCACTCCGGATGCGGAAGCACCCAACTCACCGACGCCACAAAAGGCTCATCCTATTCTCCCGAGTGCACACCACAAAAGGCGAGCACTCGCTCCACTATGGGACGCTTGAGGGCGGTCACCGAACCCGTACAATATTGGGGCTAGCTCCACAACTCAATTGGAGGCTCCCAACAACAAAGCCACAAAAGGCTACAATGCCACAAAAGGCCAACAAAGCCACAAAAGGCTACAAGACCACAAAAGGTCAACAAGACCACAAAAGGTCAACAATCCAACCACACAACCGTCTAGGGTTCCAAGAACCCAAGAGTAACAAGACCACAAGCTTTTACTCGTCGAATATCCGAGGAGAACTCAAACCTATGAAAAAATGCAAGGGCAAGCCCTTCACTCCCAAATTCCAACAAAGCTACAAAAGCTATTGGGGGAATAAGGGAGGAAGAACACAAGAGGAGAACACAAAACTCTCCAAGATCTAGATCCCAATGATTCCTTCACAAAGAAGGGATTTGGCTTGGGGGGATTGTAGATCTAGATCTCCTCTCTCAAATCCCTCAAAAAGATGCAAGAGCCATAGGAAGGGAAAGGGGAGAGGGAAAGATTCTTCAAGGTTAACAATGGAGGAGAAAGAGAAAGCCAAGAACCAAGAAGAAAATCTAGTGCCCACGAAGGGGGAGAGGAGCCCCTTTTAAAGGGCTCCCAGATCTGCCCGTTATGGGCATTCGTGACCCTGGCCGGAACTTCCGGTGGGAGGCCCGAAGTTCCGGTGGCACACGGCCAACGGTCAAAAACTGCGAAGCGAGAATCTGAAAACGCGAGTCCTGGTCGAAACTTCCGCCGCTCCACCGGAACTTCCGGTGGGAGCGGAACTTCCGTTGGAAGTTCCGAATAAAATTCTGTCAAATAGACACATCCAAAATAGAAGGTTACTGAACATGAGCGGAAAAAGAGCTGGATTTTCAAACGGTACTTCCGACAGCAACTAGGCCCGAGCGGAACTTCCGATGGAGGCGGTATTACCGATGTAACTTCCGGCCCAAATTCCGTCAAATACAACAAACCAAACAGAGAGAATACTGAACGTGAGCGGAAGAAGAACCGGAACTTCCGCCGGCAAAAATGCCCTAGCGGAACTTCCGATGGTAAGCCGGAACTTCCGGTCAGAGAAATTCCAGAAACTAGAAATGCAATAACTTTTGCATCCGAACTCCAAACAAGATGAAACCAATTTTGTCAGAAAAATAACAATGAAATATTGGGTATCACCTTGGGAGAAAATACCATGAATATATATGTGAAGTATCCCCCAAGGTGTGGAGCCGAAAATCTCGCAAGATCAAAAACCGCAATAAGATATGCAAGGGAAATCCTTAGACGATAAACTAGAGCTTGTTATGATGATGACCACAAGCTCTAGATCCTCTCATGGACAAGAACCAAATAACAACCAAGAAAGACGATGCTATGAATTCAAAGGTTTAAGCTCTCTCCGAACGATGCAAACAAGACACCCGCTTGAGAGCCCCTCTTGATAGAACGACTATCTATCCTAAATCCGGTCTCCCAACTAATAACACGAGACTGGAAAAAGAGAAGCCCTATCAAGAACATACCTTTGCCTTGAGCATCCCACTTGAACTTGATGTAGACCGTCTTATTCTTCTATAGTGGGAACACCTTTCTTGTTTGCTCTTGCTTGATGAAGATGAAGACTTACAAATTGCTCCCCCATACTCCATGGGGAAACCTCTTCTTTGAACTTCTCTTCATCACTCCATGATCATGAGGATGTCAAGGTTCAAGCATGAGATCTTCTAGAGATGGCGCATCTTGAGCTTGCCCTTCTTCATCCCTTCTTGAGGTTGATCCATCTTGATGCAACTCTTTGCAGTTGTCTTGATCAACCTTCAAGCTCCTTCTTACTTCATGTTTCCAATGGCACAAAGCCCTTGGACATTTCTTCAACTTTTCAACCTTGAGACCAACACATGGCACAAGTGCCAATGGACAAACCTACAAGTAAAACTCAATTTACACATTAGTCCATAGAGATTGTCATTAATTACCAAAACCACACATGGGGGCATACATGCCCTTTCAATATGAATATTTGCGAATTTCCATAGAGGATACCCTTCGCAAAAAATGAAAATGAAAATACCAACGTTAATCAATTAGATATCGTTGACTTTTGACTTGAAAGCTAGAAAAACACCTAAAATTTGACTTTTGGCTTATACCATCATCTAAGCGGCTATTTGGTTGGCTTTAAATCCGGTATTTGATTTTGGCTTATAGGCCATAAAAACATTTAAAATAGGTGCTTTTGGTTTGACTTTTGGCTGACATAGTTGTAGGACGGTATAAGTCAAAAGCTAAAATAAAAAACACCTATTTAGGTGCTTTTGTGGGTTATAAGCCAAAACCAAAACACAAATTAAAATTCAAAAGGCAAAGTAAAAAAAATCATATTTAGGTTCCTTTTCTGGCTTATAAATCAAAATCCAAAACCCAAAATAAACCCAACCAAGCAATCCTCCCAAGAAAAAAGTGCTAGATGGCGGTGCCGAGAAGGGAAGAGAATGTAGCGCCACGTAGGAGGGAATTTGTGGCACCAGATACCACCGGAGCTCGTTTTAGAAAAAATATAGAAAAAGGCTGTTTAAAAATAAATTCGATGAATACATACACATGTTCTGTATATTTGTGCAAAATTTAGGTAAAAATGGGTATTCTATCTTGGGTTGCCAGAAAAAAAAGTTGGTGGCTCTATAAAATAAATAAAGAACATTTATTGTCTTTTCGTGTATCTCAAAATACAATATATTTTTTGACGAAACTTTTGGCGTATGTACTATATGTGTATATGTAGTTGTATGTTTGTTCAAAAATATTTTGATACCTAGATATTAATTTTCCATTTTTTAGAAAAAAAGAGCAGCGGTGCTCATGTGCAACTAACAAAAGCGGAGATTTTTCTTGCTCCGAGGCTCAAGATCTTGTTATAAAAAATAATCATATTTACAAGTTTTAGAGAAAATTGAAAAATATCGGATGTAGCCAATGTATCCCACAGACTGCAAAATATAAATTTCAAATTCTTTGTATTCTAAGCAACACAAAATTGAAAAAGTGGATTTGAGTGTAGGGGTTCGTAGCATGGAAAACAAAAAATTTCTATTGCATGCAAACAAACAAGCCAAGATCTATCTACTAGATTGTAGCAACGAGTCGATAGAGGAACTCACCCTCGAAGATTCCAAAGCAGTTAACGAGAGCAGATTATCGTGGGTGATGTAGTCGTACTCTTGCCGATCTCAAGATCGTGTAGACGATCCTTCCGGACCTGCGTTCCGGCAGCGCTTCCGCAGTCGGTCACATGTTCGGTACTCGGTAAAGACCTTCCTCTCCCTTGTTCCAGCAGGAAGCGGAGATTGTAGCACTCTCCTCGCGATTCCGGCAGCACGACGGCGTGGTACCGGAAGTAGAGGGGAGATCTCGCAGGGCTTCGCCTTAAGCCGGAGCGAGTATGGTGGACTATGAGAGAGGCCTTGGCGATCTAGGGTTTAGAGGGCACCAAGGGAGGAGTCTAGCCGGCAGCTAGGGTTAGGGTTCACCCCAACTCGGCGAGTTGGTGGTGCCCTAGGCGGCGGCAGCAGGGGGTGGCGGCGCCGTCGGCTTAGGGCTAGGGTTTGGGTGGTGTTGGGTGTAGGGAAGAGGGGCACCCCTGCCCCTCCTTTTATAGGTGGGAGGGCGCCGGCCAAGGGGAGGGATTCCTCCCCCAAGTCGGCCTCCTTGGCCGGCCGGTGGAGGGAGAGGAACTCCTCCCCAAGTAGGTTTCCTACTCTCCCTCCACCAAGCAAAACTGTCGTTTGACTTTTCAAATTGGCGTTTGACTTTTCAAACTAGGATTTGATTTATCCCTTTATTTTGCTCAGCCATGATACCTAGTACATGATGCAACCATTCCACATTGTCATGACACATTCATGTACCCTTCCCCTCCGGAGTGCCGGACCTTCCGGAACCTTCTAGAACATTCCCGATGAAAACACCGGAATCATTCCCCAACTCCGAAATAGAACTTTCCTTATATGAATCTTATTCTCCGGACCATTCCGGATCTCCTCGTTATATCCCGGATCCTATCCGAGACTCCGAACAACATTTAGTCTCTTACTCATCATTCCATAACTACTCAACAACATCGAATCCTTAAGTGTGTCTCCCTACGGTTCGTGAATTATGCGGACATGATCGAGACACTTCTCCGAACAATAACCAATAGAGGAATCTGGAAATTCATAAGTCTCCCACATATTTCTACGATTACTTTACGATCGAATGAACCACTTACATACGATACCAATTTCCCTTTGTCTCACGATAGTTTACTTATCCGAAGTTTTGATCGTCGGTATCTCTGCATACCTGGTTCAACCTCGTTACTGATAAGTACTATTTTCTCGTTCCCGTGGTATGTGATCCCTTGTGAGCCAGTCACATGCTTGCAAGCTAATTGGATGACATTCCACCGAGAGGGCCCAGAGTATATATATCCGTCATATGGATGGACAAATCCCACTCTTGATCCATGTGTCTCAACCCATACTTTCCGAACACTCAATGCCACCTTTATAGCCACCCAGTTACGGTGTGGTGTTTGATGTCATCAAAGCATCCTTCCGGTGATGGTGATAAGCATGATCTCATGGTCGAAGGAATTAGGTTACTACGTATCAGAATTCAGAAAGCTTATAGCAATTGAACTATTAAAATGACTTGATCTTTATGCTACGCTTATCTATAGGAGTATGTTCACCATACCATTCTCCTAATGATATGATCTTGTTGTTAACAACATCTCAATGTTCATGATAGGGAAACCACAATCATCTATTAACCAACAAGCTAGTATTATGAAGAGGCTTTACTAGGGACTCTAATTTAGTTTACAAATCACACAAGTATTAATGTTTCCTGGTTAATACTGTTATAACATGAATGTAAATATTTATCATAAACACAAAGATATAATAATAACTATATTTATTATTGCCTCTAGGGCATATCTCCAACAGTCTCCCACTTGCACTAGAGTCAACTAATCTAGATTACATGGTAATATACCGAACACCCATGGCAGTTTGGTGTTGGTCATGTTTTGCCCTCGGGAGAGGTTTAGTCAACGGATCCGCCACATTCAGATCTGTGTGTACTTTGGAAATCTTTATGTCACCATCCTGGATATGTTCTCGAATAGCGTGAAAACGTAGCTTGATGTGCTTTAGCTTCTTGTGTGACCTTGGTTCTTGCGCATTGGCTATGGCGCCCATGTTATCACAGTAGATAGACATTGGGTCCAGCGCACTAGGAACCACACCCAGCTCTGTAATGAACTCTTTCATCCATATCGCTTCTTGCGAAGCCTCTGAAGCAGCCATGTATTCCGATTCAGTTGAAGATCTCGCCACAACGCTTTGCTTTGCACTCCTCCAGCTAACTGCTGCACCATTCAAAATAAATACGTATCCGGATTGTGATTTAGAATCATCCGGATCGGTGTTCCAACTAGCATCGGTGTAACCATTAACAACGAGCTGTTCATCACCTCCATAAGAAAGAACCATATCCTTAGTTCTTCTCAAGTACTTAAGGATGTTTTTCACCGCTGTCCAATGATCCACTCCTGGATCACTTTGATATCTGCTAGTTAAACTAACAGCATATGCAATGTTGGGTCTAGTACATAGCATGACATACATTAGAGATCCTATGGCTGAGGCATAGGGAGTCTTACTCATCCTTTCTCTATCTTCTGCCGTTGCTGGACTTTGAGTTTTACTCAACGTCGTATTGGGCAACATGGGCAAGAACCTTTCTTGCTATCTTCCATTCCAAACCTCTTTATAACTTTGTCCAAATATGTACTTTGTGACAATGATATTAGGCGTCTCGATCTATCTCTATAAATCTTTATGCCTAATATGTAAGCTGCTTCGCCAAGATCTTTCATTAAAAAACTATTATTCAAATATTCCTTGACACTATTAAGAAGGTCTACATCATTCCCAATCAACTATATGTCATCTACATACAATATTAAGAATGCTACAGAGCTCCCACTCACTTTCTTGTAAATACAAGCTTCTCCATAAGTTTGTATAAAACCAAAACTTTTGATTACATTATCAAAACGTTGATTCCAACTTCGGGATGCTTGCTTCAACCCATATATGCACCGTTGAAGTTTGCATACCTTGTTAGCATCTTTAGGATCGACAAAACCTTTGGGTTGCATCATATACAACTCTTCATCAATGTCTCCATTGAGGAACGCTGTTTTGACATCCATCTGCCATATCTCATAATCGTAATATGCAACTATTGCTAACATAATCCTCACAGACTTTAGCTTCGCTACTGGTGAGAAAGTCTCATCGTAGTCAACTCCTTGAATTTGTCGAAACCCTTTTGCGACAAGTCGAGCTTTATAGACAGTAACATTACCATCAGCATCTGTTTTCTTCTTGAAAATCCATTTGTTCTCGACAGCCTTCCGGTAAGTCCACCAAAGTCCATACTTGGTTTTTGTACATGGATCCAATTTCGGATTTCATGGCATCTTGCCATTTATTGGAATCTGGGCTCATCATCGCTTCCTCATACGTCGCAGGGTCATCGGTGTTGTCCACCAACATGACACTCATAACGGGATCATACCAATCAGGAGTGGTACGAGTTCTCGTTGACCTGCGAGGTTATGTAGCAACTTCAACCGAAGTTTCATGATCATCATCATTAGCTTCCTCTCTTATTGGTGTAGGCGCCACAGGAACTTCTTCCGGTGCTGCGCTACTCGCAAGTTTGAGAGAAGGTTAGACAACCTTGTCGAGTTCTACTTTCCTTCCAGTCACTTCTTTCGAGAGAAATTCCTTCTCTAGAAAGGATCCATTCTTGGCAACAAAGATTTTGCCTTCGGATCTATGATAGAAGGTATACCCAATAGTTTCCTTCGGGTATCCTATGAAGACGCATTTTTCTGCTTTGGGTTCAAGCTTGTCCGGTTGTAACTTCTTTACATAGGCTTCGCAACCCCAAACTTTAAGGAACGACAATCTAGGTTTCTTCCCAAACCATAATTCATACGGTGTCGTTTCAACGGATTTAGATGGTGCCCTATTTAAAGTGAATGCGGCTGTTTCTAATGCATAACCTCAAAATGATAGCGGTAAATCTATAAGTGACATCATAGAACGAACCATATCTAAGAGAGTTCGATTACGACGTTCGGACACACCATTACGCTGTGGTGTTCCCGACGGTGTCAATTGTGAAAGTATTCCGCATTTCTTTAAATGCTCGCCAAACTCGTAACTTAGATATTCACCTCCACGATCAGAACGCAGAAATTTAATCTTCTTGTTACGTTGATTCTCCACCTCACTTTGAAATTCCTTAAACTTATCGAAAGTTTCGGACTTATGTTTCATGAAATAGATATACCCATATCTACTCAAGTCATCCGTGAAGGTAAGAACATAACGATAACCACCGCGCGATGTTACACTCATTGGACCACACACATCGGTATGTATGATTTCCAATAAGTCCGTAGCTCGCTCCATCATACCAGAAAATGGAGTCTTAGTCATTTTACCCATCAGGCATGCTTTTCATCTTTTAAGTGATTCGAAATCAAGTGATTCAAGAAGTCCATCGGAATGGAGTTTCTTCATACGCTTCACTCCAATGTGACCAAGACGACAGTGCCACATATAGGTCGAGTTTGTTAGGAATAGACAAGTTGTATTCCTCTCGGGGCCAAAGGCCACAATATATAGTACAGGTACAGGGCAAATATGCAGGAAGCCCCCTAACATATGGGGGAAATACAATATACAGATATATACATCTAACACCCCCCCTCAAACTCATGGTGGATCCACAACACTGAGTTTGGAGAGTAAGAAATCATGCTGCGCTCTGGTCTGTGCCTTTGTGAAGAAGTCCGCCAACTGTAAATCTGAAGGCACATACTGAAGCGCAACAACCTGAGCCTGCACCTGAGCACGTGTATAGAAAGCATCAACACCAATATGCTTGGTAAGCTCATGCTTGACCGGATCACGTGCAACACTAATAGCACCTGTACTGTCAGACAAAACTAGAGTGCGTGTGGTAATAGAGACCCCAAAATCCGCAAGTAACCACCGTAACCATGTCACCTCAGCAGTCAACAAGGTCATAGCACGCAACTCAGCCTCAACACTCGAACGAGAAACCGCTGTCTGTTTCTTCGTCTTCCAAGCAATGAGCGAACCACCAAGAAACACACAGTAAGCAGAAAGTGAACGGTGATCCGAAGGATCACTCGCCCACGTAGCATCTGAATAGCACTGGAGCTGGAGAGAGCTGGAACGAGGAAAGAAAAGACGACGAGTGATTGTACCACGAAGATAACGAAGAACACGAAGAAGATGACTATAGTGAACAGTGGTAGGAGCAGAAACAAACTGACTCAGAATATGAACAGGATAAGAGATGTCAGGACGAGTGACAGCAAGATAAACAAGGCTCCCAACAAGATGACGATAACGCGTCGGATCAGAAAGAGGATCACCATCAGTAAGTTGAAGCTTAACATTAAGCTCCATAGGGGTCTCAACAGTGCGCTCATCCCCAAGAGCAGCACGGACAAGAAGATCCTGAATATACTTTTCCTGAGAGATGTAAAAGCCATCAGAAGTAGAGGAAACCTCAATCCCAAGAAAGTATCGAAGAGGACCAAGATCAGTCATAAGAAACTGATCACGAAGACGAGCCTTAACAAAGGCGATATACTCAGGATCATCACCAGTAATGATCATATCATCAACATAGAGAAGAAGAAGAGTGCGTCCACGTGAAGAAGTGTGAACAAATAGCGCTGGATCATGAGCACTAGGGGAGAAACCAGCAGCAGTCACTACAGAGGCAAAGCGCTCAAACCAAGCACGAGGGGCCTGTTTGAGGCCATAAAGAGAACGTCGAAGACGACAAACCATCCCCTCGGGAACAGAATACCCAGGAGGAGGCTGCATATAGACCTCCTCACTCAACTCACCATTGAGAAAGGCGTTCTGAACATCAAGCTGGGACACAGACCAGTGACGAACAGAAGCAACAACAAGAAGAGTACGCACAGTGGTCATATGAGCCACAGGAGCAAAGGTCTCATCATAGTCACGACCATGCTCCTGCTGAAAACCACGAGCCACAAGACGCGCTTTATAGCGCTCAAGAGATCCATCAGAGCGAGTCTTAATCTTATAGACCCACTTACACATGATAGGACGAACACCGGGAGGAGGAGAAACAAGATCCCAGGTGCCAGTGCGCTCAAGCGCAACAATCTCCTCGGCCATGGCCAGCTGCCATTCAGGATGATGCTCAGCATCCCGATAAGAGGTCGGCTCGGAGGCAACAGAAAGACCATACTGACTAGGAGAGTAACGGTTGGGGGCACGACGCTGACGAACAGGACGAGTAGAGGGAAGATCATCAGAGGAAGACGACGCAGGAGACGACGATGAAGAGGAGGGAATAGAAGAGAAAGACTCCGGAGAACGAGGAGAACTAGGAGGAGAAGAAGAGGACGGTGTCGAAGAAGAGACATCAGGGGGAGGAGATCCTGAAGAAGACACAATAGGGGTAGAAGGAGGTGTGTCAGGAAAGAGAAGAAAAGAGATATCTTCCACGGGGTAAGTACCAGCGGTGGGACGAGGATAGAAAGGACGCGTCTCATCAAAAGTAACATCACGAGAGATACGCATCCGACGACCAACAGGGTCCCAACAGCGATAGCCCTTATGCTCATCACTGTATCCAAGGAAAACACACTCAACAGACTGAGCGGTCAGTTTGGTGCATTCACGAGGAGCAAGTAAAACATAGCAAACACAACCAAACAAGCGAAGCATGGAGTAATCTGGAGACTGTCCAGAGAGGCGCTCAAGAGGGATACCATCCTGCAAGGCAGCAGAAGGCTGAATATTGATGAGGTAAGCCGACGTAGCGACAGCCTCAGCCCAGAAATGCGGCGGGAGAGAAGAAGCAATCATCATAGCGCGAGTGGTCTCAAAAATATGGCGATGCTTACGCTCAGCAACGCCATTCTGGGCATGTGCGCCAGGACAGGAGAACTGAGCAAGAGTGCCCTGCTCAGCAAGAACACCGCGCAACATCTGGGAGATATACTCACCAGCAGAATCAGCACGAAACACACGGATGGGGGTAGAATATTGAGTACGAACCATGGCCGCAAAACGCTGATATATGGAGAGAACCTCACTACGAGAGCGCATAAAATACAGCCAAGTGTACCGAGAAAAATCATCGATGAATAAAATATAGTAGCGATGGCCCCCTTTCGAAGCGAAAGGAGCCGGACCCCAAACATCGGAATGAACTAAATCAAAAGGTCGCTGAGATACAGACGCGCTAGTAGTATAGGGAAGCTGAATCTGTTTACCCAACCTACAGCCCTGACAATGCAAAGACCCATCTCCTGAGACAGACCCCAGAAGACCACGATGAACTAATGACGATAGGCGAGAGTCACAGAGGTTACCAAGACGATGATGCCACTGCTGAAAAGAGCTGGTAGTAGAGGCGACAACCGAAGAAGAACTGGCGGATGAAGTGGCAGCGGAAGGAACGCGAAGCCAGTCTAACTCCCAAAGTCCTGAAGAATCATGGCTGCGAGGGCCAGCTCCAACCAGGGCCTGGGTGCGACGGTCCTGAACAACACAAGAATCAGCATCAAGTATGACGCGACAACCAGAGTCAGTAAGCTGGCTAGCAGAGAACAGATTCATCTTAAGAAGAGGGACATGAGAGATATCAGGAACAAAAAAAGAAGAAGTAGAAAGGGTGCCCCGACTAGAAACAGGGAGCGAGGTACCATCAGCCTAAAAACACGGACAGGAGAAGGGAGAGAACGAAGAGCGGACAGAGAAGAAGACTCAAATGTCATATGAAAAGAAGCTCCAGAATCCAGATACCACGGAGACGTACCTGACTGTGTAGAAGGTGGTGGTCGCACAGTGCCTGAAGAGTCAGTCACAGAACCAGCAGTGCCCGTCGAAGAAGAGCCTGTAGCAGCAAGCAGACCTCGAAGACTCCTGATAATGTCCTGATCAGAGAGAGCCACTGCTGAAGACCCGGAAGGAGCCGACTGTCCACGAGCCTGGTGCTGCTGACGTAAACTGGGGTCCCGTGTATAACAGGTGGCCCAAGTGTGACCATCCCTGTTGCAGTAAGAGCAGTGACGAAGAGAACCACGGCGACCCTGACCACGAGCCGGCTGGTGCTGACTCGGACCCTGAGGCTGCTGGAACTGACCCTGACCCTGAACTGGAGGAGTGGGTAGTATCGGCGGAGGCGGTACAGGAGACCGTGGCTGAGTCGAGGGAGCAGACGGCAAAGGAGCACCATGAGTAGCAAGCGCAGATGGAACCGCAAGAAGACCAGCACCACGGAGACGGGTCTCCTCAGCCCGAAGCTCAGACAACACCTCAGAAAGGGGAACACGACCACGAGCATTCAGCTGAGCACGCCGGGGCTCAAACTCCTGGCGAAGTCGAGACAGAAACTCATAGATGCGGTGAAACTCCAAGTCCGAGCGCACAGTCTGGCAGCACGAGCATGTTCCACAAACAGCAGTACGGAGAGAATCAAGCTGACGCCAGATAGCAGCACTCTGAGTATAAAACTCATCAATAGTGGAATCCCCCTGTTGAAGAGCATGCTCCTGACGAACCACAGACAGGTAAAGAGCATCCCCAGACGGCTGGTAGCGCTGACGAAGATGGGCCCACTGAGCAGCAACAGTAGGGAGACTCATGAACTCAGCAGCATACTGGGGCAGAACACTGGAGGTGAGAACAGCAGCAGCACGAGCATCCTCATCGACCCACTGAGTGTAGGCAGTCAGAGCGTGACGATAGGACTCGAGATCAGCAGAATATTGCTTGAACTTCAGGTCATAGGCAGCAACAGCAATATCATCAGTGCTCTGAGCAGCATCCTTGGCCTCCTGAGAAGCATCAGCAGCAAGCACAATCGGCGTCGAAGGCAGAGGAGCCACAGGAGCAGGGGGCACGGCGGACAGGAGACCTCGCCGGAGAGCACACCCCAAAGACGGAGACCGCGCATGTGAACGCGCATAAAGGCAGCGAAATCAGGATAATTCGCGCCATCAAAGACCACCGGACAGCGAGGAATCGCAACATAACCCGATGAAGAAGACATCTCTCTCTCTCTCTTTTTTAGATCAGATCTAGATCCAGATCTAATTGAGCCGGACGAAACAGACGAAAATCAGTCGGCAGCAGGCCAGGCGGCGGGATGGCAGAGGAAGCACAGCACTGGAGCACGCGTCTAGGAGCCCGCGTGGCAGGAGGCAGGTGGAGCCCCGCGTGGCAGGCAGGTGGCAGGAGCCCGCGTGGCAGGAGGCAGGGGGGAGCCCGCGTGGCCAGAGGCAGGAGGCAGGCCCGCGAAGGGGGCAGGGAGGAGCCCGCGTGGCCGGAGGCAGGAGGCAGGCCCGCGTGCGTCTGGGAGCACGCGTCGGGGGCCCGCGTGCATCTGGGAGACGGACGGAGGGAGCCGCGCGTGGGCAGGGAGCGTCTGGGAGCGCACGTGGGCAGGGAGGTTGGGGCGGGCGTCTGGGAGGTCCCGCGCGCGTGGCGACAATCGAGATCGGAGAGTGCAGCCTGCGCGTGGCAACAGCGGCCGGACGCGCGGAGCAGGAGATGCGATCTGATCGGAGAGAAGGACGACAACCGAGATCGGAGAGGTGGCAACAGCGGCCGGACGCGGCGGCGGAGAACCGAGGCGGGCGACGGCTGCGCAACAAGAGGAGAGGAGCGAACCCTAACGCTCTGATACCATGTTAGGAATAGACAAGTTGTATTCCTCTCGGGGCCAAAGGCCACAATATATAGTACAGGTACATGGCAAATATGCAGGAAGCCCCCTAACATATGGGGGAAATACAATATACAGATATATACATCTAACAGAGTTATCGCTCAATTTCAAACGTTTAGCTTCAATGTTATTAATATGTGTATTTCCACTATCGAGATTAAAGAATAGACCATCTATCAAAGGTGCATGTGCATAAAACATATTACTCATATAAATCGAACAACCATTATTCTCGGACTTAAACAAGTAACCGTCTCGCAATAAACAAGATCCTGATATAATGTTCATGCTTAACGCAGGCACCAAATAACAATTATTTAAATATAAAACTAATCCCGATGGTAGATGAAGAGGTAGCGTGCCAACCGCGATCACATCAACCTTTGATCCATTTCCAACGCGCATCGTCACCTCGTTCTTCGCTAGCTTCCGTTTATTCTGCAGTACCTGTTTCGAGTTACAAATATGAGCAATCGAACCAGTATCAAATACCCAGGCACTACTATGAGTACTAGTGAGATACACATCAATAACATGTATATCGGATATACCTTTCTTCTTGATGTTGTCGTTCTTCAAATCCGCTAAGTACTTTGGGCAATTTCGCTTCCAGTGATCCTCTCCCTTGCAGTAAAAGCACTCAGTATCAGGCTTAGGTCCAGCCTTGGTCTTCTTCCCTGGTGCGACAACTTTCTTACCACCCTTCTTGAAGTTTCCCTTTTGCTTAGACTTGCCTTTCTTGAACTTGGTGGTATTATTGACCAACAACACTTGATGCTCTTTCTTGATCTCCACTTCTGCAGATTTCAACATGGAGAAGAGTTCTGGCAATTTCTTGTTCATGTTTTGCATATTGTAGTTCATCACAAAGTTCTTGTAACTTGGTGATAATGATTGGAGGACACGGTAAATCCCCAAAGCATTAGGAATCACTATACCCAAACTTTGGAGTTTGTTTGCGTGCCCAAACATCTTAAGCACATGCTCACTAACGGAGATGCCCTCTTCCATCTTGCAGTTAAAGAACTTTTCAGAAGCCTCATAACTCTCAACTGCCGTGTGAGCCTCAAATATCATTTTGAGTTCACGGACAATATCATGTGGGTCATGGTTCTCAAACCTTTTCTAAAGCTCCGATTCCAAACCATACAAGATAGCATACTGAACTGTGGAGTACTGATTCTTCTGAGTGATGTAAACGTTCTTTACTTCATCGGTAGCATCAGCTGCAGGCGGGTCACCCAGCGGTGCATCCAGCACATAGGTCAAATTAACAGCATTGAGGACAATCCTCAAATTGCGGAACCAATCCGCGAAGTTGCTTCCATTATTTTTCAACTTTTTTTTTCTAGGACGCATTAAAATTGATGGTAGGGGCCGCCATTGATCTACAACATATTTGCAATAGTTTAGACTAAGTTTATGACAAATTCAGTTCTAATTAATAGTTAAATTAATCTAGGTGAACTCCCACTCAAAACAATATCCCTCACATTATTTTAGTGATCACACGAACCAAATCCACCACATCAAAACCAATCATCACGAGAGTTGATGTAGCTTCAATGGCGAACAATCGACATGTTCATCATATCTACTATATAACTCATGCTTTACCTTTCGGTAATCCGTGTTCCGAGACCATGTCTGTACATGCTAGGCTCGTCAAGATCAAACCTTAGCTTCCGCATGAGCAAATCTGGCTTGCTCACGTTGTATACACTTGCAGAATCTAATACACCCGATCATCACGTGGTGCTTCGAAACAACAAGCTTTAGCAACGGTGCTTACTAAGGATGAACACTTTAAAACTTGAAATTTATGTGCATGAGGGATCATCTTATAATGCTACCGTCGTTAACTAAGCAATACAAGATGCATAAAGGATTAACATCACATGCAATTCATAATATGTGATATGATATGGCCTTTCTTCTTGTGCTTCCGATCTCCATCTTTAAGCACAAACATGATCTCCATCATCATCGACATAGCGTCAAGGTCAATGGCGCCGTTTCATGGTTGTCGTCCACCAGCTCCAACTATTACAACTACTTTGAATAGACATGCGGGTCTTAACAGAAATTAAAGACAACCATATGGCTCCTGCTGGTTGTCAACTTACAATAAGGAACATTGCATACATCAAATATAATCACAATCATGGCCATATCACATCACAGCACACCCCTGCAAAACAAAGTTAGACGCCTCTAATTTTCTTTGCATATTTTACGTGGTTTGGGGCTTTCAATAAGTGTCGATATAACTTATGAACAAGAACCACAACGTTGATGTTTGAACTATCAAGCGCACGTTGTAAATTGGATCTATACTATAATGGGAGAGACAGACAGCCGCAAAGCCACTTATGCAATACAAGTTGCATGTTGAGCGTGGAGCAAGTCTCATGAACGATGTCATGTAAGGTTAGCCCGGGCCGCTTCATCCCATCATACCGCAAGATGCAAAATACACAAGAAGCAATTGATAATAAAAGCACCACCGCCCATAATGACCATTGTGTTCTACTCGTGCAACAGATCTACATATAGACACGACTCTGATACCACTGTAGGGGTTCGTAGCATGGAAAACAAAATTTTTCTACCGCATGCAAACAAATAAGCCAAGATCTATCTACTAGATTGTAGCAACGAGTCGATAGAGGAACTCACCCTCGAAGATTCCAAAGCGGTTAACGAGAGCAGATTCTCGTGGGTGATGTAGTCGTACTCTTGCCGATCTCAAGATCGTGTAGACGATCCTTCCGGCTCTGCGTTCCGGCAGCGCTTCCGCATTCGGTCACACGCTCGGTACTCGATGAAGACCTTCCTCTCCCTAGTTCCAGCAGGCAGCAGAGGTTTTAGCACTCTCCTCGCGATTCCGGTAGCACGACGGCGTGGTACCGGAAGTAGAGGGGAGATCTCGTAGGGCTTCGCCTTAAGCCGGAGCGAGTATGGTGGACTATGAGAGAGACCTTGGCGATCTAGGGTTTAAAGGGCACCAAGGGAGGAGTCTAGCCGACGGCTAGGGTTAGGGTTCACCCCAACTCGGCGAGTTGGTGGTGCCCTAGGCGGCGGCAGCAGGGGGTGGCGGCGCCGTCGGCTTAGGGCTAGGGTTTGGGTGGTGTTGGGTGTAGGGAAGAGGGGCACCCCTCCCCCTCCTTTTATAGATGGGAGGGCGCCGGCCAAGGGGAGGGAGTCCTCCCCCAAGTCGGCCTCCTTGGCCGGCGGGTGGAGGGAGAGGAACTCCTCCCCAAGTAGGTTTCCTACTCTCCCTCCACCAAGCAAAACTGCCGTTTGACTTTTCAAATTGGCGTTTGACTATTCAAACTAGGATTTGATTTATCCCTTTATTTTGCTCAGCCATGATACCTAGTACATGATGCAACCATTCCACATTGTCATGACACATTCATGTACCCTTCCCCTCCAGAGTGCCGGACCTTCCAGAACCTTCTAGAACATTCCCGATGAAAACACCGGAATCATTCCCCAACTCCGAAATAGAACTTTCCTTATATGAATCTTATTCTCCGGACCATTCCGGATCTCCTCGTTATATCCCGGATCCTATCCGAGACTCCGAACAACATTTAGTCTCTTACTCATCATTCCATAACTACCCAACAACATCAAATCCTTAAGTGTGTCTCCCTACGGTTCGTGAATTATGCGGACATGATCGAGACACTTCTCCGAACAATAACCAATAGAGGAATCTGGAAATTCATATGGCTCCCACATATTTCTACGATTACTTTGCGATCGAATGAACCACTTACATACGATACCAATTTTCCTTTGTCTCACGATAGTTTACTTATCCGAGGTTTTGATCGTCGGTATCTCTGCATACCTAGTTCAACCTCGTTACTGATAAGTACTCTTTTCTCGTTCCCGTGGTATGTGATCCCTTGTGAGCCAGTAACATGCTTGCAAGATAATTGGATGGCATTCCACCGAGAGGGCCCAGAGTATATCTATCCGTCATATGGATGGACAAATCCCACTCTTGATCCATGTGTCTCAACCCATACTTTCCGAACACTCAATGCCACCTTTATAGCCACCCAGTTACGGTGTGGTGTTTGATGTCATTAAATCATCCTTCCGATGATGGTGATAAGCATGATCTCATGGTCGAACGAATTATGTTATTATGTATCAGAAAGCTTATAGAAATTGAACTATTAAAATGACTTGATCTTTATGCTACACTTATCTATAGGAGTATGTCCACCATACCATTCTCCTAATGATATGATCTTGTTGTTAACAACATCTCAATGTTCATGATAGGGAAACCACAATAATCTATTAACCAACAAGCTAGTATTATGAAGAGGCTTTACTAGGGACTCTAATTTAGTTTACAAATCACATAAGTATTAATGTTTCCTGGTTAATACTGTTATAGCATGAATGTAAACATTTATCATAAACACAAAGATATAATAATAACTATATTTATTATTGCCTCTAGGGCATATCTCCAACATTGAGTATTCATATTTTCAAAATCTCCAACTTTTGTCAAATATTGTCATTTTCATGTATCCACAATATACTAAATTGTGCGTTCAGATTTTGCATGCTTGTAGGATACATCATTACTATAATTTTAAAATTATTTTCAAATTTTAGAACTTATATATATGATATTTGAATTTTTAAAAAGAAGAAGAGATCCCTAGATCTTGGGAGACAAAGACACTTTTCGCATGGGCAGCTATGAGATGGTGAAGCACCATCCTAGCATTAGCAAGGCAACAACTCCTCGGTGATCTTTCAGGCATGATAATGTCCTCCAGCTATGGAACCAGAAGTTCAAAGAAAACAATATCTAGCTGTAACTACACGTAAAAGGTCCAAGCATATGGAGGAAATATCAGTGAGTTTTTTTGGGTTTTGCAACTGCTAGACATTTGTTGTTTGGATGAGTTTGCAAGTTGCAAACTAAATTTAGTAAACTTCACCCCATAGTACGGTTAATTTAAAGGGATATCCATTAAAAATTTAAGGTACTGAACTCATTTCTTCAAACATCTAAAATGATGATTACAGACATACAAGACTAACCTTGTTTTCTTAAATCAACTAGTACGGGATATGCCATTTCTAACGGGCTAAAATCTTTCTAGTGGTTTTACCGGTTTACCACCTAGTATGAGATAACACTCATTAGTTACTGAAAGACAACCGACAAACCCACCTACGGTATAATCTATGCCAAGCAGCCTCCTTTAACTCGTCCATGGATATGCTTTATGCAGACAAAGTTTTTGACTAAACTATGACATGAGATATCCATTGGAGAGTCGTTATGTCAGTCAACTTTGTGAGATGGTCGAGTGAACACATAATAAGAAGACAAAATAAAAATGAACAAAACAAAGAGCTAGCTTTAATGACTTGTACCCGATATCAGAAAGTGTTATTCCATTGCCTCCATCAAATTTTCAAATGCTTTAAGCATTCGACGTGTAAACTTAAAAATCTAATGCGAAAAATGGGCCAGTCGTGCCATCATTTCTTTATTTTACCCACCACCGTCTAGCAGAAGGAGTTTATCGTGTCTTCCATATTTCTGCACCGTGTCACCAAAATATACATATGAGGTATACAAAGTTGTATTGCGACGATGGCAAGCTTAGAGTGCAAGGCTCGACTTCTGAAGAAGTCACCCTAGGCGAACATTATGTGGTCATGTTCTCACCCGCCATGAGTATTTAACCTCAATATATTCTTTAACCGTGATCAATTGAGTTATTTACCCATTGGTTCCACATGACATTAATAAGACTAAATCATAACATCAAATGTTATATAAAGACTTTAGATGTATTTGATGGCTGCATAACACTTAAACTCACATGTATAGTTTGTGGGACTTTTTAACAATAAAATGCATTCACAATCTAGAGATTATTATATTTATAGTAGAACTCATCATCAAAGTACAAACATGAGACTGTATTAGAAATGTAGGTGAACCCCTTTAGCAAGAATGAGCACTCAAGTGTACACTCTTCGATGATCGTTCTCGACGTTGTGAATAGGTCGAGGACGATCGACACATTTACTCTTTTTTCAACCATTTGTTATCTTCTTCCTAACCATCCTCTACCACTCTTTTGTCAAACAATGTGCTTCTGTAGTAACGTTCACGTATTGTGGTATCAAACAAAACACCTGATAAGAACGGCAACGAGGCAATGACACATATTAGGGTGACGACAAGCTCTAACAACAGAAGAACCGTAATGACAAGCGCACGTTACCGTCGTCGTACACGAAAAGCTTTTATTAGACACTTGGCCTAAGGTGGTATAGGTAGAGATGTCACTATTTATATCAATAATATTATGCTAGATGCTGGCAATTCAAAGGAGTAACATGCCTAAAGTGAATTTCGACGACATATTAGCGGTTCCATTACTTTGGCAAACTAAATCAAGCCGCTTGTGACAGCCGTTTGTCGACTCATGTTGATGAATATTTACACGTCTTGTAATCGAATGTTGTGTTCTATAAAAATGGACTTTGATGGGACATGTATATCTTTTTGTGTTTTGTTTAGAAGTACTAGTCTTCATCATACTCTAAAAGGTAGAGTAACAATTATTACCGTAATAAAATACTTAAAATTAGTTGATGTTCTATTTTGAACCAAGTATCTGCTCTCAACTCAGAGGGTGAGATCCCCATCTCCTCCCCCGTTTCCTCTGCACCCTCCCGTACGGGTACCGTCTTTCCCCTCCCAGTCATCCTCTTCCTCTCCGAGCCCTGACCTACCCAGCAAGCTCCAATTCGACCCGATGCGGCTCTAGAATATCTCCTCTACTCTACCACCGCTGTGCCCTAGAGCTGCCGCCGCGCCGTAGCTTAGCGCCCCCGCCGACGCCTGCGCCCCCAACCCCCTCCGCATCTCCCGCGCGTCGCCGCCATCGCCGTACCCGGCCTACCTCATCGCGCCGCTGCTGTCTCAACCCCCTCCGCAATCTTGGCCAGCCGTGAGCTTCTTGTCACCCAGTGATTGGATAAACCCCACTGATCCCCACAAAAATTCTGGGTGTCCTGCACAAATTGGGTGTGCTGGTGCACACCCGGCACATCATCTAGATCCGCCGCCATCATGGCTGTGTATTACAAGTTCAAGAGCGCCAGAGACTATGACTCGATCCCGATCGAGGGGCAATTCATCTCGGTTATGAACCTTAAGGAGATGATTTTTGAGTCCAAGCACCTTGGCAGGGGCACTGATTTCGACCTCATGATCTCCAATGCGCAGACTGATGAAGGTTGGTTCTTTGTCAGCAAAGAACCTTTGTTTGATTTTTTTTGTATGGGTGAATGTATACACGTTGTTAGTGGTAGATAGTATTGTGATAGTCCCAGGTTGTAATGTTGTTGGCTCTGTATGGTAAATCCTTGGCTGTTTGATTCATGCACTCAAGATGTATGAAGTTGAGGCCTTATCTAGTGGGTATCATTTTTTTTGTTGGCTCGGTTTTTTTATTATGTTCAGAGCTTTCTAGGACATGAAAACATGACCTACAAGTTTGATGTGAATGATTAACTGTCAGTTCAGCATAGATTCTCTTATTTACAAACTGTAGCAGTTTGAATGTCTTTTGGAATGTCAAGCACAAATGAACCAAGTAATGCATTGAAGGCAAGTTAGTTTGTTTTGATGTAAATGGTGTGTGTTGCTTGCTTACAGCAGTAAGCAATCATACCAAATTGTACTGTAGGGCAGTGTGATCGAAATACATTTGCACCTTAAACACTTAGAAATTAGTTATATGGGATGGGATTACACAGTTGAGGAATTACTTAAATTATTTCCTGCGATTTTTTGTACTTACAGAGTATGCTGATGAATCTACCATGATACCAAAGAACACATCAGTATTGATTCGCCGGATACCAGGACGACCAAGGATGCCAATAGTCACTGAACCAGAAAAGTACTGTCTTGCTCTCTGATTTTGTATATTCACTCCATACTGTACCTGATAATTCATATTCTCATCCATCAAGAGTCAAACACACATTAGTTATCTAAACAGACTTTTAGTTGTATGTTTAACTGGATCATGTCACTGAATATGGTCCATGTTAGGAGTTAAGACTCCTTATCAGCCATAATAATTCAAGGTTCACATCCATTTTTTGCAGGGCAATAACTGCAGAAAATAGGGCAGAAGAAGTCATGCCTTCTGGTAGCGCTTTTCTTGGTGATTCCTCGATGAAATATGTAAGAATAACTTCTAGTGGGGTTACCGTTATCTTCTAAAGTAATTGCCACTGAGTCATATTTCGTGGTTTGAGCTACTACTGTTGGCTATTAATCCCAGGAACTGATATTCAAGGTATTGAAATTGCAGACTGAAGAATCTGAGTGGGACGATGAGTTTGGCAACTCTTTATATGTTTGTGATTCAATTCCTTCTCAGCCTGTTAGCCAGGCAGTTAACGCTTCTGAAAATCAAGTTGACGAAGATAGTAAAATAAAAGCTCTTATTGATACAGCTGCTGTTGACTATAGGTGAGTGATCTGCTGACTGGCTAAATGACTGTTTTATTATTCATAAAGGGAATAGTATTAATTAAATGGTGTACTCATTTTAACTGGATGGTCATATTTTCAGCCAAATCCCCGACGGTTATGGCTCTGGAAGAGGGTATGGCAGGGGGATGGGTGGGAGGATGATGGCTGGGCGCGGTTTTGGTAATTCTTTCTACCTTCTCTGTTTTTAATTGTTTGCTTGCGAGATCTATGTAGAGCTTAGAAGTAGCATCAATCGTTGCGAGAGAAGTGCTACACCCACATAGACAAAGACAACATGGATATATAGTGGCATCATTATTCAGAGTCCAGATATATAGATTAATTCTACTTATCCGCTTTGATATTCTTAAGGACGCGGTCTGGGTCGGATGGACAACAGGACACTTCCTCCTGGCTATATTTGCCATAGATGTAAAGTACCTGGTATGTTCACTTGTCTAGTCTTTGTCAATGGGATATCTTTTTCCCGTTTCACTTGACCAATAGTGGTTTGCAGGCCATTTCATCCAACATTGCCCAACAAATGGTGATACTAGATATGATGTCAGAAGGATGAAACCCCCAACTGGCATTCCAAAATCCATGTTGATGGCAACTCCAGATGGGTCATATGCATTGCCAAGTGGGGCTGGTGCTGTTTTGAAGCCAAATGAGTGAGTTCAAATTGCTTTCTTAAGTTACTTTGGTGATAAGCTGTGCTGGATCTACTTGGATGGAAAGATCAAACACCTTAATTTGTTTTGTGACAGAGCTGCTTTTGAGAGGGAGATAGATGGCCTACCCACCACCCGATCCGTCGGTGATCTCCCACCAGAGTTGCGTTGCCCGTTGTGTAAGGAAGTAATGAAGGATGCTGTTCTAACTAGTAAATGCTGCTTTAGGAGTTTCTGTGATAAATGTAAGTTGTGCTTTAAGAAACAATTGTTCTTGCACCCTGTTGTCATTGCTACGGATGTCATATAATACAAATATCTTTTTACCTGATTGATGGATTTTCTACATTGCATTTTCCGTTTTCTCGTTGTCCTCACTTTAATGTTTCAAACAGACATGCTCTTCAGTGCGTGAATATTGTGTTTTGTTGGCAGGCATTAGGGATTACATAATTAACAGGTCAATGTGTGTTTGTGGTGCCACAAGCATATTAGCAGATGATCTTCTTCCCAATAAAACTCTAAGAGAAACCATCAGCCGCATATTAGAGGCACCACCAACTAGCAGTACAGAAAACGTGGGAAGCATGGTGCAAATACAGGGTATATGCATATATCTATCTGTTATATCAGATTATCTGTTTATAAGAATTGGAAACTGATGATAGCATCTTGCGTAGACATGGAGTCGGCTCTACCTGTACAGCCCAAGACTAGATCTCCTGCTGTTTCTGCCGCTTCAAAGGAAGAGCCTAAATCACCGACACGCATAGAAGAATCTCCAGAAGCGGAGAGCCATAGCGGATTAAAAGCTAATGTTGATGTGAGTTCTTCAGATAAGAAGGATAACGCGATTCCAGATATCGCTGAAGGGACAATGAACTCTAAAAATGCCAAAAATGAAAAGACACCAGACATGACTCATGTCACAAAAGAGTCGCAGGAAAAATTGCCTGCAGGCGAACAAGGTAATAATCTTTCAGCCCATCTAAGCTTGCTCGTGATGCAGCCTCCCCAGTAATTTAATTGATAGAGACTTGCAACATTTTTGAGGGTCAAATTAGCCAGAAATCCATCTTATCTATGTTTCTGATGAAGTGTGCATATTTGATCTTTATAAATTATTTATATTCATTGAAATAATGAGATTATTTTGGTGGCTTCAGCAGTAAAGAAGAAAAAGAAGAAGAAGGTGCGTGCACCAGGAAATGGTGAGTTAAGATCAACGAACATGATGATATGTTGCATAAATGAAATGCATTATCATTTTTTTGTTGCACCTTTATTGGTGGTTAAACTTCATTTAACTTGTACTTACTAAAAAATTCTTACTCTACCTACAGCCGAGGAGCAATGGAATAATAATTATCCAGATTTTGGAGCTGAAAATTTTGCTGGAATGCCTTTGGGACCACCAGGAAATTTTAACCCTTACTGGGGAGGAGGGATGCCTTTGCCAATGGATTACATGGGTGCACCATTTCCAGGTCCCATGCCTTACATGGGTTATCCACCAGGTCCATTTGATCCTTTTGGTGGGGGAGTTCTCCCACAAGACCCATTTATGCCTCCAGGATACATGATGCCACCAATTCCTAGGTATATCTCTTAGCATCATTTCGATTTTCTGAGAAGGAATAGGGATGCATAATTGTACATCTATGAGTGTTATTTTGACCTGTGGAATTCTAAAGGAGTGCATAGCCTACAAGTTTGTGGCTTTATTTCCCCCAATTTGGTGGGAAATGAGTATTAACACCATGTTTTGCATCTTTGGCTAGATTGCAACATACACTCCTTGTCTTTCCACACAGATTGGCTATTACAATGGTCACTCTTGAAATGATGAAGGTCTTGAATAAATCATTTTCAGGGACCTTTCTGAATTAGCAGTTAACAGTATGGGAATGAACATGGGGCCACCAGTTGTGAGAAGGGACGAATTTGAAACCCGGAAACCTGATGGGAGGAGACGTGAAATGGATCGATTCAACGGAAGGTGATTATACAGTTCAAATCATATGCTTTAATTTCCTACAACTTCACTTTGATTCATATTTGCTTTGTTCTTATCCAATATGTTCAAAAACGATGTCATCAGTGACCTTGTACTTATTGATTTATCCAGTGCATTGATCTATAAGTGATACCCTACAACAATTTAACGAGAACAGATTATACCCCCACACAAACTGCTTACTTTGTTGTATGTATTTTTCTGCATCAACTCGTTTTTTATTTTGCATCACGATCAAGTATCGACGTCACATATTTGGGCCAGCAAATATAAAAGGGAAAGATGACTGTCCAACATGTCAGCCTCATCCAACTTCGCTACGCCTACCCTCACCATTCAGAATCGTCTTCAGGCTTAGTTGGCCCCTGCACGCTGTAGCCTCAGCTGTTGCAAGCACAGCATTGAATGCCTCCCGAGACTGAACACGTGGTGACTGAGCATCCCTGCCCTCGATGAAACAATTTAATGGCCCAAATTCCTTCCTCAGCTGTGTGCTCTCATGACTGCATGAGCATGAGCCATGAGGGCTCTAAGGTAGCACACCGAATTAATCTGAGTTACAATGACCCAACTCCTGCTCTGCTCAGATTGTTGCAACTACCTTTTCCTGCAACCTTGTGGCCTTGATGCTCAATATTGTCCAAATGCTGCACAAAGTAAACGGCTCAAACGTACTTGTCGAACAACACCTTAGCAAAGGCAACATATGGATGTTGCAGGCTCGGAGTCGTCAAATTAGAGTCTTAGAGCAACATAGAATGGTCCTATATGGACCGGAAATCATGTAGGGTTAATCGGGCCCAATATCTGAAGTTTTGTCTGGTTCTGTAAGTTAGCCCATATAATAATTTATCAACCTTGGCAATCAGAATAAAGTCGTGTGGTCAAGCGGGAAAACACTTAGTAAAGGACTTGATTTGCATCCTTGGCTACCCAAACAATTATTCATGACCGTAAATGAGTGTGAAAAGTGAAAACTGACCTAAAATGTCAATCAGATGAAATTCTGATCTTGTTTTGCTCCTACTCATAAGCATTTGATGTAGTTTGAAATACCTATGTGAACCACGTACTGTTAATTGCGCCTAATGTCCTGATCTTTTCTCTGGTTCTATATGTTAGACTATATCATAGTTTAGCAAGCCCCGGAACTTAAACATGTTATACTACATCTTATCATTTTGGCTGCATCTTGTTTAACTAGGTGCTTGGGTGTTTTTTCTTTTGTACCGTAGGGCCTCCTCAAAGTGCTTGTATATGATCTCATCCCCTAATTTGCTTTAAAAATCATTTAGATTGATGAGCACATTTTATTTTTGAGTGACAGAACTTGCCACTCGTGTCCCAAGTGCAAATTCCTTGTACCACGAAAGTCCATATATTCATGAAAGCTTCATCCTCAGCTAATTCTCTAGACTCTGGAGATAACTAAAATGTTTTAACCAGTGTAGTTTTACGGCCATCTAGATCAATTTCCTGTTTATGGAAGCTAAAGTGGTAGGCCTGAACTAAGGGCATTAGGTTGTGTTTCAGTCTGTAGTAAGAATTTGGTTCATTTAACCAGGTAAGTTTTGTTGTGGTAACCCACTACCCTGACCCCTTCTGCTGAATACCTATTCCCCAGAGATTGTTAAATACGGATTAGTTGGTTAGCAGTTGAAATGTTCATATGGCTAGTATTCTTTACATGCAAGCCATCCACGCATCATGTACTTCATTAGCCAATCAAATGTCCATGTCATCCCACTAATATATATTAATAATAGTGTTAACTTATATGCAAGTTATCCACGTCACCTCATCTAATTATCCACATCACCAGTTTATATCCATATAATATACAACATTGCATGTCAATTATATCCTTAAAAGATGCCCGCTGCAACGCGCAGGGTATCCTTCTTAGTTTACTCTACGCTGAATGCTCAGTTGTCATAGTAGTTGTTTGAGTCACTCTCTTTTGTTCTCTTCATAGTTGCTGTTTCAGTTGTTTTATAGTTGAATGCTCAGTTATCAATGCTAATGTACTTGCGCAGGGAGAGAGAACGTGAACATTCCCGTGAGAGGGAAAGGGAGCGGGAGAGGCAGAGGTCTCGAGACCGTGATGTGGATCGAGACCGGAACAAGGAATATCGAAGGGAAGGCAGGGAATCGTCAGGAGCCGTAAACGATAGTACCTCGATGAGACCTAAGGATGTATGTCTTTCCCTGTCAATCTATTATCTTGCAAAGTTATGTACTATCAGTTCCATGGTAAACTTGTGGGCGACGGCGTCAGCTGTGGAGAGGTCATCACCACTGAACAGGAAGAAGAAGAATGCCTTCTTCACGGTTGATTCTGATACTTACCGAACAAGAAAGGCAATCTGTTGCATTCCTCGGCGCATAAGCGTTGGCAGCAGCAAATGCCAGCTAGATTGGCCAGTGTCCGATGTGCTCAGTTGCTCGGGGTCACGCAAGCAGCAGTTGCTGGTCCGAGTTGCTCTGCCTGCTCCTAGTGTCCTTCCCGTTGCTTTCCTGTGCTCGTTGCGGTTTGGGTTACAGGATTGGCATCTATATACATGGGAGAAACACATCTGTTTGTATGTATCCCAGTCAGTTTTGTTTTTCATTAGCGTGGGATTGTTCTTGAGATTTATTTATTTTATTTGGCAAGTTTTTTCACCTTTTCGATTTCGTTCTTTAAAAAAAAATCATTGTTTTATTATTTTCTCTCTTGCTTCAGTTAATCCCCATTGCACAATGCTTGATCCCTGATGTGATATAGATAGTAGTATACATTGCAAAAAGGTAAAAGGTATCACGATGCCAGATGAAAGCGACAATCTGTTTTACAAAAATAGGATTACGATGCAAAACAAGAATGCCACGTAGTATATGCTGTAGCAACGGCCCAAGGGTGTGCGCATGGTTGGGCCACAGGCTGTCGTGGCAAAGCATGGAATATCCTTGGCCGTACGATTGGATCCCTTGGTTAGGAGTTCTTGCCACAAGTCCCTGGGGTAAGTTGAGGGTGGCACTATTCTGACATGTGGTCCCGTGTTTGCCGTTTATTGTGTGCAGAGGTCGAGGCCCCAGGCGGACAGATCGGAGCGCGCACTGCCGCCACCGACACTCAGTCCCGACCGGCACTCGCGTCGTTCCCCGCGGCGCTCCTCCAGCTCCGGCAAGAAGCGCTCCTCCTCCGACCGCCTCGACGACCTGCCCCTTCCACCTCCTCCGCCACCTGCGTCGCGGCGCGAGGCAGAGCACGCGAAGGCGGCCGCCGACGCCGCAGACCAGCGGTCCAAGGCCAAAGCCAGCGTCTTCTCCCGCATCAGCTTTCCCGGCAACGCCAACACCTCCGAATCCAAGCGCAGCCGCAGGTCGTCCTCCGACAAGCCCCCTGCGTCCTCATCTTCATCCAAGAGAAGCGGCGCTGCCGCTGAGGAGAGCGACAGCCGTCACCACCGCCACCACAACCGGGAGACGACGGCCACGGTGGAGGAGGAGAGGCGAAGGCCGGTGGCTGCCGACTACGACGACGAGGAGCAGTCTAGCGAAGAGGAGAAGCACTTCAAGAGGCGCCCGTCGTCCTCCAGGCGGGAGCGGGAGCATGAGGAGCCGCCGCGGCACTCGCGGCGGTCCAGGGAGCGCGGCGACGGCAACCACCACAACGGTGGCGGCGGCGGCGGCCACAAGCGCCGATGAGGTGACGTGAGATGCAACCGACCAGCTGACGCTGCTGCCCTTGTTCCGGTGATGGGCGTCTGTGATGATAAGAGCGCCGCGAGCGCTCCTCCGAGATGTCTAGAGCAGAGCAGAGCATCTGAGCTCTGCTTCTTTTCGTGTTCTCTTTCGGTGTTGTACATTGACATTCTGAGATTTGGAGTTTAATCAAATGATCAGACGAGACGGGGATTTATTAATAAAATGATTTATATCTATTAATTCCTCTTGGCATTGCATTTCTCCTCATTTGTGTGATCAGACAAGATGGGGATTTATTGATAAAATCATTTATATCTATTAATTCCTCTTGGCAACAGTTATCTATGTTGCATTTCTTCTCGTTTGTGTACTACGAGAGCATTTCTAAGAGCATCTGCGCGCTATAACACACGCGCTAAAAAACCTGTCGAAATACAGCACGGGAGGACCGGGCACACGCAGCTCCAGGCGTGCGAAAACACGGCGCGCTATTTTTTTTGCCGCAGGCGGGCTTCTGCGGCATTCAGCTAGGGAAATATGGCGCGCTGCTTCCAGCGGGCGAAATAAAGTAAGACACGCGTGCACACCCAACCACCCGGAAGATTCACACCGTCCCCCCCACCCGGAAGATTCACACCGTCCCCCCAACACGTCCTCTCGCGAAACTGCCACACGTCGCCTCGTCTTCGTCTCCGTCGTCGCTCCGCCACCACCTAGCCACCCCCTCGCCATCGCCTCCGGCCTTCGCCTCGACCTCGCCGCTGCCTCCGCCTCGCCGCGCGTCGCACCGTGTCACATACCAAATTTTAGATTTGGTACTGCATATCATTCATGTTATTGCATCATGATCATCCATGCAAAATTCATTTTGAAAAGATTTTGGCAAATCAAACCACTTGCATTTGCATTTTGACGCCTACACTTAAACGTTTGGTTTTACCATGTCTTTGTCAAAAACTTTATATTTTGAATGTATGGATGGCCCAGGTGCATAGAGGGTTCCTCCACGAACCCGTAGCACTTTGAATCATCCAATTCGGAGCCCCGTAGCAAAATGTATGCAAATCTAAATTTTTGACATGGTTCTAGACAGTTTTAGAAAAGAAATTCAGAAAAGAAAATTGTCAGAAAAAAGAAAAAAAGAAAAGAACAAAAAAAAAACGGCGCGCAGCCAACCAGCCTGCTGGGCTGCGCCGGCCTAGCCATGCCAGCAGCCGCAGCAGTGCGCACGCGCGGCAGATAGTGCGCGCCGCCGCCGCTGCCGGGCCCGCTCGCCAGCCGCACGCCAGCCACCGACAGGTGGGGCCCACCTGTTGGCGGCGCCGCCGCCGCACCGCCGTGTCCGCCTCGAACTCCGCAACCGCCGCCGCTGAATCCGCGTCGACCCCGCGTGGGCCCCTCCCCTTCTTAGCCTCGCGCCGCCGCCCCCTCTCCCTGTCACACCCCGCCTCGCCCTCGCACGCGTGCCCGCCGCCGCCGAATCCGCGCCCGCCGCCGCCGCCGCCTCCGGTAAGCGCGCTGCCGCCGCGCTTTCCCCTCGCCTCGCCCGCGAGCTCCCGCAACCTCGTCGCCGCCCCCTGACCCCCTCTCCTCTTCCTCTGCCGCAGGAGCACGCCCGCGCCGCCGCCGTCGCCGCTCCACCCGCCGCCGCCTCCAGCCGGCTGCCGCGCTCGCCCCCGACCCCGCCAGCCGCCGCCGCCTCCACGCGGACGACCTCCGCCCCGTCTTCCCGACGCCGTGCGCCACTTCACCGCCGCCAGGGATCGCCGCCGCCGCCGCCCCGACCATCGCCGCCGTCGCCACGCCCAACTCCGGTGAGCCACCTCGCCGCCACCCCTCCCTGCCGTCGGATCTTGATCCAACGGTCCAGATCGGACCGTTGAACAGTCAACGCGGTCCAGAAATTGACCAAAACTTGTAAAATTCATATCTATAGATCTACCAGGCCAAAAGTTACAAATAAAATATGTATAGATTCAGTAACTCGTGTAGAATCTTGCTGTACCATTATTTTACACTTTTACAGCAAGATTTTGTCCAGAATAATTAAATGAGTTAATGGCCTTTTTAGAGTAATTAATTCGTAGAATAAGTTCTGTAACTCCAAAAATTGCAAATAATATGTCCTTGGAATCAGTAGAACAAGGGGATCCTCAAGGTGAATTAAAAAGTTAGGCTTACGGTAATAAATTTTGCAGAATCTATTTAAAGGCTTACTGCAGTATTTTAATTACTCAGGGAGTTATATAAATCCTTTTTGAGAAATTCCAATTGATACTGTTCCTATTTACTATTTCCTACACAGTAGAATTTTCCAAGATTTTACAAACAGTATGTTAACAGTAGTGAATTATTTGGTTTCTAGCTCTATTATTAAGCATTATAAATTGCATACTTGTTTTCCTTGCGCTAAAAATAATTTCCATGCATGCATACAGTAACTATACTGAATAAGATTATGTGATGCTGCTGTAGCGTCAATCCACTTGTCATGCATGCATCTTGCATCAGCTTTGTTTGCATATGATTGTGGATGGTTTGTTTATGATTGCAATTGTATCGTGTAGATTGTGACGAGTGCAACGCTTGCTCATGCGTGGATTGTTCTTCCGACCACTACAACCAAGTCAAGTAGATGCTACTTTATTCATGATGTTGTCCTACTATTTTCAATGCATTGTCGTGTATTTTGTAGATGCATGTGTAGGATGATACTATCGCTATGCTATGTCCTATTATGTGGTAGGGCTTTCCTTGTAGATGAACCACCGTTGGTAGATGTGCTTAGCCATGCTATGATGAACGAGGGCTGGGTTACATCACTACAAGTTGTTTCTAAATGTGTTGGTTTGCGAAAATTAAAACAACTTAATCAATGAATCTCCTGGGTGTGATGGGATTGATAATTTTTGATGGTATCATTGCGGAAAGGCACCCAGGTATCAAGAGAAAATGATTGGCTTCTTTATTTTGTAGCTTACGTGTACAACCATGTGCCAATAATGAAATGGGCGGTTGGTTGGACTCAGTAGGTTGTGGCAACTCGAACCCGCGTATCCAGAGATGTAGAATTTTGGTAGGTTGGACCGGTGCGCGTCGGGATTGGGGAGCTACTTCCCGAACGGTCTCTTCTTGGACTTCTCCCTATCATCACCCAAAATGAGAGTGATGGTACGAGTTGGGATGGCCAAGTCACATGGGTAAAGTGTACTAACCCCTGTAGGGTGTATAATCTAATCGATTAGCCGTGTCCCCGGTTATGGACATTTGAGTTGCTTGATATTGATTCCATGACATGTTTCTCGCTCATTCTAATTTCATAATTGCTTTAATTTTGTTGGGTTAACTTAATTGGGATCTTTTCAAAGAAAATAAAAAACTGTTTATGAAAGTAGGACAAAGGTATTTGCAAATGCAAGCTAGCCACAGCTCCACTTGCCAAATATGCATGTAGATGTTAGCACTATTATCTCCTTTAATAGATCTACTTGCCATACATTCCATGTATTGACCCTTCGGGGCTGCTATGTTTCATGTTGCAGGATATTCCGATTCTGAGTAATCGATTTAGGCCACGGTACTCCACTCGGCACTTGTTCACTTGTGGGCAATTTTAAGAATGGAGGATTTACTATATTTATGTTACTACTTGAATAACATTGAGCTAGCCTTGAACTAAGCTTTTATTGTAATAATGATACTCTGGTTCTTTCGTTATTTATGATACACGGATATTTTGCTATGTTATTCGTCTTATTCTATTGTGGGCCAATGAACCGATCCAGGGATTGGCATGTCAAATAGAAGCTACGATCTTTTCAGAACCGTGGTGTTACAAGATGGTATCAGAGCCCGTGTGTCGACTGTAGGATCGTGACCTAGGTTTGGATTAGGAAGCCATAGATTTATTAAAGCCTATATTAACTCTGTCTTTCATCTTATGCCTTTCACTCTCGTAAATTATTACCATATGCTATTCTGACACTTTCCTCTTTTAATTGATAGATGGGAGAAGTCAGGACTGAGTATGCAACCATGGAGTCACCAAGGCCCTTTGCAAGACAGTTAGCACAGCTCTTGCAGTCATTGGGATTGCCACTGCCCATGTTCAAGGGAAGAAGGCTATACACCTATGGATATGGCGAGGATGCATGGGAGATCACCACTTTCATCTTCAGGGATGCCGCCTTGCCAAACCCTGTGCACCTGATCTACACCAATACATACTGCAACTGGGGACTTGGAATAAACTTGGCCTTGCATGAAGCCCTGTCTCGCCAGTGCCATCTTGTCCGACACCTACTGCCAGCAGACTCACCCTACCGTGACTTGGGAGGCGTGATGAAGATGGGAACATTGTGGTTACCCCGGGCGACAGGAACAACATGCCGCCCCGTCGGAGGCACATAGAGGACATGGAAAGGGAGAATGGAGCTCTAGCTGAGAAAGTGATGATGGTAAAGGAGATTGCAGACTTTGCCAGCAATGGTATGGTGGTCCAAGGACAGGATATAGACACCTTGCATGAAATTGTGGGAGTTCTGGAGAATGCCCTGATAGGCAGGGATGCAAGCATAACTCAGCTTAATGTAACAGTGCAGGATAACAACCAGACCATACAACAGTTGCAAGGGACCGTCCAGGAAAGGGATCAAACTATTGAGGATATGGCAGCCCAGATTGCCGCTCTCCAAGCACAGCTGAATCCACCCTCTGATGATGACAATGGATATGATGGCAACAATGATGATGATGATGACAGTGGGAACGATGATGATGATGAGGACGAGGATGATGATGATGGAGACGAATATGGTGGAGGATATGAAGCTGTTGCAGTTGTAGCAAAAAATGAAGAAGAAGTGGAGGATCCAGAAGAGGTGGAGTTTGAGATTTCAAGTGATGACTCGGGAGAGGTGTACACTCCGCCGCCATGGTTGGATCGTGGACAGAAGCGCCAACGCATGAGTGCAAGGACCTACCGCAACCTCTTCAAGAAGTAGATAGAAGTCCACCAATTAGTCTTCGTTAGGTAAAATCTTTAGGACTAGTCTCGATCGATGTAAAACTTAATTACTGTTAGTTTAAGAGTGTTTAGTTGCTTATTTGTGTACTCCAATATCCCAGGATTACTTGTGCGAATTTTATGGAAGAGTTATGGCAAGTTTGGTTAATATCTGAGTTATTCCTGTTGCAGTTTTCTGCTGATACAACAGTACTGTACGATTTTTCATATTTTACTGGTATCTGGGAAAAATCTAAAAAAAATAGGGATGGTGCGAAACTCTCTTTGCTATATGCAAAAAAATCAGAAAAAATTTCCTGATGAGTGTAAGTCAGGTAGAAAAAATCGTGAACACTGCTGGACTGTTTTGGCAGATTGCTGTTTTTAATGCTTTGTTGATCTATTGTGTAGATAACCATTGCCAACTCTTCTTAAAACTATTTCAATAGATATATACTGCTAGGATAACCCCTGGGATGTTGCTGGATCACTTGTTTATTGATGTGTTGCTTGCTTGAGATTGTCTACAATTGTTTTGTTGTTGTTTGATCATAATGCATGGGTAGAATCCAGTTTTCGTAGTTGATTCTTTCTAAGCTTACCTGTGCTGAACCGCAGATGCCTCCCCGCCGTCAAACCACTGAGTTGGAGAAGCTCATTGCAGCTCAGGCACAGCTGACCCAAGTTATGACCCAGTTCATGGAAGCTCAGAACAACAACAACAACAATGGGAACAACCAGCCTCAGGGAGATGCTCTCACTAGGTTTCTGAGGCCAAGGCCAGCTAAGTTCTCTACTGAAACGGAGCAGATGGTTGCTCTCGACTGGTTGCGTTCAGTCAACAAGGATCTGGTAACTGTTGGGTGCACTGATGCTGAGAAGGTGAGATTTGCCGCTCACCTACTGGAGGGACCAGCCGCTTCTTGGTGGGACACTTTTCAGATCACCCACCTGCTGGACACTGTGACTTGGGCAATGTTTGAGGAAGGTTTCAGGACCAACCACGTGTCTTCAGGAGTTCTGAGCCTGAAGAGTAAGGAGTTTCGCAACTTGCGCCAAACCAACCGCACCGTGGCTGAGTATATTGAGGAGTTCAACAACCTGTCTCGATATGCACCTGAGGATGTTGACACTGATGCCAAAAGGAGGGAGAGATTCCTGGATGGCCTAAGTGATGAGCTTTCAGTGCAGCTGCTGGTGGTTTACTGCCCCACTTTCCAGGAGCTTATGGACAAGGCCAGGATCTTGGAAGGGAAGCACAAGCAGGTGGAAAACCGCAAGAGAAAGAGCAGCAATCACCACTCTGGTTCTCACCACAAGTCTCGCACTTCTTATGATGGATACTCCAAGCATGGAGGGAGTGACCATGGAATCCATGACCGCCACAGCCATGGAGGCGATGGACATCGCCATGATATCCACAAGAGCAACCGCCACAACCACAAGGGAGGACACACTCACCACTCCGGAGGACACAGTGGACATTACCACAACCGTGATTGCAGCTTTGTGAAGAAGGATCTGAGTGAGGTGACGTGCTTCAAGTGTGGTCAGAAGGGGCATTATGCAGACAACTGTCCGGAAAAGAAGGTGCTGAAGTCAACCAACAACCAGAAGTCCACAGTGAACCACATGAATGTGGAGGAGATCCAGGATGAACCTGATCTTGTGATTGGTAAGTTTCCAATCAACACTCATCCTGCACTTATACTTTTCGATACTAGTGCATCGCATCCATTCATATCAAGGGCATTTGTGGATAAGTATAAGTTACCTACGGAGTCTATGAAAGAGTCTATTAGAGTGAGTTCACCTGGAGGGGATATGATAGCTAGCGCGGGATGCCGCGACTTAACTGTGAGGATTGGAGCACACAATTTCATTGCACATCTGGTAGTATTGGAATCACAAGGTTTAGATGTAATTATGGGTATGGATTGGATGTCTATGCATGGGGGACACATAGATTGTGCACAGCGAGCTGTTTCACTCAAAACCCCGGATGGTAAGAGAATTAGGTTCAAGTCGGCTGTGCAACCGGTAAGGTGTAAGCTGAATTCTCTTAAGGGGGTTAGCATGGATACTGTGCCTATGGTTAAGGATTACCCCGACGTGTTTCCGAAAGAGCTGCGAGGGATGCCACCTGACAGGGAAGTGGAGTTTCTCATCGATCTGATGACGGCAACATGACCAATAGCCAAGAGACCATATAAAATGGATGTGGATGAGCTGAAAGAATTGAAGAAGCATCTAAAGGAGCAGTTGGACAAGGGATTCATTCAGCCTAGTTCGTCGTCATGGGGTGCACCTGTTCTATTTGTGGAGAAGAAAGACAACAACAAGAGATTAGTGGTGGACTATCGCTCGCTGAATGAAGTGACCATCAAGAACAAATACCCCCTGCCGAACATAAATGATTTGTTTGATCAACTGGAAAGAGCAAAGTTGTTTAGAAAAATTGATCTACGATCGGGCTACTTCCAATTGAAGATCCGGGAGGAGGACATACCAAAAACTGCTTTCACTACTAGGTATGGTTTATATGAGTATACAGTTATGTCTTTTGGACTAACGAATGCCTCGGCATATTTCATGACCATGATGAACAAGGTATTCATGGAGTACTTGGACAAGTTCGTGGTGGTGTTTATTGATGACATACTGATATATTTCAAGGATGATGCTAAGCATGAGAAACATCCGCGACTGATTATGGAGAAGATGAGGGAACACAAGCTGTATGCCAAATTCAGCAAGTGTGAATTCTGGCTTAACACTGTTGGATTTCTTGGACACGTGGTGTCAGGAGAAGGAGTCGATGTTGATCCAAGCAAAGTGACTGCAGTGACTGAGTGGGAAGCGCCCAAGAATGTGGGTGATATTCGTAGCCTTTTGGGACTTGCTGGATATTACATGAGGTTCATTGAAAACTTCTCCAAGATCGCTAAGCCAATGACATAACTTATGAAGAAGGAGAGGAAGTTTGAATGGACACATGCATGTGAAGCCAGCTTTCAGGAACTGAAGCGTCGACTAGTGACTGCACCTGTTCTGTGTTTACCAGATCTTCAGAAGGATTTCCAAGTGTACTGTGATGCTTCTCGACAGGGACTTGGGAGTGTGCTGATGCAAGATGGGAGAGTGGTGTCATATGCCTCGCGGCAACTTAAACACCATGAGAGGAATTACCCCACACATGACTTGGAATTAGCATCAGTTGTGCATGCACTCAAGGTATGGAGGCACTACTTGATGGGAAAACACTGTGATGTGTACACCGACCACAAGAGCCTGAAGTACATATTTACACAGAAAGAACCTAACATGAGGCAAAGGAGATGGTTGGAACTTATCAAAGATTATGATATGAATCTGCAATGCCACCCAGGAAAGGCCAATGTAGTGGCAGATGCTCTGAGCCGGAAGGTCTATGCTAATGGATTGACTGTTGGGGAATTGCCCGAGGATTTGTGCAAGCAATTCAAGGACCTTAGACTAGAGGTAGTGTCTGAAGGATATTTGGCAACAATGGAAGTCCAACCAACGCTACAGGACAGAATCAGGAAGGCTCAAGTAGGAGACAAGGAGATAGATGAAGTAAAGGAAAAGATGAAGGAGGATCGAGCAAAAGAATTCCGCGAGGATGAGCAAGGAACCTTGTGGTATGGAGATTGTTTGTGCGTTCCCAACGATCCGGAGATAATGAAATTGATTCTGCAGGAAGCTCATGACTCGCCGTATTCCATACATCCAGGCAATACGAAGATGTATATGGCCTAAAGGATAGATTCTGGTGGAACAACATGAAGGGAGACATCGCTGAGCATATTGCCTTATGTGATGTATGTAGCCGAGTGAAGGCGGAATACCAGAAGCCAGCAGGACTGCTACAACCATTGCCAGTGCCGGATTGGAAGTGGGATAGAGTGGGAATGGATTTTATCACAGGATTGCCCAGGACCAGGTCATGATATGACTCCATTTGGGTAGTGGTCGACCATTTGACCAAGGTAGCCCACTTTATACCGGTGAAGACGACCTATACGAGTGCAAAGTTGGCCAAGATTTATATGGACAAGATTGTGTGCCTACATGGAGTTCCTAAGAGTATTGTATCCGATAGAGGCACCCAATTTACCTCACACTTTTGGCGCCAGCTGCACGAGTCATTGGGGACTAGATTGGAGTTTAGCACAATGTTTCACCCCCAGACTGATGGACAGACCGAGAGGGTAAATCAGATTTTGGAGGATATGCTGAGAGCTTGCGCCTTGGCTCATGGTTCTAGTTGGGATGAGAATCTGCCGTATGCCGAGTTTTCCTACAACAATAGCTATCAGACCAGCATCAAAACGTCACCGTTCAATGTGCTATACGGGAAGCGGTGCCGGACACCATTGCTATGGGATGGAGTAGGAGAACGTCAGCTGTTTGGACCTGATTTGATCAAGGACGCTAAGGAGAAGGTCGCCTTAATTAGAGACAGGCTGAAGGTAGCCCAATCAAGGCAGAAGAGCTACGCTGACGCCAAGCGCAAGGAAGTGGTGTATGAGATAGGTGATAGAGCATACCACCGAGTGTCGCCACTTCGTGGAATCAAGAGATTTGGAATCAAGGGTAAGCTGACACCTCGGTTTATTGGACCATATCGGGTCTTAGCACACAAAGGAGAAGTTGCTTATCAGTTGGAGTTGCCAGAAGCTCTGTCCACTGTCCACAATGTGTTCCACGTGTCCCAGCTGAAGAAGTGCCATCCGGAGATGGTGGATACACCGTTGAGAGACACCGTGCCACTAGAGGAGGTTCAGCTTGAGAATGACCTGACCTATGAGGAGAAGCCGGTCAAGATACTGGAAACAGCGGAGAGGATCACCCGTACCAAGACGATCAGGTTCTGCAAGGTGCAATGGAGCCACCACACCAAAGAGGAAGCCACTTGGGAGCGTGAGGATGACATCCGAGAGGACTACCCACACCTATTTGCTAGCCGCGTCGAATCTTGGGGACGAGATTCATCTTAAGGGGGTTAGTCTTATCACATACCAAATTTTAGATTTGGTACTGCATATCATTCATGTCATTGCATCATGATCATCCATGCAAAATTCAGTTTGAAAAGATTTTGGCAAATCAAACCACTTGCATGTGCATTTTGACACCTACACTTGAACACTTGGTTTTACCATGCCTCTGTAAAAAAATTTATATTTTGAGTGTATGGATGGCCCAGGTGCATAGAGGGTTCCTCCACGAACCCGTAGCACTTTGAATCACCCAATTCGGAGCCCCGTAGCAAAAGATATGCAAATCTGAATTTTTGACATGGTTCTAGAGAGTTTCAGAAAAGAAATTCAGAAAAGAAAATTGTCAGGAAAAAGAAAAAGGGAAAAAACAAAAAAAAAAGAAACGGCGCGCAGCCAGCCAGCCTGCTGGGCCGCGCCGGCCCAGCCACGCCAGCAGCCGCAGCAGTGCGCGCGCGGCAGATAGTGCGCGCCGCCGCCGCTGTCGGGCCCGCTCGCCAGCCGCACGCCAGCCACCGACAGGTGGGGCCCACCTGTTGGCGGCGCCGCCGCCGCACCGTCGTGTTCGCCTCGAACTCCACAACCGCCGCCGCCGAATCCGCGTCGACCCCGCGTGGGCCCCCTCCCCTTCTTAGCCTCGCGCCGCCGCCCCCTCTCCCTGTCACACCCCGCCTCGCCCTCGCACGCGTGCCCACCGCCGCCGAATCCGCGCCCGCCGCCGCCGCCTCCGGTAAGCGCGCTGCCGCCGCCGCGCTTTCCCCTCGCCTCGCCCGCGAGCTCCCGCAACCTCGCCGCCGTCCCCTGACCCCCTCTCCTCTTCCTCTGCCGCAGGAGCACGCCCGCGCCGCCGCCGTCGCCGCGCCACCCGACACTGTCGCCTCCAGCCGGCTGCCGCGCTCGCCCCCGACCCCGCCAGCCGCCGCCTCCACGCGGACGACCTCCGCCCCGTCGCCCCGACGCCGTGCGCCACTTCACCGCCACAAGGGATCGTCGACGCCACCGCCCCGACCATCGCCACCGTCGCCACGCCCAACTCCGGTGAGCCACCTCGCCGCCACCCCTCCCTGCCGTCGGATCTTAATCCAACGGTCCAGATCGGACCGTTGAACAGTCAACGCGGGCGCTGACCCGGTCAGCGCCACGTCAGCCGCCACGTGGGCCGGTCAAACAGTCAAAGTTTGACTGGGTAATTTCTAAATTGATTTAATTGGCAGAAATTGACCAAAACTTGTAAAATTCATATCTATAGATCTACTAGGCCAAAAGTTACAAATAAAATATGTATAGATTCAGTAACTCGTGTAGAATCTTGCTGTACCATTGTTTTACACTTTTACAGCAAGATTTTTCCAGAATAATTAAATGATTTAATGGCCTTTTAAGAGTAATTAATTCGTAGAATAAGTTCTATAACTCCAAAAATTGCAAATAATATGTCCCTGGAATCAGTAGAACAAGGGGATCCTCAAGGTGAATTAAAAAGTTAGGCTTACAGTAATAAATTTTGCAGAATCTATTTAAAGGCTTACTGCAGTATTTTAATTACTTAGGGAGTTATATAAATCCTTTTTTGAGAAATTCCAATTGGTACTGTTCCTATTTAGTATTGCCTACACAGTAGAATTTTCCAAGATTTTACAAACAGTATGTTAACAGTAGTGAATTATTTGGTTTCTAGCTCTATTATTGAGCATTATAAATTGCATACTTGTTTTCCTTGCGCTAAAAATAATTTCCATGCATGCATACAGTAACTATACTGAATAAGATTATGTGATGCTGCTGTAGCGTCAATCCACTTATCATGCATGCATCTTGCATCATATTTGTTTGCATATGATTGTGGATGGTTTGTTTATGATTGCAATTGTATCGTGTAGATTGTGACGAGTGCAACGCTTGCTCGTGTGTGGATTGTTCTTCCGACCGCTACAACCAAGGCAAGTAGATGCTACTTTATTCATGATGTTGTCCTACTATTTTCAATGCACTGTCGTGTATTTTGTAGATGCATGTATAGGATGATACTATCGCTATGCTATGTCCTATTATGTGGTAGGGCTTTCCTTGTAGATGAACCACCGTTGGTAGATGTGCTTAGCCATGCTATGATGAACGAGGGCTGGGTTACATCACTACAAGTTGTTTCTAAATGTGTTGGTTTGCAAAAACTAAAACAACTTAATCAATGAATCTCCTGGGTGTGTTGGGATTGATATTTTTGGTGGTATCATTGTGGAAAGGCACCCAGTTATCAAGATAAAATGATTGGCTTCTTTATTTTGTAGCTTACGTGTATAACCATGTGCCAATAATGAAATGGGCGGTTGGTTGGACTCAGTAGGTTGTGGCAACTCGAACCCGCGTATCCAGAGATGTAGAATTTTGGTAGGTTAGACCGGTGCGCGTCGGGATTGGGGAGCTACTTCCGAACGGTCTCTTCTTGGACTTCTACCTATCATCACCCAAAATGAGAGTGATGGTACGAGTTGGGCTGGCCAAGTCACATGGGTAAAGTGTACTAACCCCTGCAGGGTGTATAATCTAATCGATTAGCCGTGTCTCCGGTTATGGACATTTGAGTTGCTTGATATTGATTCCATGACATGTTTCTCGCTCATTCTAATTTCATAATTGCTTTAATGTTGTTGGGTTAACTTAATTGGGATCTTTTAAAAGAAAATCAAAAACTGTTTATGAAAGTAGGACAAAGGTGTTTGCAAATGCAAGCTAGCCACAGCTCCACTTGCCAAATATGCATGTAGATGTTAGCACTATTGTATCCTTTAATAGCTCTACTTGCCATACATTCCATGTATTGACCCTTCGGGGCTGCTACGTTTCATGTTGCAGGATATTCCGATTCTGAGTAATCGATTTAGGCCACGGTACTCCACTCGGCACTTGTTCACTTGTGGGCAATTTGAAGAATGGAGGATTTACTATATTTATGTTGGTACTTGAATAACATTGAGCTAGCCTTGAGCTAAGCTTTTATTGTAATAATGATACTCTGGATCTTTCTTTATTTATAATACACGGATATTTTGGTATGTTATTCGTCTTATTCTATTGTGGGCCAATGAACCGATCCAGGGATTGGCATGTCACATAGAAGCTATGGTCTTTTCAGAACCGTGGTGTTACACACCACCGCCGCCCCGTCCTCCCGCCTCGACCTCGCCGCGCGTCGCTCTGGTTGCGCCATGCCTCCCCGCCGCCGCTCGAGCTCCAGCTACCGCGATGTGCGTGCACGTCCGAACGGGACATTCTACACCGAGCTCCGAAGCGGCGACGAGCGCATCATGCTCGGCAGGTTCGAGACGGCGCACGAGGCGGCGCGCGTACGACGCGGTCGCCTAGCGCCTCGGCCGTCCTCGGCGCTCCATGAACTTCACAGACGTATGGACGCGCCAGCAGGTGGAAGACCTCGCGCCGTCGACCGTCACGCGCGAGGCGAAGCAGCGGCAGCGCGAGCTCGAGCAGCGCCTCATCGTCGCCGAGCAGGGCGAGCGCATGCACCTCGAGTGGGAGCGGCGCTTCCCGGAGGACGTGGCCTTGGAGGTCGCCTTCTAAGCTGACAAGAAAGAAGAGAAGGAGGCCCGGAAGGCGGCAAAAAAGCAAGGCCAAGAAGGAGGCCAAGAAGAAGAAGGAGGAGAAGGCCGCGAGAAAGGAGGAGAAGAAGAATGGCGCCGGTCCGTCGACCATCATCGCCGAATCTTCCTCGTCGGAGTACGAGTGGTCGACTCCGGTGTCATCCACAACATTTGACTCCTCCAACTGGAAGTCCAATTAGTTTTAGTTTAGTCTAGTTCTAGTTTATAGTCTAGTTTTAAATTCGGTTTGTAGTCTTTGTTTGATCTATTTATATATGCAATTGTGTGTAAAAAAGGTTTTTAGGATGCATATTAGCGCATATGCAAAAGGACAAATTCAGCGTTGCATTTTGGCGTGACAGTTTACAGCACCCGGTGAAGCGCTCGTCGACGCCGCGCTGCATCCGCATAACGCGCGCTGTAAACCCGAATATAGCGCGCCTGTTATAGAACGCCTGCTGGATATGCTCTAACACATACACTATAATAGGACACCACTTTTTTGGGTTTTCTTTGGTTTGGCCACTAAAATATTAGTTTTTGTGCCACGCAGCCGGCTGCAGTTAAAATACAGCATGCAGTTTAAGGTGGTTTTCTAGATGCACTAAAATAGGGTACGATAAACATAAGTTCTTCTACATATTTGCATCGACCACATGCAAATTGATTGAGGCTGGTCCTAGTGCTAGTATCATAAGGTGTATCATTCATGCCAACTTGGCAAAAATCTGATGTGGCGCCATAATTAATGAAGAGAGAGGTGATTAGTGTATCATAGGTAGATACCGTATCATAGCACGTAAAGCTAAAAATCATAATGGCAAGTAAATCTTGTACACACATTTTACATAGAGATTTTACAAATCAATAAATATACCACTACTATGATACTACTATATGATACAATGCACTAGAGACATAGTATCATGCACTAGTATCATATGCATGATACTAGTAGTATGATACTACCACTAGGACCAGCCCGAGAACAAATAAAACACATGCAAATAAATTGATAATTGACAAACATATAATTGGATACTAAATAAACGACACTAGTTAAACACACACTAGTTCATCCATACTTATAGATAAACAACAATAGTTCATTGACAGCGGCGACTAGGGTTCGGTAGAGGCAACCCGAATTTAGGGGCAATGGCACTGCGGTGTTTGTCGGTGTGGGGATAGGCCAAATGTGCGCGTAGGGTGACGGGAGGGGCGGTGGCAGAGGGAATCGGCGGCAGTGTTGGCATGTTATTGACGCCTCGTTGGGAGACCCCAAGAGAAAGGTGTGATGAACACAGCAGCAAGTTTTCCCACAGTAAGAAACCGAGGTTATCAAACCAGTAGGAGGAAGAAAACGACTCAAAGGTGTTGCTAGCAACTTGGAGACCTGCACAACACATCAATTGACAGGACTGAGCAAGGCATAACAATGCAATACTAGACATTCATGATCCTGTGAGATTGATTGGGCAATACAACAAGATACATAGACCGCCATCCAACTGCATCTATGACTAGAAATCCACCTTCAGGTTATCATCCGAACCCCCTCCAGTATTAAGTTGCAAGCAACAGATAAGCGATTTAAGTAAAGTGTGTAAGGTAAACAATCCACTTGTTCCATGAACAAGAGACCGTTGTTTTCTCCCTAGTGGCAACAACACATCTACAACCTTAGAGATTTCTGTCACTTCCCTTAGATTAAATAGAGGCATGAACCCACTATCGAGCATAAATACCCCCTCTTGGAGTCACTAGCATCTACTTGGCCAAGATAGCTACTAGAAACGGAGAGATGCAAGATCACAAACAACACAGACATGGTAGAATCAATAAGACAAAACCATTAATCAATCTGACATAGTAATTTCAATATCCATCGGATCCCTGCAAACACAACATGCATGATTACAAATAGATGATCATGATCATGAACGGAGCTCACAAGATCTAAATATGATAGCACAAAGGAGGATATACAACCATCTAGATACTACATGGACCCGTAGTCCAAGGTGGAACTACTCACGCTTCATACCGGAGGCTGGCATGATAAAGAAGAAGGCCTCCGGGATGATCTCCCCTCTGGCAGGGTGCCGAGAAGAGCTTCAGATCCCCCGATCTAGGGATGATGGTTGCGGTGGCTATAGACGGTTTCGTGGAATATTGATCGGGTACTTAGGATTTTGCGGTGACCTAGCATACAACTGCATGATGCAGCATACTATAGTCATAGACATAACACCGGTGAAACATCGTTCACTAGAATTACATCCCTCAGAGTGGTACAACAGAAACACAACGGGTCCAATACATAGCTAAAGGTTACAACTCACTCTGTACACAAGATCCAAAGAACACACTAAGTTAAAGAGAGAAAGAAACTTCTTCAAAGGAGAATAAAAAATAATCAACTCAAAAACTATCATACTATTAAGACTAGTATTTAACTAATGGTTTGTATTGCTGCTATTGCAACACGCTACAGAATAGGTTCTATGGCTAGAGATTATATTCCTGTCTAATTAGAAACTTCGTATTCCCTTGAGTTGATGCATATGTTGACTTCCTTGACTTCATTGGGAGCTTAAGCTTTTGATGAAGATTCCTGGAGCATAACTTGATGTATATGTCATCTTAATGGCTTCAGAATCTAGCAAGGGTTAAGAAGATACGTTGAGTACGAGCGTACTTAGCAAGTTCGCTAGAAAAGGAGTGTTTGATGCACTATATCTACAGCCACAAACCGTAGGTCGTAGGCGATGCAAGTTTTCATAAACATTTCTTCAAAGGTTACTTTTATTCTGAAAAGCTATGTCCGTCAGTCTTCACGGGTTTACCAGAACTTTCATGGAGTTCCTTTCCCACAGCGTTCGCAGCTCCTTCCCGGAACAGGGAGTAACAAGATGCAGTTCTTACACTCTGCAGAGGTGCATTACTTTACCCATGAGAGACCTTAGCCTTGTTGCACAACCAAGTCATGACCTTGTCCATACTTCCTTGGTATGGGGCCTAGTCTAAGATCCAAGCCAATCACTGCCCCCTCCGCGACCCCATATGTCTGCACGATCCTTCGAGGCTGGCTCACCTTCGTTAAGCCCCCTTTCGGGCAGGCTAAAACCCTGATGAGTTCTCGAAGACTCTATGAGTTGGTGATGCCCAGGTAAGTACCTTATAGGTTCGGCTAAACCCCCGACAACCACTCATAGATAATCTAGACACCGAAAACGTGGGGCCTAAGGGTGCCCACCCATATGTTGGATCCGCACAAGGAATCACAACGTCACGTTAAGGTAGTCTTGCCTCCATACGAAAGGAAAAGGATACATCTGACTTCTTCGTCCCATTCCAAATCTCATGGTTAACGCGTAATATACGGTGCTAGAATCACTGGCGACATTGGTTGTTAAGTCCTAGATATTATGTTCCTTTACCACTGGAACTTTCATATTAGGTTATTACCTCATGGTAAATAACCTATAATCATATTGTTATGAAAATAGTGTTTTCTGACCTTTTTCAAATGCAGATGATGACAACACTGGATTTGCAAAATACTTTATTGAAAATAACCAAAGGACACGAGCAAGTGTGAACTTGCGTTTTGTGATTGCAAGATTATGCACTCACGGTCTTCGAGACAATATAAGATCCAATATCTGAAATCAACATCATTGGTCCATTAAAGACTAATGTTTAAAGAAGCAAAATTCTTTTATGCATAAGTAATGTAATGCAAGTTGATAAACTCGAATCCCGAGGATAACGTTGTTCTAGGATTTAAATACTGAAAATGGTTTCTTTGGAATGTGTTGCCCTTTTAGATTAAGTTTCACACTTGTGCTTCTTATTAAGGCTTGTGAGTGTGTGTGAACAACACGTATTTATACAAAAATAAGATACACACATATGAAATGCTACTCAAGATTGTTCATTTTCAAATTTTACTTTTACAAGTGATGTCGCTTATAGAGAACTTAAGTGTTACATTTCTTAGGTATACAAGTAAAGTATAAAGTAATGTGATTACGATTAATTATCATCTATTGACTTAAGTGGCAAAACGAATAACTTTTGAAGAATTTTTTTCTTTATTAAGGTTTTAAACAATCCTTGTGGTTAATCAGAGGTGGTCATTGTTGTTTGTGCTTACTGGAACAATTTGGATTTTAGATGCTTTATAACTTAATTATAACAGACCAAAGGTAACTATAAAACACATAGCCATATCTTTAGTATAATACTTAAAGTCTTGTTGACTAAAGTTAACTTTAAAATATAGATGGACTTTAGGTGTAATGCTTATTATATTTATACTTTGTTCACTTCATAATGTTTCCTTAAAGTTATTTAAGAATGGTATTACTTATGTTTGACTATTGGTTTCTTAATTTTATATTAGAATAGAAACTTTTGTCTTTTTATAGATGAGTGGTTATAGTTTGTAAACAATGGAGTAATTTTACTTAACTGCTTATGAGTTCACTATAGTGTTTTGGTATGTTGATAAACTTAAGGTTAGATTAGAGGAATAGATTGAATGTTACTACACATTATTCTTGGAGATTTTATATTGGATAAGGATCCTTTTATAAAATAATCTACCCTTATGGTTGAAGGATAATTCAATAAAATTGTATTTAAAATGTGTTAAACCATTTTGACTTCATACTTTCAATTTTTAAGACTAATACTATTTATTGGATTCAATTTACTAATTTTAGAAATATTATCAATTTGTATTTACTCTTATATGAATTATTAACTAAGGAAATATGTTTAAATTCAAATTATTAAAGTGTTTCATTTTTTATTTACCTCAAAGGTGGAATATTATATTTTTAACATGTAGGGATTATTTTTGTGATTATTTTGGTATATTACATTTATTTTTGTGATTTATAAATAATAAGATATGATTTTTATAAGATTTATTACTTTATAAATACTTAATAAATAATAAGTATTTAATTAAGTGAAATAATAATGCATGATTATAGTTTTAAATTATAGTTCTTATTTTTCTAAGATTTTTGGTATTTTATTTATACTTTTAACATTTACCATTATTAAAATATGAATTATCAAAGTTTTATTACTTATAAAATCTTTATTAAATAATAATTATTTAAATAACTAACATAATAATGTTTGATAATAGTTTTAAATTGTAGATTTTATTTTTTTGCAAATTTTCATATATTGAACACATTTTTCTGAATTATAAAACAGAAATTATTAATTTAACAAGACTTAATCATTTTGTGAATTTTTAATTAAATAACTAAATGTGTTTATGAGGTAATGCTGATGTCAGCATGAAGTGAGGGGTTTTTCTCACCAAAGCTAATCCTAGCCCGAGTCACTGATGGTGCTCGACGTGGCACTCTGTTGGTAACCCCAAGCGCAGGGTGTGTGAAAATCAATCAGCAAGTTTTCCCTCAGTTGAGACCGAGGTTATCGAATCAGAAGGAGGAAGGAAACGTCACATAGGTGTTGCAAACAACGTGGAGACCTGCACAACACAAACTCAAGACTTTGCCCAACGAATCAGTGAGGTTGTCAAGCTCACCGGTTTGTTGTAATAAAGGATTAAACGTATGGTGTGGAAGGTAATGGTTTGCATCAAGTAAACAAGTAGCAGTGGAAGATGTATCAATGGTAAAGATTGTACCAGGGTCCATAGTTCACTAGAGGTGCTCTCCTTAGATAAACAACATGGCATGAAGGGTAAACAAATTACAGCGAGGCAATTGACAGGAACTGAGCAAGGCATAACAATGCAATTACTAGCCAGAAAGATCCTATGAGGTTGATTGGGCAATACAATAATATACATAAACCGTCATCCAACTGAATCTATGACTAGAAGTCCACCTTCAGGTTATCATCTGAACCCCCTCCAGTATTAACTTGCATGCAACAGACAACTGCTTTAAGCAAAATGTGTAAGGTAAACAGTCCACATGTTCCATGAACAAGAGGCCGTTGTTTTCTCCCTAGTATCAACAACACATCTACAACCGAAGAGATTTCTGTCATTCCCTTGGAAACTATAGGCATGAACCCACTATCGAGCATAAATACCCCCTCTTGGAGTCACTAGCAACTACTTGGCCAAGATAACCACTAACAACGGAGAGCATGCAAGATCACAAACAACATAGACATGATAGAATCATAAAGATAAAACCATTAATCAAACCGACATAATAATCTCAATATCCATCGGATCCCCGCAAACACAACATGCATGATTACAAATAGATTAGATCTTAATCATGAACGGAGCTAACAAGATCTATACATGAAAGCACAAAGGAGGAGATACAACCATCTAGCTACTACATGGACCCATAGTCCAAGGTGGAACTACTCACGAATCATACCGGAGAGAAGGCCTCCCGGATGATCTCCCCTCTGGCAGGGTGCCAGGAAGAACTTCAGATCCCCCCGATCTCGGGATGATGGTGGCGGCGGCTACAAACGGTTTCGTGGATTTTTGATCGGGTACTCAGGGTTTCTGTATCGGGGGCTTCTTATAGGCGAAGGGAGAGACCTAGGCGGCGGCCAGAGGGGGCAAACCCTACCCAGGCGCGGGGTAGGGTCCACCCGTGCGTAGGGGGGTTTAGCCGCCCTGGCACGCCTCCTCGTCTCTTCTCTGGACTTCTTGTTCCCCACGAAAAGTTATTGACTTTGGCGTTTGTCCCGTCCAATTCCGAGAATATTTCTTTACTAACTTTTCTGAAACCAAAAATAGTAGAAAACAGGCATCTGGCACTGTTGCAACTTGTTAATAGGTTAGTACCAGAAAACATGTAAAAATCACCTCAAAGTGTGGACAAGTAAAGCAAAGTAGATACTAAATAAGCATGGAGCATCAAAAATTATAGATACGTTTCCAACGTATCAGTCATTGACTAGTGGGCCTATGCCATGTCATATCTAAGGTTTTTATTTATTATAGATAATATTAACACAATTTATAAAATAGAATTATGACATCAGTGTGATGTCACACTGACATCACCCCTGGATGATCCTCAGATCGTGATTTGATCTTCAGATTGAGAGCGTGCGAGCACACGGGGTTGGTCGCGTTCGACTCAGTGCTCAACGCTGAGCCTCGTAGTGGTTGCGCCGCTCAGAAATGGTCATCGGAGTTGCTCCGACGACAACCTACTGCGGTGTCCGACAATGGTGCACAGTGCGACGGCGATTTACAGCGAGATAAAGCGATTGGAGAGTACTGGAAGATCCAGAAGCTCACCCTGATGATGATGGAAAGGTCGAGGAGGCGTGGGGAGGCGTGACGACGGCGAATCGATGACAATGGCCACAACGGCCGACGAAAGGTGACGTCCGATTCCGCTCGATTCACGGCGCGCCAGCTTCCATGCTTGGTCTTAGGCGAACAAGGACACAACATAGCTTCTAACAGTGGCTTCGGTGAGTCAAGGGGTGGTCGGACATCGCTGGAACGACGAACACCGGCGAGCTAGGGTTCGGGTGAGGGAGATAGGTAGGTCTAGAGGGCACGAGAGATGATGAGATAAGTATGAGAGGATAGGGGAGGACGCGGCGGTCTTATATACACCTCTCAGGGTCGGCGGCGAGCATCACGGCGGTCAAATTTTGATGACGACAGCGGACGAAATCGACGGTACGCACGCAGGTGTCTGTGTGCGTGAGGATGACGACGATGATAACTTTGCAGAAAACCCCCTGATCTTCTTCGAAACAAACCTGTGGTCCCTGGTAGGGCCCCACCTGTCAGTCACAGAGTGAGACGAGCCGGGCTGGTTCTTTGGCTGAAGTGGGCTGCTACGGGCTGCGTGTGAGAAGTAGATAAAGAGAAGGAAAGATGGGCTGCTACCAGAAACTGTTTTTGCTTGTTTTTCTTTTCTGTTTTCTATTTTATTTTCAGATTTGAATTTTGCACAATTGGTTAAAGATTTCTTTATAGAAATTACTTGCTAATTGTTTGTAGTAGTAATGAGGTACATTTAGAATCATTTTTGTGAGCTTTTATTATATAATGTTATAGTTTCTTTATTTTCTTAATATAAGTTCTTTTCTTTTAATTATTTGTAAGGGCTTTTTCTTTTAATATTTTGTAATAACCTTTGTTATGAATTAAATCTATATATCATACTATAAACTTATTTAAGGATGTATTACTATTATTTAATGATATTTGATTCTTGTTATCTTATAGTATTAAAGAAACTTTTATATGGTGATCCTTCATTATTATATGATACATAAAGTTCTAAGGAATTTAATATGATTAATATTACTCTCATGAATTTAGGAAATAACAATATAAATATTTTATTATAACTAACATAAGGGTTATGTTTTTTTAATTATGAATGCTTACCCTATTGTTTAGAATACTTAACCCCCTTATATTCTTTTGTCGATGTGAATAAAGATTAATGGCTAAACATATTGTATTTTTGTTTGTGATCTTTAAGGATATCACCCTTTAACATAAAAAGTTATTTCTAGAATGTGTGATGGAGAAGAATTGATAAAAATAACTCTTAAGCACATATAGTTATGATGATTGGAGATGACAGAGATGTGCTTAAATGATTTGCTATAGGAAAATATTCCTATAAAGCATTGTGAAAATAAAATGATTTATCCAACAGATGAGATGGTTGTTAAGCTTGATTATAGATTTAGGGCTTAGTGTTTACCAAGAATTCCTATCTTTCATAATTCACAATCCTAGGCTTCTAATTACGGAATTCCTTTCCTAGATATACTACTTCTTCATATTCAGCATCATGTATTGACGAGGTTTAATCTCGTCAATGCCCATTGTTATGGACTTGGGTTTTGGAGAAGATGGGGATGTTGGAGATCGCGAAACGGTTAGCAAACAAGCAACACGGGACACGAGGTTTACCCAGGTTCAGGCCCCCGGAGGGAAAACCCTACTCCTGCTTGTTTGCTCTTGATTACGGCGGAACCGAAGATTACATGGGTGCGCAGATGCAATCTGGCGTGGAGGTGTCTATGCGAAAGTATGAGGTGAGAGATCTAGGTCGTGCCCTCCTAGCATTTATATATACTTAGGCAGGTCCCAGGCACAGACCGAGTCGGTTACAGGTTTTAGGGTTTACCCCTTTGAATTTTCTATCTACTCTAGTCTTGCTCTCCAAGGATCCGAAGGCGTCACGGGCCTTGGCCACCCAAAAGTCTTCATGGGACGGCGTATATTTGCCGTGGGCCTTCCTTGGGCTAGACCAGGTATGTTGAGATCATGTACCCGCGGGGTATAACCATGTCAGTAGCCCCCGAGTGATCAGTCGAATCGTAGATTCGGCTGAGGACTCTTCAATCCTTCGGGTGCAACTCTTTCTTTCAAGAGAAATGTGTAGGGATTGTTGATGCGTGTGCCTGACTCACCCGACGGATCAGGGTCAGTTAACTGTCTTAGCACAAAACAACACGATCTTCTTCAGGTTCGAGTCCCTCGACTCGAACCCGGAACATATGCTGGCGTAATTCGACTCAGGCGCGGAGGACTTACAGGAGTGGAATTCCAGTGAATTTAAATGATGTACCCAACGCGTCCGTCGGGATTTTTGATCGCGCCTGTTGGCATGGATTTTGACTGGTAGAGCGCAGTCGTGTGCGTTACCAGGCCATCAGATGGTATATGTAGGTCTTATCTTTGTGTCGCAGACACAACATCCAAATGTTTATCAACGTGGAGGTGTTTCGGGTGGTCAAGGAGGACGTTGCTCACTTAGCGTTAATTAGGGCAGAGTTGCCGAAAAGTTTTTTGCATACTGATCCGCAGGATCGCAGTCGAAGATTCATAGGGTGCGCGACCAGCGCTCCCTATGGGAGTAGCCCCCGAGTGTCTGTTCGAGTCGTAGACTCGAGCAGAGACTTTAATTCAGTCTTTGTTGACTTTAGGTCCGTAGGACACAAATTTTTTGGATGCTTGAATCCATCCTCCCTATGGGATTAGCCCCCGAGTCCGTAGTGGAGTCGCAGACTCGACGTAGGATTCGAAGAATCAACATTGGTGTAGTACCTTAATCATACTTCGGGTGCGCGACCAGCGCTCCCTATGGGAGTAGCTGTCAACACCCGTGTTTTAATCCCAGATGCCTGTCAACACCCGTGTTTTTAATCCCAGATGCCTGACGAGGGCGGCGCGCGGTCTGTGGGCTTCGGTCGAGGGTGGCCCTCTGGCGCACGCTCGGCACGGTTGGCAGAGGCACGGGTGCGGCGTTCCTGGGTGCTCTGGTCGGTGTCTTCGAGGCAGGGCTGGTCGAGAGGGGGCGGTGAGGCATGGGTGATCTCCCAGACAAGGTTGGCACGGCTAGTTTCCTTCCTAGTTTGCTGTCTACACTGGGGTGGCAAGGATGCACTCGGCTGTTCACCATTGATGATATTGGAAAGTTCACAGTGTAGCTAGTGCTTGGTTAATCTTGCTAGATGATCTACTGAGATGGTTGTGAGCTAGATAGGGAACCAGTTAGGCTCAAAACACTACACACTATAGTGTTTTGATTTTGTTTGATTTGTGTCTGCCAAGTGTTTGATGAAATGGCCGCATGAATTCAAGTTTTGAATTTTGAAAAGATTTTTGGTGAGTGTGCTAGATTGGTGTTGGTGAGTCTGCAGATGCTTGGGTTTTGAAAGTTGAGCTTGTTTGAGTGGTTTTTGAAAAAGTGGGATCTTCCCATAAGATAAAGATTCAATTTTGAATTGCCATTTAAACTATGCATTTGAAAGTTGCTGGATGATCACAAAGTGGGCCTTGATACTTTGTTATGAGTACAATCAAGGGGTGCAAAGATCCAGAAAAGTTTCTGTTAGGTTCTGAAAGTTTGAGGCAGCCAAAGTAGGCATGGGAGTTAAATTGGTCAAAATGACCATTCCTTTATTTTATTTGTTTTTCTTTACTTGTCTTTGGGAAAAGTGTGGGAAATGTTTTAGATGATGTTTATTTCACCTAAGCATCCATTTACAAGCAAAGAAACACACAAACAAGGTGGTTCAAAAGAATTCAAAATGGAATGCATACTCACATGCATGCTTCCATAATTTTATTTAGAAAAGTTTTTGTTAACCCTAATTTTGATGATTAGAGTTTTGATGATTCAAGTTTAGTATTTTTGGGATGTTACAAACCTTCCCCCCTTAAACAAAATTTCGTCCCGAGATTTGAAAAAGGACGAAAAGATTACCTAGGGTTTGAAGAGATCGGGAAACTCCGTCCTGATGTGATCTTCGCGCTCCCAGGTAGCTTCCTCTTCTGTGTGGTTGCTCCACTGAATCTTGAGAAACTTGATGCTTCGGGTTCGGGTAGTTCGAAAAGCTTCTTCCAAATACGGATGGGTACTTCAGGATAGGTCAGGTCATCATTGATCTTTATGGTCCGGTGATCTATTTTTGAACACTTCGGTCTTTTCGGGGACTTCGAGACACTTGCGAAGTAATGAGATATGGAACACATTGTGCACGGCTGACATATCTTCGGGTAGTTCCAATTGATACGATACTTCTCCTCGATGGTTCAGAATCTTGAAAGGTCCGATATATCTGGGGGGCTAACTTTCCTTTGAGTTGGAAACGCTGTAGTCCCTTCAATGGCGACACTTTCAGATAAATGAAGTATCCTATGTTGAAGGCGAGGTCTCGACGTCTCTTGTCAGCATAACTCTTCTGTCTGGACTGGGCGGTCTTGAGGTGCTCACGAATCTTGTGAAACTTCTCTTCTGCTTCTCGTAGGATGTCGGGTCCAAAAATCTGACTCTCTCCTACTTCCGACCAGTTCAAAGGGGTGCGACACTTCCTTCCGTACATGAATTCAAATGGGGCCATTTGCAAACTGGATTGATAACTGTTGTTGTATGAAAATTCTGCAAACGGCAGACAGTCTTCCCACTTGGATCCATATTCTAACACGCATGCTCTCAGCATATCTTCGAGTATTTGATTTACTCGCTCCGTTTGTCCATCGGTCTGAGGGTGATACGCGGTGCTGAAATCTAGACGGGTTCCTAAACCTTCTTGGACTTTCTTCCAGAATCTCGAGGTAAACTGAGTTCCTCGATCCGATACGATGTTCTTGGGGACTCCATGCAAACTAACGATTCTAGCGTTGTACAACTCTACTAGTTTCGAACTCTGATATGTGGTCTTGACGGGTAAGAATTGGGCGACTTTGGACAATCTGTCCACTATGACCCAGATAGAGTCATTTCCCCTACTAGAAGTAGGCAGTCCAGTGATAAAGTCCATTCCAACAGAATCCCATTTCCATTCCGGAATCTGCAAGGGTTGCAAAAATCCAACGGGTCTTTAATGTCCTGCCTTGACTCGCTGACATATATCACACTTGGCGATATAGCTTCCGATTTATCTTTTCATCTTATGCCACCAAAATTGCTCCTTCAAATCTTGATACATCTTAGTTCCTTCGGGATGGATAGAATAAAGAGTATCATGAGCCTCCTTCAAAATAACTTCTTTCAACTCAGAATCTGCGGGTACACAAAGGCGTCCTTTGTACCACAAAACTCCTTCTTCGTCCTCGGTGAATCCGGGTACTTTGCCTGTACCGATACGACGCTTGATTCCGTCGATACTAGCATTTACCTTCTGCGCCTCTTTAATCTGACTGATCAAAGTGGGCTGGAGTTCTATGCTAGCCAAAAATCCTTCACTTACTAATTCCATTCGAAAATCTTTCATATCTTTGTGCAAACTTGGTTGCTCCTTCGAAATCATGGAGTTCAAGCGGCACAGTAATCTGCTAAGGGCATCGGCTACCACATTGGATTTACCAGGGTGATAGTGAATGTCCAGGTCGTAATCCTTGATTAGCTCAATCCATATTCTCTGTCTCATATTCAGCTCCTTCTGAGTGAATATATACTTTAGGCTCTTGTGATCCGTATAGATCTCACAACGGTTTCCCATCAGGTAATGTCTCCATGCTTTCAGGGCTAGAACTATGGCTGCGAGTTCGAGGTCATGGGTTGGGTAGTTTTGCTCATGTTGCTTCAGTTGTCGAGATAGATAAGATATAACTTTGCCTTCTTGCATTAGCACACATCCGAGACCAATCTTGGATGCGTCACAATACACATCGAAGGGCTTCGTGATATCCGGCATGATCAAGATTGGGGCTAAAATCAATCTCCTCTTGAGTTCTTGAAAACTTGCTTCACATTTGTCAGTCCATTCAAACTTCTTGTCCTTCTTCAGCAATTGGGTCATGGGTCTGGCGATACTAGAGAATCCTTCTACGAATTTGCGGTAATATCCCGCCAATCCGAGAAATGCACGAACTTGGGTTTGAGTGGTTGGGGCTTGCCAATCTTCTACACCTTTCACTTTTGCAGGGTCAACGGCAATTCCTCCGGCTGATACAATGTGACCGAGGAATCCTACCTCCTGTAACTAGAATTCACATTTGCTAAACTTTGCATACAGCTGATGCACTCTAAGGGTTCCAAGAATGGTCCTTAGGTGTAGCTCATGTTCTTCTTTTGATTTGGAATAAATCAGAATGTCATCGATGAAAACAACGACAAACTTATCCAGGAAGTCCATAAAAATCTTATTCATGAGATTCATGAAATAAGAGGGGGCATTGGTTAGTCTGAAAGACATGACTGTATACTCATACAATCCATATCTGGTGGTAAAGGTAGTCTTTGGAATATCCTCTACACGAATTTTGAGTTGATGATAGCCAGTTCTAAGATCAATCTTAGAAAACACTTTGGCACCGGTCAACTGATCAAACAAATCTTCTATCTTGGGCAAGGGGTACTTGTTCTTGATGGTGGCATCATTCAATTTCCGATAATCCGTACACAAAAGGTTACCTCCATCCTTCTTGTCCACAAACAAGACAGGTGATCTCCAAGGTGACGCACTGGGTTGAATCAATCCAATTTCCAGCATGGCATCCATTTGCTTCTTCAGTTCTACAAGCTCTGACGGGTTCATACTATAGGGTCTCTGGGCTATGGGTCCGGTTCCAGGAATTAGTTCGATGATAAACTCGATATCCCGATCTAGGGGCATACCGGGCAAAACATCTGGAAATACATCGGGGTATTCACAGACTATCCGGACTTGGTCAATGGTAGGTTGGGCTATACTCTTGTTGCATTTGAAATGGCGAGGTAAGGTTTCAGATATATGCTCGACTGATATTCCGACGGTACTGGTCATGGTTATGGCTTTCTTGGTACAGTCAGGCAATCCTTTATGTTTGGACATCCAATCCATTCCTAGTACTACTTCCAAACCTTTAGTTCCGAGTACTATCATATTTGCATAAAAATCTATGCCATGGATTCGGATAGGGACGGCTTTGCAAATTTGCCTAGCCTTGGTGGTTGATCCGGGAATTTGAACAATCATAACATGCTTCAGTTTGGTTGGTTGAATTTTACTAGTGCAAGCAAATTCTTCGGTGACAAATGAATGCGATGCACCAGAATCAAACAACACTCTTGCAAGTACTGAATTAACCGAAAACATACCCAGCACGATGTCTGGCGCTTCCTGAGCTTCTTCAACATGCATGAGAAAAAGATGGCCTTTGCGGTTGAGTGAATTCCTTGGGGCAAATCTTCTTCCTGGCTGAACACGACGCTGCTGCTGAGCTGGGACATTGGCATTGGGGGCTGTAGCATTCTTCTTGTTGGGGCACTCGTTGGAATAGTGGCCTTTATTTCCACAGTCATAACAAGTCACTTGTGACTTGTCCTTCACTGCTACAGGCACAACATTGCTTCCAGTCCTAGGGGCAGTGTTGGTGTTGGCGGTAGCATTGTTGTTGTTGAACTTGGGTGGGGCATGATTGAAATTGCTAGCATTGCCGGGGTTGTTGTGATTTCCTCTGGGCCTAGGGTTTCCACGGTTGGGATAGGTCGGACGGTTCATCGGGGGTCTGTTGGTTCTTGGGGCAAATCCTGGAGATGGGTTGGGGCGATACTTTGGGGTCTGATGGGTTCCTGGTTGATGCATCATGCGACGCTTGCGGTTCTCATTGGCTTGGTTGACCTTTCCTTCCATCTGGATAGCAGAGTCAACAAGGGCTTCAATATCCGCAAAGGGGATATTGACTAACACTGTCTGCATCTCGTCATGCAGACCATTCAGGAATCTTTCTTTCTTCTTGGCTTCGGTGTCGATCTCATCCGGGGCATACCTAGCTAATGACAAGAATTTGACACGGTATTCCACTACAGTCATCCTTCCTTGCTTCAGCTCTCTGAACTCGTCTCTCATTCTCTTGATCAAACCTGGTGGCACAAGGGTTCTGCTAAACTTGACCTTGAATTCCTCCCAGGTCATCATCTTGCCTCCGGTCATTGCGCGAACACCGTTCCACCATGCCATGGCATCTCCGGCTAGATAGTGGGTGGCGAACAAAACTTTCTCGTTGGCTTCCACTCCGGGGACTTCTAGGTTATTTTCCATGGTTTGCAGCCAATCATCGGCGTCTAGGGGTTCTTCTGACTTAGTGAAAACAGGTGGGTTGGTATTCTGGAAATTCTTGAGCTTAGATCCATGGCTGTCCTGATTTCCGTGGCCTTGGTTGTTGTGGGCAAGCTGGGCTATCTGTTGCAGTGTGGCTAGGTTGGCTTGACGTTCCACTCTTTCAGCTTCACGGTCAGAAGTCAACATTTGCAGAATTTGCAACATTGGGTCCGGGGATGAACCACTTCCTCCATGTGGCATCTGAAGATTGAGATAGATCATGAGGAAAGAGGGAAATTTCTAAGGTTTTGGGTCTTTGAAGAAAAAAAGATATATTTTTTTAAGTTTGACTCAGATTTTCTAGCAAATTCATTCATAGCACCCGATACAACACACACCACAACAAAGGAGATCAGATGGTTTTAAGAACCATTCTAAAAACTACGATACAGTGGGACCGAATACTACTCACTACGCTAGTGCTCAAGTGCTACTACTCCTCGGAATCTATGGCTTCATCATCCTCATCATCTTCAATGAAGGCGAAATCGTCTTCATCGGTGAAGAAGTCCATAGCCTGATCCTCTAGAAAATCATCGTCATCGCTGAGATAGGAGTAGGTGTCTCCACGAAGATCCTCTCCGACATTCTCCCTTTCCTCCAACTGCATGTCTCTCTCGTGGATGGTCTCCTCCAAAGATGAGATGCGGTGGCGAAGACGGGCAATGATGCGCTCCTTCTTGTCGAGCTGACGACGGCGAGACTTGCGATCCTTGGCTAGCATGGCGATGGTTTGGTCCTTCGTCTTGATGATGGCAGACTTGTGGTTGGAGTAGTCATGACAGTTGTCCAACTCCTGCTGACGATCGTACATCATGAAGCTAAGGTGGTCCAATTGAGTCTTTAGCTCGGGGTGGTATGGGGCTTCCAGTGGTTGTCCATTTGCGTCACGCCTTGGGCAAAACTCAAAGCGAGTACCCTTGATCTAATTGATGCTCTGCCCACACAGACGGGAAAGAGCTTCCTGCATGGCCCTGGCAAGTCCATCGAGCCAGTTGTTTTCTCTCAAGGTAAACTGAATTCCCTCAGCAGTGGGAGGTTCAATCTTTCCTTGGAGACTTGCAACAATTAGCCACTGCAGATCTTCTCCTCCTTGATCATTGAGCTGAGCTCCGAAGAACTCGGGGTGCGGACGCTCCAGAAGTTCCAAAAGCTGGTCCAAATCCCTCTCAAAGATAAGGTCTCCTCCATTCCCCAACTGATAAAACTTGCTATACTTCATGTCCATCTATAAGAATATAGGATGAGTAAGTTAGTAGAGTGATCAATTGTGTCAAAATTTTATGTATTTGCAAGGGTTTTTGAGGAACATGAATTTTCATGAGAGAATCCAAGGGTAAGAATGAGAATACTTTTTTGTAAATATTTGTTTTATTTGGTTTTGAAACTAAGTTTTTGATTCAAACGTCCAGTCTAACTAGGGTCTCCTATGGTCAGGATGGCTCTGATACCAACTTGTCAACACCCGGGTTTTTAATCCCAGATGCCTGTCATGCCATACATCGCAATCTCAGGATTACCATTTTTGCGAGACATAAAAGAATTGGATACCATAGTACATCATCCATTATAAACCGTACATAAGTTCTTACACAAATAGGGATCTCATGATCCAGTTCTTAATACAACATCAAGCAGCGGAATACGTAATAATAACGGTAGGGTGGGTGAAGCTCCATCTTCGGGGTCACAGGCAATGCTAACGATGGGAGATGATCCTAGTTGTCGTAACCTTCCCGGGGTCCATCCTCCAGGTACTACTCTTCGTAGTCTGGCCATGGGAATAACCAGGGACAAAGCCATGAGTACTCTTTAAGTACTCGCAAACTAATACTAACAAGTGAGAGGGTTTTTTGATAATAGGACACTAGGCTCTAGGGTTATTTTGCAAAAGCCAGATTTATCTCTACTAAGTTTAGAAGCAACGAATGCTAGTTGAAGTTTTATAACATCTAAGTGGGAACTTGTATTTCATATCACAACCCTGTTGTGGTCAAGTCAAAGTCTCAATTTATTTCACAAGTCATTTTGAAAAGTCTGACGAGGGAACAGTATGGCCACTCCAACTTTCCATAACCGCGGACACGGCTATTCGAATAGTTTGACACTCTGCAGAGATTGTACACTTTCACCACAACATTCGATACATCCGTCAGGAACAAATCCTGAATTCACCATACTCAGTATGCGGATAATCAATCCTAACCTTTCAATTACACGCCCTAGTATAAGCACCTCTCCTGTGAGTTTGGCCTCCCAACAATGACCAATTGTCATCTTGGGTACTACACAGGTGGACAATCTTCACAAGGTAGCCTCAGCTCAGACCTTGGCCGTGAGGGAACTAATACTAAGGTATATAAGTTTCCAGTCAAGCCCTACCCAATCTTCGGGTATTGTGGTTGTACGATAAAATTGGAATGGTATCGCATCCAGACAACCATCAGTTTTATAAAGGGCTAAGGCTCATGCCTCAATATTTTCATCACCAAAATCATCAGGTGTTCGAAAACACTTGTCCAAAACATTTCAATAGAATGATCCATCATTCCAAGGTTTTCATAATCATTTTTCCACCAAGTATTCCCATCTAAAGTTGATCAAGTTTTATGCTTAGCACTAGCATCTACAGGTGGGGGTAAGCACTATTGAGGGGTGGTAAACTAGTGGAGTTTTAACTAAGTTCAATCTCATGCCTTAGGATGACATCAAGATTATCTAGCTTAGGCCAAATTTTATGCTCTTTATGCAACCTTCACATATCTTTCTAGTATCTACCATTCACTTAGGTAAAATATAGGTAAGAGCTTTGATAAAGAAATAAAGTAAGAAGCTTGCAAGTAAAACTAGGATTGGTTTATCAAGTGGAGATGATCATATATGCTTAAGGCATATAATTGGCATGGTAACCAATAGTGGTTTGTTGCATCAGTAGAGTATCTTGCAAGTGTTAGCTTGCACATTCACTAGTAGTATTAGGCTGGCATTGGTCAACTTGATTAGTAAAGCTTGCCTTGTGCAGAGCAGTGGTTGAAGTTCTCCTCGGCTTCTTCTTCGTAGAATCCTCCTTCCTCCTCGTATCCTTGGTCGGTACTAGCGTTTATAAATAAATATGATGTACAAAATCACCAAACAATACTTAACTACTTGCAATCATCACACACAAGGGTCCTATAGACGATATAACATCATCACTAACATTACAAGATTAAAGCTTGGTTTAATTCCTTTTATTTTTAGAAAAGTAATTTCTACTCATTGAAAAACTACTTAAGATTTAATATTCTCCAAACCAAATATGGGATCATGTTGACACATGTCATCACCACATATTGTAGTCCATGGGAATGTGATTTAAAGTGGTGTCACAATTTAATAAGGTTTTACCCTCTTATTTTAATTAATTAAAGTGGCTAGAAATGCCTATGGGGCATTCTTTTATTTACTTGAACATTATTACTGTAAGTAAACCTATATATTTTTATATATTCTGAAAGGTATGGTTAAATGTGATTTTTGAGAGTTGGAGTCAACTCAAAAGCTATGATGGTTTAAATTTGAAAAATGTTTGAATGCAGAAAAGCTTCTGCCTTGTTATTTTTACCATGGGTGATCTATAGATCCAAATGACTTGAATCCAACGGGCTTGGATTCAGCATTCCCAGGCCTTTCCAACAAAATTGGTTTCATTCAATTTGGTGCACTGAATCAATCTGGGTTTATTTTTAAAAATGGGTACAGAAGTGGGTTTGAAATAAAATGGAAAAGGTTTAATTCAAATAACTGGGCTGCGCGGGAAACGATATTGGGCCGGCCTGCTAAGCGCAGTGCTTCCGTGGGTTGTTTAAGTGGCTGTCCCCACTCGTCAGTGAGACAGGGGGTGCGAAGCGGTATGGGGCGATGTGGGACGTTCGATCGGGTTCTAATCCAACAGTTGGGAGTCATCGTCGACGTTGGGCAACGCCGACGAGACAGAAACCTAGCGCGGCCAGTGGGGGTTGCTGGGGGCTCACCGGGGTGCAGGTGAGGGTCGACGAGGCGGGCGAATGACGAAGTCGACGACGGCGAATCTCCTGGTACCGGTGGCTCCTCCTGGGGCGGCTCCAATCGCTGGCTCCCTTCTTCTCCAGAGGCGGCAGGCTCCGGTGAAATTCCAGCGAAGTGCTGCTCGTCTTGCTCCGGGAACGGTGTGGCACGATTAGTGAGGAGAGGGGAGTAGAATGGTGTGCTCAATTCGGCTGGGGGTGGCCTCTATTTATAGTCGAGCGAGGGGACTGACGGGGCGCACGGTGAGCTCGTCGGGGGCGATGGTACATACATCTATTGGCATGGGTGAAGGTAGGGGACGGTGCGGTGTTCCCTGGCGATGCTCAACGATACGGTGGCGAGACTTGGGTGGTGCGGGTTGGTCTGGAACACGCGGCGCTCTGCGCGGCAGAGGCGGCGTCTTCGACGGCGAGCGGTGGCTGTGCGGCATGGGGCGGCGAACGGGGATGTCTGGCGGTCTCCTGGATCGGTGGCGATCGTGTATGCACGCGACGAGGGCGGCGCGCGGTCTGTGGGCTTCGGTCGAGGGAGGCGCTCTGGCGCACGCTCGGCATGGTTGGCAGAGGCACGGGCACAACGTTCCTGGGTGCTCTGGTCGGTGTCTTCGAGGCAGGGCTGGTCGAGAGGGGGCGGTGAGGCATGGGTGATCTCCCAGACAAGGTTGGCACGGATAGTTTCCTTCCTAGCTTGCTGTCTACACTGGGGTGGCAAGGATGCACTCGGCTGTTCACCATTGATGATATTGGCAAGCTCACAGTGGTGCTAGTGCTTGGTTAATCTTGCTAGATGTTCTACTAAGATGGTTGTGAGCTAGATAGGGAACCAGTTAGGCTCAAAACACTGCACACTATAGTGTTTTGATTTTGTTTGATTTGTGTCTGCCAACTGTTTGATGAAATGGCCGCATGAATTCAAGTTTTGAATTTTGAAAAGATTTTTGGTGAGTGTGCTAGATTGGTGTTGGTGAGTCTGCAGATGTTTGGGTTTTGAAAGTTGAGCTTGTTTGAGTGGTTTTTGAAAAAGTGGGATCTTCCCATAAGATAAAGATTCAATTTTGAATTGCCATTTAAACTATGCATTTGAAAGTTGTTGGATGATCACAAAGTGGGCCTTGATACTTTGTTATGAGTACAATCAAGGGATGCAAAGATCCATAAAAGTTCTTGTTAACTTCTGAAAGTTTGAGGCAGCCAAAGTAGGCATAGGAGTTAAATTGGTCAAAATAACCATTCCTTTATTTTATTTGTTTTGCTTTACTTGTCTTTGGGAAAAGTGTGGGAAATGTTTTAGATGATGTTTATTTCACCTAAGCATCCATTTACAAGCAAAGAAACACACAAACAAGGTGGTTCAAAAGAATTCAAAATGGAATGCATACTCACATGCATGCTTCCATAATTTTATTTAGAAAAGTTTTTGTTAACCCTAATTTTGATGATTAGAGTTTTGATGATTCAAGTTTAGTATTTTTGGGACGTTACAGTAGCCCCCGAGTTCTTAGCCGAATCGTTGATTCGAGTGAGGAATCGAAGCATGCCACTCAAAGATCTTCTGTGTGCGCGACCAGCGCTCCAGTTTGGAGTAGCCCCCGAGTGTCTGGCGGATTCGTAGACTCGGGCAGAGACTCGAGTCTGGTATCATGTAGTTGTATCCGAAAATCTCGTGGGCGTACCGCTGACCCGGAAGTACATCGGTGCACGATCAGCGCTCCTGATAGGAGTAGTCCCCGAGTGTCTAGTCGAGTCGCAGACTCGAGTGGAGACTCATGCTAGGAGAAACCACTGACCCAGAAGTGCATCTAGTCAGCGTCTCACGCATAAGGAGCAGGGAGTCAACGTAGCGGAGTGATGCGGCATTTTAGCCGGAAGGACACGACGTTGCGGATGAAGTCGACGCTGTTTCTTCTGTCGGGTGCGCGGCCAGCGCCACTTTTGTCAATGATTGATGTGGTCATCCAAGGAATGCTTCGACTCGGGTCTTGGCGTCTGTTGACGTGACTGGCGCTGGTCGACTCCTTTGGAGGACCCAATAGAATAGCTTAGCGCATTTGACATCCTTGTAAGCTGCAGAAAAACATGACGAATTGTGAAGTACTTGTATCTTGTAAAGAATATTTGCCTTTCGGCTTGTATAGTAAGATTCTGGTGCCGATCTAGTCGACACTTTTGCACTGCATGCTAGGCCCTTTCGTTAGCCTGATTACCCTTAGTCTCAGTACCTTGCCGAGGCACTCGGAGTTCAAGGATTCGACGATCAGGCAGAATCAGCTACTCGGGCTGTCGCGTTCGAGGTGCTCGAGTCCGTGGAGCCGATGGCACATTTGGTTACTCGAAGAGGGCGCAGCCCCGAGTGTATCGAGTGCGATTAAAGTAAGAAAGAAATTAACTCTGAGTAGAGAACATAGCTTTGTTTGTTGTTGTCGAGGTGAAACGGGTCGCGGGAGCCAAGGCAACTCGCGGGTCGTGGGAGGCGATGCAACCTGTGGTCGTGGGAGTCGAAATAGATATCGACTCGTCGGAGTCAAAGGACGTGGCGGGTCACCGGAGTCGAAAGAACTCCCAATTCACGGTCGTTATAATCGAAGATCACATCGGGTCGCCGCATCCAAGGATACAGCGGTCACCACCGTTGAAGACCGTAGAGGATCGTCGCAATCGAAAACCACAACAGGTCGATGATCACGAGTCGTGTGGCAAAGTGGGCATAGCCCCCGAGCGTGGAGTTGATGTGGTCGAGGCGGCATTGACGGGGCGACCGAAGACACGCGTCTGACCTTTTTTTCCCAGGCCACCATGTGCATGTGCCTATACTGCGTTGGGTCGCCTTGAACATAACAATCCAACAATTCATTGGATATAGCGGGGCGGTCGCATTGAGCATCGAAGTATCTCGATTTCACGACGTCGTTGGCTGTACGACTTGTTCTCTGCCAGGTCCTTTTTTTCTCTTTGCCTGAATTGCTGCACGACTTGGTCTTCACGTGATGTAGGCATGTAGCGAAGATAACTTGCCTTTTTATTCCAAGAACTTGAAATACGGAGTAGGTTGATCGATCTAATTCTTTGGCACTCACGTATATGCGGTCAGATCAATCCGGCTTGGACTCATACGCTATTGCTCCATGAGGCCATGCAAACCGACCATGTCTCAATTTCATGTCACGGATTAGTACCAACGCCATCATGGAATTGCTTTTTGATCAACCACGACAGTGGTCGTGTGTGAAGAACGGATCCTGGTAGATATTTTCTATGTTGAGATTGAATCTGCTGACTGCCCATGATGATTCTCTCCGGCTGCCGTCGAATATTTTGGAATTCTTGATCTTGCAGATCGGATCAGCTTGTGCCTGAGGGCGGCAACGAGTTTGAATCTGCGAGCACGTAGTATATATTTCTTCGCATCTTGAGCGAGATTTAGAGTAGACGTTGATCTCCTGAGATCGGCGAATCGTAGATCGCGGTGGATGGAACCGTCACGACCGCACAATCAGCGCTCCCGATTCCCACAGAAGGCGCCAATTAACGAGGTTTAATCTCGTCAATGCCCATAGTTATGGACTTGGATTTTGGAAAAGATGGGGATGCTGGAGATCGCGGAACGGTTAGCAAACAAGTAACGCAGGACACGAGGTTTACCCAGGTTCAGGCCCCCGGAGGAAAAACCCTACTCCTGCTTGTCTGCTTTTGATTACGGCAGAACCAAAGATTACAGGGTGCGCAGATGCAATCTGGCGTGGAGGTGTCTATGCGAAAGTATGAGGTGAGAGATCTAGGTTGTGCCCTCCTAGCCTTTATATAGACTTAGGCAGGTCCCAGGCACAGACCGAGTCGGTTACAGGTTTTAGGGTTTACCCCTTTGAATTTTCTATCTACTCTAGTCTTGCTCTCCAAGGATCCGAAGGCGTCATGGGCCTTGGCCACCCGAAAGTCCTCATGGGCCGGCGTATATTTGTCGTGGGCCTTCCTTGGGCTGGACCAGGTATGCTGAGATCATGTACCCGCGAGGTATAACCATGTCATGTATTATCATGATGAGCTTTGCTTCACAAGAACATTCTTATCCACCTTTAATTCTTCTAAATCCATTTATAAATCCAATGAGCTTGACACTAAAGCTTATAATCTTTACATATCCATACTTGGTTATATCAACTAATATACTGTTGATAACCTCTAATCCATTAAGTAATTACTTCTAACTCCAATCATACCCTTCCATAATCCTCCACCACTAATATTACTCCAGTAGGTGTATATATCCAACCACTCTCCTAAAAAACTTACTATTCTTTAAGAGGAATAACACTACTTCAATAACTCCATGCTACTCTAGCTTTAGCTTGGTCATACTATCTTATATCTACTTTTACTCCAGCATCTTATATTTCAACTTCACATTATATCATGGTGACTTATCATGACTAACCTAGGATAACATATCTATACTAGGTTTCAATCATGTTCTACCCACCAATGTCACTTATACATGATATAAGCATTCAATCTTGGTGGCTAATGCATCATCATTATAATCCTTTAATCATTTATGGCTTAGGTTTCCAGTTAGCTAATCAAGGTCTCAGCAATACAACATTACAGTTGTATTAAAATTATCTTCTTAGTATCACTATTGGATTAAGGGATGTTATTCATGGACTATGCCTACTTAATCCAATAGGATTACTCCTTGGTATCTATCTTCAATGTTCATCCTTATAATCCTATTTGTTACCATATAATTATATCTTCAATATACTCTTCTATCCCTTCAGGAGTGAGTTAACTCCTTCAATTACCATATTGATTTTATTCCCTTCAATCACTCCCATCCTATAGATGATATCCAAAACTAGTATTACTACTTACATCTTCTTACTTCTTTCTTTATAGGCCTTAAGTGAAGGCTTTGATATGGACAAGAGTTGATAGATTAATAATTGATAGGTTAAGAATTGGTGAATCAATAGTTGATTACTCAACCTTGATGCCCAACAAATATGAGAATAAGATTCAATAGAAATGATAAGATTTGATATGGGAAGAAAGATATATGGTGAATAATCTTGACTTGGTTTCCTTCCCATTCAATCTCATTAAAGAGTTAAGGTTAAATATGACACTTATGGTAGAGATAGATAAGAATAAGATAGGTCAGGATTAGTTATTACATTCTTGCCACTTGAATTATATTCATAGCTTGGTGTTCAGGTTTCTTGTAATGAATACTAGGATATGATCAGTTAAGATCAAATATTAATCATTAAGCAATGTATTAGGGTTTAATTTTATTACATTTGATCTACCCTTAGATCAAATCATCCTTACCCAAAATAAGGTTTTAGCAAAGGTCAAATTAAAACTTATCGCAGTCAACTTGATGATCTACTTCAATTCCATCAAGTTGAGAGAAGCTTCAATTACTTTAACAAGTTTTGTTCAAAAGTGCGAAAATTATTCGAATTTTCTATGCATGAATGCAATGCACACATCTGGGTTCAGCTTATTTCTAAGCTCTAATGCTGGGATGTTATAGGTTTTGGCTTCAAGGGGTCTTTATAGGCGAAGAGGTGAGGCAGGGGGGCGGCCAGGGTGGTTGATGTCTACGCACTTCTATTCTTGTAGACGGCTGTTGGGACTCCAAGTGCATAGGTTTGTAGAACAGCATCAAGTTTCCCTTAAGTGGATTACCCAAGGTTTATCGAACTCAGGGAGGAAGCTGTTAAAGGTATTCCCTCTCAAGCAATCCTGCAATCAAGATACAAGAACGCTCTTGTGTCCCCAACATACCCAATATACTTGTCAGGTGTATAGGTGCACTAGTTCGGCGAAGAGATAGTGAAATACAAGTGGTAACGGTTCCAGAAAATAGCTTGACGGTGAGGTAAAGACTAAAGCAAGCAAACATGCAATAGATCTAGATGAAAACGGTGTTTCAATATTTAGAAACAAGGCCTAGGGATCATACTTTCACTAGTGAACACTCTCTCATATAAATATCCTCTCTTCATGATACTACTCTTAACTACTCTCCGGTTGGACACTCTAATCATCGGTAGGGCTATAACAGCACTTCTCAAAGTCCGCCTTCCCCAATCTAGATAACCCCACACTGTCACCTTGAGCGCTAGATGGTTCCAACAACCACCACAATTTCATAGAGACATCCAACTCCAAATATAACTCATAACAAATATTCAATCTAGCCAAAGTGACACACACGGTATGCACGATGTCACTTTCACACACGTGGGGAAAAGCATAGATCTATTAAAGCACAATGAGTATTTATGTAGACTCTAGCCTAAGTGCCACCATGGCGTGCACGCTGTCACTTTCACACACATGGGGAGAGCAGAGATCTAATGAAGTACTTGAGTATCAAGGTAGATCTACTTGATTACAAAGCTCATGACCACAACAAGATCATGCATAGAGAAACAAAGATGAACACATAGCTACTGGTAGAGCCCTTAGCCTCGAGGAAGAACTACTCCCTCCTCATCATGGGAATCAGCAACGGTGATGAAGATGGCGATGGAGATTGATGGAGATGGATCCGGGAGCACTTCCCCGTCCCGGCAGGGTGCCGAAACAGAGACTTTCTATCCCCCAAATCTCCCCTTCGGTGGTGGCGGCGCTACGGAGGTTTTTGTGGATTTTCCGCCAGATGATTTAGGGTTTTCTTTCCGGGGGCTTCTTATAGGCGCGGGAGGCAAGGTCGGTGGAGGTCCAGGGGGCCCACACCCTTGTAGGCGCCACAAGGACTGGCCCACGCCAACGGGGGGGGGGGGGTGCGGCCACCCTGGTGTCCTCCTCCAACTCTGCTTCGTCGTTCCGTGTTGCTCCGGGAAAATAATGACTTTGGCTTTTGTCCCGTCCAATTTCGAGAATATTGATTTTCTGCCTTTCTAGAACCAAAAACAGAAGAAAACAGGCAACTGGAACTGTGGCATCTTGTTAATAAGTTAGTACCAGAAAACATATAAAAACACCTCAAAGTGTAGACAAAGCAAATCAAAGTAGATACTAAACAAGCATGTAACATCAAAAATTATAGATACATTTCTGACGTATCAGTGGTCACACCCCCAGGCACGGCTAGGGCTAGCCCGTGCCGCCAGGGGGTGTGGCCCCTGGTTCCTCCCCTCCGTCTCTTACTCTGGCTCCGTGTTCCCCATGGTAAAATATTGACTTAAGCTTTTGTCCCGTCCAATTCCGAGAATATTGATTTTCTGCTTTTCTGGAACCAAAAACAGAAGAAAACTGGCAACTGGCACTGTGGCATCTTGTTAATAGGTTAGTACCAGAAAACATATAAAAACACCTCAAAGTGTAGACAAAGCAAAACAAAGTAGATACTAAACAAGCATGAAACATCAAAACTTATAGATACGTTTCTGACGTATCAAGCATCCCCAAGCTTAACTTCTGCTCATCCTCGAGTAGGTAAGGGATAAAAAGAATATTTTTTTAGGTGACATGCACCATCAAAATCAAGATCAAACCATTTGCAAGCAATGAAAGCTGGGATCAAAGAACTCTAAACATGAGCATGAAAGATGGAGTTCTAACAGTAAGACATAGTAACTATGCATGCAACATGAAAGGTTACAAACAAAGATCATGAATAACATGCATTGAAAAATGTTTGTTTGTTTCACATACAGAAAACATGTCATAGTGGCATTCAACTTGTCCCTCATGGAGTAGCAAATATATGCATAGGACACCTTCAAAGTTCATAAGAGTGACTATATATAAATAGCACAAGAACAAATAATATCAACAATATGCATCAATCAATAAGTTTTGGTACAATGCACATAGAACTAAGAATGACAACTATGCTCTCTAACTGATGCCTAAGAATAGAAGGTGAAAACTCAATATAAATGTGGAAGAAAGACCCTTCATAAAGGGAAGCATGGATTTCAAATTTCAAAAAGAGCTTCCAAAAATTATGGTACTTATTAGCTTTCAACTCTCATTGCCCCTATCATAAGCATCTTGAAGTGATTAAGGTTAAAGTGAATAAACTATGGAGTATATGCTTGACAAAATATAAGTTGACAATCTCATGTCCTTTTATAGGCGAAGAGGCGAGGCAGGGGAGCAGCCAGGGTGGTCACACCCCCCAGGCGCGGCTAGGGCTAGCCCGCGCCGCCAGGGGGTGTGGCCCCCTGGTGCCTCCCCTCCGTCTCGTACTCTGGCTCTGTGTTCCCCACGGTAAAATATTAACTTTGATTTTTGTCCCGTCCAATTTCGAGAATATTGATTTTCTGCCTTTTTGAAACCAAAAACAGAAAAAAACAGACAACCGGCACTGTGGCATCTTGTTAATAGGTTAGTACCAGAAAATATATAAAAATACCTCAAAATATAGACAAAGCAAAGCAAGGTAGATACTAAACAAGCATAAAATATAAAAAATTATAGATACGTTTCTGACGTATCAGGCAACGTGGCGCAGTCACGTGCAGTGGGGAGTAGATGGGAAATTTCCACAGACAGTTGGGGGCTATGCGCTCGTCCATATTTTGCAGCGCAGCAACCGGTATGTGTTGCGAGCAATTGGGCTCTTTTGGGCGTGCACTAAATTGTTTTGCATTTTTTCTATGTTTGAGCATCTATTGGAGGACTTCTTTGCCCTCTCGTGCAAAAAAAAAAATAGTTTTTGGGACGCCACCTTTTTCTAGTTCATCTGTTGAAGATGCTCTAAGCTGTGGGTGTTGGTATAGATTGGATCTGTATAATGATAATGAAAATGTGCCATTCATCTAATTGTTTTCCGATGATGAACGACAACACATAAATGATAATAAAAAAGTTTAACACAAGATCTCAACATGCAACAACAAAATAAGGCCTAGTTCTTTTCACAGCTTATAATTAAGCTGTCCCCTCCTCCAGTGGTGGGGCGTGACAAGAAAATCTAGGGGAGGGAGGGTCAAAACACAAAACTTGAATTTGTAGGGGAAGGGAAAAATGCTCTAAATTTTCTAATTTATACCTTGTAAAAAAAATTCTTCACTAATTATCTAAAAGTTGGGGGTTGCAGCCCACTTTCGCCTACACTACGCTCCGCCAGTGCCATCTTCAACTTATTCCATAAGCCACCTAGCTTGTTAGTTGGAGCTTACAATCCAGTTATCTCAAACGCCAATAAGGTGGTAGCTTATTTTTTTAAGCCACCAAAAGGACCATAAGCAACCTAGGACGTTCTACTTGGATACAACTACTTGTGTTCTGGTCGTTGCTAAGTGCAAAAGACCTCTTGGCTCCCCCTCCACTTAGATACATGTTGTCATCAAAAGCTTCTTTGAGATTTTTTAAAGTGTACATAACAAAAATTTTGAAACACCGGTTCCGAACATCTTCTCTTTGATAGAGGAAATCGACGAGGAGATACCGCAACTTTCATCCGAGGAAATGGTATCCTAATATCCGGTTTCACCGAGAAAGAGGTATTACATGCTATCTCTCATATGAAGTGGAATAAAGCTTGAGAACCAGATGAGTTCCCCGTTGAATTCTATCAAATGTTTTGGGATGTCATTTAGGAGCATTTGATGAAAATTGTTTGTACAATTGCAAAAGTAGTTTTTTACCATTGTTCAAGTTGAACTTTGGGATGATCCCTTTACTAGCCAAAAAATAAAATACTGTACAAAACCAACAATATATACCAATTTTCCTTCTCACCGTGAGTTTCAATTTTTTTACAAAGGTCGCGACTAATCATATTACAAGGAATGATTAAAACGTCGCTGACAACCTTCATGCAGTAAGACATATACTCAAGGGGATAGTTTGGTATTTTTTGCCAAATCTTAACTGAAGAACTTCAACTGAATCTGGAGAAACTAATTCGGAATCTGACCCCTCATGTCGGCGCCGTTTGAACTGGCACCGAAGTAACGCAGATCGACGATGGCACCGAGGTGGAGACACAGGTGGCGTGGAGGCCTGACGTGGCGCCATTTCAAATGGCGCCGAGCGCCGAACCTAGGGTTAAAGTGCCATCGTCATCTTCTATTTTCCCCAATCCAATCAATACCCACCCCTCCCGAACGCAGCTGGCGGCACCTCCTCTGCTCACACACCGGCCGGCCGCACCTCCTCCATCTCCCTCTCCGCCTCCGGTCGCTACCTCCTCCTCCACCCGCACTTCCTGCACACGCATGCCGGTGGATGGTGGCTGCTCCTCCTCCGACCGTCTCCCCGTCCCCTCCCTCTACCCTCCGGCCGCACCTCCTTGCAGGTACATGTCCCCTCCCCTCTCTCAAATCCCCTCCCCCAAATTCAAAATTAAATTGTTCATTGTGAAAATTCTACTATACAAAGAGGAGACCAAAAATTGATGTAAATATTTCACTTAGATGAAGCATTTCAACAACTGATTGTGAAATTGTACTTGGTATACAAGTGTTAGTTTAGAAAATCGATGTAATTATTTCACTTAGATGATATTGATGTAAATGTCACATGTGCTATCTTACATAGTTTTTCAATGTGGAAGTATGAGCTGGTGTAAATTTGTCATTTGTGCTTTATTACATAGTTCTTGAGCTTGTAGGAGTAGGGTACATTGTGATTTTTTGCTACATTGATTGGTGTTTATATTTTTGATTGGTATTATTTTGTTTCATGTGCAACATCTATGAGTGATATTGGCTAGTTTGTGTGAATGAATTGATATGTCGGGGAAAAATGTGTAGGTCAGAGCAATGGTATTTTAGAGTGATTATAGATGGCTTGGTATTATTGCTTGCACCTAGTCTAGTAATTATGTAATTTGTCTCATTTTTTTGGATAATGCATTCGCTAATGGATGCTTTGGTATTTTTTGGCTATTAATATAGATGGCTTACACAAAAATTCTTCATGTGCATCACGGTGGGCCTGTTGTGCAATCGGACTATGGTGTTGAGTTTCTGGATATGGAAAACACTGTGATATTTTTTCCGACTAGTCCTAGTCTTAGTGAGGTTGTTGTCAAGGTAAGAGCCACACTTGGTTGGAGTGACAAAGGCAATCAAACTGTGTTGGAAGGAAGATAACAATGCGGGTGGCTCTAGATCTTATACTCAAATGATACTGATCCACGGTGACAACGAGTGGGATCTATACAAAGAGCTAATGGACAACTCGCAAATCAAATGTTTGGTCGTGGTTGACGTCAAGGTCACCGGGCATGCCCATCTTCTCATCGACTTGAACAAGCGGCCCGCGGTTATTGAAAGGCAACGATGACCGTCGTGAGGATGTGTATTATGTGGGTCAAAGAAAACCGCCTGTGTGGGACACATAAAATCAACAAGATTAAGGTTACTTGGAGGATATTATGGAGGAGAAAGAAATGGATGCAACCCTAGGGAGTGGACAACCAAGTTCTATTGAAAGAGAACGAGAAGAGATCATTGAGGAGAAATTGAATGTTGAAATCTTAGAGCCGATCGAGGAAGAGTTTGTAGTTGTCTCGCCAATCAACATTCCATCATCGCCTTGTCTACCTTTCGTGGCATCCTTGGTGCTTGAGGGAGATCTATATACATATGAATATCATAATGAAGAGGACGAGGGGTATGAACATGCTTACTCCGCGGACTCGTACGATGATCGTTCGGTTCCCAAGTTTTTGAAGAAGGAGACCGATGCATTTGTCAAGGTGTGGGGAAGATATTCTAATGTTCACGAGTTCAAGGATGTAAGGGAGGCTCACCTAGCCGTGGTAGACTCGAACCTGCGGGAATATGCTCCAGAGCGGCCAAGGCCCCTCACCGAAGATGAGGCAAAGAGTCGACCTAGGGCACGGCCTTTGATATACCCGGGTCTAAAATTCAAGGATATGTTGGACATGCAAGTATGGTTTCATGAGTACGTCGTAATTCATCATTGAACCTTCATAGTGTTCAGTTCTGACCAAAATTCAAGGCATGTATTCGAGCACTCGGTGGGGAGCCATTGTATTGTTTTAATTTAGCCCGTGTGTAAAATTTACTTATGTAACGTACCATGATGTTCCGTAAAATTATGTTTAGAGGAGAAACAATAGCAAAAGTGTTCGGAAAAGTAGATACGTTTTGGACGTATCAATCATCATTTCGTGGCATGCAATGTACTTATTATCTAAGTAGAAAACAATATGAGCTGCAAATATTTCATTGACTACATCATCTCAAGTACTCATTACAAAAATAATAAAAACGGTTCCAAATTAGAGCATCATGGAAGCCCTCTTACAACCAAGTCTAATACATGATGATATCATAATATGCTCAATGTTTCCACATCTTCCACTTCATATTTTCCTTATTCAACCACGCCTTGCTATCATCAAACTCTTTCCTTGTCTTGTCTTTCCTTTGTTCTTCTTTCTTTCTTCCTTGCTTCTTCGTTCTTCCTTTTAGCTTCTGAAAGGATCATATGGGCACCTAGAGGGGGGAGGTGAATAGGTGCTACTTAAAGTTTTACTCTTTTTCAAGTTAAGGTTTGACACAAAAGGTAAATTCTCTATATTATGCAACTATGGTGAATTTACATGTATGTCAACCTAGCACAAACACTACGCGAGAACAACATAAGTAAAGTGTAGTAAAGGATAGAAGTAACCAAAGTAGAGCACGCAGAGACACAAGGATTTGTTTCCCGCAGTTCCTTCCTTTCGAGGGGAAGTATGTCTGTGTTTGGAGAGGGGTGGTTTCAAACCACCAACGCCACGATATGCCTTGCTTGTTCTCCGATGAACCTGACCCCAAAGGGTTCGATTCACCACTTCCACTATATTAGCAGCCTTCAAGGTGGGAGCCGACACCTTTACAACAAGTTCGAGGTACACATCCACAACTGAATTGGAGGCTCTCAAATGCAAGCAAGCTGTCACACAATCAAAGACAAGCTTGTAAGAACCAAATCAAGAACTAGGGTTTCCAATGGAACACTAGAAAAAGGGGCCCTCAAGTGAATGAGGGGGAAATGAAGATCTCTCTTAGTGAAGCTATAGATCAAGGCCTCCTCCTTCGATTCTCCAAAGATCAACGACTTTGGATGGTTGTATGGAGAGATCTTGATGATTTGGTGGCTCAAATGGTGGGGGACATGTATTCTGGAACGAGCAACTAGAGGAAGGGTATGAGGTCCCCTATATATAGGCCCACTAAGACTAAATCGTTTTCTGACCATTGGACCAACTGCCACACCGGAGACTCTGGACTGCAGACCGGAGACTCCAGTCTACACCGGAAACTCCGGCACATCTTCGGTCAGTATCCGGAACACCATACAGACTGTCCTAGCTGAGATTGATAAGTCCACTCCGGAGATTCTTGAGATACTCTAGACCCAAGCACACCAGAGACTTTGATCTGGGAGGACACACCGGAGATTCCGGTCTGGCTCCGGTCCATCTCCGAACCACCATACAGACTGTCCCAAGCAATTTTCTGGAGGCCCCTCCGGGGACTTTGGGGGAAACTCCGTGTAGGGTTTCGTAGCATGGAAAACAAAAATTTTCTACCGCATACAAACAAACAAGCCAAGATCTATCTACTAGATTGTAGCAACGAGTCGATAGAATAACTCACCCTCGAAGATTCCAAAGTGTTTAACGAGAGCGGATTCTCGTGGGTGATGTAGTCGTACTCTTCCCGATCTCAAGATCGCGTAGACGATCCTTCCGGCACTGCGTTCCGGCAGCGCTCCCGCAGTCGGTCACACGTTCGGTACTCGACGAAGACCTTCCTCTCCCTTGTTCCAGCAGGCAGCGGAGGTTGTAGCACTCTCCTCGTGATTCCGGCAGCACAACGGCGTGGTACCGGAAGTAGAGGGGAGATCTCGCAGGGCTTCGTCTTAAGCCGTAGCGAGTATGGTGGAGTATGAGAGAGTCCCTCGACGATCTAGGGTTTAGACACGCCGAGGAGGAAGCTTGGACGGCGGCTAGGGTTTCTAGGCGGCGGCTTGACCTAGGGCGGCGACGGCGGCAGCAGGTGGCGGCGCCGACGACTTAGGGTTTGGAGGCGGGGATCTTGTGTGTCTAGGAGGGGAGCCCTGCCCCTCCTTTTATAGGTGGAGGGGGCCGGCCAAGGGGAGGGGAGTCCCTCCCCAACTCGGCTTGGTGGTGCGCCGGCGGTGGGGAGGAGGGACTCCTCCCCAACTCGGTTTCCTCCTCCTTTTCCACTTCCCAAAAATAGCCGTTTGACTTTCAAACTTGGTGTTTGACTTTTCAAACAAGGATTTGATTTAATCCTCTATTTTGTTCAGCGATGACACTTAGTACATGATGCAATCATACCAACTTGATATAACACATTCATGTACCCTTTCCCTCCGGAGTGCCGGACATTCCGGAACCTTCTAGAACATTCCCGATGAAAACACCGGAACCATTCTCCAACTCCGAAACGAGACTTTCCTTATACGAATCTTATTCTACGGACCATTCCGGATCTCCTCGTGATATCCCGGATCCCATCTGAGACTCCGAACAACATTTAGTCTCTTTCTCATCATTCCATAACTAATCAAACAACGTCGAATCCTTAAGTGTGTCTCCCTACGGTTCGTGAATTATGCGGACATGATTGAGACACTTCTCCGATCAATAACCAATAGAGGAATCTGGAAATTCATATGGCTCCCACATATTTCTACGATTACTTTGCGATCGAATGAACCACTTACATATGATATCAATTTCCCTTTGTCTCACGATAGTTTACTTATCCGAGGTTATGATCGTCGGTATCTCTGCATACCTAGTTCAACCTCGTTACTGATAAGTACTCTTTTCTCGTTCCCGTGATATGTGATCCCTTGTGAGCCAGTCACATGCTTGCAAGATAATTGGATGACATTCCACTGAGAGGGCCCAGAGTATATCTATCCGTCATATGGATGGACAAATCCCACTCTTGATCCATGTGTTTCAACCAATACTTTCCGAACACTCAATGCCACCTTTATAGCCACCCAGTTACGGTGTGGTGTTTGATGTCATCAAAGCATCCATCCGGTAAAGGTTATATGCATGATCTCATGGTCGAAGGAATTAGATTACTATGTATCAGAAAGCATATAGCAATTGAACTATTAAAATGACTTGATCTTTATGCTACGCTTATCTATAGGAGTATGTCCACCATACCATTCTCCTAACGATATGATCTTGTTGTTAATAACATCTCAATGTTCATGATAGGGAAACCACAATCATCTATTAACCAACAAGCTAGTATTTATATAGAGGCTTTACTAGGGACTCTTATTTTAGTCTACAAATCACACAAGTATCAATGTTTCCTTGTTAATACTATTATAGCATGAATGTAAACATTTATCATAAACACAAAGATATAATAATAACTATATTTATTATTGCCTCTAGGGCATATCTCCAACAGTCTCCCACTTGCACTAGAGTCATCTAATCTAGATTACATGGTAATATACCGAACACCCATGGCAGTTTGGTGCTGGTCATGTTTTGCCCTCGGGAGAGGTTTAGTCAACGGATCCGCCACATTCAGATCTGTGTGTACTTTGCAAATCTTTATTTCCCCATCTTGGATATGTTCTCGAATAGCGTGAAAACGTAGCTTGATGTGCTTCAGCTTCTTGTGTGACCTTGGTTCTTGCGCATTGGCTATGGCGCCCATGTTATCACAGTAGATAGACATTGGGTCCAGCGCACTAGGAACCACACCCAGCTCTGTAATGAACTCTTTCATCCATATCGCTTCTTGTGAAGCCTCCGAAGCATCCATGTATTCCGATTCAGTTGAAGATCTCGCCACAACGCTTTGCTTTGCACTCCTCCAGCTAACTGCTGCACCATTCAAAATAAATACGTATCCAGATTGTGATTTAGAATCATCCGGATCGGTGTTCCAACTAGCATCGGTGTAACCATTAACAACGAGCTGTTCATCACCTCCATAAGAAAGAACCATATCCTTAGTTCTTCTCAAGTACTTAAGGATGTTTTTGACCGCTGTCCAATGATCCACTCCTGGATCACTTTGATATCTGCTAGTTAAACTAACAGCATATGCAATGTCGGGTCTAGTACATAGCATGGCATACATTAGAGATCCTATGGCTGAGGCATAGGGAGTCTTACTCATCCTTTCTCTATCTTCTGCCGATGTCGGACTTTGAGTTTTGCTCAAGGTCGTATTGGGCAACATGGGCAAGAACCCTTTCTTGCTATCTTCCATTCCAAACCTCTTTAGAACTTTGTCCAAATATGTACTTTGTGACAATGATATTTGGCGTTTTGATCTATCTCTATAAATCTTTATGCCTAATATGTAAGATGCTTCGCCAAGATCTTTCATTGAAAAACTATTATTCAAATATTCCTTGACACTATTAAGAAGGTCTACATCATTCCCAATCAACAATATGTCATCTACATATAGTATTAAGAATGCTACTGAGCTCCCACTCACTTTCTTGTAAATACAAGCTTCTCCATAAGTTTGTATAAAACCAAAACTTTTAATTACCTTATCAAAACGTTGATTCCAAGTTCGGAATGCTTGCTTCAATCCATAGATGGACCATTGAAGATTGCATACCTTGTTAGCATCTTTAGGATCGACAAAACCTTTGGGTTGCATCATATAAAACTCTTCATCAATGTCTCCATTGAGTAATGCTGTTTTGACATCCATCTGCCATATCTCATAATCATAATATGCAGCGATTGCTAACATAATCCTCATAGACTTTAGCTTCGCTACTGGTGAGAAAGTCTCATCGTAGTCAACTCATTGAATTTGTCGAAACCCCTTTGCGACAAGTCGAGCTTTATAGACAGTAACATTACCATCAGCATATGTTTTCTTCTTGAAAATCCATTTGTTCTCGACGGCCTTCCGGCCATCCGGTAAGTCCACCAAAGTCCATACTTGGTTTTCGTACATGGATCCAATCTCGTATTTCATGGCTTCTTGCCATTTATTGGAATCTGGGCTCATCATCGCTTCCTCATATGTCTCAGGGTTATCGGTGTTGTCCACCAACATGACACTCATAACGGGATCATACCAATCTAGAGTGGTACGAGTTCTCGTTGACCTGCGAGGCTCTGTAGCAACTTCAACCGAAGTTTCATGATCATCATCATTAGCTTCCTCTCTTATTGGTGCAGGCACCATAGGAACTTCTTCCGGTGCTGCGCTACTCGCAATTTTGAGAGAAGGTTTGACAACCTCGTCGAGTTCTACTTTCCTTCCAGTCACTTATTTCGAGAGAAATTCCTTCTCTAGAAAGGATCCATTCTTGGCAACGAAGATTTTGCCTTCGGATCTATGATAGAAGGTATACCCAATAGTTTCCTTCGGGTATCCTATGAAGACGCATTTTTCCGCTTTGGGTTCAAGCTTGTCCGGCTGTAACTTCTTTACATAGGCTTCGCAACCCCAAACTTTAAGGAACGACAATCTAGGTTTCTTCCCAAACCATAATTCATACAATGTCGTTTCAACGGATTTAGACGGTGCCCTATTTAAAGTGAATGCGGCTGTTTCTAATGCATAACCCCAAAATGATAGCGGTAAATCTGTAAGTGACATCATAGAATGAACCATATCTAAGAGAGTTCGATTACGATGTTCGGACACACCATTACACTGTGGTGTTCCCGGCGGTGTCAATTGTGAAAGTATTCCGCATTTCTTCAAATGCTCGCCAAACTCGTAACTTAGATATTCACCTCCACGATCAGAACGTAGAAATTTAATCTTCTTGTAACGTTGATTCTCTACCTCACTTTGAAATTCCTTAAACTTCTCGAAATTTTCGGACTTATGTTTCATGAAATAGATATACCCATATCTACTCAAGTCATCCGTGAAGGTAAGAACATAACGATAACCACCGCGCGATGCTACACTCATTGAACCACACACATCGGTATATATGATTTCCAATAAGTCCGTAGCTTGCTCCATCATACCAGAAAATGGAGTCTTAGTCATTTTACCCATCAGACATGCTTCGCATCTTTCAAGTGATTCGAAATCAAGTGATTCAAGAAGTCCATCGGAATGGAGTTTCTTCATACGCTTCACTCCAATGTGACCAAGACGACAGTGCCACATATAGGTCGAGTTATCGCTCGATTTCAAACGTTTAGCCTCAATGTTATTAATATGTGTATTTCCACTATCGAGATTCAACAAGAATAGACCATCTATCAAAGGTGCGTGTGCATAAAACATATTACTCATATAAATCGAATAACCATTATTCTCGGACTTAAACAAGTAACCGTCTCGCAATAAACAAGATCCCGATATAATGTTCATGCTTAACGCAGGCACCAAATAACAATTATTTAAGTATAAAACTAATCCCGATGGTAGATGAAGGGGTAGCGTGCCGACCGCGATAACATCAACCTTTGATCCGTTCCCCACGCGCATCATCACCTCGTTCTTCGCTAGCTTCCGTTTATTCTGCAGCACCTGTTTCGAGTTACAAATATGAGCAACCGAACCAGTATCAAATACCCAGGCACTACTACGAGTACTAGTGAGATACACATCAATAACATGTATATCAGATATACCTTTCTACTTGATGTTGCCGTTCTTCAAATCCGCCAAGTACTTTGGGCAATTCCACTTCTAGTGACCTTCTCCCTTGGAGTAAAAGCACTCAGTATCAGGCTTAGGTACAACCTTGGTCTTCTTCGTTGGCGTGGTAACTTTCTTACCACCCTTCTTGAAGTGTCCCTTCTGCTTAGACTTGCCTTTCTTGAATTTGGTGGTCTTATTGACCAACAACACTTGGTGCTCTTTCTTGATCTCCAATTCTGCAGATTTCAACATGGCAAAGAGTTCTGGCAACGTCTTGTTCATGTTTTGCATGTTGTAGTTCATCACAAAGTTCTTGTAACTTGGTGGTAGTGATTGGAGGACACGGTAAATCCCCAAAGCATTAGGAATCACAATACCCAAGCTTTGAAGTTTGTTTGCGTGCCCCGACATCTTAAGCACATGCTCACTAACGGAGCTGCCCTCTTCCATCTTGCAGTTAAAGAACTTTTCAGAAGCCTCATAGCTTTCAATTGCCGCATGAGTCTCAAAGATCAATTTGAGATCCTCGACAATATCATATGGGTCTGAATTCTCAAACCTTTTCTGAAGCTCCGATTCTAAACCATACAAGATAGCACACTGAACCGTGGAGTATCGAGTCTTTCGAGTGAGGTAAACATTCTTTACTTCATCGGCAACATCAGCTGCAGGTGGGTCACCCAGCGGTGCATCCAGCACATAGGTCAAATTACCAGCTGTGAGAATAATCCTCAAATTGCGGAACCAATCCGCGAAGTTGCTTCCATTGTTTTTCAAGTTTTCTTTCTCTAGGAACGCATTAAAATTGATGGTAGGGGCTGCCATTGATCTACAACATATTTGCAATAGTTTAGACTAAGTTTATGACAAATTGAGTTCAAATTAATAATAAAATTAATCTAGGTGAACTCCCACTCAAAACAATATCCCTCACATTGTTTTAGTGATCACACGAACCAAATCCACCACATCAACACCGATCATCACAAGAGTTGATATAGTTTCAATGGCGAACAATCGACATGTTCATCATATCTACTATATGATTCATGCTTTACCTTTCGGTGATCCGTGTTCCGAGACCATGTCTGTACATGCTAGGCTCGTCAAGATCAAATCTTAGTTTCTGCATGAGCAAATCTGGCTTGCTCACGTTGTATACACTTGCGGAATCTAACATACCCGATCATCACATGGTGCTTCGAAACAACAAGCTTTAGCAACGGTGCTAACTAAGGGTGAACACTTTATGACTTGAAATTCATGTGCATGAGGGATCATATTATAATGCTACCGTCGTCTCCTAAGCAATACAAGATGCATAAAGGATTAACATCACATGCAATTCATAATATGTGATATGATATGGCCTTTCTTCTTTTTGCTTCCGATCTCCATCTTCAAGCACGAACATGATCTTCATCATCACCGGCATTGCATCAAGGTCAATGACGCTCCTCCATGGTTGTCATCCACCGGCTTCAACCATTACAACTACTTTGAATAGACACGCGGGTCTTAACATAAATTAAAGACAACCATATGGCTCCTGCCGGTTGCCAACTTACAATAAGGAACATTGCATACATCAAATATAATCACAATCATGGCCATATCACATCACAGCACACCCCTGCAAAACAAAGTTAGTCGCCTCTACTTTCTTTGCATGTTTTACGTGGTTTGGGGCTTTCAATAAGTGTCGTTCTAACTTACGAACATGAACCACAACATTGATACTAGTATTGTTAATCACCCGTTGTAAATTGGATCTTAACTATGCTAGGAGAAACAGGCACCCGCAAAGCCACTTATGCAATACAAGTTGCATGTCAAGCGTGGAGCAAGTCTCATGAACGATGTCATGTAAAGTTAGCCCGGGCCGCTTAATCCCAACATCCCGCAAGATGCAAAGTACACAAGAAGCAATCGACAATAAAAGCATCAACGCCCACAATGACCATTGTGTTCTACTCGTGCAACAGATCTACATATAGACACGGCTCTGATACCACTGTAGGGTTTCATAGCATGGAAAACAAAAAATTTCTACCGCATACAAACAAACAAGCCAAGATCTATCTACTAGATTGTAGCAACAAGTCGATAGAATAACTCACCCTCGAAGATTCCAAAGTGTTTAACGAGAGCGGATTCTCGTGGGTGATGTAGTCGTACTCTTCCCGATCTCAAGATCGCGTAGACGATCCTTCCGGCGCTGCGTTCCGGCAGCGCTCCCGCAGTCGGTCACACGTTCGGTACTCGACGAAGACCTTCCTCTCCCTTGTTCCAGCAGGCAGCAGAGGTTGTAGCACTCTCCTCGCGATTCCGGCAGCACAACGGCGTGGTATCGGAAGTAGAGGGGAGATCTCGCAGGGCTTCATCTTAAGCCGTAGCGAGTATGGTGGAGTATGAGAGAGTCCCTCGACGATCTAGAGTTTAGACACGCCGAGGAGGAAGCTTGGCCGGCGGCTAGGGTTGCTAGGCGGCGGCGGCAGCAGGTGGCGGCGCCGGCGGCTTAGGGTTTGGAGGCGGGGATCTTGTGTGTCTAGGAGGGGAGCCCTGCCCCTCCTTTTATAGGTGGAGGGGGCCGGCCAAGGGGAGGGGAGTCCCTCACCAACTCGTCTTGGTGGTGCGCCGGCGGTGGGGAGGAGGGACTCCTCCCCAACTCGGTTTCCTCCTCCTTTTCCACTTCCCAAAAATAGCCTTTTGACTTTCAAACTTGGCGTTTGACTTTTCAAACAAGGATTTGATTTAATCCTCTATTTTGTTCAGCGATGACACTTAGTACATGATGCAATCATACCAACTTGATATAACACATTCATGTACCCTTTCCCTCCGGAGTGCCGGACATTCCGGAACCTTCTAGAACATTCCCGATGAAAACACCGGAACCATTCTCCAACTCCGAAACGAGACTTTCCTTATACGAATCTTATTCTACGGACCATTCCGGATCTCCTCGTGATATCCCGGATCCCATCTGAGACTCCGAACAACATTCAGTCTCTTTCTCATCATTCCATAACTAATCAAACAACGTCGAATCCTTAAGTGTGTCTCCCTACGGTTCGTGAATTATGCGGACATGATTGAGACACTTCTCCGATCAATAACCAATAGAGGAATCTGGAAATTCATATGGCTCCCACATATTTCTACGATTACTTTGCGATCGAATGAACCACTTACATATGATATCAATTTCCCTTTGTCTCACGATAGTTTACTTATCCGAGGTTATGATCGTCGGTATCTCTGCATACCTAGTTCAACCTCGTTACTGATAAGTACTCTTTTCTCGTTCCCGTGATATGTGATCCCTTGTGAGCCAGTCACATGCTTGCAAGATAATTGGATGACATTCCACCGAGAGGGCCCAGAGTATATCTATCCGTCATATGGATGGACAAATCCCACTCTTGATCCATGTGTTTCAACCAATACTTTCCGAACACTCAATGCCACCTTTATAGCCACCCAGTTACGGTGTGGTGTTTGATGTCATCAAAGCATCCATCCGGTAAAGGTGATATGCATGATCTCATGGTCGAAGGAATTAGATTACTATGTATCAGAAAGCATATAGCAATTGAACTATTAAAATGACTTGATCTTTATGCTACGCTTATCTATAGGAGTATGTCCACCATACCATTCTCCTAACGATATGATCTTGTTGTTAATAACATCTCAATGTTCATGATAGGGAAACCACAATCATCTATTAACCAACAAGCTAGTATTTATATAGAGGCTTTACTAGGGACTCTTATTTTAGTCTACAAATCACACAAGTATCAATGTTTCCTTGTTAATACTATTATAGCATGAATGTAAACATTTATCATAAACACAAAGATATAATAATAACTATATTTATTATTGCCTCTAGGGCATATCTCCAACACTACGGACCACACAGGAGACTCCAGTCTGGAATTTCCTGAAATTTGTAGTTACTTGCAGGGATATTTCCACAGGGCAAAGTCCTTTTCACTTTTCAGTATATCATCCTGTAGACATTAACACACTATAAAATGATCTACAATTTGTTATCAAACACCAAAAACTGATTAAGACATTAAATGTAGTTTCAGCTTCTAACTCGTATTTACTTGAATGCTCCTTCCGCGCTTCTGCAATCCCTTGCAACTCCAAGTTTATTTCATCCTCATGCTTCTTTTTCTCCTCATCGAAAACCTTCCAAGACTCCTCAAGAGTGTCGGGGCCTGTAAAGGGGACACCACTGTGTCATATCTTGACAATGCTTACACCAAACAAGTGGTGGAGCTTTGGGTGTGGTTTTGTGTAATTTCCAATACTTAGGTGGAGATGGAGGAGGACGCACAATGCGTTTCCACGTATTGGATGTTTTCGGGCCCAAAAGAATGCTCATACCCCATGAAATAAGATAGTCATCATAACACTCGGGACCATCAATCCACTGAAAGAAGTAGCATGTACAATGTTCCTGTCAAATAAACTTTACCATATCAACAATCAATTATAAATCAAGTATGATAGATACCATGTCACAAGCCAACAAAACTCACACGTCTATGGGGGCAGCGATAGAATGTGCTGCCAACGGTAGTTTGGTAGTTAGATTGTTGGATATGACAAGTTTTACCGCAACAACATTTTGGTACCATATATCTTGGTAGCACTGGAGCATCTTTCCATGACATATTGGGATAGTTTTCTTTGGTACTTTTTGCAAACTTCATCTGACGTGTAATCTCCGTCCACATGTCCGGAGAATCTACAAACATTATGATAATTAATATAGAAGGGATTCACACTATCACTTATAATGTCCTAAGCTATATTATTATACAACCTGCTAATTGTCTATTGAAGTGCTCCCAACAACATGATATCATAATAAGATACTTCACATTCACACACAATTAGTGTAATACTTCATCCACTATAGCAAACACTAATATAAGCTCATATCTAATGCATACATACACTACCAAACACTATATAAATGAATCCCTAGAAAAATATTCACACATGTGCATATTTTGGTTTTTGCATATGTAAACTAAAATAGCAAACACTAAGACAAGCTCATATCCAATGCATACATACACTAGCTACACTTTTTTCAAACAAAAAATAGTTACAAATAAATCTAGATAACATATCCATGATCTTCTAGGGATTCAACAAAATAGAGATGAAATTTGACATTCTAATAGATGGAAGCAAAGGGGATTTGAGAGAGATTACCTATAAGAAGACTTGCCATGATCCCAATTCAAGAAATCTTTGAGTTTCAACAAGATTTGGAAAAAGGGGCGAGAGAGAGAGAGAGAGAGAGAGAGAGAGAGAGAGAGAGAGAGAGAGAGAGAGAGAGAGATCGGCTGGGAGGAGGAGTGGAAGGGCTAGGAAAAGAGAAACTGGTCGACTGGCTTTAACCCTAGGTTTGACGCTATTTGAAATGACGCCGACATGGCACCACGTTAGTCCTCCATGTCACCTGCGTTACTTCGGCATCAGTTTAAATGGCGCCGACATGAGGGGACATATTCCGAATTAGTTTCTCCCAAAGGTCAGATTCAGTTGAAGTTCTCCAGTTTGGTCAGATTTGGCAAAAAATACGATAGTTTGTAAGGGTAATTGTCCCTTTAATGTGGTTTGGATAATTAATGACAATTTTTATGGACTAATATTTTCATTGAGTTTATACGAAGAAATATTTCATAGGTCATGTTGTAGACCATGTGTTAGATTCGAGTATGAATATATACATTGAGCATTGGCATCAAGATTATAGAGTTGAAGAGAAGAATATTATATGATCAAGATCTTCAGAGTTCAATCTTAATAAAAAAATTCAAGTTATGGCTCTAAATCGATGTCATGATAGCCTCATGAGTTGAGCTATGGTTGACTAAAAATTTAAAGCATACAATAATTCTTTACCTACCTCAGGATATTGAGCGAGGAGGAGGAGGAGGACATGAATGTCGCCATCGTTCCTGTGCACCCGCAGCAAGCCGTCGCCATCACTCCATTGCACCACCGAAACCGTCCACCTCCGGCTGCCAACGTTGTCCATAAAGACCGCAGTGAGCCCCTCATCCTTCCCATCTACCTCCCCTGCAATCTCGTTTCTCTACCTTGCGGGTGGTTTCTTAGGACAGATGCAATTTTAGCTCACATCCGGCGACGCTCTTCACACGCACGCGTTCTCGGCACATCCCTCTCTCCGGCGCATGACGCCGCTCTCAAAAGGGTGGCCTGTAGACTTAGCAATCTTCAGCGAAAGGTCGGATTATATCACTGACTCTGCACGGCGAAGACACAGTTCAGTCTCATCAGTTTTCCGCACGCGTGAACCTTGGTCCCCCCCTCTGTTCACCATTTTTTTCCCGTCGTTCCAGATCATCTCCGGACAAAATATTCATGTCCTAATCATATAGGTTGTCCCAGATTCATGTGGCCGCAAACCTAGAGTCAAATGGAGCACTAACACGCTCGCAATCTTTCGATGAAAATCAATCGAGCTTGCAGTTTTCGCGCGATCAAAAATTCAGTTTCTGCTGTGTGTTTTTTCCTCTGTTCATCGTGATATTCCGTACATATCCATTGTATTCCGGTGAATCACTTCACCTTCAGCGCATAATCGATGTCCATTATACGTTCAGCATCAAACGGTGTCCATAACGGAGCAAATACGAGTTCAGAATCGTCGGACGAAGATCAATCCAGATAACAGATTCGCATGTTCTTATTTTCAGTTTCGTCAGGTGAATTCCCGTCAGTTCCGTCAACTATGCACAAGTCCCCCTGGGCTTATGTTCTCCCAACCCGTGGTCCTTGGAACTCTTTCCACCTAAGCCCCTGGACATTCTGGATAAAGTCAACAGTTTTCATATTTGATTAAAAAACATTGACTGATTGACCCGTGGTCAAAATATTCGAATTTGGCAAAATTGCTAAAACCAAAAATGTTTGAAATCATTTGAAGATTAATAATATCTGTTTTATTTTGAATAATTATTAATATTAATAGATAAACACTACACATTTTGGCTTTTCCTATTCAAAGGGAATAAATCATATCTTTTAATTTCTATTTTCAAATAATACAAATAATATATGTTTTATGATCATAAAAATTCAAGTATTAATAATACGGCATCAAAAATCATTTGTTTAGACAATTCATAGTTTTGAAAATGTTTTAATCCTTTAAAAATGCATTTTCTTAATAAATTCATAAATTTAATTCCGAAAATCGGAATTCGACAAATAATATGTCTAAATCGATTAGCGCGACGAGCCCTTTCCAACCACTCATTCTATACTTGAGAACTTGTATCTTTGGCAATGGTTTCCAGACAAATTTGTAATATGCATCATGGAGAACTTGTAAAAATAGAACTGTTTATGCAAGGAAACATGATGAATAAAATTGAAAAATAATTATTTTTTATTAATAATGCCTCACTAATATTTTATCATCAACGTGATATGCAAATGACATCTTTTTAATATTGTTTGCATCATTAACTTGCCATTTCATGTATCATATTATGATCATGCCGGTTCTTCCGCATTACTTGTAATTATTCTTTGCAAGCATTGAAAGCTGGGATCAAAGAACTCTAAACATGTGCATGAAAGATGGAGTTCTAATAATAAGACAAAGTAACTATGCATGAAACATGAAAGGCTACAAACAAATATCATGAATAACATGCATTGAAAAATGTTTGTTTGTTTCATATACAGAAAACATGGCATAGTGGCATTCAGCTTGTCCCTCATAGAGTAGCAAATAGATGCACATGACACCTTCAAAGTTCATAAGAGTGACTAGATACAAGTAGCACAAGAACAAGAAATATCAACAATATGCATCAATCAATAAGTTTTGGGACACTGCACATAGAAATAACAATGACAACTATGCTCTCATAATGATGCCTAAAGGTAGAAGGTGGAGACTCAATATAATAGTGGAAAAAATACCCTTCATAAAGGGAAGCAGGGATTTCAAGTTTCAAAAAGAGCTTCCAAAAATTATGGTACTTGTTAGCTTTCAGCCTTTATTGCCCCTATCATAAGAATCTTGAAGTGATTAAGGTTAAAGTGAACAAACTATGGAGTATATGCTTGATAAAGTATAAGTTGGAAATCTCAAGTCCCTTGAATACGAGGGACACACCTCATGCTACTCAACTTCAGTCACCTGTAAGTTCTTGTCATAGTAAGTACATGTGTATCATAGAGAACCGCCAACAGGGTACCCCTTGCACATGGTACAGGAGTTATCCCATAACCAAAATGACAAGGCAAGCAGACAATGAGCATCTCAGCGATATTTTTATTTACTATGTGCGTAGCTTCTTATTGAGCATGCTTCACAGAATGCTCATTATGGTGATGCTGCAAGTTTCCACCATGATTAGGCATGGCTTAGGCTAGCGGTCCAGGCGTTTCTCTAACACAAAATACATAACTCCATGGACTTACAAGCTCCCTCTTTATTTTACACCGGCGACATCCATAGACAAAAGAGCATGATCAACTATGTACAAAGTACAAGTGCAATGTTGAAAACCCGTGACAACACGGTTCTGCTAATTTCAACGTATAAGTGCAAGCATATACAGCTTAGAGGACACAATGGTTCAAGTTTATTAGGGGCAAGGAATATAAAGTGTGCCATCAAGTTTGTGAGAGCTTTAATCACTAAGTTTTCACAGAACAAAATACTTTTTAATTGGAAGATAGCTGAAAACAAGAATATACTTGAAAGGGTGTAACACACCATGCATAGGAATTTATAGTGGACACTTTTGGAGTAACTTGGTTTCTTGGGAGTTGGAAGCATGAGTAGAGCTTACTCATACAAGTGGAGGCTAGCAAAAGACTGGGAGAAACCAACTAAGAGAGCAATAATGGCCATAATCATGCAGAGCGACAAAACATTACTAATCAAAGCATAGAGTGGTACTACAAGTCAAGGACTAAATGATCATAGAGTCTATGGTGACTTGTTCATAGTCATAACATGGTGTGAGCATGTGCCAAGTCAACCCAAAACAAAACATCAAAGGAGAATACCACAATACGATGATTTTGTGTGCTAAAACAACGCATGATTCTTTTAAGGCACACTAAGTAATCCCAATTGTTTGGAACAAGACATGCTACAACAATAATCACTAAACATAAGGTCAAAACAACACCTAGCATGTCATTCTAAAGTCTAAGTCACAGTCAATCCAAGCTCCTCTTGCACTTTCAAGCAGGAACTTCCTACTCCTTTCCAACACCAATGTACTTATTTAAAACATCACAGCGAGAACGGGGGTCCAAACTACTTTATTCAAGCAAACTAAACAAACTAAGCAAACCAAACAAAAACTAAGACGCTTGTTGGGGATATGCTATATGGGTATCCTCATAGCATGTCTCTTATCCGACTAACCCGGGTGGCCCATAGTCGGTAGCATGGCCTGTGGCCTGCTGGGCGGCCCAGTTAGATGGATCCAGAAGGGAGGCCCATGCCGGATAAAGGACGGCTACGGTGGAGTCACCAGCGTACCCGGAGCCTTGGAGTACAAGATACACAAGACTAGTGATAGACGGTGTAGGTCTCTGTAACCTGTCCGGCTAGGACTTTTCCCTGTAACCCTAGGACTTGACGACTATATAAGTCAGGCCTATGGGAGCCTTTAGGGCACAACTTAGTATCGATTCATACAACCTCGCACAGCGAACCTATCTCTGTAACTCGGCGTATTGCCCTTATAGTGATTTATAGCAGGAGTAGGATTCCGCCACCGTTGTGGGATCTGAACCTAGGTAAGCTGTGTTACCTCGTACCCGTCAACCGACCGCCTTACCCCACGTCTCTAAACACGCACTGTGAGGACCCCTCCATGGCGTACTCGTCGGCAATACCACGACAACGCTCCAAGAACAACACAACTGTGCATGAAACAATAAAAACGAAGTATCTAGAAAGACCTGAGCTTTTTATTGATGAAGAAGGGGATGCCTTGGGCATCCCCAAGCTTTGACGCTTGTACCTCTTGGATATTTCTTGGGGTGACACTGGGGTGGCATCCCCAAGCTTGAGCTTTTGTCTATTCTTCATCTCAATACATCATTCTTCCTCTACACGTGAAAATTTTCCTTCATACAAAACTTCATACAATCTTCATTAGCAACATTAGTGTAATCAAAAGATAATAGACCTTTGGGTTTAGCTTTGGAACAACAAAACTTTTCACTAAAAATACAAGATACTGTAGCAACTCCTTCAAAAAGCTTAATTCCCCAAAATAGAACTTAAAAAAGGAATCAATAAGAAGCAAATGCATATAATGGCAGAAATCTGTCAAAACAGACCAGGAGGTAGAAACCGATTTTTTCGAAACTCTTCTGTTGCTCAAATCAAAAAGTGTTGAACTAAAGAAAGTTATCTAACATACTGGGGGATTTATTCGTAAATTTTTAGCTTAATCGGACTTACATATACTCCTCACGAATATTTATGGTGGAGGATAGAGATCTATTTCGGGACATCACCTCCACAAATCTTACTTCCCTCTCATTAGAGGTCATTCTTGGCAAAAAAAAACAAACAAAAATGATAAGGATAGATCATTACTGAAGTAATAACTTCCAAGACTCAAGAAAACTCTTGGGTTCTCTCCGAACAAGTACTTTTCTTTAACGCCTTTAAGTTAGCCTTGAAAGTTTGAGAAGATGCTTACATAAGAAATATGAATTAAAGTAAAAGAGAGCATCAAGAAGAAAATTCAAAATACCTTTAAGTCTAACCCACTTCCTATGCATAGGAATCTTGTACACAAATAAATTCACAAAGAACAAAGTGACAAGCATAGGAATATAAAAAAAAAGTAACTTCAAAACTTTCAGCACATAGAGAGGTGTTTCAGTACCATGAAAAATTCTACAACCATACTTCCCTCTCTCATAATAATTTTCAGTAGCATCATGAATAAACTCAACAATATAGATATCACATAAAGCATGCTTTTCATGATCTATAAACACATAATTTCTATCAAGCTCAAAAATAGTGGGATTAAAACCTTCACAGGTTTTACCCAAAGTAGATATTTCAAAAGGATCCACAGGAACATAACATTCATCCTCCTTTGGTAAGCATGGGGGACAATCAAATAATGTAAGGGATAAAGAGTTACTATCATTAGAAGGTATGCATGGGTAGATAATCCATTCTTCCTCCTTTTGTTCATCACTCTCCTCCTCTTTTTCATCTAATGAGCTTCTAGTTTCAACAATTTCTTCTTCCATAGGCTCCTGCAAGACATTAGACTCTTCCATTTGTGGAAAGCATCTATTAAAGTATTCAAGAATATAGCCATTTTCTTCCTTGTAATTATCAAAGCAAAATTTAAGTATCTCATAAACCTCATATTCATAAGGTGAATCATCAGCATTTTCAAGCAAACTGGCAAGTTCAAATGCACCCTTGAAGGCAATAAATTCTTCAATTTGTTCCACATCATAAAAGTCATAATATCCTTTAACGTAAGAGGATATGGTAACATTATCATTATATTCACATTGAAAAGGGAGGTGTTTATACCTCCTACAGCAACAAGCTTTATCAAAGAAATAAGTAACATTATAAGTAGAGCACACATCTCTAGCAATAGTATTCAACTTATCAATTTATTCCCATAAGTGTTTCCCTTTTTGTGACAAACAGTGTTCCTTATAATAATACTTTTCTTATTCCATGAACCCACCTTGCCAATAAGAACTAGTTTCAAAGAAACCATCCACTGACAGAAAGCATGACCAAGCAAGGCAATAACAGACCAGCAACTAGAGCAGGAACTATTTTTTTGTGTTTTTATAAGAGAAAGCAAACCAAACTAAACTAATTTTTTTGGAGTTTTTGACAAAAAGAGGCAAACAAAACCAAACAAAAGAAACTAAGCGAACTAGAAACAAAGTAAAGAGAAAGGTTGAGGAGGACTCCCCTTGTGAAGACGTCCTTAGCCTCCCCGGCAACGGCGCTAAAATCTTGGTGGCTGACTCCTTGTTGAAGTGGAGCACTTCGTCGGGAAACCCCAAGAGCAAGGTGTGAGGCAACACAGCAGCATGTTTTCCCTCAGTAAGAAACCAAGGTTATCGAACTAGTAGGAGGAAGGAAACGTCTCAAAGGTGTTGCAAGCAACGTGGAAACCTGCACAACATAAACTTAAGACTTTGTCCGAACGAAACAGTGAGGTTGTCAAGCTCACCGGTTTGCTATAACAAAGGATTAACTATATGGTGTGGAAGGTGATGATGGTTTGCAGCAAGTAAATAGTAACAATGGAGGATGTATAAATGGTAAAGATTGGACCAGGGTCCATAGTTCGCTAGAGGTGCTCTCCTTAGATAAACAAACATGGCATGAAGGGTAAACAAATTACAGCAAGGCAATTGACAGGAACCGAGCAAGGCATAACAATGCAAACCTAGACAAAAAGATCCTATGAGATTCGATTGGGCAATACAACAATATACATAGACCGCCATCCAACTGCATCTATGACTAGAAGTCCACCTTCAGGTTATCATCCGAACCCCCTCCAGTATTAAGTTGCAAGAAACAGACAACTGCTTTAAGCAAAGTGAGTAAGATAAACAATCCACTTGTTCCGTGAACAAGAGACCGTTGTTTCTCCCATGTTACAACCCAAAGGTTTTGTCGATCCTAAATATGCTAACAAGGTATGCAAACTTCAACGATCCATTTATGGATTGAAGCAAGCATCCCGAAGTTGGAATCAACGTTTTGATAAGGTGATCAAAAGTTTTGGTTTTATACAAACTTATGGAGAAGCTTGTATTTACAAGAAAGTGAGTGAGAGATCTGAACCTGGGTAGGATTCCGCCACTGTTGTGGGATCTGAACCTGGGTAAGCTGTGTTACCTCGTACCCATTAACCGACCGCCTTAACCCACGTCTCTAAACACGCACTGTGAGGACCCCTCCATGGCGTACTCGTCAGCAATACCACGAAAGTTGGCGCCCACCGTGGGGCAAGAGGCGCTCCAGGCTCTTCAGCGGGCGAAGACCAAGATCTTCGCGGGAATCGGCGAAACCGTAGCCATCGGTCGCGTTCTCTTCTCCGGCAACGTTCCGATCGTCACTCCCAACGAGTTCTGGATCCCGGCGAAGACGAACCCTACGCGATGTTCGATCGTTCCTATCGGAGACATCCACCTCTTCATCGGCGAAACCAACTCGGGCACTAGTTCCCTGGGAGTCGGAGGAGCATCAAGACCCGCACGGACCGCCTACGGGCAGGATACGTTCGCAGAAGGATCGATGTCGGATCTCTCCTTGGAGTTTGCCGGCAAAGATCGGAAAAATTCAAGACCCACCCAAACCGCCCCTGTGTAGGATATAAAGGTGGAAGATCACTGCGTTCAGATCCAAGTTCGTCGGCGTGGTTACCATCTTCAATCTGGCACGCTGCGTTCAGAGAGAGGGCAAAAACCCCCCCGCGATTACCTGGCCAGGTGGATCCGTATACGAGCCGATCTAGCCCACTACCCCAATGATGATGCTATCTATCACTTTGTGGAAGGACTGGACCATGGCACGCCTCTCCGACATTCTCTAAGACGGAAACAGGCGTCAGGACGCCTTACCTTCGAAGGCATGGTGAACACCGTCAACAACTACGCGGAGGCCGAAGCGGCAGCTCAGACAGCGCTTGCGCTCATTGACGGAGCCCCTTCGATTCAGCCACCACCACCGCCTCCGGCCGCCATCGTCGTAGCACCACCACCACCTCCAGTCATCTTCGAGGCCGTTGCACCTCCACCGCCCGTCATCGAGGAAGTCCTGGCACCCTCCGACTCTGTCATTGACGCGCTTTATGCTGATTTCAGTGCAGATTCAGAGGAAATAGACTTCAGTCCAGAAGAGCTAGACTCCGCTATGCAGGAGATGGAGGAGGAGTACTCACGCGACGAGCAAGCGAATAACACCGTCATGTCTCGAGGGGTGTTCGTCACCATTGGGACTGCGATGGATGAAGATCAACCCGGGAAAGCTCCAACTACGGCGCTGGAAAAGGGGAAGGGGCCACTAATTGCTGCTGACGATGATCGCGCAAAGGTCATGCCTCCTCCGCCTAACCCAGTGCAGCAGCCGTAGGAACTCGGCACCGGTCCAAGCAAAAAAAACACCGCAAACTTGCCGCCTCCAGCATCCACGTCGGCAGCAGCCCATGTTACTCCAGCTGATAGAGTGATATACGGAAATCTCCTCGTCGAGCCACTAACCATTGATCATATCCGGAACGTGACACAGCTTGACGAGAAGCGCCAGCAGCTGCTGGAGGAGGCGCAAGCCATCGCGGAGCAAGGCGCTAAACTAGATCGAGATCTGGTGAATGCGCAGAAGTCCATAGAGAAAGCTAGAGCAATGGAGGCCGAGTACAAGACTCTGCTGCAGCAGCAGAAGGCTAAGAAGGCTCCGGCTCACGTCATCAACGATCCTGGTGTACGGCGCAACCTAGGATGGGCTCCCTCGAAGCCGGCACAGGCCAAGCCATACATTGATAGTGAAGGCAAGCAGGTGATGCCCACCCCACTCCTTAACCTCGCCGTCGCCAAGACCCTTCTAGAGCAGGATAGATCGCCTGAGGCTGTAGAACAGGTCTACGACCTAGTGGCCAAGGCGGTAAAGTAGCAGGAAAAGTCCACCTCTCAGAGGCTTGAGTCTGACCCAGCGCTCTGCCGATCTAGCCAGTATAAACCGCCAAGGGACAGATCTCCTCATGATGTCGGATCACAGACGGGTTCATCGGAATAAAGACGGAGGGATGCGTGCAACAGGAAGGATGCTATCCCCATATCCTCCGACCACGGAGAAAAAGCCCGACCTCGCCGCCCATCGCCACCGCCCCGATCCCCCAACGTTAGGAAGACTACAAGGCTCACCATCGTACGGATATGCCCACTCCAAAGAAGTGTGGTATCGTCATCTGCGACAACGCGACACAGACCCTTCATGATGAAGAGCGCCACCAAGGACACAAGAGCAGGTCACACCACGACCCTCCACGTCCGACAAGCAACCGTGACAGGCGTGAGGCGTCGCAGGAGGGTAACAGCAAGAAGGCTAACCCACCGCCACCTCCGCCTTCGTCACCGCCAAGCAGTCACCATGGCGGAAGAGGCCCGCGTCATTCACGCAGCCCATCCCCTATTGACAACAAGAAGAATAATTCGGAGCCGTATGATGCACGTTCACGGATCGATAAGATCCACGAGGCCCGGGAAAGACCATACCTGGGACCACGTTGCTTTGGACCTGCAATATGGTCTGCAACTTACCCCAAAGGTTTCCGGATAGACAAGACCATCAAGCCCTATGACGACACCGCCAAAACTGCCACATGGTTGCAGGACTACGGCAACGCGGTGGAGATTGCCGGAGGCAACCCCAACATCGCCGTTAAGTACCTCCCGTTAATGTTGGCGGGTACGGCCCGTCAATGGATCGACGACTTGCCGGAGAAATCTATCTACAATTGGCTGGATATGCAAGAAGCATTCACCAAGAACTTTGAGGGTACATACAAGCGTCCCTGCACTGTGGGCGATCTACAGCGGTGCGTGCAAGAGAAAGACGAGACATCTCGCGCCTACCTCTCCCGCTGGCTGGACATGAAGAATTCCTGCGCAGGATTGCACGCTCAGACCGCTATGGCCGCCTTCATTGATGGGTTGGAAAGGGGCACGTTACTCCGACATAAGCTAAAGAGCTTGCAGGACAATCATCAGCTTGACTTGAATCAGATGATTCAGTTAGCTAGTGAGTTCGCAGCTGCCAACGACGATGCTCGTGGCTCTTTGTCAGCAGCGGCCGTTCCAACCCAAGCTCGGAGGAACATCAATACAAAGTGGAAAACCGCTCCAGAAGAAAAGCAATCTACCGACATGGTCGCTATGACTTTTGCAGGACAAGGAGAAGGCGGACAACGTGGCTGAGGAAGGGGAGAAGGCCGCGGGCAGCAACGAGGAAGTGAAACCAACTCGGCGCCGCTCCACGTTCCCCAAATGTATGAGGAGTACCGCGATATGTCGTGCCTCGTACACCTCGATGTCAACGGCAAGGCCACCCATACCAATCGACATTGCAAGTTCGTCAACAACCTCAAGATACCCGGACCAAACAGTGTCATCACCGTATTCGGAAGCTTTACCAAGGCAAGGGACTGCGAGATCAACGAAGCAGCCGTTGCAGAAGCTGTCCTCTACAGCAAAGAATTCAAGGAGATCCAGAGCAAGGTCAATGACTCAGAGATGCCCGCGTCGAAGAAGCAGATCTCCGACTCCGCTCCTGCGTTCAAGGCCGCCATCGAGACCAAGCCGGTGGAACTTGTGGTAGGCGATGCTGAAGGGGTTCGTAGCATGGAAAAATTTTTTTTTCTATCGCATACAAACAAACAAGCCAAGATCTATCTACTAGATTGTAGCAACGAGTCGATGGTATAACTTACCCTCGAAGATTCCAAAGCGTTTAACGAGAGCGGATTCTCGTGGGTGATGTAGTCGTACTCTTTCCGATCTCAAGATCGTGTAGACGATCCTTCCGGCGCCATGTTCCGGCAGCGCTCCCGCAGTCGGTCACACGTTCGGTACTCGACGAAGACCTTCCTCTCCCTTGTTCCAGCAGGCAGCGGAGGTTGTAGCACTCTCCTCGCGATTCCGGCAGCACAACGGCGTGGTACCGGAAGTAGAGGGGAAATCCCGCAGGGCTTCGCCTTAAGCCGGTGCGAGTATGGTGGAGCTTATGAGAGAGGCTATTAGTGGTCTAATAATTAGACACACCAATTAGAAGGCTCTAAACCGCTGGCTAAAGCAATTAGAAGCTCTAAACCAAAACGGCTCTAAACCGGAGATCTAGAGGTGAAAGTTGTGTGTCTAGGAGGGGAGCCCTGCCCCTCCTTATATAGGTGGGAGGGGGGTGGCGCGCCAGGGGAGGGAGGGAGTCCCTCCCCAACTCGGCCTAGGGCTGGCGCCGGCTTGGAGGAGTGGGACTCCTCCTCCAAGTTGGTTCCAACTCCTCTTGCTTGTTTCCCACAGTTTCTTGTTTTGGCAGTTTGACTTTCAAACTGGACATTTGACTTTTCTGTTTTAGGATTCAATTTAATCCTTTATTTGGGACAGCAAGAACACTTAGTACATGATGCAATCATTCCAATAAGTAATGACACATTCATGTACCCCCCCCCCCCCCCCCCCCGGAGTGCCGGACAATCCGGAACCTTCTAGAACATTCCCGATGAAAACACCGGAATCATTCCCGAACTCTGAAACGGGACTTTCCTTATATGAATCTTATTCTCCGGACCATTCCGGATCACCTCGTGATATCCCGGATCCCATCCGAGACTCCGAACAACATCCGGTCTCTTTCTCATAATACCATAACTACTCAAACAACGTCGAATCCTTAAGTGTGTCTCCCTACGGTTCGTGAATTATGCGGACATGATCGAGACACTTCTCTGAACAATAACCAATAGAGGAATCTGGAAATTCATATGGCTCCCACATATTTCTACGATTACTTTGCGATCGAATGAACCACTTACATACGATACCAATTTCCCTTTGTCTCACGATATGTTACTTATCCGAGGTTATGATCGTCGGTATCTCTGCATACCTAGTTCAACCTCGTTACTGACAAGTACTCTTTTCTCGTTCCCATGATATGTGATCCCTTGTGACCAAGTCACATGCTTGCAAGCTAATTGGATGACATTCCACCGAGAGGGCCCAGAGTATATCTATCCGTCATGTGGATGGACAAATCCCACTCTTGATCCATGTGTCTCAACCAATACTTTCCGAACACTCAATGCCACTTTTATAACCACCCAGTTACGGTGTGGTGTTTGATGTCATCAAAGCATCCATCCGGTAAAGGTGATATGCATGATCTCATGGTCGAAGGAATTAGGTTACTATGTATCAGAAAGCATATAGCAATTGAACTATTGAAATGAATTGATCTTTATGCTACGCTTATCTATAGGAGTATGTCCATCACATCATTCTCCTAATGATATGATCCTGTTGTTAATAACATCTCTATGTTCATGATCAGGAAACCATGATCATATATTAACCAACAAGCTAGTTTAACAAGAGGCTTTACTAGGGACTCTTATTTTAGTTTACAAATCACACAAGTATTAATGTTTCCGTTTAATACAATTATAGCATGGTATGTAAACATTTATCATAAGTGTGAAGATATGATAATAACCACTTTATTATTGCCTCTTGGGCATATCTCCAACAGTCTCCCACTTGCACCAGAGTCAATAATCTAGTTTCAAACCTTTGTGTATTCAACACCTATGGCTTTCCGGTGTTGTAAGTACACGTTTGCTAGTGGTCAACTGATCTCTGGATCTGACACTTCCAGGTCCGTGTGTAATTGCATGTATTTGCGTCTCTACGCATCACTCATTCTCTAATGAGATGGCTTTGTATAAATTTGGTCCTTTGGTGAGACCTTTAGTTCTTTAGGGTTAAAACATGTTGATAATATTGTCGCACAATATATCTTCATAGTATTATCCCACTGTGAACTACACCTAGTTTGATAACAAACTACTTGACACAAATGCCTTCTTTTGCTGCTAAAATAGCAGTCATATACTTAGCCTTTTGTTGTAGTATCTGTCACAATGTCTTAACTTTGGAACTCATCCAAATCCATTATGGAACTCACTTTCCATTATATTGTGCCACCCTTAGTTTAGATTGAGATAAACTTAATTTGTACTTTGTGACAAAGCTAGTATCAATGTAGTACTTTTACAATGAACTAACCATCTATTTGTCACTTCTACAAATAATATACTCTTAGTTCTTCCAAAAGATCATAAGAATATCCTTACTATTGTCCAATGATCATCTTACGAATCATTCTGGTATATGCTCACAACATTTAGAGCATAGGACATATCTGGATTTGTACATATCACAGTATGATTGATATAAATACTCTTTGTGATTTCATACATCAAGTATCAATCTATACTTGATTATTTGTTTCACTTTACCAAATGTCAATACACTTGAATATATCATCAACATTGAACTCTTTCAATCCTTTCTGTGCGACAAGAACCTTTTCTTGTAGTTTCTATATTGAACTCATTCAATATCTCGTCTATGTACTTCTGGCATAACCATATTAGCGTCTATTGATGCCAAATATTTGGGTTTTGCCTAAGTCTTTCATCGGGATGAAATTCTTAATATGTGTTAATAAAAGATACATTATTTCCAATCAACAATATGTCTTTCACATAATGTATTAGAAACATGTCTTAGCGCTCCCACTTAATTTCTTGCAAATGCAAGCATCTTCATTGTCTCTAATGAACTTTTAAACTCCTTTAACAGTTTCATCATAGTGAAGATTCCAACTCCGCAATGCTCACTTCAACCATTGAAGTTTGCATATGCTTTTAGCATCCTTTGATTTAACAAAACCCTATGGACAGTGTCATGCACACGTCCTAGGTAACAATTCTATTAGAAGAACTTGTTTTGTTTATTCAACTACCATATAACAAAATTATATGTAGTGGTTGCTACATTTATCCGTCTAGACTAAATATCGCTATGAAAGATCAAATCTTGTCATAGTCAACCCTTTGAACATCGTTGTGAACTCTTTCCCAACATGTCGACCATTTCATAGATGTGCAACATCCATGTCTATTTATTTATAGATCCAAACACAATTGTAAGGTCTTACACCTTTCTCGAGGGTCCTTCAAGTTCAAAACTTGATTTCTCGTGTATGGAACTATCACGGATTTTATGGCTTCAAGCCATTTGACGGAGTCAGGGCCCATCATCGCTTCTTTGCATGTAGTCGGTTCATTATTCTCAAATAATGATTCAACCCTCAAATCTTGGTATTTGATTGTTTACCCGACCTACTTGTTTCAATAGGAACTTAGATCTCCGTGATCACAACCTTTGAGGCACGTGAGCCATGAGCATTGTTGCTGCCTCCGGAACACTTTTCGGCGTTGCGCAACTCTGCACATATAGCTAAGGTTCTTTCAACCTTATCAAAGTTCTATTGTCCTCCCACTTAATTTTTCACGAAAAAATTCCTTCTTAAAGAAACTTGACGTTCTAAGCGACAAACACTTTTGTCTCCGGTGTTTATGGAGGAATACTTAACAGTTATACAAAGACAGGTTCATCCGACTTTGGTTGCACACATCTTTCTTATGCATAGCATACCAATGTTTAAGAAAGGACTACTTGGGTTTTATCCCAAACCATAACCTTATATGGTGTCATTTCAACGGATTATGATGAAGCTCTTTTCAGTGGAAAAACGGTAATCTCTAAAGCTTTTAATCTTTAAAATACAATGGCAATTTTATGAATTACACCTTTGATCTCACCATGTCAAACAAGGTTACATATCTCGAATGCTCCATACTCTTATGGTGTTTCGGGAAATGCAAATCCACGGAACGATTCCTTAAATCTTAGGTATTATGCTAAACTCTGTAACTCAAATATCTTCCTTTATGATCTTTATCATAAACTGTTTATATTCTTGTTACAATGATTTTGCACTTCATCTTGAAAGTCTTTGAACTTTTCAAATGTTTCATACTTCATCCTTATTAAGTAAATATTCATATATTCACTCAAATTTTCGGAGAAAGCATATGAAGTTGAAATCCATCGCTCTTGACTACACATAATGGACTTCGTACAACAATATGTACAAATTCCAATAAGCTAGTCTTTCGTTCCCTTTTGGCCTATGAACGAAGTTTTAATTATCTCTAGGAAAGTTTCACAAGCGTCATTTGATCAAAATCAAAAGACTCCAAAATTCCATACATATGGAGTTTCTTCATGTTTTCTTTCCAATATAATTTAAACGGCGATGTCACTTCCTAAGTGATCTTTCAATCAATTTGTCTTTCGACATTTTTAGCACTAGTTTTATGGATGTGATTTTTCCAACGAGATTTGTGAATCATCCATCTTTTATGGATTACGGAAATTATTTGAACAACCCTTTTGTTCTCATAACACCTGATAAAACAAATCTTGAAGGCAAGCTTTGATGTTTAACGAGCAACACAATAACCCTTTATTTGTTCTCGATGAACATCATCACATATTCTTTTGCTAATTACTTAGGCCACTGTAGTTCATGAATTCTGTTGTTTTATGACGATTCATACCAACAAATTCAGTATCAAATACTTAAGAACCACATTGTTTAATAAGCAAAGAATATAGCCATAACATGTATATCATCTATATACTTAAACTGAACAATTCTAGTCTTTTCTTTTCTGCCATATATTTATGAGATTCTCTTTCAGTATTTCCTTTTCTGTTTGAAAGAATCTATCAATATCAATAGTGGAGTCATACATATGACACATATTCCAAAGCGTGTATAGTTAAATACCAATGTCTTTGGACTTGCACTTTGAAGTAGATCACCATCATAAAATGTTTGGTGTTCTTTCAAATTCCTTTCTTTAGCAATCTCTTGGTGTAGTAAACATTTTACCTACATCAATTATTCATCCTTATCATGGAATCGTCCATGATCAAGCTACCTTTAGCTTATAATGGTGAATCGCGAGTATAATGTTGCTATCCAAAACCTTTTGGTGGATTAGGACAACTAGTGTCTCCAACCTTTTGCAAATTCTCATCAAATATGAGAACATGACTTTTGCCATATTATACTCTATCATGTTGCAACCAAAACTTCGTTTCAGATATCACAATATCTTCCACACATCATGGTTTCCGAAACAACTTTTTCAGATCCTAGATAACCTTGATATTAAGAGAATCCTTTGAATATCAAGAATCATGGAGACAAACATGATACTTATACACTAACACTTGGAACTGTTACTCTTGTTTTAATACCAATTATTAAACTTCATGGAGTAACCGGAACTTACTGAAAGTTTGCAATAGGACTTTTAAACTTTAGATTAACACTTCAAAACAATACGATACCAGTTCGTAAAGTAACTAACCAGAATTCTATAGTTCTATCATCTCAATTATAACTAAGCGCAAGGTGGTAAACGGATGCCAATGACTACAACAACTATGCAAATTCACTTTGATTCAGTTTATGATAAATTGAGTTCTAATTAATAATTAAATTAATCTAGGTGAACTCCCACTCAAAACAATATCCCTCACATTGTTTTAGTGATCACACGAACCAAATCCACCACATCAAAACCGATCATCACGAGAGTTGATATAGCTTCAATGGCGAACAATCAACATGTTCATCATATCTACTATATGACTCATGCTCTACCTTTCGGTAATCCGTGTTCCTGAGGCCATGTCTGTACATGCTAGGCTCGTCAAGATCAAACCTTAGTTTCCGCATGAGCAAATCTGGCTTGCTCACGTTGTATACACTTGTAGAATCTAACACACCCGATCATCACGTGGTGCTTCGAAACAACAAGCTTTAGCAACGGTGCTAACTAAGGGTGAACACTTTATGACTTGAAATTCATGTGCATGAGGGATCATCTTATAATGCTACCGTCGTCTACTAAGCAATACAAGATGCATAAAGGATTAACATCACATGCAATTCATAATATGTGATATGATATGGCCTTTCTTCTTGTGCTTCCGATCTCCATCTTCAAGCACGAACATGATCTCCATCATCACCGGCATTGCATCAAGGTCAATGACGCCTCTCCATGGTTGTCGTCCACCGGCTTCAACTATTACAACTACTTTGAATAGACACGCGGGTCTTAACATAAATTAAAGACAACCATATGGCTCCTGCCGGTTGCCGACTTACAATAAGGAACATTGCATACATCAAATATAATCACAATCATGGCCATATCACATCACTGCACACCCCTGCAAAACAAAGTTAGACGCCTCTACTTTCTTTGCATATTTTACGTGGTTTGGGGCTTTCAATAAGTGTCGTTCTAACTTACGAACATGAACCACAACGTTGACACAAGTATTGTTAATCACCCGTTGTGTATTGGATCTTTACTATGCTAGGAGAAACAGGCACCCGCAAAGCCACTTATGCAATACAAGTTGCATGTCAAGCGTGGAGCAAGTCTCATGAACGATGTCATGTAAGGTTAGCCCGGGCCGCTTCATCCCAACATACCGCAAGATGCAAAGTACACAAGAAGCAATCGACAATAAAAGCATCAACGCCCACAATGACCATTGTGTTCTACTCGTGCAACAGATCTACATATAGACACGGCTCTGATACCACTGAAGGGGTTCGTAGCATGGAAAACAAAAATTTTCTATCGCATACAAACAAACAAGCCAAGATCTATCTACTAGATTGTAGCAACGAGTCGATGGTATAACTTACCCTCGAAGATTCCAAAGCGTTTAACGAGAGCGGATTCTCGTGGGTGATGTAGTCGTACTCTTTCCGATCTCAAGATCGTGTAGACGATCCTTCCGGCGCCATGTTCCGGCAACCTGCCGACATGAAAGGTGTACCTAGGGAACTTGCCGAGCACAGCTTAAACATAGATCCAAAATGTAAACCAGTGAAACAACCTCTACGACGCTTCGGAGATGAGAAGAGACGCGCCATTGGCAAAGAGATAGCTAGGTTACTTAAGGCTGGGTTTATCCGAGAAGTCCTTCACACCCGATGGGTGGCCAATCCTGTACTTGTCCCCAAAAAGGGAACCAATGAATTAAGAATGTGCGTTGATTACACCGGCTTGAACAAAGCATGTCCCAAAGATCCGTTTGCTTTGCCTCGCATTGACCAAGTCATTGACTCGACGGCTGGCTCGGAACTTTTGTGTTTTCTTGATGCATACTCAGGATACCACCAGATCAAGATGAGGAAGTCGGACCAATTGGCCACTTCGTTCACTACCCCATACGACACGTTTTTCTATGTCACGATGCCCTTTGGGCTGAAAAACGCAGGTGCTACCTACCAGCGGACAATGCAACGTTGCCTTCACGACCAAATTGGTCGGAATGTTCACGCCTATGTGGACGATATCGCGGTGATGTCTAAAAAGTCAAACGACTTAATCTCTGACTTAAAATAAACCTTTGATAATCTCCGGAAATACAACATGATGCTCAACCCTAAGAAGTGCGTCTTCGGGGTTCCAGCCGGCAAATTGTTGGGCTTCATCGTTTCCCAACGCGGAATTAAGGTCAACCCGGAGAAAATCAAGGTCATCTTAAACATAAACCGTCCGACATGCCTAAAGGACATTCAATGACTAACAGGTTGCGTTGCAGCAGTTAGTCGGTTCGTCAGCCGACTTGGAGAGAAGGCTTTGCCGCTGTACAAGTTGCTGAAGAAGGCGCACAAATTCACATGGACAGACGAAGCAGTTGCAGCATTGAAGCAACTCAAGGAGATTCTTTCCTCAGTGCCCATCCTTGCAGCACCCGAGCCTGGAGAGCCCCTGTTAATTTACATGGCGGCAACCAACCGGGTTATTAGCATCGTCGTCGTGGTAGAGCGGAAGGAACCAGGCTATGAGCATGGAGTTCAACGACCAGTTTACTTTGTGAGTGAGGTATTGACGGAGTCCAAGCAGCATTACCCGCACTACCAAAAGATAGCTTATGGAGTATTCCTCGCTTCTCGGAAGCTGAGGCATTACTTTCAGGAGCACCCAATCACAGTAGTGAGCAAGACTCCACTGTCCGACGTTATCAATAACAGCGACGCTACAGGAAGGGTTGCGAAGTGGGGCATTGAACTTGCCGCCTTCGAGATCACCTACAAGAGACGCGACGCTATCAAGTCACAAGCTTTGGCGGATTTTATTGCAGATTAGACGGAGATGCCAGATGCTACTCCGCTGCCAGAATCAGAGTACTGGGTGATGCACTTTGACGGATCAAAGTTGCTCAACGGCTCGGGGGCTGGTGTAATGCTACAGTCACCAAAAGGAGATAAGTTGCACTACGTTCTGCAGATCCACTTCGAGGCTACAAACAACATGGCGGAGTATGAGGCACTCATTCACGGACTACGTGTAGCTAAGGATATTGGCATCAAGCACATAGTTTGTTGTGGAGACTCCGACTTGGTTGCCCAGCAGGTGGCTGGCACCTGGAATGCGCGGAACCCTATGATGGCGGCATATCGCGACGAAGTGGACGAGATAGCCAAGAGCTTCTTGGGCTACCAAGTCAAGTATGTGCCTAGGGAGCAAAACGAGACGGCTGATCTACTGTCTAAGCTTGGATCAGGGCGCAAGCAAATTCCGCCAGGAGTTTTCCTAGAGCATCTACGCACACCATCCGTGAAGGGCGCCAACATCGACAACCCGGATAGAGCTGACTCTTTCGTCAACTTGGTGACAAAGATCCCTCCGTCTTGGACAAAACCGTTCATGGAGTATCTCGAACACGGAACTTTGCTCGACGACGAGGTCGAAAGACGGCAAATAGTACGACGAGCAAAGGGTTATACCATAATCAATGGGCAACTCTATAAAAGGAGCACTACTGGTGTATACCTAAAGTGCGTTTCCCAGGTAGAAGGTATGGAAATCCTGCACGAGATCCATCTCGGAGATTGTGGGCATCACACCGCTCCTCGATCATTTGTCGCGAAAGCCTTCCGGCAAGGATTCTATTGGCTGACCGCGAAGGCGGACGCCGACAAGCTGGTTGAGACATGCACAGGATGCCAGTATTATGCCCGATAACCACATGTTCTTGCTGAAGAATTGTGAACAATACCAATAACTTGGCTGTTCGCAGTCTGGGGGCTAGACATGGTGGGGCCGTTACAGACGGCACCGTGTGGATTTACGCATCTGCTTGTAGCAGTTGACAAATTCACCAAATGGATAGAAGCTAAACCCATTAGAAAGCTTGATGGGGCAACTGCCCTCAGGTTTGTCCGGGATCTAGTGGTGAGATTTGGTCTCCCACATAGCATCATCACCGACAACGGAAGCAACTTGTCACTCGGAGAAGTGGAGGCCTATTGTTGGGACAAAGGCATCCGACTTGACCTTGCATCTGTGGCACATCCACAATCCAATGGTCAGGTTGAGCGAGCCAATGGATTAATTCTGCAGGGAATCAAGCCACGTCTTGAGGCACCGCTACATAGAGCAGCTGGAGCCTGGGCGGAAGAATTGTCGTCTGTGCTGTGGAGCTTACGAACCACACCCAACAGATCCACCGGCTACACCCCTTACTTCATGGTATATGGAGCAGAAGCCATCCTACCTTCCGACATCCTCCATGATGCACCAAGAGTTGCCGCCTATGACGAAGATGACGCTGAGGAATACCGACGCCTAGATGTGGACCTTCTCGAGGAGGAGCGCGTTTTGGCATGCCATCTACCAGCAGAAGCTACACAACTACCATAGTCGCCGCATTCGGCATCGCTCGTTTAAAGAGGGGGATTTAGTACTCCGACTTAAGCAGAAGAAGTCACACAAATTATCCCCGCCATGGGAAGGACCGTTCATCATAAGCAAGGCGCTGCTCAATGGGTCTTACTACCTTGTCGACAATCGTGAACTCAAGGATAGACCCAACGAGGATCATAAGCGTAAGCGACGTGACCCGGATGATGACTACCCGGAGCTTGATCGGCCATGGAACATAGCACAACTACGTCCTTTCTACACTTAGCATTTTTTATCTAATGCTGTACCTCTTATATGATCAATGAAATAAAGCTCTTTGTTTCACTCATATTGCTGAGTCTTCTACCTCCTTTAGTGTTCATTTTTGGATCATATAAAACCTTTATGCACAAGTCTTGCGATTGCACTTGTGAAAATTCCGCCTACAGGCGTTAGCTTAAGTTTTCTGGTCTACACATTCTTTGTTGTTTTTATGTGGATTCTGGAGTAGTGACTTTCGGCACTTATTGTCGGAGATTTTTTGCTTAGGTTATTGACGGTGCCATTGGGCATCATCACCTAAGCGCATGGTTCCGACAACGAGTCTTCCGACTCATGAAAAGTCAAGCATAAGAACCAGAGTAATGGATAAGCCAGCACTTGCTTAAAAAATATATACATACTGGGAATTAGTTCTTAAGTCGCAGGACTTAACACTCATTGTTTTCCGCCTTAAGATTACATCAACAAGTTTTTCCCGTGCACCCTCGATGTCGGCGCTATGATGATACTTGGAGGAATCTTGGTTGACGTTGTCGATGAAGTTCCTGGGCACGAAGACGTCAACATCCACCAACTCGGCAACCCTGGTGTCATAACCCGCGAGTGATGACAGGATGGCTTCGTGATCGATCTCCTTGTCGTCATCATCCACGTCGTGGATACCAGAGCTTACCGTGTCGATGTCGGCATCTTCATAGTGTGCCTTAACCATAGACAGCGCCATCCTTGCGCCATCCCGTGCGCATGAAGCTTTCCAGCTCGCGACACGCTCGGGGGCTCGGCGCAAAAGCTCTGAGTACTTCGTCACGGAGTCCGAGGCCTTGATATAAATCTGGAGGGGCTTGGCAATCTTCTTGGCTTGGGCGATGGCGGTATTGATGAATTTGCCGGCAAGAACCATGCATTCCTTGTCCGAAGGAGGCGAGCGGGTTAAACCCATGGGCGCTGAAAATTCCGACAAGGATCGCATGAGTTCAATAAACTCTAAGTATCCAGACTACAGAACTACAAGGCGGAGGACACTTACTGAATATGCTGGCCTTAGCCTGCCAGACGGTGTCCGCCAAGGATTCTTTCTCTTGTTGGAGGAGCTTAAACGCCTCGCTATGGCGAAGGTTTTGCTCATCAGCAGCTTGCTTCTGATCCTTTAGGATCGCAAGCTCCTCCTTCAAGCGATTGATCTCCGCGGAGGCGGAATCCTGTAAGTCTTTCATGGAATCCTCGTGCATCTTCAGCATCTCTTCCCCTCTTCCCTCTCATTCTTAAGGATTTTGTTCTCGCTGTCCAGCTGCTGGATGTGCTTGGACTGCTCGACAATATCCTTGGCCTTGGCAACATGCTCTGCAAGTTGGAGAAAACAAAGTACACAGTGAGTACTCGAAGAAGGAAGGCACAAAAGTAATACGGAAATGCGCAAAAATAAAATAGACTCTTGTTTTTGATGATCTGTTCCTTCAAGATGGCAGTTTTACCCTTTTCGGCTTCAAGATCTGCGCGCATCTTCTGGTACTTGTCGTTGGCCATGCCCTGCCGAGCATTCTCATTCTATGGAAACAAATACAAAGTTAAATCATTGTTTGGTCTGCTTGGAGCACCTAGTCGGAAACTTTCCATCTAGGAGCTCGGGGGCTACAGCAAAAGTTTTTCAACTTAGCAAAATGCTTAGCTTTTCTTTAAGCATCTAGTTGGAACTAATTCAGTTACAACTAGGGCTTGGGGGCTACATCACTGAAAATTATGAACACGGTGTATGCTACTCTTAAAGCATCTAGTAGGAATAATTTCTTCCATCTAAATGCTTGGGGGCTACAGTGAGAGTTCTTTCTAACTTAGTCACTCTTAGAGCATATAGATGCAAAACCTATGGTTTTCGGTCTACATCCTCGGGGGCTACAGTGGGATACTCATACGAAATGCAAAAGGTAAAGTAAAACTTACAAGTGCAATGATCTTGAGGTTTGTAGCGCTCTCGGCTAGCAGCTTGCCAAAGGAAATGTTATTTCCTCACAAGATATCCGCTTGTCGGAGTAGCTCCTCAAGACCGCACGTCGGAGATGACGTCACTCCTACATGAACCAGAGTTGTGTTACTCAGCGTGAGCGCCGGGTAAACTATCTTCGGGAACTCGATCGATTTCTGGGGAGTAGGGGTGCCGCCTTCGACAGAGGTACCAGCTCCCACCACCGCCTTACCGCTACCGATGGCATCCTTAGCCGGAGCTTCAGCCATTTGAAGAGCAGCGCTCTCCTACGTCGCCTGCTCGCCGACAACAGCGAGTTCGGTAGAGGCGCCAGAATCCACTTCCATGACGGAAGGGCCTGGTGCCTCCTGGACTTGAGAGCTTGTCAGATCAGAGGAGGGTTTGACGACAGGAGTAGCAGGGGCGGTGGCAGGGGAGGAGTCGCGATGCAGCATATCTTTGATATTTCTAGAAGCCCCAAGAGTCTTGGAGGACTTCTTGAGGCTGGTTGTGGCTTTCTTCCTAAAACGTGCAAAATGCATAAGTACAGGAATAAGACAGATAAATAAGACAATGTCGGAGAATGAGAGGCTTACACTAGGGGGAGCGCTTTGGCAAACATCCCGGTGGCTTTCTTCTTTTCCGCCTCCAGGGCGGCATTACTCTTTTTGGAGGCTCCACCCTTCGTCTTCTTCTTCTTGCCTCCGTTGGCAGCGTCAGAGGTGGAGCTCTTCCGCTTTCGCGCCAACGGGGCATCGTTGTCGGACACAACCGTGACTTCCTTCATCTTTGGATCGTAGATTTGGGCAGCCAGGTTGTCCTCATCTAGATCGCTAAGCTGTTAAGTAAGAAGTAACCGTGTTAGATAAGATGGCACTGGCAAGACGGAGAAACTGGAGCAATGTCATACACGGAAAATAAATACCTACCTTTGGGCACTTGGCTTCTACGTACATGTCGCAGGTGATGGTGAAGTCGCGCTTCTTATCCTTCACCTTGACGATGTCCTTCAGACGGAGCTTGACGGAGTCGCTCGAGAAGTTATCCACGGAGATTCGGAGGGTATCCCTTCGATCACCAGTATACTCGTGCATGAACTTTGCACGGTACTGCAGAGGTTGGATTCGCCTGATGAACCAGCACATGGCTAGGTCCAAGCCGGTCAAACCTGTCTCTACGAACCACTCGATCCGCCTTATTGCGCGAGAAGCGTTGAGGTCGGAGGGAAGGGAGGCATGGGATCTCCATGTGGAAACTTCAGCGGCGGCTCCATCCACGAAGTCCGGGTACATCACTTCTCGGCCCGACAAAGGAATGTCGGGGCCGTAGAAGTATGTCCGCTGCCAGTTTTTGCACGACTCGTGGCCGACGATGTCGGGGAACCGCCGGCCAGGTCGGATCTTGAAGCTTATGGTGCCGCCGTTCCTAAGCTCCTCCCTACTATGTCCGGCTTCACGTTTGACGGTGAAGAAGTACACGAACAAGTCTAACCTAGGCGTAATCCCTAGGTAACCCTCACAAAGTGCTGCGAAGTTGCTAAGCACTAAGATACTATTGGGGGAGAGGTTATGGGGTTGGACTTTGAAGTGGTTCAAGGCGGACAGAAAGAAGTGGGAGATGGGCAGAGAAACGCCACGTACCAGCTGAGCCTTGAGGTACACCTTTTCTCCGGCTTGGGGAGAAGGTGTCACCTTGCCGGTCGGCGCCGCCCGCTAGGCGAGCCCCTCCATCGCGGGGAGGTAGCCTTCGGCGATCATCTCTTGGATGTCGCGGTCGGTGATGTCCGAGCCGCGCCAGTCGCCCTTGTGCGAGTCTGGCTCTTCTTCCAGAGGCTCTAGCGCCGCCAGATTGTGGTCACCGCCGGTGGTTTCAATCACCGCCGACGCGGGGATGACCAGGCCCTCTGGGGGCACGACGACGGAGCTCGCCGGCTTCGCCGTGGCTTCGCTCGACGCCGCCATCGACGGGGAGGAGCTGCTGCTGGCCATGGAGGACTGGGAGGATGCGACTGGTGCAGAAAGAGGCTAGGGTTTCTTCGAGGTTTTCCGCGGAGAGCTCGAGGAGGCGTGCGGCTGGAGGAAGAAGATGATGACGCGAGAGAATGGGGTGAAAAAGTGGCAAGTGTCCCACGGTTACTATTTATATTACTCTGCGTCAAGATTCGTGCATCTAATTGGACGGTTGCCGCGTAGACGACGTGTTCGTGAACGTGCGCAGTAATTTCGCCACGTCTCCAACCGTCGCCGCCAACGGTTCGTATCGCTCGCACGGGGAAATCGGATATGATTGCGTTCTCTGCATGTGTGAGTTATGAGGCGTCACTGACCTACAGCCTACGTCATCATAACTAACATGGTAGATGAGCCGTCCCATCGAAGATTCTGGCATGGACGGATTTAATCCGACTACGGAAGCGTACGATGGAAGATTCAGCATTCTCCAACTTACTCATAGAAGACGGAGAAACCTTTGCAGGGTTCTTTGGGAGGACTACAAGATATTGCTTGACGATTTGCCGACATCCATCTAGACGGAGCATTCCACGGGAAGAGGCAAGACGGCGCAAGATCTCGGAGTTCTCCGGGGGCTACTGTTGGGGATATGCTATATGGGTATCCTCATAGCATGTCTCTTATCTGACTAACCCGGGTGGCCCATAGTCGGTAGCATGGTCTGTGGCCTGCTAGGCAGCACAGTTAGATGGATCTAGAAGGGATTCCCATGCCGGATAAAGGAAGGCTACGGTGGAGTCACCAGCGTACCCGGAGCCTTGGAGTATAAGATACACAAGACTAGTGATAGACGGTGTAGGACTCTGTAACCTGTCCGGCTAGGACTTTTCCCTGTAACCCTAGGACTTGGCGACTATATAAGTCGGGCCTATGGGAGCCTTTAGGGCACAACTTAGTATCGATTCATACAACCTCGCACAGCGAACCTATCTCTGTAACTCGGTGTATTGCCCTTATAGTGATTTATAGCAGGAGTAGGATTCCGCCACCGTTGTGGGATCTGAACCTGGGTAAGCTGTGTTACCTCGTACCCGTCAACCGACCGCCTTACCCCACGTCTCTAAACACACACTGTGAGGACCCCTCCATGGCGTACTCTTCGGCAATACCACGACAACTCTCCAAGAACAACACAACTGTGCATGAAACAATAAAAACAAAGTGTCTAGAAAGACCTGAGCTTTTTATTTATGAAGAAGGGGATGCCTTGGGCATCCCCAAGCTTTGACGCTTGTACCTCTTGGATATTTCTTGGGGTGACACTGGGGTGGCATCCCCAAGCTTGAGTTTTTGTCTATTCTTCATCTCATTACATCATTCTTCCTCTACACGTGAAATTTTTCCTTCATACAAAACTTCACACAATCTTCATTAGCAACATTAGTGTAATCAAAAGATAAAAGACCTTTGGGTTTAGCTTTGGAACAGCAAAACTTTTCACTAAAAATACAAGCTACTGTAGCAACTCCTTCAAAAAGCTTAATTCCCCAAAATAGAACTTAAAAAAGGAATCAATAAGAAGCAAATGCATATAATGGCAGAAATCTGTCAAAACAGATCAGGAGGTAGAAACCGATTTTTTCGAAACTCTTATGTTGCTCAAATAAAAAAGTGTTGAACTAACGAAAGTTATCTAACATACTGGGGGATTTATTCGTAAACTTTTAGCTTAATCGGACTTATATATACTCCTCACAAATATTTATGGTGGAGGATAGAGATCTATTTCGGGACAACAACTCCCCAAATCTTAGTTCCCTCTCATTAGAGGTCATTCTTGGCACAAAAATCAAACAAAAATGATAAGGATAGGTCATTACTGAAGTAATAACTTCCAAGACTCAAGAAAACTCTTGGGTTCTCTCCCAACAAGTACTTTTCTTTAACGCCTTTAAGTTAGCCTTGAAAGTTTGAGAAGATGCTTACATAAGAAATATGAATTAAAGTAAAAGAGAGCATCGAGAAGAAAATTCAAAACACCTTTAAGTCTAACCCACTTCCTATGCATAGGAATCTTGTACACAAATAAATTCACAAAGAACAAAGTGACAAGCATAGGAATATAAAAAAAGAGTAACTTCAAAACTTTCAGCACATAGAGAGGTGTTTCAGTACCATGAAAAATTCTACAACCATACTTCCCTCTCTCATAATAATTTTCAGTAGCATCATGAATAAACTCAACAATATAGATATCACATAAAGCATGCTTTTCATGATCTACAAACACATAATTTCTATCAAGCTCAAAAATAGTGGGATTAAAACCTTCACAGGTTTTACCCAAAGTAGATATTTCAAAAGGATCCACAGGAACATAACATTCATCCTCCTTTGGTAAGCATGGGGGACAATCAAATAATGTAAGGGATAAAGAGTTACTATCATTAGAAGGTATGCATGGGTAGATAATCCATTCTTCCTCCTTTTGTTCATCACTCTCCTCCTCTTTTTCATCTAATGAGCTTCTAGTTTCAACAATTTCTTCTTCCATAGGCTCCTGCAAGACATTAGACTCTTCCATTTGTGGAAAGTATCTATTAAAGTATTCAAGAATATAGCCATTTTCTTCCTTGTAATTATCAAAGCAAAATTTAAGTATCTCATAAACCTCATATTCATAAGGTGCATCATCAGCATTTTCAAGCAAACTGGCAAGTTCAAATGCACCCTTGAAGGCAATAAATTCTTCAATTTGTTCCACATCATAAAAGTCATAATATCCTTTAACGTAAGAGGATATGGTAACATTATCATTATATTCACATTGAAAAGGGAGGTGTTTATACCTCCTACAGCAACAAGCTTTATCAAAGAAATAAGTAACATTATAAGTAGAGCACACATCTCTAGCAATAGTATTCAACTTATCAATTTATTCCCATAAGTGTTCCCCTTTTTGTGACAAACAGTGTTCCTTATAATAATACTTTTCTTATTCCATGAACCCGCCTTGCCAATAAGAACTAGTTTCAAAGAAACCATCCACTGACAGAAAGCATGACCAAGCAAGGCAATAACAGACCAGCAACTAGATCAGGAACTATTTATTGTGTTTTTATAAGAGAAAGCAAACCAAACTAAACTATTTTTTTTGGAGTTTTTGACAAAAAGAGGCAAACAAAACCAAAGAAAAGAAACTAAGCAAACTAGAAACAAAGTAAAGAGAAAGGTTGAGGAGGACTCCCCTTGTGAAGACGTCCTTAGCCTCCCCGGCAACGGCGCTAAAATCTTGGTGGCTGACTCCTTGTTGACATGGAGCACTTCGTCGGGAAACCCCAAGAGCAAGGTGTGAGGCAGCATAGCAGCAAGTTTTCCCTCAGTAAGAAACCAAGGTTATCGAACTAGTAGGAGGAAGGAAACGTCTCAAAGGTGTTTCAAGCAACGTGGAAACATGCACAACTTAAACTCAAGACTTTGTTCGAACGAAACAGTGAGGTTGTCAAGCTCACTGGTTTGCTGTAACAAAGGATTAACTGTATGGTGTGGAAGGTGATGATGGTTTGCAGCAAGTAAATAGTAACAATGGAGGATGTATAAATGGTAAAGATTGGACCAGGGTCCATAGTTCGCTAGAGGTTCTCTCCTTAGATAAACAAACATGGCATGAAGGGTAAACAAATTACAGCAAGGCAATTGACAGGAACCGAGCAAGGCATAACAATGCAAACCTAGACAAAAAGATCCTATGAGATTCGATTGGGCAATACAACAATATACATAGACCGCCATCCAACTGCATCTATGACTAGAAGTCCACCTTCAGGTTATCATCCGAACCCCCTCCATTATTAAGTTGCAAGAAACAGACAACTGCTTTAAGCAAAGTGTGTAAGATAAACAATCCACTTGTTCCGTGAACAAGAGACCGTTGTTTCTCCCATGTTACAACCCAAAGGTTTTGTTGATCCTAAAGATGCTAACAAGGTATGCAAACTTCAACGATCGATTTATGGATTGAAGCAAGCATCCCGAAGTTGGAATCAACGTTTTGATAAGGTGATCAAAAGTTTTGGTTTTATACAAACTTATGGAGAAGCTTGTATTTACAAGAAAGTGAGTGAGAGATCCGTAGCATTCCTAGTACTATATGTGGATGACATATTGTTGATTGGGAATGATGTAGACCTTCTTAATAGTGTCAAGGATTATTTGAATAATAGTTTTTCAATGAAAGATCTTGGCAAAGTAGATTACATATTAGGCATAAAGATTCATAGAGATAGACCGAGACACCTAATATCATTGTCACAGAGTACATATTTGGACGAAGTTCTAAAGAGGTTTGGAATGGAAGATAGCAAGAAAGGGTTCTTTCCCATGTTTCCCAATACGACCTAGAGTAAAACTGAAAGTCCTGTTACGACAGAAGATAGAGAAAGAATGAGTAAGACTCCCTATGCCTCAGCCATAGGATCTATCATGTATGCCATGCTATGTACTAGACCCGACATTGCATATGCTGTTAGTTTGACTAGCAGATATCAAAGTGATCCAGGAGTGGATCATTGGACAGCGGTTAAAAACATCCTTAAGTACTTGAGAGGAACTAAGGATATAGTTCTTTCTTATGGAGGTGATGAACAACTAGTTGTTAATGGTTACACCGATGCTAGTTGGAACACCGATCCGAATGATTCTAAATCTCAATCTGGATACGTATTTACTTTGAATGGTGCAGCAGTTAGCTGGAGGAGTGCAAAGCAAAGCGTTGTGGCGAGATCTTCAATTGAATCAGAATACATAGCTATTTCGGAGGCTTCACAAGAGGCGATATGTATGAAGGAGTTCATTACAGAGCTTGGTGTGGTTCCCAGTGCGCTGGACCCAATGTCTATCTACTGTGATAACATGGGTGCCGTAGCCAATGCGCAAGAACCAATGTCACACAAGAAGCTAAAGCATACCAAGCTACATTTTCACGCTATTAGAGAGCATGTCCAAGATGGTGACATAAAGATTTGCAAAGTACACACAGATCTGAATGTGGTGGATCCGTTGACTAAACCTCTCCCGATGGCAAAACATGACCAACACCAAACTGCCATGGGTGTTCGGTATATTACTATCTAATCTAGATTAGTTGACTCTAGTGCAAGTGGGAGACTGTTGGAAATATGCCCTAGAGGCAATAATAAAAGTATTTATTATTATATCTTTGTGTTTATGATAAATGTTTACATTCATGCTATAATAGTATTAACCAGAAACATTAATACTTGTGTGATTTGTAAACTAAATTAGAGTCCCTGGTAAAGCCTCTTTGCAATACTAGCTTGTTGGTTGATAGATGATCATGGTTTCCCGATCATGAAGATTGAGATGTTATTAACAACAAGATCATATCATTAGGAGAATGGTGTGATGGACATACTCCTATAGATAAGCGTAGCATAAAGATCAAGTCATTTCAATAGTTTGTTTGCTATAAGATTTTTGATACATAGTGTAACACCCTCAGAATCGGCCCTATGCAAGTTTCAGCGATTCCCGCCAAACCCGCATAGAAACGATTCAAAGGTGCCCACCAGGCACTTTTGTGCGGGTGGAAAACGAAGTAATACCATTACACAATAGTCCACGATGGAACCCACAGAATAGATATATACAACAATGACTCAAAGATTCAAGAATACAGATATACAGTACAAAGATCCAAATCACCTTGAAAACGATACAGCGTCCGAGTATGGACAAGATGAAAATTGAGCTAAGAGCCCTGGAGAATAACCAATGGCGTCCATAACCCTGCCCAGGCCAAGCCGGAAGGGTAATCCTGCTAACGACGTCGATCTCAAAACCTGCTTAAACAAAAGGGGTGCCGACAAAGGGCAAAGGAAAAAAAGAGAGCGGTCAGTACTGAGGCCAGTACACTGCGAGACTAGAATTCGGCGGTCCTCGCCTACATAGGTATGGTGGACTGAAGCGGCAGCGCAGCATGCATTAAGCAACCTTTAGAGAATCAATACAACTGGCGGCTATTAGATAGGGATAAGAAAGACCTATTCGGAACCAACCTGATTCTAACACCAAACATACCCATCTTGGTATTCTCCCTCGATACCAACCGAGAAAGTCAACCGAGGAACTCAGACAGTTGGCAGTTTTATTCCTTTCATTATAGTTGCGACAATTACTAGTCAGATATAGATAGCATGAGTCATCCTGATATAATAAGCAGTGGGCAGTTTTAATTAACCATTCTGTTATAGTTGTAGTACTTACTAGTCAGATACATATAGCATGAGGCATCCCAAAACCCAGCAGTTGTTGGCACTTTTATTTAGCCATTCCGTTGTAGTTGCAATACTTACTAGTCAGATATAATGGTAACAGGTGACAACCCAAACCAGCAGTTGTTGGCACTTTTATTTAGCCATTCCATTATAGTGAAGTTGATTACTAGTCATTATAAAGTCAAATTTATAGCTCTACTTTAGTTATAGTTGTCTATGATCGAGATACTATGCTCCAAGTCGTCCATAACCGCGGACACGGCTTTCAGAAAGTTTTACCCTGCAGGGGGGCACAAATAGCAACACACGCACGATCAACCTCGAGAAAAACCAATAAAAACCCAACGAGGCATCACGACCGAGCAATTTCAAGATTCATATAAATTTCAGGGGGGCACCCAACCAAGCTACCCGCGACGAAGTTGGTCGGCTCCGAGACGGACCCAGAGGTTTGTGTCGACGGCTGTAAACGACTAGGAACCCAAAAGTGTAACTGGGCTTGTCGATACCGCATAAACGTATCACAATTCCTAAACAGTATAGGCGCTCCACGTGAAATCGTAAATAAAGCAGTAAAGCATGGCATAAGTACAGGATAGTAATAAAGCCCCAAACTACTTTGTGGCCCCAAGAAATAAATATGACTCAAGCTCTGGCTAGGGGGATTCATGGTCCCACATGCGGATAGTGCGAATATTCAAAGAACAGGTATCAAGTACTCGGGGTCCTACGGGACACAAGTGGACGGTTAAAAACCAAATAACATCTATTGCCCACCTGTGCCTCTGCATTATTTACCTACTTCCATTTTATTTATTAAACAGTAATTAAAGCCATGATCATCTCCAACATTAAACATGCGTCAATCTTCCAACAACTGTGGTATTTGATGACATGCAACTGCACTTGAGCAGGCGACTACGACACGCAAGTCCAACTATCTACCAAACAATAGGTAATAGGATGTGTCCAAGGCAATATAAGGCTGCAAGGGATACCACGGGTACGAAAACTAGAGCATCGCAACACAGATAGCAATAGATCAACAGGAGGAAATAAAGACTAGAAATGTAAAATAGGTAGAAAGGGGGGAATGCTCGCCTGAAAACATTGCTGAAGGTTCGTCCGAAGATCGGGTCGACACTCGCATCAACTCATTGGCCTAATATGTGAAGAAGCAAAGCACTAGTAGAAACACCGGATGCAATATTTAATACTACGGCAGGAGATAGGGCATGATGCATATATGATGTATGACATGTCAAAGGTGCGATGCAATTAGGCCATATCAAGTGGAACCGGGGTCCCGACAATTATTTAATAGGTTCATGTTGTTTAGATAGCCCGCAATTTATATGTTGTCTTAACGTGGCAAAATTACATCATCGGTTCACTACACAGATTTAAATGGGGTCAATATAAGACTAGATAAGCCCGCATATTGCCTCCATATTTAATTACGAGGTGAATCGGCATAATGCCCCCAACCCACATGATATGTATGCGAGCATGGCAATTTAAATGCAACAATATATCTCATTCATAAAATAGGGGTCTCGGAAAAGGGGGTCACACATTAGGGGGGTTCGGGCGATCTTGGGGGCTCGGTCTTCGGGTCCACAGGATCGAGGCTTCGCATTCCGGGAAGGAGATCTTGGGGTACCATCTTGATCATCGGTGGGGAACTTGGGGCTCGACACCGGGGTCTTCAGGTTTCCATGTCAGCGATCTTGTGGCTCCTTCTTAGTACATCGTTGTCAACTTGCGTCCGTGATCTTGTCGATAAGAAGATCTTGGTACTCTAAGCCATGCGTGGGCGACGAAGGTCTTGTCGATGTGTCGGGGTCAGCGAACTTGGCATCATACCGATGACCTTGGGTACATGGACACGACATGAAGTAATACGGGCAGAGCAACAGCAGGGCCGAGTGCACATGCCATCTTCACATCGCCACTCCATCGATCACCTTCAGACACCAAACAAGGAGCACCACACGATGGCTCCACTTGGTTCAGACAAAAGTGAAAACACCCTATGCACCTAGGAGCTTGGTCGATGGTGGCGGGCAGAGGTGAAGAGGTGGCGCGCTGGGCGAGCTTCTCCCGTGGATGTGCGGGCTTGCATATGTCGGGGCGGAGGGCAGTGGGGAGGGGCCGCGACGAGGCCAGCGAGGTGCACAGGCCGACGGGGACGGCGCTGCAGGGGAAGCTCGGCAGCGGGAGAGCAAGCTGCCGCTACAACGACACTCTGGTGGGCGACGGAGGAGCACCAAAAGAGGCGGCGTCGACTAGCAGGACCCGAGCGGCGGCGGCCTGCTGGTCGGTGGCGACGGGCAGAGCACGCAGGGAGTGGAGGGTTCGTGCGAGGTTCGGTCGGATAAGAGGGAACTACGGGCGATGGCGGCTAGCTCCGCTCGGTCAGCGACAAGAACAGGCTCCAGAGCTCTGGTCGAAGCAGAGGCGTCCCATGGCGGCGGCTTGCTGACGAGCAGGGAGAGGCGCGGGACTAGACGCGTACGAGGCCGGCGGCGAGGAGGCCGCGAGGTCGGCCTAGCTCGGGGTGCACGGGGTGATGACGAGAAGGGCCCCCTGGCGGCGGTGGTCGCCGAGGGAGGTAGGAGGAGGGATCGACCGGAGGGGAGCGTCGGGTTGGGGAGGGAGGAGTTCGTGGGGAGGGGAGATATGGTGGGTGGGCCCCTTGGGAAACGCGTGCGGGCATGGGCAGTTCGATCGGGGGGAGGCGGTCCCATACATGTCGTGTGTTTGCCGGGTCGGGGCGGGCGTGCTGACGTGAGGATTGGGTCGAGGGAGCGGGGTCGTGGCAGGGTGAGCGCGCGCGAGCTATGAGGCTGGCGGCGGCAAGGTGGGAGTGGGGTGAGGCGGCTGCGAGGAAGGGTTAGGGTCTGAGAAGGGGAGATTGGTTGGGCTAGGGTTTCAGCCGGCTGGGCCTTTTGGGCCTGGCTGGTTTAGGTCTAGGTCTAATCGGGTAGTACGTGGTCTTGTCGGTTGGATCTCTGGTCTGACCGGCTAGACTGCCTCCTCGATAGCAAAATATTTTATATTTTATAAAATCTTTTACAAATAGTTTTTAGACAAATAAAAGATCTGGGCATACCGGACCTTATACTTTAAAATAAGAGGAGGTAATCTAGAAAGCAAAAATAGGGCTTTTGGAAAATAGTTTTAGGCGAAAAAATGGATGATGATGTTATGATGATGCACAAAATATAAACAACATGCGATTTTCTATTAGTCGTTTTCCCCGAGGTGCTACACATAGTAACCTAATTCCTTCGACCATGAGATCATGCTAATCACCATCACCAGAAGGATGCTTTGATGACATCAAACACCGCACCGTAACTTGGTGGTTATAAAGATGGCATTGAGTGTTCGGAAAGTATGTGTTGAGGCACATGGATCAAGAGTGGGATTTTTCCATCCATATGATAGATAGATATACTCTGGGCTCTTGGTGGAATGTCATCCAATTATCTTGCAAGCGTGTGACTGGCTCATAAGGGATCACATATCACGGGAACGAGAAAAGAGTACTTATCAGTAACAAGGTTGAACTAGGTATGCAGAGATACCGACGATCGGACCTCGGATAAGTAAACTATCGCGAGAAAAAAGGGAAATTGGTATCGTATGTAAGTGGTTCAATCGGTCGCAAAGTAATCGTAGAAATATGTGAGAGCCATATGAATTTCTAGATTCCTCTATTGGTTATTGATTGGAGAAGAGTCTCGTTCATGTCTGCATAATTCAAGAACCGTAGGGAGACACACTTAAGGATTCGATGTTGTTTAGTAGATATGGAATGTAAGTAGGGAGACCGAATGTTGTTCGGAGTCTCAGATGGGATCCAGGATATCACGAGGAGATCCGGAATGGTCCGGAGAATAATATTCATATAAGGAAAGTCCAATTCCGGAGTTCGGGAATGATTCCGATGATTTCATCGGAGATGTTCTAGAAGGGTCTAGAAGATTCACCGAAACAGAATGGGAAGGGTACATGAATCTGTCATGGATAAGTGGAATGATTGAATCATGTCCCAGGTCACTTGGTTGGGCATTTGCAAGAAAGAAATTAAGCTCCAAATTGGAAGTCAAAAGGCAAGTTTGAAAAGTCAAACTGGGACAATGTATCCTCGTGGAGGAAGGAAAGAATCCTTTTTTCCCTCCATCACAAGCCAACTAAGAGAGGGAGTTGGGGAAGGATTCAAACTCTCCTCTCCCCAGCTGCCCTCCCTCTCATAAATAGAGGGGAGGGGTGCCCCAAGGACACACAACACCAGCCCCTCTCCACCTAGCCGTCGCGCCGCCGCTGCGCCGCCTAGCTGCCGCTGGCCACGCCTCCTCCTCTTTGGCCCTCTAAACCCTAGATTTTCGGAAACCCTAGATCCACCATAACCTGCTCCAGTTTAGGCGAAGCCCTGCAGGATCTTCCCTCTACTTCCGACACCACGCCGTCGTTCTGCCGGAATCACGAGGGGATAAATACAACCTCCGCTTCCTGCTGGAACAAGGGAGAGGAAGGTATTCATCGAGTACCGAACGTTTGATCGACTGCGGAAGCGCTGCCGAAATGCAGCGCCAGAAGGATCGTCTACGCGATCTTGAGATCGGCAAGTGTACGACTACATCACCCACAAGAATCTGCTCTCGCTAACCTCTTTGGATTCTTCGAGGGTGAGTACTCTAATCGACTTGTTGCTACAATCTAGTAGATAGATCTTAGCTTGTTTGTGTGCATGCGGTAGAATTTTTTGTTTTCCATGCTACGAACCCCTACACTAACTTTGCCCGCGCGGGTGGCGGGGCTTGTATCTGTGCGCGTGGGCGTCATCTCTTCCGCAAGTGATCTTTCTCACCAGGTGTCATGAACCGTCTTGGTGATAGTCCATTGGAGGCGGTGGTCGGGATCTCCGAACGAAAGTTTAGCCCGACTTGGTCGGTGCCAACAGCGGCTGCGCTTGAGGGCGCCGTTACCCCTCTTGGGGGCGTTGTCGTGGAGACTTGAGACCCCTCCGTCCATCATTCTAAGGTGAAAAACCAAATTTGGCTTGCCGGATTGGATGACGACAACGTATTTTGGACGTTGTTACCTCCTTGGAGGCATCATTTTTCGAAGTGTGCAGAGCCAGTCTCGGGATGCTAGTGATACTAGTTGATTCAACGTATTTGGACCCTATCGGCGTGCGAGTGCTGCTGGTGAGTTCTCTGCGGCTCCTCTCTCACCATAAATCCTGAGATGCCTAGCCATTTCCTTCGGCTCTGACTTCCTCTTTGAGGATGTGGACAAATAAGAGGAAATAAATGAGATTATACTTTTGCCGTTATTTCCATTTTAATGCGATGGAGGTAGCGAACGCTCGCTTCACCTAATATGGCCTAAACATATGCAGACCTATCATCGGGTGGCCTCGTCACACATATTCTCCCACCGTCTGTCGCCAGCCCCATCACTTAGCCCTCTAAACCGTCATAATTCTCGCACTAGGTAAAGCGAACATCTCTAACTCCGTTGCCCAAAATGTTGTTTGTAAACCTGCTATCCTTGAGAACATTGGGTTGTCTCCGACAAGGGGATGTCTTTGCACAACAAAGGGGAAGCCATTGCATCAAGCATGCCCTCATGAAGGGTAATCTTGGAGTTATTTTTGGTGCTAAAGGCTGAAAGAGATAGGTGGTTAGGGTTTCCTGATGCACGAGGAGACGACACGAAAAAGACATTATATATGCAACGGCAATGGCGTCAAATGAATCTTTTAGTATCTACAACCGTGAATCCACTTGTGTAATCTCAGAGTATCTCCACTCGTTGGAGAACCCAGGCCGAAATCCGGACCTTTTTTGGCCGGACGAAACTCGTTTTTGGCCTGGGAACGCCGAGTTTCCCAATCGCGTTCCCAGGCGAATAGAAAACAGCGACATTTGAATATTTATCGTTCCTGCTGGCGAGAGCTCGGCCAAAAGGTGTTTGACAGAATTAACGACCACAAGTTCGGCGACAGATTATTACAGAACAGGGAAAATGGCTCGACCATCTCCCAGTCGTTGATGGGTATGGGATCCTGCGGCGTGGTCGATGCGGCGGGGTCGGCTGTCTCGCCGGTGGACACCGAATGGTTGGAGGAGGGTGAAGCGGAGCTCGGCGTAGTGGTGGCGTCATTCTGCGTAGGGGCGTTCGGCGTAGGAGCAGGCGTGATCTCGCCCTGGAGGATGGCTTGGTGTTGCACCATGTACCAGGCCTTGACTGGCGAACTCATCTTCGACGTGTCCTCGCCGCCCATCAGGGACTTGAGATCTGTGTTCCTCTTCTTAGCGGCGTAGTTGGCCTTGAGGAGGGCCACATTTTCCCCTTAGGTCTCGATCAGATGCTTCCACCGCTCGTCGCTCTTCTCGGCCCTCTTCTCAGTGTGCGCCCTCGTGGCGGCGATGCATTTCTCGACTGAAGCCTGGAGATGCTCGGTGGGAGGTCCGACGGCTTTAAGCATCTTCGCCTTCTTCTAGCCGATCTCTGGCCTTCCTTCGCCGGCAGCAGTGGGAGGGGCGTCCGGGTTGTACACGTCATCCTTGGTCTTGGAGAGGCTCAGGCGAGTGACCCACCATTTTTCACAGTTCTCGATCTCCTAGAACACATGGTGGAACTTGAACTCCGTCTTCATGTCCTCTCGAAACAAAGCAAGTGCATGACGAAGCTGCAAAATGGAAGGCAAAGTGTGTCAAGTTTTGCTTGAGCATGTAATAACTACGACTAGTGTTCGCGAATACCTTGTTGTCCATGTTTTCCCCGCTAGCTTGTGTGCGTTCCACCTCTTCCACGCAGCTGTGCCACTTGCTGCATGCAGTCTGGATGATCGCCCAATGGTCGGTAATAGCCTTCTCCCCTCGATCCATGTGAATTTTGCTATACTTTAGGTCGCAAATGCTACGCTCATCGAACGCTAGCTTCACGCGTCTCCAATAGTTGTCGGAATTCTGGTTGGCACCGGTGATGGGATCCATGCTCACTGTTTTCCATGCTTCGGCAAGACAGGTGTCCTCGGCCACGGTCCACTTGATATGCGCCTCCGACGCTGAAGTGCCCTGATTCTTCTTCCTCTTCTTGCCTTTCGCCAAAAACACGGCTTCACCCTCCGTGTCATCTGCCTGCGTCGGCTCGGCCTGCGTCTCCTCAGCGTCGAGGTCGGCGAAATCCTAAGGCTCGATGTCGTGTTTGGCATCGGCCCGGGACTGTTCTTTCGTGTGGAAGGAGGGGTTGTAGGCCGAGCCTTGGGCGATCATGTCCTCCATGTATGTCTCGGCCAACATGCCGGCTATCGTGGGAATGGCCACGGCAGATGCTGCAATCGGCAGCGAGTAGTAGAACGAGGGGCAAGGGCGGCCAGCCATCTACGGTGCGATATGAGGGCGGAGACACAAGGGTTTACCCAGGTTCGGCCCCCGGAGGGTAAAGACCTACTCCTGCTAGATTGTATTGATGAGAGAGTACAAGGGCGAGCTTGACGACTAGGCGGCGAGTCGCAGGGGGTGTATCATGGAACGTGTCCTCTATGCGTACCCTAGGGAGGTTTATATAGGCTCACCTTGCTAGGGTTTACAGATCTACAACCTAATTAGTTATGGATTTGGAGGATACTTGACCTAATACGACTAGGCCTAGCTATGCTTCTGGGCCGCTAGCTTCCAGTCGCCTGGCTCTTTGTTAAGTCTCGATCTAATCGCCGTCCTGCAGGCCCACTCGCTGGCAGCTTGGGCCAGTAGGAAAGGTCCTGCTGGGTATACCCCATTCGGCATATCCCCATCAGTAGTCTCCGAGGTTGTCGTTGATTTGTCGCAGGTGTTCGTTGGTAGTCGGAGTATGCGGGTCCAATTTGGACGCCCAGTCGAATCAGCGGTGGACTCCCTGAATAAAATAGGGAACTTGTTATCTTAGTCGCAATAACGGTGACCAGTCGAATCGCAGCACGGCGAATGAGTCGGCGAGTAGTCAAATCACTGCTATGGTGATCAGGTCAGCGAGTAGTCGTATCGCAGCTAGGGCGATCTGGTCGGCGAATCATCGAGTCACTGAAGCCAGCGAGTCGAATAGGCGAAGTTGGACCGTCAGTGCTGGTCAAACTAGCCGTTGGGTAATCCAACAGTAATATCGGCGTAATCACCGCGCGATAACGGTCCTCCGAGAATGGTGGGTAACAACCGCTATATAAGGAGAGTGACGGGTGAAGAACGATCATTTCCCGCACTTCCTCCGATCTCGCGCACTCCCAGTCTTCCGTTCCTTCGCAGTGACCAGAGCGACCCACAACCCTAGATCCTCCAACCGATGGCGCCTTCGACGGAGCCATAGGGCAAATCCAAATGTATGAAAGTGCTGCGAAAATCTTTCGAGGAGGCGAGGATCCTCCGTTCCGGGAGATGGCGCATCCTCGCGGCCGGCAAAGTGATGCCAGATCCACGCGAGGGAGAATGCATTTGCTTCACGAGCCATCTGGAGAGGGGGCTCGGATTCCCCACCTCCTCGTCTTCCGCCGCTTCTGCGCCTACTACGGCATACAACCATCAGACCTAGGGCCGCACAGCATCGAGCAACTCGCCATCTTTGTGGCGTTTTGCAAGTGCTACCTAGGCTGCTGGACGTACTTCCCCCTGTGGCAAGATCTGTTCCACGGGAGGATCAGACGCGAGGAGGCAGGCGGCCCGATGCTGGCCGCGAGCGGCCTCACCTTTCAGCTGAAATCGAAGGCCTCCTTCTTCGACCTGATGCTTCCGAAGAAGGCGGCAAACGAGTGGAAGAAGAGTTGGTTCTACGTGACTGAGTCGCCGCTGAATGACGAGGTGGCGCTTCCGTTGTACTCCGCCGACCGGCCCGATCCGCGTCGGCTCCAAGTCACCAAGCTCCCGCTGGACCAGCGGATGGTAGTCGATGAAATGCTACATACAATCCGCAAGTTGAAGAAGAAGGGCCTCCAGACTATCAACCTATACAATTGCTGGTTTGGGCGGTGGCTAGTGCCGCTGGCCAGTCGCGCCCACTACATGTACGAGTACATGGGCAAGGACGACCCGACGAAGTCCTGCCAGGCCGAGTGGAGGCTCAACAACTACACCTTGGCCTTGAAGAAAATCACCGAGGCAGAGTACCTCGACACGAAGGCCGGTGTCGCCCTTACACGGCGAAGCGCAAGGTTCCGACAGTAAGTCCTTTCTTTCCTGTACACTTTGCAGTCACAGACTTGCAATCGCGGTTCATGCTAATCGTATCATGTTGTTGCAGTTGTTCCAAGTGGTGGAAGGTTGGCTTCCACCCACATACGACGAGAACTCGAACGAGTTCGCCGAGGATGATAGCGAGTCTTCGCCCAACAAGGGCGGTGTCAGAAGTGACGGGGACGGTGATGACGACGACGACGGTGGCGACGAGGCCATGGAAGTCGCTGTACCCACGGCCCGCAAGACCCACGGGCATCATCAACGCGAGATCAAGGCTAGCAAGATCCTCGAGGCTCACGATGAGGACGATGACGAGCTCCCCGAGCACACCTCACAGCGCGATATTACGCCATCAAAGAACAAACCACTGCCACCGAAGAAGAAGAAGAGGTCGGCTAAACTGGTGTCACCGCCTCGGTTAGCGAGTAGCTCCGATGCTACCAGTGCGACCGAGGAAGCTAGGGCCGACGCACCGGTGCATGCGACTGCGGCGGCCAACACGGATGTTGTAGAGGGTGAGGTGTCGTTGGCATCGCTGCCGCCACCCTTCGTCCCAGTCACCGGGCTCGGGGCCACTCCAGCCGCGTGTTCGATATGGGCCTCAGTCGGAAGCTAGGGACGGAGTTGGAAAAACCGGCCAGCATTCATATTGGCCAGCATTTTATCCCAATCGCCAAGTGAGTACTCCTGAGTTTTTTCGTTTGTCCAATCAATTCATATCCAACTGGCGAGTTTGCTGATAACATTGTTTTGCAGGACTAGGGTGAAGAAAATAGGTCACCCTTCGGTGGCCAAGGTCTCGTTGGGTGCCGTGGAGGCGCTAGTCGACCCTTCGAAGAAGAGGAAGGGCGACGAGGTCGTCACGATTTCGGACGAACCCACGGTCGCCCCGAGCGAAGCTCCGATTAGAGCAGATGCAGCCTCGAAGGCCACGATGGATGCGGAGTCGCGGCGGGTGGAGCCCGTGGAAATAGTCGGGGCTACAGGCCCGACCTCGAGTGGCGCAGGGGATACAGTAGCGACGTTCCCTCGCTTTGTAGCGAAGGCCTCCACGGCTAGTGCGTCAGCGCCATCAAGCCAGGTGCCTAAGGTCGTCGGCGCGGAGGTGGAGCAACGTCGCGGGCGCACTGTTCGTGCTCCCGTCGGTGGATGCAATGGAGCTTCATGTCATGCTAGGTGCCGCCATCCAGGTAGGTCCAGTCCCCGAGGATCCGATCGTTGAATTTTAGCGGTCGGATCCTTATTGATTTCAATGGCCAGTCCCCGAGTGGCTAGTCGCTGAATTTCAGCGGCTAGGCACTTAGGAATTTTTTTTCGCTGTTGCGGTGACCCAACATACCACTGCATGATGTAGTACACTATAGTCGTTGATATAACACCAATGAAACACCATTAACTAGTATTACATCCCTCAGAGTGGTACAGCAGAAACACAGCAGGTCCAAGACATGACTATAGGTTACAACTCAACTTTTTACACAAGATCCAGAGAACACTCTAGGTTAAAGAGAGAGAAAGAAACTTCTTACAAAGAAGAATCAGGAATAAATCACTCAAAAACTATCATACTATTAAGACTAGTATCTTAACTAATGGTCTGGCATTGCTGCTATCGCAATACACTACAGAAATAGGTTCTATGGCTAGAGATTATATTCATATCTAATCAGTAACTTTGTCTTCACTTGAGTTGGTGTATATGTTGACCTTCTTAACTTCATTGAAGAGCTTTAGCTTTTGATGATAATTCCTGGAGCATAACTTGATGCAGACGTCATCTTAATGGCTTCAGAATCTAGCAAGGGTTAAGAAGATACGTTGAGTACGAGTGTACTCAGCAAGTTCACTAGAAAAGGAGTGTTTGATGCACTATATCTACAGCCACAGACCGTAGGTCATAGGCAATGCAAGTTTTCATAAACATTTCTTCAAAGGTTGCTTTTATTCTGAAAAGCTATGTCTGTCAGCCTTCACGGGTTTACCAGAACTTTCATGGAGTTCCTTTCCCACCACGTTCGCAGCTCCTTCAAGGAACAGGGAGTAACAAGTTACAGTTCTTACACTCTACAGAGGTGCGTTACTTTTCCCATGAGATATCTTAGCTTTGTTGCACATCCGAGCGGCCAACCCGTTCATACTTCCTTGGTATGAGGCCCAGACTAAGATCCAAGCCAATCACTGCCCTCTCCGTGACCCCATATGTCTGCACAATCCTTCAGGGCCATCTCACCTCCGTTAAACCCCCTTTCGGGCAGGCTAAAACCCTAATGAGTTCCCTAAGACTCTATGACCTGGTTATGCCCTGGCAAGTACCATATTAAATGGACTATACCACTAAACACCATTCATAGATAATCTAGACACCAAAAGTGTGGGGCGTAAGGGTGCCCACCCATATGTTGGATCCGCACAAGGAATCGCAACGTCACGTTAAGGTCATCTTGCCTCCATACGAGAGGAAAAGGATACAGCTGACTTCTCCATCCCATTCCAAATCTCATGGTTAACACTTGATATACGGTGCAATAATCACTGGCGACATTGGTTGTTAAGTCCTAGATAATATGTTCCTTTACCACCGAAACTTTCATAGTAGGTTATACCTCATTGTAAATAACCTATAATCATATTATTATGAAAATAGTGTTTTCTGACCCTTTTTCAAATGCATGTGATGATAACACTTGATTTGCAAAATACTTTACAGAAAATAATCAAAGGACATGAGCAAGTGTGAACTTGCCTTTTGTGATTGCAAGATTATGCACTCATGGTCTTCGAGACAGTATCAAAGATTCAATATCTGAAATCAGCATCATTGGTCTGGTAAGGACTAATGTTTAAAGAAGCAAGATGCTTTTATGCATAAGTAATGTAATGCACTTTATAAACGCGAATTCCCGGAATAAGCGTTGTTCTAGGGTTTGGATACTAGAAATGATGTCTTTGAAATGTGTTGTCCTTTTAGATAAGTTTCATACTTTTTCTTCTTATTAAGTCTTGTGAGTGTGTGTGAAACAACATGTAAGTATAATAAAGCACACACAATAATGGAATACTCAATTGGGAAATGTATTTGTAGATTATGTATATAAGGTTTGTTCATCATTCAGAGCTTTCATAAAAATGCTTACGTCTTGCTTTATAATGTACCTTAAAAGAATAACTTTTGAAGAAAATATTACTTAGCTAAGGAGAAGTATTTAAATTTTAAGTTAACCTTATTAGGTGTTCTTTCTAGTTATAGTCTTTAAGTAAGAAAGAATTGCTATATTTGAATAATGATATTAGTAGTATTTGAGACTTATCTATCTTGGTTTTTAACTTGGTTAGTTTGGTATTAAGATGCTTTATAACTTAATTATAACAGACCAAAGTTAACTATAAAACACATAACAAAGTCTTTAGCATTGTATTTAAAGTATTATAGACTAAAGTTAACTTTAAAGACATAGATGGACTTCGAGTATATTGCTTATGTTATTTGTACCTTATGTACTTTATAATGTTTCTCTAACGATACTTTAAGAATGGTAACATTTCTATTTGAATATTGTTTTCCTAACCTTATACATGTATAAAAGGATTTATCTCCTTATAAGGGTATGGTTATGGTTTGTGAATAAGTAAATAATGTTATTTACTACTTCTGAATTGATCTCTGGATTTAGTCTATTATAAAGTTGTGAGTGAAACAATGGTAAAAGATTTTATTTGGTTAAAATATCATTCTTGAAGATTTTGTATTTGTTACAGATCTTTATAGAAAATAAACTACACATATGGTTGAAGGATAATTCAATAAAATTATATATAAATGTGTTAAACCATTTTTTACTTTATAATATCAATATTTAGGACTAATACTATTTATTAGATTCAATTGGCTAATTTTTGAGATATTAGAAAATTTTATCTACCCTTATATGAATTACTAACTAAGGAATTAGGTTTAAATTCAAGTTGTTAGAGTGTTTTAAATTTTTATTTACCTCAAAAGTGGAATATTATATTTTTAACATGTAGGTATTATTTTTGTGATCATTTTGGTATATTACATTTATTTTTGTGATTTATAAATAATAATATATTATTTTTATAAAATTTACTACTTTATAAATACTAACTAAGTGAAATAATATTGCATGATTATAGGTATTATTTTTGTGAGTTAATAATAAGAAGTAATATTTTTAACATGTAGGTATTATTTTTGTGAATTACTAACTAAGTGAAATAATATTGCATGATTATAGTTTAAAATTGTAGTTCTTATTTATCTAAGATTTTTGGTTTTTTATTTATATTTTTTAACATTTACCAATATTAAAATATGAATTTTCAAAGTATTAAAATTTATAAAACTTTTATTAAATAATATTTATTTAAATTGTTAACATAATAATGTTTGATACTGGTTTAATGTTATAGATTTTATTTTTCTGAAAATTTTCATATATTATATATATTTTTCTGAATTATAAAACAAAAGATATAGATTTTATAAGGTTTAATCATTTTGTGAATTTTTAACTAAATAACTAAATGTGTTTATTAGGTAATGCTGATGTCAGCATGAAGTGAGGGGTTTTCTCACTAGAGCTAATCCTACCCCAGTCACTAACTGGTGGGACCTTTTCCATGTCATCTCTAATGTTTTTATTTATTACAGAAAATATTATTACAATTTCTAAAATGATAAAAATAGGAATATGACATCAGCATGATGGCACGCTGACGTCACTCGTGTTTGATCCTCTCTGGTTGATGATCAAGCCAGCGATTTAGTGCGCGCGCGGAGTTCTACTTGAGCTTATTAGAAAGAGGAGGCAAAGGCGATTCAAGTGGTGGTAGCGCCGCCCCTATGTAGTCGCCGGAACAGTAGTTTCGACGGTGGCTAACGACGGCGGTGGCAGATGCTCGTCGGGGAAGCAAGCCGGGGCGAGAACAAGCAAGAGACAGGGTGCCCGAGCAACAGAGGTTTGCCAGAAAGCGGATGAAGGAGTCGGTGAAGCTCGGGGAGCTCGTACTGCGGCGAATCGACGATGAACGGCGGTGACTGGCGGTGGAGATGAGGTGTCGATTGGATTGGCAGAGGGATCCCCGGCTTTTGTGAGTAGGGGCAAACGACGGAAAAGGTCACAGCGCATCTGATAGTCACCTCCACGGATCAAGGGGAGGTCGGAGATGGCGAGAAGCTTCGACACCAATGGCTAGGGTTTGCAGAAATGACGAACTCGCGAGAAATTGAGAGGGGAAATGAGGTGTTCGGCCTTATCCACATCAGCTTCACGGCTTTGTAGGCGCCGGGGGCGGCGACACGAATCTTGGCGCTCGCCGGCGATGAGGGTGCGGCCACCGAGCTGCTTGCAGCATCGGAAGGTCGAAGATGGTGCGAGGAAGACGACGAACCAGTATGGGCTTAGTTGGGCTGTGCTTGGGCCACTTTGGGTCGCTGTGGCTGCTCGTGCGCGGTGAGTAAGAAGGGAAATGGGCTGCGGCCTGGTTGCAATTTTTTTCTCACTATTTCCTTTTCTCTTTTCTGTTTTGTTTTTAGATTTGTGTATTACACATTTGTTTCAAATTTCCTTTAAAGAATTTATTTGTTAAATAGTTGCAGCAATAATGAATGCCCAAGACACCGACGGCTTCTTCGAGGACGAGGCCATGACAGGGAATTCTAAATTTGACTTGGGAATATGCCATTAATCAGTATTAGAATTTACACAAAGTTTGGTGGAAGTTTGAAATAAAATTGTGGTTTGAAAAGTTTAAACAAAATCAAAACAGATAAATAGGAAAAAGAAAAAGGGAAAAGATTCTGAATAAAAAAAGAAAAGGAATAGCCCAGCCCATCTGGCCCAGTAGCCACCTCCCCCCTCTCTCCCTGAAATGTTTTCTCACCGCAGGAAAAACCCACAGCGTCGCTGACTGCATGGACCCACCTTCCTTTTTTCTCTTAAGCCGACAAGCGGACCCCACCTGCCTCATCAGTGTCTTCAACCCGCGGACCCGTTCCTTCCCCTCACCTCGCCGGCTGTTTCTAGCTATAATCGCTCGCGTAAATTCGCGTCAATGCCTCAGCAATTCAACCTCGCGATCACGCGTACTAAGTAGCATGCGCCCCCTCTCTCATTCCCCTCACTCGCCATATCCTCTACGCCCCCAGGCCGTCTTAATTTCTCTTCGAAACTCCGCTGCCCCAACGAGTCCCGGCGTCGATTCCGGCGAGCCCCGACCCTCTCCTACCTCCTAGATCACACCAGCTTGATCCCCATCATTTCGCACACCTTCCCATGGTCTTCGTTCACCCACGCATACCCCACAACCTCGCCTCCGTCTTTGTCTGAGCGCCACCGACGACCCCCGCAACTCCGGCGAGTCCTTCTGGTAAGAATAGACCGCCCTTTCCCTCCCTTGGATGCTCACATGATCGCGACTTCCATACAAACCTAACGGTGACCTTTATTTGCCTTCACATGCCGTATATCATCGCCCCCGTCGACAAACAGACGAGCCCGAGGTGCAGCTCAACTCCGGCGAGGAATCCACGCCACCACCGTGCGCCCCTTGCCTTCTCGCGAGCACGACGAGCATCAGCGACACCACGCAAACCTGGTGAGCCACTCCTCTTCCTCCCTCATTTCCTATTTCGCCAGCAACGTCGCAGCCCGAGTGTCGCTGCCGCTCACCGTTGCTCAGCACCGCCGGTTCCTAGTCGTGGTGTTGATAGCCGTTAGATGAAGATCGTAGGGATACGATAGACCACTTAACTGAACCATTACAGATAGATCTGTGCCACACGATCGTCATTAGATCCAATGCCCCACATCGCTTGATCCAACCGAATCGGTACCAGCCAGTGAAATCACGCCACGTGGCCAGCGTTTGATTAATTAGACAGAAACTTTCCTATTAGATGATCAATTTTGAAAAATTCATAACTTTCAAACCACATGTCCAAATTTAGCAAATTTTATATCAATGGAATCAGCAAGACAAGTACTTTCTGACCATGCACTTTGTTTAGTAAAATGCTTCTGTTAAATTGATTGTTTTTGCAGAAACTTATGTATGCATGTTTAGAATATAAAATTGTTCTAAAATGATTTTTGAGATAAAACCTTTGGAAAATGGTTTGTTTTGAACCTACTGACCATAGAAATCAATTTGTGGTTTCAAAAACATATTTGGTGAAGCAAAACAATAAAACCTTGAATTAAAGCATTTCTAGTCAAATAAAAATATGGTTTAATTGTTAAAAATGATTTTGGAGGAAAACCTTTGGGAAATGTTTTGATTTAAACTCACTGACCCCCAGGCACCAAGTTTTATGATTTTAAAATGTATTTAGTGAACCCTATAAAGATTACTACTTTGATAAAGGCATTTTCAATCACATAAAATAATGATTTGGTTTAAAAATGGTTTGTAGGAAAATCTTTTGCAAATAGTTTTGCCACTTTATAAAATGACCAATAAGTGTTTTAGAATGTTTATAACCTATTATAAACCACTTTTGAAAATAAAACAAAGTTTGGCATGCTTGCATGCATTGTTTTGTTTCTATTATTTTATGTGATGTTTTGCTTGAATGGTAGATTGAAATATTGCTTGCTTGATTGAATTGTAGTGGAATTTGAAGAGTGTGATTGTTGCAAGATCAAGGATTGAACTTATACTCTCTACCAAAAAGGCAAGTGATTCATACTTTTGTCCCATTATTTTCACTATGCATTAGTGATATTTCTAAGTAGGACTTGCATGGAATTTTTTCTAAGTATAAACTATGCCATGGGAAATCCTAGTAGATGAAACCTTAGTAGAAATTTCCTAAGTTAAGATTCCTACTACTATCATGCTTAGCTTATCTAGTAGAAAACAAGGGTGGAATATATATTCAAACTATGGTATATTTCTAAGTCAAGGACTTGTGTTTTGTTTAATAAAACAACTAAGTGAATGAATCACCTGGGTGGAATGGAAGGAATGGTTTGTGTTGAGTGGTTCACAAGGCCCATTTCTATGGTTTACCTTATGTATCTCACTTGTGGGTGGCCACCCAGGAACAGTGAGATTTGAGATGTCAAATGTTGAGAAGCTTCAAGTGCAGCCACTTGGCATTATGGGCTCTGCCTGGATCATATAGGTTGCAATAACTTAGCCAAATGGACAGTTGGTGGTAGGGGAATGATAGGTTGGAACGCGTCCATTCTGGTCTAAGGGAAGGCTTCTAAAAGATCTTGTCTTGGGAAACCAAGTCTTGTGGGGAAAGTGCACCACCTCTGCAGAGTGAAAAATCTAAGTACTTAGCCATGTCCCTGGTAAAGGACAATTTGAGCATCAAGACATGGAAGCTATCAAGAATCTCCTCATCCCAATTTCTAAGTTAAAAACTTGTGGTTGAACAAGGGTTGAAGGATCACCAATTTCTATTGGGAGATGCCTTGGGTGATTTTTGTCAAGCAAAAACTTAGTGTTTTCAAATGATAAGGAAAAATCTATTTTGAGCAATTCAAGCCTAAAGCTCCACTTAGCCAAATGCATATAGATGATAGACTCCACTATACTATCATAGTATCACTTGCCAATACAATTCAAATGTATTGACCCTTGTGGCTGTAACTTGTTATGTTGCAGGTTTGTTTGATATTAGTGAAGTTTGTTGAATTAGGATTACAAGTCTACAACCAGCATGTTTGCCTGTGGCACTTTGAAGATGAAGGACCCCATGCTATTGTTATATTCTGCTGCATTGTAATGAGATAGCCAAATGAGCTATGTAAGATGTAATACATTATGTTATTCCTGGTTATAAAGTTGTATTATGACCTTTGTTTCTTGATATTACATCTCAACTGTGGATGCTAGCTATTGATCCAGGGACTAGCATTGTAAACACAGGGATCTCTACATTATTAAAGGTTGGGAACCTTACAACACTTGATTTGCAAAATACTTTACATAAAATAATCAAAGGACATGAGAAAGTGTGAACTTGCCTTTTGTGATTGCAAGATTATGCACTCACGGTCTTTGAGACAGCATCAAAGATCCAATATCTGAAATCAGCATCATTGGTCCGGTAAGGACTAATGTTTAAAGAAGCGAGATGCTTTTATGCATAAGTAATGTAATGCACTTTATAAACGCGAATTCCCGGAATAAGCGTTGTTCTAGGGTTTGGATACTAGAAATGATGTCTTTGAAATGTGTTGTCCTTTTAGATAAGTTTCATACTTGTGCTTCTTATTAAGGCTTGTGAGTGTGTGTGAAACAACATGTAAGTATAATAAAGCACACACAATAATGGAATACTCAATTGGGAAATGTATTTGTAGATTATGTATATAAGGTTTGTTCATCATTTAGAGCTTTCATAAAAATGCTTACGTCTTGCTTTATAATGTACCATAAAAGAATAACTTTTGAAGAAAATTTTACTTAGCTAAGGAGAAGTATTTAAATTTTAAGTTAACCTTATTAGGTGTTCTTTCTAGTTATAGTCTTTAAGTAAGAAAGAATTGCTCTATTTGAACAATGATATTAGTAGTATTTGAGACTTATCTATCTTGGTTTTTAACTTGGTTAGTTTGGTATTAAGATGCTTTATAACTTAATTATAATAGACCAAAGTTAACTATAAAACACATAGCAAAGTCTTTAGCATAGTATTTGAAGTATTATAGACTAAAATTAACTTTAAAGACATAGATGGACTTCGAGTATATTGCTTATGTTATTTGTACCTTGTGTACTTTATAATGTTTCTCTAAGGATACTTTAAGAATGGTAACATTTCTATTTGAATATTGGTTTCCTAACCTTATACATGTATAAAAGGATTTATCTCCTTATAAGGGTATGGTTATGGTTTGTGTATAAGTAAATAATGTTATTTACTACTTATTAATTTATCTCTGGATTTAGTCTATTATAAAGTTGTGAGTGAAACAATGGTAAAATATTTTATTTGGTTAAAATATCATTCTTGAAGATTTTATATTTGTTAAAGATCTTTTTAGAAAATAAACTACACATATGGTTGAAGGATAATATAATAAAATTATATTTAAATGTGTTAAAGCATTTTTGACTTTATAATATCAATATTTAGGACTAATACTATTTATTAGATTCAATTGGCTAATTTTTTAGATATTAGCAAATTTTATCTACCCTTATATGAATTATTAACTAAGGAGTTAGGTTTAAATTCAAGTTGTTAGAGTGTTTTAAATTTTTATTTACCTCAAAAGTGGAATATTATATTTTTAGCATGTAGGTATTATTTTGTGATCATTTTAGTATATTACTTTTATTTTTGTGATTTATAAATAATAAGATATAATTTTCATAAGATTTACTACTTTATAAATACTTAATAAATAATAAATGTTTAATTAAGTGAAATAATAATGCATGATTATAGTTTTAAATTGTAGTTCTTATTTATCTAAGATTTTTGTTTTTTATTTATATTTTTTTAACATTTACCAATATTAAAATATGAATTTTCAAAGTATTAAAATTTATAAAACTTTTATTAAATAATATTTATTTAAAGTGTTAACATAATAATGTTTGATACTAGTTTAATGTTATAGATTTTATTTTTCTGAAAATTTTCATATATTATACTCCCTCTGTTCCTTGATATAAGGTGTATAGTTTTTTTTGAACGAATATTAATGCATAGGCTAAAAGGAAAAATCAATTTTAGATGTTAATACATGTAGGTGACCGATGTGAGAATAGAGGAAAAAAAATATAAATCTCAGTATCTCAACTCTCCAAATCAGTTTGACTCCTAAATTATGTAAAAAATCCCACGATCCCACCATATACCTTATATTCTAGATTTTTTACAGAAAACTATACACCTTATATCAAGGAACGGAGGGAGTATATGTTTTTCTGAATTATAAAACAAAAGATATTGATTTTATAAGGTTTAATCATTTTGTGAATTTTTAACTAAATAACTAAATGTGTTTATTAGGTAATGCTGATGTCTGCATGAAGTGAGGGGTTTTTCTCACCAGAGATAATCCTACCCCAGTCACTGACTGGTGGGACCTTTGCCATGTCATCTCTAATGTTTTTATTTATTACAGAAAATATTATTACAATTTCTAAAATGATAAAAATAGGAATATGACATCAGCATGATGTCACACTGACGTCACTCGTGTTTGATCCTCTCTAGTTGATGATCAAGCCAGCGATTTAGTGCGCGCGCGGAGTTCTACTTGAGCTTATTGGAAAGAGGAGGCAGAGGCAATTCAAGTGGTGGTAGCGCCGCCCCTATGTGGTCGCGGGAACAGTAGTTTTGATGGTGGCTAACGACGGCGGTGGAAGATGCTCATCAGGGAAGCAAACCGGGGCGAGAACGAGCAAGAGACAGGGTGCCCGAGCAATAGAGGCTCACTAGAAAGCGGATGGAGTCGGTGAAGCTCTGGGAGGTCGTACGACGGCGAATCGACGATGAACGGTGGTGACTGGCAGTTGTGATGAGGTGTCGATTGGATCGACAGCGGGCTCCCCGGCTTCCATGAGTAGGGGCAAACGACGGAGAAGGTCACGCCGCATCTGATAGTCACCTCCGCGGATCAAGGGGAGGTCGGAGATGGCGAGAAGCTTCGACACCAGTGGCTAGGGTTTGCATAAATGACGAACTCATGAGAAATTGAGAGGGGAAATGAGGTGTTCGGCCTTATCCACAACGGCTTCACGGCTTTGTAGGCGTCGGGGGGCGGCAACACGAATCTTGGCGCTCGTCGGCGATGAGGGTGCGGCCACCGAGCTGCTTGCAGCATCGGAAGGTCGATGACGGTGCAAGGAAGACGACGACCGGTATGGGATTAGTTGGGCTGCGCTTGGGCCACAGTTGAGTCGTTGTGGCTTCTCGTGGGCGATGAGTAAGAAGAAGGGAAATGGGTTGCGGCCTGGTTGTAGTTTTTTCTCATTGTTTCCTTTTCTCTTTTCTATTTTGTTTTTAGATTTGTGTATTACACATTTGTTTCAAATTTCCTTTAAAGAATTATTTGTTAAACAGTTGCATCAATAATGAATGGTATTTAAAGTCATTTTGTGAAATTTTATTATATATTGTTATCATTTCTTTATTTTCTTAATATTTTGTAAGGCCTTTGTGATTAATTTTCTTTCTATAATAAACCATGGATTTATTATATGATATTTCCTTATTTATTTATTAGATTTGGTTTTAATTAACTTATAGTTTGGTGAAATTTAATATAATAATCCTATATCATTACTTGATGCATGATATTCTCAGGAATTAATATGGCTAATATTAATCCCTTAAATCTAGAAAATTCCAAGGTATATATTTTATTATACCCAATATAGGAGTTAGGGTTTTAGGGGTTGGTTAATTATATTATTCCTTAATAGAATGATTTTTATTTCCTCCAAAAGAATGTAATGATAATGGTTTAAGATAGCTAAATATATTCAAAGAGTGTATCCATCTTTATTATTATATAAAAATCATTATATAAGAGAATTTAATTATTAGGGTTCTCAAAATGGTGAATTCTATTATTCAAAATCTACTAACAGGTGAATCCTAACCACCCTTCTTATTTAAAATATGCATAGTTGTTTTCTAGAACTAGCTATTCATTACTTGCTTAGGTGTGATTAATATATGGATATAATGTTGGGCATAATGGTTTATAGTAATTTCCAATTATTTGATACACATGATTTATAGGTTTGAAAGTCTCAAAGATATACTTGAGTGATTTGCTATAGGAAAATATTCCTATATAGCTTTGTGTAAATAAGATGATAGATCAATCAGATGAAATGGATTTTATGTTTGGTTAAAGATTTAGGGTTTAATGTTTACCAAGAATTCCTATCTTCCATAGTTCACAATCCTGGACTTCTAATTAAGGAATTCTTTTCCTAGATATACTACTTCTTCATATCCATCATCATGTGTTAACATGATGAGCTTTACTTCACAAGAATATTCTTATCCACCTTTTATTCTTCTAAATCCATTTATAAATCCAATGAGCTTGACACTAAAGCTCTCATAATCTTCTCATATCCATACTTGGTTATATCAACTACTCTACTGCTGATAATCTCCAATCCAAAAAGTAGTTACTTCTAACTCCATTCATACTCTTCCTTAATCATCCTTCACTAATATCACTTCAATATATGTATACATCAAATCCTACTTCACCTCAAGTACTTAGTATTTCCAAAGAGGAAAATACTACTTCTCTAATCCAATGTTGCTCGAAAATCATCTTAATCATACTATCTTGTCTCTACTTGACTCTAGTATCTAATACTCCAACCTCACATTATATTAATATGACTTGTCAAGGCTAACCTAGGATAACATATCTATACTAGGTTTCAATCATGTTTTATCCACCAATGTCACTTATACATGATATAAGTATTCAATCTTGGTGAGTTAAGCATGATCATTATAATCCTTTGATCATTTATGGTATAGATTTCTAGTTGGCTAATCAAGGCTTTCATTCATACAACAATATAGTTGTATTATAATTATCTTCTGTTTATCTCTATTGGACTAAGAGATATTATTCGTTGACTATACCTACTTGATCCAATAGGATTACTCCTGGTAACTATCTTCAGGACTCATCCTTGTAATCTTCTTTATTACCATGTAATTATATATTCCAAATAACTCTTCTATCATTTCAGGAGTGAGTTAACTCCATCAATTATCACAATGATCTTATTCTCTTCCAACACTCCCATCCTATAGATGATATCTAAAACTAGCATTACCACCTTCCTCTTCTTACTTCTTTCTCTGAGGCTTTAAAGTGAATGCTATGAATAGGACAAGAGTTGATAGATCAAGAATTGATAGGTTAAGAATTGGTGAATCAATAGTTGATTACTCAACATTGATGAACAATAGATATTAGAATAGGATTCAATAGAGATGATAAGGATTGATATGGAAAGAAAGGTATATGGTAAATGATCTTGACTTGGTCGCTTTCCTACTCAATATCACTAAAGAGTTAAGGTTAGGTACTACCATGGTACTCATGGTATAAGTAGATGAGATTAAGATAGATCAAGATTTAGTTGTTACATTCCTATTACTTAAGTTATGTTTATAACTTGGTATTCATGAGTTGTGTAATGAATACTAGAATATGATTACTTAAGGATCAAATAGAAACCATTAAGTAATGTATTAGGGTTAACTTTTATTACATTTGATCTACCCTTAGATCAAATCTCCTTTACCTAAAATTAAGGTTTTAGGAAAGGTCATATTGAAACTTATCGCAGTCAACTTGATGATCTACTTCAATTCCATCAAGTTGAGAGAAGATTCAATCACTTTGACAAGTGTTGTTCAAAAGCGCGAAAATTATTCGGATTTTCTATGCATGAATGCAATGCACATATATGTGTTCAGCTTATTTCTAATCTCTAATGCTGGGATGTTACAGTTGTCCAGTCCCCGAGTGGCTAGTCCTGAATTTTAGAGGCTAGGCACTTAGGAATTTTTTCGCTGTCCAGTCCCCGAGTGGCTAGTCGTTGTATTTCAGTGGCTAGGCGCTTAGGAATTTCTTTGATAACCCCTTCATGGTTGTGCAGGGTTTGCAGCGCGAATCGGCAGAGCGACTTGCCACCAGGGAGCGTCTGGAGAAGGAGCTCCTTATCCAAGGAACGGACGAGCAGCTTCGGGCGACTGCCGGTAAGTGGTCGTTGTGCTTGTTTATTGGTCGCAAAGCTTGCTTTCCTTGTGTTCATTGTTTTTTTGATGTAGAGGGTCATGCGGCCGCAGTGGAGAAGGCTCGTCAGGGCATGGTCCCGGTGAGTGAACTGACTGTTGCGCAATCATCCTTGAGCGCCGCGGAGAGGCGAATCGCTGACTTGGAGTAGGAGCTCAAGGAGGCAAAGGCGGAGGCGACCTCGGAGGATGAGAGGGCCAAGGCAGCCATTGCTGCTGCTGAGGAGCGGAAGATGTCAGATGCACTCGTCGCCGGGTTGCAAGATGACCTCTCCGGCCTTTAGGATTTCATCACGGAGCGCTGTCGCCCGTTGATTGGTGAGTTCTTTGTTTTTTGGCGAGTCCCCGAGCGTGCGGGTCTCTTTGCTGGAGCCTTCCTTACTATTTGCTTATGTGTTGCAGGCAGGATTACTGATGATGCTGACGAAGCGCAGTCATATGACGCGCGGCAATGCGTCACCACACTGGTTGACTCCGCCGCTCTGTTAGCGACCTGCATTCGGGCGTACCTTCAGGAGATCTCACCCACGGAGGTGATCCCCAGTGACCTCGTCGAGGTCTGGCGCTACCTGGAGAAGGCCCCGGCTGTGGTTGACTTCATGTCGCGGTCGGCCTTTCGTCATGGTGTTGCGACTGCGTTGAGCCTTGGGCTCGCACACTTCCCTGACGACTTCGACCTCGACGATGTCACGAGCGGGTACCCTTCATCAACGGGTGCGGTCGAGATCGCCGAAGTGCTGAAGCTGACCGAGCGAGCTGCGGTGTATGTCGACCGGGTGTGGGCGATGGGTGACCTTATTCCATACCAGGTGACGGTAGTCGCCCCGAACAACCCCGAGACGGCGCACCGCGACTTCAAGGTGGAGCAGCCATTCCGAGCGGACATGGAGGGTTCTCTCACGACTTACCCTTCGAACCCGTGGGTTCCTTTTATCCGCCATCGCAGGAGTGGTGGCGCCTCATCGTCGAAGCCTGCGGAGTAGACTAGTTTGCCGACTGCCGTTAGTTAGAATATATATGTAACTGCCCTTGTAAGCGAACAAATTTTGCTGCTTTAAGTAATGCAAGGATGCTTTTGTCAATGTTTTTGATTTGATTGTTGGTTGTGCGAGTCCCCGAGCGTGTCTGCCCTTTTATGGGGTTTACCTCGTTTTTATGTATATGTATGTTGTTTAAACTGTTAGTAAGGTGTGGTCGACTCGCCATGGCTTGGAAAGCCAGTCGCATGGGACGGGTGTCTGAGTCCCCGAGCATGGTACTTGGCGGTTCTAGTCGCATGCCCGGGGTAGGTGAGGACGAGGCGCGTTGTACTAGGCGTGTCACTCCACCTGATCCGTAGGACCAGTCGCGTGGCAAGTCCAGGACGCGCTCTCATACTTGGTGTTTTCCCTAGTCGCTCCTGTTTGGACTGGCGTCAGTCCCCGACCGTGGTACTTAGCCGTTCGAGTCGCTGCGCCAAGGATGTGGACGACTGGGTCGCTATGGAAAGCGAATGCGGTTGTCTTGGCTCGGGAATCCATTCGAGCGAGGCGACTCCGATGGGGCTTCGGGTTGGCTTTTTTCTGGACGGTACAAGGCCCGAATTTTTTCGGTGCCCTCGTACCGCACTACTTGGCCGTGACGGTCGCGTAACCAAGGGTTGACTTCCGCGAGTAGCATAGCGTTGTTATTACGAGTGCGAATGGCACAAGGTATGGAGAGTGGACACAATTTGTGCGAATCGATCTTTATTTCATAGCGGGTAGGAGGTACATGTCTAGAGTTCTAGGAGTAGAACTTCCGTAGGAGGTTTACATTCCATGGCCGCTTGACGTCGAGTTTTCCGTCGCCTCGGACGTCGATGAGGTAGTAGGCGTCGTTGCCCAGGACTCGCCTAATGGCGAATGGTCCCTCCCAAGGGGGAGAGAGCTTGTGCATGCCCTTCTTGTCCTTCATCAGGCGTAGTACCAGGTCGCCTTCCTGGAAGGTGCGAGTCCGCACTCGCCGGCTGTGCTAGCGGTGAAGTCCTTGATGATAGATGGAGGTGCGGGAGCGAGCTAGGTCGCGTGCTTCATCGAGCTGGTCAACTCCGTCCTAGCGTGCGAGCTCGTTGTCGGCCTCCGCGTAGTTGACCACCCGCGGCGAGCACCGTACACCATGAAGAAGGGGGTGAACCCTGTCGACCTGTTGATGGAGGTGCGTGTGCCCCAGATGACAGAGGGGAGCTCTTCGACCCAGCACCCAGGAGTTTGCTCGAGGGGAACTTGCAGTCGCGGCTTCAGGCCATGGAGGATGCTCTGGTTGGCGTGTTCCGCCTGGCCGTTGGACTCCGAGTGGGCGACTGAGGCGAGGTCGAGTTGTATGTGGTGCTCCTCGCAAAATTTGGCCATGGATCCTTTGGCGAAGTTGGTTCCGTTGTCCGTGATGATGTTGTGCGGGAACCCGTAGCGATGGATGGTCTCGCGTAGGAACTTGGTGGCGGTCTTCCCATCGCACTTGCGGACTGGCTTGGCCTCCACCCACTTTGTGAATTTGTCGACTACGACTAGGAGGTGGGTGAAGCCACAAGGGGCCTTCTTGAAGGGGCCTACCATGTCCATGCCCCACACGGCGAATGGCCAGGTGATGGGGATGGTCTTGAGCGTCGAGCTCGGGACATGAGTCTGGTTGGCGTACTTCTGGCACCCGACACAGTGTTAGACGATGTCGACCGCGTCAGCGTGCGCGGTGAGCCAATAGAAACCGTGTCGCATGTCCTTGGCGAACAGGGAGCGAGCGCCAGCATGGTGGCCGCAGTCTCCAGCGTGGATGTCGTTGAGGATCTTGCGACCTTCTGCGGGTTAGACGCAACGTTGGAACACGCCGGTCACGCTGCATTTGTGGAGTTCACCGTTGAAGATGACGAAGGATTTGCAGCGTCGTACTATCATTCGGGCCTCCGTCTCGTCAGTGGGTAGGGTTCCTCCCTCCAGGTAGGCGACGTATGGCGTGGTCCAGTCACTTGGCTCGGCGAGCATGGCGACCAGGGCTGCTTTTGGTTGCAGCGGAATTCTGATGTCGATCTCCCGCGAGGGAGAGACGGAAGGCTTGGTGATGGTGTCGAGGAAGACGCCGGTGGGTGGCGCGAGGCGAGCCGACCCGATGCGAGAGATGGCATCGGCTTCCTCGTTCTTGCGCCGATCGATCCACTCGACGGAGTAGCCGGCAAAGTGGCCTCCCAGCTGGTCCACTGCTTGGCGGTATGCCTCCATGGTGGGGGAGACTGCATCGCAAGTGTCGGCGACTTGCCCGATGACGAGGTCCCAGTCACCGTAGCAGCGCAAACGATTGATGTTCATTTCTTTGGCTGCTCGCATGCCGTGGAAAAGCGCCCCGTACTCGGCCATGTTGTTGGTGCAGGGGGTGAAGTCGAGGTATAGGATGTAGCGCAGCTTGTTGCCCTTTGGGTATGTGAGGACGATACCTGCCCCTACGCCATCTGCGTTCTTGGAGCCGTCGAAGTGTAGCGACCAGTAGTGGAGTTACGGCAGTTTCTCTAGCTGCTGTGCCTCCTCCCAATCAGCGAGAAAGTCTGCCAGAGCCTGCGACTTGATTGCCTTGCGCGGCTCGTACCTGATGTTGTGGACTCGGATCTCCACGGCCCACTTGGAGACTCGCCTGGTCGCCTCGCGGTTGCGGATGATGTCCTGCAACGGTGCTGAGGAGACGATCGTGATTGGGTGCTCTTGGAAGTAGTGCGGCAGTCGCCGCTGGGCTCTGAACACCGCATAGACCAATTTCTGGTACTGCGGGTAGCGCTGACACGACTCGGTGAGGACTTCGCTGATGTAGTATACAGGTCGCTACACCGGGCACTCCTTGCCCTCTTCTGGTCGTTCGATGACCATGACGGTGCTGACGACTCGCTCAGAGGCCGCGACGTAGACGAGCATGGGCTCCTTATCGACGGGGGTGGAAAGTAGCGGGGCCGCGAGTAGCACCTCCTTGAGTGCGTGGAGCGTGTTGTCTGCCTCCTTCTCGCCTAGCCGGGGGATGAAGCGACTGAGAGCCGCGACTCGCCCGACCAACTTCTAGACATCGCGCAGGCACTCAGGTTTGTCGAGCCGGGCGATCGTGTTGATCTTGGTGGGGTTCGACTCGATCCCTCGTTTGGAGACGACGTACCCCAGCAAATGTCCAGTAGGTACACCGAAGGTGCAGTTTCCTGGATTTAGCTTGATCTTATACCTCCGCAGGTTTGCGAAGGTTTCCGACAGGTCGGCGAGTAGATCGCCCTGGCGAGTGGATTTCACCACCACGTCGTCGATGTAGACGTGGATGTTGCAACCAATTTGGCTCGCAAGGCACTCCTGCATGCACCTCTGGTAGGTCGCCCTGGCGTTCTTGAGGCCAAAGGTCATAGCGGTGTAGCAGAATGCTCCAAATGGCGTGATAAACGCCGTCTTCTCCTCGTCCTCGACTGCCATTTTGATCTGGTTGTAACCAGAGTAGGCGTCAAGGAAGCACAGCGACTCCGAGCCCGCGGTCGAGTAGATGATTTGATCGATCTGTGGGAGGACAAACTGCTCCTTTGGGAAGGCGCTATTTAGGTTTGTGTAATTGATACACATTCTTCAGGTCCCATTTTTCTTCTCGACCAGGACTGGGTTTGCCAGCCACTTGGAGTATTTGATTGGCCGAATGAAGCCTGCAGCGAGTAGACGTTGCACCTCCTCGGCGATTTCTCGACGGCGCTCTTCATTGAAGGGCCGCAACGACTGTTTGACGGGTCACGCTTTAGGGTCGGCATTGAGTTTGTGCTCAGCGAGTTCCCTCGGGACACCAGGCATGTCGGATGGCTTCCATGCGAAGATGTCGCGATTCTCACGTAGGAACTCGATGAGCGCGCCTTCCTATGCTGGGATCATGCCCGTCCCGATCGTCGCCATCTGGCTGGAGTCGCCAGGGACCAGCTCGACGGTGCGGGTGTGCGTTGTTGCCTCGAAGGCGGTGGAGTCGCCGCCCTCCGAGTTGGGCTTCTTGAGTATTGTGGGGACGTCATTGTTGACCCCGCTCGCGTACTTGGCGAGCTCCTCCGCGTGGTTGGCTTCCGCCGCTATGACGGCGTCGGCGAGCTCGGCGACTTTGGCCTCGCACTCGACGGCCATGTCGGGATCGCCGTGGACGGTGATGATGCCGCACGGCCCTGGGAGCTTCATCGCGTTGTACGCGTAGTGGGGCGCCGCCATGAATTTGGCAAACGCCTGCCACCCCAAGACACAGTGGTAGGGGATGTTGAAGGTCACCAGCTCGAAGACGATCCGCTCGGTGCGGAAGTTCACTAGAGTGCCGAAGGTGACTGGCAGAGTCACCTTGCCGATCGGGTACGCCTTCCGACCGGGGACAATGTCGTGGAAGGTGGTGTAGGTCGTCTCAATCATCGACTGCGGGAGCCGCAGCCGCCTGAATGTGTCCAAGTAGAGAATGTTGATGGAGCTTCCGCCGTCCATCAGCGTCTTGGGGAGCCAATAGTCTCCCACCTTGGGCTTGACCACCAAGGCGACTCGGCCCGGATATTCTATCTGTGGCGAGTGATCTTCGCGATTCCAGGTGATCTGCTGCTCGGACCAGTTGAGGAAGCGCGGGACATCGACCTGGGACACCGTGTTGATGGCGGCGCGAGCGATGGCCTTCTTCTCGCGCTTGGTGCTGAACCCGGTGAAGGTGTGGAGCGATCCCAGGTCATTGCCGAATGCCCCACTGTTTGGCGGGTGGTTGTTGGGGTCCTCCCTTGCGCGTCGTGCCTTCTCGATCTCCCTCAGAGAATGGCAGTCGGTGGTCATGTGCATGGCGGGATTCCCCTCCCTACTGTGGAACACACAGGGCTGGTTGAGGAGAGCCACAGGGTCAAACCTCGGCTTTGCCTTGTAGTTGCCACCATCGCGACGTTGGCCTCCGTCGCGGTGGAAGCTCTTGGGCTCGCGCGGAGCATAGCCGGCGTTGGCGATGAAGTCAACTCGCCCGTCACCGCGGCGCTTGCTGGTGAGACGAGTGTTGTTGTAGCGTAGCTCGGGTCATCTCCTATTGTCGTGGCTGCTCATGCGGCGGTTTCCTCCTGACTCATCGTCGGTTTCTTGGTTCGGGTCCTCCTCCGCGTACCGTTTGGCGATCTCGAGGAGGTCCGGTATGTTGTCGAGTATTTTGTACACACGCTTGATCTTGGCGACCAAGGGCTCGTTGCAGCACGAGGTCTTGAAGCAGTGAATCGCGGTGTCCGGGTGGATGCCAGTCGCGTTGTACCACAGGTCCTGCCACCACTGGATCCAACTGCGGGTCGACTCGCGGGGTCCCTGGATGCATCGCTTGTCAACACCCGGATTTTTAATCCCAGATGCGTGTTATTCCATACATCGCAATCCCAGGATTACCATTTTTGCGAGACATAACATATTTGATATCACAGTACATCATCCATTACAAACCATACATAAGGTCTTACACAAATAAGGATCTCATGATCCAGTTCTTAATACAATTCAAGCAACGGAATAACGTAAATATAACGATAGCGTGGGCGAAGCTCCATCTTCATGGTCACAGGCAATGCTGACGATGGGAGATGATCCTAGTTGTCGTAACCTTCCTGTTGTCCATCTTCCTAATACTCCTCCTCATAGTCTGGCCACAGGAATAGCCAGGGATAAAGCCATGAGTACTCTTTAAGTACTCGCAGACTAATACTAACAAGTGAAAGTGGTTTTGAGTAGGGTATACTAAGATCTAGGGTTGTTTTGCAAAAATCCAGATTTACCTCTACTAAGTTCAGAAGCAAAGAAAACTAGTGGGAAGTTTTATAACACCTAAGTGAGAACTTGAATTTCATGTCACAACGCTGTTGTGGTCAAGTCAAAGTCATAAATCATTTCATAAGTCATTTTGAAAACATCTGACGACGAAACAGTATGGCTACTCCAACTGTCCATAACCATGGACGCGGCTATTCGAATAGTTTGACACTCTGCAGAGATTCTACACTTTCACTACAACATTCAATACATCTGTCAGGAACAATTCCTGAATTCATCATACTAAGTATGCGGATAATCAATCCTAACCTTTCCATTACACGCCCTAGTATAGGCACCTATCCTGTGAGTTTGGCCTCCCAACCATGACCAACTGTCATCTTGGGTACTACACAGGTAGACAATCTTCACAAGGTAGGCTCAGCTCAAACCTTGGCGGCAAGGGAACCCATACTAATGTATATAATTTTCCAGTCAAGCCCTACCCAATTTTCGGGTATTGTGGTTATACGGTAAAATTGGAATGGTATCGCATCCAGACAACCATTAGTTTTATAAAGGGCCAGGGCTCATGCCTTAACATTTTCATCATCAAAATCATATGGTGTTCGAAAACACATGTCAAAACATTTCAGTAGAATGACTTATCATTCTAAGGTTTTCATAACCAATTTCACCAAGTATTCCCATCTAAAGTTGACCAAGTTTTATGCTTAGAACTAGCATCTACAAGTTGGGGATAAATACTAATGAGGGGTGGTAAACAAGTGTATCTTATCTAAGTTCAATCTTATGCCTCAGGGTGACATCAAGATTATCTAACTTAGGTCAAGTTTTATGCTCTTTATGCTACCTTCAATTATCCTTCTAATATATACAAATCACTAAATAAACTTTTGATAGAAGGCTTTGATAAAGAAAATAAAATACTAAGTTTGCAAATAAAACTAGGATTGGGTATCATCAAGGTATAAGCTTGCTAGGTCAACTTATGTAGTAAGGCTTGCAAGATTGCAAGTATAGGCTTGCATATGTAACAATGCAAGTAGTAGCTTGCTAAGTTGAAAGTGTTAGCTTGCAAGGTTTAGCTTGCTCAGTTAATAGCTTGCCTTGTGCAGAACATTGGTTGAAGTTCTCCTCGGCTTCTCCCTCGTAGTATTCTCCTTCCTCCTCGTATCCTTGGTCGATACTAGCGTCTATAAATAAATACGAGGTACACAATCACCACACAATTCTTAACTACTCTATTTATCACACAAAGGTTCACACTAGATGATCTAGCATCATCACTATTATCACAAAGATTAAAGCACCTGTCTTATTTATTCGATTTTAGAAAAGTAATTTCTACTCACTGAAAAAATACTTAAGATTTAATATTCTCCAACTCAAACATGGGATCATGTCGACACATGTCATTACCATATATTTCAGTACATGGGAATGTGATTTAAAGTGGTGTCACAATTTAATAAGGTTTAACCTTTTATTTTAATTAAATAAAATGACTAGAATAGCCTATGTGGCATTATTTTATTACTTGATCATTATTTCTGCAAGTAACCCTATATATATTTTTATATATTCTGAAAGGTATGGTTAAATGTGATTTTTTGAGAGTTGGAATCAACTCAAAAGCTTTCATGGTTGAATTTTGAAAAATGTTTGAATGCAGAAAAGCTTCTGCCTTGTTATTTTTACCATGGGTGATCTACAAATCTAAATGATTTGAATCCAATGGGCCTGGATTAAGCACTCTAGTACCTTTCTAACAAAATTGGTTTCATGCATTTCGGTTTAGTGAATCGAGCTGGGTTGATTTTTGAATCTAGGTATAGAACTGAGTTTGAAATTAAATGAATAAAACTAAGTTTGAATTAATGGGTTGCGCGGGAGGTTTCACTGGGCTGGCCCACTACACACAGCACACGCGCGGGCTAGTTAAGTGAGCGACCCCACTAGTCAGTGAGACAGCGAGTGGCGAAGCGCTACGGGGCGATCTAGGCCGTGCGATCTAGCTCTAATCAAAAGGATGTGGTTCATCATCCATGTCGAACAACGCCAGCGAGACAGAACCCTAGCGTATCCAGTGGGGATCGTTGGAGGCTCACTGGGGCTCCGGTGATGGTCGGCGATGGGGGCGAACGACGAAGTCGACAACGGCGATTCTCCTAGTACCAGTAGCTCCTCCTGGGGTGGCTCCAATCGACGGTGCCTCTCCTCCTCTATAGCGGCGAACTCCGGTGAAATTCCGGCCACCTGGTGCTCGCCTTGCTCCGGGAGTAAGATGGTGTGAAGATTTTGATCTAGGAGGGCCTCTATTTATAGGGCGATGAGGGGACCGAATGGCGCGGGTGGAGCTCGTCGGTGTCATCGGCACAGTGTGCTAAGGGCATGGGCGACGATAGGGGCGGTGATGTGCTCCCTGGCGAAGCTCAACGGCATGGTCACGCGGTGCGGGGAGGTTCTAAACGGTCGGAACGTCACGGCGCTCTGGGCGGTCCGACGGGGATTTTAATGGCGCATAGCGTGCATGGTCCGCGCGGTGGCGAACGGGGCTGTCTGGCGGGTTACTGGGTTGCTGGCGATCACGTATGCAAGTAGTGAGTGAGGCGCGCAGTCTATGGGCTCGGGTCGCTGACGGTGCACTGGCGCACTCTCGGCACACACGCAGAGAAACTGGGTGCGAGCTTGGCTTGTGGTCAAGTGGCTGGCTACGCTCGGGGCTTGGACAGGGGGTGGCGGTGGACGGTGATGCGTTTCCCAGACAAGGTTGGCGAGGCTAGTGCTTCCTCTAGCTTGCTAGCGACATGGGGGTGGCAATGGTGATCTCGGCATGGTCACCATTGATGGCTATGCTTGCTCACAGTGGTGCTAAGGATTGTTAAAGAGGCTAGATGATCTACTAAGAGCTTGCTACAACCAGAGAGGGAACAAGGTTGGCCACAATCACTGCTACAAATAGTGTTTGATGTTTTGTTGTTTGCTGATCATAAGGTGTTTGATGAAATGGCTGAAAGAAATTCAAATTTGAATTTTGGGTTCAAACTTGGTGGGTTTGCTAGTTACATAATAGGGAGTATATGGTTAGTTGGATTGGTCAAGGGGCACTGGTTTGGTTGGGTTTTGAAAATGTGTGATCTTCACATATGACAAAGATTCAATTTTAAATTGTCATTTGAATGGGGTTGCTAAATGTTTATGTAAGTTTGAAAGGTGGGCTTTGATTCAATTTTACTTGGTCTTGCAAGGGGTGAAAAGAAATGGAAAAGTTTCTGTTTGAAATCTTGGACTAGAAACACTCAAAGTGACCTAGTGAGCAAGATTGCCAAAAATGACCATTCGCCCTATTTGATTTGTTTTTTGATTTCCTCTTGATTTGTTTATGATTGGAAATGTTTTAGATGATGTTATTTTCATCTTTAATCCATTTCTTGCTATTTAGGTTAATCACACAAGTCCATTTATGCATTCATTCAATCATCACATACACACATGCATTCATATGATTTTTATTTAATCAAAGTTTTTGTTAACCCTAATTTTAGTGATTAGAGTTTGATAATCATGATCAATATTTTTGGGATGTTACAAACCTTCCCTCCTTAAACAAAATCTCGTCCCGAGATTTGAGAAAGAATAAAAAAGATTACCTAAGATTTAAAAAGATCGGGAAACTCCGTCTTGATGTGATCTTCTCGCTCCCAGGTAGCTTCTTCTTCAGTGTGGTTGCTCCACTGAATCTTGAGAAACTTTATGCTTCAGGTCCGGGTGGTTCTGAAAGCTTCCTCCAAAATACGGACAGGTACTTTGGGGTACATCAGGTCATCGTTGATCTCTATGGTGCGGTGATCAATGTTCTTGAAAACTTCGGTCTTCTCCGAAACATCAAGGCATTTGCGAAGTAACGATATATGGAACACATTGTGCACTGCTGACATTTCTTCCGGCAGTTCCAATTGATACGATACTTATCCTCAATGGTTCAGAATTTTGAAAGGTCTGATATATCTAGGGGCTAACTTTTCTTTGAGTTGGAAACACTGCATTACCTTCAAAGGCGACACTTTGAGATACACAAAATCTCCGATATTGAAAGCAAGGTCTCGACGTCTCTTGTCGGCGTAACTCCTCTATCTGGATTGGGTGGTCTTGAGGTGCTCACGAATCTTGTGAACTTTCTCTTCTGCTTCTCGTAGGATGTCGGGTCCGAAGATCTGACTCTCTCCTACTTCCGACCAATTCAAAGGGGTGCGACACTTCCTTCCATACATGAATTCAAATGGGGCCATTTGCAAACTAGCTTGATAACTATTGTTGTATGAAAATTCCGCGAAAGGCAGACAGTCTTCCTATTTAGATCCATACTCTAGCACACATGCTCTCAACATATCTTCGAGTATTTGATTTACTCGCTCCATTTGTCCATCGGTTTGAGGGTGATACGTTGTGCTGAAATCTAGTCGGTTTCCTAGACCTTCTTGGACTTTCTTCTAGAATCTCGAGGTAAACTGAGTTCCTCGATATGATACGATGTTCTTGGGAACTCCGTGCAAACTGACGATTCTAGCGATGTACAACTCTTCTAGCTTCGAACTTTGGTAGGTGGTCTTGACTAGTAAGAAATGTGCTACCTTGGACAATCTGTCAACTATGACCCAGATAGAGTCATTTCCTCTACTAGAAGTAGGCAATCCGGTGATAAAGTCCATTCCAACTGAATCCTATTTCCATTCTGGAATCTGTAATGGTTGCAATAGTCCGCGGGTCTTTGATGAACTGCCTTGACTCTTTGACAAATATTACACTTGGCGATGTAGCTTCCGATTTCTCTCTTCATCTTATGCCACCAAAATTGCTCCTTTAGATCCTGATACATCTTTGTTCCTCCGGGGTGGATAGAATAAAGAGTATCATGGGCCTCCTTCAAAATAACTTCTTTCAACTCTGAATCTGCTGGTACACACAGACGTCCTTTGTACCATAGCACTCCTTCATCCTCGGTGAATCCGGGTACTTTGCTTGTACCGATACGATGTTTGATTCCGTCGATACTAGCATTTCCTTTCCGCGCCTCCTTGATCTGACTGATCAAAGTGGGTTGAAGTTCTATGCTAGCCCAAAATCCTTCACTTACTAATTCCATTCTAAAATCTTCCATCTCCTTGTGCAAACTTGGTTGCTCCTTCAAAATCATGGAGTTCAAGCGGCACGGCAATCTGCTAAGGGCATTTGCTACCACATTGGCTTTACCGGGGTGATAGTGAATCTCCAGATCATAGTCCTTGATTAGCTCAATCCATATTCTCTGCCTCATATTCAGCTCCTTCTGAGTGAATATATACATCAGGCTCTTGTGATCTGAATAAATCTCACAATGGTTTCCCATAAGATAATGCCTCCATGTCTTCAGGGCTAGAACTACGGCTGCTAGTTCAAGGTCATGGGTTGGATAACTCTGCTCATGCTGCTTCAGTTGTCGGGATAGATAAGATATTACTTTGCCTTCTTGCATCAACACACATCCGAGACCGATCTTGGATGCATCACAATATACATCAAAAGCCTTCTTGATATCCGGCATGATCAAGATTGGGGCTGAAATCAATCTCCTCTTGAGTTCTTGAAAACTCGCTTCACATTTGTCTGTCCATTAAAACTTCTTGTCCTTCTTCAGCAATTGGGTCATGGGTCTTGCGATACTCGAGAATCCTTCTACAAACCTGCGGTAGTATCTCGCTAATCCGAGAAATGCACGAACTTGGTGAAAGGATACAGATGTCGCCTAGAGGGGGGTGAATAGGCGATTAAAACTTTTCCGAGAGTGGCTCGACAAAGGCGGAATTAAACTAGCGTTTACTTTGTCAAGCACAACCTAGAACAACTATGGTTCACCTATGTGCACCAACAACTTATGCTAAGAAATACAAGCAACAATGTGATAGCAAGATATATATTACTTCAAGCACGAAGGCTATCACAATGTAAAGTGCATAAGTAAAGAGCTCGGGTATAGAGATAACCGAGGCACGCGGGGACGACGATATTTTACCGAGTTACTCCCAACATGGAGTACATCTCGTTTGGAGAGGGGGTGGTATCTAACCACCTACACCACAAAAGACATCCCTTATTCTCCGGTGAATCTCACCCCAATGGGATCGATCCACGCTTCCACTATAGGTGCACTTGTCGGTGGAAACCGGAACCTCTCACAAGGTTGGGGCACTTCTCCACAACTTAATTGGAGGCTCCCAACAAACGCCACCAAGGCCTCAACAAATGCCACCAAGGCCACAAAACCGTCTAGGGTTCCAAGAACCCAAGAGGGACAAGCTCCAAAGAGTCACACGAACCAAATCCTCAGAGGAGAACTCAAACCGATGCACCAAATGCAAATGGAAAGAACACCACAAAGGTGCTCAAATCCCTCACTCTCAAGTTCCAATAAAGCTACTAAAGCTATTGGGGGAACAAGAGAGGAGGAATCAAAGAGAGACACAAAATCCCCCAAAATCTAGATCCCCAAAGATGCACTCACAAAGAGATGAATCGGTTAGATCAAAACGTGGATATAGATCTCCTCTCTCTTCCACTCAAATATGGGCAAGAATCATCAGAGGGAAAAGAATAGGCAAGCTTCAAGATCTAGAGCAAGTGTGGACAAAGCTTAGCCTAATAGAAGAGGAAGAAGCTAATAAAACTCAAAATGGGCAAAACCTTAAATAGGGGCCCAAAAAATCTAGCCGCTGGGGCTAATTTTCTGAATGGTCCGGTAGTACCGGATGCGACCGGTACTACCACACCTGGGCCGACCAAAGCGAACTGAGCAAACCAAATCGGGTCAAGGGGATTGGGAAGAGTAGTTGTGCGGTTCATGGGGCTAGAGCGGGGCCAGGCATGCGCGTGCGCGCGAGCAAGGGCAGGGAGTGAGGCAGCCGCGTGGGGCCAGCGCGAGGCAGCGCGCCAGCGGGCCCAGCAGTAGTAGGGGGGAATGCGACCAGCGACCCTGGCGCAGCGTGCGAGCAGCCCACGCAGCATTGGGTGGGGCGCACGAAGCGAGCTGCGCAGCAGCGCGCGGTCAACGCGAGCGAAAACGGCGGTATGCGCGAGCGGCTGCGGGGCGGCAGGCGCGCGGGGCCACGTGGGGCCAGCGAAGCGGCGGCTGCGCGTGGGAGAATGGGCGCAGGGCTGGCCGCGGGTCAACGCACAAGGACGAGCGAGTGGATCTGGGCGAGCGAGCGAGCGCAGCGGGGAGAAGCTGGGCTGGGGAATTCTTCTCAGGGCCGGTCGGTAGTACCGGCCCACCTGGGCGGTACTACTGGGCCGGCCGGTACTACCAGAAAATGGTACCGGGCCAGGTAGAAGATAATCTATGGCGCTCAGATGCGGGCGGTAGTACCGGCCCGCCCGGGCGGTACTATCGCTCGGCCCAGTAAACAGATTTTTCTTTTTCTTTTTAAATAAGACCGGCAAATATTCAAACGACTGTAACTTTTGTTTGGTAACTCCGATCGACCCTATTCCAATTGCGTTGGAAAGAGGACGACATGGGCTACCCTATAAAATGTGAGATACCTCACTTGGTGAGAAACCGAAAAGCCGCATAAATCAAAATCGCAACAAGATAATATTGGGAGATCCGATTTTGATGAACAAGAGCTTGTTATGGAGATTACCACAAGCTCTATATCCTCACATGGATAAGACCAAATAACAACCAAATACGATTATGCAAGTGTGTAAAGGTTTGGGCTCTCTCCGAACGATATGATCGAGTTACTCATTCGAGAGCCCCTCTTGATAGTATGGTTATCTATCCTAAACCCGGTCTCCCACACACAACATGAGACCGGCAAAAGGGAAAACCTATCAAGATTATACCTTTGCCTTGAGAATTCCACTTGAGATCGATGTAGACGAACTTGACCTTCTCAAGATGGAACTCCTTACTTGATTCTTCATCATCGATCCATGATCACCGAGGATGGCAAGCATCAAACATGAGATCTTCTATAGATCGTGTATTTTGAGCTTGCACAACACATCTTCTCATTTCATCGACCTTGAAGCCAACACATGCTCCAAGCGATGCCAATGGACAAATCCTACAAGTATAACTTAATACACACATTAGTCCATAAAGATTGTCATTAATTACCAAAACCACACATGGGGGCCCAAAATGTTCTTTCACTTGGGTTTGAGTGGTTGGGGCTTGCCAATCTTCAACATCCTTCACCTTCGTAGGGTTGATGACCCACAAGTGTAGGGGATCGCAATAGTCTTCACGGGTAGTATTACCCAATTTATTGATTCGACACAAGGGGAACCAAAGAATACTTGCAAGCCTTAACAACTGAGTTGTCAGTTCAGCTGCACCTGGAAATATTTCTTGCTCACAGAAGTTTATCAGTAGCAACAGCAAAGCGACAACAACAGCAACAGTGAAACATGAGCAATAGTAACAGTAACGGTAACAGTAGGATTCGAGTGCGGTAGGCATAGGTATGGATGGACGGGCGTTGCATGGATGAGTCGAAACATGTAACTTCAAAATCTAGGGAATTGCAGATAAATAATAACAAGCATCCAAGTACTAAACAATCCTAGGCATGTGCTCCAAATATAGTCATACGTGCTCGCAATGAGAACTTGCACAACATCTTCTGTCCAGCCAGTCCATGGCAGCGGGGCCTCTAGGGAACTACTGGCAATTAAGGTGCTCTTTTTAATAGAGCACCGGAGCAAAGCATTAACACTCTGTGAACACATGTGATCCTCACACCACATCCATCCCCTCCGGTTGTCCCAATTATTGTCACTTTGGGGCCTTTGGATCCGGACAATGATATGTGTACACAACTTGCAGATAAGATCATAAACAATACTATCATAATGATTTAATAATAAGTTCAGATCTGAGATCATGGCACTCGGGACCTAGTGACAAGCATTAAGCACAACAAGTTTCAACAAAGTGAAATAGCACTAATAGAGATACTAGGCACTATGCCCCTAACAAATCTTATTCGATTACATGATAGAACTCATGCAATCCCTACCATCCCCAAGCCTACTGCGGGTGATTACTCACTCATGGATGAGGGAAACATCGGTGGTTGATGGAGATGCATTGGTGATGACGATGGCGATGATCCTCTCCAAATTCCCCGTCCCGGCAGGGTGCCAGAATGGAGTTTCTGGATCCGCATCTTGGTTTCTGGTGGCGGCGGCGGAGCGGAACTCTTTCTAGAAAACTATCGAACCCCCCTCTATTTTTAGGTCAGAAGGAAACTTATAGGTGCAGAGGGAGGCCGAGGAGCTGCCTGGGGTGGCCAAACCCCCTCCAGCCGCGGGGTTAGGTGGGCCCGCACCTAGGGTGGGTCTGGGCCCCCCAGGCCTCCTCTCTGTCTCCCCTTCTAGCTCCGTGGATCTTCTGGTGAGAAATAGTTTTTGGCATATTTTCTGGGATTTTTCCTGATAGTTCATTTTCTGCACAAAAACAAGACACCAAGGTAATTCCGCTAAAAACAGCGTCAGTCCGTGTTAGTTGTATCCAAATCACACAAGTTTAGAGAAGAAACAATAGCAAAGTGTTCGAGAAAGTAGATACGTTTTGGACGTATCAAGGGTCAACGGCAATTCCTCTGGCTGGTACGATGTGTTGGAGGAATCCTACCTCCTGTAACCAGAATTCACATTTGCTAAACTTGGCATACAATTGATGCTCCCTAAGAGTTCCAAGGATGGTTCTTAGGTGTAGCTCATGTTCTTCTTCTGATTTGGAATAAATCAGAATGTCATCGATGAAAACAACGACAAACTTATCCAGGAAGTCCATAAAAATCTTATTCATGAGGTTCATGAAATAAGCGGGGGCATTGGTTAATCCAAAAGACATGACAGTATACTCATATAATCCATATCTGGTGGTAAAGGCAATCTTTGGAATATCCTCTGCGCGAATCTTGAGTTGATGATAGCCAGTTCTAAGATCAATCTAAGAAAACACTTTGGCACCAGTCAACTGGTCAAACAGGTCTTCTATCTTTGGCAACGGGTACTTGTTCTTGATGGTGACATCATTCAACTTCCGATAATCTGTACACAAACTGTTACCTCCATCCTTCTTGTCCACAAACAAGACAGGTGATCTCCATAGCGACGCACTTGGTTGAATCAATCCAATTTTCAGCATGTCATCTAGTTGCTTCTTTAGTTCCACTAGTTCATATGGGTTCATACTATATGGTCTCTAGGCAATGGGTCCGGTTCCAGGGATAAACTCCACATCCCGGTCTGGGGCATACCGGGCAAAACATCTGGAAATACATCGGGGTATTCATAGACTATCCAGACCTGGTCAATGGTTGGTTGGGCTATACTCTTGTTGCACTTGAATTGGCTGGGCAAGGTTTCAGATACATGCTCGACTGATATTTCGGCTGTACTGGTCATTGTTATGGCTTTCTTGGCACAGTCAATTAATCCTTTATGTTTGGACATCCAATCCATTCCTAGTACTACTTCCAAACCTTTAGTTCCGAGTACTATTAGATTAGCATAAAAATTTGTGTCATGGATTCAGATAGGTACGGCTTTGCAAATTTGTCTAGCTTTGGTGGTTGAACCAGGTATTTGAAAAATCATAACATGCTTAAATTTGGTGGGTTGAATCTTACTAGTGCATGCAAATTCTTCAGTAACAAACGAGTGCGATGCTCCAGAATCAAACAACACTCTTGCAAGTACTGAGTTAATAGAAAACATACCCAGCACGACATATGGCGCTTCTTGGTCTTCTTCAGCATGCATGAGAAAGAGACGACCGTTGCGGTTGAGCGAGTTTCCTGGGGCAAACCTTCTTCCGGGATGAACACGACGTTGCTGCTGAGCTGGGGCATTTGCATTGGGGGCTGCGGCAATCTTCTTGGGGCACTCATTGGAATAGTGAGCCTTGGTTCCACATTCATAACAAGTCACATGAGACTTTTCCTTTGCTGCAACAGGCACCGCATTGCTTCTAGTCCTTGGGGCAGTGTTGGTGTTGGTGGCGGCATTGTTGTTGTTGAACTTAGGTGAGGCACAGTTGAAATTTCTGGGGTTGTTGTGATTTCCTCCGGGCCTTGGGTTTCCACGGTTGGGATAGGTTGGACGGTTCATCGGGGGTCTGTTGGTTCTTGGGGCAAATCCTGGAGATGGGTTGGGGCGATACTTGGGTGTATGGTGGGTTCCTGGTTGATGCATCATGCGACGCTTGCGGTTCTCATTATCTTGGTTGATCTTGGCTTCCATCTGAATGGCAAAGTCCACTAAGGCTTAAATATCAGCAAAGAGGATATTGACTAACATTGTCTGAATCTCATCATGCAAACCATTCAGGAATCTCTCCTTCTTCTTGTCTTCAGTGTCTATCTCATCCGGTGCATACCTAGCCAATGACAAGAATTTGTCATGGTATTCCACTACTGTCATCCCGCCTTGCTTCAATTCCCTGAATTCATCTGTCATCCTCTTGATTAAACCCGGTGGCACATGGGTTCTGCTAAACTTGACTTTGAACTCTTCCCAAGTCATCATTTGTCCTACATTCATGGCACGAACGTTGTTCCACCATGCTCTTGCATCTCCTGCCAGATAGTGGGTGGCTAACAGAACTTTCTCGTTAGCTTCCACTCCTGCAACTTCCAGATTGTTTTCCATGGTTTGCAGCCAATCATCGGCATTGAGGGGCTCTTCTGACTTAGTGAAAACGGGTGGATTGGTGTTCTGGAAATTCTTGAGCTTAGATCCATGGTTGTCCTGATTTCCATGGCCTTGATTGTTGTTGGCCATCTGAGCTATCTGTTGAAGGGTAGCTAAATTGGCTTGACGTTCGGCTCTTTCGGCTTCGCGGTCAGAAACCAACATTTGCAAGATTTGCAACATTGGGTCCGGGGATGAGTTGCTTCCTCCGCGAGGCATCTAAATATTGAGATATATTTTTCTAAGGTTTAGGGTTTTTGGCTTTGAAAAGTTTTCAAGGTTTGACTCAAATTTTTCTAGCAACTTGCTTTTCATTCATTCATAACACACGATACAAACACACACCACAACAAAGGAAAACAGATGGTTTTAAGAACCATTCTAGTAAACTATGATACAGTGGGACCGAATACAACTCACTAACGCTAGTGCTCAAGTGCTACTACTCCTTGGAGTCAGTGTCCTCATCATCCTCATCATAATCATCGATGAAGGCGAAGTCATCCTCATCAGTGAAGAAGTCCATGGCCTGATCCTCCAGAAAGTCATCATCGCCACTGAGATAGGAGTAGGGGTCTCCACGAAGGTCTTCCCCTGCATTCTCCCTCTCCTCCAACTGCATATCCCTCTCGTGGACAGTCTCCTCGAACTTTGTGATCCGATGGCGAAGACGGGCAATGATGCGCTCCTTCTTGTCGAGCTAACAACGACGAGACTGGCGATCCTTCACGAGCATGGAAATGGTCTGATCCTTCTTGGCGGCGATGGCATACTTTTGGTTGGCGTAGGAGGGGGCATTGTCCAACTCCTTCTGACGGTCATACATCATGAAGCTGAGGTGGTCAAATTAAGTCTTCAGCTCATGGTGATATGGGGCCTCCAGTGGTTGTCCCATAACATCACGCCTTGGGTAGAACTCAAAGCGGGTACCCTTGATCTGATTGATACTCTACCCACACAGACAGGCAAGAGCTTCCTGCATGGCCCTGCCAACTCCATCGAGCTAGTTGTTCTCTCTCAAGGTGAACTGAATTCCCTCTGCGGTGGGGGTTCAATCTTTCCTCGGATACTTGCAACAACTAACCACTGCAAATCCTCTCCTTCCTGATCATTGATCTGAGCTCCGAAGAACTCGTGGTGCAGACGCTCCAGCATCTCTGCCAGCTGGTCCAGGTCACGCTCAAATATGAGGTCTCCACCATTCCCCAATTGATAAAACTTGTTGTACTTCACGTCCATCTATAAGAACATAGGATGGGTAAGTTAGTAGAGTGATCAATTGTGTCAAATTTTATGTAAGTTTGCAAGAATTTTTTAGGAACATGAATTTTCATGAAAGGGTCTAAGTGATAAGAATAAGAATAATTTTTCATAAGTACTCACTTCCTTGGTTTTGAAACTAAGTTTCGATTCAAGCATCCATTCTAAACTAGGGTCTCCTATGGTCAGGATGGCTCTGATACCAACTTGTCAGCACCCGTATTTTTAATCCCAGATGCATGGTATGCCATACATCACAATCCCAGGATTACCATTTTTGCGAGATATAATGTAGGGTTTCGTAGCATGGAAAACAAAAATTTTCTACCGCATACAAACAAACAAGCCAAGATCTATCTACTAGATTGTAGCAACGAGTCGATAGAATAACTCACCCTCGAAGATTCCAAAGTGTTTAACGAGAGTGGATTCTCGTGGGTGATGTAGTCGTACTCTTCCCGATCTCAAGATCGCGTAGACGATCCTTCCGGCGCTGCGTTCCGGCAGCGCTCCCGCAGTCGGTCACACGTTCGGTACTCGACGAAGACCTTCCTCTCCCTTGTTCCAGCAGGCAGCGGAGGTTGTAGCACTCTCCTCGCGATTCCGGCAGCACAACGGCGTGGTACCGGAAGTAGAGGGGAGATCTCGCAGGGCTTCGCCTTAAGCCGGAGCGAGTATGGTGGAATATAAGAGAATCCCTCGACGATCTAGGGTTTAGACACGCCGAGGAAGAGGTGCTAGAGTCGGCGGCTAGGGCTTGGTGGTGCCCAAGTCGACGGCAAGGAGATCCCTAGGCGGCGGCTTGGAGGGCGGCGGCGGCTAGGGTTAGGGTTTTCGGGGCAAGGGACTTATGTGTCTCTAGGAGGGAGCCCTGCCCCTCCTTATATAGGTGGAGGGGCCGGCCGGCCAAGGGGAGGGAGGGGAGTCCCTCCCCAACTCGGCTTGGGTGGTGCGCCGTCGGTTGGAGGAGGGAAACCCTCCCCAACTCGGTTTCCCACTCCTCCTCCTCTTTCCAAAACTTGTCGTTTGACTTTCAAACTAGCCGTTTGACTCAAACTAGGATTTGAATAAACCCTCTATTTTGAACAGCGATGACACCGAGTACATGATGCAATCATATCAACTTGATATAACACATTCATGTACCCTTCCCCCCTGGAGTGCCGGACATTCCGGAACCTTCTAGAACATTCCCGATGAAAACACCGGAACCATTCTCCATCTCCGAAACAGGACTTTCCTTATACGAATCTTATTCTCCGGACCATTCCGGATCTCCTCGTGATATCCCGAATCCCATTCGAGACCCCGAATAACATTCGGTCTCTTTCTCATCATTCCATAACTACTCAAACAACGTCGAATCCTTAAGTGTGTCTCCCTACGGTTCGTGAATTATGCGGACATGATCGAGACACTTCTCCGAACAATAACCAATAGAGGAATCTGGAAATTCATATGGCTCCCACATATTTCTACGATTACTTTGCGATCGAATGAACCACTTACATACGATATCAATTTCCCTTTATCTCACAATAGTTTACTTATCCAAGGTTATGATCGTCGGTATCTCTGCATACCTAGTTCAACCTCGTTACCGATAAGTACTCTTTTCTCGTTCCCGTGATATGTGATCCCTTGTGAGCCAGTCACATGCTTGCAAGCTAATTGGATGACATTTCACCGAGAGGGCCCAGAGTATATCTATCCGTCATATGGATGGACAAATCCCACTCTTGATCCATGTGTTTCAACCAATACTTTCTGACCACTTAATGCCACCTTTATAGCCACCCAGTCACGGTGTGGTGTTTGATGTCATCAAAGCATCCATCCGGTAAAGGTGATATGCATGATCTCATGGTCGAAGGAATTAGATTACTATGTATCAGAAAGCATATAGCAATTGAACTATTAAAATGACTTGATCTTTATGCTACACTTATCTATAGGAGTATGTCCACCATATCATTCTCCTAACGATATGATCTTGTTGTTAATAACATCTCAATGTTCATGATAGGGAAACCACAATCATCTATTAACCAACAAGCTAGTATTATATAGAGGCTTTACTAGGGACTTCAAATTAAGTTTACAAATCACACAAGTATTAATGTTTCCTTGTTAATACTATTATAGCATGAATGTAAACATTTATCATAAACACAAAGATATAATAATAACTACATTTATTATTGCCTCTAGGGCATATCTCCAACAGTCTCCCACTTGCACTAGAGTCATCTAATCTAGATTACATGGTAATATACCGAACACCCATGGCAGTTTGGTGCTGGTCATGTTTTGCCCTCGGGAGAGGTTTAGTCAACGGATCCGCCACATTCTGATCTGTGTGTACTTTGCAAATCTTTATATCCCCGTCTTGGATATGTTCTCTAATAGCGTGAAAACGTAGCTTGATATGCTTCAGCTTCTTGTGTGACCTTGGTTCTTGCGCATTGGCTATGGCGCCCATGTTATCACAGTAAATAGACATTGGGTCCAGCGCACTAGGAACCACACCCAGCTCTGTAATGAACTCTTTCATCTATATCGCTTCTTGTGAAGCCTCCGAAGCAGCCATGTATTCCGATTCAGTTGAAGATCTCGCAACAACGCTTTGCTTTGCACTCCTCCAGCTAACTGCTGCACCATTCAAAATAAATACGTATCCAGATTGTGATTTAGAATCATCCGGATCGGTGTTCCAACTAGCATCGGTGTAACCATTAACAACGAGCTGTTCATCACCTCCATAAGAAAGAACCATATCCTTAGTTCTTCTCAAGTACTTAAGGATGTTTTTGACCGCTGTCCAATGATCCACTCATGGATCACTTTGATATCTGCTAGTTAAACTAACAGCATATGCAATGTCGGGTCTAGTACATAGCATGGCATACATTAGAGATCCTATGGCTGAGGCATAGGGAGTCTTACTCATCCTTTCTCTATCTTCTGCCGATGTTGGACTTAGAGTTTTACTCAAGGTCGTATTGGGCAACATGGGCAAGAACCCTTTCTTGCTATCTTCCATTCCAAACCTCTTTAGAACTTTGTCCAAATATGTACTTTGTGACAATGATATTTGGCGTTTCGATCTATCTCTATAAATCTTTATGCCTAATATGTAAGCTGCTTCGCCAAGATCCTTCATTGAAAAACTATTATTCAAATATTCCTTGACACTATTAAGAAGGTCTACATCATTCCCAATCAACAATATGTCATCTACATATAGTATTAAGAATGCTACAGAGCTCCCACTCACTTTCTTGTAAATACAAGCTTCTCCATAAGTTTGTATAAAACCAAAACTTTTGATCACCTTATCAAAACGTTCATTCCAACTTCGGTATGCTTGCTTCAATCCATAGATGGACCGTTGAAGTTTACATACCTTGTTAGCATCTTTAGGATCGACAAAACCTTTGGGTTGCATCATATACAAATCTTCATCAATGTCTCCATTGAGGAATGCTGTTTTGACATCCATCTGCCATATCTCGTAATCATAATATGCAGCGATTGCTAACATAATCCTCACAGACTTTAGCTTCGCTACTAGTGAGAAAGTCTCATCGTAGTCAACTCCTTGAATTTGTCGAAACCCTTTTGCGACAAGTCGAGCTTTATAGACAGTAACATTACCATCAGCATCTGTTTTCTTCTTGAAAATCCATTTGTTCGCGACAGCCTTCCGGCCATCCGGTAAGTCCACCAAAGTCCATACTTGGTTTTCGTACATGGATCCAATCTCGGATTTCATGGCTTCTTGCCATTTGTTGGAATCTGGGCTCATCATTGCTTCCTCATATGTCTCAGGGTCATCGGTGTTGTCCACCAACATGACACTCATAACGGGATCATACCAATCTGGAGTGGTACGAGTTCTCGTTGACCTGCGAGGCTCTGTAGCAACTTCAACCGAAGTTTCATGATCATCATCATTAGCTTCCTCTCTTATTGGTGCAGGCACCACAGGAACTTCTTCCGGTGCTGCGCTACTCGCAATTTCGAGAGAAGGTTCGACAACCTCGTCAAGTTCTACTTTCCTTCCAGTCACTTCTTTCGAGAGAAATTCCTTCTCTAGAAAGGATCCATTTTTGGCAACGAAGATTTTGCCTTCGGATCTATGATAGAAGGTATACCCAATAGTTTCCTTCGGGTATCCTATGAAGACGCATTTTTCCGCTTTGGGTTCAAGCTTGTCCGGCTGTAACTTCTTTACATAGGCTTCACATCCCCAAACTTTAAGGAACGACAATCTAGGTTTCTTCCCAAACCATAATTCATACGGTGTCGTTTCAACGGATTTAGACGGTGCCCTATTTAAAGTGAATGCGGCTGTTTCTAATGCATAACCCCAAAATGATAGCGGTAAATCTGTAAGTGACATCATAGAACGAACCATATCTAAGAGAGTTCTATTACGACGTTTGGACACACCATTACGATGTGGTGTTCCCAGAGGTGTCAACTGCGAAAGTATTCCGCATTTCTTCAAATGCTCGCCAAACTCGTAACTTAGATATTCACCTCCACGATCAGAACGTAGAAATTTAATCTTCTTGTTACGTTGATTCTCTACCTCACTTTGAAATTCCTTAAACTTCTCGAAAGTTTCGTACTTATGTTTCATCAAATAGATATACCCATATCTACTCAAGTCATCCGTGAAGAACATAACGATAACCACCACGCGATGCTACACTCATTGGACCACACACATCGGTATGTATGATTTCCAATAAGTCTGTAGCTCGCTCCATCATACCAGAAAATGGAGTCTTAGTCATTTTACCCATCAGACATGCTTCGCATCTATCAAGTGATTCGAAATCAAGTGATTCAAGAAGTCCATCGGAATGGAGTTTCTTCATACGCTTCACTCCAATGTGACCAAGACGACAGTGCCACATATAGGTCGAGTTATCGCTTGATTTCAAACGTTTAGCCTCAATGTTATTAATATGTGTATTTCCACTATCGAGATTCAACAAGAATAGACCATCTATCAAAGGTGCATGTGCATAAAACATATTACTCATATAAATCGAATAACCATTATTCTCGGACTTAAACAAGTAACCGTCTCGCAATAAACAAGATCCCGATATAATGTTCATGCTTAACGCAGGCACCAAATAACAATTATTTAAGTATAAAACTAATCCCGATGGTAGATGAAGGGGTAGCGTGCCGATCGCGATCACATCAACCTTTGATCCGTTTCCAACGCGCATTGTCACCTCGTTCTTCCCTAGCTTCCGTTTATTCTGCAGCACCTGTTTCGAGTTACAAATATGAGCAACCGAACCAGTATCAAATACCCAGGCACTACTACGAGTACTAGTGAGATACACATCAATAACATGTATATCAGATATACCTTTCTTCTTGATGTTGCCGTTCTTCAAATCCGCCAAGTACTTTGGGCAATTCCGCTTCCAGTGACCTTCTCCCTTGCAGTAAAAGCACTCAGTATCAGGCTTAGGTCCAGCCTTGGTCTTCTTCGTTGGCGTGGCAACTTTCTTACCACCCTTCTTGAAGTGTCCCTTCTGCTTAGACTTGCCTTTCTTGAATTTGGTGGTCTTATTGACCAACAAGACTTGGTGCTCTTTCTTGATCTCCACTTCTGCAGATTTCAACATGGCAAAGAGTTCTGGCAACGTCTTGTTCATGTTCTGCATGTTGTAGTTCATCACAAAGTTCTTGTAACTTGGTGGTAGTGATTGGAGGACACGGTAAATTCCCAAAGCATTAGGAATCACAATACCCAAGCTTTGAAGTTTGTTTGCGTGCCCAGACATCTTAAGCACATGATCACTGACGGAGCTGCCCTCTTCCATCTTGTAGTTAAAGAACTTTTCAGAAGCCTCATAGCTTTCAATTGCCGCATGAGTCTCAAAGATCAATTTGAGATCCTCGACAATATCATATGGGTATGAATTCTCAAACCTTTTCTAAAGCTCCGATTCTAAACCATACAAGATAGCACACTGAACTGTGGAGTACTGAGTCTTCCGAGTGAGGCAAACATTCTTTACTTCATCGGCAGCATCAGCTGCAGGTGGGTCACCCAGCGGTGCATCCAGCACATAGGTCAAATTACCAGCTGTGAGGACAATCCTCAAATTGCGGAACCAATCCGTGAAGTTGCTTCCATTGTTTTTCAACTTTTCTTTCTCTAGGAACGCATTAAAATTGATGGTAGGGGCTGCCATTGATCTACAACATATTTGCAATAGTTTAGACTAAGTTTATGACAAATTGAGTTCAAATTAATAATAAAATTAATCTAGGTGAACTCCCACTCAAAACAATATCCCTCACATTGTTTTAGTGATCACACGAACCAAATCCACTACATCAACACCGATCATCACGAGAGTTGATATAGTTTCAATGGCGAACAATCGACATGTTCATCATATCTACTATATGATTCATGCTTTACCTTTCGGTGATCCGTGTTCCGAGACCATGTCTGTACATGCTAGGCTCGTCAAGATCAAACCTTAGCTTCCGCATGAGCAAATCTGGCTTGCTCACGTTGTATACACTTGCGGAATCTAACACACCTGATCATCACGTGGTGCTTCGAAACAACAAGCTTTAGCAACGGTGCTAACTAAGGGTGAACACTTTATGACTTGAAATTCATGTGCATGAGGGATCATCTTATAATGCTACCATCGTCTACTAAGCAATACAAGATGCATAAAGGATTAACATCACATGCAATTCATAATATGTGATATGATATGGCCTTTCTTCTTTGTGCTTCCGATCTCCATCTTCTAGCACGAACATGATCTCCATCATCACCGGCATTGCATCAAGGTCAATGATGCTTCTCCATGGTTTTCGTCCACCGGCTTCAACTATTACAACTACTTTGAATAGACACGCGGATCTTAACATAAATTAAAGACAACCATATGGCTCCTGTCGGTTGCCAACTTACAATAAGGAACATTACATAAATCAAATATAATCATAATCATGGCCATATCACATCATAGCACACCCCTGCAAAACAAAGTTAGACGCCTCTACTTTCTTTGCATGTTTTACGTGGTTTGGGGCTTTCAATAAGTGTCGTTCTAACTTACGAACATGAACCACAACATTGATACTAGTATTGTTAATCACCCGTTGTAAATTGGATCTTAACTATGCTAGGAGAAACAGGCACCCACAAAGCCACTTATGCAATACAAGTTGCATGTCAAGCGTGGAGCAAGTCTCATGAACGATGTCATGTAAGGTTAGCCCGGGCCGCTTCATCCCAACATCCCGCAAGATGCAAAGTACACAAGAAGCAATCAAAAATAAAAGCATCAACGCCCACAATGACCATTGTGTTCTACTCGTGCAACAGATCTACATATAGACATGGCTCTGATACCACTGTAGGGTTTCGTAGCATGGAAAACAAAAATTTTCTACCGCATACAAACAAACAAGCCAAGATCTATCTACTAGATTGTAGCAACGAGTCGATAGAATAACTCACCCTCGAAGATTCCAAAGTGTTTAACGAGAGCGGATTCTCGTGGGTGATGTAGTCGTACTCTTCTCGATCTCAAGATCGCGTAGACGATCCTTCCGGCGCTGCGTTCCGGCAGCGCTCCCGCAGTCGGTCACACGTTCGGTACTCGACGAAGACCTTCCTCTCCCTTGTTCCAGCAGGCAGCGGAGGTTGTAGCACTCTCCTCGCGATTCCGGCAGCACAACGGCGTGGTACCGGAAGTAGAGGGGAGATCTCGCAGGGCTTCGCCTTAAGTCGGAGCGAGTATGGTGGAATATGAGAGAATCCCTCGACGATCTAGGGTTTAGACACGCCGAGGAAGAGGTGCTAGAGCCGGCGGCTAGGGCTTGGTGGTTCCCAAGTCGGCGGCAAGGAGATCCCTAGGCGGCGGCGGCTAGGGTTAGGGTTTTCGGGGCAAGGGACTTGTGTGTCTCTAGGAGGGAGCCCTGCCCCTCCTTATATATGAAAACACCGGAACCATTCTCCATCTCCGAAACAGGACTTTCCTTATACGAATCTTATTCTCCGGACCATTCCGGATCTCCTCGTGATATCCCGAATCCCATTCGAGACCCCGAACAACATTCGGTCTCTTTCTCATCATTCCATAACTACTCAAACAACGTCGAATCCTTAAGTGTGTCTCCCTACGGTTCGTGAATTATGCGGACATGATCGAGACACTTCTCCGAACAATAACCAATAGAGGAATCTGGAAATTCATATGGCTCCCACATATTTCTACGATTACTTTGCGATCGAATGAACCACTTACATACGATATCAATTTCCCTTTGTCTCACAATAGTTTACTTATCCGAGGTTATGATCGTCGGTATCTCTGCATACCTAGTTCAACCTCGTTACCGATAAGTACTCTTTTCTCGTTCCCGTGATATGTGATCCCTTGTGAGCCAGTCACATGCTTGCAAGCTAATTGGATGACATTTCACCGAGCGGGCCCAGAGTATATCTATCTGTCATATGGATGGACAAATCCCACTCTTGATCCATGTGTTTCAACCAATACTTTCCGAACACTTAATGCCACCTTTATAGCCACCCAGTCACGGTGTGGTGTTTGATGTCATCAAAGCATCCATCCGGTAAAGGTGATATGCATGATCTCATGGTCGAAGGAATTAGATTACTATGTATCAGAAAGCATATAGCAATTGAACTATTAAAATGACTTGATCTTTATGCTACGCTTATCTATAGGAGTATTTCCACCATATCATTGTCCTAACGATATGATCTTGTTGTTAATAACATCTCAATGTTCATGATAGGGAAACCACAATCATCTATTAACCAACAAGCTAGTATTATATAGAGGCTTTACTAGGGACTTCAAATTAAGTTTACAAATCACACAAGTATTAATGTTTCCTTGTTAATACTATTATAGCATGAATGTAAACATTTATCATAAACACAAAGATATAATAATAACTACATTTATTATTGCCTCTAGGGCATATCTCCAACATATAACAGATTTGATATCATAGTACATCATCCATTACAAACCATACATAAGGTCTTACACAAATAAGGATATCATGATCCAGTTCTTAATACAATTCAAGCAAAGGAATAACGTAAAGATAACGATAGCGTGGGGGAAGCTCCATCTTCATGGTCACATGGAATGCTGACGATGGGATATGATCCTAGTTGTCGTAACCTTCCTGCTGTCCATCTTCCTGATACTCCTCCTCATAGTCTGGCCATGGGAATATCCAGGGACAAACCCATGAGTACTCTTTAAGTACTCGCAAACTAATACTAACAAGTGAAGTGGTTTTGAGTAGGGTATACTAAGCTCTAGGGTTGTTTTGCAAAAAGCTAGATTTACCTCTACTAAGTTCAGAAGCAAAGAAAACTAGTTAAAAGTTTTATAACACCTAAGTGGGAACTTGAATTTCATGTCACAACTCTGTTGTGGTCAAGTCAAAGTCATAAATCATTTCATAAGTCATTTTGAAAACATATGACGAAGAAACAGTATGGCCACTCCAACTGTCCATAACCGCAGACGCGGCTATTCGAATAGTTTGACACTCTGCAGAGATTATACACTTTCACCACAACATTCAATACATCCGTCAGGAACAATTCCTGAATTCATCATACTTAGTATATGGATAATCAATCCATACCTTTCAATTACACGCCCTAGTATAGGCACCTCTCCTGTGAGTTTGGCCTCACAACCATGACCAACTGTCATCTTGGATACTGCATAGGTGTACAATCTTCACAAGGTAGCCTCAGCTCAAACCTTGGCCGCAAGGTAACCCATACTAAGGTATATAATTTTCCAGTCAATCCCTACCTAATCTTCGGGTATTGTGGTTGTACGGTAAAATTGGAATGGTATCGCATCCAGACAACCATCAGTTTTATAAAGGGCTAAGGCTCATGCCTTAACATTTTCATCATCAAAATCATCTGGTGTTCGGAAACACATGCCAAAACATTTAAGTAGAATGACTCATCATTCTAAGGTTTTCATAACCATTTTCACCAAGTATTCCCATCTAAAGTTGATCAAGTTTTATGCTTAGCACTAGCATCTACAAGTGGGGGATAAATACTAATGAGGGGTGGTAAACAAGTGTATCTTATCTAAGTTCAATCTTATGCCTCAGGGTGACATTAAGATTATCTAACTTAGGCCAAGTTTTATGCTCTTTATGCTACCTTCAATTATCCTTCTAATATCTACAAATCACTAAATAAAATTTTGATAGAAGGTTTTTATAAAGAAAATAAAATACTAAGTTTGCAAATAAAACTAGGATTGGGTATCATCAAGGTGTAAGCTTGCTAGGTCAACTTATGTAGTAAGGCTTGCAAGATTGCAAGTATAGGCTTGCATATGTAACAATGCAAGTAGTAGCTTGCTAAGTTGCAAGTGTTAGCTTGCAAGGTTTAGCTTGCTCTTGCCTTGTGCAGAGCAGTGGTTGAAGTTTTCCTTGGGTTCTTCCTCGTAGTATTCTCCTTCCTCCTCGTATCCTTGGTCGGTACTAGCGTCTATAAATAAATACGAGGTACACAATCACCACACAATTCTTAACTACTCTATTTATCACAAAAGGTTCACACTAGATGATCTAGCATCATCACTATTATCACAAAGATTAAAGCACTTGTCTTATTTATTCTATTTTAGAAAAGTAATTTCTACTCACTAAAAAACTACTTAAGATTTAATATTCTCCAACTCAAACATGGAATCATGTTGACACATGTCATCACCACATATTTCAGTACATGGGAATGTGATTTAAAGTGGTGTCACAATTTAATAAGGTTTAACCTTTTTTATTTTAATTAAATAAAATGACTAGACTGGCCTATGTGGCAATATTTTATTATTTGATCATTATTTCTGCAAGTAACCCTATATATATTTTTATATATTCTAAAAGGTATGGTTAAATGTGATTTTTGAGAGTTGGAATCAACTCAAAAGCTTTCATGGTTGAATTTTGAAAAATGTTTGAATGCAGAAAAGCTTCTGTCTTGTTATTTTTACCATGGGTGATCTAAAAATCTAAATGGTTTGAATCCAATGGGCTTGGATTAAGAACTCAAGTATATTTCTAAAAAAATTGGTTTCATGCATTTTGGTTTAGTGAATCGAGCTGGGTTGATTTTGAATCTAGGTACAGAACTGAATTTGAAATTAAATGAATAAACCTAAGTTTGAATTAATGGGTCGCGCGGGAGGTTTTACTGGGCCGTCCCACTACGCACAGCATGCGTGCGGGCTGGTTAAGTGAGTGACCCCACTAGTCAGTGAGACAGCGAGTGGCGAAGCGGTACAGGGCGATCTAGGCTGTGCGATCTAGCTCTAATCGAACGGCTGCGGTTCATCGTCTACGTCGAATAATGCCTGCGAGACAGAACCCTAGCGCGGCCAGTGGGGGTCGTGGGAGGCTCACCGGGGCTCCGGCGATGGTCGGCGACGGGGGCGAACGATAAATTCGACGACGGTGATTCTCCTGGTACCAGCAGCTCCTCTTGGGGCGGATCCAATCGACGGCGCCTCTCCTCCTCTGCAGCGGCGAACTCCGATGAAATTCTGGCCACCTGGTGCTCGCCTTGCTCTAGGAGTGAGTGGGGGTATCAGTGAGAGGTGGGGTGTGAGATGGTGTGAAGAGTTTGAGCTGGGAGGGCCTCTATTTATAGTGCGACGAGGGGACCGAATGGCGCGGGTGGATCTCGTCGGTGTCGTCGACACAATGTGCTAAGGGCATGGGCGACGATAGGGGCGTTGTTGTGCTCCCTGGCGAAGCTCAATGGCATGGCACACGGCACTCTAGGCGGGTTCGACGGGGATTTTAATGGCGCACAGCGTGCATGGTCCACGCGGCGGCGAACGGGGCTGTCTGGCGGGTTACTGGGGTGCTGGCGATCACGTATGCAAGCGGCGAGGGTGGCGCGCGGTCTGTGGGCTCGTGTCGCTGACGGCGCACTGGCGCACTCTCGGCACGCACATAGAGAAACTGAGCGCGAGCTTGGCTTGTGGTCCAGTGGCTGGCTGCGCTCGAGGCTTGGACAGGGGGTGGCGATGGACGGTGCTCCATGTCCCAGACAAGGTTGGCGAGGCTAGTGCTTCCTCTAGCTTGCTGGCGACATGGGGGTGGCAATGGCGCTCTCGGCATGGTCAGCATTGATGGCTATGCTTGCTCACAGTGGTGCTAAGGATTGTTAAAGAGGCTAGATGATCTACTAAGAGCTTGCTGCAACCAGAGAGGGAACAAGGTTGGCCACAATCACTGCTACAAATAGTGTTTGATGTTTTGTTGTTTGCTGATCACAAGGTGTTTGATGAAATGGCCGAAAGAAATTCAAATTTGAATTTTGGTTTCAAACTTGGTGGGTTTTCTAGTTACATACTAGGGAGTATCTGGTTAGTTGGATTGGTCAAGGGGCACTGGTTTGGTTGGGTTTTGAAAATGTGTGATCTTCACATATGACAAAGATTCACTTTTAAATTGTCATTTCAATGAGGTTGCTAAATGTTTCTGTAAGTTTGAAAGGTGGGATTTGATTCACTTTTACGTGGTCTTGCCAGGGGTGAAAAGAAATGGAAAAGTTTCTGTTTGAAATCTTGGACTAGAAACACTCAAAGTAACCTAGTGAGCAAGATTGGCAAAATTGACCATTTGCCCTATTTGATTTTTTTTTGTTTCCTCTTAATTTGTTTCTGCTTGGAAATGTTTTAGATGATGTTATTTTCATCTTTAATCCATTTCTTGCTATTTAGGTTAATCACACAAGTCCATTTATGCATTCATTCAATCATCACATACACAAATGCATTCATATGATTTTTATTTAATCAAAGTTTTTGTTAACCCTAATTTTTGTGATTAGAGTTTGATAATCATGATCAATATTTTTGGGATGTTACATCGCTCCAGGTCCTCGATGGTGGTGGCGCGGGTGTAGGAGCCTTCAAAGTGTCTGACGAAGGCATCGCGCATTTCCTCTCAGGAGTCGATGTTGTCTGCGGGGAGGGTGTGGATCCATTGTCGGCACGCTCCCTCCATCATCAGGGGGAGGTAGCGGGCGGCGAGCAGGTCGGTGTGGCCGGCGATTCCTATCGCCATGAGGTACGTGTCCAGCCACACGGAAGGGTCGTACGAGGGGTCGTACTTCTCGATCTCCTTCGGCGCTTTGCAGTTTGTCGGGTACTTTTCGCCTCGGGTCATTGGTCCGAAGCACTGGGGGCTGACTCGGCTGAGAGACCCCCTCGGCTCGCCATCGCAGTGATTGGTGAGGGTGTGCCTCAGGTCGTCAGGCTGGCGTGCGCGTCAGCTCTGGTTGTTGATGGTGTGGTTCCGCGCGTCGACTGGCTAACCGTTGGCAGCGACCATGTTGTTCGTCGGTCGTGGGTCGTTGGTGGAGAGTGCCGCGTTCGTGGGTCGCGGTTGGAGCTGTGGGGGTTCGGGGGGCGGGCAATTGAGGGTGTTTGCCATCGTCGGGCGGTCGCTCGAGGTCGCCCTGCTTCCTGGCGAGCGGGAGTATACGCGTCCCCGCGAGTCTGCTCCCGCAGCTTGTTGCTCGACGGCCTTGGCGAGTAGGGCCCTGACATATTGGATCTGCAGGGCGCCTTTCCCGGTTACGTTGATGTTGTCGACCGTGGCTCGACTCACGATGGCGTTTTCCATCGGAGTGGAAAACAGTGGGTGGCCATTCGTATCCCGCTCCTGTGCGGAGATCATGATCCGTGGTTGGTTGGAGGGGGGCGTGCGGCCGGGCGGTGGTGGGGGAGCGCCGTTTGCTGACACACCTGGTGGTGGTCGGGTGCTTCCTCCTGGTGGCACGTTCTCGCAGATTACGCGATCGACCGCGCGGGCCGGGTCATTCTCGTCGTCGAAGTTCAGGGCGCGGCCCTGAACGGTGGGATTCAGGCGCGACCTGATGCGGCGTTGGTGGTAGCGCGAAAGTTCTTGCGCTATTGCCTGCTCGAGGCGAAATTTTTCGTGCTCGGCCTGCTCCTTGCGGACCGCGTCCGCCAGTCACAGGCGGAGTTCTTAGACCTCTGTCGCCATCGCGGTCGGCAGGATCGGCGTCGAGAAGGGGTCTGGCGGGGCCTCAACACCGCTCACCATGTAGGTCGCAACGTTGCGACCGGATCCGGCGTGGAAGTCGCCGGAGTTCTCCGACCCGGAGTAGGAGTCGAAGATCCCAAGGATGGAGGGGTCCTCGAAGTCTCCCACATTGGAAACCGAACCCGCGGATGACGCGATGATGATGGATCCGTCGACTGACACCGGGGTCGCCGAATCAGCGTTGTCGTTGAGGGCCACGTCGTCCGCGACCACAGTGGTTTCGGCCACGTTGCTGTTGGCCGAGTCATACTCGGAGGTGAGGTGATGGATGGTGCAAACCTGACTCTCGGAGAGCCGATCGCGTGGTGGCAACTCGCGGATGCGAGCCGAATCCTCCGAGATGATGGTGTCGGTGAAGCCGACGAAGAGGCATGATCACGCTGTGCGTGACGGGGCACACCGCCGGGACGTAGCTACTCGACAAGATCTGGAGGATCTCGCCGATCGCGATCATGCGGCCGATGACGACCATCTCGTTGATGGGCAGATTGGATCTCGCCGCAGAACACCGGCCTGACCGGCCAGGCCCCATGATGGGAGCCACTATCGTGGGAATGGCCACGGCAGATGCTGTAATCGGCAGCGAGTAGTAGAACGAGGGGCAAGGGCGGCCAGCCATCTACGGTGCTAGATGAGTACGGAGACCCAAGGGTTTACCCAGGTTCGGGCCCTCGGAGGGTAAAGACCTACTCCTGCTAGATTGTATTGATTAGAGAGTACAAGGGCGAGCTAGACGACTAGGCGGCGAGTCGCAGAGGGTGTATGATGGAACGTGTCCTCTATGCGTACCCTAGGGAGGTTTATATAGGCTCACCTCGCTAGGGTTTATAGATCTACAACCGAATTAGTTAAGGATTTGGAGGATACTTGACCTAATTCGACTGGGCCTAGCTACGCTTTTGGGCCCCCAGCTTCCAGTCGCTTGGCTTTTTGTTAAGTCTCGATCCAGTCGTCGTCTTGCAGGCCCACTCGCTGGCAGCTTTGGCCAGTAGGAAATGTCCTGCTGGGTATACCCCATTCGACATATCCCCATCACCGGTCGATAGGCCGACTGGCATTCCGCTGAACATGTTGCGTGCGTCGGCCTCGCCGTAGGTTGCTTGCGCCGAGCTTTCGCCGAAAGGCAGTGGGCCGTGGCGCAGCGCGGGGCCTGCGTACGCCGGAGAGGTGGAGTAGGGGATGTTGATGTCCACGTTGAAGGCCGAAGGAGGGCGCGGAGCCGGGAAAGGGAAGACCACGTTCGGGTTGAACCCGCCGTCGAACTCGGGAGACGAGGAGTATCTCTGCCGAGCAATCGTCTGGCTCTCCTGGAAGCCGGCCGGAGAGATCGACGAGAATCCGGCCGGCGAGCCGACGCTTGCCTGGCTTCCCCAGTGGGGGGATACAACGCCTCCATCAACGCCGACCTCGTCGTTGCCGCCTGTTTCGCCCTCACGGTCGCCTGTTGTTCCACTGTCGCCTCTTGTTCTTGCCGGAACTTCGCCCACTCCTTTCTGCCCTTCCGGTCGTCTGACGCGATCTTCTTGGCGTGCTCCTTGGCCGCCCACTCGGCGGAGGACATGCCCTCCGGCTTCTTCGCCGGCTCTCTCGGCTTCTTCGTCGGCGCTCTCGGCTTGCTCGCCGTCTTCTCCGCCGGAGCGTCGCCGAGGTTCGATCTGGGTTGGACGAAACTCTTGGGCGGCATGGTGGGCGGGAGCTCGGCGGAGCGGCGGGAGTTGGGAAATGGGGAAGAAAGGCGGAAGGGGAGAAAGAAAAGGGCGGGAGCTCGGCGAAGTGGCGGGAGCTCGGCGAAGTGGCGGGAGTTCGACCTTCTCTCACCGACAGAGCTGACCCACGTCCGTTTTTGCAGCGTCCGGCGTCCTCACGCATTCCCGGAAACCTGGGCGGCCTGGGAAGCCCGGACCAAAGTTCGCCCGAGTCCGAACGAAAACAGGTTTCTGGGTACAGACTGGGCCGATTTTCGGCGTCCGGATCGACGTCCTAGGTAGGCGTATGCTCTCACACTCTAAATTTTATTCACCCGGATTTTTTTTGAATTTACATAAACAACCAAATCTCACACTTTATACATTGTATGTGACTGAATATTTATTGCCGATATATGTTGCAACCGCTCTGTACTATCTTCATTTTAAGGCTTAAGGCCTATTTTTTTAAAAATGTCAAACCAACTAAACTTTGATCAAACTTTTAGAAAAAACTTTCAATAAACATGGTATTTTGTCGACATCATAAGAAAATATATTTCATTACCTATCTAATGATATTGATTATGTATTTTGCATATTTATATTTTTTGATAAAAATTTGGTCAAACTTGATATATTTTGACTTTTCAAAAAAAATATAAGTCTTAAGCCTTGGGATGGAGATAGTATTTCCTAATGAGTACGGTATACTACCTCTATCCCAGTCTATAAGACTTACGCGTATACCTAGGTCGTCCGCATGAGCTATATAATATGAATTATATAATATAAAAAATATATCATTAGAAAATATAACATTTGAAGTTTCTAATAGTATATTTTTTATCTTATATAGCTCATGCTAAGTTGGTTAATTTATCGACCTAGAAATACGCGTAGTTCTTATAAACCGAGATGGAGGGAATACATAAATCATGTGTTTAAACCGAGTTTGATTAATGCAAGCAGAGTCTACATACGCAAAAGAAAAAAAGAATCTAGATGCCCACGCGGTTTCTCCACACGGTCTGGTCAATGAGCGTCAACGCCCTTTCTTCGTCTTTCTCTAAAGAACTCCCGATCCGATCCAGCCTCTCGTCACTTCCTCAGTTACTCTCTGCCCCCAAATCCTACCCAGCACCAGAACCAGCAGCCGCCGCCGCCTTCCCCTCTCGACGGAGCCTCTTCTCCACCCTTGCACTGTCAGCAGCGGCGTGGACAGGAACTGCACGGCACGCCGGCGTCGCCCTCCCACTGTACTCACCTTCCACGTCCAGATCCGGTGTGGTGGTGAGCACGGGAGGGCAGTCTGCTCCAGCCATATCGCCAGCGGTCGCACAGAGATGAAGAGGCCTCCGCGCCACCCCTCCTCTGGCGTCAAGTTTCTCATCGGCTAGATCCCGCGACAGCCTCCGCTCGCTGCCTCTCCCGCTCTGTGGTTTCCTGGCGAAAAAAGTTTATCATGTATCGAGTTTGGGTCGCTAACCACGCCTAACTATGAACCGGGGCATTTAACCTCTCTAAGTATTTAAAACCGGGCAATAACTCTTTTGACGCTGATGACTGTTTTTTAGCGGTATTGGCTGAGGTTTAAGCCAGGGTGGATGGTTAGTAGCACGACACAGTGGCAAGGATGCTCCAGTGGCATACCCGGCAGCCCAGCCATGCGTAGTATAGAGTGACATGATTTAGAGACCGATTTTAGAAGAAAAAAAGAACTTCCTCCGGTCCATATTAATTGATTTAAATTTGTTTAGATTTGAATGAATCTAGACACTATTTAGTATATAAGTTCATTTAAATTTTGACAAATTAAAGTCAATTAATATGGATTGGAGGGAGTAGTAGCGAGTCTGGCGATCAACAGAAGAAAAATTGCAAGCAGCGGATCAGATGCACAACCTCTTGGATCAATCCTAGGAGCATGCCTATCTCAATCGATTTAGGATCTCAGGTGCACAACTGCTTGTTTCAATCCTAGGAAGCAGCGAATCAGGTGTACAAAGCCAGCGCCTGTGGCCACGCCCAACTAGAGCTAGCTTATGTTCAGTCATCCAGAAGCTTGAACGAATCGTCGATTGGGACTCTAGAATCTGAACGCCCGAAACCACACCCCAAACGATCTAGCGCCTCACGAACCGGACCAAAAAGTCCCAACATATATACGGACCGCCTGGCTACGGTGTGCGAGTTGGGCACCTTCCAGGTGGTCGACCACGGCGTGCTGGCCTCGTCACCGAGATGGAGCGATTGTCCCGTGACTTCTTCGTGTTGCCCGCCCAGGAGAAGCTCCTCTACGACATGTCCCGCAGAAAGGGCGGATTCATCATCTCCAAACACCTCCAGATACGCATACACACCTTGTATGTACATGGATGTTCTGCCACGTAGAAGAGTTAAAGTTCAGACATAAGGATTTCCGTATTAAAAAGCTCACGAACGTATGAACATGCAAGGCGAGACAGTTCAGGACCGGCGGGAGATCCTGACATGCTAACCATCCACCATGGCTTAAACCACTGTCCACCTAAGCCAATGCCGCCACAAAAAAAGCAATCAGCGTTCAAGGGGGTTATTTGTCCGGTTTTAAATACTTAGGAGGGTTAAATGACTCAGTTTAAAGTTAGGGGTGGTTAGCGACCCATACTCGATACATAGGGGGTTATTTGGACTTCTTTCGTTTCCGGGCCTTGTGACAGAGAAGGCCAGAGGCGCCAGTGGTGATTCGCCTTGCTAGCTCATCAACCTGCTCGGCCAGCGGTACAATCCAGGCGATAGGAGGGAGGGGGACGTAGCTCGACCAGGATGGCAGCGAGTTTGACGACCTGGGTGATGAAGTCGCTCCTTGGCAAGCTCACCACGCTGCTCGGCGATGAGTACAAGAAGCTCACCGGAGTGAGGAAGCAGGCCACGTTCCTCGGGGACGAGCTCAGCGCCATGCAAGCTCTGCTAGAGAAGATGGAGCTTATGGACAAGCTTGATCCCTCTGCCAAGAACTGGAGGGACCATGTCAGGGAGATGTCCTATGACATGGAGAACTGCATCGACGACTTCATGCATGAAACTGATGGTGCCGATGCGAAGACAGTCTTTGTCAAGAAGATGGCTAAGCGTCTAAGGAGGTTGGGGAGGCGTCACCAGATCTCTAACCGGATGGAGGAGCTCAAGGTTCTTGCGGTGGAGGCCAATGACCGACGTGAGAGGTACAAGATCGATGATTGCATCAGCTCGAGTCCTGGTGTTGTTGCCGTTGATCCCCGGATGTCGGCGATGTACAGGGAGGCATCAGGACTTGTTGGTATTGATGGCCCAAGCGAAGAGCTTGTCAGTTTGTTGATGGATTCCCAGAAACAGCTCAAAGTGGTTTCTATCGTGGGGTTCGGAGGTCTATGTAAAACTACGCTTGCCAAACAAGTCTATGATAGGATTGGAGGGCAGTTTGACCGCAAGGCATTTGTTTCAGTCTCCCAAAGACCTGATGTCAAAAGTCTTCTCCTTGGCCTACAACGCAAGCTTGGGATGGAGGAGTCTTCTCATGCTCATGAGCTGCAAGAAATTGTTGACTGCGTTAGAGAATACCTCAAACACAAGAGGTATATTTTTCTCCGTAGTTGTGTGATTTGATCATACTCATCTAACTGCTTTTGGCATCTTGGTTTAGTAGTGTAACTCTATATAGCTGTACTCACAAGTCATGATTAAGAGAATTTTTGGGCCAACACCAAACCTTGTGAGGCGTTTTGGCTATGGAGAAGTTGTGCTAGCTCATAAGGATTACTATTTGGATCAAAGCTCTAGTTCTAGGATAAAAATTGAACTTCTCTAAATATATTAATTTTAGAATACACTATATTTAATTATATAAATCATAAATTAACCTCCAATTGATGAGTATATAAGCCATGCTAAGTAGGGACAGAAATATTAAAGGTTGAACCCAATATTTCTTTTTATTCAAAATTCAACCATATTTCTGTTTTTTCCTTAAATTTAGGAAGACATATGTCAACATACTTACCATGTTTTGATTCGTTCATTTTGATGCTTTTCTCTGTAGGTACTTCATATTAGTTGATGACTTGTGGGATCAGCAAGCATGGGATATCATTAGTTGTGCCTTTCCAGAAAATAGTAATGGAAGTAGAGTGGTGGTAACCACACGAATTGATGAAGTAGCTCTCTGGGCTTGTCACAGTGATCGCGCGAATATTTACAGAATGAAACAACTCGAAGAACAAGACTCAAGAAGATTATTTGTTAATAGAGTATTCGGACCTGGAAATGTCTGTCCACCACAATATAAAAAAATCTCAAATGAAATTCTCAAGAAGTGTGGTGGGTTGCCACTAGCAATTATCACCATAGCTAGCCTAGTAGCTAGCCATGAACCAAGAACGTTGAGGGAATGGGAGTGCATAAAGAATTCTCTTGGTTCAAAGTTTGCCACAAAACCCACCTTGGAAGAGATGAGGGGTATACTAAACCTTATCTATATGCATCTTCCTGTTCGTCTCCGGCCATGTTTTTTGTACCTTGGCATGTACCCAGAAGATTCTGAGATCATGAGGGATGACCTGGTTCGGCAATGGATAGCCGAAGGCTTAATCTATAGCTCGCACAAAGTTGATTTGGAGGATGTTGCAAAAAGTTATTTCAATGAGCTTATCAATAAAAGTCTGATTCAGCCTGGAAGAACAACATGTGGGGAGGTAGTTTCTTGCAGAGTACATGACATGTTACTTGATTTGATCCTAAGCAAGAGTACAGAAGATAATTTTATCAGTGTAGCATATAACTCTGAAGACATGGCTAGATTGCATAGTTGCGAGTACAAGGTTCGTCGATTATCCTTGCAATCAAGTGGTGGTGGTGCAACGTCGGAGGCCCTTGCTACTAGCTTGTCACAAGTTAGATCTGTTGCATGGTTCAGAGGGCCCAAGTACACACCTCATCTTTCACAGTTTAAGTATTTGCGGGTGCTTTTGTTTGAGTTTCAATATCAACCGGATACGATAGTCGACCTCACTGCAATTGGCCATTTGTTTCTACTGAGGTATTTGAAGGTTTTCATGGGAACAACAGCCATGCTCCACTGGGTAATGGGCTGCCTGTAGGGATCCAGAACATGAAATCAGTCCGCACCCTCAGTTGCTTGGGCTGGGCAGAGAGTTCGCTGGAGGATATCAAAGGCCTTAGCCAGCTGACTGATCTGAAGGAATTGAATTTAGATTTGTATTTTCGCGATGACTTGATGCTTGAATGCGCTGACGCTTTGGTGTCCTCCATTGGAATGCTCCGAGACCTCAAGCATCTGAACCTCTATTTCCATATTGAATCCGATGGCTTAAACAACCCGCTGGACAAATTACATGATCCTCCTCCGTTTCTGGAGGTACTCAAGCTGCCGAGGCAGAGGTTTAGTAGATTCCCCAGATGGATTGGTGAACTATGCTGCCTCCGGATCCTTAGCCTGGACCTGTTGCAGCTAACGAGTTTTGACGTTCGTGTTCTTGGAGAGCTTCCTTCCCTCGCCAAGGCTGACTTCCGCGGGTTCTGTGTCTCCCAAGACAAGGTCGTCATCAGCACTGGGTTATTCCCGGTTCTGGAGGATGTTACATTCTGGTCTGATGAACAAAATGTTACCGCGTATCTGAGCCTGGAAGCAGGAGCTATGCCCAAGCTACAAAGGCTCACCCTGAGATTTAACTGCAGAAATTGGACGGGCATTTCACAGGTCGGTATGGGGTGCCTGCCCTGCCTCCAGGAAATCAAAGTGCATCACTTCAGCGACCTCCCGTCAAGCAGATGTTTGGACAATTTACTTGCTGATGTCGAGTCTGCCTTCAAGAGCGCTGCAAGTGTGCACCCAAGACATCCCTCCCTTACAATCACTGGCCCAGTGGCCCCCCCTCTGACCCAGTGGCCCTGTATTTTACTTTGACTGTAATTTACTTAATTGTGTCAGCCAGTCCCCCTGTGTTGCCAATCCCGTCTTCATACTTAGCTCTTGCGTCCCTCTGTTGCAGTTGGGTAGCCATGCATTCCATTTATCCACATCTTCTCTGTAACTTAGTTAATCATGTCTTCATACTTAATCTCTTGCATAGTGTAAGCTCGATACAATTCAGTTTAGTCATCAATTTAACAAATTCTGCAAGTGGTGAAAAAATGCATTCAGGGTCCGCTCCCAACTTTGGAACTCTGAAATAAATGGATTTGTCTCCAGTTGATTTACAGAAACGTTCAGAAGTATGACAGGGAGAACTAGCACAACAACAATGTTTTAATTGTTATATTTCAGACCCCGCACTATAGCATCTCGATCGATCGGCCATCCAAGTGACGAAGAGCGCCGCCCTGCATCTCTGACAGCGACAACCCAGATTTCAGTGTGATGTGGTTGTTCATGTCAGTGTAAATTCAGTGTAGAATGGATTAGAGCAGTTATCATCGAATATTAAACTGGCATCACGGAATTTCTGGTTGCAAGTTCTGAAGTGTACGTACGTGCTCTATCTTCTAAAGCAGCAAAGGGTAGAGCAATTAATAACAATGTAAAGTATACGTGCTAATCAGGCATAAATGGTATACACAGCTCCCAACTTTTAGGCGTTACTACATTTAATCTTTTTGGATTAAATTCATTAACCTTTTAGGTTTAGTAGTCTGGAAAGTAAAAGACAGAACTGATGCCAAGCACCAAACCAGCACGCCAACATAAGAAAAACAAAATGATGCTTCGGCCACAGCCTGCCATCACAAAATCCCAGAAGACATACAAAGAACTAAGCCACCATGCCCCTCTCCCTGCTCGTCGAGAGACAAAAGCACAGCGCACAACACTCCATACATATTCTGCGACAGGGACACTGGAAGAAACAAGGGTCAATGGACTCTGAATTTCCACAGAATTCGCACCATCTGTCCCCTTTTCCAGCCCCTGATAGTTCAATACATTAGTCTTTTACATCTCATCAGCAAGTTTCTTGGTGGCGCTCTAAAACCAAACTTGTACGAAAACAGTCATATCATTGGTTCAACATATAGGAAAATAAAGTTAGCATGTGATTTGCTCGTTAGCATGTTCAGGGTAAAACCCTGCAATCTGACGAAGAACGGATGGAAGGCAGAATTACATGAAAACAACACTACAGTCCGAGGACCTTCATTTACCCAAGATTCTATGCAGGAATGCATTGGCTTAGACAAACAGAAATCGATTACTCATGAAGTTGTTCCATGGTGCCATTTTCTTAGCGGAAAAGGCGGATGCTTCATGGTTTACCAGCTACAGGTTTCTGCATCATGTTCTATTTGCTGAGGTATGTTCTCAAAAGATTAGTCGATTACAATCATGCATGATGCACATAGTACAAAGAGGCTTGGCCCCTCGGGGCCTAGTCTAGCCAGAAGGATCAGGTAAAGATACAGAAGAAAATTTGGCAGTTAAATGGGCAGCCATGTTCATGCCGAGTCTAACAAAAAACATCAAAAGAAGTGAAATTCCTACTAATTGGCAGCACACTGGCACGAATGCTCGAGGATTTTTCTCCACAGCTAAACCTAGTGGACAAGGCGGCGAATCCAGCCAAGTGTACATGGAGTTCCTGTTCAGTGAGTTCATAGAGGTGTACAACGCCGCTGACGCCAGCAGGGAGGACGTGCACAAGTCCTACAAGATACACCAGACTATTCCGACGACGAGCGCCGGACTCCTTAGTTTCCACAGCTGCCATGCCGATGGTATCGGAGATAAACAGAGCAGGGGAACACAAATTTGGTAGTTGTGTGTGTGGGTTCTATTTGTTTGAATTTGGGTCGTCCCTCGTAAGTCATATGGGTCTCATAACTTTGTAGTTTGTACACATAAATGAACTGCCTCCTTTATAATTTAAGAGAACAACATGCATAATTTCTGGTTGCAACCTCTGAAGTTTATGCATTGCAAATTCTGAAATGAGAATGAATAGAGATAAGAAGAGCAATGCATGGAGCAGATAATATAAAAAAGCAACAATTTCAATCGGTTTCAGGAGTATTACCAGTGGTGCACTTGTAGGTCAAGTTGCCAGAGTTGCAGCAAATCTTCCTGACAAAAACTCCATCGCCACATTTCTAACTAGTCCTCCCCTATAAAAATTATTGACAATGCCCAGAACTTCTACGGTGAGGTCTGATGGTCGCCACCGCGCTGGAACACATGGATTCAGCAAAATCTTGGATGATAACAGTAGAAGGCTTGGTCAATCAGTACATAGCTCCCACCTCAAGTAATCCGAAGTTGAGAAGAATTCATCCTTCTCAAACGGAGATAGAGATGACAATTAGTACCTGCAGCTTACAGGCAGGTAACAATTTCGATTTCAATTTGGAATTAGCCACTCCCAGATATAAACCAGAGTCAATATGCTAAAAATTCAAATAGTAGTATATCTATTTTGAAGTGACGCGCTAAACAATATCTACAACAGGCATTGTCCTAAAAAACAATTCAAGACAGTGCATCTTACGCATTAAACTTTACATCTTAGGACAATCAGGAACTGAAAGTGCACATTCAATCGCCACGAACCAGAGCACCACCCTTCACGTGCAGCCGTGTAGGTGTAGTTCTGACCAAAAAGGCACAACAGAGATTCAGCATAGCTAATTTAGAAACAACATCACATATATCATCAAATATTAAACTGACAATGACTGACATCATTCAGATACATGGAATATCTGGTTGCATGTTTTGAAGTGTACATATTTTTAGTAGGCAGTCTACACTAAGCTCGTGTCCTTCAGCAGTAAGTTTCAGACAACCACATCAGTGTCACCCAATCAGGGCAGGCGCAAGTTACCAACCACCAGATGGAGATTGTCACCAATGGGGTTCTGGCCAGCATGGTACACCGTGCCATCACCAACTCCGCTGCAGCGAGGATGTCGGTGGCCACGCATGTGCATCCGCCGGACGGGTGCCTCATCAGACTGGCGCCAGAGCTAGTGTACGAGGTGGCAAATCCAGCCAAGTATAGGGAGTTCCTGTTCAGTGAGTTCATGGAGGTGTACGACACCAGCAGGGAGGATGTGCTCGAGTCCTTCAAGATCCACCGCGCCGAGCAACGAACCACTACAAGATTTCTGCTGCTGCCTTTCTCAGGGTACGAAGTAACAGAGAAGGGGAACAAAAAGTTTGCTGTTGTGTGTGCTCCTCTATTTCTCTGAATTTGAGTCATCAGTCATGGGTGTGCCTCCTGGGTCATCAGTCATTGTCTAATTCACAATAAGAGAAAAAAAAAACATAACATTTATCATGGAATATTGAACTGACATCATTCAAAAATACAGAATTTCTGGTTGCAAGCTTTGAAGTATTACCAGTGGGTCACTTGCCATGGAGCAAACAGTATAAAAAAAAGCATCAAATTCAATAGCTCTCAGGAGTATTACCACATTACCAGTGGGGCACTTGCCATGTTGCCAGAGCTGCAGCAAATTTCCTGACAAAAACTCCATCGCCACGACTATAATTTCTCCTTGCCCATCAGAATAAAACCATCGAGCATGCCCAAAAAAATTCCAGTAACCACTGCGCCAGAACACATGGATTCAGAAATTTAAAGAAGGGACCATAGCATCTTGGATGATTACAGTACAACGATTGGCTCATCAGTACATAGCTCCCAACTCAAGTAATTCGAAGTTCAAAAGAGTTCATTCACTTCTCAAACGGAGATAAATATTGCAATTAGTATCTGCAGCTTAGGAGCAGGTAACAATTTCGATCCCAACTTAACATTAGCCACTCCCAGACATAAACCACAGTTGATATCATAAAACTTCATACAGTGAATCTAATTTGGCAGCAGCCATTGTCCTAAAAAATTCAGGACAGTGCATCTTACGCATTACATTTTAGCACTCAGAAAAAACTAAGAATAGCCTACAAGTACAGGAACATACTCCACCAAGGAAAACCGTCAAATTCAGATAGTTTCTTGGTGGAGCTTTGAGACCAACCATGTACCTAAATCCTCCTCCTGCATCAGTTTCAAGGTAGGCAGAGACCATGAAAAACTGAGATATATGTTTTCTTGGTTGTTGCTGTGATGTTTCCACTTTCCTAACTTCTATCTCCTTTGGTTTGGTTGCTTATGTCCTTGCTTTCTTTAAACCTACACCGCTCATTAAATTTGTCACACAAAAAACTTCAATATTATGAACTTCTTTTGTTTCGTGGAACATATTATGGTCGGAAATTATAGTCAGTCTTGACAAAAACTTCTGATAACACTAATCATAGGTATCCTGTTTTGCGAACAGTACAGTAAAATAAAGGATCTATAAATCAGATAACAGATGTGGATGATCTTTCATTTTCCAAGATGAATCTATAAATCACAATGGCTTTGCTGCCAAAACATATGTGTTGTGAAGGGACACGGTTACACCTATGAGAGCACTGAATACTGGACATATATGAACAAAGAACTTTTTCCTTGGTCCAAGCTGTAGCTTGCAGCAGCCAAATCTCATATTCTTTCCATTTTCAAGTTCACCAAAAAATCTAAGTTCATCATTCGTTGGATTTGCTTGTTATTCAGGGCACCTCCGTTGTTCCAACTATTAATGACAAATCTAAATAAAAAGACTACTTCATTTGCAGATCATACTTTAGTCCCAGATAGGTTACAATGTCAAATTTGAAAATTCCAAACTAAGGTAAGGTCAACTATGGTACTTAGCAACAAGTAGTATGATAAATCAATAAGAGAAAGGTTAAGGAAATCAGAAAGCAAAAAGAAAAACAGAATCCCATTAGAAATTTATTTCTAATCATAATCTAAGTATTAAGCAGAACTGCATAGTTATAGTACTAACTGATATAAGATGTGGAACCTATAAGACAATGAAATGAAAATGAAACATGTTGTATATAACTTGGCATGAAAGCAGAACATACAGAAGTTCTTAATAGAAAACAACATGAGAATATTGTTTTTGTTTATGGTTTTCCAGGTGCTGTTTTGATAAGAAATTGATCCAACTACACATTCAATTTTCATGATCTTCAACGAAGTTTGAAACACAAATATCCATGGGCTTCTCATTTTCCAGAGATCTTCTCTAATGAATGACAACATTAACATATCAGGGTTCATGAACCAAATTATCAGTTTCACAGGGAGTTAGCAGTGATCAAACATTCAAACTGGCATGCAACATGCAGACTATAGAATACAACCAGCACCTAGTTAGGCAAAGAACACCAAAATAGGGTTTACCAGCTTACTATGAGTGAAACTCTGTTGCGCCATATGCAATTACAATTTACAAATCTTCATAGGCTTGTTGTTGGTTCATGTAAATATGAAATTAGTTGGCACTTCCCCTTTGCAAGTGGCTGCATAGTCTTCAGTGAGGTGTGGTGCAGCTTCCTTGTGAGGGCATATGAACTTCTTCATGAACACTTCTTCCCTCATCTTGAATATATAATAGTAGTCCCAGTTCCGATCTAACAATCCATTCACCTTAAGAAACTTGAGAACGTAGTACCGGGGTCTGAGCCGGCCCACCATGCCAAAACCAATAATTACCGGTCGATGAGCAATGTATGTCGGTTCCAACCCCACCTCCGAGATGAAGAACTCAGACCTGCGCTGCAGCCTGTCTTTGGATCTCTGCAGCAGCATTGGAGCCCTAGACAAAGCGACCCTCACTTCGGCATCAGACCAGCTGAACGTCTTCTTCAAGTAGTCCACTTTGGCAGTGATCTTCTCCTTGCTGAGGAATGCGACAGCCTGCAGCGCTTGCCTGAACATCCCAGAGCCACGGGGCACACCTAGACCTTCGGCGCATCTCACCATTTACTACCAATCTCCATAACCTTGTTCTTGGTTCAAGTAAACCTGAATCTAGTCGGTAGTTCCCCTCTGCAAGCGGTTTCATAGTCTTCAGCGAGGTGTGGTGCGGCTTCCTTGTGAGGGCATATGAACTTCTTCACAAATACTTCCTTGCTCGGCAAGATTGTACTATAGTAGTCCCGGTTCTGATCTAGCAATCCATTAGCCTTAAGAAACTTGAGAACGTGGTACCGGGGCCAGAGCCGGCCATCCATGCTATAAGTGAGCAGTACCGATCGACGAGCAATGTACGCCGGTTCCAGCCCCACCTCAGAGATCAGGAACTCAGACATACACAGCAGCGTGTCTTCGGACCTCCTCAGCAGAATCGGAGCTTTGGACAAAGCGACCTTCACTTCGGCATCCGACCACCTGAATGTCTTCTTCAAGAAGTCCACTTTGGCGGCCATCTTCTCCTCGGCAAAGAATGTGACAGCCTTCAGTGCTTGCCTGAACATCCCAGAGCGGCGGGGCACACCTAGACCTTCGACGCATCTCACCATTGCCCGGATGCGTTCCGGTTTGGTGGAGAGCATCATCGGCTCAGAGATGCACATCTTGGCAACATCGCAAGAATCTAGCACGCACTCCCGTAGTAACGCGATGTTGGGCTTGACCTTCCGCTCGAGGTCAAAGCTGAGGAGGTAGGAGTTGCGCTTGACCGACCGGAAGAAGTTCTCTGTGGAGCCGAAGAAGAGCAGGTAGAAGTGCACCTTGGAGACGACGAATCTGAGGCGAAAGTGCGGGCCGACGATGGAGATGAGGCGCGCGATGTCAGGACCTGACAAGCCGAGGCCGGTGAGCCCGACGAATCTAGGATCCAGCGTCATCTCCACGCCAGAGCAGAGTAGCTTCGGATACTTGGCGACGGTGGCGGCGACGTCGGCGCTGGAGAAGCCGCGTCCGGCGAGGAAGGCGAGCACGGCATCGGGCTTGGAGGAGGACTTGAGGTGGGACAGCAGCCTGGAGGCCTCAATGGCTTGAGGTCGGGTGAGGCCGCAGGTGTCGACGAGGTAGTCCTCGGCGGCGAAACCGGGCTTCGGGGAAACGGGCGGCGCGGTGGCGGAGAGGAGGCGGTGGTGACGGGAGACAAGGGAGGTGGAGGGAGGGGAGAGGAGCTGGGAAACGAGGCAGCTACGCAGACGGAGCATGGCTCTGAGGCGGCGGCGGCGGCGGCGGTAGCGCCAGAGAGATTTCCGACGATGGTAGCACAGCACAGGCCATCGAATGTTTACCGAGCCGGGCCGGAATTAGGTGCTTGCAAGTTGCAACGATGGGCTAGTTAGTTCCATCTCAAAATAACAAAAACGATGGGCTAGTTTCTTGCTGGCCCGAAGAATCTTGATGGCCATGAAGTTTTGATGACGCTGGGAATTTTAGAGAGCGAAAAATCACATGTGAATTTCCCACAAAAAAAATAAAAAATTACCTGTGAACAACAAAACGATATCTCCTGCTCCCTCCGTTTGGAAATATAAGATGTTTTAGGTTTATGAAAGAGATGTATCTAGACACATTTTAGTGTCTAGATTCATTTGAACATATACACTAAAAGGTGTCTAGATATATCTCACTCACAAACCTAAAACATCTTATATTTCTAAACGGAGGGAGTATATGCTAAAAACAGGACATTTTCATGCCTAAAATTATTTTCTATACCTATTACCTCCATTCCAATAAATAAGACTTATATTTTTTTTAAAGGTCAAACTATGTAAAGTTTGACCAGGTTTTTACAAAAAATCATTGATATGTACAATCCGAAGTTAACATCTTTGATATATCAATAAATATATTTTATATAATATAATAGTTATTGATATTTTTTAAGTTTGGTCAAACTTTACTTAGCTGTGAGAAAGAGAGAGCACTAGGAATCCGGTAAAGACACACTTTCCCCTCCGCTCTCGTCCCCTCTCTCTTCCTTCTCTGATTCTTCTTCCTCCGGGCCGGTAGGCCCCTCTCCCCCTCCTCTCCGGCTGTGGCCGGCGTTGAGATTGGGTGAGGGACCCTTCCCCCTGTACAGCAGTAGATAGGGTAGGCTTGTTTGGTGTGTGCCCCTGTGGCGTCTGGCGCCATGCCGTTTGGGATCTTGTCGTTGGGGTTTGGGAGCGACCTCCGGCGGCGGGTGGTGGTGATCTGCTTGCTTGTGGTGCTCCATTGGTGGGAGCCGGAGACAAGTTGTGGTATTGCGACCACGATCCCCTCAATAAAGCTCCTTTTGCTCTCCCCAGATCGAGGCGGAGCGGCTGGAGTTCTTCCTCCAAGCCATCGAGGTGATGGTGTTAAGGGAAAGCTTCGATTCGCTGCGACCCTTTGCCGATCTGAGGAGCGGGAAGATGGGAAGACTGCGGCGGTCTTCTGGAGCGGATCCTCGGTGGCCCTTCGCCGGCATCGTGTCGGCCCGCCACCGACTCTTCTGGCCGAATGGCGGCTGCTCCGAGCTCTGGTACCGGCCACTGCCCGGTGCCATCTCACCTTCAACCTCCAGGCCGATGTGCCATGTCGGAGGCCCTTCATCTGCTTCGTCGCCGGGAGCCCCGTCTGCATCACACCAAGTGGTTCTGTCCCCGGTCGTGGTGGAGAGGGACCCGATTGCTTTTCCTTTTTTAGTTTTAAGGTCTTGTATGCAATGTGGGAGGACTATATTATAATTTTTACTTTCTTTGAGATTCTCCCTATATCTTGTAAGCCTACCATTGAAGATTAATGCAGTGTTCTGGGCCCTTCGGGGCCCTTCCCGTGTTCAAAAAACTTTACTTAGCTTGACTTTTAAAAAATAAGCCTTATTTATTAGAACAGATAGAGTAATAGTAATAATAAATACATGCCTTATTCGTCTTTTGAGTTGAAACCGTTACCTACTCCCAACCCAGGCAACATGGGGGAGGGGGGAAATGCCGCTATCGGCTATGGAGCCCCCCCTTCCCCCTCATTCCCAATTCCTCGCTACCGCAAAAGGGCTCGCAAACGAAGCCCCGTTGTCGTCAGGATCCATGGGACCCAGTGAATGGTGGGTGTCGCTGGATCCGCCTGACATTGGGCACTGCGGGGGCGCTTCTAGATCTACTAGATGTAGGTGAGAGGCAGATTGTTGCCAGAATCCACGGGATGTAGGGAACTACGAGGTCGTCGGTTGTTGGGATGGGCCTTGGGAGGGCTGGTAGGTCGAGGGAATGGAGGCGCGAGTTCGAAAGGTACCATGGCATTCCACCGTCCAATGGGTCTCATTTTGACCGATGTTTTTTTACTTTCGTACACTCTTATAAGTAATATACTCACTAAAAATATCAATACCATGAAACACCAACAAATTCATAAAATTTAGGTGTATTCGCACTCAAGGAAGTCAACTAAAAACAGAATTAAGGGCGTGATTGGTCGCTTGCACCCTTTTGGGGGCTCTCGGTGGCATCTCTCGTGTGGCATGGCCAGGAGATACGACCTTTGGGTCATGTTATCCACTTCGTCATCCGTGGGACAATTTTCTACATGGTGTTTACTTACCTCCACGATAGCAAGAATTGCTCTGGCAATGCAAGGTTGCATATTTGGTTCCATGCGGCCTATGTTTGTTCTAACATGTTCTCTCTAGTGGTGACCTTAACATACTTCACCACCATCACACACAACGACTAGGTAATGAAATAATAGCTCATCACTTCAAGGCATAACTATTAGGGTACCTAATTCAATCTAGTCCCTAGCTACTATGAATGGCAGGTCATCATTACAACCCTAACTACAAATGAAATAGTAATTTAATCATTACGGTCTGATGGGTTCATCAACGGAATAGAAGAGAAGTTCAAACTTATTTCTCTTTATTCTTCATTCATTCGTCTCCCTTCTTCTTCTTCTTCTTCTTGTTCTTCTTCTTCTTCTTTCTTCTTCATTATTATGTCTTGTTCTTCTTCATGTTGAGATCCTTGCATTACCTCTATTATTCCACATTGCCTACGCCTAGTGCATCCTCTTGTTTTTTTAAACTTTGGTGTCTCCTTGTTCGACACCATGCCCAGTCTCAATGTCGTTAGTATTTACACTTGCCTCGTCAAGTACAAGATCATCAAGACCCCACCCTAAGATCCATTTGTGCAGAATGAAAGCATGCAAGAACAAGGTTAACTTGGGTGACGAAAGGATGGAATGGATTTTCTAGTCAAGGATCTTGAATCTATTCTTTAGAGAAGCAAAAGCCCTCTCTATGGTGACTCGAAGGTTAGAGTGTATGAGATTGAACAATTCCATGGTATTATGTGGTTTATTCGTTGTAGAGAATTTGTTTAGATGGTTCCTGATTTTCCTGAATGGTGGAAGAATCCTAGTTCAAAATGCATATCCCACACCTCAGGTAGAAATTACCACCAGGAATATTAATCCCATCAGCTCTTGACAAAATTTCAGCTAGAATGCTTGTATCATGGGCTAATCCTTCTCAATCATCTAGCACATATGTGAGCTTGAAATCGAAAGCAACAACAATAAGCACATTCTGGTTGGTGTAGTGCTTCCTTCCTATGTATTCTGCATATTGTGATCTCAACACTCTAGTAATAACATGAGTAACATCAATTGTGTCAATAAAATCCTATGATGACATGAAAAAACGTTCATGTTTATGTCCATGTTAGTGATTCATGGAAATAAAATACATAATTAGTACTCACCCTAAAATATGACCATCTCTAGCTGTTTTCTAACTTCCTGGAGTTTGAATAGTTGGCGTATTGATCATCTCTTCTCTCAGCTCCCCAATTGCAAAAAGGACTTGCTTGAAATAGCATAATAATGTCTCTATCGATATCTTAAATATGGTATTGATCACCCTGAACCTCTAATTATGCCCTACGACATGAAAAAACATAGCAACATGCTCTTTCACAAAGGTGTGGATGTTATCTTGCAACAATCCTCTTTGCCTAAATATTTTAACAAGTTCAAAGAAGGGCCTATTTTCATCTGAATCATTTGGACAACATCTTCATCCTTTGAGTTGTAGGTATAGCTCAAATTTTCAATTCTCTCCCGATCTCAGAGCAACATTGGACCATAAGTGGCTAGTGGATAGGCAACACACCTAACTGCTCTTTTGTGGACGAGTAGGATCTAGACCTATATCACAGTTATGAGTTTTGTTGCGTGTTGGATAAGATTCATCGGGGTCAACCTATTGAAATTGATCTAGCATGAGTACTTGCAAATTCCACCCTTAATGTTATCTACTCACTATGGATAAAAAAATAGTTAGAGTAGCTAGGGTCGGAGAAGAAAGGGCAGTTTACCTCCACCATGGAAAAATGGGTAGAGTAGTTGAGGACGGGGAAAAAAAAGAAGAGTATCGCATTTATGGACATAAAGTTGTGGATCCTATGCCAGAGAAGTAGGAGATGAGATGCTAGGAAGGTTCTGTGTCGGAGTGGATGCAATCGGACAATAGATCTGCATCTTTGTTGCCGCTGGTGTTGAAAGAAAAATGAAGATTTTTTTGGAAGGTGACCAAAAAGAGGAGGTGAGACTAACCTTTGCCGCGAAATGGAGATGCAAAAACTAGGTCTCTCACCATATCTCTCGCCGGGCTCCCACGCGCACTACATCTCCTGTACACATGACTCCATGGCATATTTTTAAAAACTGGACCGGTTTGGTGACCCGACCACAAAAAACCTGAACCAACGGCCTCACCGGTTTTTTAAGAGGCGGTGGTCCAAACAACAAAAAACCAATGGAAAAAATATGTTGCTAGACGCACCAAAGGAACGAGGACAGGACGGGGAGGACATAATTTTAACTTCGGCATGTAGTCATCGCCTCACCATCCCAAAAAGAACATGGAAAAATAGTTTAAACAAAAAAAAACCTTGCGCTGAACAGGGGCCGTGGTCCGACACACCTCCAAGAACCCAAGTGAAGGGGTTCATAGAAGAAAACAAAAAATCATGATTATCGTAATACCAAACTGCCTAGATCTATCTAAGAGTAATGTTATAACAGAGAGAGGCTTTGGTAATATACCCGTGTAGACCGAAAGCGCTTAACATTCATGCGGAACATGAATGATGCAGTTGTGATCATCCAACATCAAGGTCGTGAAGCTCCTCGCAAGTCATCCTTGGTCCTTGTACGATGATCCTGGTGCCACAACTAGCAGCACCCCCGAGGTAACGCACACGTCCAGTGCTTGAAGATGACTCCCGGTTCTCTGATCCCTGCTAAGAAGTGCGGAGGTAGATCTTCTGGCCGAAGTCAATGTAGCACAACGGCGTGCCGTAGCGAAGCAGACTCCTACTCGTGCAACTCTTACTTAGGGCCACAGTCGCAAGAGAAAAGAGAGAGAAATCCCGTAAGGAAAATGTCTTAGAGAATATTGGGTGTTCTCTTTCCCTCCCATATAGACCTCTATATATAGGAGAAAAGAGGGCACCCCCAACTAATAAAGTCCCGGGGTGAGACTAAAAGGAGGAGGAGGTGGAGGGAGGCGCGCGCACAAAGGGGAGGAGGCTGTATGGGCCAGGGGTAGGCCCCATGCATGCGGCCCAAGGTGGGCTAGTGGTCGGGCGGGCCCCATACCGCGCGCCCCATCAAGGCGGCGGCTACCCCTTGTGGTCTTCCCTCTTGGGCCTTGTTCCCTCCGGGAACTTGGTCCATTAGGGAAGTTGCCCCATTAAATTTAATTTAAATATTATTAATTATAATAATTAATAGAAAATACATATTCATTAAATCATTTTTGATCTAAACACCTTTCGGTTCACTCCAATTTCCTTCGGAATTTTCCAGAACGATTCCGGTTCTCACTTGGAATACCTATGATATTCCCATCTCTTTCTTCCTATGATTCCATCAATCGTACAAAGATCTCCAAGCATCAAAAAACCCTTAAATGTGTTACCCTATAGTTTAGGAACATCACATACATGATCGAGATGATTCTCGTATCAATGATTAATAGTGGAACCAGGATACTCATAATGACCCTTGTGCATTCCACGATTTCAACGTTGTTTGAACCATAAAAGTCGAGTCCAATTCTATTTGTTACTTTAATATCTGAGTTGTCCGAGATCTGATCATCAGTATTATAATATCTTGTTCAATATCGTTTCCCACAAGTGTTGCTTTACTCGTTCCCGTGATATTACATCCCCATGACCTAGTCATACGTTACGCGGGTTATGCATGTAATTCACCTAGTGGGCCTAGTGTATATTCCCATACGCAGGAGAACAAATCTCGATCTTGATGCATATGCCTCAACATGCCCCTTTGGAATACCCAACATTCACCTTTATGTTAACCCTGTTATGGTGTGGCGGTTGATGCAGTCAAAGAAGCCGCCGATGACAGTTATTATATATGATCTCACGGTCTAAGAATTAGGATACTTCATTTCTAACTATTGCAATAATGAACTTTGTGACTTGATTGTATTGTAATACTTATATGGATAATGTCCATCACATCATTTTACCAATGATATGTGATACGTCCATTTTGCATCACTATTCTATATCATAATTTACTGTTGTTCATTGATATATTTAATATTAAGAGGTGATACTTATGTTATTTCATCTGTTTTTGCATGTTGGATGACTTTTGGAGGATGAACTGTCGGAGTCAGGATTATGATGGAAAGAGCGGTGTATAGATGCAATATTCGCAAAGATCAGAAAATTCCAGAAAATACACGGAAAATCCTATTTTTCCAGAAGACGAAGGAAGCCGGAAGGGGAGGCGAAGATGGGCCACAGGGGGGCCACACCACCCCTGGCGCGGGCCCACCATGGGTTGCGCCAGCAGGGGGTGTGGCCACCATGGCCCATCTCCTGCTTCGCCCCTTCGCCTATAACTTCCTCCCGAAACCCTAATATTTGGAGAGCGACCACAGAAAGATTCCGCCGCCTCTGCGGAAACTACAGAGAGAGAAAGAGCTCTCCGGCAGGCAGATTTCTGCTGGGGAAATTCCTTCCCGGAGAGGGGAGATCGTCGCCATCAACACCGTCATCAAGCTAGACTTCATCGGGATCATCATCATCATCATCATCCTCATCCTCACCACCATCTCCACCAGCATCATCATCACTACTCCATCCCGTTGTAACAATTGGGTTGAATCTTACATAATTCTTAGGGGAAACTTTCCCGGTGTTGATTACTTTTGTAGTTGATGTCTTGATCCATAATTGCTAAGTATTTATAGATAATTCCTGCTCCAAACCACTAGAGAACACCTTCCGCTCCTCGTTGGGATCAACACTCCTATTTATCTAAATTACTACGATACACCCCCTATACTTGTGGGTCATCAAGACTATTTTCTGGTGTTGTTGCCAGGGAGTAAAGCGCTATTGAAGAGTGGAACTGGTAAAGGAAACTTCTACTGTGAGTATTGCTTTTTATTTATGTTTTTACTTTGTTTCCAATATGGATAACCCACTTGGTTTCCTATTTGGGAAAGCTACTACCACTTCTAGGCTAGTAGATGAACCACCACCTGCTGAGATAGATCCTTTTAAGATACCTACCAGAATTGTTGATCGTGTTATGGATAACTATTATTTTGGGGATGGAACTGTCCATACTGGTGTTCACTTGCTTTTTATCCATGAATTATGCGGGTTGTTTAAGTGTGCAGGTATCACAACGGAACAAGTCAAGAAAAAGTTACTCTCTATATCATTGAAAGGAAGAGCTTAAGAATGGTACAAGTTGCTGAAGAATGGACAATCTATGGAATGGGAGGAAACAGTACCTCTCTTTTATTCTAAATTCTATCCTCCCAGTGAGATTCATAAGGATAGGAGTCAAATATATAAATTTTGGCCTCGTGATGGAGAGAGTACAACCCAAGCTTGAGGGATATTGAAGTTACTAATGCTCAAATGTCCTATTCATGAGATCCCCAATAATATTATTAATAACTTTTATGCAAGGCTTTCTCTTCATGATAAAGATTTATTAGATGCTTCTTGTGCTGGATCATTCACACGTATGAAAGAAGAAGCTAAATGGGATCTTCTAGACCGTATTCAAGAGAATACTGAAGCATGGGAGAATGACAAACGAAGAAAGTCAGGTGTAAATTATGATTATGAATGCATTAAATCTTTTAAGGAAACTGGTGACTTTCAAGATATTAGTACCGAGTATGGTATTGATTCTCAAGTTCTTGCAAATTGCTTTAAGGCCTTTGCCTCTTATATTGAAATTCCCCAAAAGAAGTGGAACAAGTACCATGCACCTTATAAAGATATTGTTAATCATGTTCCTGCTAGAAACACTGAAGTTTATACTGTTGATCATATTTTGCATGAACCCTATATTGAGAAAATACATTTTCCTTCTAAGGTAAAGGAACATTCTATTATAGCTAATGTGGTTAGCAAAAGCACAAAGAAAGCTGTAGAACCTAATGAACAAATAAATATTGAACCTGTAGTGGCCATTGTGAAAGACCTTGTCACTAAGAATGTAGAAGATGGGCACATTATATTTTGTGAAGATGCTTCTAATATTGTCGCACATCCTGGTAAAACTAGGAGAGCTAGTGTCCCTGTGCTTTCTGTTAGAATTAGTGATCATTGCTATTATGGTTTATGTGATATTGGTGCAAGTTCTAGTGTTATTCCTTATGAGCTTTACAGAGAAATTATGCATGAAATTGGTCCTTGTGAACTTGAGGACATTGATGTGGTTATTCACCTTGCTAATAGAGAGACAGTCTATCCAATTGGTATTGTAAGAGATGTGGAAGTACTTTGTGGTAATATTAAATATCCTGCTGATTTTCTAGTGCTTGGTAAGGAAGCTAGTAAAACTTGTCCTATCATTTTTGGTAGACCTTTTCTGAACACTTGTGGAGCTATTATAGATTGTAAGAAGGAGAAAATTTTAACTAAGTTTGATGGAGAATCTTATGAGTTTAATTTTTCCAAATTTGCTAAATTTCCTTATGAAAATGAATTGCCTAATGAGGATTTTAGAGTTGAACAACTTGATTCTGTTGATCCAATTTTTGACCTTAAACCTCTTTTTGATGATTTTAAGTATGCTCATTCTGATGATAAGGATGTTTCTTGTGACAGTTACATTGTTAACTTTATTCAAAGTGCTACTAAAATTTAATATGAGAGAGAGAAACATGGTTTTATGCATCTCAATAATATTAAGTTTCCTCGCTTTATGTTGGAAGATTTGAAGTTGCACTTGTTTTGTCTTCCTATGCTAGTAGCCTTTTGTTCCAATAATTTGTTTTCTTACAAAAATCCCTTGTATAGGAAGAGGGTTAGACTTAAATGTGTTAGATATTTGCTTCTTGATGCTCTCTTTCACTTCAAATTCATATCTCCTGTGAGAGCATCATTGAAATTATTATGCCCATCTTAATGGCTATAAAGAAAGAGCTTTTGGGAGACAACCCATTTTAGTTTACTTTCGGTTTTTGTTTCTTTAAGTCTTGGAAGTTATTATCTCTGTAATAACCTATCCTTATCCTTTTGTTTGGTTTTTGTGTCAAGATTTGCCCTTTTTGAGAAGTAGGTGAGTTGTGGGAAGTTGTTGTCCCGGAACAGATTTTTGTGCTTCACTATAAAAATTTCGTAAAAAATCCCAGTACGTCAGATGGAGCTGTAATTTTCTGTGCTTGTGCCCCAATTTTTTATCCAACTTTTGTTAGTTTTGCACTTTTTGATTGGAGCAACAGAATATTTTCGAAAAAATCAATCTTTACCTGCTGGTCTGTTTTGACAGATTTTTGCCATTTTTTTGCATTTGCCTCTCAAATCGATTTCCTTTCAAAAAAAATTGGGATTTTGAAAGTAGTTGCTACAGTAGATTTTGTTTTGATGGATTTCGGTTGAAATTTGAACCAAAAGGTCTATTGTATTTTCATACACTAATGTTCTTAATAAAGATTGTGTGGAGCTTTGTATGAAAGAGATTTTCAAATATTGGGAGGCAATGATGTAAGGAGATGAAGAATGGTTGAAGGTTCAAACATTATATTTTTCGAGATTCTTATAATGAAGATGTTGATATTATTCAAATGGCGACTCCAGGAGAATTTATTAGAGACCAAACTCAGGAACCTGCAGAGTCCGTTTTTGAATAGGTAAAAGTGCTGAAAATAGAAGGTTCGCGAAAACTTTTATTTTTATATTTCTGCAGCTTTTATTCCATATGGAAGGTAACAAGACGAAAAAGGGAAGGAAATGGAGCCCGGGTGGCCCACACCACCCAGTGGTGTGGGACCTACCTGGTCGCGCCACCAGGGGGTGTGATCACCCCGGAGCCCGTCTCCGTCCCGTTTTCGCCTAGTACCTTCCTTATGTCGTAAAACTTCGTAATATATAACCCCCCGGACCCCCCGAGGTTCGTATATCATGTTCTCGTCATATTTGCATTTCGATATGTTTCTGTCAGGAAATATTCTCAAGTTTAGAGGCATCATGGTCTCCGCCAACGACAAGGGCAAGAAGCCCGTGGAAGATGATCTTCAAGACACCAAGCAAGAGGAGGAGATCTTGGTTGGAGATGAAGAAGAAGTGGAGGAAGACAAGCGTCCGCACACCCGCGCTACCATTGCGAGCATTGGAGTGGTATCTAACCCTATCAAGCTCAAGAGGACGACACATATGTCTACGGGAGGGAAAACTCCACGTCATTGCCTAGCTCCACGGTCACTTCCTACACGCACCAAGAACCCCTTCCATACTCTTATACATGAGCAGAAATTCCAAAAGTTTCCCAAAGGGAATTTGCCCTCTAGTTGGGATATGCCTCGTTCTAACCATGCAGGGAAAGAACACTCTAAGGAGGAAGAGTGGGGAAAGAATCACAAAGACTAGGATTCTCGGCCCACATGATCATAAACCGCATTGAGCATAATTCGGAGTTGATTCGTACTCTAGCCTTCGAGATTGAGGATTTGAGGAAGTTTATTGAAAAGCTTATCGAGAGGACACCACCACCACCGAAGGAGTAATTTGTCATCAGGTTTTGGCATCCCCTTGGCTTATTCCAAGCTTGGGGGAGTGCCGCGGTATCACATCATTATCTTTCATCTTTTTACCTTTTTTTAGTAGAGTCATATATTAAATAGAGAAGTTATCATATAGGATGGTTTGCATTGTGGAAGTATCTCTCCTTTAGTTGGTTATCTATGTATCCCTTGGTGTGAGTGCCTTTATGGAATATTAATGAGAAGTTTCATCATTTACTTTTTGCACTTATTATTTTAGTTTGCAATCTCTATTATATGATTGATCATGTCGATTAGTATTGGTATCACTTTGGGAGCATAAAGTAAATTTAAATTGGTTTTTGCAAACCGAGCTCTAGTTAGTAGCAACACTTTTTGAGGTTTGAAAGGAAAAGAGAAAAGCACTTACATGTATTTTATATCGTTCATTTTATTTATTTCTTGATTGGCTCATAAGCTTAGTATTCTTTAGTTAAGATCTTTTGTGTTTTCAAGAAAGATTGCATGTTTGTTTTTATCACTTTTATGTTTGCTTGTTTCCTTCAACTCTTTTGCTTGCTACCCAGCCTTACTAGCCAAAAACCTCTACTGAGAGGGAATACTTCTCGTGCATCCAATCCTTGAACTTAAACCTATGACATTTGTGTCCACCATATCTACCTATTAGCATCATTGCTATTCAAAGTAAATTCTCGAGTTTCATCTATCTTTCAGATTAAAAATTCTTTTGTTATGTGAAAACTGGTTAGTAAAGCTCCCGTGAACTTGATGGCACACCTTATTTTTTTGCCCATAATAAACTTGAACCATTGTGTCATCTATGTTGTACATGCTTGCACTTATTGTTGGAGATATGCCCTAGAGGCAATAATAAATGTGGTTATTATTATATCTTCGTGTTTATGATAAATGTTTACATTCATGCTATAATAGTATTAACAAGGAAACATTGATACTTGTGTGATTTGTAAACTTAATTAGAAGTCCCTAGTATAGCCTCTATACTTCACTAGCTTGTTGGTTGATAGATGATTGTGGTTTCCCTATCATGAACATTGAGATGTTGTCAACAACAAGATCATATCGTTAGGAGAATGATATGGTGGACATACTCCTATAGATAAGCGTAGCATAAAGATCAAGTCATTTCAATAGTTCAATTGCTATATGCTTTCTGATACATAGTAACCTAATTCCTTCGACCATGAGATCATGCATATCACCTTTACCGGATGGATGCTTTGATGACATCAAACACCACACCGTAACTGGGTGGTTATAAAGGTGGCATTGAGTGTTCGGAAAGTTTTGGTTGAGACACATGGATCAAGAGTGGGATTTGTCCATCCACATGACGGATAGATATACTCTGGGCCCTCTCGGTGGAATGTCATCCGATTAGCTTGCAAGCATGTGACTTGGTCACAAGGGATCACATATCACGGGAACGAGAAAAGAGTACTTGTCAGTAACGAGGTTGAACTAGGTATGCAGAGATACCGACGATCATAACCTCGGATAAGTAACATATCGTGAGACAAAGGGAAATTGGTATCGTATGTAAGTGGTTCATTCGATCGCAAAGTAATCGTAGAAATATGTGGGAGCCATATGAATTTCCAGATTCCTCTATTGGTTATTGTTCGGAGAAGTGTCTCGATCATGTCCGCATAATTCACGAACCGTAGGGAGACACACTTAAGGATTCGACGTTGTTTGAGTAGTTATGGTATTATGAGAAAGAGACCGAATGTTGTTCGGAGTCTCGGATGGGATCCGGGATATCACGAGGTGATCCGGAATGGTCCGGAGAATAAGATTCATATAAGGAAAGTCCCGTTTCGGAGTTCGGGAATGATTCCGGTGTTTTCATCGGGAACATTCTAGAAGGTTCCGGAATGTCCGGCACTCCGGAGGGGAAGGGGTACATGAATGTGTCATTGCATGTTGGAATGATTGCATCATGTATTTAGTGTCATCGCTGTTCCAAATAAGGGATTAAATCAAATCCTAGTTTGAAAAGTCAAACGGCAAGTTTGAAAAGTCAAACTGCCAGTTTTCGGAAAGAGGAGAAGGAGGATTGGTGGAGGCCGAATTGGAGGAGGGTTCCTCCCTTGGCCGGCGCACCACCAAGCCGACTTGGGGAGGGACTCTCCTCCCCTTGGCGCCAGCCCCCTCCCACCTATATAAGGAGGGGCAGGGCTCCCCTCCTAGACACATAACTTTCACCTCTAGATCTCCGGTTTAGAGCCGTTTTGGATTAGAGCTTCTAATTGCTTTAGCCAACGGTTTAGAGCCTTCTAATTGGTTTAGAGCCTTCTAATTGGTGTGTCTAATTACTAGACCACTAATAGCCTCTCTCATAAGCTCCACCATACTCGCACCGGCTTAAGGCGAAGCCCTGCGGGATTTCCCCTCTACTTCCGGTACCACGCCGTTGTGCTGCCGGAATCGCGAGGAGAGTGCTACAACCTCCGCTGCCTGCTGGAACAAGGGAGAGGAAGGTCTTCGTCGAGTACCGAACGTGTGACCGACTGCGGGAGCGCTGCCGGAACGTGGCGCCGGAAGGATCGTCTACACGATCTTGAGATCGGAAAGAGTACGACTACATCACCCACGAGAATCCGCTCTCGTTAAACGCTTTGGAATCTTCGAGGGTAAGTTATACCATCGACTCGTTGCTACAATCTAGTAGATAGATCTTGGCTTGTTTGTTTGTATGCGATAGAAAATTTTTGTTTTCCATGCTACGAACCCCTACAGTGGTATCAGAGCCGTGTCTATATGTAGATCTGTTGCACGAGTAGAACACAATGGTCATTGTGGGCGTTGATGCTTTTATTGTCGATTGCTTATTGTGTACTTTGCATCTTGCGGTATGTTGGGATGAAGCGGCCCGGGCTAACCTTACATGACATCGTTCATGAGACTTGCTCCACGCTTGACATGCAACTTGTATTGCATAAGTGGCTTTGCGGGTGCCTGTTTCTCCTAGCATAGTAAAGATCCAATACACAACGGGTGATTAACAATACTGGTGTCAACGTTGTGGTTCTTGTTCGTAAGTTAGAACGACACTTATTGAAAGCCCCAAACCACGTAAAATATGCAAAGAAAGTAGAGGCGTCTAACTTTGTTTTGCAGGGGTGTGCAGTGATGTGATATGGCCATGATTGTGATTATATTTGATGTATGCAATGTTCCTTATTGTAAGTCGGCAACCGGCAGGAGCCATATGGTTGTCTTTAATTTATGTTAAGACCCGCGTGTCTATTCAAAGTAGTTGTAATAGTTGAAGCCGGTGGACGACAACCATGGAGAGGCGTCATTGACCTTGATGCAATGCCGGTGATGATGGAGATCATGTTCGTGCTTGAAGATGGAGATCAAAGCACAAAGAAGAAAGGCCATATCATATCACATATATATTGAATTGCATGTGATGTTAATCCTTTATGCATCTTGTATTGCTTAGTAGACGACGGTAGCATTATAAGATGATCCCTCATGCACATGAATTTCAAGTCATAAAGTGTTCACCCTTAGTTAGCACCGTTGCTAAAGCTTGTTGTTTCGAAGCACCACGTGATGATCGGGTGTGTTAGATTCCGCAAGTGTATACAACGTGGGCAAGCCAGATTTGCTCATGCGGAAACTAAGGTTTGATCTTGACGAGCCTAGCATGTACAGACATGGTCTCGGAACACGGATCACCGAAAGGTAAAGCATGAATCATATAGTAGATATGATGAACATGACGATTGTTCGCCATTGAAACTATATCAACTCTCGTGATGATCGGTGTTGATGTAGTGGATTTGGTTCGTGTGATCACTAAAACAATGTGAGGGATGTTGTTTTGAGTGGGAGTTCACCTAGTTTAATTACATTAATTAATTTGAACTCAATTTATCATAAACTTAGTCTAAACTATTGCAAATATGTTGTAGATCAATGGCAGCCCCTACCATCAATTTTAATGCGTTCCTAGAGAAAGAAAAGTTGAAAAACAATGGAAGCAACTTCGCGGATTGGTTCCGCAATTTGAGGATTGTCCTCACAGCTGGTAATTTGACCTATGTGCTGGATGCACCGCTGGGTGACCCACCTGCAGCTGATGCTCCCGATGAAGTAAAGAATGTTTACCTCGCTCGGAAGAATCAGTACTCCATAGTTCAGTGTGCTATCTTGTATGGTTTAGAATCGGAGCTTCAGAAAAGGTTTGAGGATTCAGACCCATATGATATTGTCGAGGATCTCAAATTGATTTTTGAGACTCATGCGGCAATTGAAAGCTATGAAGCTTCTGAAAAGTTCTTTAACTGCAAGATGGAAGAAGGCAGCTCCGTCAGTGAGCATGTGCTTAAGATGTCAGGGCACGCAAACAAACTTCAAAGCTTGGGTATAGTGATTCCTAATGCTTTGGGGATTTACCGTGTCCTCCAATCACTACCACCAAGTTACAAGAACTTTGTGATGAACTACAACATGCAGAACATGAACAAGACGTTGCCAGAACTCTTTGCCATGTTGAAATCTGCAGAAGTGGAGATTAAGAAAGAGCACCAAGTGTTGTTGGTCAATAAGACCACCAAATTCAAGAAAGGCAAGTCTAAGAAAAAGGGACACTTCAAGAAGGGTGGTAAGAAAGCTACCACGCCGACGAAGAAGACCAGGGCTGGACCTAAGCCTGATACTGAGTGCTTTTACTGCAAGGGAGAAGGTCACTGGAAGCGGAATTGCCCAAAGTACTTGGCGGATTTGAAAAACGGCAACATCAAGAAGAAAGGTATATTTGATATACATGTTATTGATGTGTATCTCACTAGTACTCGTAGTAGTGCCTGGGTATTTGATACTGGTTCGGTTGCTCATATTTGTAACTCGAAACAGGTGCTGCAGAATAAACGAAAACTAGCGAAGAACGAGGTGACGATGCGCGTGGGAAACGGATCAAAGGTTGATGTGATCGCGGTCGGCACGCTACCTCTTCATCTACCATCGGGATTAGTTTTATACTTAAATAATTGTTATTTGGTGCCTGCGTTGAGCATGAACATTATATCGGGATCTTGTTTATTGCGAGACGGTTACTTGTTTAAATCCGAGAATAATGGTTGTTCTATTTATATGAGTAATATGTTTTATGCACATGCACCTTTGATAGATGGTCTATTCTTATTGAATCTCGATAGTAGAAATACACATATCAACAACATTGAGGCTAAACGATTGAAATCAAGCGATAATTCAACCTATATATGGCACTGTCGTCTTGGTCACATCGGAGTGAAACGTATGAAGAAACTCCATTCCGATGGACTTCTTGAATCACTTGATTTTGAATCACTTGAAAGATGCGAAGCATGTCTGATGGGAAAAATGACTAAGACTCCATTTTCTGGTATGATGGAGCGAGCTACAGACTTATTGGAAATCATACATACCGATGTGTGTGGTCCAATGAGTGTAGCATCGCGCAGTGGTTATCGTTATGTTCTTACCTTCACGGATGACTTGAGTAGATATGGGTATATCTATTTCATGAAACATAAGTCCGAAACTTTCGAGAAGTTTAAGGAGTTTCAAAGTGAGGTAGAGAATCAACGTAACAAGAAGATTAAATTTCTACGTTCTGATCGTGGAGGTGAATATCTAAGTTACGAGTTTGGCGAGCATTTGAAGAAATGCGGAATACTTTCACAATTGACACCGCCGGGAACACCACAGCGTAATGGTGTGTCTGAACGTCGTAATCGAACTCTCTTAGATATGGTTCGTTCTATGATGTCACTTACAGATTTACCGCTATCATTTTGGGGTTATGCATTAGAAACAGCCGCATTCACTTTAAATAGGGCACCATCTAAATCCGTTGAAACGACACCGTATGAATTATGGTTTGGGAAGAAACCTAAATTGTCGTTCCTTAAAGTTTGGGGATGTGAAGCCTATGTAAAGAAGTTACAGCCGGACAAGCTTGAACCCAAAGCGGAAAAATGCGTCTTCATAGGATACCCGAAGGAAACTATTGGGTATACCTTCTATCATAGATCCGAAGGCAAAATCTTTGTTGCCAAGAATGGATCTTTTCTAGAGAAGGAATTTCTCTCGAAAGAATTGACTGGAAGGAAAGTAGAACTTGACGAGGTTGTCGAACCTTCTCTCGAAATTGCGAGTAGCGCAGCACCGGAAGAAGTTCCTGTGGTGCCTGCACCAATAAGAGAGGAAGCTAATGATGGTGATCATGAAACTTCGGTTGAAGTTGCTACAGAGCCTCGGAGGTTGACGAGAACTCGTACCACTCCCGAATGGTATGATTCCGTTATGAATGTCATGGTGGTGGACAACACCGATGACCCCGAGACATATGAGGAAGCAATGATGAGCCCAGATTCCAATAAATGGCAAGAAGCCATGAAATCCGAGATTGGATCCATGTACGAAAACCAAGTATGGACTTTGGTGGACTTACCAGATGGCCGAAAGGCTGTCGAGAACAAATGGATTTTCAAGAAGAAAACAGATGCTGATGGTAATGTTACTGTCTATAAAGCTCGACTTGTCGCAAAAGGGTTTCGACAAATTCAAGGAGTTGACTACGATGAGACTTTCTCACCGGTAGCGAAGCTAAAGTCTGTGAGGATTATGTTAGCAATCGCTGCATATTATGATTATGAGATATGGCAGATGGATGTCAAAACAGCATTCCTCAATGGAGACATTAATGAAGAGTTGTATATGATGCAACCCAAAGGTTTTGTCGATCCTAAAGATGCTAACAAGGTATGCAAACTTCAACGGTCCATCTATGGATTGAAGCAAGCATCCCGAAGTTGGAATCAACGTTTTGATAAGGTAATCAAAAGTTTTGGTTTTATACAAACTTATGGAGAAGCTTGTATTTACAAGAAAGTGAGTGGGAGCTCTGTAGCATTCTTAATACTATATGTGGATGACATATTGTTGATTGGGAATGATGTAGACCTTCTTAATAGTGTCAAGGAATATTTGAATAATAGTTTTTCAATGAAGGATCTTGGCGAAGCAGCTTACATATTAGGCATAAAGATTTATAGAGATAGATCGAAACGCCAAATATCATTGTCACAGAGTACATATTTGGACAAAGTTCTAAAGAGATTTGGAATGGAAGAAAGCAAGAAAGGGTTCTTGCCCATGTTGCCCAATACAACCTTGAGTAAAACTCAAAGTCCGACATCGGCAGAAGATAGAGAAAGAATGAGTAAGACTCCCTATGCCTCAGCCATAGGATCTCTAATGTATGCCATGCTATGTACTAGACCCGACATTGCATATGCTGTTAGTTTAACTAGCAGATATCAAAGTGATCCAGGAGTGGATCATTGGACAGCGGTCAAAAACATCCTTAAGTACTTGAGAAGAACTAAGGATATGGTTCTTTCTTATGGAGGTGATGAACAGCTCGTTGTTAATGGTTACACCGATGCTAGTTGGAACACAGATCCGGATGATTCTAAATCACAATCCGGATACGTATTTATTTTGAATGGTGCAGCAGTTAGCTGGAGGAGTGCAAAGCAAAGCGTTGTGGCGAGATCTTCAACTGAATCGGAATACATGGCTGCTTCGGAGGCTTCACAAGAAGCGATATGGATGAAAGAGTTCATTACAGAGCTGGGTGTGGTTCCTAGTGCGCTGGACCCAATGTCTATCTACTGTGATAACATGGGCGCCATAGCCAATGCGCAAGAACCAAGGTCACACAAGAAGCTGAAGCATATCAAGCTGCGTTTTCACGCTATTCGAGAACATATCCAGGATGGGGATATAAAGATTTGCAAAGTACACACAGATCTGAATGTGGCGGATCCGTTGACTAAACCTCTCCCGAGGGCAAAACATGACCAACACCAAACTGCCATGGGTGTTCGGTATATTACCATGTAATCTAGATTAGATGACTCTAGTGCAAGTGGGAGACTGTTGGAGATATGCCCTAGAGGCAATAATAAATGTGGTTATTATTATATCTTCGTGTTTATGATAAATGTTTACATTCATGCTATAATAGTATTAACAAGGAAACATTGATACTTGTGTGATTTGTAAACTTAATTAGAAGTCCCTAGTATAGCCTCTATACTTCACTAGCTTGTTGGTTGATAGATGATTGTGGTTTCCCTATCATGAACATTGAGATGTTGTCAACAACAAGATCATATCGTTAGGAGAATGATATGGTGGACATACTCCTATAGATAAGCGTAGCATAAAGATCAAGTCATTTCAATAGTTCAATTGCTATATGCTTTCTGATACATAGTAACCTAATTCCTTCGACCATGAGATCATGCATATCACCTTTACCGGATGGATGCTTTGATGACATCAAACACCACACCGTAACTGGGTGGTTATAAAGGTGGCATTGAGTGTTCGGAAAGTTTTGGTTGAGACACATGGATCAAGAGTGGGATTTGTCCATCCACATGACGGATAGATATACTCTGGGCCCTCTCGGTGGAATGTCATCCGATTAGCTTGCAAGCATGTGACTTGGTCACAAGGGATCACATATCACGGGAACGAGAAAAGAGTACTTGTCAGTAACGAGGTTGAACTAGGTATGCAGAGATACCGACGATCATAACCTCGGATAAGTAACATATCGTGAGACAAAGGGAAATTGGTATCGTATGTAAGTGGTTCATTCGATCGCAAAGTAATCGTAGAAATATGTGGGAGCCATATGAATTTCCAGATTCCTCTATTGGTTATTGTTCGGAGAAGTGTCTCGATCATGTCCGCATAATTCACGAACCGTAGGGAGACACACTTAAGGATTCGACGTTGTTTGAGTAGTTATGGTATTATGAGAAAGAGACCGAATGTTGTTCGGAGTCTCGGATGGGATCCGGGATATCACGAGGTGATCCGGAATGGTCCGGAGAATAAGATTCATATAAGGAAAGTCCCGTTTCGGAGTTCGGGAATGATTCCGGTGTTTTCATCGGGAACATTCTAGAAGGTTCCGGAATGTCCGGCACTCCGGAGGGGAAGGGGTACATGAATGTGTCATTGCATGTTGGAATGATTGCATCATGTATTTAGTGTCATCGCTGTTCCAAATAAGGGATTAAATCAAATCCTAGTTTGAAAAGTCAAACGGCAAGTTTGAAAAGTCAAACTGCCAGTTTTCGGAAAGAGGAGAAGGAGGATTGGTGGAGGCCGAATTGGAGGAGGGTTCCTCCCTTGGCCGGCGCACCACCAAGCCGACTTGGGGAGGGACTCTCCTCCCCTTGGCGCCAGCCCCCTCCCACCTATATAAGGAGGGGCAGGGCTCCCCTCCTAGACACATAACTTTCACCTCTAGATCTCCGGTTTAGAGCCGTTTTGGATTAGAGCTTCTAATTGCTTTAGCCAACGGTTTAGAGCCTTCTAATTGGTTTAGAGCCTTCTAATTGGTGTGTCTAATTACTAGACCACTAATAGCCTCTCTCATAAGCTCCACCATACTCGCACCGGCTTAAGGCGAAGCCCTGCGGGATTTCCCCTCTACTTCCGGTACCACGCCGTTGTGCTGCCGGAATCGCGAGGAGAGTGCTACAACCTCCGCTGCCTGCTGGAACAAGGGAGAGGAAGGTCTTCGTCGAGTACCGAACGTGTGACCGACTGCGGGAGCGCTGCCGGAACGTGGCGCCGGAAGGATCGTCTACACGATCTTGAGATCGGAAAGAGTACGACTACATCACCCACGAGAATCCGCTCTCGTTAAACGCTTTGGAATCTTCGAGGGTAAGTTATACCATCGACTCGTTGCTACAATCTAGTAGATAGATCTTGGCTTGTTTGTTTGTATGCGATAGAAAATTTTTGTTTTCCATGCTACGAACCCCTACACTTATAAGTTGGGAATTAGCAGAACCGTGCTGTCACGGGGAACGCTTTCAACACGTGTAAATATCTACCCCGTTGATATCATGATCTTTTGTTTATGGATGTCGGCGGTGTGAAATAAAAGGGGAGCTTGTAAGTCCATGGAGTTATTTATATGTGTTAGAGAAACGCCTGGGGTGCTAGCCTAAGCCATGCCTAATCATGGTGGAAACTTGTAGCATCACCATAGTGAACAATTTATGAAGCATCCTTAGAAAAAATATACAGAAAAAAAGAAGAGAGAAAAAATATATGTACCATTCTCATGGTAAATAAATGATTGCTGAGATGCTCACTGTCTGTTGCCTTGTCATTTTGATATGAGATAGCTCCTATGTCATGGGGCAAGGGGTACCCCGTTGGCGGTTCTCTATGATACACATATATTTACAATGACAAGAACTTACCGGTAATTAAAGTTGAGTAGCATGAGGAACGACCCTCGTACTTAAGGGACATGAGATTGCCAACTTATGATTTCTTAAGCATATACTTCATCTTTGTTCACTTTAACCTTAATCACCTTAAGATGCTTATGATAGGGGCAATGAGAGCTCAAAGCTAGTAAGTACCATAATCTTTTGGAAGCTCTTTATGAAACTTGAAATCCCTGCTTCCCTCTGCGAAGGGCCTTTCTTTTACTTATTAGTTGAGTCAGTAAACCTATTCCTCTCTATCTCCATCAAGCATTTGAGTTGTTGTGTTTCAATCATTCATATGATGATTTATTTAATCATGTTTCTTATCTTCTTTGTTTTGCACAAAAATCTTATCTGAATGAGTATTACTTTGAAAGCCATCATTGTGAAAAGATTCTTATGTTTGAGCAAAAGGAATCCTGTTATAAACTTAGTTACAAAAGCTTTGCTTGAAAACCAAGTATGATTTGTCAACTGTTCTCTGACCAAGAACAAAGTTTGCCATTACTAATTATGATTTGTCTTTATGTATCTTTGATACGTCAGAAACGTATCTATAATTTTTGATGCTCCATGCTTGTTTAGTATCTACTTTTCTTTGTCTATACTTTGAGGTGCTTTTTACATGTTTTTTGGTACTAACCTATTAACAAATTGCCACAGTGCCAGTTGCTTGTTTTCTATTGTTTTTGGTTCCAGAAAAGCTAGTAAAGAAATATTCCCGGAATTGGACGGGACAAACTTCAAAGTCAATTACCCGATAAGGGGAACAAGAAGTCCAGAGGGGAGACGGAGAGGCGTGCCAAGGCGCCCAGACCCCCCTAGGCACGGGTGGGCCCTGCCCCACGCCTTGGCAGGGTGTAGGGCCCCTGGCCACTGCCTCGGCCTCCCCCTTTGCCTATAATAAGCCCCCGATGTAGAAACCCTAAGTACCCGATAAAATCTCCACCAAACCTTCTGTAGCCTCCGCCACCGTCGTCCCTAGATCAGGGGATCTGAAGTTCTTCCCGGAACCCTGCCGAATGGGAGATCATCCCGGAGGCCTTCTCTCTGGTATGATGCGTGAGTAGTTCCACCTTGGACTATGGGTCCATGTAGTAGCTAGATGGTTGTATCTCCTCCTTGTGCTTTCATGTATAGATCTTGTGAGCTCCGTTCATGATCAAGATCTAATATATTTGTATTCATGCATGTTGTGTTTGTGGTGATCCGATGGATATTGAGATTATTATGTTGGTTTGATTAATGGTTTGGTCTTTATGATTCTATCATGTAAGTGTTGTTTGTGATCTTGCATGCTCTCTGTTGTTAGTAGCTATCTTGGACGAATAGTTGCTAGTAACTCCAAGAGGGGGTATTTATGCTCGATAGTGGGTTCATGCTTCTAGTTTCCAAGGGAAGTGACAATAATCTCTTCAGTTGTAGATGTGTTGTTGCTACTAGGGAGAAAACAATGGTCTCTTGTTCATGGAACATGTGGACTATTTACCTTACATACTTTGCTTAAAGCAGTTGTCTATTACTTGCAACTTAATACTGGAAGGGGTTCGGATGATAACGTGAAGGTGGAATTCTAGTCATAGATGCAGTTGGATGGTGGTCTATGTATCTTGTTGTATTGCCAATCGAATCTCATAGGATCTTGCTGACTAGTAATTGCTTTGTTATGCCTTGCTCAGTTCCTGTCAATTGCCCTGCTGTAATTTGTTTACCCTTCATGCCATGTTATTTATCTAAGGAGAGCACCTCTAGTGAACTATGGGCCCGGTCCAATATTTACCATTGATACATCTTCCACTGTTACTTGTTTACTTGTTGCAAACCACCATTACCTTACACACCATACGTTTAATCCTTTGTTACAGCAAACCGGTGAGCTTGACAACCTCACTGATTCGTTGGGGGCAAAGTCTTGAGTTTGTGTTGTGCAGGTCTCCGAGTTGCTTTCAACACATGTGTGACGTTTCCTTCCTCCTTTTGGTTCGATAACTTCGGTATCTACTGAGGGAAGACTTGATGTTGTGCTCATCACACCTTGATCTTGGAGTTTCCAACGAAGTGCTCCACGTCAAGCACCATCAACAAGTTTTCTGGCGCCGTTGTCGGGGAGGCTAACAACGTCTTCACTAGGGGAGTCCTTCACTTCCTTTCTCTTTACTTTGTTTTTAGTTTTCTTTGTTTCTTTTGCTTGGTTTTGTTTGCCTCTTTTCAAAAACTCCAAAAAAATTAGTCTAGTTTGGTTTGCTTTCTTTATTCAAAAACACAAAAAAAATATTTCTTGCTCTAGCTGCTGCTGCTGTTGTTTTTGGCTTGCCCACCTTTGCCAAAATGAACTCTGCTGAGAACACCAAGTTGTGTGACTTCACTAGCACCAACAACAATGATTTCCTTAGCACACCTATTGCTCCACCTGCTCCTGATGCAACCTTTTATGAAATTAATCCTGCTTTGTTGAATCTTGTGATGAGAGAGCAATTTTCTGGTGCTAGTTCTGATGATCCTGCTGCCCATCTCAATAGATTTGTTGAACTTTGTGAGATGCAAAAGTATAAGGATGTATATGGAGATATTATTAAGCTCAAGCTTTTTTCCTTTCTCCTTGAGAGAAAAAGCTAACGAATGTTTGCTATCTTTGCCTAAAAATAGTATTGATTCTTGGACTATGTGCAAAGATGCTTTTATTGGAAAGTACTATCCTCCTGCTAAGATTATATCTATGAGAAGTGACATTATGAAATTTAAACAACTTGATAGTGAACATGTTGCTCCAGATTGGGAAATAATGAAATCTTTTGTTAAGAATTTCCCCACTCATGGACTCACTGCTTGGATGATTATCCATACTTTTTATGCAGGTTTGAACTTCTCCTCAAGAAATCTGTTGGATTCCGCTGCTGGAGGTACCTTTATGGGCCTTACTTTGGGTGCTGCAACAAGGCTCCTTGATAATATGATGGTTAACTACTCTGAATGGCATGTTGAGAGAGCTCCACATGGTAAGAAGGTAAATTCTGTTGAGGAAACTTCCTCTTTGAGTTAAAATATTGATGTTATTATGGCTATGCTTGTTAATGGGAAAGCTCCTCTAGATCCTAATAGTGTTCCCTTAGCCTCCTTGGTTGCTCAAGAAGAGCAAGTTGATGTGAACTCCATTAAAAACAACAATTTCAACAATAATGCTTATAGGATTAATTTTGGTGGTAACAATTATAGGCCTTATCCTCCTAATAATGGCAATTCCTATGGAAACTCTTACAATAATGCTAGAAGTGTCCCCTCTGAACTTGAGGTCATGCTCAAAGACTTTATTAGTAAACAAACCACTTTCAATAATGCTATAGAGGAAAAGCTTTTAAATGTTGAGAAAAATATATCCTCTTTGTCTGAAGCTCAAACTTCATTGGTTAATAAAATGGCTGCTAAACTTGAAACTATGGAAAGTACCTTTGCTTCCACTCATGCCATACAAGTTACTATTGATGAAAATGTTAGAATGTTAGCCCAACTACTTGCTAAGTGGGAAAGGGAAGCTGAAATTGATAGAAACAATAGTGTGTGCACCATCACCACTAAACCACAAGTAGTCCCTATTCCTCCTCCTACTATGCCTACTACTAGTGATGCTAAGTTTGACTTTGATATTGATGGTTGCAATATTTCTGAAGTGATTATGTTCCTACAAAAGCTTGCTAGAAGTCCTGATGCTAGTGATATGCATGTTGCTTTCACTAAACACATTATAGATTCTCTAGTTAAGATTAAGGAAGAGAAGCTAAAACACAAAGCTTATATTCCTAGGAAGGTAGAACATAGTTGGGAACCCATTATTAATGTGCAAGTGAATGACTTTGACCTCAAAGCTTCATGCGATCTTGGTTCTAGTGTCTCTATTATTCCTAGGAAGATTTGTGAAATGCTTGATTTGCCACCGTTGGAAGATTGCTATTTGGATGTCCCACTTCATGATAATGCTAAGAAGAAACTCATGGGGAGTATTAATGATGTTCTCATTATGGTTAACAATGCTTATGTCCCTGTTGACTTATATGTTTTGGATGTTTAATACAATGTTTCTTGTCATATTACTTTGGGAAGACCTTTTCTTAGAACAGTTGGTGCCATCATTGATATGAAAGAAGGCACCATTAAATATCATTTTCCATTCAAGAAAGGTATTGAACACTTCCCTATGAGGAGAGAGAAGTTGCCTTTTTCTCCTCCTTTGAAAGCAAGGTTTGATGTTAATGCTTCTTCATTTGAAAATACTTGATTCTTCTTGCTTCTTGTGCCTAACTTAAATGCGTTAAAGAAAATTACTTGTTGGGAGATAACCCAAGAGTTTCCTTGAGTCTTGGAAGTTATTATTTCAGTAATGACCTCTCCTTATCCTTTTTTGTTTTGTTTTTTGTGCCAAGAATGACCTATGATGAGAGGGAAGTAAGATTTGGGGAGTTGCTGTCCCGAAACAGATTTCTGTCCTCCACCATTAAAATTCATGAGGAGTCTCTGTATCTCGGATTGAGCTCAAAATTTACGAATAAATCTCCCATTATGTTAGCTAACTTAGTTCAACACTTTTTGATTTGAGCAACAGAAGATGTTCAAAAAAATCGGTTTCTACCTGCTGGTCTGTTTTGACAGATTTCTGCCATTATTTGCATTTGCTTCTTATTGATTCCTTTTTGAGTTCTCTTTAGGTGAATTGAGCTTTTTGAAGGAGTTACCACAGTATCTTGTGTTTTTAGTGAAAGCCTTGTTGTTACAAGGCTTTGCCAAAGGTCTAATATCTTTTGAATAAGCTAACGATGCTAATGAATATTGTGTGAAGTTTTGTATGAAGGAAAAATTTTGAGTGTAGAGAGAGAATGATGTAATGAGATGAATAATGGACAAAAGCTCAATCTTGGGGATGCCACCATGGTTTCACCCCGAGAAATATCCAAGAGGTACAAGCATCAAAGCTTGGGGATGCCCAAGGCATCCCCCTTCTTCATCAATAAAAAGCTCAGGTCTGTCTAGACACTTCGTTTTTATTGTTTCATGCCAAGTTGTGTTGTTCTTGGAGCGTCTTAGTTTTGTTTTGTTTTGCTTAGGTTGTTTAGTTTGCTTGATTAGTTTGGACCCCCGTTCTCGCTGTGTTGTTTTGCAAATAAGTTGCTTGGTGTTGGAAAGGAGTAGTAAGTTCTTGCTTAGAAGTGTAAGAGGAGCTTGCATTGACTATGACTTAGACTTTAGCATGACATGCTAGGTGTTGTTTTGACCTTATGCTTATTGATTATTGCTGTAGCATGTCTTGTTCCAAACAATTGGGATAGTGCCTTGAAGAAATTATGCGTTGTTTTAGCATGCAAAAGCATAGTATTGTGGTATTCTCCTTTGATGCTTTGCTTGGGTTGACTTGGCACATGCTTACACCATGTTATGACTATGAAAAGTCACAATTAGCCTCTATGATCATTTAGTCCTTGACTTGTAGTACCACTCTTATGCCTTGATTAGTAATGCTTTGTTACACTGCATGATTATGGCCATTATTGCTCTCTTATTTGGTTGCTCCCAGTCTTTTGCTAGCCCCCACTTGTATGAGTAAGCTCTACTCATGCTTCCAACTCCCAAGAAACCAAGTTATTCCAAAGTTTCCACTATAAACTCCTATGCATGGTGTGTTACACCATTCCAAGTATATTCTTGTTTTCAGCTATCTTCCAATTTAAAACTATTTTGTTATGTGAAAACTTAGTGATTAAAGCCCTCACAAACTTGATGGCACACTTTATATTCTTTGCCCCTAATAAACTTGAACCATTGTGTCATATTTGTTGTATATGCTTGCACTTATACGTTGGAATTAGCAGAACCATGTTGTCATGGGGAATGTTTTCAACATTGCACTTGTACTTTGTACTTAGTTGATATCATGCTCTTTTGTCTATGGATGTCACCGGTGTGAAATAAAGAGGGAATTTGTAAGTTCATGGAGTTTGTATCCTGTGTTAGAGAAACGCCTGGGCCACTAGCCTAAGCCATGCCTAATCATGGTGGAAACTTGCAGCATCACCATAGTGACATCTATGAAGCACTCTTCTTGTAAAAAAAGAGAGAGACATTGAGAAAAGAGGAAAGAGAGAAAAAGCACCATATTCCCATGGCAAATAAGAAGATTGCTGAGATGCTCATTGTCTGCTTGCCTTGTCATTTTGGTTATGGGATAGCTCCTATACCATGTGCAAGGGGTACCCCGTTGGCGGTTCTCTATGATATGCAAATACTTACAATGACAAGAACTTACAGGTGACTAAAATTGAGTAGCATGAGGTGTGGCCCTCATATTCAAGGGACTTGAGATTGCCAACTTATACTTCGTCAAGCATATACTCCATCTTTGTTCACTTTAACCTTAATCACTTCAAGATGCTTATGATAGGGGCAATGAGGGATGAAAGCTAACAAGTAGCATAATTTTTGGAAGCTCTTTTTGAAACTTTAAATCCCTGCTTCCTTTATAAAAGGCCTTTCTTCCACCACTATTGAGTATCCACCTTCTACCTTTAGGCACCATTAAGAGAGCATAGTTGTCATTCTATGTGCAGTGTTCCAAAGCTTATTGATTGATGCATATTGTGATATTACTTGTTCTTGTGCTATTTGTTTCTAGTCACCCTTGTGAACTTTGAAGGTGTCATATGCATCTATTTGCTACTCTATGAGGGACAAGCTGATTGCCACTATGCTATGTTTTTTGTATATGAATCAAACAAACGTTTTTCAATGCATGTTATTCATGATATTTGTTTGTAGCTTGTCATGTTGCATGCATAGTTACTATGTCCTATTGTTAGAACTCCATCTACCATGATCATTTTTAGAGTTCTTTGATCCCAGCTTTCAATGCTTGCAAATTGTTAGATCTTTATTGTGAGGGTGCATGTCACCTCAAAAATTATTATTTTTATCACTTACCTACTCGAGGACGAGCAGGAGTTAAGCTTGAGGATGCTTTATATGTCGAAAACATATCTATAATTTTTGATGTTCCATGCTTGTTTAGTATCTACTTTGCTTTTCTTTGTCTATACTTTGAGGTGCTTTTTACATGTTTTCTGGTACTAACCTATTAACAAGTTGCCAGCTAGTTGTCTGTTTTTGATGTTTTTGGTTGCAGAAAAGCTAGTAAAGAAATATTCTCGGAATTGGACGAGACAAACGTCAAAGTCAATTACTTTCCTTGGGGAACAAGAAGTCCAGAGGGGAGACGGAGAGGCGTGCCAGGGCGCCCAGACCCCCCTAGGCGCGGGTGGGCCCTGCCCCGCGCCTAGGTAGGGTGTGGGGCTCCTGGCCACCGCATCGGCCTCCCCCTTCGCCTATAAGAAGCCCCCGATGAAGAAACCCCAAGTACCCAATAAAATCTCCACGAAACCTTCTATAGCCGCCGCCATCATCGTCCCTAGATCGGGGGGGATCTGAAGTTCTTCTCGGCACCCTGCCGGAGGGGAGATCATCCCGGAGGCCTTCTCTCCGGTATGATGCGTGAGTAGTTCCACCTTAGACTATGGGTCCATGTAGTAGCTAGATGGTTGTATATCCTCCTTGTGCTTTCATGTATAGATCTTGTGAGCTCCGTTCATGATCAAGATCTAATCTATTTGTATTCATGCATGTTGTGTTTGTAGGGATCCGATGGATATTGAGATTATTATGTTGGTTTGATTAATGGTTTTGTCTTTATGATTCTATCATGTCTGTGTTGTTTGTGATCTTGCATGATCTCCGTTGTTAGTAGCTATCTTGGCCGAATAGTTGCTAGTAACTCCAAGATGGGGTATTTATGCTCGATAGTGGGTTCATGCCTCTAGTTTCCAAGGGAAGTGACAATAATATCTTCGGTTGTAGATGTGTTGTTTCTACTAGGGAGAAAATAACGGTCTCTTGTTCATGGAACATGTGGACGGTTTACCTTACACACTTTGCTTAAAGCAGTTGTCTATTGCTTGCAACTTAATACTAGAAGGGGTTCGGATGAAAAACTGAAGGTGGACTTCTAGTCATAGATGCAGTTGGATGGCGGTCTATGTATCTTGTTGTATTGCCCAATCGAATCTCATAGGATCTTGCTGACTAGTAATTGCATTGTTATGCCTTTCTCAGTTCCTGTCAATTGCCCTGCTGTAATTTGTTTACCCTTCATGCCATGTTATTTATCTAATGAGAGCACCTCTATTGAACTATGGACCCCGGTCCAATCTTTACCATTGATATATCTTCCACTATTACTTGTTTACTTGCTGCAAACCACCATTACCTTCCACACCATACATTTAATCCTTTGTTACAGCAAACCGGTAAGCTTGACAACCTCACTGATTCGTTGGGGCAAAGTCTTGAGTTTGTGTAGTGCAGGTCTCCGCGTTGCTTACAACACCTGTGTGACGTTTCCTTCCTCCTTCTGGTTCGATAACCTCGGTATCTTCTGAGGGAAGACTTGCTGCTGTGCTCATCACACCTTGCTCTTGGGGTTTCCAACGAAGTGCTCCACGTCAAGCTCCATCAATCTTTATTGTGACTCCCATACTCGTTGCAAGTTAAGTTATATATTGGTGAGTTGCCTTCTGATGACCCACAAGTGTAGGGGATCGCAACAGTCTTCGCGGGTAGTATTACCCAATTTCTTGATTCGACACGAGGGCAGCCAAAGAATACTTGCAAGCCTTGACAACTGAGTTGTCAATTCATCTGCACCTATAAATAGTTCTTGCTCACAGAAGTTTATCAGTAGCAATAGTTTGTAGTAGCAACATCAAAGCAACAGTAGCAGCAAAACAGGGGCAATAGTAACAGTAACGGTAAACAGTGGGATTCGAGTGCGGTAGGCATAGGGATGGATGGACGAGCGTTGCATGGACGAGTATAAACATGTAACTTCAAGATCTAGGGCATTGCATATAGATAAGAATAAGCATCCAAGTACTAAACAATCCTAGGCATGTGCTCCATATATAGTCATACGTGCTCGAAATGAGAACTTGCACAACATCTTCTGTCCAGCCAGCCCGTGGCAGCGTGGCCTCTAGGGAACTACTGGAAATTAAGGTGCTCCTTTTAATAGAGCACCGGAGCAAAGCATTAACACTCCATGAACACATGTGATCCTCACACCACAGCCATCCCCTCCGGTTGTCCCAATTATTGTCACTTCGAGGCCTTTGGATCTGGACAATGATATGTGTACACAACTTGCAAATAAAATCACAAACAATACTATCATAATGATTCAATAATAAGTTCAGATCTGAGATCATGGCACTCGGGCCCTAGTGACAAGAATTAAGCACAACAAGTTGCAACAAAGTCAAATAGCACTAATAGAGATATTAGGCACTATGCCCTAACAATATTATTCGAATACATGATAGAACTCATCCAATCACTACCATCCCCAAGCCTACAGCGAGGGATTACTCACTCATGGATGAGGGAAACATCGATGGTTGATGGAGAGGCGTTGGTGATGACGATGGCGATGATCCTCTCCAAATTCCACGTCCCGGCATGGGTGCCAGAACGGAGTTTCTGGATCCGAATCTTGGTTTCTGATGGTGGCGGTGGAGCAGAACTCTTCTCTGGAAAACGTCGACCCCCCCTGGGTTTTTAGGTCAAGGGGCAACTTATAGGCGTCGAGGGAGCCCGAGGGGTGCCTGGGGTGGCCGTACCCCCTAGGCACGGGGTAGGGCCCACCCGCGCCTGGCAGGGGTGTGGGCCCCTAGGCCTCCACTCCGTTTTGTCTTCTGGCTCCGTGGGTCTTCTGTTGAAATATAATTTTTGGCATATTTTCCGGGATTTTTCCTGATAGTTGATTTTCTGCACAAAAACTAGACACCAAGGTAATTCTGCTGAAAATATCGTCAGTCTGTGTTAGTTGTATCCAAATCACAGAAGTTTAGAGGAGAAACAATAGCAAAATTGTTCAAGAAAGTAGATATGTTTTGGACGTATCAACTCCCCCAAGCTTAGCTTATTGCTTGTCCTCAAGCAATTCAGTTGAAAACTGAGTGCGATAAAAGAACTTTCACGAACACATTTGCTTCATCTAATGTATATATTCTCAGCACAGTAGTAGATGCTTAAACCATTCATAATAGGAAGTATGCAACCAAGTCTACTCAATAGTCATTGCAAGCTATGAAGAGAAACCAACTCAATAATAATAAGTAGCATGGAACATAAACATAAGCAACATTGCAATGCTCATAGTAAGTTATGATAGAGTGGTATCTCGCTTGTATTTGTTTGTAGAGCACAATATAAATGCCAAGGCACCTATGAAGTTCAAGTGAATACTAGAGGTAAAAATATCAGAGATACAAGCATCAAAGTCATGACATAATTAACCAATGTTTGGAACAAACACAAGAATGACAAGTATGCTCTCAAGAAGGTGCTCATAGAATACGTGGTGACTCAACAAGTTTGTGAAAACGGTTTTGAAAAGTTTGAAAGGCATCCTAATGCTGAAAGGAATGTATGCAATAGCTTTGAGCTCTCATTGCCCCTATCATAGGCATTTTCATGTGGTTAAGGTGAAAGTGAGGTCTTGTATGAGTTATATGCTTGACAGACCATAAATTGGAAATCTCAAGTCCCTTGAGTATGAGGGCCGCTCCGCATGCTACTGTAAGACCCCACCTTTTATAAAGGTAAAGGTCCCTGTGATTGTAATGCTAGTCCCTAGATCAATTGCTAGCATCTACAGTTTAAGATGAAGTACATAGAAACAAAGGTCATTATTACATTGTCATTTCAGAGATAACATAGTCTTTTACAACTCCATAGCCATAGGCTAGTACAAGAGTTTAACTTTAACAATATAAATAGAAGTCTTCATCTTCATGTGCCACAGGCAAGCATGTTGAGTATAGACTCATAACCCTAATCCTCATCGGAGTAACCTGCAACATCACAAGTTACAACCATAGTGGGTCAATACATTGGAATAGTATTGGCAAGTGATACCTTAGTAGAATAATAGTATCTAACTTCTACATGAATTTGGCTAAGTGTATCTTAGGCTTGCTTTGCTCAAAATAGGTTTACCTATCAATTGAAAACACTAAGTTTTTGTTTGACAAAAACTCCCAAGGAACCACCAATAGAAATTGGTGAACCTTCACCCTTGTTCAACCACAAGTTTTAACTTAGAAAATTGGGATGAGGAGATTCTTGATAGCTTCCATGTCTTGATGCTCAAATTGTCCATTACCGGGGACACGACTAAGTACTTAGTTTTCTTCCTTCTGCAGAGGTGGTGCACTTTCCCCACAAGACTTGATTTTCACCAAGACAGGACCTTTCAGAAGCCTTCCCTTAGACAAAAATGGACGCGCTCCAAACCTATCATCCCCTACCACCAACTGTCCATTTGGCTAAGTTATTGCAACCTATATGATCCAGGCAGAGCCCATAATGCCATGTGGCTACACTAGAAGCTTCTAAACACTAAGTATCTCAAATCCCTTTGTTCCTGGGTGGCATTCCACAAGTGAGATACACAAGGTTCACCAGTCCCCTGGCCTTGTGTAACCACTCAACATAAACCAATCCACCATTCCACCCAGGTGTTTCATTCACTTAGTTGTTTTATTAAGCAAAACATAAGTCAAGGACTTAGAAATATTTTCCATAGCATGTGTATATAATCCACCCTTAGTTGCTACTAGCTAGGCTAAGCATGGCAATAGTAAGTATCTTAACTTAGAGAAAATTCTAACAATTCTACAACTACTAGGATTTCCCAAGCATAGCTTATAGATACTTAGCAAAAATATTCATGCAAGCCCTATACAAAAAAATTCTAATGCAAAGTCAAAATATTGGGACAAAAGTATGAAGCACCACTTGCCTTGGTAGTTGGGGGAGTAACAACAATCCTCACAGTCACAATCACCACTAGCACCAAAATCTACACATAAAATGATAGCACTAAACTCACATATCAAAATAAACAAGCAAAAATACATGAATGCATGCAAATGACATGTGATGATTTTTCTAAACCAAACAAGACAAATGAAACAGTACTGAACAATAAACAAAACAATTATACACCAAATAAACTTTATTTGGCTTTTAAAATATTTTCCAATTAATTTTTATACACAAAATAAGCCTACAAATGTCTCTGCAAAAACAACCAATTTTATAGAAGCAATTCATTAAACAAAATACATGGTTGGATATAATTCTTTTTCCTGATTCCATTGATATAAAATTTGCAAAATTTGGACGTGTGGATCAAAAGTTATGAATTTTGCAACTTTAAATGACTAATAGATCTAAATTTAGATTTTAAATCCAAACCCTAGCCACGCGGCAGCTTCTGATTGGTGCGTACCGGTTCGACCGGATCACGCTAGCGGGCCGTAGGATCTAACTAACGTTGCACGTCCCAGATCTAAACATACCGTTTCGCTAACAGATCTAATCGAGGCCTTTGGATCTAGATCCAATGGATCAGATCCATCTGACCAAGACACGGCGGCGTGAATGGTGCTGGCGGCGGCGATGTCTCTGGCGGTGACACACCGGCGATGCCAGAGGGGCAGGAGAGGTGCGCTGGTGCTTACCGAGGCCGCGAAGACATGGAGATGCTCAACGTGGTCGCGGTTGGGGCAGAGCTGCACGAACACGAACAGAATTGCTCGCCGGAGTCCTTCTCGCCGTCGGATGCTCCCAGTTGAAGACGAAGGCGACGTCCTAGGCCACAAGGGATCAAGCGGCAAGCATTAGAATGAGCGCAAGAACCTGGCGAACACAGGCGCGTGAACCAGAGACAAGGGGGTGCTCAGAGCTCACCACAATAGCTCGCCGGAGCTCGTCGGAACTACGACAGTGTTTTGCGAAATATGGGCATCCTGGTGGAGGAGCGAGCGAGTGGAGTGAGGGGAAATGTGCGGGGTGGGGAGGAGGTTATGTAGCCAGAGCAGGGGCGAGAATTACGCGCTGCATCAATGGGATTTAAGCGGGGTTTAAACGCGGCGTCACTGCGAGCTGGTAACGGCTAAACGGGTCATCGCGCGGTGATTGAGGACGACGATGACGGGGCAGGTGGGTCCAAGGTGTTAGCGAGTGGGTGCGCGCTGGCAGAGTGAGAAACAGAGAGGATAGGGGGAGGTTCTCGGGTGGGCTCGTGGGCTGTTTTCGGTGCTAGGCCTGTTTGGTGGCGCCGGCCTTTTCTGCTTTCTTATATTCTTTTTCATTTTTATTTTGATTTTCTGAAGTCATTTTCAAATGCTTTTCATATGGGTATGAATTTAAACTTGTTCTGAATTTTTGTAAAGTGGTCCTTTCACATATTTGACTATAAAACAATGTTGTCCACTAAAAAAATACCTTGGCCCATTGGATTTTAGAAATAAATCCTGCTTTAATTATTTATTTATATTAGGCTTATGAATGGTTTTGAAATCATATTTTGTTTTGAAATTTTTGACCAATCTTTGGAAATATAAATCAAACCTATGTTCAAATCCTTTCTGGTTAAAACAAGTGTTCTCATAATAGAGAGTAGCAATAAGGCCATTGCCTTGCTTACATAAAATAATAGACAACAAATGCTTCTGTTTTTTAAATCTTATTTGAAAATGATCCTAAAATGATTATGAATGCATGAATGATATGCAAACTTTGAAATCATGATTTTTGGGATGTTAAAAATCTAACCCCCTTAAGGTGAATCTCGCCCTCGAGATTCATATTGGCTAGCAAATAGGTGAGGGTGGTCTTTTCGAAGGTCATCTTCTCTTTCCCATGTTGCTTCTTCTTCGGAATGATGGTTCCGCTGAACTTTGCAGAATTTGATAGTCTTTGTCCGTGTAACTCTTTCTGCAGTCTCAAGAATCTTGATAGGTTTTTATTCATAAGTGAGATCACTTCCCAATTGGACCTCCTCCAAAGTTATAGTATCCTTCAAAGAAGTCTCTTCCATCTCCGGATGGCATTTATTTAGCTGACTCACATGAAACATGTTGTGAACGGAAGACAAAGATTCAGGCAATTCAATCTCATATGATACTTATCCTTTATGGCTCAGAATCTTGAATGGTCCAACATATCTTGGGGCTAATTTTCCTTTGACTCCAAATCTCTTCACTCCATGAAGTGGTGATACTCTAAGATATGCTCTATCACCCACCTCATAGGTGACTTTCCTATGCTTTGGGTCTGCGTAGCTCTTTTGTCGGGACTAGGCTATCTTCATTATGTCCTTTACTAACTTGACTTTCTCTTCTGCTTCCTTGATTAGTTCTGGCCCAAACAAGTTTCTTTCTCCAACACCATTCCATAACAATGGTGTAGTACATTTTCTCCCATAGAGAAACTCAAATGGTGCCATCTCAATACTGGCTTGATAGCTGTTGTTGTAAGAGAACTCTGCGTATGGCAGACTTTCATCCCAACTAGCTCCATAGTCTAGGGCACATGCCCTCAACATATCCTCTAAAATTTGGTTGGTCCTTTCTATCTGTCCATCAGTCTGGGGATGAAAAGCAGTACTGAATTCCAATCTCGTTCCCAATGACTCATGCAGTTGCCTCCAAAAATGGGAAGTGAATTGAGTTCCCCTATCAGACATAATACTCTTGGGTACTCCATGCAGACACACAATCCTATTCATAGAGATCTTGGCTAACTTAGCACTTGTATAGGTTGTCTTCACGGGTATGAAATGAGCCACTTTAGTTAGGCGATCCACTACGACCCAAATAGAATCATATCCCGATCTAGTCCTTGGCAGTCCGGTGATGAAATCCATGCCAACCTTTTCCCACTTCTAATCAGGAATAGGTAGTGGTTGTAACAATCCTGTTGGTTACTGATGTTATGCTTTCACTCTACTACATACATCACACAAAGCAATATGTTCGGCGATGTCCTTCTTGAGATTATTCCACCAAAATATTTCCTTCACATCCATGTACATTTTGGTGTTACCCGGATGAATGGAATATGGTGAGTTGTGTGCTGTAACACCCTCAGAATCGGACCTATGCAAGTTTGAGCAAAATTCGCCAAAACCCGCATAGAAACGATTCAAAGGTGCCCACCAGGCACTTTCGTGCGGGTGGAAAACGAAGTAATAACATTACACAACAGTCCTCGATGGGACCCATAGAACAGATATATATAACAGCGACTCAAAGAGTCAAGAATACAGATATAATATACAAAGATCCAAATCACCTTGAAAACGATATAGCGTCCAGCTACGGACAAGATGCGAATGGGGCTAAGAGCCCTGAAGAATAACCAATGGCGTCCATAACCCTGCCCAGGCCAAGCCGGAAGGGTAACCCTGCTAACAACGTCGATCTCAAAACCTGCTTAAACAAAAGGGGTGCCGACAAAGGGCAAAGGAAAAAGAAGGAGCGTCAGTACTGAGGCCAGTACACGGCGAGGCTAGAATTCGGCGGTCCTCGCCTACATAGGTATGGTGGACTGAGCGGCAGCGGCAGCATGCACTAAACAACCTATAGAGACTCGATACAACTGGCGGATATCAGAGAGGGGTGAGAATAACCTATCCGGATCCTACCTGAAGCTAACACCAAACAAACCCATCCTGGGGTTTCCCCCTCGAGACCAAACGAGGAAGTCAACCGAGGAACTCACACAGTTGGCAGTTTTATTTATTCGGTTATCGTTGCAGTAATTACTAGTCAGATATAGATAATCATCCTGACAAAATAAGCAGTGGGCACTTTTAGTTAACCATTCCGTGTTAGTTGCAACAATTACTAATCAGGTACAGATAGCATGAGATAAACCCAAAACCCAGCAGTTGTTGGTACTTTTATTCAGCCATTTCGTTGTAGTTGCAATACTTACTAGTCAGATACAATTGTCGCCAGCGACAACAAACAAGCAATTGTGGGCAGTATTAATTAGCCATTCCATTATAGTGAAACTGATTACTAGTCATTATAAGTCAAATTTATAGCAGTAAACTTTAGTTATGCTTGTCTATGATCGAGATACTGTGCTCCAAGTCGTCCATATCCGCGGACACGGCTTTCAGAAAGTTTTACCCGGCCGGGGTGCACCAATAGCAACACACACTCGATCAACCTCGGAAAAACCAAATCAAAACCCAACGAGGCTTTCACGACAAAGCAATCACAAGATTCAGAAATATTTCAGGGGCCACCCCTTTGAGTAGATCCCGCAACGGAGTAAGCAAGCTCCGAGACGGCCTCAAGGTTGCGCCAATGGCTGTAAGCGACTGGGAACCCGAAAGTGTGGCTGGGTTTGTCGATACCGCGTAATCACTCCGCATACCTAAACAGTACAGTGTGCTCCTCGCACAATCGTAATTAAAGCAGTAAAACATGGCATAAGTACAGGATCGTAATAAAACCTCAAACTAGTTGTGGCCCCAAGAAATAAGACTGAATCAAGCTCTGGCTCAGGGGGGTCCCATATACCTCCCGGATGTGGATAGCGCGATAAATCAAGGAACAGGTATCAAGTACTCGGGGTCTTACGGGACACAAGTGGGCGTTCGGAAACCAAATATTTTCTATCACCCACCGATGCCTCTGCTTATTTCAATTTTAGTTGTTAAACAGAAATTAAAGTGACGATAAGTAAAACTAGAAACATCTCCAACATCAACATGCGGCAATACCTCAGCAACTGTGGCACTTGACGACACACAACAACACTTTAGCAAGCGACTACGACGCGCAAGTCCCACTATCTATCAAACAACAGGTAATAGGAGGTGGCCATGGCAATATAAGGCTGCAGGGGATATCACAGGTGCGGAAGCTAAAGCATCGCAACACAGATAGCAAGAGATCAACAGGAGGGAATAAATACTATAAAGTAAGATAGGTAGAAAGAGGGAGATGCTCGCCTGAAAACATTGACGAAGGTTCATCCGAAGAACGGGGCGAAGCTCACATCAACTCAACGGCCTTATCCGCGAAGAAGCAAAACACTAGAAGAACACCGGATGCACTATTTAATACACGGCAGGAGATCGGCATGATGCATGTATGATGTATGACATGGCAAGGTGCGATGCAATTAGGTCATATTAAGCGGAACCGGGGTCCCGACAATTAATTAGTAGGTTCAAGTTGTTTAGAACCCCCGCAATTTTAAATGTTGTTATAACAAGGCAAGATTCGGTACCGGTTCGCTACACAAGTTTAAATGAGGCCATTATGAGACTAGATTTGCCCGCATATGGGCCCCATATTTAATTATTAGGTGAATCGGCATAAGGCCACCAAACCACATGAAGGTATGCATGCAAGATGAATGATTAGATGTGCAACAATTGTATTATATTATGAAATTAGGGTTTCGGGAAGGTTCACACATTGAGGGGTCTCGACGGTCTTGGGCTTCCGGGGTTCGGGTTCGGGGTCGGTCTCGGGTCCAGGGTTCGACGGAACGTTCTCGGGCTCCGGGGGTTCGACGGGATCGGTCTCAACGGAAACGTTCTCGGATTCCGGGAAGGACTTGGTTCGGTGTCGTTCTTGTTGCATTCGCAGTCTTCGGGTCGTGTTGGTGATCATGGCGTTCTGAAAGAAGTACTCGGCGTTTCGTGAAGATCTTGTTGATTCCATGGCGGAGGCCTTGGCGCTTCGGTTCGGTCTTCGGATCTCCACATGGCCGGTCTTGGTGACGAGCTTGTGCGATGGGGATCTTGGTTCAACATCAACGCGGTCTCCGAGTCCGAGGGTCAGACCTTGGCGTCCGAGGGAGAATCCCTGTCGTTTCTGTACCGACGACCTTGGTGTTCTGGGGAGCTCCCGGTGTCTCGAGGAGGAGATCTTGTCGGTTCCACCTCGAGGGCCCTGTTGTTCTGCAGTGGGGATCGTGGTTCATCGGGGTTCGGGTCTCCGACGTCGCATACGGGAAGAAGGTCTTGAGGATCCGGCGAAGATCTTGGCGCACATGTGGCCTTCGGGTTCGGGGTTCCCGGCGTCCGTAGTAGGTCTTGGTGCTTCGGCTTGATGTCGTCTCCCCAGTACCGCGGGCTCTCGATGTAGTTCTCGTTTGGATACCTTGCAGGGATAGGGCGCCTGACTGAGTTGGCCTTGGGAACGGCGGCGTTCGGAACCTGGGTCGCAGGAGGGTGGCCCGAGAGCGGCACGGCGGTCACCGAGGAGGCCCTGGCGAGGCCGACGCCGGCCAGAGGCGTTGCAGGACCGCGGGGCTGGCCCGAGGCGGCGGGGCTGGGGCCGGTGAGGCGGTGGTCGCAGGGGTGGCTCCGGCGACGGAGACCGGCGACGCAGGACGGGGAGGCCGGAGCAGAGCGGAGGGAACGCGGCCGAGGGGCTCGGGCACGCGGCGGACGGCGAGGACGGCGACGCCGGGGAGGCGCGGCGCAGGCGAGCGGGAGAGGGAGCGGCGGCGCTAGGGAGGGGTGAGGCGAGGCGGTGAGGGCAGCGGTGCGGGGGCGTCGGGCTGCCGCGCGGCGGAGCGGGAGGGGTCGGTCGCGTGGGGACGAGAGCGTGGGGAGGGGAGAGAGAGAGAAGTGGGACCGGGGGTAGGAAGCGTGTGAGGAGAGAGGGGAAGGGCTGGGCCCAGCTGGCAGGCAGAGGGGGGGCGCGCGCGGGGTGAGCGTGCGTGTAGTGCGTGTGTGCTGGGCGCGGGGTGGAGGTGGGATCCGGGGAAGGCAGGGAGTGGGGTAGGTGGTTGACCAGGGGGAGGGGAGAGGCTGACAAGGTGGGGCACGGGGAGGTGGGGCCACGCGGCTGAGAGGAGAGAGAGGGTGGGTGAGGGTGGACTGGGTGAAAAAGGGAGGGGGAGGGGGCTGGATGGATGAGGTGGCAGGTGGGTAGGAAAAAGGTGGAGGGATGATGTGGCGGTCTGTGGTTGGAGGGTAGATATGATTTGGGTGGAAAAAGATTTAGGGTTGGGCAGTTTTAGTTTTGTGTTTGTTTGGTCCTCTTTAATTTAAAACAGAATCACTTTGCAAATGGTTTTTAGGTGAAACAAAATATCCGTTACACTCGGGGTTTCGCCTTTTAAAATAAAGAGGGGTATTTGTATAATCAAAAATTGGGCTTTTCCAATAATGCAGACAAACAATGCATGATGATGACGATGCAATGCACAAAAACAACGCGATTTTCTAGTAGTGGTTTTGCGGGATGCCACAATTCGACACCACTAACAATGGATCTCGCCCTCGAGATCCGCCTCATGGTACCGGAAGGAAGGTCGGCGGTCTGACCCTTCGCGCTTCGTGTAGATCCTCGCGACACCACTAACAAGAGGTCGTTGTCCGTGATCGTCGAGAGAACACTCCGGGGACAAAAAGGTCGAAGATAGAGGTATCAAACGATAAGGCCACCTCTAACTTCCACGGACGGAGTAAAACTGCTGGATCCACTGATTCAACGTACGAGAGCGAATGATAAGAGCAGTGGTAGGGTAGCTACTCCGTCCCGCACTCAAACCATTACTCTGCACGCGAATAGACGGATTAAGCATCCAACTCTCGAAATTAGACTGAAGATCTCGACAAGCGAGGTTCGGAAAACAAGGGAGTGTTGCCCGCAGAAATCGTATGAAAGACACACTGATTAGGTTTCGCGGTGGTTCCATTGGCATGAACAACACATGCTCAAGGTTAACCCCAACTTCACCAAAGCTCGTCCTTCTCATATGTTTTTCAACGACACAGATATTCGGCAAGGAACACATGTGGATAAAGAGCTCAAGAACAAAAGATCGGATGAAGGGCACAACAGACCAGTTGCAGATTGATGATCGTAGCACCTCCGTTACAAAAGGGAGAAAGCGAAACCCTGAAGGTACGACGGAAACCCAACCACGAGAAATCCTGGACTCGAAGAAAGAGAAGAGAGCGGATTTAAAACATGTAGAGGTAAGAGGAGAACAGCAGAGGGGTAAGGAGTAAAATCAGACCTAATCAGAACTATCCAACCGATTTTTCAAAAATAGTTTTGACACTCTACTTCGGCCGTTAGCTAGGTTATCCTACAGGCTGGACTTGTGGGGTATCGCAACTGCTGAGCTCTGATACCACTCTGTAACACCCTCAAAATCGGACCTATGCAAGTTTGAGCAAAATTCGCCAAAACCCGCATAGAAACGATTCAAAGGTGCCCACCAGGCACTTTCGTGCGGGTGGAAAACGAAGTAATAACATTACACAACAGTCCTCGATGGGACCCACAGAACAGATATATATAACAGCGACTCAAAGAGTCAAGAATACAGATATAATATACAAAGATCCAAATCACCTTGAAAACGATATAGCGTCCAGCTACGGACAAGATGCGAATGGGGCTAAGAGCCCTGAAGAATAACCAATGGCGTCCATAACCCTGCCCAGGCCAAGCCGGAAGGGTAACCCTGCTAACAACGTCGATCTCAAAACCCGCTTAAACAAAAGGGGTGCCGACAAAGGGCAAAGGAAAAAGAAGGAGCGTCAGTACTGAGGCCAGTACACGGCGAGGCTAGAATTCGGCGGTCCTCGCCTACATAGGTATGGTGGACTGAGCGGCAGCGGCAGCATGCACTAAACAACCTATAGAGACTCGATACAACTGGCGGATATCAGAGAGGGGTGAGAATAACCTATCCGGATCCTACCTGAAGCTAACACCAAACAAACCCATCCTGGGGTTTCCCCCTCGAGACCAAACGAGGAAGTCAACCGAGGAACTCACACAGTTGGCAGTTTTATTTATTCGGTTATCGTTGCAGTAATTACTAGTCAGATATAGATAATCATCCTGACAAAATAAGCAGTGGGCACTTTTAGTTAACCATTCCGTGTTAGTTGCAACAATTACTAATCAGGTACAGATAGCATGAGATAAACCCAAAACCCAGCAGTTGTTGGTACTTTTATTCAGCCATTTCGTTGTAGTTGCAATACTTACTAGTCAGATACAATTGTCGCCAGCGACAACAAACAAGCAATTGTGGGCAGTATTTATTAGCCATTCCATTATAGTGAAACTGATTACTAGTCATTATAAGTCAAATTTATAGCAGTAAACTTTAGTTATGCTTGTCTATGATCGAGATACTGTGCTCCAAGTCGTCCATATCCGCGGACACGGCTTTCAGAAAGTTTTACCCGGCCGGGGTGCACCAATAGCAACACACACTCGATCAACCTCGGAAAAACCAAATCAAAACCCAACGAGGCTTTCACGACAAAGCAATCACAAGATTCAGAAATATTTCAGGGGGCCACCCCTTTGAGTAGATCCCGCAACGGAGTAAGCAAGCTCCGAGACGGCCTCAAGGTTGCGCCAATGGCTGTAAGCGACTGGGAACCCGAAAGTGTGGCTGGGCTTGTCGATACCGCGTAATCACTCCGCATACCTAAACAGTACAGTGTGCTCCTCGCACAATCGTAATTAAAGCAGTAAAACATGGCATAAGTACAGGATCGTAATAAAACCTCAAACTAGTTGTGGCCCCAAGAAATAAGACTGAATCAAGCTCTGGCTCAGGGGGGTCCCATATACCTCCCGGATGTGGATAGCGCGATAAATCAAGGAACAGGTATCAAGTACTCGGGGTCTTACGGGACACAAGTGGGCGTTCGGAAACCAAATATTTTCTATCACCCACCGATGCCTCTGCTTATTTCAATTTTAGTTGTTAAACAGAAATTAAAGTGACGATAAGTAAAACTAGAAACATCTCCAACATCAACATGCGGCAATACCTCAGCAACTGTGGCACTTGACGACACACAACAACACTTTAGCAAGCGACTACGACGCGCAAGTCCCACTATCTATCAAACAACAGGTAATAGGAGGTGGCCATGGCAATATAAGGCTGCAGGGGATATCACAGGTGCGGAAGCTAAAGCATCGCAACACAGATAGCAAGAGATCAACAGGAGGGAATAAATACTATAAAGTAAGATAGGTAGAAAGAGGGAGATGCTCGCCTGAAAACATTGACGAAGGTTCATCCGAAGAACGGGGCGAAGCTCACATCAACTCAACGGCCTTATCCGCGAAGAAGCAAAACACTAGAAGAACACCGGATGCACTATTTAATACACGGCAGGAGATCGGCATGATGCATGTATGATGTATGACATGGCAAGGTGCGATGCAATTAGGTCATATTAAGCGGAACCGGGGTCCCGACAATTAATTAGTAGGTTCAAGTTGTTTAGAACCCCCGCAATTTTAAATGTTGTTATAACAAGGCAAGATTCGGTACCGGTTCGCTACACAAGTTTAAATGAGGCCATTATGAGACTAGATTTGCCCGCATATGGGCCCCATATTTAATTATTAGGTGAATCGGCATAAGGCCACCAAACCACATGAAGGTATGCATGCAAGATGAATGATTAGATGTGCAACAATTGTATTATATTATGAAATTAGGGTTTCGGGAAGGTTCACACATTGAGGGGTCTCGACGGTCTTGGGCTTCCGGGGTTCGGGTTTCGGGGTCGGTCTCGGGTCCAGGGTTCGACGGAACGTTCTCGGGCTCCGGGGGTTCGACGGGATCGGTCTCAACGGAAACGTTCTCGGATTCCGGGAAGGACTTGGTTCGGTGTCGTTCTTGTTGCATTCGCAGTCTTCGGGTCGTGTTGGTGATCATGGCGTTCTGAAAGAAGTACTCGGCGTTTCGTGAAGATCTTGTTGATTCCATGGCGGAGGCCTTGGCGCTTCGGTTCGGTCTTCGGATCTCCACATGGCCGGTCTTGGTGACGAGCTTGTGCGATGGGGATCTTGGTTCAACATCAACGCGGTCTCCGAGTCCGAGGGTCAGACCTTGGCGTCCGAGGGAGAATCCCTGTCGTTTCTGTACCGACGACCTTGGTGTTCTGGGGAGCTCCCGGTGTCTCGAGGAGGAGATCTTGTCGGTTCCACCTCGAGGGCCCTGTTGTTCTGCAGTGGGGATCGTGGTTCATCGGGGTTCGGGTCTCCGACGTCGCATACGGGAAGAAGGTCTTGAGGATCCGGCGAAGATCTTGGCGCACATGTGGCCTTCGGGTTCGGGGTTCCCGGCGTCCGTAGTAGGTCTTGGTGCTTCGGCTTGATGTCGTCTCCCCAGTACCGCGGGCTCTCGATGTAGTTCTCGTTTGGATACCTTGCAGGGATAGGGCGCCTGACTGAGTTGGCCTTGGGAACGGCGGCGTTCGGAACCTGGGTCGCAGGAGGGTGGCCCGAGAGCGGCACGGCGGTCACCGAGGAGGCCCTGGCGAGGCCGACGCCGGCCAGAGGCGTTGCAGGACCGCGGGGCTGGCCCGAGGCGGCGGGGCTGGGGCCGGTGAGGCGGTGGTCGCAGGGGCGGCTCCGGCGACGGAGACCGGCGGCGCAGGACGGGGAGGCCGGAGCAGAGCGGAGGGAACGCGGCCGAGGGGCTCGGGCACGCGGCGGACGGCGGGGACGGCGACGCCGGGGAGGCGCGGCGCAGGCGAGCGGGAGACGGAGCGGCGGCGCTAGGGAGGGGTGAGGCAAGGCGGTGAGGGCAGCGGTGCGGGGGCGTCGGGCTGCCGCGCGGCGGAGCGGGAGGGGTCGGTCGCGTGGGGACGAGAGCGTGGGGAGGGGAGAGAGAGAGAAGTGGGACCGGGGGTGGGAAGCGTGTGAGGAGAGAGGGGAAGGGCTGGGCCCAGCTGGCAGGCAGAGGGGGGGCGCGCGCGGGGTGAGCGTGCGTGTAGTGCGTGTGTGCTGGGCGCGGGGTGGAGGTGGGATCCGGGGAAGGCAGGGAGTGGGGTAGGTGGTTGACCAGGGGGAGGGGAGAGGCTGACAAGGTGGGGCCCGGGGAGGTGGGGCCACGTGGCTGAGAGGAGAGAGAGGGTGGGTGAGGGTGGACTGGGTGAAAAAGGGAGGGGGAGGGGGCTGGATGGATGAGGTGGCAGGTGGGTAGGAAAAAGGTGGAGGGATGATGTGGCGGTCTATGGTTGGAGGGTAGATAGGATTTGGGTGGAAAAAGATTTAGGGTTGGGCAGTTTTAGTTTTGTGTTTGTTTGGTCTTCTTTAATTTAAAACAGAATCACTTTGCAAATGGTTTTTAGGTGAAACAAAATATCCGTTACACTCGGGGTTTCGCCTTTTAAAATAAAGAGGGGTATTTGTATAATCAAAAATTGGGCTTTTCAAATAATGCAGACAAACAATGCATGATGATGACGATGCAATGCACAAAAACAACGCGATTTTCTAGTAGTGGTTTTGCGGGATGCCACATGTGCTTCCTGTAAAATCAGTTTCCGAAGCTCCGGATCTTGAGGAATGCAGATATGTTTTCCATACCATAAAGTACCCTGTTCGTCTTCATGGAATCCTTTGGCTTTTCCTTTACCAATCATTTCCTTAATCTCTTCAATTTCCTTGTCCGTCTTTTGGGCTTCCTTGATTAAGGTGGGTTGAACATCCAATGACATGAGATGTCCTTCAGGCACAGTCTCCAATCTGAGATCTTTGAATTGGGCACACAGATAATCTGGCAACTCTCCCTTAGTAATGCCATTCACATAAACCTTACGGCTTAATGCATCCGCTACAACATTTGCTTTATTGGGGTGGTATTGCAAACTCAAGTCATAGTCTTTGATGAGTTCTAGACATCTTCTTTGTCTCATGTTGATCTCTTTCTGAGTGAAGATATACTTCAAACTTTTGTGATATGTGAACACTTCACATCGCTTTCCCAAAAGATAATGTCTCCATGTTTTGAGTGCATGGACAACAGAGGCTAACTCTAAATCATGAGTAGGATAATTCACTTCATGAGTTTTGAGTTGTCTCGAGGCATAAGCCACAACTTTCCCTTCTTGCATTAAAACTGCACCTAATCCTTGATGAGATGCATCACAATACACCTGGAAATCCTTCTCCAAATCTGGCAGACATAAGACTGGTGCTGTCACTAGTCTCTTCTTCAACTCTTGGAAACTGAGTTCACATCCTTCAGTCCAATAAAATTTCTCGTCTTTCTTGAGTAACTCCGTCATTGGTTTAGCTACCTTTGAGAAATTCTCAATAAACCTTCTATAGTATCCTGCCAAACCAAGGAAACTACGGACTTCTTTCACTGACTTAGGAGATTCCCATTCGGTTACAGGTGACACTTTTGCGGGATCAACTGCTACACCATCTCCTGACACAATGTGTCAAAGAAATCCAACCTCATTCAGCCAGAATTCACACTTGCTGAATTTGGCATACAGTTTATGCTCTCTAAGCTTCTCAAGTATCAAACGTAAATGTCCTTCATGCTCTTCATTGCTCTTGGAGTAGATCAAAATGTCATCAATGAAAACGACAACAAACTTGTCAAGAAACTCCATGAACACCTTGTTCATCATATTCATGAAGTAAGCTGGTGCATTGGTTAAACCAAACGGCATTACGGTGTATTCATACACCTAGTGGTGAAAACAGTCTTAGGTATGTCTTGTTCCTGTTAGATGTATATATTTGTATATTGTAGTTTCCCCATATGTTAGGGAGCTTCCTGCATATTTGCACCTATACCTGTACTATATATTGTGGCCTTTGGCCCCCAGAGGAATACAAGTTGCCTATTCCTAACATGGTATCAGAGCCTCGTTAGCCTCGTCCTCTTTCTTGCAACTTCGTCGGCCGCCACCGTCCCTGTCGCCGCCGATCTAGCCGTTGTCTTCGCCGCCGGTCGCCGCCCGTTTTGCCCCGTTTCAGATCTGGATCGAGCCGGTCGCAGTTTCAGATCTGGATTAATCTGTGTCCAGATCGGAATTTTTCTTGGTCAGAACTTCTTGGTTGATCGGAACTCATCAACTCCGTTGGGCCACCCGTCGCTCCTGCCTCACGTCCCGTTGGGCCCCGTCTCTGCTCCTCACGTCCCGTCCACTGCTGGGAGCCAACACTGCTGGGAGCCAACTCCCCACGTCACCGCCTGTGCCCGCCGTCCACGCGGGGCCAGCCCCGTCCCCGTCCAAGCGGGACCAGCCCCGACACCACCCGTCCACGCCTGTTCAGCGGGACACAACCCATCGCGCTGCCCGACACAGCCTCTTCAGCGGGAGTCAGATCCCATCGCCACGCGGGACCCGCCTTGACCAGCCTCTGCTGACAACGTCGGGAGCCAGATCCCATCGCCTCGACGCTGCTGGCCCGCCGTCTCTCGCCCAAGCAGCCGTCTGCGTGCTGGACGCATCTCGTCCG